>CM035836.1:398444574-400844574 GCA_020510985.1 Pholidichthys leucotaenia
ATATGGCAGCGCAAGCCCACCTTTGTCTTTGTTTAGCTGTAAGGTTCTATATCTGATTCTAGGTCTCTTGCCCTGCCATATGAATCTTGAGATCCTTCTGTCCAGCTCCTGCCATGTTTTTTTGGGAGGTTCTACCAGTATTGTTTGGAAAAGATATAGAAGACGTGGAAGTATATTCATTTTGACTGCTTCAATTCTTTGTGCAGTACCCAAGAATGGTATCATATTCCATCTTGCTAGGTCAGATTTTATTTTTGTCACCAGTGGATCATAGTTTAGTGTTATAATTTTGTTGAGTTGTTTCGGGATATTGACCCCCAGATATTTCATAGATTCCATCTCCCAGTTAGTTTTGAGTTTGCTTAGTGAATAATGATTTGTGTCATAGTTGAATGTTAAAACTTGGGTTTTATGCATGTTTAATTTGTACCCCGATAAATCTCCATACTCTGAAAAAACTGAGATTAGTTCTGGTAAAGAAGTGTCCGGCTGCCCTAGGTATATTAAAATGTCATCAGCAAAGAGTGCTATTTTATGTTCCTTCTGACCAAGTGTAATACCTTGAATTTTTTGATTTTGTCTTATCCATTGGCTCAGAGGTTCTATGAAGATTGCAAAGAGCAGTGGAGACAGGGGGCAGCTCTGACGACATCCTCTTTCCAGCTCAAAAGATGATGATAAATTACCGTTAATCCTTATTTTAGCTGTTGGTTTTTTATATAATGCCTGGATAGTTCTAATGAAGTTGTTATGAAAATTGAAACTGGATAAGATTCTATATAGGAAAGACCAGTCAACCGAATCGAATGCTTTTTCAGCATCTAATCCCAATATGACTGCATTTAAGTTATATTTTTTTATATGATGAATTATGTGTAAAGTGCATCTAATGTTGTCTTGTGTCTGTCTTTGTCTTATAAAACCTGTTTGGTCTAAATGAATTAAGTCTGTCAGTATATTTTCTAACCTTTTGGCAAGGATAATGGTAAAAAGCTTATAGTCCTGATTTAGTACACTGATTGGTCTGTAGTTGGAGCAGTCTAGTTTATCCTTTTCAGGTTTCGGTATAACTGCAATGACCCCTTCTCTCCAGGAGGGGGGATTTCCCCTGTGTGGAGGACATAGTTAAATGTTTTCAGGAGGAGAGGAGATAGTTGCTGTTTAAAGGTTCTGTACCACTCTGCTGTATAGCCATCTGCTCCTGGGGATTTGTTAGCTTTAAGTTTCATAATTGCTTTTTCCAATTCTTTAGGTTGTATTTCTGACAGTCGTGTTTTATTTTGTGACTCCGTAAGTTGAGGAAGGTTTAATGTGTTTAGGAGTGCCTCGGATGCGTTTTTATGTTTCTTGTGGGAGTATAAGTTCTTATAGTAATTCTCGAAGCTTTTAAGAATATCCTGAATTCTGAATTTTATTTCCTTTGATACTGGGTCTCTGATTTTGTAGATTGCTCTTTCTGTTTGTTGTTTCCTCAATTTATAGGCTAGTAATTTTGCCGATTTACTGCCTGCTTCATAGTGTTTTTGTTTCAGAAATGTAAGTTTCTTCTGGATTTCTATTGTGTAGATCTTATTTATTTGATTTTTAATTTCCTTAATCTCGTGCGAGTCATTAGAATGAGTGTTGCCTTTGTGTTCTTTTTCTAGGTTCTTAAGTTCTGACTCTAATGTGATTAGTTTTTCTTGTCTCAGTTTCTTTTGGGTTGCCAGTTTTGCAATAATTTTTCCCCTTATTACAGCTTTGCCTGCATCCCACAGTATTAAAGGTGATACTTCTCCATTATCGTTTTCTTCCAAATATCTGAGAATATCTGATTCCAGTTCATCTTTCAGTGGTCCTTTCAGGACATTTGAATTCAACCTCCAAGAAAATGTATTATATGTGTATTTTTGGATATTTAAGTCCATATAGATCGGACTGTGGTCAGAGAGATCCATCAGTCCTATTTTACATGTTTTTACTCTTCCAATGTCTCTATTAAACATAAAAAAGTAATCAATCCTTGAGTAAGATGAATGTGGCGTTGAGTAAAATGTATAATCTTTTACACTGGGGTTGAATTCCTTCCACACATCACAGATTCCCATTTCTTTTAGTAGCATCCGAGTTTTCCTACTTTGAGTGTTATTTTGATGTGAGGAATTACCTGTTGCATCCTAGTATGGATTCAGTCTTAGATTGAAGTCTCCACCACATATCACTAAACCTTGGGCTTTAGTTATCATTAGGTCAAATACATTTTTATAAAATTTCCAGTTAGCCCCTGGAGGTGCATATACATTCAGCAGGGTGATATCTTCTCCCTCTAGCCGCCCAATTATCAAACTGTACCTCCCTTCTTTATCTTTGTGTTCTGATTTTTTTTTTCAAATGTAATTTTGGTTGATATCAATGTCGCTACTCCCCTCCTCCTCCCTGACTTATATGAAGATGAAGAGATCATTTTAAACCCTTGTCTATTGAGTTTAGTGTGCTCCACGTCTGTTAGGTGGGTTTCTTGTAAAAATATTATTCCTGCTTTGTCTTTTTTCATTTTGCCTAGAATCTTGGATCTTTTAACTGGATTCAGGATCCCTTTTACATTATATGAGATTATTTTGGTTACACCCTGTTTCTCCATTGTATTGTCTTATTTAGTATAACAGTGTGGTGGCCCTCTTTTATGCTACTCAGAGACTGAAAGAACATTAAGAACATAAAAAACATTAAGAACATAGTGTACGAAACTTTAAAACAAAAAATTGTCAAAAGAACTTCCTGAGCTGAGGTCTTTTTAAAGACCCTGTAAAAGCCTTGATGGAGTGTAGGCTCTGAGGGAAATTCCTCAAACTCTGTTACGTGTTGAGGGCCCTCTCTTACCCCTGTAAGTTGTCCCATGTTTTTAACGTGAATTTCAGATCCCAATCCGAACTTGTAATGATTTTATTTTTTTTTATGCCTATACCCTATGAAATTGTGTGCACCCTCCCACCCCCATCACAGCAAACATTCACTCTAATACAGTATTTGTTAGTGTGGGGAGAACATGTGGGTCATTGTCACATTTCTATTTTAACAAGTTTTTTTTTTTTAATTAAAAAGACATTTGTTTCTAATGCTATGACTGATCCATGAAATGCTTTACCACATGCTGATTCTGCATCTCCTTTAATGTTTGTTACCTTGTAGGAGGGGGTTGGAAGTGCAGAATGACTAAAAAAAAAAAAGGTCGCTATTCCCTCCTGAAACTGGCAGGCTTATCCTTGTAGCTCTGGCGCTGGGTTTCCCGCTGCTGGCCCGTGGATTTTGAAGGTCTCTGTGTGGACCACGTTTGAGCCTTGATCCTATCACTCGGGTCTGCTGCGGGTTTAAACACCGTTACCGGGAGCCCTCTTCTCGCCATGTCAATTGTTGCTTCTTCCGCCGAATTATAGAGACATGACTCTTCACCGTAAAAGACCCTTAACTTCGCAGGAAATGGCGTCTGAAAGCGCAGTTTCTGTTCATGTAGCACCTTTTTAGCGTTGTTGTATTCCTGGCGCTTTTTAAGAACCTCCGAGGCGTAATCGTGTTCCACGAACACTTTTCTCTCTTGGTGCATAAATCCTTTTTTCTGCCAAGCCCGTCTTACAACCTCTTGTTTTATTTTGAAATTGGCGAATCTCACCACCACAGAACGTGGGGGCGCTTCTGCCGCTGGCTTTGCGGCTAATGTACGATGAGCCCTTTCTATCTTCAAATCAGTGGTTTGTGGAATATCCAACTTCTCTCTCAGTAAGGATTCCACGCATTCCGCCATTGTGTTGAAACCATCTTCGGCTCCTTCTTTCAGACCGTGAATTCTAATGTTGTCTCTTCTCTGTCTTCCTTCTTGGTCGGTTAGCTTAGCCTCCAGTCTTGACTGTCTTTTGTGTAAATCCAGCATGGAATCTTCAAGCACTTTTATTCTTTCTTCAGCTTCCAAGATTCGGTTCTCGGCCTGGTCCACTCTGCTGTTCGTCCTTTTTAATTCCTCTCTGAATTCACGAAATTCGGCCCGAAATCGTCGTAATTCTTCAAATAACGATTTCAAGCTAACCTTCTTGTTAGCTACGTTCAGCTCCTCGTCGTCTGAACAGAGGTCCTCAGGTTCAGATTCTCCGGCCGATGCGTGTCCAAGCCTGGGAAATGTCAGTTTCTTCTGTTTTTGTTTAGGCATGATGTTCTTGTCTTTTGATTTTTACTCTTCCAAAAATCCGTTAAGTCTGATTTTGAAGATGTTTTCCTGGATTAGGTCTGGGAGCTTCAGCGTTAAGCTGCTATCACCATGGCATCCAGACCGGAAGTCTAACCGGAAGACCTTTTGACAGTTTTTTGTTTTAAAGTTTTATATACTATGTTCTTAATGTTTTTTATGTTCTTAATGTTCTTTCAGTTTCTGAGTAGCATAAAAGAGGGCCACTACACTGTTATACTAAATAAGACAATACAATGGAGAAACAGGGTGTAACCAAAATAATCTCATATAATGAAAAAGGGATCCTGAATCCAGTTAAAAGATCCAAGATTCTAGGCAAAATGAGAAAAGACAAAGCAGGAATAATATTTTTACAGGAAACCCACCTAACAGACTTGGAGCACACTAAACTTAATAGACAAGGGTTTAAACTGATCTCTTCATCTTCATATAAGTCAGGGAGGAGGAGGAGGGTAGCGACATTGATCTTAACCAAAATTATATTTGAAAAAAATTCAGAACACAAAGATAAAGAAGGGAGATTTAGCATGGTACTTGGTCGGCTAGAGGGAGAAGATATCACCCTGCTGAATGTATATGCACCTCCAGGGGCTAACTAGAAATTTTATAAAAATGTATTTGACCTAATGATAACTAAAGCTCAAGGTTTAGTGATATGTGGTGGAGACTTCAATCTAAGACTGAATCCATACTGGGATGCATCAGGTAATTCTCCACATCAAACTAACACTCAAAGTAGAAAAACTCAGATGCTACTAAAAGAAATGGGAATCTGTGATGTGTGGAGGGAATTCAACCCCAGTGTAAAAGATTACACATTTTACTCAGCACCACATTCATCATACTCAAGGACTGACTATTTTTTTATGTTTAATAGAGACATTGGGAGAGTAAAAACATGTAAAATAGGACTGATGGTTCTCTCTGACCACAGTCCGATCTATATGGACTTAAATATCCAAAAATACACAAATAATACATTTTCTTGGCGGTTAAATTCAAATGTGCTGAAAGGACCACTGAAAGATGAATTGGAATCAGATATTCTCAGATGCTTGGAAGAAAATGATAATGGAGAAGTATCCCCTTTTAATACTGTGGGACACATGCAAAGCTGTAATAAGGGGAAAGATTATCACAAAACTGGCACTCCAAAAGAAACTGAGACAAGAAAAACTAATCACATTAGAGTCAGAACTTAAGAAACTAGAAAAAGAGCACAAAGACAACATTCATTCTAATGACTCGCTCAAAATTAAGGAAATTAAAAAACAAATAAACGAGATCTACACAATAGAAATCCAGAAGAAACCTACATTTCTGAAACAAAAATACTATGAAACAGGTAGCAAATCGGCAAAATTACTAGCCTATAAATTGAGGAAACAACAAACGGAGAGAGCAATCTACAAAATCAGAGACCTAGTATCAAAGGAAATAAAATTTAGAATTCAGGAAATTCTTAAAAGCTTCGAGAATTACTACAAGAACTTGTACTCCCGCAAAAAACACAAAAACTCATCCGAAGCCTTCCTAAATACATTAAATCTTCCTCAACTTACTGAGTCACAAAATAAAAAACTACTGTCAGAAATACAACCTAAAGAATTAGAAAAAGCAATTATGAAACTTAAAGCTAACAAATCCCCAGGAGCAGATGGCTATACAGCAGAGTGGTACAGAACCTTTAAACAGCAACTACCTCCTCTCCTCCTGAAAACATTTAACGATGTCCTCCACACAGGGGAAATCCCCCCTCCTGGAGAGAAGGGGTCATTGCAGTTATACCGAAACCTGAAAAGGATAAACTAGACTGCTCCAACTACAGACCAATCAGTGTGTTAAATCAGGACTATAAACTTTTTACCGCTATCCTTGCCAAAAGGTTAGAAAATATACTGACAGACTTAATTAATTTAGACCAAACAGGTTTTATAAGACAAAGACAGACACAAGATAACATTAGACACACTTTACACATAATTCATCATATAAAAAAATATAATTTAAATGCAGCCATTTTGGGATTAGATGCTGAAAAAGCATTTGATTCGGTTGACTGGTCTTTCCTATATAGAATCTTATCCAGTTTCAATTTTCATAACAACTTCATTAGAACTATCCAGGCATTATATAAAAAACCAACAGCTAAAATAAGGATTAACGGTAAATTATCATCATCTTTTGAACTGGAAAGAGGATGTCGTCA
This sequence comes from Pholidichthys leucotaenia, assembly GCA_020510985.1. Lineage (NCBI taxonomy): Eukaryota > Metazoa > Chordata > Actinopteri > Cichliformes > Pholidichthyidae > Pholidichthys > Pholidichthys leucotaenia. Next base: position 398,451,000 of record CM035836.1, read on the forward strand.
GGGCTGCCCCTTGTCTCCACTGCTCTTTGCAATCTTCATAGAACCTCTGAGCCAATGGATAAGACAGAATCAAAAAATTCAAGGTATTACACTTGATCAGAAGGAACATAAAATAGCACTCTTTGCTGATGACATTTTAATATACCTGGGGCAGCCGGACACCTCTTTTCCAGAACTAATCTCTGTTTTTTCAGAGTATGGAGAGCTATCGGGGTACGAATTAAACATGCATAAAACCCGAACACTTCCGGTCATGGCCGCCACGTAGGAGGATGTGCTTCACTCTACTCTGCTCTTAAAAATAAAAAAAATCGGCAAATAACCCTCTCAATTGGAACAAAACCTATCCCAGCGTTTGGGCGAGGACATGCCGGTAAAGCCTAAAGCTGGGAAATCAGGTGGAGGAAAAACTGAACCGCCGAAACAGTCCAAGTTAACGGACTTTCACATCTGTGACGAAGCAGAAAAATCCCCAGATATGGCAGAGCAAGCTAGTGGAGGAGCGGTGAATGCTGGCGACGGCACAGGTGCGGTGCTTGCTGCCATTGGCTCAGTGAGAGCAGACTTCTCTACTAAGTTTGATGGGATTATAGCAGCGATATAGGGTTTGAGAAAGGAATTAAGCGAATGTATGGAACGTGTAACGCAGGTGGAGCTCCGAATTTCCAGCGCTGAGAATGACGTCACCAGCCTACAATTAAAGGTGCGCACATTGGAATTAAACAATAAACGTCTGGAAGATAATGTCCTGGATTTAGAATCCCGGTCGAGACGGAACAATCTGAGGCTAGTGGGTCTTCCTGAGGGTACGGAGGGGCGGGACTCATGTTCCTTTTTGGAAAAGTGGATCCCAGAAGCGCTGAATAACGTGGAGCTGCAGTCACCGGTCGTTCTGGAAAGCGCCCACCGAATTGGCCCACTGAGAGATAATAAGACACCACTGAGGACGCTGATTATGAAGTTCCTCAGCTACAGAGACAGGATGACGATCTCCAACGCGGCGCGGGCCAAAGGAGAAATTAAATACCAGGATCAACAGGTGTGGTTCTACCCAGATTTGGCCACAGGAATCCAACAATTAAGGAAACAGTTTGACCTCGCCCGTAAAGAGCTACGCAACCTTGGGATTCGTCATGGAGTGATTTATCCTGCAAGACTGCTGGTCACATATAAAGGGAGAACCCACACCTTCAAGACCCCAGAAGAGGCGCAGGAGCTCATCAAGAAGATCCAAGAAGAGACTGGTGGGAGCTAAGCATGAAGCATGAATAAGATATAAGGTAGAATATTTAAGCATTTGCACAGGCATCTGACTGATCTGAAGCAAATAGCAAGTTCACAAAATACAGATTGTATTGTATTAAAAAAAACCAACCAAACAAAAAAAAACTATGATGTACAAAGTTGCTATAAAATTTTGGAGTTAAGTTGGAAAACTACAGAAGAGAGTTAATGTTACGTCATTAAAAACAGTAGAGTCAAGGTGATTAAGAGGAGAAAGAAAGAGTGGTTTTGCCTGATCCTTGTGAGTGTGGAGCAGTCAATGGCTATAGCGGGAGACGGAATTTTTTTTTTGATTTTGGGGGGATTACCACGAATGTGGGGAGGGGGAATTTGTTTGTGTGTAGTTTGTAGGATGAATGTTCAACCACTCATGTTTTTGCTTCTCTGTGTGAGCATGTTTACGTTGCGAAGTAATCCCAAACTCCTTATTGATCATAGACCAAAGCGTTAATCTTAATTTAACTTCATGGAATTGCAGAGGTCTACAAAATTTAAAAAAACTTAAACAAGTTATGAATAAAACAAAAGACATAGGTTCAAAAATTGTGTTTTTACAAGAAACTCATCTAATAGAGGAGGATGTAAAAAGAATTAAAAAAAGATGGCAGGGAAGTGTATTCACCTCATCATTTTCATCTCGAGCCAGGGGAGTTATGACTCTCATACACAAAACAGTCCCATTTCAAGTGAAAAATGTAATTGGAGACAAATTAGGAAGATACCTAATCATTCAAGGATCTTTGTTATTAGAAAATATAAATCTGGTGAACTTATACGGTCCCAATATAGATGATCAAAACTTCTTTGCTATTTTATTTCTTATTTTATCATCACTTACAGGGCAGCATATAATAGCAGGGGATTTTAATTGTACATTGAATCCCAGCATAGATAGATCAACAGGACTGTACGCACAATGGATGCAGGATGATCATGAATCATTTTATGAAAGAATTGAGATTGCTAGACATATGGAGAGAAATGAAACCACAAGTTAAAGCCTACTCTTGTTATTCTAATACCTACAAGACATTCTCACGTATTGACTATTTTTTGATCTCCACAGAATTAAGGTCCAAAATTCAAAACTGTTTCTATGATAACATTGTGATCTCTGATCATGCACCCTGCTGTCTAATATATGTAGATAAGAAACTGACAAAGGTTCCAGGTAGGTGGCAATTTCAGCATAAATGGCTTCAGGACCAGGAATTTGTTAAGTACATAGAAAAACAGATAGATGAGTTCTTTGATATCAATACTACACAAACATCAGCATGTATAAAGTGGGAGGCTTTCAAAGCTTTTATTAGGGGGCATATTATTAGTTATACAGGTTCAAAATCTAAGAAGACTCGAGAGGAGAGAGTCCAATTGGAACATAAAATAAAAATTCTCCAAGAAAAAGTGTATGCAGGAAGTGACCCAAAGTTAGAGAACGAATTACTGACTCTGAGAGCTGAATATGACAAAAAAAATCAGCGAATAGAGCTGCCTCAAGTCTTCTAAGATTGAAGCAATCTTTTTATGAACAAGGTGAAAAATCAGGGAAATTATTGGCATGGCAGATTAACCTATTAGAATTTAAAACACCAATTACCAGTATTATAAGTAACGGACAGGCAGTTGTATATCCTTTAGAAATTAACAGTGCCTTTAGAGATTATTATGAAAAACTATATGACACAAAAAATGAAACTGACTTAACAAAACTAAATGGGTTTTTGGATGAATTATCTATACCTTGTATTCCAAATGAAAACAGGGAGATACTGGAGTCTAAAATTAGTCAAGAAGAAGTTGGGCTAGCCATTGATAATATGAAATCAGGAAAAAGTGCAGGACCAGATGGTCTTCCAGTTGACCTTTATAAAAAATTTAAGAATAAATTAATAAAATCATTTTTGGAAATGGTTTTAGAAGCATTTCAAAATAGTAATTTACCACTATACATGAATAATGCCTTAATTATACTGTTGCCAAAACCAGGTAAACCCTCTAATAAATGTGAAAATATGAGACCAATAAGCCTATTAAATGCTGACCTTAAGATAATCTGTAAAATTTTAGCAAGATGGCTACAAGAAATATTACCAAATATTATTAACCGAGATCAGAATGGCTTTATAAAGGGAAGACAAGGCTTCCATAATGTAAGAAGACTATTTAATATTATCTATTCTAATAAAGAAGCACCGGATACAGCTCTCCTATCATTGGACGCCGAAAAGGCCTTTGATAGGGTTGAATGGCCCTTTCTTTTTGAAGTCCTACAAAGGTTTGGATTTGGAAATAATTTCATAAAATGGGTTCAGATAATATACAATAATGCTACAGCAGAAATCCTAACAAACAGCAATATCTCAAAATCAATAAAAATCAATAGAGGATGTCGACAAGGCTGTCCACTTTCACCTTTACTGTTTACTATGGCAATTGAACCTTTAGCAATGGCAGTACGTTTACATCCACAAATATATGGAATTAAAATGGGACCAACAGAACATAAAATCTCCCTGCATGCTGATGACATAATTTTGTTCATGTCGAATCTTCAAAAATCAATTCCAACTTTGTTGAATTTAATAAAGAATTTTGGGGAAATATCAGGATATAAAATAAATAAAACTAAATCTTCAATATTAATGCTAAATGAGACCCAGAGAAATCACCCAGGTCCTGAGGTAAATCAATTCAAAGTTGTAAATCAGTTTAAATATTTAGGAATTCAAATTTTGCCTAAGCTAGAATTAGTCGCCAGTGTCAACTATGAAGCCTTAATGATAGACATTAATGAGTTACTTCAGAGATGGATGTCACTACCAATGTCAATGATCGGGAGAATTAATATACTTAAAAGTAATATCTTACCCAAAATGCTTTATTTATTTCAATACATTCCTTTACCACCACCTTCAGATCTATTCTTAAGAATTAAAAAAAAGTTAGTGGAATTTATATGGAGCAATAGGAAGGCTAGATTACGTCTGTCCTTACTATATTTACCATTTGATCGTGGAGGTCTGAAATGTCCAAACTTTATGTTGTATTACTGGTCAGCACAACTGAGGTCTATGACATATTATTTTTCATCAAATGATCTCCCTCACTGGACTGAAATGGAATCATACAATTTACCTTTACCCCTTCCCTTATTCATATACTCAGACTCGGCTAAAAAATTACAGAAACAAGTTAAAAATCCAATTGTAAAGCATATGATCAAAATATGGTGTGAAACCAAAAAATATCTAAAAGAACCACACTTATTGTCACAATTTAGCCCAATATGGGGTAATCAATATTTTAAACCAGGGAGAGCGGATGCTGTATTTAAAGTATGGAATTTAAAAGGGATTCAAAAGATTCGAGACTTATATTTGTCAGGTTCAGATAACATAATGTCTTTTGAAGAACTGAGGATCAAATTTAATCTTAATAGAACACATTTTTTTTAAATATCTTCAGCTTAGGAACTTTATTTGATCAAATCAAAATAATGCTCTCATCCAACCTACTTATTCATCCTTGGAAAAAATCTTGACAAAAGATAGTAAGAGAAAGGGTATTATTTCAGAGTTTTATAACTCATTGACATTATACTCAAGTGAAAACTCACAGAAAAGATTGAATTATTGGAAAGAAGACCTGCAAACTGAAATTTCAGAGGAACAATGGGAATTGGCTTGTGCAGAAGCTCAAACCAAATCAATAAATGTACGTCTTAAATTGATACATTTTAAATGGTTAATGCGGATGTATGTTACACCGGTGGAGTTAAATAGATATAACAAAAACATACCAGATACGTGCACAAAATGTATGGAAAGTAAAGGAACCCTATTTCATTGTTTATGGGAATGTAGAAAAATTAGAATGTTTTGGGAAGAGGTGAGGGTAACAATTGAAAAAATAATTTCAAAACAAATCATATTGAATCCTAAACTGTTTTTGTTGGGTCTTTATCCAGAAAAGCATAAGTTTAACAAGAGTGAGAGAGCTTTCATAGACCTCAGTTTGCTTAACGCCAAAAAATGTATTGCACTATTGTGGAAAAAGACTCATAGACCAGATGTGACTCAGTGGTTAAGACAGATGTTAACAAACCTTCCACTAGAAAGAATAACTTACATACTGAAATCAAAAGAAATTGTGTTTGAGAATATATGGAGACCTTTCATTGATTATGTAAAGAATTTAAACATAACTTTTGAAGAAGAAGGTGAATGATGTGTGTGGACCTTGTAAATTCCAAATTGGTGAATGTATAGTATGTATACTGTACTTACGTAATGGATTGCCTAGACTAAATAGAGGAGCATTGTTGAAGACATGCCTTTGTTTGTGGTTGTTGGTGTTTTTAGTATTTTTTTTTAATTATTTTAGTGTTAGTGTTTGATTGTTTGTGTTTTGCTTGTAAAAAGGTTCAATAAAAATATTGTGGAAAAAAAAACATGCATAAAACCCAAGTTTTAACATTCAACAATGACCCAAATCAATATTTACTAAGCAAATTCAAAACTAACTGCGAGATGGAATCTATGAAATATCTGGGGGTCAATATTCCGAAACAACTCAACAAAATTATATCACTAAACTATGATCCCCTGATAGCAAAAATAAAATCTGACCTAGCAAGATGGAATATGATACCATTCTTGGGTACTGCACAAAGAATTGAAGCAGTCAAAATGAATATACTTCCACGTCTTCTATACCTTTTCCAAACAATACCGGTAGAACCTCCCAAAAAAACATGGCAAGAACTGGACAGAAGGATCTCAAGATTCATATGGCAGGGCAAGAGACCTAGAATCAGATATAGAACCCTACAGCTAAAAAAAGACAAAGGTGGGCTCGCACTGCCATATATCAGGGACTATTTTAAAGCCGCGCAAATTAAAACTTTAGTAGAGATATGTAACCCAGACTACACTGCACAATGGAAGGAGATAGAATGCCAAATAACAAGTGACATTCCCCTACAGGCGATAATAGGGAACAATGCCTTACCTAAACTTTTGAATAACACTAACCTGTGGATAGAGACCCCACTAAAAATTTGATTTAAGATAGTCAGAGAGAATCAAACTAAAGAACTATTATTCGATTATTGCAATGGATTTCCTATGATCAGGACTTTACTCCTAATAAAACAGACACTAGATTTAAAAAGTGGAAAGAGAACGGACTGATAAAATATTACGATTTTTTTTAAAGGGCAAACTTTAAGAAGTTTTGAAGATTTGAAAAAACAAGGTCTAGTAAATCAAGACCTTTACAGGTTCTTTCAGCTTAGACACCACATAAACAAAATACTTAAAAAGGAGGATTTGGAAAGGGCCCAGTCAGGTGTTCTGAAGGTTTTCTTAATGGCATATAAAGGGATGCCAGGGATCAGATACATCTCTAAAATATACCATGGTCTTCAAGACTTAAAAGGAGACAACACATCATATATAAAAGAGAGATGGGGAAAGGAGGGGAATTTCACTTTACAACTGGAAATATGGGAAAAACTAAATAAACAACTGACATAATGCACGGCCCAGGAGACACACACGCAGGCTCAGGGTAGATCTAATAGCTTTATTAACAACAAGTGTGTATGAGTGTGTGTCTGCGGAATGTGAATGTGTTGGTGGTGGCGTATGCATCGGGCACGGAGGCAGGAGGCCGTACAGCCGGACAACCCTATGGGAGAAGCAGAGGGAGAAGGGTAACGGGCACCACACCAACACAGGAGATGTGAAAATGGTGACTGGCTTACTTGGGAATGACAGGTGGCTGGCACAGCAAGGGTGAGACCCGGTAGACAGCGACCTGGAGCACCCGGTGCAGCAGCGAGGGAATGGTGGCGGAGAGGAGTGGTCCGCCGCCGGGAAATCCACCTGTGCACAGGGGAGCAGACTGGGAGAAGAATGAGGTAAGAGCTTCTTACCAGAATGTTGCTGAGCGGTTGAGATTCCTTACAGCAATTGTAGCGAGTGAAGACTGACGGCTTCAGGCCGAAGCCCAGGGCGAGGCGGCTTAAATCCCTCGCCGCTGATGAGGTGCAGGTGTGCGTGCAGCTGGCACCGCAGATGGGCGGCGAGGCGTGACAGTACTCCCCCCTCTAGCAGCGCCTCCTGGCGATGGTTTCTCCGGGTGCGCTCGGTGGAACTCGGTAATGAGGGAAGGGTCCAACACAAATGACGAGGGTACCCATTGCCGATGTTCAGGCCCATAACCCTCCCAGTCCACCAAGTACTGCAACCCGCGACCCCAGCGCCGGGAGTCCAGGATAGAGGGGACAGGCCAGGCCGGATGGCCATCAATCATCCGGGGCGCGGGCTGCGCAGCAGGAGGAGGGCAAAGGGGATCGGAGACTGCCGGCTTCACCTTGGAAACGTGGAAGGTGGAATGGATGCGGAGGGAGGGGGGAATAGCTACACGCACAGCCACTGGGTTGATAATCCTGGTGATGGGGTATGGGCCCATAAAACGCTGTGCCAGCTTCCTCCTCTCACCCTTTAAAATGACGTCCTGGGTAGACACATAGACACGCTGACCCACCTGGTACGCTGGGGCAGGTCTTCTGTGCCGGTCCGCCGTGGATCTGTTGCGCTCCGCCGTGCGTAAAAGCGCATTGCGCGCCGACGCCCAGATGGAACGGAACTGCCTGAGGTGCGCCCGAACTGAGGGGACAGTTACCTCACTCTCCTGCGCTGGGAAAAGAGGAGGATCGTAGCCCAGGGACGCCTTAAAGGGAGACATCCCTGTGGCAGAAGAGTGGGCGGTGTTGTGGGCGTACTCAACCCAGGCGAGATGGTTGCTCCAAGACGCAGGCTTGGATGCAGTGACGCAGCGGAGCGCAGCCTCCAGCTCCTGGTTGGTCCGCTCACACTGCCCGTTGGTTTGGGGGTGATGGCCGGAGGAGAGGCTTACCTTGGCTCCCAGGGCGTTACAAAAGGACCTCCAAACCTCTGAGGAAAATTGGGGCCCCCGGTCCGAGACCACGTCCACCGGAATCCCGTGCAGCCTGACCACGTGTTGGACTAGGAGGTCCGCCGTCTCCAAGGCAGATGGGCCGCCTTGGAGAAACGGTCTACTATGGTCAGGACAGTGTCGAAGGTGTTAGAAACTGGGAGTCCGGTGACGAAATCCAGGGCGATATGCGACCAGGGCCTGCCAGGGACGGGCAGAGGCTGGAGCAAACCCGCTGGAGGGGCATTACCTGATTTACTGGTGGCACATACAGGGCAGGCCCGGGCGTAGCGGGCAGCGTCCTTCCACAGGCCCGGCCACCAGAAGGACCGTTGAAGAAGGTCGATCATCCGGGAGGAACCAGGGTGGCAGGTGAGCTTGGATGTGTGCAGCCAGTGGATGACCTCCCCCCGAACCGTGGATGGCACAAAAAGCCTCCCCTCCGGTCCGCCGCCAGGGTCAGGTTCCACTTCCTGCGCCTTCTGGATCTTGCCTTCTATGTCCCAAGTGACGGCTCCCACGATGCACGACCTGGGCAGGATGGTGTGGACGGTGTCCTCAGACGCCTCAGGGGCAAATTGCCTAGAGAGGGCATCGGGCAGGCCGTTCTTGGAGCCAGGCCTGAAGGTGATGTTAAAACGGAACCTGGCAAAGAACAAGGACCAACACGCCTGGCGGGTGTTCACGCGCTTGGCAGATCTCAAGTATTCCAAGTTCTTGTGGTCCGTCAGGACCACGAACGGCAGGTCCGCCCCCTCTAGCCAGTGACGCCACTCCTGCAGCGCAAGCTTGATGGCGAGGAGCTCTCTGTCCCCCACGTCGTAGTTCCGTTCCGCCGGGGACAAGCGCCGAGAGAAGAAAGCGCAAGGCCGTTTGACTCCGTCATCTGGCGACCGCTGAGATAGAACCGCCCCCACTCCCGTGTCCGAAGCATCCACTTCCACGATGCATTGCAGCGACGGGTCGACTTGGCTAAGGACCCGGGAGGAGGAGAACTCTGCCTTCAGCGCCTGAAAGGCAGCCGCGGCCTCTTCGGTCCACCGGAACGGGACCTTAGGGGATGTGAGGCGGGTCAGAGGGCCGACGACGTTGCCAAAATTCGGGACGAAGCGGCGGTAGAAGTTTGCAAACCCAATGAATTGTTGCACCTGTTTTCTCGATGTAGGTGTAGGCCATTCCACCACCGCCTTCACCTTCACTGGGTCCGGAAGCACCTGGTCGTGGGAGATGACGAACCCGAGGAAGGACGTTGTCTTAGCGTAGAATTCACATTTTTCTGCCTTCACATACAACCGGTTCTCCAGCAGCCTTTGGAGGACCCGCCTCACATGGACCCGGTGCTCGTCCCTGGACTTGGAGAAGATGAGGATGTCATCCAGGTAGACGAACACAAAAAGGCCGATGAAATCCTGGAGGACGTCATTTATTAGGCGTTGAAAGACGGCTGGAGCATTGGTCAACCCGAATGGCATCACCAGGTACTCGAAGTGGCCGTTCGGGGTACGGAAGGCTGTCTTCCACTCATCTCCCTCCCGGACGAGGTGGTATGCGCTGCGAAGATCCAGCTTGGTGAACCAAGTCGCCCCCTGGAGGGAGTGGAAGGCGGTGTCCATAAGTGGCAAGGTGTAGTGATCCTTCTCCGTGATATCATTCAGGGCGCGGTAGTCGATACAAGGACGGAGGGAACCGTCCTTCTTGCCCACGAAGAAGAATCCTGCACCTAATGGTGATGACGAGGGACGGATAATTCCAGCACTCAGCGATTCCTTGAGGTAGGAATTCATGGCCTCCTTCTCTGGCGCCGACAGGCTGTAGAGTCGCCCAGAGGGTAAGGGTGCCCCCTGGCGGATGTTTATCGCACAGTCGTAGGGCCTGTGTGGAGGAAGAGACATCGCCTTGGACTTGCTGAAAACCATACCTGTCACGCCGCGCCATTCATCAGCGGCACCACCTGCTCACACACCTGCTAATCATCAGCAGCGAGGGATAAAAGCCGCCTCGCCCTGAGCTTCGGCCTGAAGCCGTTAGACTTCATCTCCCTTCCATGAGAAGCGACTACTCCTTCTTCAGCACCACGCTAAGCGGTAAGAAGATCACTTACCTCTCCTTTTCCAGTCTGCTCCCCTGTGCACAGGTGGATTCCTCGGCGGCGGACAACTCCGTCCCTCGTCCCTCCTCGCTGCTGCACCGAGTCCTGCAGGTGACTGTCTCCCGGGGTTCCGTCCTTGAAGTGCCTGCCATCAGTCAAATACAAGTAAGCTTCTCTCCCTCGCCTATTCTCCTCCTGTATTGGTGTGTGCCCGTCACCCTGTGTCTGTTCTCTCCCATAGGGTTGCCGGCTGAACGGTCTCCTGCCTCTGTGCCCGAAGCAGACGCCACCACCAATACATTTACATTCCGCAGACACACACCCATACATCCCTGTTGTTAATAAACAGTTTGAACTACTCTGAGCCTGCGTGTGTGCGTCTCCTGAGCCGAACGTTACGTCAATACCCAGGTCGTGAAATTCTGATGGCACCAGGGAGAGATCCGGGGGCGCAGCATCCATAGGAGTTGGAGAAGAGGACGGAGAGCAGGCAGCGGATTGCAGGCAGGTGCTCATGCAGAAGGAACTCCATGCCGATACCCTGGCGGACTTCCAATCCAGGACGGGGTTATGGAGGCGAAGCCAGGGGTACCCCAGTATAACGGGCGACACAGAGTTGGGGAGGACGTAGAAGGTGATTTCCTCCCGGTGGTTCCCAGAGATGATCACGGGAACAGGGACGGTCTGATGTGTGACTCTCCCCAGGGAAACATGGGAGAGGTTGACCAGGGCGAGAGGAGATTTGAGGGCTTGGCAACAGATGCCCAATTGGGTTACCAGGCTTTGTGAAATAAAGCTGCCCTCCGCGCCCGAATCCACCAGTGCGTGGGTGAGATGCCCAGTGGGGTTGTGACAAAATCGGACGGGCAGCTTCAATTGGGAGAGGGGATTTAACCGATTGACGTCCGCGAGGCCCCCTACAGTGACTCGCGGACCCCGTCGTTTGGCTTCTGTGGGCAAAGCTCCACCGTGTGTTGGTTGTCTCCGCAATACATGCAGAGACCCAACTCACGGCGGTGATGTCTCTCCGCAGGAGGGAGCTTTGTCCAGCCCGTCACCATCGGCTCCGACTCCTCGGGGCGCGATGGTGGCGGCGTCGCCAGGGGGCGAGCTTGGGACAGGCGCGACGAGGCACCACGAGAGCGAGAAGAAGACGACTTCCGCTCCAAGGTGTGCTCGCGCAACCTGTTATCCAGGCTGATGGCTAGGGATGTTAGCTCCGCTAAAGTCTCCGGGATGTCCCGCCCAGCCAGTTCGTCCCTCAGACTACCATTGAGACTGCGGAGGAAGAGGCCGCAGAATGAACGTTCATCCCAGCCAACCTCCTCCGCTGCTACCCGGAAGTCGATCGCGTAGTCAGCTGCCGATCGGCTTCCCTGCTGGAGGCTGAGAAGCCGATCGACCTGAACGCTCTCGGTACGAGAATGATCAAAGACCTCCAGGAATTGTCTCACGAATTGGCCATAGGTGAGGGTGGCGTAACTGGGCCTCGCCATCACGGCATAAGCCCAAGTAAGCGCTCACCCCTCCAGGAGATTCCCTATGTAGCCAATTCGGCTATGGTCTGAGGAAAAATCTCCGGGCACACGGTGGAATACGGACTCACACTGCATTATAAACCCCTGCGCTCCGCCGAGCTTACCGCTAAAGCGGGCGGGGGTCGGAATGGGTGTGAGCCGAACCGGTACTACCGGAGCTGGCTGGACGGCCACTGGAGCAGCAGGAGCCGCGCCGCCCTGATGAGCCGGGGGGAACAGCTGTTGGGGGTCCAAGCGGTCCAATCGGTTAGTGATGATGGTTAATTGATTAAGAATCACCTGTTGCTGGTGGGCTATTAGGTCCACTCGAGCCTCGAGGGTGGAAAGTCGGCGTGTGAGCCCGCCGTCTGCCGAGCCGCTCTGCTGAAGCCGTACTGACATAATGCATGGCCCAGGAGACACACACGCAGGCTCAGGGTAGATCTAATAGCTTTATTAACAACAAGTGTGTATGAGTGTGTGTCTGCGGAATGTGAATGTGTTGGCGGTGGCGTCTGCGTCGGGCACGGAGGCAGGAGGCCGTACAGCCGGACAACCCTATGGGAGAAGCAGAGGGAGAAGGGTAACGGGCACCACACCAACACAGGAGATATGAAAATGGTGACTGGCTTACTTGGGAATGACAGGTGGCTGGCACAGCAAGGGTGAGACCCGGTAGACAGCGACCTGGAGCGCCCGGTGCAGCAGCGAGGGAATGGTGGCGGAGAGGAGTGGTCCGCCACCGGGAAATCCACCTGTGCACAGGGGAGCAGACTGGGAGAAGAATGAGGTAAGAGCTTCTTACCAGAATGTTGCTGAGTGGTTGAGATTCCTTACAGCAATTGTAGCGAGTGAAGACTGACGGCTTCAGGCCGAAGCCCAGGGCGAGGCGGCTTAAATCCCTCGCCGCTGATGAGGTGCAGGTGTGCGTGCAAGCTGGCGCCGCAGATGGGCAGCGAGGCGTGACAACAACAATGGAAAAGTACTTCATCCCTGCTGTGGAGAGAATTTGGATGGAAAAATTTGGTAAGATTTTTCAGAACACCTGCGCAAAACAAATTTACTCGTAAAGGGTTCAATTCAACTTCAATTCAATTCAATTCAACTTTATTTATATAGCGCCATTTCACAACAACAGTCATCTCATAGCACTATCAACTGTAGGGGGAACCCCCACAGTTGCAGAAAGACCCCAGCAATCAGGCGATCCCCTGTGAGCAAGCACTTGGCGACGGTGGAGAGGAAAAACTCCCTTTTAACAGGAAGAAACCTCCAGCAGAACCAGGCTCAGGGAGGGGCAGTCATCTGCTGCGACTGGCTGGGGGGTGAGGGGATAGAGAAGAAGAAAAGAACAGACATGTAGAGTGCAAACAGCACGATGGGAACTCAATCTATGGGAGAGAACAAACAAATGTTAATGACCAGCAAAAAAAAATTTCATTGAGAGTGAGAAAAGGAGTGAGGCCCAGTGCATTACTGGAGGTCCCCCGGCTGACTAAACCTATTAGCAGCATAACTAAGGGAGGGTTCAGAAACACATGATCCCTCCCTAATTGTAGGCTATATCAAAAAGGTAGGTTTTAGCCCTATTCTTAAAAACAGAGATCGAGTCTGACTCCCGAATCCAGATTGGCAGCTGATTCCACAGGAGAGGAGCTTGATAACTGAAGGCTCTGCCTCCCATTGTACTTTTGGAGATTCTAGGTATTACAAGTAATCCTGCATTTTGGGAGCGTAGTGCTCTGTTAGGATAATACGGTAGTAACAGATCTTTGAATTTTGGTTGAATTGTTGGCGCTTGTGTGGTGAAAAGACTGCAAATCATTTTCATGTGTTTTGGTCATGCCCAGTTATCCACCAATACTGGACCAATGTACAGACAATATTGGGGAAAATATTCAAAGTAACAGTTCCCTTTTCTTTTGTAACTTTGTATTTGGGTTTACTACCGGAATCACTGGAAAGACGAGGAGAAAAATACTTATTCACTGTTTTAATTGGCAAGTAAAAAAGCTCTAACAAAAAAATGGATGTTGAAGGACTGTCCTACACCTGAAGATTGGATTAACGTGATTCAGGACATTTATTTGATAGAAAAGTTGACATTTGCAGTGAGACAGGACATGGATGGGTTCTTGAACTTCTGGCAACCCTGGAACGCATATGTGTCTTCCATCAGATCTAATCTTTGACAAACACCATTTCAGTAATGGCACCTCTCTTTGTTCCAACGCTACTCAGATGCTCTTTTATTTTTCTGCTCTTTTGGGGTTTTTTTTGTTTTTTTTGTTCTTTTTTTTAATTTCTCTTTTTCTTTCACTTAAAAAAGGGTGTTGTAATAATTTTTTTCCAATGTTGTCAAAAAACAAAAAAAGGGGGAATATGTGATGAAAATGTAAACAATGCAATGCTGTAATGACATGTATACCCTTTACAAAAACCCCCCCAAAAAAACACACACACACTTTTGTTTTTATTAGAGAACACTCTTGTTAGTTAGTTAGGTTGTTTGGGGTTTTTTTAGAACACAACCAAAACCTAACGGCTAGGGTCTGCGGATAGACCACTGTGAGACCCAACTCGGCTGGGTGGGTTATTCCGCCACCATCTCAGCCACTCTCCAACCTGAACAGTTTGTTTTTTTCTTTTTCCTGACAGTCTTCCACGGTGAAAGCAGTTCTGCCTGAGGGGCTTTGTAGCGGGCCCGTGGTGGCTGCATCCCTGGGGCTGTTGGACCCCCAGGAACCTGGGTCCCACACTGCAGTAGCTGACTCCTGCGAAGCCTCGCCATCTGGAGCAGCCACCTGGACACACCGTAGTTGGTTTGCGTGTTGAACCATCTGTCAGCCAAAAGCATGCTGTTCCCAGCTTTGCCATGATCCTCGGTGGCGCCCTTTGTTTCGCTGGCTGTGGCCCGGTTAGTCGTCATCTAGGTGTCTTGCCGGCACGAACCCGAACCCAGTCCATGACTTGGAGCGGCGCCTTACTTGGTTTCATGCGTTGTTGTTGTGCTCCCAGTGGCTCTGCGTGCTCATTCAGCTTGGGACCTCCGTCATGCTGCAGTGATTCCATAGTCACTGTGTTCGTTGCGGACTCTTCATCCGTTGTCTCCGTCGTCGGTTGAGTCTCGTTGTGAGTACGGAAAGTGTGCTCTCTGGTGTCGCTCGTTGAGGCAGACTCTTCACCCGTCAGCTCAGTCGCAACCTCTGTAGCTTGTTGAGTGAGGATACAGAAGCAGTCCGGTTCCTCCTGTCTTCCGTCTGAAGTGCTCTGCTGTGCCACGTCGTACGATGTGTTTCTGCCTGGTTGCTCTTGCTGCATTTCGAGGTTCTCTGCATGCTCGGGCTCCCTTCCCTCTGGCTCCAGTTCTGGCTGAGTGAGGGGCGTAGGCGAGTCTGGCTGCCCCCCTCCCGGGCAGCTCTCCTCATGAGAGCGTGGGATGGACACTTTGGTGTCAGTGCTGTTCTTAATTACCTCATCCCACACCATGCTGTCGAGGTCCTCTGTGCTATAGCTGCTGCACCTGGACCATTTGAACCCAGCGCTGTCTCTGATAGTGAAGCCCAGTCTGTAGAAAAGGTCACATCCCATAATGCTGTCATCGTGCGCTGCCACCTGGAACGTGAAGTCATATACTATTTTGGACTTGTAGTAAACCGTCAGTTCTACTGTTCCGACATTGCACAGTCTGTGTCCACCGTAACCGTACAGCGGCGTTGGGTTCTTCTTGATTTTGTGGTTGGGGAAAAACTTCTTCACCATGGCCCAGTTTAACATCGACCACACCACCGCTGTGTGGAGCAAGAGCGGCACTGCTACCACGTCTAACTCAACCATGCCGTATGAATAACTGTTGATGTCAGGGCTTTCCGCATGAATGTTTGTCGTTGGTGGGTGGGCTGGCTTACCTGGCGGACCCCACGGTGTTGGCAACTGGCACACTCTGGCGAAATGGTTTAAGCGCTCACACTTGTTACACCATTGTCCTCTTGCCGGGCAAAAACGTGCTCTGTCCTGGTGTGTTGGGGACCCACAGCTACCACAGATGGGGCCTCTCGGAATGGACCTTCAGCTAACTGCGCTTGTCTCGTGCTCTTCTGCCATGTCCTCTTCTTCCTTCATGCCCACCGTGTTAGCTAGCGTCATCTGTCCGGGTAGCTTCTGTATTTGGCGCCCATTTAGCTCCATGGCTAATTTCTCAGCTGCCTCTAGCTGGAATGCTAGCTCTATGGTGTTAGCTAATGACATGTCGTTTGACGCCATTAACATCTTAGCTCGTAGCCTCGCGTTGCATGTGTGTTCAGCTAACTGGTCCAGCACCATTTCATCTTCTAACAATTCAAAACGGCACATGCTAGCCAAATGTCTCAAGTCAGCGACAAATTGTTGAACTGACTTGTAGAGTTTACCTCCGGCCACTAGGGGCCACAAAGGAATATATTATCGAACGATAGGGGATAGTCATCCATTTTGTTTGTTGTTCTGTCTCATGCTTCCCTTTTGTTCATGACACAACCTCTGCATCAAGTTACCGACTTTGTTACTGTAAGTTTCTCTGCTTCATTACTTATTCTGTTAGTTATATTCAGTTATGTTGGTTTCTTTAAGATAAGATAAGATAAGCCTTTATTAGTCCCACAACGGGGAAATTCCAGGATTGCAACAGCACAGGGATAGCAACACTCAGAGCATCAAAAGAGAGAGGAAGGGGAAAAAAAACTCGGAATCGAGCCGCTGTTGCAAAAGGCAGCCGACTGGTGTGGCGCCGAGAGACTATTAACAGTGGTATACAAACGTTATAAAAATTACCTCGATAAATCAGTGTGTTAAGTATAATTTTAAAAAATGAACTTATGATATAATGCTGTTTACACTGAAATGAGCTGCCTTCATATTCTTCCTCCTCATTTTGTACAAGTGTAAAAAATAATTTTCATATGATAAGTTGATATATTAATTATCCTTAGAGGCCTAGTGAATTTACACTGAAACGATAATTAAACTGGACGTCTGTCGTAAGCTAGTCATGCTACAGCAGAGCGACACCGCTCAGTTCAAACCAGACCACGCTTCCTCAATGTCAGCCATCTTTAACAGTTGTCAACATGTCGTCAGTGAGGTTACACAGCTTCTCTTCAAATGCACAATTGCAAAAACCCCACTTTATAATCTATATTATTCCCATAAAAAATAAGATTTAATTTATAGCAATAATGTAAAATGAATCTCATCTCCCATCTGTTGACGCCGTTAACATCTGTATGTACACAAAAAAAATAGAGTAAACTGATGCTACAGTCTCTTTTTGTTACAGTACACTTTTCTTCTGCTAACACTGAATGGACCAATCGGTGCACTTCTTTCAACAAACAACACAAAAGTCAATTTTAAAAAAAAAATTGACATATTTTTTTCTTCTTTATTACATATTTCCACATTTAGTTGCCACGGTCATTTTATATTTGTATATTTGTATCCCTGCGGGGCTCCTTCATCTTTGTCATTAAAATATAAATTGACATCGAGGAGTGTATTTCTTCATGAAGGAGCCATGGTCGTCGTTGAATGCACTGTCCCTGGTTGTGATTTCAAGACGGGCGAAGTGTCTGAAGCCCTCGCCATTGCTTTGCTGACAAATCATGGATTTAATCATCAGAGCCCTTCTATCCAGGCGCCCGTCCAACCCCCATCTTTTCATGGTCCGAAGTTAGATCGCCCTAGAGTTGACGTGGGCATATCGGCAGAGGAATGGAATATATTCACCCGTCGTTGGGATGTTTTCTGCACCGGTTCGAGCATAGAGGATGCACAAGCTCCTTTCCAGCTGTTCCAGTGCGCCGGCCCAGAGCTCGGGGACAACCTGTTGAAAGCCAATACCAACGCAGCTTCCGGACCCCTGCCAGATCTTTTCGCCGCCATGCGCTCCCTGGCTGTCATTCCAGTAGCCACCTCTGTCCTACGCACTGAGCTGTTTCAGTTACACCAGGAACGTGATGAAGCGTTTCGCGCGTTCTCTGCCAGAGTGCGGGGCAAGGCGGAGACGTGCGCCTACAACGCGGTATGTGAGTGTGGCAAAAATGTGAACTACACCGACCACGTCATCCGCGATGTTTTGGTTAATGGTATATATGACTCGGACATACGCCGCGAGACACTGGGGACACCAGACGTACTGTGCAAGCCAGTTAATGATGTGATTGCGCTTGTCGAAAACAAGGAAATGGCTCGCAACGCTCTTCCATCACCTACCCTATCAGCTGTGTCTTCATTCCAGCGCCTGAGGAAAAGTCCACCATTGGGTGCCGCCCCATCCCCAGTTGACAAGGCCAGACAAGCCGTGTGCCTGGACTGCAAATGCTCCTTCAAGGCCTTTACTGAGGGATCCCGCGGATGGAACACTAAGCCCCACCGAGTTTGTATTGACTGCTACAAGGCCCGCCGGCGTAGGAATCGTAACACACCTGCTATAGACAGTCAGCACGCCGCCGTCGAGTGTGAGCCAATCTCCCAGATTTCTTCGGTTCATGCTGGGGCCCGTACCGGCCGACGCCCTATCCCGAAGACTCATGTCAGTGTCCCTGAACCCTCACCCGTTACACTCGGGCACCACATTTTTTCGAGGGGCGAGTGGCGGCGTGCCAGACTGAGAGACCACCCCCGTGTGTCGATCATTGTCGTGGACAGGGCGGCGGCACCAGCACCCATGATTCAGTTAACGAGGCAAGGATATCTGCCATCGCGGACACTGGCGCGCAGTCCGACCTCTGGTCCCTGCAGGAGTTCCTGGCTTGTGGATTCCCACGCGATGTCTTGCACCCTGTCAATCTTAGCCTGTCTGCTGCCAACCGGTCCCCTATCGCCATTGAAGGGGCATTTTTTGCAAGGCTCTCAACAGCCCCCAGCTGTGGTGTGGGATCGTCCTGCCGCTCCATGATATATGTGAGTAGCTCTGTCCAAGCCATGTACCTCTCCCATGAGTCATTACTCAACCTTGGCCTCTTGCCCTTGGACTTCCCATTAGGTAGCCATGGGGTGGAACACAACGGTACACGGGGTTCTGACAACCCTAGCACATGTGACCAGCCCTCGTCCTCTAATGCTACACAGTCCACGATCAGTGGCTGTATGGGTCCTTCTAGTCCTCAGAGCGCTCAGTGTTCGTGTCCCCAGCGTACGGTACCCCCACCACGCCCTACAGAGCTACCGTTCCCCTGCACCCCAGAGTATAATGGTCGGATGAAAGAATGGCTGCTCAAAAGATATGCTTCGTCTACATTCAATACATGCCCTCATCAAGCGTTGCCGTGCATGGAAGGGCCACCCATCGAAATACATGTGGACCCGGCTGCCACACCGAGAGCGTGCCACACAGCTGCCGTCGTCCCCATACACTGGCAGCAGAGGGTCTATGATGACCTCCTTCGGGATGAGGCCCTTGGTGTCATTGAGCGTGTCCCATACGGTGAGCCGGTGACTTGGTGCCATCGTATGGTAGTCACTCGTAAACATGACGGCTCCCCGCGGAGGATGGTGGACCTCTCGCCTCTTAACAAGTTTTGTCAACGGGAGACCTTCGCCACTGAATCCCCATTCCAACTCGCGCGACGTATCCCGAAAGACACCTGGAAGACTGTCACCGACGCCTGGAATGGCTACCACAGTGTACCCCTACGTGAATCTGACCGTCACCTTACCACCTTTATCACACCCTTCGGACGATGGCGGTACACCAGGGCACCACAAGGTTTTCTGTCATCGGGGGATGGGTACAACCGGCGCTTCGATGCTGTCCTCTCGGACTTTGAGCGCAAAGAACGTTGTGTGGATGATACTGTCCACTATGACACTGACCTAGTGCAGCACTGGTGGAGGACCATTGACTTTCTCACACGTGTTGGCCGATCAGGCATCATTTTGAATGCAGACAAGTTCCAGTTTGCGGAGAGGGCCGTCGACTTTGCCGGTTTCAGGGTCTCAGACACCACTATCGAGCCGCTCCCAAAGTATTTGGATGCTATCAGAGACTTCCCCACCCCAGAATCCACGACAGATATTAGGAGCTGGTTTGGCCTCGTCAACCAAGTGACCAACTATGCTCAGCTACGTGACACGATGGCGCCATTCAAACCGTTCCTCAGCCCACGTTGTAAGTTTTCATGGTCGTCTGAACTGGAGGAGGCCTTCCAGAAATCCAAAGAAGCCATTGTTGGTGCCATCTGCAAGGGCGTGGAGATCTACGACATGGAGAAACGTACCTGTCTCCGCCCAGACTGGTCCAGGTGAGGTATCGGTTACTTCCTTCTACAACAACATTGTAACTGTACCTCTGGCGCACCGGACTGTTGCTTGGGGGGTTGGAGGATTACCCTGGCTGGTTCCCGATTCCTGTCCTCAGCGGAACAACGTTATGCTGCCATCGAGGGTGAGGCTCTGGCAGTGGCCTGGGACCTTGAGCAGACAAGGTACTTCACACAGGGCTGTGACAACCTCATCGTGGTCACCGACCACAAGCCGCTAGTGAAGATTTTCGGTGACCGTACGCTGGATGAGATCACAAACTCTCGTCTCTTCAGACTCAAGCAACGTACCCTTCCGTGGCGCTTCGACATAGTGCACCTGCCTGGCAAGAGTAACCATGCTGCTGATGCCACCTCAAGGCATCCCTCGCCCTCGGGATCGGCAGACGTGTTCTCGTTAGGGTCATGGAGCGTGCCCGATGCCGTGGAATCAGCGTTGATGGCTTCCATCCGTGATGACGCTCAGGAACTTGGAGCAATCTCCTGGCCTCTCCTAGCACAAGAGACGGCTGCGGACACATGCTTTGCCCGGCTACTACACCTCATTGAACACGATGGTGTGGTCGATGCAAATGACCCTGCCCTGGCGGACCTATCTCCAGTGTGTGAGGCCATCTATGCTCAGGATGGTGTGCTGCTGTATCGTGACCGTGTGGTGGTCCCTCCGTCCCGCCGGGACAGAATCCTTCGGCACCTCCATGCTGCTCACCAAGGCGTTTCTGCTATGGAAAACCGTGCCCGTGCCATAGTCTATTGGCCTGGAATGTCCAAAGACATTCAGGCCACCAGATATGGATGTGCTGACTGCAATTGGAATGCCCCTTCGCAGGCGGCTACACCCCCCCTGCCGTCCCCACCTCCATCCACACCTTTCGAGGCGGTGTTCGCTGATTTTTTTTACTATGGGGGCCGCCACTACTTGGTTGTTGGCGATCGACTGTCAGGTTGGGTGGAAGTTCTTAGCTCTTCAGCTGGCACGGACCTGGGAGGCTCGGCAGGCCTAGTTCGCCACCTCCGCTCCTTCTTCGCTACCTTTGGCATTCCTGAGGAACTTTCCAGCGATGGTGGTCCACAGTTTATGGCAGGCCACACAGAGAACTTCCTGCGCTTATGGCATGTCAGGCATCGTGTCTCTTCAGTTGGTTTTCCACAGTCGAATGGGAGAGCGGAGGTTGCTGTGAAGACTGCTAAGCGTCTTTTAATGTCCAATACTGGCCCGACAGGCAGCCTCGATCACGACCGCTTTCTGCGTGCTATATTGCAATTGTGCAACACGCCCGACCCTGACTGCCACCTCTCCCCGGCGCAAATCATTTTCGGTCACCCCCTTCGCGATTCCCTCCCCTTTGTCAACCGGCTGGAGAAGTTCTCTAACCCGTATGTCCGACCACTCTGGCGCCAGGCGTGGATGGCAAAGGAGGATGCCCTCCGGACCCGCCTGTCCCGTACCACTGAGTCCCTACAGACACACTCGAGACCACTCTGACCGCTGGCACTTGGCGAGTCGGTGTTCCTCCAGAATCAGTTGGGTCCGAGCCCTAACAAGTGGGACAGGTCAGGAGTAGTGGTGGAGTCCCTGGGTCATGATCAGTATCGCGTCAAGGCTGACGGATCGGGACGTCTCACTTTACGCAACCGGCGGTTCCTTCGTGCCTTCACACCAGCAACCCCCCATTCCCATGTGCAACCAGCTGCCCCATTGCCGGCACCCTATGCCCTGGCGGGAGAGTATCCACATATCCACCCGGGCTCTCAGCTGTCAGCGGACGAGCACCCTAACTCGGCTCGGGACACATCTGTGCCGGAACCCTGCGATGAGGCTGCCCCTGCAACCGACACCCAAGTGGTACCTGCCCCGACGGTCTCAACCCCAACCGTTCCATCTCCTGCGTCGCGGCCACCGTCAGATCGCCCCGACCCCGTCAGCTGTGCCGCCCGAGGAGGCCGCCCAAGCGCTATGAACCTGAGACGGGCCATTGGGTATAGGATTGAGTCCGTCTACCTCTTCCAGTTTGTTGGTTTCCGGACTGGGGGGGATGTAGAGTTTACCTCCGGCCACTAGGGGCCACAAAGGAATATATTATCGAACGATAGGGGATAGTCATCCATTTTGTTTGTTGTTCTGTCTCATGCTTCCCCTTTGTTCATGACACAACCTCTGCATCAAGTTACCGACTTTGTTACTGTAAGTTTCTCTGCTTCATTACTTATTCTGTTAGTTATATTCAGTTATGTTGGTTTCTTTATTACATATTTCCACATTTAGTTGCCACGGTCATTTTATATTTGTATATTTGTATCCCTGCAGGGCTCCTTCATCTTTGTCATTAAAATATAAATTGACATCGAGGAGTGTATTTCTTCATGACTCACCAATTCTCTGTCGTCTCTGGCGAAAAGGAATTTGTTGTGCTATCACGTTGTCAGGAGTAGCAAAGTAGCTAGTAAGGAGCTTGACAGCATCCACATACGACTCCGTTGGTCCTAACGTGGAAAATTTTCTGGCCTTCTATACCGAGGTTGTGGACAAGAAGTGCTTGTTTTCTTACTTTGTCGAGTTTACCCAGGTCCAATGCTGCAATGTAGGTCTTAAATACATCCAGCCATCGTGACCACGGGACTGTTGGTTCACCAGGGGACTCCAGAAAGGGCCGTAGCAGTCTCAAGCACGCCTCCGTGGTTTAATCTCTCATCACCAAATGTTATGTCCACAAACTTGGCAATGACGACCGACGAGGATGCTGCCATTTATTGAACTTTATTACAGGAAAAGTAATAGTACAAAGCACGTGTGTAGTGTGTCTCAGTATAACCAGCTCCCAACCTACTCTCATATCTCCAACAACACTTTCCCCCTTGAGATGGCAGGCTGCCCAATATATAGTGGCGTGGTGACGTCAGCCACAGGCTGGGTACCACTCCCAGTATGCCCATATCTATACACTACAATGATGTTGGAGGAGTGGGGAAGTGTTGTGGTACAGATTTTCAAGAACAAGGGTGATGCTTAGAGCTGTAGTAACTACAAAGCCATAAAGTTGATCAGACACAAAATGAAGATATGAGAAAGAGTTGTTGAAGGCAGATTAAGAAGAGAGGTCACAATCAACGAGAAGCAGTTCAGTGTCTTGCCAAGAAAGAGTACTATACAGATGCAGTGTTTGCTTTAAGAGTGTTGATGTGGAAGTATAGAGAAGGTCAGAAGGAGTTGCATTGTCTTTGTGGATCTAGAGAAAGCATATGAGAAGTATGTCAGGGTGGTACAGGACATGTATGAGGACAGCGAGACGGTGATGAGGTGTGGGGGTGGGATTACATCAGAGATTGACTCTGAGCCCCTTGTTGTTTCCTCTGGTAATGGACAGACTGACAGATGAGGTCAGGCCAGATTCTCCATGGCTCATGATGTTTGCAGACAACATTGTGATCTGTAGTGACTGTAGGGAGCAGGTGGAACAGAACTTGGAGAAGTGAACGTATGTACTAGAGAGAAGAGGAATGAAAGTCAGTTGAAGCAAGTTAAAATACATGTGTGTAAATGAGAGGGAAGCTGCTGTAATGGTAAGGGTGCAAGGAGCAGAGGTAGTGAAGGCAGATGATCTTAAGTACCTGGCATCAACCATCCAAAGCAATGGAAAATGCACAAGAGGGGTGAAAAAGAGAGTGCAGACAGGATGGAGTGGGTGGAGACGAGCGTGAGGGATAATTTGTGACAGAAGGATAGCAGCTAGAGTGAAAGGGAAGAGAAAACCCCCACCCCAAAAACAAACAATAGAAAAAGCAGAAGGGAAATGTCAGTAACTTAAAAAAAAAAAAGAAAGAGGAAAAAAAAACATAAACAGAAATGCATTTTGTCCAAACCATTAAAACGTTAAAAAAATAACTTTAGCTTGAAAATGACCATGTGCACTTTATGGTTACACTCATCAAAAGACAGCAACACCTTTGGATATTTTTTTTAAATACTGCTCTTGCCTTTACTTGTTTAGGCTAATTGGTCTGCGGTAACACTAGTTTCACTTAACATTTTCTATTATACCTCTCTGGAAGGTACTGTCTCTGACCACGAGGTGGAGCTGAAAGATTTGGTAGAAGTTAGTTTAGAGACTATAAAGCAGATCCCATATACAGTAGCTATTGTTAATAATAAGAGAAACAAATTTAATTATGTACGCCAGGCTCACTGACATCGTGTATCCGGATATAAGATAGGCAGCATATAAGCATGCAAGATACTAAACTAGCTATATCATAGTTATTTTTAAAACATTTAATTTTTTTTAAAAATCTTTCGACTAATCATCAAAAACAGAAGAAATATACTCCGAAATCTCCACCAGTTTGTTGATATTCAGCATTTAAATGCACCTGGTTTAGCAAATTTTCAGAAATCCATGAAGCAGACTGAGTTTCAAAATAAGAGCTTATTGTAGTTCTACGGCATATACCCCAGTAGTGAGGATCAACCTATTGACACTGAACTATAAAACTATCTGTGCGTGGTTAAAGCTTTTATCAGTCTGAGCAAAACAGCTTCAGAGAAGCAGCTACTGTTCATTATAGGAAAAGAACATTAGACATTTTAGGGTAGCCTGTTTATTTGTCCGGAACATATTGCCCAGGTTGCCCGGCATAGCCAAGTTGTTGCATTTCACAGAATACAGCAAGCTAATTGGAACGATCCGCCCTCTGCCACTAGAATAAAAATCACTTCCAAAAGGGGATAAACATGGAGCTCGATGTAGGTTTGACTTCCCATATTCCAGAGACAAGTAAAGGCATCGGGTTCTTTTCTTGGTTTTATTATGAAAACCCCACCAGGAACCATACTTTTAATGGCGTGACTTTGACAGAAGGTATCGCCGGTGTGCGTCGTTTGACCGGAGCTGCAAGCAGCGGTGCAGAGCGCAGAGCGTTCGTCTGAGACTGTGACAGACTGCGGAGCTGAAACTTTAGCCGAAGACGCAACGAAACTTTAGCCGAAGTGATTTTTGTTTTGAGGGGGGGCATTGAAAACATTTAGTGCTGGTCTTCGAAGATTTACTTCTCTGGAGCTAAATGACAAGAACTCAACGACTCGGAACCTTTCAGTGATACGTGGGGTGCAAGATGGAGAGCAAGGGATTACTTCGCTGTAAGATTGTGGTCGTCGGTGATGCGCAGTGTGGCAAGACGGCTCTCCTCCATGTTTTTGCCAAAGATTCTTATCCACAGGTGAGGAAGCCTTAAATGAAGGTAGCTAGCCTACCGACGCCACGAATCGGGTCCTCGCGTGCGTAAAGTCACCGAGACACGGACTGAAGTGTCAACCTGACGTGACATTTCTGCACGAACCCCCGCGAAACCAGTGGGTAGTGATCATCGACAGCCTGGTCAGCATCGGGGTGTGAATGGCTGGCTGAGCGTAAAAATGTAAAAGGAGCGTCATGTAATAAAACAAGATTTACCGACTAACGAAATGCGCCCTCTGTGCGCTTTTACGCACAGCGCGTGCCTGACGCCGTGGGCAAACGCGCTGAATCACCGCCTGTTTAGATTGTGTTAAAAACAAAATGAGTTTAAAACATATTCTCTTCTCCTTGTATTAAGTACTTCAACAATATCTCATCACTAAAGGCCTCACTGAAAGATTCTTTTTCTAACTGGCTAAACTCCACCCAAATAATTTTGAATCAAATGCCAAAATGTAGGTTAATGCTTAGAGATTGATAACAGTATATGTTTCACACAACTAACAAAGCAGGATATTTTGATTATTTATTAAAGATATTAAGTGAACTGATTCCAAACGGAATAAAATGCCTCAAATGGAGACCCAGTGTTTCATCTTCTAACGGAGGTTATCTGGAATAATTCATTTAATTTATACTAGCATATTAAAGGAGCACTGAAATCTCTTTGTTACTGAACCAGAACTTCATAGGCTGCAAAGGATCAGTTCCGGTACTCTGGTTTGAGTAAGAAGCTGCAGGAAAAGTGTCTGAAATTCAGTGGAGAAGAGCACATCTCTCTGCTTTAAATTGGAGCAACTTAAGCAGCTCTAGAAAGTTTAATTCATTAAAAAAAATGCAGCATTATTCATGCCAGACCATTTCAGAAAAGACAAGCATGATCATTATCCTTTATTTTAAGCCTGAAATTCTTGAACTAGCGAGGTTAATAAAATTAAAGTTTGCTGACCTAAATTTAAGCAATTTAGAAATAGATTAAAAAAAAAACCCGAGTTGGCTTCATCTGCTTTACACACATGCACACGCACAATTTCTCGCCTCTTGACATTCACAACTGCACCCATCCCCAGTGCTGCAGCTATTGGAATTAATTAGGAATCCGACTGTTTCATGCCATGAAAATCACAGCAAACTTCTCCAATGTGCAGAACCTCCCTCTGAGCTTTGATCTAATTTTAGCCACCACAACGTGTCTCGTTTCAGAATTATGTTCCCACTGTGTTTGAGAATTACACTGCGAGCTTCGAGATCGAGAAACAGCGGATCGAGCTCAACATGTGGGATACGTCAGGTGAGATTTGCCTCCTCCTCTTGTGCGTCACCACAGCATTTTGATGAGAAATGTGCTACATCATCAAGCCTACCAGAGCAGTAGCAGAAGCTCCAGACTGGCAGACAGCTTGGATCATTCAGCAGCTTCCAGGCTATGGGCCAAAAACCTGAGCAATCACAATGTGTCAGGATAATCTGTTGAGAGTACTGACAGATATATTTTTAAATGTTTCATACATGTGTAATTCCATTTGGGAATGAGGAGTGAGAACGTGTTTGTTCACTCTTTGCCGTCACACTTTGAGCTGGTGTGACAGTGCAGGGTGGAATGAGGATGGTGCACTTAAAGAACTGGAGTTACTTCCAGCGACTACTGTTCCTTAATATGGTTTTTAACTGTGCTGCCATCTGTTTAAAGTCTTATTTTCCAAAAACTGAAAGAAAATGACTTGGAACAACTTTTCTGGAAGTTTCACCAAAAGCCCTTATTGTGCTCTGCATTCATATATTCTAGTCAAAATGTACAAAAATATTAACAATTATATCAACAGCAATTTGTCGCAACATCTTAAAGAGACACAATAGCCAGTTTTGGAAGCTGAGAACTGGATTGCTAATGCCTTGATTGACACCCAATCCACAAAACCGCTATGGTTCCCTCTGCGGGTGGTGGGTGCAAAGTAGGATGGACCTCATTCAGGCTGTGGCCGGCCACCAGCCACTTCCCAGGCCTGGCTCCATAGTGGGTCACATGGTATCACTGTTCTGGGTGAGATTTTCAGTATCTTTGCTGAAATAATCAGCCATTGGGATCCTCTGAATCACGCTATATCTGGGCCCTCACCTAGAGCCAGTTTAGCTCTGGAAATTCTACTAGGGGCAAATTAATGGACATACAAGTGGGGGGAGAGTGGAGCGGGAGATGTACAGACTGAGTGGAGCGGCTTCTGCAGTGATGCGGATGTTGTACTGGTCCGGTTTTGTGAAGAGAAAGCTAAGCTTGCAAACAAAGCTTTGGATTTACTGGTCAATCTATGTTCCTGCCTCAGGATAGTTTCAGTAACTTTGGATGGTGCTCCTTAGAATGAGAGCAGCTGAAGTTAATTTTCACATAACAGCATCTGGGTGAAAGGGTGAGGAGCTCAGTTGTTGGAGATGCTCAGAATAAAGCCACTGCTTCTCCATATCAAAAGGAGCCAGCTGTGGGGATTTTTGCATTTGACTAGATGCCTCTGGATACCTCAGAGGTCAGATATTGAAGACTTGGACAGACTCATGTCATGTAGGGGAGACTGGGTCCCCACTGAGGAGCTGGAGGTGATGCCTCAGGAGAAGGATGGTTGTGTAGACTCTTAACCCCTGTGGTCCAAATGCTTGTAAAAGTAGTAGAAGATAGATGGATGGATGATGGAAAATGAAAGAGACATATTTTACTCTATCACAAATACTTGTATGCATACGACTTTGACATGTAAACTGCGTACCTCAGTACCACTGACACTGGCGTCTTAAGGTGAGACCATTCATCATAGTGCGTCTCGATCCCTAGCTCAGTACACCATCAGGATGGAGGGGGGTTCCAGCTGATCAGCCCTCTCTTCATCCACACCCAACAGGATGCCCACTGCATTGCATGATTGAGCTCTTGTATTGCTGTTCAACAATTTCATCCCATCACTCCCAAAGCACTGATAAAAATAAATCTGATTAAACTGACTGCACTGGGAAGGCAACTTCAACCAGGAAGATTCAGGTTTTTTTGCCTTTACTCCCTGGACTCAGCTAAGAAATATTCATATTTGGTTGTTTTCTTCACACAGGTCTCCTCCCGAGTGGCTTTGCGTTCTATAGTGATGATCTTTGCTAATTTACTGCTCCAAACCCAAGATGTGTAGCACGGAAGGTGTAAGACATCCACGGAGACCTACTAACAGTCTGCTAACAGAATTGTTTTAAAAAGCTTGACTGTGATGTGTCATATTTATCTTGTAATGGCGGTATGGAGGACATGAAACTATAATAAATACGGATAAGACCACATCCCATCCTACATTATTTAAAATATAGAAAGATAAAAGATTTACCAGACGTCTCAAAAACTTAAAGGTGTCATTGACTGCCCTTGTCCCACATGTTGACAGCTATCACAGGTCTTAATGAAATGTTTGTGACATATTTTGGTCAGATTTTCTTTAATTATTTAATTGTTGCAGCATTCCTCAGAACAACCCATTTCAGTGCATGTCTCTTAAAGTGCCAGAGAACCACCGTTAACTCTGCCCTCCCTCTTACGTCACTATTGCTAGTCTTAGTTGCCGGGTGGCCCGTCCAACCGCCTAGCCACATTAATGCTAACAGTTCGATAGCATCATGGCAAAAATGTAACAGAATAAGCCAAAAAGATGTGAGGTATATTAGTGACTGTGGATTAGTGAAACAGGGATGTTTATTTGGGCGACTGAAATCTAAAGAAAAAACAATATAAACTGCCCTTGGTAAGCAAACTTTCTAGTAACACTTTTAGCTAAACAATAGAGTATCGGGCGGGTAATAAGGATGGCGCTGGGCTGGGTTTGCCATGTTTGACATTCTGTGGCAAACACGGATGAGTTAAAATGGTTCCTGAGAGAGAAAACTGATATAAACGTTCTCTGTGTGTGTGTGTGTGTGTGTGTTTAAGAGAAGTGAGCGTTTGGATATTTTCAGTTAATCACATGACCAATAGAATATTTCAGAAGGTTAAAATCTGCAAAAAGCAGAAATTTTCAGTCAATAATCTGGTTTCTATGCTAGGGTTCATCAAAGTTAGTCTTAATTTTGTGTAGCTGTCTGAAGATTAGTTTTGTGCTTTTTTTGCCAAGTGAAAAGCAAGGGTCCCCTCCGTGGATCGCCACCTTATCGTGGTGGAGGGGTTTGAGTGCTCTAATGATCCCAGGAGCTATGTTGCCGGGGGCACCTTGCCCCTGGTAGGGTCTTCCAAGGCAAACTGGTCCTGGGTGAAGGGCCAGACTGAGAGCGGTTCAGTGGATTTCCATGAAAAATATTATATCAAGGACCCAGTGTACCCAAAGGAGGCACATGGGTCCGTCCTGGAGTGGGCTCACCATCTGCAGGAGGGATCATGGTGCTATGTGAACCGGGCGGAAGTCTGGGCTACTCTGCCGGCTACTCTCATATATGATATGAGGTTGCATCTTGACTACACAGCGTGCGGCACGATCCCAGTTTGAGTAAATACATGCTGATAGTTTGGGAGAGGCGGTTCAAAACTGTTGTGTTTATAGTCTAAAGATTTCTATTTAAAACAGACTTAGACTTTCATTCTATGGGTGCACGTTAACGTTCCCACTTTCTCAGCCTTTAGGCCCCTTCATGTGTAATTTCCATTTACATAACACCAAAAATTTTGTTCCCACATGGCTTTAAGGCTCAGTCTTCTATTAGCCTCCGCCCAGGCAGACTCACAGACCAACCCGACAGGCTGGAGATTAAGCGCTGCGGCTGCTGATGCCCGCGGTGCGTTGTTAGTTTGCACTGGGCGAGGCCACTCTGCCGTGTTTAAACGGCACCTTCTGAGATGGTTGGCTCGTTCCCACGCACACACACACACACACACACACACACCTTCCTCTGACTGAAACAATAATCCGTTCCACCTCACATAAAAATTCAATTCATCTGTTCGTGTGTACCATTCAGGGTTGTCTCATGAAAGAAGAATCTGAATGACGCTCATGACACCCTCAGGTGTAAAAGTCTTTATTTAAAAAATATGTGTGGTAAAAATCAGGGTTAATTTTGTTTCTTGAAATTCTCCACAAATGGAGCTCATTCTGATCTGAGAATGTGAAAGATCTCTAATAGATAATAGATTATTCAATGACATAAACCAGCATTTTTTGTCCAAAATGTTACATGCATCACTTCATTAAATTGGCTCAGCATACAGGTAAGCTGTGAAATTAGGTTGTTATAATGTCAGATTTTTGCTTAATATCATGACCAGAAATGTCAACAATAATGACATTTTGGGGTATCTGAAGAAAAAAAAATGGGAAAAAATATTGTTTACTGTGTTTTTTGTTGTTATAAGTACAGTGTGTACGAAAGTCTAAAAAAAAACAACTGGTCTTGTAAGGCAGCCACATAACAGACATGATATATTTATTATATGTATATGATCAACACGATATCTCAGTTATCGTCAATACCAGCATATACCGACGCCCCTACTTTGAAACAAGGGTAAAAGCTAAGCAGGATTTGTCATCTGTTGCTCTTCAGGCCAGTTTAAACAAAGTTGAGATGGCTGGGACCAAAGTGCTCCAATACAAGCTTCAAAATGGGTCCTCCAAAAGTAATTAGATAATATTGTTTTGCTGCGTTCATCTTTGATATCCAGTCTTGGTTCAGCAAGGACATATTGTGCATAGTGTGACTTTTTTTCCCTGAGCAAACAAGATTAAATACAGTATACTAATGCAAACAAGGAGTGATGACTGCAGACAAATATGTCAGGCATGAATTTTACCCCTCTGTGGGACAACCTGACCTTAAACCAGCTGAGTTGATGACTTAGTGTATGATAGATGTCTGACCTGAACTGGTTTCTTCCACGTCTCTGTAGGTGAAGAGGTGACGTACACGTTGCCTTGCGGCGTCCCTCTGAGCTATTCTGGCTTGGCCTTGGGACATGGGTGCATCGGTGCCTACATCAGTAACACCACAATTCCCCTGGGTACCTGCCGTGCCTTACTATGGCTGTGCAGGAGGAGGGATGGCAATCACCTGGTGTGCTTACATCGAAGTTTTTGTTTTTGCACTGCTCTAAAAGTGCTGTAACAGACTTGAGTTTTTCTTTTAACTTCTGATCATAGTTATATGTTCTGTTCCTTCTACAGTCCTGGTTTTGTATCTGTATGTAGAGTTGGTAAGCATTCAATTTGTCAGTTTACGTGGATGAACATCTGACACTAAACAAGTGTCCATTTATTATAAATTTTAAAGGGGCCATTGACTGCACTTTCCCCCACATCTTAACAGCTCACACATATCTTAATCAAATGTTTGTGAGATATTTTGGTCAGATTTTCTTTAATTATTACAGTGTAATTGAGAATCATTTTTTACAGCCTTTCCCAGAGCAGCTGGTTTCAGTGCATGTCTCTTTAAATTCATAAGACCACATTTAACTCCACCCTTCCTCTTATGTCATTATTGCTAATCTTAGCTGGCTAGCTGCTAGGTCAGCTCAAGCCTGATCCAATTAGTGTATATTTTTCTTAATTAATGAAATAAAGCATGACCAGTGAACAGGAGTGTGTAGCAGTGCTGGTGAAACTGAGGCCTTATGAAACAATGAACAACTTTGAGACAGTTGCTTCACGATCGACAGTGTTATAAAACATTTAATAAAGAGTGCCATCTGGACTTCCGGTTATGACTGCCACGTAAGAAGGACACGTCTCACTCTGCTCTGCTTCTGGAGAAAAAAAATCGGCAAATAACTCTCTCATTTGGGACAGAACGTATCCCAGCGTTTGAGCGAGGATATGTCGGTGAAGCCTAAGGCTGGAAAACCAAGTAGAGGAAAAAGCAAGCCGCAGAAACAGTCCAAATTAACGGACTTTCAGGTCTGTGACGCAGCAGAGAAAGCACCAAATATGGCGAAGGAAGCTAACAACGGCGCGGGAGCTGCGGGAAGCGACACAGGTGCGTTGCTGGCGGCTATGAGTTCAATGAGAGCAGAATTTTCCTCTAGATTTGATGGGATTATGGCAGCGTTGGAAGGAATGAGAAAGGAATTGGGTGACTGTGTAGAACGAATGGCGCAGATGGAGCTTCGTATTTCCAGTGCTGAAGATGACGTCAATTGTCTCCAATTAAAGGTGCGCACTTTGGAAAAAAAAAATAAATGTCTGGAAGAAAATATTCTGGATTTGGAATCCCGGTCGAGACAGAACAACTTGAGGCTGGTGGGTCTACCGGAAGAATCCGAAGGTCGGGACCCGTGTTCCTTTCTGGAAAAGTGGATTCCGGAGGCGCTGGGCAGTGCGGAGCTGCGGCCGGCGGTGGTTTTGGTGGGCGCGCATCGTATTGGCCCACGGAGAGATAAGGGACCACCGAGGACCTTAATTATGAAGTTTGTCAGCAACAGAGACAGGATGAAGATCTTCAACGCAGCACGAGCTAAAGGAGAGATTAAACACCAGGATCAGCAGGTGCGGTTCTACCCAGATTGGGCCACAGGAATCCAACAATTGAGGAAGCAGTATGATCCCGTACGTAAGGAGCTGCGCAACCTTGGGATTCGTCATGGTGTAATCTATCCTGCGAGACTGCTGACCATGTATGGGGGCAGAACCCACATCTTCAAGACCCCAGAGGAGGCGCAGGAGTTCATCAAGAAGATCCAAGAAGAAGAGACTGGTGGGAGCTAAGCATGAACAAAATATAAGGTAGAATAATTAAGCATTTGCACAGGCATCTGACTGACTTGAAGCAAATAGCAAGTTTACAAAATATAGATTGCATTATATATTTAAAAAAAAAACCCAAAAAACTATGATGTACAAAGTTGCTAAAAATTTTGGAGTTAAGTTGGAAAACTACAGAGGAGAGTTAATGTTACGTCATTAAAAGCAGTAGAGTTAGGGTGATTGGGAGGATGAAGAAGGAGTGGCTTTGGCTGATCCTCGTGGGTGTGGAGCGGTCGATGGCTATATCGGGAGACGGAATTTTTCTTTTGATTTTGGGGGGTTCGCCACAAGTGTGGGAAGGGGGAATTTGTTTGTGTGTAGTTTGTAGGATGAATGTTCAACCACTCATTTTTTTGCTTCTCTGTATGAGCATGTTTACACTGCAAGGTAATCCCAAACTCCCTATTGATCATAAACCAAAGTGTTAATCTTAATTTAACTTCATGGAATTGCAGAGGTCTACAAAATTTAAAAAAACTTAAACAAGTTATGAATAAAATAAAAGACATGGGTTCAAAAATTGTGTTTTTACAAGAAACTCATCTAATAGAGGAGGATGTAAAAAGAATTAGGAGTAGATGGCAAGGAAGTGTTTTCACCTCATCATTTTCATCCCGAGCCAGGGGAGTTATGACTCTCATACATAAATCAGTCCCTTTTCAAGTGAAAAATGTAATTGGAGACAAATTTGGAAGATATGTAATCATTCAAGGATCTTTGCTATTAGAAAATATAAATTTGGTGAACCTATATGGTCCCAATATAGATGATCAAAAGTTCTTTGCTAATTTATTTCTTATCTTATCATCACTTACAGGGCAACATATAATAGCAGGGGATTTTAACTGTACATTGAATCCCGGTATAGATAGATCAACAGGACTGGACTGTACGCACAATGGATGTAGGATGACTATTAATCATTTTATGAAAGAATTGAGATTGCTAGATATATGGAGAGAAATGAAACCACAAGTCAAAGCCTACTCTTGTTATTCCAGTACCTACAAGACATTCTCACGTATTGATTATTTTTTGATTTCCACAGAATTAAGGTCCAAGATTCAAAACTGCTTTTATGATAACATCGTGATCTCTGATCGTGCACCCTGCTGTATAATATATGTAGATAAGAAATTGACAAAGGAATCAGGTAGATGGCAATTTCAGCATAAATGGCTTCAGGATGAGGAATTTGTCAAGTACATAGAAAAACAGATAGATGAGTTCTTTGACATCAATACTACACAAACATCAGCATGTGTAAAGTGGGAGGCTTTCAAAGCTTTTATTAGGGGACATATTATTAGTTATACAGGTTCAAAATCTAAGAAGACTCGAGAGGAGAGAGCCCAATTGGAACATAAAATAAAAAGTCTTCAGGAAAAAGTGTATGCAGGAAGTGATCCAAGGTTGGAGAATGAATTACTGATTTTGAGAGCTGAATACGACAAAAAATCAGCGAATAGAGCTGCCTCGAGTCTTCTAAGATTGAAACAATCCTTTTATGAACAAGGTGAAAAATCAGGAAAATTATTGGCATGGCAGATTAAACAATTAGAAATTAAAACACCAATTACCAGTATTATAAGTAATGGACAGGTAGTTATAGATCCTTTAGAAATTAACAGAGCCTTTAGAGATTACTATGAAAAATTATATGATACCAAAAATGAATCTGATTTAACAAAACTAAATGGGTTTTTGAATGAGCTATCTATACCGTGTATTCCAAATGAAAACAGGGAGATATTGGAGTCTAAAATTAGTCAAGAAGAAGTTGGGCTAGCCATTGATAATATGAAATCAGGAAAAAGTGCAGGACCAGATGGTCTTCCAGTTGACCTTTATAAAAAATTTAAGAATAAATTAATAAAACCTTTTTTGGAAATGGTTTTAGAAGCATTTCAAAATAATAATTTACCATCATACATGAATAATGCCTTAATTATACTGTTGCCAAAACCAGGTAAGCCCTCTAATAAATGTGAAAATATGAGACCAATAAGCCTATTAAATGCCGACCTTAAGATAATCTGTAAAATTTTAGCAAGACGAATACAAGAAATTTTACCAAATATTATTAATCGAGATCAGAATGGCTTTATAAAGGGAAGACAAGGCTTCCATAATGTAAGAAGACTATTTAATATTATTTATTTTAATAAAGAAGCACCGGATACAGCTCTCCTATCACTGGACGCCGAAAAGGCCTTTGATAGAGTCGAATGGCCCTTTCTTTTTGAAGTCTTACAAAGGTTTGGACTTGGAAATAATTTCATAAAATGGGTTCAGATAATATACAATAATGCTACAGCAGAAATCCTAACAAATAACAATATTTCAAAATCAATAAAAATCAATAGAGGATGTCGACAAGGCTGTCCACTTTCACCTTTACTGTTTACTATGGCAATTGAACCTTTAGCGATGGCGATACGTTTACATTCACAAATATATGGAATTAAAGTTGGGCCAACAGAACATAAAATCTCCCTGTACGCCGATGACATAATTTTGTTTATGTCGAATCTAAAAAAAATCAATTCCGACCTTGTTGAATTTAATAAAGAATTTTGGGGAAATATCAGGATATAAAATAAATAAAACTAAATCTTCAATATTAATGCTAAATGAGACCCAGAGAAATTACCCAGACCCTGAGGTAAATCAATTCAACGTTGTAAATCAGTTTAAATATTTAGGAATCCAAATTGTGCCTAAGCTAGAATCAGTCGCCAGTGTCAACTATGAAGCCTTAATGACAGATATCAGTGAGTCAATTCAGAGATGGATGTCACTACCAATGTCGATGATCGGGAGAATCAATATACTTAAAAGTAATATTTTACCTAAAATACTTTATTTATTTCAATACATTCCCTTACCACCACCTTTAGATTTATTCTCAAGAATTAAAAAAAAAGTTAGTGGAATTTATATGGAACAACAGGAGGGCTAGATTACGTCTGTCTTTATTATATTTACCATTTGATCGTGGAGGTCTGAAATGTCCAAATTTTATGTTGTATTATTGGTCGGCACAACTGAGGTCTATGACATATTATTTTTCATTAAATGATCTCCCTCACTGGACTGAAATGGAATCATACAATTTACCTTTACCTCTTCCCATATTCATATACTCAGATTCAGCAAAAAAATTACAAAAGATAAGATAAGATAAGATAAGCCTTTATTAGTCCCACAATGGGGAAATTCCAGGATTGCAACAGCACAGGGATAGCAACACTCAGAGCAACAATCAGAAGGCAAGAAAAAAACAAGCAAGCAAGAGCAGCTAATATACATATGTACGTATTACTATAAAATATATATATATACACAGACACACAGTGCAGAGCATTGTAGCTGGATGGAATAAATATATGAATATATGAACACAGTGCAGAGCATTGTAGCTAGATGGAATAAATATGTAAATATATAAACACCCACAGTACGGAGCATTGCAGCTAGGTGGAATAAATATGCAAGTATATAAACACACACAGTGCGGAGCAATGTAGCTAGATGGAATAATATGTAGATATATAAATATATAAACACACCCAGTGCTGAGCATTGTAGCTAGATGGAATAAATATGTAAATATATAAACACACACAGTGCAGAGCATTGTTGCTAGATGGAATGAAACAGCATAACCGTCTACTTAGTTATCCTACATGGTATGATTATGATGATTTAACAAGTTAAAAATCCATTTGTAAAGCATATGATCAAAATATGGTGTGAAGCTAAAAATTATTTAAAAGAACCACAGTTGGACTTCCGGTTATGGCTGCCACGTAGGACGGACGTGTCTCGCTCTGCTCTGCTCCTGGAGAAAAAAAAATCGGCAAATAACTCTCTCATTTGGGACAGAACGTATCCCAGCATTTGGGCGAGGATATGTCGGCGAAGCCTAAGGCTGGAAAACTAGGAAAAGGAAAAAGCGAGCCGCCGAAACAGTCCAAATTAACGGACTTTCAGGTCTGTGACGCAGCAAACAAAACTCCATATATGGCGGAGGAGGCTGGCAACGGCGCGATATCTGCGGAGAATGGCGCAGATGCGCTGATGGCTGCCATGAGTTCAATGAGAGCGGACTTTTCCTCTAGATTTGATGGGATTATGACAGCGTTGGAAGGAATAAGAAAGGAATTGGGTGACTGTGTAGAACGAACGGCGCAGATGGAGCTCCGTCTCGCTAGTGCTGAAGATGACGTCACCCGTCTTCAATTAAAGGTGCGCACTTTGGAAAAAAAAATAAATCTCTGGAAGATAATATTTTGGATTTGGAATCTCGGTCGAGACAGAATAATTTGAGGCTGGTGGGTCTTCCAGAGGAATCAGAAGGTCGGGACGTATGTTCCTTTCTGGAAAAGTGGATTCCGGAGGTGCTGGGCAGCGAGGAGTTGCAATCAGCAGTGGTTCTGGAAAAAGCACATCGTATTGGCCCACGGAGAGATAAGGGACCGCCGAGGACCTTAATTATGAAGTTTCTTAGCAACAGAGACAGGATGAAGATCTTCAACGCTGCACGTGCTAAAGGAGAGATTAAACACCAGGACCAGCAGGTGCGGTTCTACCCAGATTTGGCCATAGGAATCCAGCAATTGAGGAAGCAGTTTGATCCCGTACGTAAGGAGCTGCGCAACCTTGGGATTCGTCATGGTGTAATCTATCCTGCGAGACTGCTGACCACGTATGAGGGCAGAACCCACATCTTCAAGACCCCAGAGGAGGCGCAGGAGTTCATCAAGAAGATCAAAGAAGAAGAAGAGACTGGTGGGAGCTAAGCATGAACAAAATATAAGGTAGAATAATTAAGCATTTGCACAGGCATCTGACTGACTTGAAGTAAATAGTAAGTTTACAAAATATAGATTGTATTATATATTAAAAAAACAAAACAAAAACAAAACAAACAAACAAAAAAACTATGATGTACAAAGTTGTTAAAAATTTTGGAGTTATGTTGGAAAACTACAGAGGAGAGTTAATGTTACGTCATTAAAAGCAGTAGAGTTAGGGTGATTGGGAGGATGAAGGAGTGGCTTAGGCTGTTCCCTGTGGGTGTGGAACGGTCGATGACTATATCGGGAGACAGAATTTTTCTTTTGATTTTGGGGGGTTTGCCACAAGTGTGGGAAGGGGAAATTTGTTTGTGTGTAGTTTGTAGGATGAATGTTCAACCACTCATGTTTTTGCTTCTCTGTATGAGCATGTTTATACTGCAAGGTAATCCCAAACTCTCTATTGATCATGGACCAAAGTGTTAATCTTAATTTAACTTCATGGAATTGCAGAGGTCTACAAAATTTAAAAAAACTTAAACAAGTTATGAATAAAATAAAGGACATGGGTTCAAGAATTGTGTTTTTACAAGAAACTCATCTGATAGAGGAGGATGTTAAAAGAATTAGGAGTAGATGGCAGGGAAGTGTATTCACCTCTTCATTTTCATCCCGAGCCAGGGGAGTTATGACTCTCATACATAAATCAGTTCCTTTTCAAGTGAAAAATGTAATTGGAGACAAATTTGGAAGATATGTAATCATTCAAGGTTCTTTGCTATTAGAAAATATAAATCTTGTGAACTTATATGGTCCCAATATAGATGATCAGAAGTTCTATGCTAATTTATTTCTCATCTTATCATCACTTACAGGGCAACATATAATAGCAGGGGATTTTAATTGTACATTGAATCCAGGTGTGGATAGATCAACAGGACTGGATTGTACGCACATTGGATGTAGGATGACTATTAATCATTTTATGAAAGAATTGAGATTGTTAGATATATGGAGAGAAATGAAACCACAAGTTAAAGCCTATTCTTGTTATTCCAGTACCTACAAGACATTCTCACGTATTGATTATTTTTTGATTTCCACAGAATTAAGGTCAAGATTCAAAACTGCTTTTATGATAACATCGTGATCTCTGATCATGCACCCTGTTGTCTAATATATGTAGATAAAAAATTGACAAAGGAATCAGGTAGATGGCAATTTCAGCATAAATGGCTTCAGGATGAGGAATTTGTCAAGTATATAGAAAAACAAATAGACGAGTTCTTTGACATCAATACTACACAAACATCAGCATGTGTAAAGTGGGAGGCTTTCAAAGCTTTTATTAGGGGACATATTATTAGTTATACAGGATCAAAATCTAAGAAGACTCGAGAGGAGAGAGCTAAATTGGAACATAAAATAAAAAGTCTTCAGGAAAAAGTGTATGCAGGAAGTGACCCAAGGTTGGAGAATGAATTACTGATTTTGAGAGCTGAATACGACAAAAAATCAGCGAATAGAGCTGCCTCGAGTCTTCTAAGATTGAAACAATCTTTTTATGAACAAGGTGAAAAATCAGGAAAATTATTAGCATGGCAGATTAAACAATTGGAAATTAAAACACCAATTACCAGTATTATAAGTAATGGACAGGTAGTTATAGATCCTTTAGAAATTAATAGAGCCTTTAGAGATTACTATGAAAAATTATATGATACCAAAAATGAACCTGATTTAACAAAACTAAATGGGTTTTTGAACGAACTATCTATACCGTGTATTCCAAATGAAAACAGGGAGATATTGGAGTCTAAAATTAGTCAAGAAGTTGGGCTAGCCATTGATAATATGAAATCAGGAAAAAGTGCAGGACCAAATGGTCTTCCAGTTGACCTTTATAAAAAATTTAAGAATAAATTAATAAAACCTTTTTTGGAAATGGTTTTAGAAGCATTTCAAAATAATAATTTACCATCATACATAAATAATGCCTTAATTATACTGCTGCCAAAACCAGGTAAGCCCTCTAATAAATGTGAAAATATGAGACCAATAAGCCTATTAAACGCCGACCTTAAGATAATCTGTAAAATTTTAGCAAGACGAATACAAGAAATTTTACCAAATATTATTAATCGAGATCAGAATGGCTTTATAAAGGGTAGACAAGGCTTCCATAATGTAAGAAGACTATTTAATATTATTTATTTTAATAAAGAAGCACCGGATACAGCTCTCCTATCATTGGACGCCGAAAAGGCCTTTGATAGAGTTGAATGGCCCTTTCTTTTTGAAGTCCTACAAAGGTTTGGACTTCGTAATAATTTCATAAAATGGGTTCAAATAATATACAATAATGCTACAGCAGAAATCCTAACAAATAACAATATTTCAAAACCAATAAAAATCAATAGAGGATGTCGACAAGGCTGTCCACTTTCACCTTTACTGTTTACTATGGCAATTGAACCTTTAGCGATAGCGATACGTTTACATTCACAAATATATGGAATTAAAGTTGGACCAACAGAACATAAAATCTCCCTGTACGCCGATGATATAATTTTGTTTATGTCGAATCTAAAAAAATCAATTCCAACCTTGTTGAATTTAATAAAGAATTTTGGGGAAATATCAGGATATAAAATAAATAAAACTAAATCTTCAATATTAATGCTAAATGAGACCCAGAGAAATAACCCAGCCCCTGAGGTAAATCAATTCAATGTTGTAAATCAGTTTAAATATTTAGGAATCCAAATTATGCCTAAGCTAGAATCAGTCGCCAGTGTCAACTATGAAGCCTTAATGTCAGATATCAATGAGTTAACTCAGAGATGGATGTCACTACCAATGTCGATGATCGGGAGAATCAATATACTTAAAAGTAATATTTTACCTAAAATACTTTATTTATTTCAATACATTCCCTTATCACCACCTTTAGATCTATTCTCAAGAATAAAAAAAAAAGTTAGTGGAATTTATATGGAACAACAGGAGGGCTAGATTACGTTTGTCTTTATTATATTTACCATTTGATCGTGGAGGTCTGAAATGTCCAAATTTTATGTTGTATTATTGGTCGGCACAACTGAGGTCTATGACATATTATTTTTCATCAAATGATCTCCCTCACTGGACTGAAATGGAATCATACAATTTACCTTTACCTCTTCCCATATTCATATACTCAGATTCGGCAAAAAAATTACAAAAACAAGTTAAAAATCCATTTGTAAAGCATATGGTGTGAAGCTAAAAACTATTTAAAAGAACCACAGTTATTGTCACAATTTAGTCCAATATGGGGTAATCAATATTTTAAACCAGGGAGAGCGGACGCTGTATTTAAAGTATGGAATTTAAAAGGGATACAAAAGATTCAGGATTTATATTTGCCATGTGCAGACAACATAATGTCTTTTGAAGAGCTGAGGATCAAATTTAATCTCAATAGAACACATTTTTTTAAATATCTTCAACTTAGAAACTTTATTCCATCAAATCAAAATAAAGCTCTCACTCGACCTATTTATTCATCCTTGGAAAAAATGATGATGAAAGATAGTAAAAGAAAGGGTATTATTTCAGAGTTTTATAACTCATTGACACTATCTTCAAGTGAAAATTCACTGAAAAGATTAAACTACTGGAAAGAAGATCTGCAAATTGAAATTTCAGAGGAACAATGGGAATTGGCTTGTACAGAAGCTCAAACCAAATCAATAAATGCACGCCTTAAATTGATACATTTCAAATGGTTAATGCGGATGTATGTTACACTGGAGGAGTTAAATAGATATAACAAAAATATACCAGATACATGCACAAAATGCATGGAAAGTAAAGGAACCCTATTTCATTGTTTATGGGAATGTAGATTAATAAGAATGTTTTGGGAAGAGGTGAGGGTAACAATTGAAAAAATAATCTCAAAACAAATCATATTGAATCCTAAACTGTTTTTGTTGGGTCTGTACCCAGAAAAGCATAATTTTAATAAAAGTGAAAGAACATTCATAGACCTCAGTTTGCTTAATGCCAAAAAATGTATTGCACTATTATGGAAAAAGACTCATAGACCAGATGTGACTCAGTGGTTAAGACAGATGTTAACAAACCTTCCATTAGAAAGAATAACATATATACTGAAATCAAAGGAAATTGTGTTTGAGAATATATGGAGACCTTTTATTGATTATGTAAAAAATTTAAACATAACTCTTGAAGAAGAAGGTGAATGATGTGTGTGGACCTTGTAAATTCCAAACTGGTGAATATAATATGTATACTTATGTATTGGATTGT
The DNA here is from genome assembly GCA_020510985.1 of Pholidichthys leucotaenia. NCBI lineage: Eukaryota > Metazoa > Chordata > Actinopteri > Cichliformes > Pholidichthyidae > Pholidichthys > Pholidichthys leucotaenia. Next base: position 398,493,254 of record CM035836.1, read on the forward strand.
CTAGACTAAACAGAGGAGCATTGTTGAAGACTTGATTTTGTTGGTGGTTGTTGGTGTTTTTAGTGCATTTTTTTTTGTAGTACTTTAGTGTTAGTGTTTGATTGTTTGTATCATGTTTGTTAAAAAATAAAAAAAAGGTTCAATAAAGATATTGTGGAAAAAAAAAAGAACCACAGTTATTGTCACCATTTAGCCCAATATGGGGTAATCAATATTTTAAACCAGGAAGAGCGGACGCTGTATTTAAAGTATGGAATTTAAAAGGGATTCAAAAGATTCAAGATTTATATTTGCCATGTGCAGATAACATAATGTCTTTTGAAGAGCTGAGGATCAAATTTAATCTTAATAGAACACATTTTTTTAAATATCTTCAACTTAGAAACTTTATTCGATCAAATCAAAATAAAGCTCTCACTCGACCTATTTATTCATCCTTGGAAAAAATGTTGATGAAAGATAGTAAAAGAAAGGGTATTATTTCAGAGTTTTATAACTCATTGACACTATCCTCAAGTGAAAATTCACAGAAAAGATTAAACTACTGGAAAGAAGATCTGCAAATTGAAATTTGAGGAACAATGGGAATTGGCTTGTACAGAAGCCCAAACCAAATCAATAAATGTACGTCTTAAATTGATACATTTCAAATGGTTAATGCGGATGTATGTTACACCGGAGGAGTTAAATAGATATAACAAAAATATACCAGATACATGCACAAAATGCATGGAAAGTAAAGGAACCCTATTTCATTGTGTATGGGAATGTAGAATAATAAGAATGTTTTGGGAAGAGGTGAGGGTAACAATTGAAAAAATAATCTCAAAACAAATCATATTGAATCCTAAACTGTTTTTGTTGGGTCTGTACCCAGAAAAGCATAACTTTAATAAAAGTGAAAGAACATTCATAGACCTCAGTTTGCTTAATGCCAAAAAATGTATTGCACTACTGTGGAAAAAGACTCATAGACCAGATGTTACTCAGTGGTTAAGACAGATGTTAACAAACCTTCCATTAGAAAGAATAACATATATACTGAAATCAAAGGAAATTGTGTTTGAGAATATATGGAGACCTTTTATTGATCATGTAAAAAATTTAAACATAACTCTTGAAGAAGAAGGTGAATGATGTGTGTGGACCTTGTAAATTCCAAACTGGTGAACATAATATGTATACTTATGTAATGGATTGTCTAGACTAAACAGAGGAGCATTGTTGAAGACTTGATTTTGTTGGTGGTTGTTGGTGTTTTTAGTGCATTTTTTTTTGTAGTACTTTAGTGTTAGTGTTTGATTGTTTGTGTCATGTTTGTTTTAAAAAAAAAAGGTTCAATAAAGATATTGTGGGAAAAAAAAGAGTGCCATCTGCAGACTGAGTGTCAGAACTGCATCTGAGTGGAACACCTGAAAAAAATCTCAATCTTTTTTTTTTTTTTTTTTTCAGCATTTGGCCATCCGGGGTCTATTCAAAATTGGATGGCAGGAACAAACAATACAAAGCAAACAACAAAAAAAACTAATTCCAACAGACCTCTTTCAAATTTCCCACGAGCCCTCAAGTCATGTGATGTGACTGACATAATGAGGCCTCGCTTGCTACGGTCACATGACTGTGGGCGTGGTGAAACAGCACTCGATGCACTGCTCATGACACTTTGGCTTTATATTGCTCGAATCAGTGTCGAGTGGGTGGTGTTGAGTGTAACATCACTAGTGTGTAGATGTGGGCGGGCTGTTCATGGATTTCCTGGATTATTCATCATAGAGGATAGGAAGTGAACTTTCTCTGATATCTTAAACAGAACAGCAGAACTATTGAAGCAAGAAATAAGCTGTTTAGTTGTTGAGTCAGTTTTTATTTGACATCCATTAGTACTTTAAACATTTCTAAAGAATCATGCCACTTCCAGAGTAGATTGTAAACACAGTGAATGGGAAGTGAAGAAACCACGGATCCAGTGGACACATGAATGCACAGTCAGAGTCTACACAGGTGCGCAGGTGAACAGGGTGCCAATTATTTCATTCAGTATGAAAAAAATAATTGGCTGATGTCTTTTACAGTCCTCTGACCACCCAACAGGATTAATTTTATTTTATTTTTCCCACACCACTTTATTTATGTTGGTATGTAAAATCAGTTTCAACATATTTGGCAAAGAATGCATCTAGAATGGATTACCTACCTGGGCTCTAAATGACCAATTTAACTGAGAATCTTGGGATAATTTTTAGAACTCTTGTGACAGATTTAAAGCCACAGTGCTGGAGGTTTAGTCGTCCACCAGTCTCACAGATAGGAGAGTGTATTAGGCAGAGTGCCAGGAGCAGCCTCTGAGCTGCCCACTGTTTGTGCAGAAACAAACTGTGGATTTAATTAATCGGGCACTTGGTGTGTGACCAACACTTGCCCCTGTCTCCTTCATTCTTCATCTTACTACACCACCCACTGCCTCTCTAACCTGCTGCCTCACTCCACTACATCTAAACACGCTTGTAGTTCAGAGTCCCTGCCAAAATAAGACGTCAACCCTCAGTCTTTCCTCAGCCTTTGTCATGTAGTCTGTCTTCGTTTGTGGGGCATCACTAGTGACACTAATTTGAGATTGACACAGAAAATGTGACTTAAGTTCACAATCATTAGATCTGTTTTCTGGTTATATCAAACACATCACTGGACAGATAGTTAGAATAACCTTTTCTGAGTATTTTAAGGGCTTTTCATTGTCTGAATATTTTTTTTTCTCAGAATAACCCAATTAAGGGCTGCAAGGTTCAGTGTTACAGCTAAATCACATCCTCTGTCTTCCACTCTGTGTATTGTGTTCATCAGCAAAAAGTAATTATGATACTCTGTAAGATAAGGTCTGGACAGTAGTGCCTGAATGATGTTATGGTTTATACTGTGCTTGTTCTCCTATGCTGGCTGTGGACAGTTTCCTTTTAATGGTAGTGATGTTCCCCTCATGGATTGTCACCTTATTGTGGTGGGGGGTTTGCGTGCCCTATTGATCCCAGGAGCTATGTTGTCCAGGGCAATTTGCCTCTGGTAGGGTCACCCAAGACAAACTGGTCCTGGGTGAAGGGCCAGACTAAGAATGATCCAACAGACTCTCATGACTGCTAGAACAAGGATTCAGTATGCCCCACCCGGTATGGGGTTACCGGGGCCCCACCCTGGAGCAGGCCTGGGGGAGGGGCTCGATGGCTAGCGTCCGTGGTGACTGGGTTTCCGCCCATGGGACTCGGCCAGGCTCAGCCAGAAGGAGTTACATGGGTCCATCCTCCAGTGGGCTCACCACCTGCAGGAGAGACCATGGGGGTCTGGTGCTATGTGGATCAGGTGATGGTTGAAGGCGGAGACCTTGGCGGTCTGATCCCAAGCTTCCTAAACTGGCTTTTGGGACATGGAATGTCACCGCTCTGGTGAGGAAGGTGCCTGAGCTGGTGCATGAGGTTGAGAGATACCGGCTAGATATAGTCAGCCTCACCTCCAGGAGAGGGGCTGGAACTTGGCCTACTCTGGAGTTGCCCTGGGCGAGAGGCGACGAGCAGGGGTGGGTATTCTTGTATTCCCCCACCTTGCTGCCTCTATATTGGAGTTTTCCCCGGTGGACGAAAGGGTTGTTTCCCTGCAGCTTCGGGTTGGGAAACGGGTCCTTACCATCATTTGTGCCTATGCACCAAATGATGGTTCAGAGTACCCACCCTTTTTGGAGTCTCTGACTGGGGTGCTGGAGAGTGCTCCTCTTGGAGACTCCGTTGTCCTACTGGGGGACTTCAGTGCGCACTTGGGCAACAACAGTGATACCTGGAGTGAGGTGATTGGGAAGAACAGGTTCAGGTCCAGGTTCAGGTTACTTTATTTGTACCCGTAGGTAGATTTGTTTTGCAGTCAGGTGACATCCATATTTACAAACCACAATTACATTCAACATGAACACAAACACAGGCACACATGTAGCTGACTATAAACATGATAAAAGTACTCAAGGCTCCACCAATCAGGACATAAGACAAAGAGATAAGAGAGAAAAAAAAAAAAGGAGATAAACCACCTGCCCGATCTGACCCCAAGTGGTGTTCAGTTATTGGGCTTCTGTGCTAGCCACAGTTTGTCCATAATGAACAACATGTTCAAGCATAAGGGTGTCCATATGTGCACCTGGCACCAGGACACCCTAGGTTGCAGGTCAATGATTGATTTTGTTATTGTGTCATCAAACCTGCAACTGTATGTCTTGGACACTCGGGTAAAGAGAGGTGCAGAGCTGTCAACTGATCACCACCTGGTGGTGAGTTGGATCCGATGGCAGGGGAGGATGCCATTCAGACCTGGTAGACCCAAATGTATAATGAGGGTGTGCTGGGAACGTCTGGCTGAGGCCACTGTCAGGGAGGTCTTCAACTCTCACCTCCGGAAGAACTTCAGCCACATTCCGAGGGATTCTGGAGACATGGAGTCTGAATGGGCCATGTTCTCCACCTCCATTGTTGAAGTGGCTGCCCAGAGCTGCGGCCGCAAGGTCGTCGGGGCATCTCGTGGTGGCAACCCCCAAACCAAGTGGTGGACACCAGTGGTGGGGGGGGGGGGGCATTAACCTGAAGAAGGAGTCTTTTCAAGCTTGGTTGGCTTGTGGGGCTCCCAAAGGAGCTGAAATGTACCGGCAGCCCAAGCGGAGTGCAGCTCGGGTGGTTGCTGAAGCAAAAACTCGAGTATGGGAGGAGTTCGGTGAGGCCATGGAACAAGACTTTCGGTTGGCCTCGAAAAGATTCTGGCAAACTGTCCAGCGGCTCAGGAGGGGGAAGCAGCTCCCTGTCCACACTGTGTATGGTGCAGATGGGGTACTGCTGACTTCGACTGGGGACATCGTTGGGCGGTGGAAGGAATACTTTGAGGATCTCCTCAATCCCACTGACACGCCTTCCACAGAGGAAGCAGGGCTTGTGGACGAGGGGGACGACTCGCCTATCACAGGGGCTGAGGTCGCCAAGGTGGTTAAAAATCTCTTTGGTGGTTGGGCCCCGGGGGTGGACGAGATTCGCCCTGAGTACCTCAAGGCCCAGATGTTGTAGGGCTGTCATGGTTGACACGCCTCTGGAACATTGCGTGGAGGTCAGGGGCAGTGCCTTTGGTATGGCAAACCAGGATGGTGGTTCCTCTTTTCAAAAAAGGGGACCGGAGGGTGTGCTCCAACTTTAGAGGAATCACACTCCTCAGCCTCCCTGGGACGGTCTATGCCAAGGTACTGGAGAGGAGAGTCTGGCTGTTGGTCGAACCTCAGATTCAGGAGGAGCAATGTGGTGTTTGTCCTGGACGTGGAACATCAGACCAGCTCTTTACCCTCTCGAGAATCCTCGAGGGTTTGTGGGAGTTTGCCCAGCCAGTTTACATCTGTTTTGTGGAATCGGAGAAGGCATTTGACCATGTCCCTCGTGTTTTTTTGTGGGGGGTGCTTCGGAAGTATGGGGTATCAGGCTTGTTGTTACAAGCTATTCGGTCTCTGTACAACCGTTGTGAGAGTTTGGTTCATATTGCCAACACTTGGTCGGACTCATTCCCAGTGAGAGTTGGACTCCACCAGGGCTGCCCTTTGTTACCGATCCTGTTCGTAATTTTTATGGACAGGATTTCTAGGCACAGCTAGGGAATGGAGGGTGTCATGCTTGATGACCACAGGATCTCATCTCTGTTGTTTGCAGATGATGTTGTCCTGCTGGGTTCATCCAGCAATGACACCTACAGGTCTTACTGGGACGGTTTGCCACTGAGTGTGAAGTGGCCGGAATGAGAATCAGTACCTCCAAGTCCGAGTCCATGGTCCTCAGCCGGAAAAAGGTGGATTGTCCTCTCCGGGTTGGGGACAAGCTCCTGCCCTAAGTGGAGGAGTTTAAGTATCTTGGGGTCTTATTCATGAGTGAGGGGAGAATGGAGTAAGAAATTGACAGACAAATCGGAGCAGCATCTGCAGTGATCCGGACGTTGTACCGGTCTGGTGTGGTGAAGAGGGAGCTAAGCTCTAAGGCAAAACTGTCGATTTACCAGTCAATCTACGTTCCTAGCCTCACCTATGGTCATGAGCTTTGGGTAATGATTGAAAGAATGAGATCACAGATACAAGCAGCTGAAATGAGCTTTCTTCGTAGGATTTCTGGACTCACCTTCAGAGATAGGGTGAGGAGCTCAGTCTTCTGTGAGAGGCTCAGAGTAGAACTGCTGCTTCTTCACATTGAAAGAAGCCAGTTAAGGTGGTTTGGGCATCTGATTAGGGTGCCTCCTGGATGCCTCCCTCTTGAGGTGTTTCGGGCATGTCCCACTGGAAGGAGACCCCGGGGCAGACCCAGGACACGTTGGAGAGACTATGTCTCCCAGCTGGTCTGGGAACGCCTTGGTATCCTCTCTGAAGAGCAGGAGCAGGTGGCTGGGGAGAGGGAAGTCAGGGCTTCTCTGCGTGAACTGCTGCCTCCACGACCTGGACCTCCAGAAAAGTAGTAGAAGATGGATGGATGGATGGATGGAAGGTAGTGATGTTGAAACTGAGGCCTCATGAAACAATGAGCAACTTTGAGTCAATTGCTTCATGAGTGACACAGTGTTCGAAACATCTAATAAAGACTGCCATCTGGTGACTGACTGTCAGAACTGCATCAGAGTGGAAAACCTGAAAAAAATCTCAGTACTTTTTTTTTTTTTTGAGCATTTGGTCATCCGAGGTCTATTCAAAATTGGATGGCAGGAATAAACAATACAAAGCAAACAAAAAAGCCCCTAATTCCCTCTCAAGCTTCCCACGAGCCCTCAAGTCACGTGATGTGACCGACATAACGAGGCCTCGCTTGTTACGGTCACATGACTGTGGGCATGCTGAAACAGCGCTCGATGCACTGCTCATGACACTTCTGCTTTATATTGCTCGAATCAGTGTCGAGTGGGCGGTGTCGAGTGTAACATCACTACTTAATGGTGTCCCTACAAATGCTTTACAGATATTTCTGCCACTAACCCTCGATTTCCACTGACTGTGGTTGCGGTCTGTTATGGCTGCGATCCAGTCTCTGCGGCAAATAGTTCAAATTCTCCCCACCTAGTCTGGATCATTGCAGAGTGAATCCAGCTTGCCAGATCTGGATCACCAAAAATACACGAGTCTATTTTTGACGGATGCCGGATCCAGTCTGCAAGAAAATGCTTCTGTATCTACTGTATTTAATAACTGTTTGTTCATTAAAAACTATTTAAGGATTGTCCTGCATTTTCTGAGGTCTACTCCTCCACTACTGTGTCAGAGAAGATTAAAACTTTGACATGACATACAAAGACTATACAAAATTAAAACTGACAGGCTATTTATGCATTAGAGCACACAAATACAGATAAAGAGCTGGTAGATCAGACTTCCTTGTTTTTTTCACGTGATCATGATCAGTCTTCCTTGGTCTGTCCCAGTCTCTCTCGAGCGCTTGCGTTATTTTATATAATTCTCACGTGATGTTGTAATTCAGACCCTATTCTTATCTGTTCTGTCTCAAAGCACAAATGCAGCTGGTGGGAATAGCCACAAGACTCACATTATTGCAGCCATGACAGACTGCATCCGGAGTCAGTGGAACTCAGACTTTATAACCTAAGCAGGGCTGCTCGTAGAGGTTGTAAAAAAAAAAAAACAATAAAAAAACAACAACTTTATGACCTAATAAGCACTGAATGCAAAAGTTGCAACAAACTTGTACATTAATGGTCCTCTCCATTACACAGCTAGGACAATATCAGTCAATACAGAGGGTGACAACTAGACTGACTCAAATACGAAATATGCTGTATAGGTACATATTCATACTAGGTGGGGTAACTGAATAGACCATTATGCTGTTTATTCCACCTAGCTACAATGCTCCGCACTGTGTATATATATTTATGTGTACATATGCATATTCACTGCTCTTTTTATCTTATCTGCTAAATTATTGCTCTGAGTGTTGCTATCCCTGTGCTGTTGCAATCCTGGAATTTCCCCACTGTGGGACTAATAAAGGCTCATCTTATCTTATCTTATCTTATCTTTGTCTACAGTGGGTTTTTGCTGTTTGTCTGGGTGGTTACAGACATGATGCTCTGGGTGGTTTGTTAGCTTATATTTTTTAGTATTTAGAAATCTAGCCTGTTTTTTTTAGAAATCATAGTATTTGTTTTTTTAAATGATGTTGCATGTTATTTGTACGCATTTTTGACCTTTCACATGTTTTTTTTCCTCTCAAGATCGTTTCAGCAGCATGATTGAATTACTGTAGGGTTGTAAAGGTAATATCAGGTAGCTGTGAAAATAACTACTTGAGGTTAGCTGGTGACTGTTTCAATGTGTGTAATTTATAAATGAAAACTCCCATACCTGCGAACATTGAGGTTTTGAAATATGGGAGATTTTCCACAGAGGTTGTTTCTGAGGAGATACTGCCATGGTGACTAATGGATGTAAAGGGGAAACTATTCAGACTGTTTCTGATTAAATTTGCAGATTTTTCCCCCCGCCAAACAGAACATTGTCCTGTCCTGACATTTCATTTTCACAACAGCTAGTACAGTGTTTTTCAACCATTTTTTGAGCCAAGGAACACTTTTTGCATTGAAAAAAATCTCACAGCACCCCTCCAACAAAAAATGCTATAAAATGACACATTGTTGCCTATTACAACATGCACTACTCACAAAAAGTTAGGGATATTTGGCTTTCAGGGGAAATTTATGTTCACACTACAGTGATATAATATCATGAAAGTAGGTCATTTAAGTAGAAGCATGCAATGGGGATTTCCTCATCTCAAACAATTTATTGAAACAAAAGCCAACAGCAGTGGTGGGTATACAACAAAAAATGTCAGTGTTTCAATAACTTGTCATGTGCCCTTGAGCATCAATTACAGCTTGACGACGACGTCTCATGCTGTTCACAAGTCGACTTATTGTCTGCTGAGGCATGGCATTCCACTCTTCTTGAAGGGCGGCCCTCAGGTCATTGAGGTTGTTGGGTGCAGGGTTACGAGCCTCTACATGGCGACTCAGCTGATCCCATAGGTTTTCTATGGGATTCAGGTTTGGAGAAAATGCAGGCCACTCCATTTGAGGTACCTCAGCCTCCAGCAGCCATTCCCTAATGATGCAACCTTGATGAGCTGGAGTATTGCCGGCCATGAAGATGAAATTAGGCCTGTGTTGTTCATGCAGGGGCACAATGTCTGGATTAATGATGTTATTCAGGTAGTATTGGTTTGTCACTTTACCATTCACAAGGTGTAGGGCAGTTCTGTATTGACAAGACACACCTGCTCAGACTAACATGGTGACAACAGTAACTGATGCATAGCGCTCTCCTTAATGTCTCCAACATTGTTGGTGGCCATCATTTCTGCTCAACGTGAATTGACTTTCATCAGAGAACAGCATTGAGGCCCACTGGTCCCTTGTCCAGCATAAATGCTCCCTGGCCCATGCAAACAATGACTGCTGTGCCTGGTGATGTGGTCAGGTGCCCTTGCAGGTCATCTAGCACACAGACCACACTGATGTAAATAGTTTCAAATGGTCTGACATGACACTTGAGTGCCTCTCACCTCCCTTAAATGTGCCTGGAGTTGAGTGGCATTCATCATTCGTTTCCGCAGGGCACTGTTCACAATGAAGCGGTGACTCTTCCAGTCTCTCTGTTATCTCTATTGCAACCTGCTGATGACACTCTGTGACACTCTAAGCTCACTGGCCACTTTCCTCTGAGAACATCCTGTTTGAAGCCTTGCAATGGCGAGGTATTGTTGATCAGTTGTGAGGTGTCATGTTGGTCTTATGATGTCAAAATGTGAACAGCATGATGAAGAGGACTGTTTAAATACCAATTCTAATTGAACCAGAAAATTTATTAGTCGATTCATGGATCAAGCACCTGTTGTGAATTTTGCCGTTAAGCACCTTCCTGGAGGACAGCAAGTTACGCAAAAAGTACTGAAACATTGAATAGTTGGACATGCGCATTCAAAAGGTTAGAGAAAGTCAAATTAAGTTCACCTGTAAAGGTTATAGTCCATTTTACATGCATTCTGAAATTTCACCCGAAAGCCGAATATCCCTAACTTTTTGTGAGTAGTGTATGTAATCACAGTTTAGTCTTGTAATTAGTTTATATTCACTCAGAGTGAAACCTGGGCCTGTTTAGATGAACACAAAGCTGATATCCTGGCAGGAACTGAAGAAAGGCAGACACAAAGCTCTTCCTTCACAGCTCTCAATCTCTCTCTTGTTTTAGTTTTTACAGCAGTCAGGCTTGAAAAGCCTAGCTCACACAGATAAGTTGTAGAAAATGGGAGCAATCTCAAAATAACTGTCAGAATTGGGAACTCCTTGGCAGCAGTCAACCAAAAACTGTCCAAAGGTAGGTTAGCAAAGCTTAGCTGTAAACCATGGTCTTCTCTCAGTTCAGTTAATAGGAAAAATAGGAAATTTTCTCTGATGGTGTTTCTGTCCAAAAAATGCACATTGGCCAAGAGTTTCCCATGTCATCTTATGTACGTAGATTCGTCAAATTGCAGCGCAAATTTCTGTCTGTGTATTTTTTTCCAAAACGTTTTCAGTATCTGCAGACATATCATCTGGGCCTAGCATCTCATTCACAATAGCTGTGCAGGCAGGTAGTATTAATGTCTCTTCCACTGTGTGCATATTTTTTGATTTGGCTGTATGAGTTCGACTACTATTTAGCTTTGAGAGGTCTCTCAGACACCTTTGTGTTTTTTCCTCATGAAAGTTACCAGTTTCTCCATGTGCTCATGGGGAGGAACTAAATAGTCCATGTCCTTATCTTGAAGTGACAGGTGTTTTGTTTTGACATGTTTGAGCTTGCATGTGATCATAGCACCTTTGGATAGTTTTTCCCTGCACACAAAGCATAATGGAATTAGTGCAGTGGGGTTCCTGGTCAAAGTAAATGCAAAGGAAAGGTAACTTTCACTGTACTGCCTTGTCTTTACAGTCATAGGTTTTTTTTTGTTTGTTTGTTTTTTTGTTTTTTGGACAACCGTCCAGCCCTTCACCTGGATTAGAATTTTGTCAAGGGCCCAGTTCAGAGTTGCTGTTTTTCATCTAGTCACTGTGACCTCTAGCACGTCTTAACAAAGTCATTAATCTCTGTAAAACACATGAAGAAGAAGAGAAAGAGGAAGACAGTAGTCATCATTGCTTCATACTGCCACCTACTGACAAGAAAGAGCCACTATAGGCACCCATGTACAAAAATGGCAAATTATTTGCAATTTTTTGGAACAATTAAGAAATTAAATTAGACAATTTCCCGTGGAATCCTAAATGTTCTCTCATGGACCCTTGGTGTCTGGGGACTCCATCTGAAAAACACAGAGCTAGTGAACTTGCTAGCACACTTGCGCAGTTTGTGAGTTGTCAGATCATGGTACAATGGGTGGGTATTGTGTGTGGGCTGGGTGTGTAGGCTGCGTTTCAAAGGCAATCTGCCAACTTTGGTAACTTCAAAAAAATGAAAATTTTTGATGGATTTTTATTAGACAATAACATAGTTTGGCTGCCATAAAATTATTTCAATTTCCTCTGAGAAATATCAAAACTGGAGACATTCAGGAGATGGCCTCCATTCCCCTAAACTTGACCACCTAAAAACAGAAGAAAAATACAAAATGAAATCAAAGACGGAGTGGTTGTTGACAAAATGGAACCAATGAGAACCACCTCATGTCTCCTGCTCCACAGAGTGACTGGTTCACCCTCCATCCAGCTTACTTCTTTACAAGCATTGCAGTATTTTTGAACAGTAAATTGCAGTTTTAAAAGAGAGTTTTACATGAAATTGTATGAGAAATGCTCATAATGAGTGTACATGACGTGAAATGCACATAAATAGCTGGGCTATTTATGTGCATTTCCATGACAACAAGTTGAGAAGTCAGTTTTGTATGCAGCAATCCTGCCTGTATGTACATCATTTTTGACCAAGCCAAAGTTACTCTCATTGGATATAACACAAGAAAAGAAAATCTTTCTAAAATGATTACTTGAATTGTTTCTTTTGCTTGTTTTTACTTCAGTCAAAAGTTTAGTTCTTTTTCAGAGTTATTTTATAGAAAATACTGCATTAGGCAGGAGTTTTACATCTGGCTGTCACTGCACACTGCTTTAATCAAAATCTCATTTCTACAAAAGTTCTGGAATATAATAAAATGTTAATGATTATTGGATCTTTTGGAGGCCCCAGAACACAATAAAGCAGATCATAAAATAACACAAACTAGTTTCAACATTTTCCAGCATTATTGGTCATGATGACATAGCAGTCATGCTGAAAGAACTCCTCACACAAGAAATGAAAAAAAATTACTGGACCTGAAACCGTGATCCCAGCTGACCTAATTTGCCGTAACAGCGTTTATATATCTCGATGTGTCCTTCTTGGCAGTTTTCTCTCTCCCTCTTTAATTTCATTGATTCCTCCTAATATCCCCTCCGGCAGTCAGCCTCTCACCGCTCTCTACCTCTTCCTCTGCTTCCACCGTGTCAAGGTCAGGAGTCCCACTGTATTGGGGCAGTGCCCTCTCAGCACTCCTACACTTGATTAGCTTACTCTGCGTTTTCTTTGTCTGTCTCCATCCATCTTTATATTTCTGGCTTACCTCTCACTCTTATTCATTTTTGTTAAATCTGATCCTTCTTTCTGCAGTGTTTCCTTCCAGTGCAGATGTCAGATAATCCTCATTGAAATCTGCTGTTATGTTTTGCTACACAGAGAAAATTTACTCTGTTATACTGCTCCATTAATTGATCTGCATCTCAATGATTTCCCCGAGAAAGAGCAGCAAATGATCCTTATCCAGGGTGCCTGTGTGTTGTAATTGGCCCGGGGCTGCTGGTCTTGATAGGTTTATCATTGGGATTTATTCTTTGATTGTGTGAACTAAAAACTGTTTTTACTTGCAGATGTCACAATCGCAATGCACATCACGATACTTGGGTCATGATGCAATATTATCATGATATCTACAATTCCGTAAAGGGGCCATTGAGTAAAAAATGGTGTGTTTGTAGGTTTTAGCTGTTTGAAATGTGTCTATTGGTCACATAATTATCAAAAAAAATTTCAAAACAGTCAGTTCTCTTAAAAAACACACACAGCCTTTATCTAGTTTTTCTCTCCCAGAAACATTTTTGACTCTTCCGGGTAAATCGTATATGTCAAGATTTGACAAAGCCAATCCACCGCCGTCCTTGAGACCCACACACTGCTCTATTATTGGCCTGTCTAAATATCTGTCATGTAGATGTAAGGGCTGAGCAATTTGCCCCCAAGCTAACACTGATACCAGGAAGCTCGCACCAAGCGTGGCTTATATTATTTTCTTCAGATCTTAGTCACCCTAATAGCCATCCCTGTTACCACCTGGTTCACCAATCCACAGTTGACAATATAGCTCATGTCACTCTGACCCATCTCACAGTAATTTCGCCGTGATTCCACAGCAAATTGCCAGCACCAGCGTGCCAGCTGCTAAAACCAACCTGGCCAGGCACTTGATGCTGCTGGCTGGAGACTGCTGGCTTTCAAGGCCAGCTCCCCCACTGTCCTCCAAGGCGCCGCGCAACTGTGCTCCGTAATCCATACATACAAAGAAATCAAGGCAACTGTGTTCACAAAACAAGTTATATTTAATAAAATGGAATGACACAGGGAATAAGTATTGAACGCATGAAGAAATAAGTGCAAAGAGGCATAGAAAGCCAAGAAACCAGCTGAAATCCATCAGAATTGAGGAAGCCAGCCCATCCCCCATCAGTGCAAATTAATTTCAGCTGGTTAAGTCCTGACTGATAGCCTTTAAAAAGGTCTGTGACTATCAGATTGTCACACCACAAAGAACTCATGATGAGTAAAAGCAAAGAGCTCTCTCTAGACCTTCACAACCTTATTGTTGCAAAACATAATGATGGCATTGGTTACAGGTGCATTTCTAAACTGCTGAATGTTCCAGTGAGCATTGTTGGAGCCATCATTCGGAAGTGGAAAGAACATCATTTTACCATAAACTGGCCACGAACAGGAGCTCCTCGCGAGATTTCTGACAGAGGAGTCTACAGAATTATCAGAAGAGTTATCCAAGAGCCAAAGACCACTCATGGAGAGCTCCAGAAAGACCTGGAGTTAGCAGGTACTGCTGTTTCAAAGAAAACAATAAGTAATGCACTCAGCCGACATGGGCTCTATGCCCGCTCACCTTGCAAGACTCCATTGCTGAAGAAAAACCATGTTGAAGCTCATTTAAAGTTTGCTGCACAACATTTGGGCAAGCCAGTAAAATACTGGGAGAATATAGTCTGGTCAGATGAGACCAAAATTGAACTTTTTGGGTGCCACTACACACACCATGTTTGGAAGAGAAATGGCACTGCACATCATCCCCAAAACACCATACCAACAGTGAAGTTTGGAGGTGGATGCATCATGGTGTGGGGGTGTTTTTCAGCACATGGTACAGGCAGACTTCATATAATTGAAGGAAAGATGAATGGACAAATGTACAGCAACATCCTTGATAAGAACCTGATTCCATCTGCCAAGATGCTGAAGATGAAATGAGGGTGGACATTTCAGCAAGACAATGATCCCAAACACACAGCCAAGGAAACTCTCAGCTGGCTCCAGAGAAGGAAAATTCAATTCAATTCAATTCAATTCAGCTTTATTTATAATGCGCCACATCACAACAAAAGCCGTCTCGTGGCGCCACAGTGCAGAAAAAAAAAAAAACACACAGTCACAGAAAGACCCAGCAATCAGACAATCCCCTATGAGCAAGCACTTAGCGACAGTGGAGAGGAAAAACTCCCATTTGGAAGGAAGAAACTTCTAGCAGAACCAGGCTCAGGGAGGGGCAGTCATCTGCTGCGACTGGCTGGGGATGAGGGGATAGGGAGGATGGAAAGGACAGACATAAAGAACATAGCAGTAAGATGCCAAGTACAATATTGGAGGTCAACCAGCAGTATGGATCAGATAACAATAGAACAAGAGTGGGGTTAAGACACAAAAACCGTCCTTAAACGAAAGCTATATTAAAAAGGAAGGATTTTACCCTGTTCTTAAAGACAGAGACTGAGTCTGACTCCCGGACCCAGAGTGGTAACTGGTTCCAGAGAGAAGGGGCTTGGTAGCAGAAGGCTCTGCCTCCCACCGTACTTTTGGAGATTCTGGGCACCACAAGTAAGCCAGCATTTTGGGAGCGTAATGCTCTGTTAGGATGGTAAGGTAATAGCAGATCTTTTATATATTGGGGGTCAGATTGGTAAGAGCTTTGAACGTAAGAAGAAGGATTTTAAACTTGATTCTGAATTCAATGGGAAGCCAATGGGGGGAGGACAGAACCGGGGAAATATGATCTCTTTTTTCTAGAACCAGTTAAAACTCTAGCAACAGCATTTTGAATCAATTGAAGACTTTTTAAAGTCTTCAACTGATTATAAATAAAGCTGCTAGAATGGCCCAGTCGGTCACCTGACCTGAATCCAATTGAAAATCTATGGAACTAACTGAAGATCAGAGTTCATAGAAGACACCCACAGAACCTTCAAGATTTGAAGACTGTGTGGCAGAATGGGCTAAAATCATGCCTGAGCAATGCCTGCGCCTAGTTTCTCAATACAGGAGGTGTCTGGAAGCTGTTGTTACTAACAAAGGTTTTTCTACTAAATATTAAATGAATTTCACCAAGTGTGTTCAGTACTTATTCCCTTTGTCATTCCACTTTATTAAATATAACTTGTTTTGTGAACACAGTTGCCTTGATTTCTTTGTATGTATGGATTACTTGGGTTGTTACTGATATCTGGTGAAAATCTCAGGTCAATGGCTCCATCAGAAATATATTTAATGAGAAAAATGTTGACGTGTTCAATACTTATTTTCCCCACTGTATATTACGGCTGGGCGATATGCCAAATATATTCGTTGTATCGGTACATTTGTCCCCCTGTGATACATAAAATAGTTGTATTGCGCATATTCAAATGTTTGCCACGTTAATATGCGACGAGACTGGTCTCTCTGCAGCTCGGCTGCTGCTGTAATCTGAGCAGAAGTTCAGGCGGCTGTCCCGAGAGAAATCTACACTGCAGAGAGCAGAGATGAAAAGGAAGGTAACAGAATAAGCATAAACCCCTTAAGTACAGGAAACGGGGAAGCCACGAGAAGATAAACATTTCATTTCTGAACTCTGCAGGTAACTGCTCACTTATCGAATGAATGTTCAAAATAAGAGCTCCTATCCGGTCTTGCAACCCTTCAAAATAAGAGCGAGTGGCTCGCCAAATAAAGGACTGATGAAATGTAGACTCATAAAAAAATAAGCAACAAATTATACTTCTGTCACTTATTAGCCCACCAAGTATCAACTATGTGTGGTAAACTGCAACATTTCTACCCATGGGGATAAACTTGTTCACTTGATAATGTGAGTTCTGTTAAATAAAGGGGAAAAAAAGACACTTTGCTCATTTACATATTGTTGTGAAGAATTTTCTGACACAAGTTTTCATTTTATTTTATTATTCAGCTTTTTCATAAGTGAAATGAATATATATATAATATATAATATTAATAACTTTTATTATATGGAATAAAAGATCAGTATGTGTGCTTAGGGATCGGTGCATGCAATTAATGCTTTTCTAGAATTTTGTGTGTAACAGTCCTGCAGTTAGTCTTGTTTCAGCATCCAGAAAAACAGACACAGGCAGTGCAGTGGCGGAGTGGTTAGCACTGCGGCAGCACAGCAACTCACCCTTGGCCGGGGGATCCTGGGTTCGATCCCAGCCCCCGACCAACAGTGATCTGTGTGGAGTTTGCGTGTTCTCCCCGTGTCTGCGTGGGTTTACTCCGGGATTTCTCCGGTTTCCTCCCACATGCCAAAAACATGCAGGTTAGGTTAATTGGCATCAAACTGGGGATTCTAAATTGTCCTTAGGTATGACTGTGAGAGTGAATGGTTGTCTGTCTCTGTGTTGGCCCTGCGATGGACTGGCGATCTGTCCAGGGTGTACCCTTCCTCTCGCCCAAAGATGCTGGGATAGGCTCCAGCCCCCCCCCCCCCCCCCCCCCGCAACCCGAAAAGGATTAAGCGGAAGAAGATGGATGGAAAAACAGACACAGTTAAAGCCTCAGTAGGCAGAATAGTTTTATTAAAATTTTACAATAAATCAATTATCTTCTAGCAGTGGCTGTGGCACAGGTGTAGAGTGTGGTTGATCGATTTCTGCTCTCCCTGCACACTGCGTGCTGAAGTGTTCTTGAGCAAGACGCTGAACCCTGAGTTGCTCCTGGTGGGTCAGGCCAGCACCCTGTATGACGGCTCTGCCACCATCAGTGTGTGAATGTGTGTGTGAATGGGTAGATAGCTGATTCTGTAAAGTGCTTTGGTCGTCCAGGGATGAAAAAACCGCTATAAGTGAATGCTTTTTAACATTCTAGCAATTTGTAATGCAAGTGGTCTGACAGGACAACCACAATATAACATCTGCTATGGACTCTGTTTTATGTCTGGGTTTCATGTCTGTCTATATTTTATGTTCTATGATTGTTTTTTGTGGACTCTGTTTTTTAGGGCGCATTTACACTGCCACTGTTTGGTCCGGACCAAAGGAGCTCTGGTCCACTTCCGCTGATAGTTTGGTTTGTTTAGTGCAGTCTGAATGCGCATTCAAGCTCTGGTGCACGCCAAACAAGCAAACTCTGGTCCGCCTGAAAACGGGGGATCTATCCTGGACTATCCTGGTGTGAATGCGGGCTTTAAGAAAGTTTTACACCCCTGGTAATCTCTTTGCCCAATCACAGTCAGTCAGAGGTTTGCTATTGGCTGCTCTACAACAGCTTACAAGTGTCATGTATGTGCATGTCTGGATAGAGAGTGGCTGAGGATGAGGAAGTGAGCTGCAGGAGGAAGGCAGTTTTTTTTTCCTCCACGTCTCAGATGATGTTTCTCAGATTTCTGCCTACTGCACCTTTAAAAGCCATGACTACTGTGGCTGTAGGGAATAATCAGCTGTATAGTTTATTTAGCTGTATAGCAATTTTATGTTAAAACAGGTGTCACAGAGATCATTTTCAAAGAATTTAAAAAGACGATTTAATTTTAATTCTTTTTGTTTGAATGTTTTATTGTTGCCTCAAACAAACTGCACTTCACTGAATTCTGACTCTAAAAAGCATGTTCCTGCCTAGAGGATTTTCTTACCATTAAAAAAAAAAAAAAAAGAAACTTTCAAAACAAGAAAGTTTAAAGGCAACCATGTGAAAGTGTGAGATATGTGTCAAAACAAAATGACTGGCTCAACCTGCAGTGTCACACCTTAAAACAGAGGAATGCATTGAAGGTTGCTGCTCTGTCCCCGGGCACCTGTCTCCTAGTTTGCATATCTTTGAAAGCCATGTTAAACCTGCATGCATTTGCTTGCACATACAGGTGCCAAACTTGTTGTGAAAATATTCTGACACCTAAATGCCCTTTCCAAAAGATGACTTGACTCCTCCTAGCCACGCCAGGTCACCCGACTGTTTGGCAGCGATTGCTTTAACAATCCATCATTCATTCATGAGCAGCTTTTATGACCTCAGTCACATGTTGGCTCCTTGAAAGCACTACCCAGATGTGCTCTGAGCGAGCATCTGTGTGAGTGACTGAGTGACTGAGTGGCATTGGCTCCATGACAGAAAGCAGCCAAGAAAATAGTGCAGTGTGTTAATGTGTTCCAGAGGCTTTTTGGGTAAAAGTGTAGATAGTAGGGATCTGGGTTTTTAGTCCAAGTGCTGCTGTTTATTTCTACCGTGAATGTGCAGAGGTGTGTATGCTCTTGTGCGAGTAAGTGCTGTAAGAGATTACTCGAGCGGGGAGCTATATAAATGGGGATGGTGAAGTGATACAGTGATGTTGAGGAAAGAGGAGTGCTAAGTGCTTAAGAGTGCCGTACGTATAGGAGACAGCATGGCGAGTGGGGACTAGATGAGTGTCAGTAGGTTTTCATGGCTCAACCCTGTGCTCCAGCCAACCTGGTCTAATTCTCATCTGCTCGTGTAGCCCATTAAAAGATCGACTGCGAGTGCATTGAAAATCAATGGCCTAGATGCATCTCCACTGCCAGTCCCAGGGGACACTTGGCTCTGTCTGGTGCACGTGTAATTGAGCAGTCTAAGAGAGACATTTGAATGAGCACACAGTGGGAACTTTTTGATAACTGGGGCCTAACTTTTTGGTGCAGCAAAAAACAACAGCTTATATTTTGGCTTCTCTCTCTTTTAGGGGGATATATAGAATTAGGTACCTGATCTTCACGCTACTCAGACAGTTGTGCTACCCGTAATATCCACTGGATTTAGTTCCGTTGCATCATGCAGTTGCTAGAGCAAATTGGTTCATCCTAGTCGATGCTTATGTTTCCATCAGATGCGATGCGTTGCAAATGCTGCCCAGATCCGGGTCAGCCCACAGCTGATTACTAACAATTCGCAGTAAGTCTTTCACAAGGAAGAAAAGAAATTATATACTGTAACAAATTCTGATTTTCCTTTTTCATAATTTGTTGCATAATGTGATGTTTGATATTTCAGAGACTCAATATGGATTTTCATTCAGTTATTGTGTTCTATTATTGTGGTGCCATACGTCATAGAAGGAAAAACTTCACACCACTGCATCCATCCATCTTCTACCACTTATCCGGGGTTCAGGCTGGGGAGGCAGCAGTCTAAGCAGAGAAGCCCAGACTGTCACCCAGTTTACACAGCACCATGATCCCTCCTGCAGGTGGAGAGCCCACTGTAGGGCAGACCCATGTGACTCACTCGGGCTAATCCTCACCGTGTCCCAGAATGAATAGCGTACATTGGATCCTTGTAACTTTTTCATGGGGATCAACTTGACCACTCTGGCCCTTCACCCAGGAGCAATTTGCCTTGGGAGACCCTACCACAAGCAAATTGCCCCCGACAACATAGCTCCAGGGATCATTACGACACGCAAACCCCTCCACCACACTAAGGTGGCGATCCACGGAGGGGTCCCCACCACTGCATGCGCAGTTAAAATATTTAGAAACTTCACAGAGTTTGATAAGCCAGTGCTGCTGTGCACCAGAGTGGTGGGATATGAAAAAATTATTACAACCAGTACAACAAATGCCTCACACAATATGAACACCATCATAAGCATACGATGCAGGGAAATCATTAAATATCACTGCATAATATATAATAGATGCCTACACAAAAACACAAATAAATATGAAATAAATAGGACAATGGGTGTTAACTCTTCATTGGATCCATATTGCAAACGAACAGATAAAAACATGAATTTATCTGTTTTTATGATAGCACTTTTGATCGTCTGTAGAACAAATTGCCAGTTTGAGCCAGAATGCTTTATGTGATGGGGAGGTGCACAGATGTCAGCCTGTTTCCGCTGTCATTAATTTTAAGGACTCCTGCTGGATTTCTGCTGATTTCAGGCAAAACTGAGCTCACTGGCACCACTCGCCCTCTGTGCCTACTGAGTTAGGACTAAAACAGCTCAGTACTGGATCTAGAACTTAAAACACTGAATGAAAAACTTAAGCCTGACGTGCTTCACGATCTCAGGATCCCCCCCGCCACCCCCAAAAAAGTATGTTTCCATTTCGGGCCTAAATGAAATCGCCCCTTATATCAAATACTGCGGCATGTGTGAGGCACGGAAAAGCAGCATCGGTTGTCACATTGTTGACAAGCGCATTGTGCAAAGACCGTTTTTCATTGATGTGAGTGCCAGCACCAGCTTCTGTCAGTCCTGCGTGCTGCTTTTCAGGTTATTGTTTGGTATTCAGGCAGAGGAGTATGCATGACAACAAGCCCAGCATACTCCAGCAACACAAATCCCTGATTTATGTGCACCTAAAATGAATCATTCTCAGCATGCAACAGAACAGCTTATTGTTTAATTTTACATTAAGTGCTGCTTGTCAGGGTGTTTAGCTTGTTGCGTTCGCATAACACTAACCCGATAGCTGTAACAGAATAAATATAAATCTTTTGTAGCAATACACTTTAAATAAATGTATAGCTTGTATTAGAAATGGCTCTATTGCAGTTATTCTTTGAATAGATGAGTGCCTGTAATGGCATGCGTTTCATACAAAGGTCACATGATGAGCACTTGAATTTGGGAGAATTTTCCTCCTCTAAAAGACACTGCTCTTATAAGAGGTTAAAGGCCATAATACTAGAAGCATAATACAAGAGGTCACAATCTTCATTTCCGCCACGTCTTTCGGTGCAGCTAAGTTTGTTTGTTTTTTTCCTGGCAAAAGTTCTAGCCTTTAACCTCATATGGCTAATTTGTTATGGGGTCTGCCTCTGTGGCTGAAAAATGAGCAAACACAAAATAGCCAAAAATTGCAGTTCTTTAAAGTTTCTTGTTAAAATGGGGAACTTTCCAGCAAAAATAAACCCATTTATGACTTGGTACAAAAGCCCTGGTTAGTTCATGGCATCATGTTGACAAGTTGGGACAGGTTGGGCTTGCTCCGCAGATGAGTTTGTTCAGAAAGTACCCTTTCTCTGCTAGCCATAGTTAGAATTTTATTTATCATCTCATGGAATTGAATGTTTCATGCATACTATATGATCATATCTGATTTTAAAAAAATCAAACAAAACAAAGTGTCTCAATATAAAATATAAATCTCATTCTTAAACAAATGGTCTTTTTTTATCCTTATTTTATGTAGTCTACTTTAAAAAAAATCAATAATAATCAATTCTGACACAAAATGCTGCACAACTTGATAAATTCTGGATTGATTTAAAAAGTGATTAGGCATTGTTGTTTTGCTCATTCATTCATTCATCTTCTACCGCATAATTCAGCCCCCCACAACCTGAAAAAGTCGTGGGGGGGCTGAAGCCTATCCTAGCATCTTTGGGTGAGAGGCAGGGTACACCCTGGACAGATCACCAGTCCACCGCAGGGCCAATACAGAGACAGACAACCATTCACTCTCACATTCACACCTAAGGACAATTTAGAATCCCCAGTTGATGCCAATTAACCTGATGTGCATGTCTTTGGCCTGTGGGAGGAAACCAGAGTACCTGGAGGAAACCCACGCAGACGTGGGGAGAACATGCAAACTCCACACAGAAGGGTCGCCGATGGTCAGGGGTGGGATTGAACCCGTGACCTTCTTGCTGTGCTTGCCACAGTGCTAACCACTGGGTCACAGTGGTGTTCAGGAAAAACAAAGAAATCTTTATTTTTTTAAGACTAACAAAACTGTTTTAAAATCTTTAATTTTTTTTTTTTTTTTTTTTTTTTTATTTAAGTTTTTGTAAAGGGTATACAGGTCGTTACAGCAATGCAGTGTTTACATTTTCATCACATGTTCCCTTATTTTCTGATATCTGACAACATTGGAAGATTAATTCTTACAACACCCCTTTTTTTTTTTTTTTTTAAAGTGAAAGAAAAAGTGAAATTAAAGAGAAAAAAAAACAAGAAACAAATAACAAAAAAAAACAAACAAACCAGTAAAAAACAAACAAAAAGAAAAAGTAAGTAAATACAGATAAAAGAGCATCTGAGTAGTGTTGGAACAAAGAGCGGAACCATTATTGAAATGGTATTTGTCAAAGATTAGATCTAATGGAAGACACATATGCGGTCCAGGGTTGCCAAAAGTTCATGAACACATCCATGTCCTGTCTCAGTGCGAATGTCAACTTTTCCATCGAGTAAATGTCTTGGATCACGTTAGTCCAATCTTCAGGTGTAGGACAGTCCTTCAACATCCATTTTTTAGTTAGAGCTTTTTTGCTTGCCAATATTAAAACATTGAATAAGTATTTTTCTCCTCGTCTTTCCAGTGAGTCCGGTAGTAAACCCAAATACAAAGTTACAAAAGAAAAGGGAACTGTAATTTTGAATATTTTCCCCAATATTGTCTGTACCTTGGTCCAATATTGGTGGATAACTGGGCATGACCAAAACACATGAAAATGATTTGCAGTCTTTTCACCACACAAGCGCCAACAGTTCAATCCCTTATGGGTAAATTTGTTTTGTGCAGGTGTTCTGAAAAATCTTGCCAAGTTTTTCCATCCAAATTCTCTCCACTGCAGGGATGAGGTACTTTTCCATTGCTGTTTATTTAGCTTTTCCCATATTTCCAGTTGTAAAGTGAAATTCCCCTCTTTTTCCCATCTCTCTTTTATATAAGATGTGTTGTCTCCTTTTAAGTCTTGAAGACCTTGGTATATTTTAGAAATGTATCTGATCCCTGGGATCCCTTTATATGCCATTAAGAAGACCTTCAGAACACCTGACTGGGCCCTTTCCAAAACCTCCTTTTTAAGTATATTGTTTATGTGGTGTCTAAGCTGGAAGAACCTGTAAAGGTCTTGATTTATTAGGCCTTGTTTTTTCAAATCTTCAAAACTTCTTAAGATTTGCCCTTTAAAAAAATCGTAATATTTTATCAGCCCTTTCTCCTTCCACTTTTTAAATCTGGTGTCTGTTTTATTAGGAGTAAAGTCCTGATCATAGGCGATCCATTGCAGAAGTCGATAGGGCTCTTTAGTTTGATTCTCTCTGACTATCTTAAACCAAATTTTTAGTGGGGTCTCTATCCACGGGTTAGTGTTATTCAAAAGCTTAGGTAAGACATTGTTCCCTATTATCGCCTGTAGGGGGATGTCACTTGTTATTTGGCATTCGATCTCCTTCCATTGTGCAGTGTAGACTGGGTTACATATCTCTACTAAAGTTTTAATTTGTGCGGCTTTAAAGTAGTCCCTGATATTTGGCAGCGCGAGCCCACCTTTGTCTTTGTTTAGCTGTAGGGTTCTATATCTGATTCTAGGTCTCTTGCCCTGCCATATGAATCTTGAGATCCTTCTGTCCAGCTCCTGCCATGTTTTTTTGGGAGGTTCTACCGGTATTGTTTGGAAAAGGTATAGAAGACGTGGAAGTATATTCATTTTGACTGCTTCAATTCTTTGTGCAGTACCCAAGAATGGTATCATATTCCATCTTGCTAGGTCAGATTTTATTTTTGTCACCAGTGGATCATAGTTTAGTGATATAATTTTGTTGAGTTGTTTCGGGATATTGACCCCCAGATATTTCATAGATTCCGACTCCCAGTTAGTTTTGAGTTTGCTTAGTGAATAATGATTTGGGTCATAGTTGAATGTTAAAACTTGGGTTTTATGCATATTTAATTTGTACCCCGATAAATCTCCATACTCTGAAAAAACTGAGGTTAGTTCTGGTAAAGAAGTGTCCGGCTGCCCTAGGTATATTAAAATGTCATCAGCAAAGAGTGCTATTTTATGTTCCTTCTGACCAAGTGTAATACCTTGAATTTTTTGGTTTTGTCTTATCCATTGGCTCAGAGGTTCTATGAAGATTGCAAAGAGCAGTGGAGACAGGGGGCAGCCCTGACGACATCCTCTTTCCAGTTCAAAAGATGATGATAAATTACCGTTAATCCTTATTTTAGCTGTTGGTTTTTTAGATAATGCCTGTATAGTTCTAATGAAGTTGTTATGAAAATTGAAACTGGATAAGATTCTATATAGAAAAGACCAGTCAACCGAATCGAATGCTTTTTCAGCATCTAATCCCAATATGACTGCATTTAAGTTATATTTTTTTATATGATGAATTATGTGTAAAGTGCGTCGAATGTTGTCTTGTGTCTGTCTTTGTCTTATAAAACCTGTTTGGTCTAAATGAATTAGGTCTGTCAGTATATTTTCTAACCTTTTGGCAAGGATAATGGTAAAAAGCTTATAGTCCTGATTTAGTACACTGATTGGTCTGTAGTTGGAGCACTCTAGTTTATCCTTTTCAGGTTTAGGTATAACTGCAATGACCCCTTCTCTCCAGGAGGGGGGGATTTCCCCTGTGTGGAGGACATAATTAAATGTTTTCAGGAGGAGAGGAGATAGTTGCTGTTTAAAGGTTTTGTACCACTCTGCTGTATAGCCATCAGCTCCTGGGGATTTGTTAGCTTTAAGTTTCATAATTGCTTTTTCCAATTCTTTAGGATGTATTTCTGACAGTAGTGTTTTATTTTGTGACTCCGTAAGTTGGGGAAGGTTTAATGTGTTTAGGAATGCCTCGGATGCGTTTTTATGTTTTTTGTGGGAGTATAAGTTCTTATAGTAATTCTCGAAGTTTTTAAGAATATCCTGAATTCTGAATTTTATTTCCTTTGATACTGGGTCTCTGATTTTGTAGATTGCTCTTTCTGTTTGATGTTTCCTCAATTTATAGGCTAGCAATTTTGCCGATTTACTGCCTGCTTCATAGTATTTTTGTTTCAGAAATGTAAGTTTCTTCTGGATTTCTATTGTGTAGATCTCATTTATTTGGTTTTTAATTTCCTTAATCTTGAGCGAGTCAGTAGAATGAGTGTTGCCTTTGTGTTCTTTTTCTAGGTTCCTAAGTTCTGACTCTAATGTGGATAGTTTTTCTTGTCTCAGTTTCTTTTGGGTTGCCAGTTTTGCAATAATCTTTCCTCTTATTACAGCTTTACATGCATCCCACAGTATTAAAGGGGATACTTCTCCATTATCGTTATCTTCCAAATATCTGAGAATATCTGATTCCAATTCATCTTTCAATGGTCCTTTCAGGACATTTGAATTTAACCTCCAAGAAAATGTATTATTTGTGTATTTTTGGATATTTAAGTCCATGTAGATCGGACTGTGGTCGGAGAGATCCATCAGTCCTATTTTACATGTTTTTACTCTTCCAATGTCTCTATTAAACATAAAAAAATAGTCAATCCTTGAGTAAGATGAATGTGGAGTTGAGTAAAATGTATAGTCTTTTACACTGGGGTTGAGTTCCCTCCACACGTCACAGATTCCCAATTCTTTTAGTAGCATCCGAGTCTTCCTGTTTTGGGTGTTATTTTGATGTGGGGAATTACCAGAAGCATCCCAGTATGGATTCAGTCTAAGATTGAAGTCCCCACCACATATCACTAAACCTTGAGCTTTAGTTATCATTAGGTCGAATACATTTTTATAAAATTTCCAGTTAGCCCCTGGGGGAGCATACACATTCAGCAGGGTGATATCTTCTCCCTCTAGCCGCCCAGTTACCAAACTGTATCTCCCTTCTTTATCTTTGTGTTCTGATTTTTTTTCAAATGTAATTTTGGTTGATATCAATGTCGCTACTCCCCTCCTCCTCCCTGATTTATATGAAGATGAAGAGATCATTTTAAACCCTTGTCTACTGAGTTTATTGTGTTCCACGTCTGTTAGGTGGGTTTCTTGTAAAAGTATTATTCCTGCTTTGTCTTTTTTCATTTTGCCTAGAATCTTGGATCTTTTAACTGGATTCAGGATTCCTTTTACATTATATGAAATTATTTTGGTTACACCCTGTTTCTCCATTGTGTTGTTTTGTTTAGTATAACTGTGTGGTGGCCCTCTTTTGTGCTACTCAGAAACTGAAAGAACATTAAAAACAAGAAAAACATTAAGAACATAGTGTAAAAAACTTTAAAACAAAAAGCTGTCATAAGAACTTCCTGAGCTGAGGTCTTTTTAAAGACCCTGTAAGAGCCTTGATGGAGTGAAGGCTCTGAGGGAAATTCCTCAAACTCTGTTACATGTTGAGGGCCCTCTCTTACCACTGAAAGTAGTCCCATGCTTTTAACGTGAGTTTCAGAACCCAATCCAAACTTGTAATGATTTTTTTTTTTCCTTTTATGCCTAAACCCTGTGAAATTGTGTGCACCCTCCCACCCCCATCACATCAAACATTCACGCAAAAACAGTATTTGTTAGTATGAGGAGAACATGTGGATTATTGTCACATTTCTATTTTAACAAGTTTTTTTTTTTTTTTTTTTATTACAAAGACTTATTTGTTTCAAATAATATGATTGTTCCATGAAATGTTTTACCACATGCTGAATATGCATCTCCTTTAATGTTTGTTACCTTGTATGAGGGGGGTTGGATGTGCGGATTGATTCAAGAGAAAAAAAAAAAAAAAAGGTCGCTATTCCAACCTGAAAACGGATAGTTTATCCGCGACGCTCTGGTGCTGGGTTTCCCGCTGCTGGTCCGTGGATTTTGAAGGTCTTTGTGTTGTCCATGTTTGCGCTTTGATCTTCTCACTCGGGTCTGCTGCGGGTTTAAATACCGTTACCGGGAGGCCTCTTTTCGCCATGTCAGCTGTTGCTTCTTCCGCCGAATTATAGAGACACGTTTCATCGCCGTAGAAGACCCTTAACTTCGCAGGAAATGGTGTCTGAAAGCGCAATTTCTTCTCTCTTAACACCTTTTTTGCGTCATTGTATTCCCTGCGCTTTTTAAGGACCTCCGGGGCGTAATCGTGTTCCACGTAGACTTTTCTCTCCTGGTGCATAAATCCTTTTTTCTGCCAGGCCAGTCTTACAACCTCTTGTTTTATTTTGAAATTGGAAAATCTTACCAACATCGAACGTGGGGGCGCTTCCGCCGCCGGCCTAGCGGCTAATGAACGATGTGCCTTTTCTATCTTCAAGTCGGTGGTTTGTGGAATATCCAATTTCTCTCTTAGTAAGGATTCCACGCATTCTGCCATTGAGTTAAAACCATTTTCGGTTCCTTCTATCAGACCATGAATTCTTATGTTGTCTCTTCTTTGTTTTCCTTCTTGGTCGGTTAGCTTAGCCTCTATAGCTGCTTGTCTTTTGCGTAGGTCTAGCACAGAATCTTCGAGCACTTTTATTCGATCCTCTGTTTCCAAGATTCGGTTCTCGGCCTGGTCCACTCTGCTGTTTGTCCTTTTCAATTCTTCTCTGAATTCCCGAAATTCGGCCGTAACATCTCGGCGAAATCATCGTAGCTCCTCAAATAGTGATTTCAGGCTAACCCTTTTGTTAGCTATCACCAGTTCCTCGTCTTCTGAACGGAGATCTTCCAGTTCGGATTCTCCGGCCGATACGTGTCCTGGCCTGGAGAATTTCAGTTTCTTCTGTTTTCCTTTAGACATGATGATTTTGTCTTTTGATTTTCACTCCTCCAAAAATCCGTTAAGTTTGATTTTCAAGGTGTTATCCTGGATTGGGTCTGAGAACTTCAGTGTTAAGCTGCAGTCGCCATGGCGTCCAGACCGGAAGTCCAAAATCTTTAAATTTTTAATTACACTGTTTAGTCATTTATTCTTCTCCTTTCAACTTCTCCCTTTTGGGGTCTCCCCAGAGGATCACCCTATCTCTTGCATCTTCCTCTGTAACACCAACGCTCCCGATGTCCTCCTTCACTACATCCATGAATCTTCTCTGTGGTCTTCTTCTTTTCCTCCTCCCTGGCAGCTCCATCTTCAACATCCTTTGGCCAGTATGTCCACTATCCCTCCTCTGCACATGTCCAACCATGCTTGATAGCAGGTTTCACTACCATCTTGTAAATCTTCCCTTTTGTCCTTCTGTCACACATCACCCCTGACACTTGTCTCCAACCGCTCCACCCAGTCTGCACTCTCTTCTTCACCTCACTTGTGCACAGTCCGTTGCTTTGGATGGTTTACACTAGGTATTTAAACTCATCTACCTTCACTACCTCTACGTTTCGTATCTTCACCGTTACACCTGTCGCTCTCAATCACACATGTATTCTCTCTTGCTTCTACTGACTTTCATTGGTTCTCTTCTGCCTGCTCCCTACTTACTATGGGGGGGGGGCTGAAAAGTTCATAGGCTGAAAATTCGTAGTGGTCAAATTTGACCAAATGTTGTTTATTTTTCAACTGCAGGGATCCAAGCACTGCAACACCGATGGAAGAAGTGTGTGGACCAAAGGGGAAACTATGTTGAAAAATAAACCATATTTGGTCAAATTTTACCATTATGAATTTTTCAGCCTATGAACTTTTCAGCCCCCCCCATACATATCATAATGTTGTCTGCAAACATCATAGTCCACGGTGAATCCCGACTGACTTTGTCTGTCAGCCTGTCCATCACTATGGCAAATAAGAAGGGGCTCAGAGCCAATTCCTGATGTAATCCCACCCCCACCATGAATCCGTCAGTCACTCCTACAGTACAACTCACCACCGTATTGCTGCTCTCGTATGTGTCCTGCACCACCCTCACATAGTTCTGTGCTGCTCCTTACTTCCTCATACAGTACCACCCTTCTTCTTTTGGCCACCCTTTTGTGAGCTTTCTCTGTTAGTGCAGAGATGCCTACAGAACCCATGCACAACAACAGCAAATTATTTGCAATTTTTTTTGGACCAATTAAGAAAGGAAATTAGAAAATTGCAAGGTCAAAGGTCAGGAGATCTGAGCACTCTCGGAGTGATTTTATCAGGCTGGAATGAGCTACTCCATCATTGACGGTCTGGTTGATATTGAAAAATCAGAGTCCTAAATATATTGGAAAATATAAAGATATTGGAAAATCAACAAAGCAGTGAACAAAGCAAAATTCTGTAAAAACTTGATTGTAGCTTAATAGACAGTTTAATTTATTAAAGCTTGAAAAATTAAGATAGACCATAAAACAACTTCTGATGTTAAAATGAAGTGAAATTTGACAGGTTGGCTTACAGCTGCAAAATGTTTTTTTCTGCATTGTGTCCTCAATTGTTTATGAGTGATCAGCCGCACGGATTGTGCATGCAAAGTGGACTCTGTTATTGTCTGATAGTCATCTGTCTGATTTTTATATTGTCTGCACATTTCACACAGTGCAAATGTGTGGCACTGATGATTACTCTCTTTGTGGGGTGGGGGCATCATTTGTGTGTTCAGATGTTGGCAGAGAAATACATTAATCATAATAAATAGCATTTAATTCCACTGCTGTTCATGATATGGATGCATTTCAGGAATTGAAACAGACACACAGAGGTCCTATTTCTTCAGAAGGGCATGACTAGGAAGGACAAACAGGATTTTAATATTAATGAACATTTCTCTGCCGTGATTGAAGGTGGCTGGCAATAGTGTCATAAAAGGGGATTAATAATGATTTTCTGTGCAAACATCTCAGAGGTGTGTCTCTGTGTGTGAATTTCCTCTGAATCATGTAGGGCTCTGAATACTGAAAGGTAGGATGACTACGATTGTCTCTTATCAGTCACTTTACAGCTTCGAGCTTGACTAACCAAAAAAATTTCTGAAAATGCAACAGTGCATGATAAATAGTGAGTTTCAGACAAATTGAGGAAAAAGAAGATATCTCTGGAGCATTAAAAACACTAACAAGATTTACCACATTAAACATAAATGGGTGATATTTCTCTGTTCATTTCCTAGTTGAGAAACCTTCCTATTGGGGCTGATTGAAGGTTGATCATCTTGGGATTTGGCTTAGAAAAATATCCTTTGAAATATGCTGATGGCTTTCAAATCAACGTTCAGTTCAGATGCCAAACTAAGCAAACACTATCGGCAGTCTTCAAGAATCAATCTTTTAGATGAAAAGGAAAATAAATCATTTCTTCCAGGAAATATCTAAAGCGTCTACGGAATGCTTTAAAGTAACAGGCAATTGTCTTTTAACTTATTTGTATTCCCATAGCCAATACCTGTGGACTTATAGATTTGCCATAAAAAATAGAATACTGGAATATGTTATTCATGTATTTTTAAGCAACAGCTCTGAGTAGTTCCCCACACTCTTTCTCACATTTCATAAAATATGAACAGACATCCATAATGCAAGGATATTCATCTGTGATGCGCTATCTGTCCATGTTTGCTTTCTAGGCTCATGACCAGTGTTGGGCAAGTTACTAAAAAATAATAACTAATTACAGTTACTAGTTACTTCTTTTCAAAAGTAATTGAGTTACTTTACCAATTACTGCATCATTAAAGTAATTAGTTACTTGGAAAAGTATGAGTTAGTTGGCAACACTGCACAAAGCTGTCCATGTTTATCTTACCTTTATGATATGGATTCATCCAATGTGCAGTGATCCAAAGAAAATGTCCATTATCCACAGTCCAAATGTCTGCTGTGGCACAGACGTGATCCAGTCCCTCAAATTTCTTTTTGGAGATCAAAACCCATTTTTGGAATAATCTTTATCCAGGTAGCAAGTACAGTAAATGTGTTTTAACTTCAGTGGCTCACAGTCTCAGCTGTCTGATGGAAAGTCACTGTTTATATCAAGTCTTCAGTCTGTAACGATGTATCTGGCAATCAGTCAGTTTAATTCTTGCTGGGTCACAAACTGTCCAGATGCATACCTGTGCTTGAAATCCAGCTGTGGCTGTTGAGACAAGAGTATTTCCTCTTAACATTCAGCTGTGGCTGTTCAGAATACAGTAGATCCACTGACACGGTGTTAGTTGTTAGCATAGCTAGCCGTTACTTAGCAGTAGCTTTGTCGGATCTTTGCTGCTGTTTTCAGGTGCTTCTGAAGATTGCAGTAGGTTTCAACCAGCACTTAGTTTGCAACCCACCAATATGCTTTTGTCTTTAACCGTGACTAATCTGTCTATTTCCACAAAAACAAAGTAGCTTCACCTTTTCTTCTGCTCAGTAGTGAAGACTTAGGCTCTCTGCAGCAGGTCACGTCGACTGACAGCTTGTCTCAGCTACGGTAGGGTCAGTTTTTATATTCATTTATTTGCGCTGAAACTATCTATCCATATTAATAAAATGAGTAATGAGTAATGCATCTGATCAAATTTCAGTAACTGTAATGCATTGCTGAATTTGTAAACAGTAACTTCGTTGTACAGCATGTTACTGCAAAAGTAGTGGCGTTACAGTAACGTGCTACTACCAACACTGCTTGTGACCTTGACCTTCTGACCCCAAGACCATAACCACAGCCTGTGTACTGTGCTTTGCGGCAAAGCTTCATTTGTTTTTCAGTCAAAATGTGGATAACCATCTGACTTTGTCAAATTTGGTAACCCGAGCTTCATTTTTGTTGTTGTTGTTATTGTTGTGAAGTTAGAGCATGGAAGACATCATGACCTTAACCTTTTGACCCCTAAACAGTAGCCAAAGATGAGGGCTCCAAGGTCAACCTGTGTACAAAGTATAGTAATCATAGCTCTTACAATAAAGTGATTATAGAGCAAACAGATTTTAAAGTTCCATGACATTGTGACCTTTAGCTTTGACCTTTTGACTCCCAAACCATAGCCACAGGCGAAGGTCCAAAGGCCAACCTGTATAGAGTTTACTGGCAATAGTGGTGGTATTCAATGGTTCTCAAGTTAGCACGTGAACAAACATAAGTTTCCACACCACCCACTCCTTTACTCCTTTAAATATTGGAATATGCTATTCTTCTTCATGGTTGATTGTTATGGTATTTGAATTTTTATTGCTCTCTTAACGCTGAATTATCATTTTATGTTTTCTTGTGATGGTGCAGTGGTAACCATTATTAGCTGATTTTGGGTTTGAGATAGTTGTGACTTGAAATTGCATACTCATCCCGTTCCCCCCCCCCCTCGCCATCCTAACTTGAATAAGCTTTTAAGGCAATTGATGGACTTATTGTTCTTGCTTCATTTCTTCCAACAAAGTCCTGAGATATTTTATGATTTCAGTTATTTAGATGTCTTCTTTCACAAGTTTGAAAGCGAGGGTAAAATTTAGTATTATCCAATTTATTTGTTCAGATTTCTCTTATTATTGAATGTGTTGGAGATTTATGAATTTTACTGCAGATACAAAATCAGAAATCACTGATGAACATTTTCACATTCTGCATTGTATATTTTCCCACAGGTTTTAATGAACTGTTTGACATATTTGGGTCAAATTTTCTTTAATTATTGCTGCATAAGTGTGAGTCATTTTTTGCAGCCTTTTCTGAGAACAGCTGGTTTCAGTGCTTGTCTCTTTAAATCTTTAAGGTTGCATTTAACTCCACCCTCCCTTTTACGTCACTGTTGCTAATCTTAGCTGGCTAGATCCTAGCTCCTAGCTCGGTGCCAACTAATGTAAATTTGTCTTAAAGAATAAATGAAATAATGTATTATTGGTGGACAGGGTTGTGTGTGGTTTCAGTGACTGATAGTATATGATCGGTCCCTGGAGAACAATAAGCACAGAAACGTGAACGAGCCAAGGCGTGGTTAAACTGCTAGCTTCATCTAGCCACATTGGTGGTGCTAACAGTTCAGTGTAGGGCTGTGCGATATGACGATTTATATCAATGACACGATAACAAACATCTGCTGTTTCATATGAAACTTTATCGGTTATATCGGGACACATACCCCGTTTCTACTTGCCACTGCCCCGCCTCTTCCCCATAGTGCGCCAGGGGGGTTCCGGTGGTTAGCACCACAGCAGCTGACAGCAAGCTGATGTTTTGTCGCTACTTCTGTGGAGCCGCTACTTCTGTGCCAGGGATGTGGGACTTTTTCCCCACCATGCTGCATCGGAGAGGACAGCCCTCTAACCTTGTTTTAACTGGAGGTAAGTAACGTTCACACCATCTCTCTCTAACTGTAAAACGGCAAATGCTAAATGACGATGCTAACTTGTTGCTAAAAGGAAACGTCTATCAGACGATCATTCTGGTTTAAATCACTGCCGAGTTTCTTAACTTTGTCTGAAAAAATATTACTAAAGCTGCAAAAGTGCGTGACAGTGGCCACATACACACTAAATAAATAATTAATTAATTAAGACGTGTTGGAGGAACAAACTGGCTCTTAATGTAACTTGATTGCTAATAATTTTTAATTAGTCAAGTAGCAATAATGAATGAAGGTGAAGTCATTTCAAATGCACATTAAAAACAATTTTATAACAACACTGCAAAATTAAGAGGGAAAAAAGTTCATAAAATTAATGACAGACGAATTTGTACAATTTATTTTTCTTCAGTATGTAATTTAAAATGTAGAAAAAGAGATGGTCCTTTTATTGGTTATTGTATATAAACTATAGAATTTACCAGAAATGTATATCATGATATATGTCGTTATCGTCAAATAAGATTACTTATATCATGATATGAAATTTTGGTCATATCACACAGCCCTAGTTCAATGTAGCATTATTATGAAAATATAACAAAATAAACCAGAATGATGCAAGATATATTATCAACTGTGGATTTGTTAACCAGCTGGAAAGAGGGATGTTGATTAGGGGGACTGAAAACAGAAATAATAGAAATGCCAGCTTTCTGGTACCACTGTTAGCTTTAAGGCTCATTGTTATGTATGAAATTACCTCTTGAATGACGAGGCCAGGTACACGATAGAACTTCGCTTTATTTGGGAACCACACACAATACACCCACCAGGCAGGGGCATCGGCAAAGAGGCCGGATGGAGATGCCGCCTGGTATTTATGGGGCGGT
The DNA here is from genome assembly GCA_020510985.1 of Pholidichthys leucotaenia. Classification (NCBI taxonomy): domain Eukaryota; kingdom Metazoa; phylum Chordata; class Actinopteri; order Cichliformes; family Pholidichthyidae; genus Pholidichthys; species Pholidichthys leucotaenia. Next base: position 398,527,663 of record CM035836.1, read on the forward strand.
GCAGTGGCGGAAGAGGAAGTGGCCGCCACTACGCCGCACTTCACAAATAAAGGCATCATTTACGATATAACATCCCCCGATACAACATTCAATACAACATCCTCCCCCCATACATATACAGTGGGGCAAAAAAGTATTTAGTCAGCCACCAATTGTGCAAGTTCTCCCACTTAAAAGATGAGAGAGGTCTCCAATTTTCATCATAGGTCAACCTCAACTATGAGAGACAAAATGAGAAAAAAAAAAAAATCCAGAAAATCACATTGTCTGATTTTTAAAGAATTTATTTGCAAATCTATCCATCCATCCATCCAGCCATCCATCTTCTTCCGCTTAATCCTTTTCGGGTCGCGGGGGGGCTGGAGCCTATCCTAGCATCTTTGGGCGAGAGGCAGGGTACACCCTGGACAGATCGCCAGTCCATCGCAGGGCCAACACAGAGAGACAGACAACCATTCACTCTCACACTCATACCTAAGGACAATTTAGAATCCCCAGTTTTTGATGCCAATTAACCTAACTTGCATGTTTTTGGCATGTGGGAGGAAACCGGAGAAATCCCGGAGTAAACCCACGCAGACACGGGGAGAACATGCAAACTCCACACAGATCACTGTTGGTCGGGGGCTGGGATCAAACCCAGGATCCCCCGGCCAAGGGTGAGTTGCTGTGCTGCCGCAGTGCTAACCACTCCGCCACCACGCTGCCCTATTTGCAAATTATGGTGGAAAATAAGTATTTGGTCAATAACAAAAGTTCTTCTCAGTACTTTGTTATATACCCTTTGTTGGCAATGACAGAGGTCAAACGTTTTCTGTAAGTCTTCACAAGGTTTTCACACACTGTTGCTGGTATTTTGGCCCATTCCTCCATGCAGATCTCCTCTAGAGCAGTGATGTTTTGGGGCTGTCGCTGGGCAACACGGACTTTCAACTCCCTCCAAAGATTTTCTATGGGGTTGAGATCTGGAGACTGGCTAGGCCACTCCAGGACCTTGAAATGCTTCTTACGAAGCCACTCCTTCGTTGTCCGGGCGGTGTGTTTGGGATCATTGTCATGCTGAAAGACCCAGCCACGTTTCATCTTCAATGCCCTTGCTGATGGAAGGAGGTTTTCACTCAAAATCTCACGATACATGGCCCCATTCATTCTTTCCTTTACACGGATCAGTCGTCCTGGTCCCTTTGGAGAAAAACAGCCAAAAAGCATGATGTTTCCACCCCCATGCTTCACAGTAGGTATGGTGTTCTTTGGATGCAACTCAGCATTCTTTCTCCTCCCAACACGACAAGTTGAGTTTTTACCAAAAAGTTCTATTTTGGTTTCATCTGACCATATGACATTCTCCCAATCCTCTTCTGGATCATCCAAATGCTCTCTAGCAAACTTCAGACGGGCCTAGACATGTACTGGCTTAAGCAGGAGGACACGTCTGGCACTGCAGGATTTGAGTCCCTGGCGGCGTAGTGTGTTACTGATGGTAGCCTTTGTTACTTTGGTCCCAGCTCTCTGCAGGTCATTAACTAGGTCCCCCCGTGTGGTTCTGGCATTTTTGCTCACCGTTCTTGTGATCATTTTGACCCCACGGGGTGAGATCTTGCGTGGAGCCCCAGATCGAGGGAGATTATCAGTGGTATTGTATGTCTTCCATTTTCTAATAATTGCTCCCACAGTTGATTTCTTCACACCAAGCTGCTTACCTATTGCAGATTCAGTCTTCCCAGCCTGGTGCAGGTCTACAATTTTGTTTCTGGTGTCCTTTGACAGCTCTTTGGTCTTGGCCATAGTGGAGTTTGGAGTCTGACTGTTTGAGGTTGTGGACAGGTGTCTTTTATACTAATAACGAGTTCAAACAGGTGTCGTTAATACAGGTAACGAGTGGAGGACAGAGGAGCCTCTTAAAGAAGAAGTTACAGGTCTGTGAGAGCCAGAAATCTTGCTTGTTTTTAGGTGACCAAATACTTATTTTCCACCATAATTTGCCAATAAATTCTTTAAACATCAGACAATGTGATTTTTTTGGATTTTTTTTTTCTCATTTTGTCTCTCATAGTTGAGGTATACCTATGATGAAAATTGGAGACCTCTCTCATCTTTTAAGTGGGAGAAATTGCACAATTGGTGGCTGACTAAATGCTTTTTTGCCCCACTGTATGGGGGGAATGTTGTATGGGGGATATACTGTATGTATATATGTATATATATGTGTATACTACATACACACACACACACAGTGTTTATCTTCTAATACTATATTAACATGCAGCAAGAATCTGTAAATGCTCCTAAATACAGCCATTATGCTTTTTTTTAACACACAAACATCATAACATTGGAGCCTTTTTTTTTTTTTTTTTTTTTTTTTTTTTTTTTTTTTTTACAAAGCCATACTACTGTCCATTTGGCAGAAAGGGGTAGAACTGGCTTGTGGGGGGCCCAGGGCAGCCCCTTAGTGGACACACCCCTGGAAACGACATGCCTCCAGGATCGCAGCTGACCTCATAGACGAGAGTGCTTCTTCTCTCCGCCATCACCCCACTCTCTCGTCCGGACCTGCCACCTGAAGGCTCCTCCCGAGCACGCTGCAGCTCATTGGCATGTCTCCACGAGCCGTCTGACAGCTGGAAGTAGGTGATCGCTTATCCACGATGCGCAGCCGCTCCTGGTGACCCTCTGACTGTCGTTTGGCCCACATCTACCGTGGACGTCTCTCCCCACAAACCCGGAACAGATCCGTAACTCTCAGAGGAGCTCTGCTCAGCCTGCAGTGTTGCTGATCGGCTCTCAGTCCCTCAGTGCCTGCTGGTCTGGCCCCGACTCTTTGTAAAGCTGTAGCATCGCCGTTGAAGCTCCAGATCCTCCAAGCCACTGTGGCTGAGCTCTGGAGGAAACTGAGGCTTGCTCGTCGGCGTCACTCGTTGACGCAGGCACCTCGCTGCCACACTTGGTACCTTCTCTTACCATACTCCGAGTGCCGGCACCGAGACCCTCCTGTGTCGAACCTGAGTGAGGCTGGTCCTGCTTGACCGCAGTGTTGCCCAATAAATCTTCTCCCCACATTGTGTCGTCCTCCACCACCGGAACCGGATGGTTCCGCTGGCCACAACCAGTCCACTTTTCCCCAGTGTTGTCTCTAATAGTGAACCCCAGTCCATAAAACAGGTCACAGCCCATGATGTTGTCGCCTTGGGCCATCACATGGAACGTGCAGTCAGCCATCACCGCCGACTTGTACCAAGCCATCAACTCCAGCATTCCAACCGTGTGCAATCTGCCACCTCCATAACCGTAGAGCGGCGCTGGGTTACCTGTTATTCTGTAGTAAGGGAAAAATTTCCTCACCGTGGCCCAATTCAATAACGATCCTACTGCCCCCGTGTCAATCAGCAGCGGCACCTCCTCACCATCCATCGTCACCTTGCAGTACTTGACCCCGTTGGTATTCGGGGACACTGCATGGACAGTTGTCGGGGCGGGTGAAGGTGTTTTTCTCCGTGGGCTCTCCGGCTCGGACACGTGACACACCCTGGCATAATGGTTCAAGCGTCCACACATGCCACAGCGCTTCCCTATTGCCGGGCATTCCCTAACCTTGTGTTGGTGCTTCGCGGATCCACAGCCCATACACACGGGCTTTCTCAGGGGAGACCTCGGGTTGATGGCGTTAGTTTCCGCATTGTCGTCGGCCGCGCTATCCTCGCTGTCTGGGTCTGCTACTAATGCTGCGGCGTCAGGCCCCAGCTGCCATTGTGATTGGAGCCACTTTAGCGCCGATGCTAGCGTGTCTGCTGGCTCCACCTGGAGAGCTAGTTCGACAACCTTGGCTAACGTCAGGTCACTCGACACCGAAAGCAGCCTAGCTCACAAAGCATTGCTGGTTGTGTGTTCCGCCAGCTGGTCACGTACCATCCCCTCCTCCAATGGCCCGAAGCAACACTCGCTAGCTGCCATAGATCGGCGACAAACTGGTGGACAGGCTCACCCACTCGCTGGTGTCATTGTCAGAACCAAATCCTCCAGACGGTGACATTGTCCATGGTGTGGAAATGGTGCGCTAGCAACTTGACCACATCCTCATACAAGTTGGTAGCCCCGAGTGTACGCAGGATATGCTGGCCCTCGAACCCCAAATCATGCACCAGAAGCACACGTGCCCTCTGTTTAGCTAGCTCACCCAGGTCAAGCACGATGATGTAGTTTTGAAAGGCGGCAAACCATCTTGACCAGGGCACAGGTGGCTCACCCGGGAGCTCCAGGAAGGGCCGAAGCGGTGGAACACATGCCTCCATTTTTTATTGTCGTCGCCAAAATGTTATGTATGAAATTACCTCTTGAATGACAAGGCCAAGTGCATGATGGAACTTAGCATTATTTGGGAACCGCACACAATACAGCCACCGCAGGGGCATCGGCAAAGAGGCCAGATGGAGATGCCCACCTGGTATTTATGGGGCGGTACAGAGGCAGAAGAGGAAGTGGCCGCCACTACACCGCACTTCAAAAATAAAGCCATCATTTACAATACAGTACTCATGCCTTCAGCTTCCTGCCCATCTACATGACAGACAGCTTGGCTGGCCAATAATAGAGCAGCAGACCAGTATCAAGGCTTGTGACGTTTACTTTTTAGTGACGTTTTCAATTTCTTAACATACAAGAAGAGTTAAAATGGATTCTTGGAGAGAAAAATTAGATAAAGGCTTTGTGTTTTGTTTGTTTTTTTAAGAGAAGTGAGTGTTTTGGTACGTTTGCAATAGTCATGTGACCAATACACACATTTCAGAAGGTTAAAACCTACAAAAACACAATTTTTCAGTCACTGACCCCTTTAACAAAAAAAAAAAAAAAAAATCTATGCGTTTTGTCAGGATAATGAGAAATGGCACATGGTTTTCACATGGAATTTTGCTCAAAATTCCACAATTCCTAGATTTTTAGAATGTCAGCATATTTTTTTTCTGTCTTAGTGTCTTTTGGTAGTCATTGTTGATTGCATTTCTGTTAAAAATACATATACTTAAAATGATTGCTTCATCATTTCTGATAGCTTTTCTTGGCTTAGATGGTACTGTATTCTGAGTATAACTTCTGTTGTAACTCTTCAGAAAAAGCTTTGCTCAATCAACCTACCCACATCGCAAAGCTGTCATTCGGCCCACATGCCACAAAGAATGACAGCCCTTTGGTGGCCCTGATCTGGTTTGCCAGAATGGCTGGCAAACCTCTGACAAACCAGATCTGGGCCACCAAAGGGTTGTCGTTCTTTGCAGGATGTGGACAAAGTGGAAGTGCATTGCCTGGGCCAGAACTGGGCCAGTCCAGTCTTGCTATGTGGGCTACATTGTCGTGTAACTTTTTTTTTTTTCTTCCCCAGACAGACATCAGCTCTCCAGAAGACTCAAACAAAAAGTGAAAAAAGAACTATAAGTGATTAATCAAAAAGCTTTCTGACTGTATGTTAGATTGAGAGACGGCTGTTTTCCTAATAGTGACTCAGAATGCAAGTGGTTTTAATGTGATGCTTTCTGCTCTTAAAAAGCGATGATCAGAATGATTACCAGTTGCAGCTCTCCATCTGCTCCATGGATCAGTGGAAATTCTTCCATCTGTGTGATGTGTGTTGCGTTTCACAGAGGAAAGGACCCCAATGCACAACACAGGTGGAAGCTTAACAAAGTGAAAAGCAAACTGTAATTAAGCTGAGAAGAGCTAAGTGTGCAAGGCTAAATACAAAATAAAGTATTAATCCATTAAATGGTGGCATGTGAGAGGAAACTGAATGGAGACAGATGGAATGACATAAAAAGAGGGAGAAATGAGGGCTACAGACTAAATAAAAACTATGTTAAAGTAATGAGGAGGACAATGGACAAGAAAAGGAAGAATTATAACCGGATTTGCACAAAAACAGTTTCAAATTTATAACAAGAGGCAAAAATGAAAAATGTAAGTACAAACAGAAAAGAACGGTGCAGCATTTTCACCATCAAATGCTGCAAAAAAGCACATTAAATTAACATACAAGATTATATAGTGCAAATCATCCACTGGCTTGCATTCCTGCCTCTGTGAACTTTCTGTAGCCTACACTGTCAAATATGAATGTAGCTTCATGTAAATGTCAAAATCCTACAACATATAATTTTCACAAAATCACAGGATTTGACTGAGCTCAAACCACTGAATCTGTGCAAGATATAAGTGGCAGAAAAGTGGATTGTATGAAATTACATAAGTGCATAGACGGTAAATGTTATAGACAAGAGAAAAAAAAAAAGGAAACAGCACTTTTTGAAGGTCCTCGTGTGGAGTCACTGCGGGGTGCTTTTTTTTCCCCCAGACCTCTCTGCATTACTGTGACAAACGCCACACGGCCGCCACACATATTTGGTTCTGCTGTGTTAGAGGTTGGTCAGATCTGTCCATCTATCCATCGATCCACTCACACTCTAACTCAGGAACCAATGAAGGTCACCAAACCTTGTACACAGGTTGGCCTTGGGAGTAGTAACTGTTACCATATTTTTGGGGGTCAAAGTGTCAAAAGTAAAGGTCACAGAGTCATAAAAACTCAAAAGAGTTTTGATTGTCACTGTAGTAAGTGCCTACATCTCTTCTTCTTCTTTTGGCTGCACACTTCAGGAGTCGCCACAGCGGATCATCTGCCTTCATCTCCATCCATCCATCCATCCATCTTCTTCCGCTTAATCCTTTTCGGGTCGTGGGGGGGCTGGAGCCTATCCCAGCATCTTTGGGCGAGAGGCAGGGTACACCCTGGACAGATCGCCAGTCCATCACAGGGCTGCCTCCATCTCACCCTTATTAAATCTTATTATTATTGAATTAGCATCTCTAAATGTATGCAGCCATTGAGTGTATCTGTTGAATTCCAGCACAAGGACATGTTAAGCTACTTAAGGAGGTACTGATTAGGAGATCATCTAAGCATGGTAAGAAGCGTGAAAGCTTTGAATAATTCTTCTTCTTCTTTCGGCTCCTCCCTTTAGGGGTCGCCACAGTGGATCATCTGCCTCCATCTTACCCTATCCCTTGCATCTTCCTCTGTAACACCAACCCTTTCCATGTCCTCCTTCACTACATCCATGAATCTTCTCTGTGGTCTTCCTCTTGTCCTCCTGCCTGGCAGCACCATCTTCAACATCCTTTGTCCAGTATATCCACTATCCCTCCTCTGCACATGTCCAAATCATCTCAGCCTTGCCTCTCTTACTTTGTCTCCAAACTGCTCAACATGAGCTGTCCCTCTGATATACTCATTTCTAATCTTGTCACTCCCAATGAAAATCTTAGCATCTTCAACTCTGCCACCTCCAGCTCCATATCCTGTCTTTTTGTCAGCACCACTGTCTCCAAGCCATACATCATAGCAGGTCTTACTACCGTCTTGTAAATCTTCCCTTTCACTCTTGCTGCTACCTTTCTGTCACACATCACCCCTGACACTCGTCTCCACCCTGCCTGCACTCTCTTCTTCACCTGTCTTGTGCATTTTCCATTGCTTTGGATGGTTGACCCCAGGTATTTAAACTCATCTACTTTCACTACCATTACTCCTTTCATCTTCACCATTACACCAGCCTCCCTCTCATTCACACTCATGTATTCTGTCTTGCTTCTACTGACTTTCATTCGTCTTCTCTCCAGAGCATACCTCCACCTCTCCAGGTTCTCTTCCACCTGCTCCCTGCTGTCACTGCAGATCACAATGTCATCTGTAGACATCATGGTCCATGGAAACTCCTGCCTGACCTCATCTGTCAGCCTGTCACCGTGGCAAACAGGAAGGGGCTTAGAGCCGATCCCTGATGTAATCCCACCCCCCACCTTGAATCCATCCATCACCCCTACAGCGCACTTCACCACCGTCTCGCTGTCCTCATACATGTCCTGCACCACCCTTACATACTTCTCTGCCACTCCTGACTTTCTCAAACACTACCATACTTCCTCTCTTGGCACCCTATCATATACTTTCTCTAGATCCACAAAGACACAGTGCAACTCCTTCTGACCTTCTCTGTACTTCTCCATCAGTACTCTTAGAGCAAACATTGCATCTGTAGTACTCTTTCTTGGCATGAAACCGTACTGCTGCTCACTGATTGTCACCTCTCCTCTTAACCTGGCTTCAACAACTCTTTCCAATATCTTCAAAGTGTGGCTGATCAACTTTATGTCTCTGTAGCTACTACAGCTCTGAGCATCACTTTTGTTCTTGAAAATTGGTACCAAAACACTTCTTCAATCCTCAGGCATCCTCTCACTCTCCAAGATGGTGTTAAATAATCTGGTTAAAAAGTCGACTGCCATCTCTCCTAAACATCTCTATACCTCCACTGGTATGTCATCTGAACCAACCATCTTTCCATTCTTCATCCTCTTCAAAGCTGCCCTCACTTCTGCCTTGCTAATTGTCGGGACTTCCTTGTTCACAATCTTTCCTTCATCCATCCTCCTCTCTCTCTCATTTTCTTTATTCATCAGTGCTTCAAAGTACTCCTTCCACCTTCTCAACATTCTCTCGTCATTTGTTAGTACATTACCATTTCTGTCCTTAGTCAGCCTAACCTTCTGCACATCTTTTCCAGCTCGATCTCTCTGTCTAGCTAATCAATACAACTCCTTTTCTTCTTCCTTAGTGTCCGGCCTCTCATACAACTCACTATATGCCTTTTCCTTTACCTTTTCCACCTCTCTCTTTGCCATGCGGCTAGATTCCAAATACTCCTGGCTGCTTTCTTCATCTCTCCGACTATCCCACTTTTTCTTTGCCATCCTCTTTCTTTGTATACTTTCCTGTACCTCCTCATTCCACCACCAAGTCTCCTTGTCGTCCTTCCTCTGTCCACTGGATACACCACATACAGTGCATCCGGAAAGCATTCACAGCACTTAACTTTTTCCACATTTTGTTATGTTACAGCCTTATTCCAAAATGGATTCAATTCATTTTTTTCGTCAAAATTCTACACATAATGACCATGTGAATTTTTTTTTTTTTTTTTTATTTTTTTTTTAGATTTTTGCAAATTTATTAAAAATGAAAAACTAAGAAATCACATTTACATAAGTATTCACAGCCTTTACCATGAAGCTCAAAATTGAGCTCAGGTGCATTCTGTTTCCACTGATCATCCTTGAGCTGTTTCTCCAGCTTAATTGGAGTCCACCTGTGGTAAATTCAGTTGATTGGACATGATTTGGAAAGGCACACGCCTGTCTATATAAGGTCCCACAGTTGACAGTGCATGTCAGACCACAAACCAAGTATGAAGTCAAAGAAATTGTCTGTAGACCTCTGAGACAGGATTGTCTCGAGGCACAAGTCTGGGGAAGGGTACAAAAAAATTTCTGCTGCTTTCAAGGTCCCATTGAGCACAGTGGGCTCCATCATCCATAAATGGAAGAATTTCAGAACCACCAGGACTCTTCCTAGAGCTGGCCAGCTGTCTAAACTGAGTGATTGGGGGAGAAGGGCCTTAGTCAGTGAGGTGACCAAGAACCCGATGGTCACTCTGTCAGAGCTCCAGTGTTCCTCTGTGGAGAGAGGAGAACTTTCCAGAAGGACAACCATCTCTGCAGCAATCCACGAATCAGGCCTGTATGGTAGAGTGGCCAGTCAGAAGCCACTCCTTAGTAAAAGGCACATGGCAGCCCACCTGGAGCTTGCCAAAAGGCACGTGAAGGACTCTCAGACGATGAGAAACAAAATTCTCTGGTCTGATGAGACAAAGATTGAACTCTTTGGCATGAGTGCCAGGCATCATGTTTGGAGGAAACCAGGCATCGCTCGTAACCGTGCCAATGGTGGTGGCAGTATCATGCTGTGGGGATGTTTTTCAGCGCCAGGAACTGGGAGACTACAGTGTTTCCTCTGGCTTAAAGACCTTGGCGCGGTGGCAACATATTTTTCCGGGGGTCAGAAAACACATGACACTATTGTAACCGGAATATGTTAATTTTATACTATTCATTTCTTTTTTTTTTTAATTTTGCACAGTAACTTTGCATATGGAACTTACCATTTGAAGTATTGTACAACCGAGGCTTGAATGTTGGAATATTGGGTCAGTTGGGGTCCCACCCAGACATCCTGTGTTTGGACTTTTTAGTGGTGTCATCCTTCCTCTGCCCTCACCTCTGCTGGACCCTCTGCCTGAACAGTTTCCTCTCCTTGGCTCCTCTCTTCTGTCTCATCTTGCCCTCTCTGAGCTCTGTCTAATTCAGGTTCTCTCTCCATCTATGGTGGTACACAAACAGGTTAGAAAATATCAAGTGTCGTGTTTTGTCCTGCAGGATTTTTTGTCATGGTTTACATAAATGACAAAAATGTGTATTTTTTGTATTTTTATTCTAGTGTTTCTTTTTGTTTTCCATTGAGAGAGTAGGGAAGGGGGAAAAAAACCCATTCATAATAGTAATTTACTCATGCATACTTAAATTATATGATCAGAGGTGAGTATAGTAGCCAGAAATTCTACTCATGTAAAAGCAGTGCTTTGAAATTAATAATTAAAAGTAGACAACCAAAAATTTCTAGTTGAGTTAAGGGTACAAAGAGCACCCACTCAAAAACTTGAGTAATGACTTCAGTCTTGAAGGTTTGAGGTTTATCTCCAAAATTTATAACAATTTTCTGATTTCTCTGTAAATTTATCTAAATTTGAAACCATTTTCCTCAAATTTGTAATTTCCTCTTGTTAAAATTGACTTTTCTTGTACATTTGAGACTTTATTATAAGTTTGTGGATTATTTTATGACTATTTTTTGTCTTTTTTAAAATAAAATTACTGTTTTTTTTAATAAATTTGAAACAGACTGTGATAATTTCTTTACTTTTTCCTTATAACAATTTACATTTTTGACCATAATTTTGCAGAGCCAGAACAGAACAATAATTTAACTCTTGATTTCAAAGAAAAAAATATCAATATAATTGTACTTAATGAAATTAATTAACTTAAATGACCAACAATACAGTTATTTCTGTTATAATATTTCTATAGATTTGTAGTTTTTTAGAAATCTCCTCATCACTCAGACAGCAGGAAAAACCTCCCTTATTTTGAAATCCAAATGTTGGCACGTTTAGTTTGTCTGAAGGCTGCTGATGGATTGAAGTCATTGACTTGGTGATTTGTGGTCATCTTAACTTTCCAGGTACATAATAGTGAACATAAATTAGTTAATTAATATTAACTAAGGAAAAGGTAAAAACAGCTCATAGGCTTCAGCCCCACTGCGACCCGAAAAGGATTAAGCGGAAGAAGATGGATGGATGGAAAAAACTAATGATTAAAAAGAAGACAAAATGAACCAACTCGAGCTCTTAACCACACCTGTTAGCTAAGGGACTCTTCCATTATTGCTCCCATTACAGTGGGTTAAAACCATGATAAATGCCTCCAGTGCTTATGTACCTCTTCTGATTTTTTTTCTGCGTTTAAAGTAATTTCATAAGCTCATGTTTCTCTCAGTCATGCTAGCGAGACATTGCCTGGCAACTGAAGCGGTCATGCGGGCGCAGCACTTCTGAATGCCGTGCAGATAACGGTCACGCGCGTTGTTTGTGTGCGCGCTTGTGGACCATAATTCCTTAATATTTTTTTCTTAAATTTGTATTTCCTTATAGGAGCGGCGGGAAATTTACAGGCGTGGTGGGCTGCCACCGGGAAATGTTACCAGAGAAAACCCTGGACTAGTCAGGATAGAGGGAAAGATGAATGTAGCAATGTACAGAGACATCCTGGATGAAAACCTGCTCCAGAGCGCTTTTGACCTCAGACTGGGGCGACAGTTCGTCTTTCAGCAGGACAACGACCCTAAGCACACAGCCAAGATATGAAAGGAGTGGCTTTAGGACAACTCTGTGAATGTCCTTGAGTGGCCCACCCAGAGCCCAGACTTGAATCTAAATGAACATCTCTGGAGAGATCTGAAAATGGCTGTGCACAGACGCTTCCCATCCAACCTGATGGAGCTTGAGAGGTGCTGCAAAGAGGAATAGGTGAAACTGCCCAAAGATAGGTGTGCCAAGCTTCTGGCATCATATTCAAAAAGACTTGAGGCTGTAATTGCTACCAAAGGTGCATCAACAAAGTATTGAGCAGTGGCTGTGAATACTTATGTACATATGGTTTCTTGGTTTTTTATTTTTAATAAATTTGCAAAAATCTAAAAAAAAAATTTTTTCATGTTATCATTGTAGGGTGTTGTGTGTAGAATTTTGAGGGAAAAAATGAATTGAATCCATTTTGGAATAAGGCTGTAACATAACAAAATGTTGAAAAAGTGAAGTGCTGTGAGTACTTTCCGGATGCACTGTACCGTTCTACTTGTTTCTCTCAATACTTTTGCTGTACTTTCCCAGTCATCTGGTAATTCTTCCCTACCACCCAGAGCCTGTATCAACTCCTTCCTGAACTTTGTGCGACCTTCTTCCTTCTGTTACTTCCCTCACTTATTCTTTGGCTCTGCCTTCACTCTGTTCTGCTTCTTGCTTTCCAAAGTCATCCTACAGACTACCATCAGATGCTGTCTAGCTGCATTCTCCCCTGCCACCACCTTGCAGTCTCCCATCTCTTTCATATTTCTCCTTCTGCATAAGATGCAGTCCACCTGTGTGCACCTTCCTCCACTCTTGTAAATCACCCTATGTTCCTCTCTCTTCTTAAAGTATGTGTTCACCACAGCCACTTCCATCCTTTTAACAGAATCCACAACAATCTGTCCTTCCACATTTCTCTCAAGACCATACCTACTCAGGACCTCCTCATCATCTCTGTTCCCTTCACCTACATGTCCACTCCAATCGCCACTCTCTCCCCTGTGAACACTGTCTACCATTTCATCCAGCTTACTCCAGAATTCCTCTTTCTACCCTACCTGACATTCAACTTGTGGGACATACGCACTGACAACAGTCAACATCACACCTTCAACTTCTAGCTTCAAACTCATGATTCTGTCTGACTCCCTCTTTACCTCCTGAACACGCTTCACATACTCTTCCTTCAAGATTACTCCTACTCCATTTCTCTTCCTATCTACACCATGGTAGAACAGTTTAAATCCACCTCCAATGCTCCTAGACTTGCTTCCCTTCCATCTGGTTTCTTGAACACACAGTATGTCCACCTTTCTTCTCTCCATCATATCGGTCAACTCTCTACGTTTACCAGTCATAGTCCCTACATTTCACATCCCTAATCTCACCTCCACACTTCGACCTTTCCTTTAGGCTCTCTCCCTCGTAACACACCGATCCGGTATAAACGTCTCATGTGTCATGATCCGCATGTTTGATTTGGCAAAGGTTTTATGTTGGATGCCCTTCCTGACACAGCACTCCACATTTACCCTGGCTTGGGACCGGCACTAGTAATTCACTGGCTTGCGCACCCCTTGTGGCTGGGTTAAGTGCCTACATCTCTATTGAGGGTAATTCTAGTTTACATCCCCGTTTGGTGTTTGAAGCACATTTCAAACTTTTTCAAAAAATTGTAATGGACAAAACTAAATCTAAGTCTGTACAATCAATGAAAACACTAAGGGCCCCCTTACACAGTATGGGGATCATTGGGTGACTGAAAGATCAAATGCAATCTCTCAACGAACTGAGATCATTGAGCGCTCCTTGACCACTCAATGATCTCATTGATTTCCCAGTGATCTCTCAGTGATCTGTCAATAAACACCAAATTTTTCCACCTCGAAGGTAGAGATGGCTGAAAGATCAATGAGGGATAGGTGAGCATTTAATGAAAGCCCAACAGAGCTCATTGGAAGACTGGTGGAGATTGCTGAGAGATCATTGAGAGATTGATGAGATCATGGAGTGCTCCTTGACAGTTTGTTTTGGACTGAGTCAAAACTTTGTAGACTGTGGAGATCATTGAGAGAGCTTGGTGATCGCTGAGAGATCATTGAAACATTGTTGAACGATCTGGCTATTTTTTTCATTTCTCAGCGATCTCCACCCCTGTGTAAAGGGTGTAAGTAGAAAAGCTCTAAATGACACTGCTATTGTCCACTGATGGCTACATAAACACCAAACTCCTGTGGGCTTTATATGTGTCTTTTCTGAGTTTGATCAGAGGGTTTTAGACAGAGACGGATGGATTTATCCGGCTGCCAGAGCATGACCTTCCCATGAGGGGCATCGTACTACAGATCCCAGAGTGAGTCAGAAAAGCTCAGATCAATACACATTAGCTGCTGCTCGAGTGCTGAACATGGATTAGTTGACATCAACGAACCTTAAGGCTCACTGCGTGTCAGCATGAATTTCTTCCTTTGATGATAAATTAAGGAAGTGCTGCCATTAACCAAGATTATCCGAATACAGCATTTATGAGGAACAGTGCAGTTAATTGAATTTATGAGCTTTAATGATTTTCTTTGTTCCCTCATTTAGAGTCTAAATATTAAATTTGTTTCCAGAGTTTCTAGTCTTAATCTTAATTTTAAATGCACAGCATATCACTTCTGCCTCGAGGAACTTCCCAGTCAAAGGGAAAGATAGAAAAATGGGAGTTTCTGTCTTCAATAAAAACTCTCAAAATGAAAATGTCTGACATGGCTCAAAGCAGAAGCTGAATTTTTCACCATCATTAAAGATGGTGGAGACCTTAAACTAACCATCAGCTAAATGCACTCCTGTCCATCAAAACTATGCCTATAGATTTAAACCTTTATATAAAATCACTCTCAATTAACTGTTATCAATGGAGAAGTTAGAAGTCTGTGACCAAAAACATTTTTAGCTAAAGTTGGACATTTTTGAAAAGATGCTTGTTATGGTTATTTTCTTTGTTTTAGAGAAAGCCTCAGCTAGACACTAGAAGAACTTAAATTTTTGGCACATTAGCTTTGTTCTTGGCTGGCATTTATTGTCTCCAGACTTCATTATCATAAAAATACTGGTGACTGCCAGTGGAACCCCTCAGCCTCTGCTTGTTGTTGAGATGCCATTTATATGGCATTTTGACCTTGACCTTTGATCTTGCAATCCCATAGGCAGATGTCATGGTAACAGGGTGATCCTTGTGTGCAAAGTTTGGTGACCCTAGCTTTACTCATTATGTAGCGACATATATAGTATATGTATAGGGCGTATGAGAAGTTAACCGTGACATCTGACCTTTTGACCCCAAACCCATAGTCAGAGGTCAGGGTCTCAGGGTGAACCTGTGCACAAAGCTTGGTGACCCTAGCTTTACTCATTAAGTAGTGACATATATACGTATATGTATAGGGCATATGAGAAGTTAACCATGACATTTGACCTTTTGACCCCAAACCCATAGTCGGAGGTCAGGGTCTCAGCGTGAACCTGTGCACAAAGCTTGGTGACCCTAGCTTTACTCATTAAGTAGTGACATATATACGTATATGTATAGGGCATATGAGAAGTTAACCATGACATTTGACCTTTTGACCCCAAACCCATAGTCGGAGGTCAGGGTCTCAGGGTGAACCTGAGCACAAAGCTTGGTGACCTGAGGTGTCATTGTTGTTGAGATTTAGTTTATAGGGCATTTTGACCTTGACTTTTGACCTTTTGTCCCTAAACCCATAGTTGTAGGTCTGGGTCTCAAGGTGAACCTGTGTACCAAATTTGGTAACATTATCATCATCATGTTTTCCCATGTGGCATGTGATTGGCCTTGGGGTGTGGCTGCTTGGAGCATGGAAATCGAATCTCCAACATCTGCATGAAGTCTTCTTTCCTCATTATTGTCTTCAGGGCCTGCTGTTTATCAACACCAAGCAGTTCTTCAACCCTCTTTCAATGTTTCCTCTTGTCAAACATAACAACTTTTTGGATTGCGTCATTTGGCATTCTGCCCGCATGCGCTGTGTGTTTCAGGTATTGGATGGGACAGAAAACTTCAGTGGGTTGTGACTAGGTTATTTGGTAGAGCTTAGCATTCAAGATCTTAAAAGCCCAATCCAAGTCCCCATCGACTATGGATGCTGGGTCTGTCTCCTTCTTACATTGACTCATGGGCAGTGCATTCTTCCTTGCATAGCCCCCAGCTATCATTTTTCTTAAGAAGCCATTCCAAACAGCATTGAGCTTCTGGAATTCCGCACATGATAGCTTCCATACCTGCACACTGTACTAACAGCCGAGACCACACACATGCTGTCAAGATTCTCATGTGAGTATTGAGATGGATTTCGCAGTCAGTAAGCATGTGTTTCAGCTCTGTCCATTTTTCAAATGCTGTTATCCTGTGGTGCAGGAATTTTGATGACTTCCTAATGTTGGTAATAAGGTGGCCAAGGTAACGGAACTGTCTCACGTTTTTTATCTCAACGTTGTTAACCGTCAGTAGGATTGTTCTAGACTGTATACTTTCGTCGATATTAAAAGCCATTGTCTCCGTCTTTTTGTACGACATCTGTAAACCAAATCTTGTGAAAGTGTTGTCATATATCTCTAAGTCTTGTCATATACCCCATCGTTGTTTGTTGTTGAGATGTAGTTTAAATGGCAATTTGACCTTGACCTTTGATCTTGCAATCCCAAACCCATAGTCAGAGGTCAGGGTGACAGGGTGAACCTGTGTATAAAGTTTGGTGACACTAGCTTTACTTGGTTCTATAGTCATAGGGCATAAGGAAAGCTAACCGTGACCTTTAACCTTTTGACCCCAAACCCATAGTCAGAGGTCAGGGTCTCAGAGTGAGCATGTGTACCATGTTTTGTGACCCTAGCTGTACTCATTCTATAGTAATAGTGCAAAGGGAATGTTAACATTGACTTTTGACCTTTAGACCCCAAACTCAAAGTCAGAGGGCAGAGTCTAAGCCATCCAAGATTTGTCTTAGGCATGATGATATCGACTTGAAAAGACCACATCATTCCTTT
The DNA here is from genome assembly GCA_020510985.1 of Pholidichthys leucotaenia. NCBI lineage: Eukaryota > Metazoa > Chordata > Actinopteri > Cichliformes > Pholidichthyidae > Pholidichthys > Pholidichthys leucotaenia. The sequence goes on from CM035836.1 coordinate 398,544,564, forward strand.
GTATAGTTATCATGTTAGAAGATTTAGAGAAAATTGATGTGAGGTCAGAGGTCACCCAAAGGTCAGAAGTTACCCAAATTTGAACTCCTATGAAATTTTTCATAACTGCAATTATGATATCAATTTGAAAAGGCCACATCATTTCTTTCTGCCGTTATTGCATTCACAACGTAGGTGTTGACGCAGCCGGCAACGCCGCCGTCATCCATCCACCTGGTGGGGTGACGACAGTGAAGGCTGAAGGGGTGAAAGGCACACAAAAATGTCTCCAAACATAACAACTTTTCCCCCTTTTACCCTCCTTAGGAAGGTAACACACTTCTTAAAATCTGTAATATTTCTAAAGTCCTGCAGGGGCCTTAATGTTGTATCTATTAGACCGTTATATGCAAAGTGTTGAATTAATGTGCAAAACAACTTGTGGTACCATTCTGATTTTTTTTTCCTATTATTTTTTGAGTGAGGTGGTTAATTGCCTAGTAAAGGATTGAAGACATAAATACTGTCACAATATCTATCAGCATTATCACAATGTGTTGTGATTGCTTAACCTCTTGCACTCCGGGCAATTTTCCTAAAAATGCCAAAAAATAACGTGCCCAAAGTAAATCGAAAGCTGTTCTTCAACCCTTTGCAGCATCTTCATGGGGTTGGTCTCATTTAAAAGAAAACACTTTGAATTTTTTGGCAAAAAAAACATAATCTCTCTACGTGCTCCGGTCACTGAGTTACAGTCATCTAAACATACTGAACTTGAAGAAAAAAAATTTGGACACGGTGTTTTTTTGGATAGAAATGCTTGCAAATAACACACAGCTGTCCGATCCGGCTGGAAAATGCAACAGAAATGTAGAACCAAGTGTTATCCAGCTGAGATCCAAATTTGGTAACAATACCACAAAAAATGAATATTTTACACAGCTTTGTTCTCAGGCTGTTCCCAGGCGTTTTGGAACTGTGCCAAATTGTGCCAAATGGCACAGTTTGGAAAAACGTCTGTAACTTTTGAATGATTCAATGTAGAAGCTTCATTTTAGGCTCAAAGGAAAGGTCACACTCAGGGCTGTGTCTGTGTGTGTGTGGGGGGGGATCCCCCCCCCGCTACCAAGGACAGAGTTCGGCCCTTGCTACATGACAGATCACACTCGTTGCATGTTTCCACAGCAACGCTGTCACAGCGGCTCCCCCCCCCCTCGCTACTGTGTGTGTGTGGGGGGGGTTGTCCCCCCCCCCTGCTCGCTACAGAGGATGGACTTCAGCCATCGCTACACAACGGATTAGCCTTATGTGGTGATGTAGGACAGCAGTGCAATCACCGCGGCTCCCCCCCCCCTCGCTGCAGAAGAATAGCGGGGGTGGGGGGGCATTCACAGCCTGTACACTGCGAGCAACCCCTTGTACCGCGGTGCACGAACTTCAGACTTCGTGAACCGCACAGTTGTAATTTACTGATCGGTCAAAAGTCATTTTGGATTACAATTTTCAGGGATAGAGAATAATTTAGCTTATAACACCTTACCTCTTCACAACGGAGTCTTGGCGAACTTGTCTTCCTCATTGTCAGATGAACGCGACGCTGGTCCGCTCTGGTTCTGGTCTCGCGACTTGATCAAAACATAATTCCATTATTGCGGTTTTGTGCTTCCATGATTGCGGTTTTTGGCGAACGATTTTTCAAAACAAATAACAGTAGTAATTAAAAAAAGACTGGCGAAGGCGTGTGTGTCACTCAGCCTTCGTCGTCAGCCTCCGTCGGTCTATAATGACCATGGAAGAAATCATAACGTCTACTCTGCTGGAACCAATACAAAATAAGCACCGCCTGTGGCCGAACATGCCGATCCACGAATGGCACTCCCTGTCACACAGGTTGCATTTGTGGATGGTCTCCATGCTGCTGGGTCTGTGGGGCTCTTCCTGTGTCCTTTTTTGATCCGCTGCAGCAGCCAGTCTTCACCCAGCCTTAAAAAAAACAGCTCACGAACTTCTCTGCTTCAATTGGCTCACTGCATTCAAAGCGTTGGGAGGCGGGTCCTCCTTCCTAGGTTTTCATTCATTGGCTCTTCAAGGTTTCAGAAACCCAATTCAAGGCTCTTATTAGTCGAATGAGAGGTCAATCAGATGAACTAATCTGTTCGCAGCTGTGTTTGCAGCTTTTTTTTTCAGTGGCGCTTGGAGGCCACACCACCTACATCACCACCATCAATATCCTTATCATGCGTCATGCGCACGAGGGCGCACGAGTGCGCTCTCGTGCGCCTTAGGACGCAGAGACTTGCCCGCCCGCGGAACAACGGAGTGCAAGAGGTTAATAACTTGCTTGCATTTCATTTAAGTGTTAGTGTATATACATTATAAAACCTGATAAGTTAATATAACTCAAAACATTTTGAGAAACTGATTACATAATAAGGGCAGCTCGGCGGGGCAGCGGTTAGAACTGTGTCAGCACAGGAAGAAGGTCACGGGTTTGATCCCACCTTTGACCATCATGGGTTCAATCCCACCCCACTTCTGTGTGGAGTTTGTATATACTCCCCGTGTCTGCAAGGGTTTTTTTCCGGGTACTCCGGTTTCCTCCCACAGGCCAAAGATATGCAGGTTAGGTTAACTGGCATCAACTGAGGATTCAAAATTGTTCTTAGGTATGAATTTGAGAGTGAATGGTTGTCTGTCTCTCTGTGTTGGTTCTGCGGTCTGTCCAGGGTGTACCTTGCCTTTTGCCCAAAGATGCTGGGAACCCCCCCCCCACACACACACACACACACACACACCCTGGGTGACCTGAAAAGGATTAAGCAGTAGAAAATGAGTTGTATAAGAAATTTTAAGTGGCACTAATTCAAATTTGTAAGTTAAAACAACTTGCTTTATAAAGTATTTTTACTTAGTAATTTTAATAAGTTATTTTTCCAATTTAAAAAAAAAATGAAGCAAGTTTCTTTAACAAACAAAATTTAGTTGGTGTCACACAAAATTACCAAGTCCATGTTAAGTTGTGTACTTAATTTCTGAACAAAATACCAGAATAATAAGGACTTCCTCTAGGTGGCATTGTTGCATCCCCCTACGTAAAATTACTTTTAGACAATCAGCATTCTCATACAAAGTTATAAAGGAATGGAACATGCTCCCCACTGCTTTGAAGACCAGAACAAATTACAAAGACTTTTCTACAGAGACTAAAAAAATGGATTTTAAGTAACCAAGCCTGCCAGCATTGACTCTTTCCTTTAAATGGGATTTGAAATTGTACTCTTAAATTGTTTTTATGTGTGCTGCTTCTCTTTTTACCTTTTAAACTTACTCCCTGCTTGTTTCAGGGACAACAGATTCTGAAACCCGACCTGAATTGCTTTCTGTACAGTATGTGCTGTTTTTCTTTTAATATCTTCCTGTCTGCCTCAGGGACTACAGATGGAAATTAGTGAGAATGCTATAATCTGGTACAGAGTATCTTTTACCTATGTTAAATGTTTTTTTCTGTACATGGTCCCTGACAAATAAACTAAAAAAATAATAAATCAAATGCTTTAACGTAGAAATTTGAATTTGTGTTACTTAAAAAAAATTTTTATGTGATCAACTTTAAAAAGTTTTTTGAGTTATATTAACTTATTGGGTTTTACAGTGGTGTGTGTTGATATTTGGTGACATAAAAGCTTAATTGAGCTTTAGATGAGGGTTTTGTTGGGTTTTTTTTAAAGTAAATGCCTTTAGAGCCACCGAGTGGAGAGAGACTTTGTAAATGCTTGTTAATTCTTCAGGTATGAGTAGACTGAATGGAGGATGAACATTGTATTACTGCAGAAGGATGACTAAAACAAAAGAAAACTAACCAGCTAAACACCACACCCAGGCTGCTTAAACAACAGCTGAGTTTTGTACCACACAGAGATGTGGTACAAAACACACAGCGGAAGGTATCACTGATGAGTGATTGCTTATTTACCCATTTATGAGTTCGGTAAACATCTGGACAATTGTTTTGGAACCAGTAGAAATTTTTGTGAAATCAGAATTTTGTGAAATGAAACTGGGATGAAAGCACATTCCTCAATATATAGTACATATAATTCACTTATTGCAAACAGCAGAATCACTATTCCTCTTAAGCAGTTGCCCACATGCTCATTACACTCCCACACAATGATTCCCAAGTGGGTTTGCATCCAGGCTGTGCACAAGGTCAAATGTCACAAGCATGGTTCATTTCAATGTTGAGTGGGGTTGTATATACAGCTCTGGAAAAAAAAAATTAAGAGACCACCACTACAGAATCTTTCCTACAGTAAATTAGCATCTCTAAATGTATGGCAGCCATTCAATTTGAATATCTGCTGAATTCCAACACAAGGACATGTCAGTCTACTTGAAGAGGTACTGATTAGGTTGTCATCTAAGCATGGTGAGACACATGAAAGCTGTGAAGAATAATCAGTTATTACACAAATACAGAAGTGAGTTCTTCCTAAGTTAAGATTTAAGTACTGTAGTGTTTAAGAATGATCAACCCAGCCACAGGGGGTGTACAAGCCAGTGTACTGCTAGTGCCAGTCCCAAGCCCGGGTAAATGGGGAGGGTTGTGTCAGGACGGACAGCTGGCGTAAAATCTTTGCCAAATCAAACATGCAGATCATGACGAATGATGTAATAGCCAGGGTCAGATGGAGGCAGATGATCCATTGTGGTGACCCCTAAAGGCAGCAACCAAAAGAAGTAGTGTTTAAGAATGATTATGCACTTATTTTCTTTGCATTATTTGATCTAAAAGCACATCAAAAAGCACATTTATAAGCAATATATTTTTGTTGTTTTGGCCAGTTGTCATTTGGGTGAGTTGAGTTCTAACCTACTGAAAACAACATACCCAAATTCCAAGTCAAAATATCGTCATTTAGAGCATGTATTTATAGAAAATGACAACTGGCCAAAACAACAAAAAGATATTGCTTATAAATGTGCTTTTTGATGTGCTTTTAGATCAAATAATGCAAAGAAAACAAGTTTATGATCATTCTTAAACACTACAATACTTAAATTTTAACAGAGGAATAATTCAATTTTGTTATTTGTGTAATAACTCTGGTTATTATTCACAGCTTTCATGTATTCAAAGGCACAGGAAAAGGCATATAGTGAGTTGTATGAGAGGCTAAACACTAAAGAAGGAGAAAAGGACTTGTATCGATTGGCTAGACAGAGAGATCAAGCTGGAAAGGATGTACAGCAGGTTAGGCTGATTAAGGACAGAAATGGTAATGTACTAACAAATGACGAGAGTGTGTTGAGAAGGTGGAAGGAGTACTTTGAAGAGTTGATGAATAAAGAAAATGAGAGAGAAAGGAGGATGGATGAAGGAAAGATGGTGAACAAGGAAGTCATGAGGATTAGCAAGGCAGAAGTGAGGGCAGCTTTGAAGAGGATGAAGAATAGAAAGGCGGTTGATCCAGATGACATACATCTGGAGGTATGGAGATGTTTAGGAGAGATGGCAGTGGATTTTTTAACCAGATTGTTTAACACAATCTTGGAGAGTGAGAGGATGCCTGAGGAGTGGAGAAGAAGTGTTTTGGTACCAATTTCCAAGAACAAAGGTGATGCTCAGAGCTGTAGTAACTACAGAGGCATAAAGTTGATCAGTCACTCTATAAAGATATGGGAAAAAGTTGTTGAAGCCAGGTTAAGAGGAGAGGTGACGATCAGTGAGCAACAGTATGGTTTCATGCCAAGAAAAAGCACTACGGATGCAACGTTTGCTCTAAGAGTACTGATGGAAAAGTATAGAGAAGGTAAGAAGGAGCTACACTGCGTCTTTGTGGATCTAGAGAAAGCATACTGTATGATAGGGTGCCAAGAGAGGAAGTGTGGTACTGTATGAGAAAGTCAGGAGTGGCAGAAAAGTATGTGAGGGTGGTGCAGAACATGTATGGGGACAGTGAGATGGTGGTGAGGTGTGCTGTAGGAGTGATGTAGGAGTGATGGATGGGTTCAAAGTGGGGGTGGAGTTACATCAGGGATCAGCTCTGAGCCCCTTCTTCTGCCATGGTGATGGACAGGCTGACAGATGAGGTCAGGCAGGAGTCTCCGTGGACCATGATGTTTGCAGACGACATTGTGATCTGTAGTGAGAGTAGGGAGCAGGTGGAAGAGAACCTGGAGAGGTGGAGGTATGCTCTGGAGAGAGGAAGAATGAAAGTCAGTAGAAGCAAGACAGAATACATAAGTGTGAATGAGAGGGAGGCAGGTGTAATGGTGAAGATGGAAGGAGTAGCGGTTGTGAAAGTAGATGAGTTTAAATACCTGAGGTCAACCATCCAAAGCAATGGAAAATGCACAAGAGAGGTGAAGAAGAGAGTGCAGGCAGGGTGGAGTGGGTGGAGACGAGTGTCGGGGTGATTTGTGACAGAAAGGTAGCAGCAAGAGTGAAAGGGAAGATTTACAAGACGGTAATGAGACCTGCTATGATGCAAGGTTTGGAGATGGTGGCACTGACAAAAAGACAGGATATGGAGGTGGCAGAGTTGAAGATGCTAACATTGGGAGTGACTAGGAGGGACAAGATTTAAAATGTGTATATCAGAGGGACAGCTCAGGTTGAGCGGTTTGGAGACAAAGTAAGAGAGGCAAGGCTGAGATGGTTTGGACATGTGCAGAGAAGGGATAGTGGATATATTGAACAAAGGATGTTGAAGATGGAGCTGCCAGGCAGGAGGAAAAGAGGAAGACCACAGAGAAGATTCATGGATGTAGTGAAGGAGGACATGGAGAGGGTTGGTGTTACAGAGGAAGATGCAAGGGATAGGGTGAGATGGAGGCAGATGATCCGCTGTGACGACCCCTAAAGGGAGGAGCCGAAAGAAGAAGAAGAAGAATTATTCACAGCTTTCACGCTTCTTACCATGCTTAGATGATCTCCTAATCAGTACCTCCTTGAGTAGCTTGACATGTTCTTGTGTTGGAATTCAACAGACACACTGAATGGCTGAATACATTTAGAGATGCTAATTTAGGAAATACTTTGTAGTGGTCTCTTAATTTTTTCCAGAGCTGTATATAGAGAGAATAGAAATCTCTTGGCGACCTTGGAGTGGGTTCACTGATGGTCTGATTTTCAAAAATAAATAAATATATACAGTATACAGTATATATATATATATATATATATACACACACATACACTACCGTTCAAAAGTTTGGGGTCACTTAGAAATTTCCTTATTTTTGAAAGAAAAGCACTTTTTTTCAATGAAGATAACTTTAAACTAATCAGAAATACACTCTATACATTGCTAATGTGGTAAATGACTATTCTAGCTGCAAATGTCTGGTTTTTGGAGCAATATCTACATAGGTGTATAGAGGCCCATTTCCAGCAACTATCACTCCAGTGTTCTTCTAATGGTACAATGTGTTTGCTCATTGCGTCAGAAGGCTAATGGATGATTAGAAAACCCTTGTGCAATCATGTTAGGTCTGCAATGCTGTAATTGCTGCAAATGGAGGATTCTTTGACGAAAGCAAAGTTTGAAGGAAAAAATTATTATTTCAAATACAAATCATTATTTCTAACCTTGTCAATGTCGTGACTATATTTTCTATTCATTTTACAACTCATGGTGGTAAATAAAAGTGTTACTTTTCATGGAAAACACAAAATTGTCTGAGGTGACCCCAAACTTTTGAACGGTAGTGTATATATATATATATACAAAAATCCATGTATTGTAGTTTTGAAATATATAAGTTTATCTTTTTATTTTCGTTTTACACTGCATCCAAACCTTTTTAGAACCCATGTTTCAACAACCTTTGGTATTTTGCAAAAGTCGGCACATTCTAATGATAGACCCTGGATGAAAGACATTACCTCACATGTGTGTGACCTATATAGTAGTACAAGGTAAAAGTGCTGACTCAGCAGCTTCTTTAACAACATCCTAGGTTGCTACCTAGAATTAGACCATAATAGTTCATGTTGTATATCTAAACACCGTGGTTTGGAGCTCTGTCTTTTTTTTGTTTGTTTTTTTTACTTCCTCACATTTTGGGCAACAAATTATCAATTTATCATCGTTACCCTCTGGCACAGCAGGTAGTTTATGGGAACACACATACTCTTCATCATTATTCTCTTATTTTCATTTTTTCTGAATGTTAAGCTTTAATTTGTACCTGCAAAAAGCCAAAACAGAGTAGAAAAATGCATGTGTGCATCATGTGTGAAACCCCGGAGCGTTAATTAGTCAAAGAGCCAGGCGAAAAATGGCGGTGGCCTTTAGTTTGACATTTTTTGACCAGTGCCACACACGTGCACAAGCGCATTTTGCCTCGGGGGGCCAAATTTTGACGGCACAACACAAATGAGGGTAAAAGGGTTGGCTATTTTTTGGCCCTCCGTCTCACACGTACACTCATATGTCGGCCTCCAGGTGTGATACTGCTGTGTAATCACAATTTGAAATGACTTGGTCCTTCGGTTCCTTTTTTCTTACTTTCACTGCTTTTCTGTTTTTAGCTCACTCTGGCAAAACAGAAAGGAGCTAATGTGATGACGTGCCATCCATCCGTCTTCCTGTTCATCCTTCCATTCATCTATCCATCCACATTTCATAGGAATTGCTACTTCTCCTAGACAATAGCCCCGATAGTCACCAAACTCACACACAATAATCCTCAAGTGGGTCTGCATCCAGGCTGAGCTCCAGGTCAAGGTCATTGTCAAAGGTCAGGAGATCTGGACATTTATGATTTCACAAAAATTGTTACTCCTCCTAGGCAGTTGGCCCAGTGTGTGGCAATCTCATGCACAGTGATCATCAAGTGGGTCTGCATCTAGACTGTGCTCAAGGTCAAAGGTCAGGAGATTTGAGGACTCTTGGGGTGATTTAGTCAGGCCGGAATGAGCTACTCTGACATTGGTGGTCTGGTTCACAATAATTTTTCATCATTCCTGGTTTTATTTACAGGTTGTAAATAAAATATAATTAACGCCTTTATTATTATTATTATTGTTGTTGTGTAGTGTAGGGTTGAGAGAGTAATAGTAGTTAACACAAAATAATTTGTAAGTACTTTCAAGAAAGGTTGTAAAAATGACTTTTTGTTTGAACTTTTTAGGGTACTCGCAGTGTGAGCATTATGAAATTATGTCAGAAATGAACACAACTGTCAAGTGTGCTATTCACAAATGACATGATCACTGGTTTGATCCCCAGCTCATTTCATCTGTTTTTGTTTAAGATACTTAATCCAAAATTATTGTTAATGCAGTGGTCATTGAGCAAATTAGTGCACATAATGGCTCAGTGCAAATAATTTGCTTTATGGTAAACAAAAAAATGAGGCTGTGGCATTTTTGAAAATAATTCCTCTGATGTGTTTTGCTCAGAATGAATTCATTTCAGTTAAAGGTTGGGTTTTTCATCGTGATGATGATGACGCTACGAAAAGATGGATTTCTTTTCCTTCTCATTGTTTTTATACAAAGGCTGCCAATAACTGTGAATGGAGTATTTTTGATTAGAAGTTGCTGAAATGTGTTTTGGAACCTTGCTTTTATTTTTGTGCTCTGAGGCAGCGGCATCGATTCAGTCTGGTTTTGTGGGAATTTTCTGTCGAATGCATTTTTGTTGCCAAAGCTCTGCCTGGTGACAAAAGCACCTAGTGATGAAAACAATGCAGTGAAAGGACAGGGAATGCTGCCTCCTCTGTTTAGGAATGTGTGCCCTTGCCCAGGTCACAATGCTCAATTCAGACTGGGCCTCCAACAAAAAAACATACCAGGTGACATTTTGTGAGAGCCATTTATTATATCACTGTCACATGTCAGTCTTTTGGAATATTCAAGACAGTCAGACTTCGGCCTGACGAAGAGGCCCCTCTGTTTCAGAAGCGATGAATTACACCCACTCGTAGTCATCTGCCGAGTGGGTTAGCTCATTGTAATTACATTTAATCATAGTTATTACTTCCAAATGTGCGCCATAATAGCTTGCTGTGTGAGGATAGGAAAAAAAAAAACTTAACTTCATAAATAAATGACATGGAACCCATCTGGAACAGTTGGTTATGTGTGTGTTTTTCACCCCTAGGTTCAGCCTACTATGATAATGTTCGGCCGTTGGCTTACCCCGACTCAGACGCTGTCCTCATCTGCTTTGACATCAGCCGTCCGGAGACACTGGACAGCGTCCTGAAAAAGGTCAGTGTCACATTAGCGGAAGTGTGAATGTGTCCTAATAAATTTTTGGATTTTTCAGTGGAGCTGAGACATTTTTAAGGTGCATTCTGTTTCTAGTGAGGACAAAGATGTTTTTTGACAGCATCAAGTCTATCTTAATGTAGTACATAAATGTAGTATGTAGAGTTGGTAATAAGTTAATTTGCTCAAGTACTTGTACTCAAGTAACACTTTCACAAAATTATGCTTTATTTCTTTCAAAGTTTTATTGCTTTTTACTCTTACCTGACTACATTGTCAAAGAAAAACTTGTACTTGTGTATTTGATACCAGACCGAGACCAGAGTTTCTCAAGACCAGGACCACTTTGTAAATACGTAGGTCTTGGTCTCGGACAATGTTTTTCAATCAGGGTGCCCTGGTACGTTCAGGTTTTTGTGGGAAATTATCTAATTTCACTTCTTAATTGGTCAAAAAAAAGAAAACAATTTGCCACTGTTATGCATGGGTGCCTACAGAACCTATACATAACAATAGCAAGTTATTTGCAATTTTTATTGACCAATTAAGAATTTAAAATTAGATAATCTCCCACAAAAATATGAACATATCAGGGAACCCTGGTTGAAAACCACTGGTCTATGGAGACTAGTTTTGATGAGGTCTCAACTACAACACTAACTTTTACGAAAATACTTTTGGTAATACTCATACCTTTCTGGCTCAGGAGATATTTGATTTATCAGTGTGTCTCTTCTGTATAATTTCTATAATATTAGATGGTGCATGTGGCTGGTATATAGTTTCCTCAGTATCTAAGGGGAAAAACTCCATCCATCCATCCATCTTCTACCACTTATCCGGGGGTCCAGGTCATGGGGGCAGCAGCCCAAAGAGAGTAGCCCAGACTGCTGCCCAGTTTACATAGCACCATGATCCCCATGATCCCTCCTGCAGGTGGTGAGCCCACTGGAGAGTGGACCCATGTCTTTCCCTGGGGTCCTTAATGTAACTTTTTCATGGGGATCTACTGGACCACTCTTAGTCTGGCCCTTCACCCAGGACCAACTTGTCACGCAAGACCCTACCAGCGGCAAGTTACCCCTGACAGCATAGCTCCTGATATCATTAGGGCATGCAAACCCTTCCACCACGATAAGGTGGCGATACATGGAGAGAGGAAAAACTTAGTGAGAGTAAAGTCCCATTTTTTTTCCCCAACAAGTTGCAAATTTGCATATGAAAAGTTGTAAAAGAAAGAATATTCTAAATGTTCATTTAAAAAAAGGTGTAAATATACAAGAAAAAAATGCTGAAAGTTTCTGAAGAAATTTTGCATTTTTTTCTACAGTGGTGTGAAAAAGTGTTTGCCCCTTCTTGATTTCTCATTTTTTTGTATGTTCGTCACATTTAAATGTTTCAGATCATCAAACTAATTTAAATATTAGACAAAGATAACACAAGTAAACACAAAATGCAGTTTTTAAATGAAGGTGTTTATTATAAAGAGGAAAAACAATTCAAACCTACATGGCCCTGTGTGAAAAAGTGATTGCCCCATAAACCTAATACAGTAACAGGTTGGGCCACCCTTAGCAGCAACAACTGCAATCACGCATTTGCGATAACTGACAATGAGTCTTTTACAGTGCTGTGGAGGAATTTTGGCCTACTCATCTTTGCAGAATTGTTGTAATTCAGCCACATTGGAGGATTTTTGAGCATGAACTGCCTTTTTAAGGTCATGCCACAGCATCTCAGTTGGATTCAGGTCAGGACTTTGACTAGGCCACTCCAAAGTCTTGATTTTGTTTTTCTTAAGCCATTCAGAGGTGGACTTGCTGGTGTGTTTTGGATCATTGTCCTGCTGCAAAACCCAAGTGCGCTTCAGCTTGAGGTCACGAACAGATGACCGGACATTCTCCTTCAGGATTTTTTGGTGGACAGCAGAATTCATGGTTCCATTTACCACAGCAAGTCTTCCAGGTCCTGAAGCAGCAAAACGGCCCCAGACCATCACACTACCACCACCATATTTTACTGTTGGTATGATGTTGCTTTTCCGAAATGCTATGTTACTTTTACACTGGATGTAATGGGACACACACCTTCCAAAAAGTTCAACTTTTGTCTCGTCAGTCCACAGAGTATTTTCCCAAAAGTCTTGGGGATCATCAAGATGTTTTCTGGCAAAACTGAGATGAACCTTTATGCTCTTTTTTGCTCAGCAGTGGTTTTCGTCTTGGAACTCTGCCATGCAGGCCATTTTTGCCCAGTCTGTTTCTTATGGTGGAGTCATGAACACTGACCTTCACTGAGGCAAGTGAGGCCTGCAGTTGTTTGGATGTTGTTGTGGGGTCTTTTGTGACCTCTTGGATGAGTCGTCGTTGTGCTCTTGGGGTAATCTTGGTAGGCCAGCCACTCCTGGGAAGGTTTACCACTGTTCCATGTTTTCGCCATTTGTGGATAATGGCTCTCACTGTGGTTTGCTGGAGTCTCAAAGCTTTAGAAATGGCTTTATAACCTTTTCCAGACTGATAGATCTCAATTACTTTGTTTCTCACTTGTTCCTGAATTCTATGGATGATGTCTAGCTTTTGAGAATCTTTTTGTCTACTTCACTTTGTCAGGCAGGTCCTATTTAAGTGATTTCTTGATCGAGAACAAGTGTGGCAGTAATCAGGCCTGGGTATGGCTGGAGAAATTGAACTCAGCTTTCCAAAGATGTGATAAACAACAGTTAATTTATGTTTTAACAGGGGGGCAATCACTTTTTCACACAGGGCCATGTAGGTTTGGATATTTTTTACCCTTAATAATAAACACCTTCATTTAAAAACTGCATTTTGTGTTTACTTGTGTTATCTTTGTCTAATATTTAAATTTGTTTAATGATCTGAAACATTTAAGTGTGACAAACATACAAAAAAATGAGAAATCATGAAGGGGCAAACACTTTTTCACACCACTGTATTTGTTAGAAAAATGTAACAAATTTCTAAGAAAAAAGTTACATGTTTATGAATTAAAGATTTGCAAGTTTGTAAAAAAAAAAAAAAGTCAGAAATTTATCACAGAATACAAGATAAGACAAGCCTTTATTTGTACCACAATGGGGAATTTCCAGGATTGCAGCAGGAAAGGGATAGCAGCACTCAGAGCAATAGTTAATAAGATAATAAGATAAGAATTGGTTAGCCAAAGTAGTAAATAAATATACATATGTACACAGTTGTATACACAGTGCAGGAGCATTGCAGCTAGATGGTATCAACAGCATTACAGTTAGTTACATTACCCGGCAAAATATAAATGTAGACCCAGACAGTATATTTCACATTTGAATGAACAGAGTTGTTGCCACCCTTGATAACAATTGTAATTGTATAAGTTGTGTATTGGAGGGGACGATCTCTGTTGTGCAAAGTTGTGCTGTTTAATATGGCCTCTATGAGGAGCACCAGTTAGATTATAAGTCTGACAGAAGTAGGTAGGATGGACCTGCGAAATCTCTCCCTCGAGCACTTAGGATGGCACAGCCTACTGGTAAATAAGCTCCTTAGTGCATTCAGCGTGTCCCGCATGGGGTGGGACTCGGACTCCAACAGAGATGACAGCTGAGCCACCATCCTCCTCTCTCCTATCTCCGCCACTGGGTCGGGGCGTCGCCCCAGAACAGAGCTAACTTTTTTGATCAACCTGTCCAGTCTCTTCCTGTCAGCTGCCGTGATGCCGTTGCCCCAGCAGACCACTCCAAATGTGATGGCTGATGCCACCACCGAATCATAGAAGGTCTTCAGGAGCACCCCTTGTACACCAAAAGACCTGAGTCTCCTCAGGAGGAACAGCCTGCGCTGCCCCTTCTTGTAGAGCACATTGGTGTTATGTGACCAGTCCAGTTTATTGTTCAGGGGAACACCGAGGTACTTGTAAGATGTCACCATCTCAATGTCTGTTCTTTGGAGGTTTACTTTTGCTGTGGGTGGTTGTCCTCGCCTGTGGCAGTCCTCCACCAGTTCCTTGGTTTTCCTCGCATTGATCTGGAGGCAGTTCCGTAGGCACCAGTCTACAAAGTCCTGGAGAAGTCCTCTGAACTCTGCGTCATCCCCATCGGAGAGGAGGCCAACAATCACAGAGTCCTCAGATTTAAAAGAAAAACAAAGAAAATTTCTTAGAAAAAGTTACAAGTTTAAGAGAACAAATGTCAACTATATGACAAAAACATCATAAATCAAAAAAGTCACAAATTTATGTGAAAAATCTGAGAAATTGGCTCAATCACTGTTCTTAATGACTATTCTTATTTTGTACTTGAGTAATCTATATCATATGCTACTTGAACTTGAATACAAATCCTGGCTACTCTACCCACCTTTGTTAATACATCGGTGGAGGACGTTATGTGTTGCAGCATTTCTGAACTCTTTCCTCATAGAATCATCACCCAGAGCTGTTTGCTGTTTATGTGACTGTATGATTTTGAACCACACGAGAATACCACGTGCTTCAATCACAAATAACCTGATACTTCAGATAAGAGGATGGGAAGCTGCTAGTCGGTGTGATCTGTAAAAGAAACGGGTGGGAATGAAATTATTAAAGTCAGGGTTGAAACGTTTAAAAAGAAGGTGATGGCAGGGTAGAGGCTGGGATAACGCTTAATGAGCAGAGATATACAGGCAGGTTGAGACATGCCAAGATTAATAAGAAAGAAAAGAGATTGGCCAAAGGAGAAAGAATGGTACAGAACAATAAAAGTGTAGTGATAAGGAGTAAAGGGGATATTTTGAAGCTGAGAAATAATGGTGTATCTAAAAGGAAAATTGGAGGGTGCAAAAACTGGTTTGAGAAAAGCACTCAGAAAGTAATGCATGTTGCAAAGGTATTATTTTAGAATAGAAGCTTGAAAAAGTATAATAATTCTAAAGCAAATCAAGGTGAAGGGAAACAAGACAGAAAAGCACATTTCCATAAATGCAGATGCATGAGAATAGGGGTGGGAGTATCCAGCCACCTAAAGTTCAGTTTGATTCACAGGGCTGTGATGCAATGATAAAACAGTTATCAACACGTCATTTTTTTCTGTTCAGGATTTTTTTCCTCAATGTGTAACTACTTGGTAGGGGTGGGGAAAAAATTGATGCATGGTAATATCATGATACTTTGTGGCGGTGATACTGTATCAATTCAGAGACACTAGTATTGTGATACTTCATCAAAGACGCACTCTGGTGGATATAAATCCCTATAAAAACAAATCTACATTGTCTAAAATGGTCTTACCCCCCCCCCCTTTTTTCAAAAATAGGTTTCATTGTCTTACAGTTTCGTGTCAGAATGTTCACTTTTCCTCCTCCTTCAAACACCAGGGTCTGTGACTAGGCCCACCCACATCCCACAAAGCTAATAGTGGCTAGTGGTACATTAAACAGAATAAATCCTGTGATAAAAATACTTTCCAGTTGAATGACATGTCCAGTTGTATGCACAGTGGCCCAGGATAATGACTGCATCGGTCCTTAAAAGCAGTTTGATGGTAAAACCCATCTTAACTTAGGCCAAGTTTTCAAAGTAGCTGTCCAAAAATGCTAACTGGCCCTGGAGGCTGACTTCAGAGACAGTTCTTACATCCTGATTGGCTCAACACTATGGACCTGTTATAGTTATGTCACCAAAAACGCTACATCTAAACGTGCCTTTTTTTCAAGGGGTGGCGCTTAACTGAAATTTCACAGAAAAAAAACCAGACGTGACATATTGAGTGATTTCACTCTTGTAAGTCATAAAAAAACATGTTACAGACATGTTAGCAAGGAAAAAAAACTAAATTTTTGACGCAGTGTCACTAAGAATTATTAATAAATGTTGCAAACACAAACTTCCCTATAAGGTGTGTTCAGACGAAACTCAAACGGGTGAATTTTTCGCACAGTGCAATTACATTTTATCTCAATGTAAACACACAAATAGACATGAATTCACTGTCTGAGTAAGTTGCAGATAGGCGAAGTTGCCTTTATAACTTCTGCAGCTGTGTTCAACCTGCTGTGGAAATCTCCAAAACACTGTCATGCTTAGGTTTACATTATTTGATGGGGTCTCACCTGAAAAAATTGTCCCTGCCTCCAAAATTTAGCCTAGATGATGGGTTGTTTACATTGCTAGCCTGCTAGCCTTGTTGGCACGTCCGTGGCAGGAGTCCATGGGTAAAAAAACTCTCACGCTCCGATTCAGCTGGAGAGCTCCCGGTCCATCTGTCTCCAGGTGAATGTCAGTCTCATTTTCAAGCTAGCTTACGCTCCAATGTTGATACTTTTACTCTGGTGACGGCAGAATCTCAAGGCCATTACTAGCTAGCTTTATCTCCTGGACGTGAACATGAGAGATTTACATGTGCTCACCTCTTTACATTGACTTTGTATGCATGGGGCTGCACGGTGGCGCAGTGGTTTAGCACTGTGGCAGCACAGTTTTACCCTCGGCCGGGGGATCGCGGGGATCATGAGATCGTTGGTTCGATCCCAGCCCCCGACCAACAGTGAGCTGTGTGGAGTTTGCATGTTCTCCCCGTGTTGCGCGGGTTTACTCCGGGATTTCTCCGGTTTCCTCCCGCACACCAAAAACATGTAGGTTAGGGCGCTCGCGCACGCAGCGACCAGCAGCCGGTGGCTTGTCACCAGACTGCAAACCAAGTCTACCTACGGGTACAAATAAGTAACAAAAAAAAAAAAAAAAATTCGTGCTGCGTGAAAAAGTCACTTCGCGTTTGGTCTGAATGCACCTTTAGATATCAGTGTAATAAAAAACAGTTCACTTTTCAGTCCACTAGATGGTGCTAAATGCTCACTGTCTGGTTAGGTCAGCACAGCAAAGAAGTGACTCCTGAGATCTAGCCGGGAGTTGAACAAGACAGAGATCAGGATGGGAAATCCCAATATATGATATTGAAATACTTGCGTAGTGTATTGCAAGATCATGATTGTATCACATCGCAGCTCAAGTATTATAATAATATCATATTGTGCGGCCTCTGGTGATTCCCTCTTGGTAATTTCAAAATGAAGTATTTTTAATGATTCATAATGAATTTACTTCCAATATATTGTATTTAATGGGATATATTTAATGGTATTTACCTGAATGTTACATTTAACCAGCATGTATTCCACTACAAATACTCCACTACCTGGTTACGTCCTCTTCAGCTCTAGCATGGATAGATGTAGGTTGCAGCTTGTCAGACATCTAAATTTAATATTTTTATTTCACTCACCACTACATGAGAACTTACATAAGAATACATTTCATTTGTTTTGCCTGGATAAGATCTACCTGTCACTTTGGCATCCTGTGCATGCATTGTAAAATAAGCATTTGCAGCACCAATACTAGGGTCACTTAATAAGGTCAAAGTTGAAGTTGTTTTTTTTTAAGTGGACCCCCTGGAGGTGTGAGATTTTTTTCTTTCTTGTATTGATGATGTCATTCATGAGTGATGGGGCCGACTGCAGGAATGTCTGTGGACTGAATAGAGGACAAAAGACCTCAGAGGCCTGATGTTTAATGTTCACAGATGTTAATCAGCAGAGAAAATTATGATTTAACAATAGGACAAAGTTTATTTTCTAAGCCAAATAAAATCCTCAACATTTTTTTTTCATCTCACATTTTAAAGACAATTACAGAGTTCATGATTTACAAGTTTTTCCAAGTAAGCATTATTTAAGTATTCACCTGCTATGTTTAGATTAGAGAAAACCAAGTTTGGTAGTGGATAAGAATAATAATAAAAGAAGTTAAAAATGAAGTGATAACCCCATTGGATTTCTTTAAGAAACAGAGGAAAAAAGTCACCAGTTTATGAGATAAAAATCACTACTTTATCACAAGGTAGAGGCAAAGGTGCAGAGTATAAACAAAAATGAAGCTCTCTGTAAAAAAAAGAAAAAGAAAAAAAGAAAAAGTGAACATATTAAACTCACTTTGCTAAATGAGTTATGTTCTTAATCTTTGTGATGGGTTCATATGCACAAAGGAACAGCTATATTTGCTCCATTATCTAACGACTTTGGCTTCAAACGGACAAACAACCCTGTGTGCTTGATGAGAGCCCCTTTGGGTTTCAGTACTGCAGTATGGAAAAAAAAATACAATGTTGAAATATTCAACTTTAGTGTAGTCATCACTGGAATGAAGGTGACTGAATCCGATCGCAAATGACAAGATATTTACCAATTAATATCTGGAACAATTTTGGCACCTGATGGTCACCGTCTGCCCACAATCTGATCTTGGAAGGGGAGGCTTGGCTGGAGCACATGCATGTATAATTGTTGCACACTGCACCTTCAAGAGGGGAAAAAAAAACGTATCCTGACAAAAATAAAGTTGCAAATTTATTAAGAAAAATTAAATTTATAATAAAAAGCCACAAATTTATAATAAGCAAATCAGAATTTTATAAAAAATAATAAATTACAAATTTGTGAGGAAAAAAAACTCATATTTATGAGGAAAGTAGAAAATTTAAAAGTAAAAATGTTATTTATTTATTTATTTTTGTAGTTTGCATACTTTATTAATCCCAGAGGGAAATTCAGGGCACCCACCTGGGTGGCTGAGGCAGCCACAGTACGGTGCCAGTCCCTTCACCATTCACACCTAGGACCACTTTAGAGTCTCCAATTAACCTAACTTGCATGTTTTTGGCCTGTGGGAGGAAACCGGAGTACCCGAGGAAACATGCAGCATGCAAACTCCACACGGAAGGGTCACTGATGGTCAGGGGTGGAATCGATCCCGTGACCTTCTTACTGTGCTGCCACAGTGCTAACCACTGCACTACTAAGCCTCTCAAGAAAAAAGTCACAAATGTAAATAAAAAGTTTCAAATTTATGGTAAAAATTGTAAATATATGATAAAGTATATGTAAATTTGTGTGGAAAAAAATAAACTAGTAGGGAAAAAGTTCTCTGGTGGGGAAGGAGCCTGAGCTGGTGTACGAGGTTGAGAGATACCGGCTAGATATAGTCGGCCTCACCTCAACACACAACTCCGGTTCCGGAACCAGTCTCCTGGAGAGGGGCTGGAGCTTGGCCTTTTCTGGAGTTGCCCCGGGCGAGAGGCGACGAGCAGGGGTGGGTATTCTTGTATCCCCCCACCTTACTGCCTCTATATTGGAGTTTTCCCTGGTGGACAAAAGGGTTGCTTCCCTGCGCCTTTGGGTTGGGAAACGGGTCCTGACCATCATTTGTGCCTATGCACCAAATGATGTTTCAGAGTACCCACCCTTTTTGGAGTCTGTGACTGGGGTGCTGGAGGGTGCTCCTCTTGGAGACTCCATTGTCCTACTGGGGGACTTCAATGCACACGTGGGCAACGACAGTGAAACCTGGAGGGGGGTGATTGGGAAGAACGGCCTGCCCGATCTGAACCTGAGTGGTGTTCAGTTATTGGACTTCTGTGCTAACCACAGTTTGTCCATAACGAACACCATGTTCAAGAATAAGGGTGTCCATATGTGCACCTGGCACCAGGACACCCTAGGTCGCAGGTCAATGATCGATTTTGTTATCGTGTCATCAGACCTGCGACCATATGTCTTGGACACCCGGGTAAAGAGAGGTGCAGAGCTGTCAACTGATCACCACCTGGTGGTGAGTTGGATCCGATGGCAGGGGAGGAAGCCATTCAGACCTGGTAGACCCAAACGTATAGTGAGGGTGTGCTGGGAACATCTGGCTGAGGCCCCTGTCCGGGAGGTCTTCAACTCCCACCTCCGGAAGAACTTCAACCACATTCCGAGGGAGTCTGGAGACATGGAGTCTGAATGGGCCATGTTCTCCACCTCTGTTATTGAAGCGGCGGCCCAGAGCTGTGGCCGCAAGGTGGTCAGTGCATCTCATGGTGGCAACCCCCGAACCAAGTGGTGGACACCAGTGGTGAGGGGGGCCATTAAGCTGAAGAAGGAGTCCTATCAAGCTTGGTTGGCTTGTGGGACTCTCAAAGCAGCTGAGGTGTACCGGCAGGCCAAGCGGAGTGCAGCTCGGGTGGTTGCTGAAGCAAAAACCCGGGTATGGGAGGAGTTCGGTGAGGCCATGGAACAAGACTTTCGGTCGGCCTCGAAGAGATTCTGGCAAACTGTCCGGCGGCTCAGGAGGGGAAAGCAGCTCCCTGTCCACACTGTGTATGGTGCGGATGGGACACTGTTGACTTCGACTGGGGATATCGTCGGGCGGTAGAAGGAATACTTCGAGGATCTCCTCAATCCCACTGATATGCCTTCCACAGAGGAAGCAGGGTTTGGGGGACGAGGGGGATGGCTCGCCTATCACAGGAGCTGAGGTCGCCAAGGTGGTTAAAAATTTCCTTGGTGGCCAGGCCCCAGGGGTGGACGAGATTCACCCCGAGTACCTCAAGGCCCTGGATGTTGTTGGGCTGTCATGGTTGACACGCCTCTGCAACATTGCGTGGAGGTTGGGGGCAGTGCCTTTGGCATGGCAAACCGGGGTGGTGGTTCCTCTCTTCAAAAAAGGGGACCGGAGGGTGTGCTCCAACTTTAGAGGGATCACACTCCTCAGCCTCCCTGGGAAGGTCTATGCCAAGGTACTGGAGAGGAGTGTCCGGCCGTTGGTCGAACCTCGGATTCAGGAGGAGCATTTTATTTATTTATTTATTTATTTATTTATTTATTTTTTGTTACTTATTTGTACCCGTAGGTAGATTCGGTTTGCAGTCTGGTGACAAGCCACCGGCTGCTGGTCGCTGCGTGCGCGAGCGCCCTAAACCTACATGTTTTTGGTATGCGGGAGGAAACCGGAGAAATCCCGGAGTAAACCCGCGCAACACGGGGAGAACATGCAAACTCCACACAGCTCACTGTTGGTCGGGGGCTGGAATCGAACCCACGATCCCCGCGATCCCCCGGCCGAGGGTAAAACTGTGCTGCCCCAGTGCTAAACCACTGTGCCACCGTGCAGCAATGTGGTTTTTGTCCTGGCCATGGCACATCGGACCAGCTCTTTACCCTCTCGAGAATTCTTGAGGGTTCGTGGGAGTTTGCCCAACCAGTTTACCTGTGTTTCGTGGACTTGGAGAAGGCATTTGACCGCGTCCCTCGTGTTTTTTTGTGGGGGGTGCTTCGGGAGTATGGGGTATCGGGCTTGTTGTTACGAGCTATTCCGTCTCTGTACGACCGTTGTGAGAGTTTGGTTCGTATTGCCAACACTCTGTCGGAGTCATTCCCAGTGAGAGTTGGACTCCACCAGGGCTGCCCTTTGTCACCGATCCTGTTCATAATTTTTATGGACAGAATTTCTAGGCGCAGCCAGGGAATGGAGGGTGTCATGCTTGGTGACCACAGGATCTCATCTCTGTTGTTTGCAGATGATGTTGTCCTGTTGGCTTCATCCAGCTATGACCTACAGCTCTTGCTGGGACGGTTTGCCACTGAGTGTGAAGCGGCTGGGATGAGAATCAGCACCTCCAAGTCCGAGTCCATGGTCCTCAGCCGGAAAAAGGTGGATTGTCCTCTCTGGGTTGGGGACAGGCTCCTGCCCCAAGTGGAGGAGTTTAAGTATCTTGGGGTCTTGTTCACGAGTGAGGGGAAAATGGAGCAAGAGATTGACAGACGGATTGGAGTAGCATCTGCAGTGATGCGGACGTTGTACCGGTTTGTTGTGGTGAAGAGGGAGCTTAGTTCTAAGGCAAAGCTGTCGATTTACCAGTCAATCTACGTTCCTACTCTCACCTATGGTCACGAGCTTTGGGTAATGACCGAAAGAACAAGATCGCGGATACAAGCGGCTGAAATGAGCTTTCTCCGTAGGATTGCTGGACTCACCCTCAGAGATAGGGTGAAGAGCTCAGTCATCCGGGAGAGGCTCAGAGTAGAACCGCTGCTCCTCCACATTGAAAGGAGTCAGTTGAGGTGGTATGGGCATCTAATTAGGATGTCTCCTGGACGCCTCCCACTTGAGGTGTTTCAGGCACGTCCCACTGGGAGGAGACCCCGGGGCAGACCCAGGACTCGGTGGAGAGACTATGTCTCCCAGCTGTTCTGGGAACGCCTTGATATCCTCTCTGAAGAGCTAGAGCAGGTGGCTGGGGAGAGGGAAGTCTGGGCTTCTCTGCTTGAACTGCTGCCTCCGCGACCCGGACCTCCGGAAAAGCGGTAGAAGATGGATGGATGGAAAAAGTTGCAGATTTACAAGGATAGAGTCATAAAATTATATGAAAAAAGGTTGCAAAATTATGATGGAAAAAAAAAGCTGCCAACTCAAGAGAAAAACACTCTTATTACTAATGCTTACTGTCAGTTATTTGTTAGAATATGAATGTGTTTTATTGCCTTTGTACAGAGCACAACACATTTTGGAGCTCTATTGCTTTCTTCTGATGTCACATTTACTTAGTAGCTCTGTGCAGATTTTTAAGACAGAAATTTGCTCACAATGGCTCGTTCCAAAGCAGAAGTTGTCATCCCATTGGCTAGTGAAAATGCTGAGTGGCTACTAAAACCCTGGAAAACTAGCAACTGCAGCGACACAACTTATTGCCAACCAGTTTATAATCAATGTTTGTTTCTGTTAAGCCTTCACAAGTTAGAGATGACCAAATTAAAAAGTAAAACAGTTGATTCCCACATGATTACCTCCGCCAGGCCGAAAGGCCAGGAGGAGGTAATGTTTTTGCAGGGGTTTGTCTGTTTGTGTGTTTGTGTGTTTGTCTGTTGGTTTGCAAGATAACTCAAAAACTTTTGGACGGATTTCAATGAAACTTTCAGGCGTTGTTGGAAATGGTACAAGGAAGAAGTGATTAAATTTTGGGGATGATCCGCCTCACCGTCTGCATACAGGAATTTTTTAAAGCATTTTTCCACACTGTGACATACGGCCATTTTCAACATGTGCGCAGGCGCAATGGAGGGCGCTGGGCGTCGTGTCTGACCAACACAAACTCCGCCTTCTTCAACGTTTTAGCCACAAAAGCATGCGGAAAACACTGCTGGCCTGGGCCCGCCAGCGTGCCTGTTTTTGCGCCACGCTGCAAAAGCTGACACGACCACCTGTCCGCCACCCGATTATTTGCCACAAATTCCCCGCCCAGCTATAGGCGCTGCGTAAAAACGACCTCTCTGCCGGGGAAGATTCTAAATTCTGTTTTGCCACGGAGCGCAACCCCAATATAATATAAAACCCACGGCAACCTGTCTAACCAATCTGCATCCGTCAGTGGAGGAGATGGACACACCAACACTTCAGTTTATTACCTCCGCCAAGGAGGCAATGCTTTTACTACTGTAAAACGGGGCTATAAGGGACGGCGGGGTAATATGGGACACTTTTCTAAATGTAATTCTGCTTTTTTAATTTTGCTTCCGCCTAGATTTGATGAAGGATTCATGGATATTTGACAATAACAACACAACTCAGCGTCCTGCTCAAAATAAAAAAAGCAGAATTACATTTAAAACATTTCCCAGAAAAGTGCCCCTTATTAACCCGCCGTCCCTTATAGCCCTGTTTTACACTACTGAACCACTAATCCCATCACTATCACATTGATTGTCATTCATTAATTGTCTGTTTATTGCACTGTCCATGTCAAATAAAAAAATAATCATTGTGAATCCAATTGCTAGTCATATCTTTTCATGCTCAGGGAATCTGAAAACGTACACACAAACACTCTATGGGGGGAACTGTGCCGCTTGGCGGAGGTCTGCGCTCTCCGAGTGCTTTTCTAGTTCCCATTGTTACAGCTTCATGTGCCTTAATTAAACCCAGCTGTTACAATATATTTTATATATTTCATAGTAACAATGCATCACAAGAAAAGGGCTTGCCAAAGTGATGAAATCATGATGAATGAGCATTATCACCTGGATCTGCGGCTCCCCGATTCAACTCATTATTTAATTCAACTTATTTTGTTTCACAATCAGTCCTCTCATTGCATCACTTTGACCTTAACAGGCTGCAGTTTTTAGTGAATAACTTCATCTGATGGAACTCAGAGACCAGAGACAGATCTGAGAGAGTAATAAGTGAAGTTACTTTTGTCAAATGAGCAGAATAATAAATGCAAATGCTGGCCTGGTGTTTAGTGAAAACATAGTGTGCTATACATTTTTAAGCTAATGGTATGTTAGCATAATAAAGGTTGACTGTAGATATTGGCCTGTATGTTGTTATGAAGGGGCTAACAAGGTGAAAACCAAAAAAACTTCCAGCTTTTCTTATACCTTTTTTCCCGTAGTTTTGCAGCATTTCCTTTCCTAAATTGGAGACCTTTTTTCTTCAAAAACATTTGACATTTTCCTCATAAATTTGCAATCTTTTTCCTAAGTTGCAACATTTTTCTCACAAATATGAGTTGTTGTTTTTTTTAAATTATTATTAAAGCTACGGGAAGCTGCTGGTTTTTGGCCAAAGAGTCATATGAGGGCCTGGAGCTGCAGGTCGCATACCCCCAAATGCAAATTAGCACCAAGTACAAGATGGAGTTTTGATCTAATGATGTTGCTAATAGTGTATAGAATCAGAAAGTCATCAGGGTTTATTATCAGTGCATTGCATATTTAGATTTCATGGCAATCCACCCAGGGGTTGCTGAAATAGTTCATATACCAGATCAAAAAGATATAGTTGATAGATAGAAGACTGAGATGCCATGCTAAAACGATCAAAAATATCTAAAAATGTACCTGAATGGGATATTGGAATATATTACCTGCCATTGTTTTCACTTCTGCAACTATTCTGAATGACTGGTTTTGCTATGTGCATCTTTAAAGTGCACTTATCAGTATCAGATATATATTTTTGAACTAAAATGTTGCTGTCAACCTTAATTCCCCTATTCTCCGCACAAACAGCTCGCTTTTTCCCTCTTTACGTTCACTTACCAGCTCAAAGCATTAAGAGAGACAATAACTCGCTTTTCCCATGGGCCCTTTGTGACTCATCTAAATTGCTGCCGTTCACCAGTTGCACACAGTTTTGGCAGCGAGGCCCATTGAAAAGCAACAGCTCGTTCTGCACAACAGCAACGACACAGGCACGCAAGAGAAAAGCTCACTTTGTAAGGGAGAACAAATGGAGCAACAGTGTTCAAAGTGGATGTTGCTGCCATGGTGTGAGGAGATAATGAAAGGAGTGAAAGAGCACAACGGAGAGGAGGAGAAAGAGTTTAATAGCTTGAGTCATGTCTGTGGTCTGTAATGAGTTTCTGTCTTCATCCTGCATTTATGAGCATTAACAGTGTGTTGCAACAAAAACAGTACATCGACCCATTTGTTTCTCCTTTATCATATTGTGGTTTGTTGAGGTCAGCTTTGAGTCATACAAGGTAACATTTAGAAACGGTGTGCTGCAAGACCTGAGCTCAGGGCTTTAGAGACTAGACTTATTTTTGGGTGTGTATACAGTACATAACAGCACGGGACCTACAGTAAATGCATGCATGGACAGTGTTGTGTGTTGGATGTACTTTACACAGGCGGTGCATGTTTTAAAACAAAGAATAGCCACATCATTCTGAGAAATCAGTCAATCATAAACTATAATGTTTTAAGCTTTATAGTGTTACTGAACGTGCAAAAAGAATGAAAATAGATTTCTCCTTTTTTTATGCGTTCAACCTCCTTAACAACCAGAACTGAACTACTGATATTTGCCATAAGCTCGGTTTGGAGCAGGCGAGGAGAGACACCCAAAATGCAGCCTGGAAGCGAGACAACAGGATTTATTCAAAAGAGAAAATAAAGTGTGGCATAGGTGCCAAAAAACCTATAATGAAGCACAAGAAAAATAAACTAAGGAGCAGGAGACATAGATAACTAAGTGTGTAAAATGCAGAGAAGCCAGGAATCATGAGCAAAGCTGCAAAACACAGTGATGCTGTATTCATGCAAGGCAGAAGACAGACATTTAAGATAGGGATAATCAAGGAACGAGAAACAACTGAGAACAACTGGGAAGGTGCAGGGACTGGGAAATGATCAGACAAAACCACTTAACAAGGAACACAAACATGGAGGGAGAATAAACACTGGAAACCAGCACCTAAGGACTAGGGGTGGGAATTATGAAGGACCTCATGATTCGATTTGGATCGCGAAACTTGGGTCATGATACAATCCTATCACGATTCAGTGACAATCAAGATATTGCGATATCAAGCATCATGGTCCCATATATTTTGAATTTTTTCAACTTACTCAAGCTCAAATCATGTCCCAAAGTAAAACTGTTGACATCTCTTTCATATAATAAAGTATTCTCGGGGCTTTATTTTCTGTGGAGACGCATCTTTGCACACAGGGAGGGCGGTGGACGGTGTTTGGAATAGATTCCCACCTCAGATACCGCCAGCTGACTCTGGACTCTTAAAAAGCAGCTGAAAACTTTTTTGTCTAACGAGGATTTCTGTTGAGTTTCAATTCATCTGCTTTTTAATGGTAAGTCTGATATTTTTTTTTCACAATATTTTTATTGAACCTTTTTTTAACAAACACGACACCAACAATCAAACCCTAACACCAAAGCAAACCAAAAACAAATGTTCTAAAAACACCAACAACCATTAACAAAACAAGTCAAACAATGCTCCTCTGCCCAGCCTAGGCAATCCACCGCACAAGTATACATATTATACATTCACCAATTTGGAATTTACAAGGTCCACACATATCATTCACCTTCTTCTTCAGAAGTTATGTTTAGTTTCTTTACATAATCAATGAAAGGTCTCCATATATTCTCAAACACATTTTCCTTTGATTTCAATATTGTAGCGAACTCAATATGAGCACCCTACTTGGCTTGCCAAGTGGGTTGACCCTATTGGCGACACAGGTAGGGTGCGGGACTCCGGAGCGGGAGGCGTGAGTTCGAATCTCCCGGTGGGACGTCGCCATGTCGAGCAGCACGTTACATTGGTGTCAGAAGTGGGATCTCCTGTCCAAAGTAGTAATGGGGCGCTGACATCGGGACGATGTCGAGAACCAGAGGGGAGTAGTGTAGCGAACTCAATATGAGCACCCTACTTGGCTTGCCAAGTGGGTTGACCCTATTGGCGACACAGGTAGGGTGCGGGACTCCGGAGCGGGAGGCGTGAGTTCGAATCTCCCGGTGGGACGTCGCCATGTCGAGCAGCACGTTACAATATGTATGTTATTCTTTCTAGTGGAAGGTTTGTTAACATCTGTCTTAACCACTGAGTCACATCTGGTCTATGAGTCTTTTTCCACAGTAGTGCAATACATTTTTTGGCGTTAAGCAAACTGAGGTCTACGAATGTTCTTTCACTCTTATTAAAGTTATGCTTTTCTGGATACAGACCCAACAAAAACAATTTAGGATTCAATATGAGTTGTTTTGAAATTATTTTTTCAATTGTTACCCTCACCTCTTCCCAAAACATTCTAATTTTTCTACATTCCCATAAACAATGAAATAGTTCCTTTACTTTCCAGACATTTTGTGCATATATCTAGTATGTTTTTGTTATATCTATTTAACTCCACCGGTGTAACATACATCCGCATTAACCATTTAAAATGTATCAATTTAAGACGTACATTTATTGATTTGGTTTGAGCTTCTGTACAAGCCAATTCCCATTGTTCCTCTGAAATTTCAATTTGCAGGTCTTCTTTCCAATAATTCATTCTTTTCTGTGAGTTTTCACTTGAGGATAATATCAGTGAGTTATAGAACTCTGAAATAATACCCTTTCTCTTACTATTTTTCGTCAAAATTTTTTCCAAGTATGAATAGGTAGGTCGGGTGAGAGCATTATTTTGATTTGATTGAATAAAATTCCTAAGCTGAAGATATATTAAAAAATGTGTTCTATTAAGATTAAATTTGGCCCTCAGTTCTTCAAAAGACATTATGTTGTCTGAACGTGCCAAATATAAGTCTTGAATCTTTTGAATCCCTTTTAAATTCCATAATTTAAATACAGCATCCGCTCTCCCTGGTGTAAAATATTGATTACCCCATATTGGGCTAAATTGTGACAATAAGTGCGGTTCTTTTAAATATTTTTTGATTTCATACCATATTTTGATCATATGCTTTACAATAGGATTTTTAACTTGTTTCTGTAATTTTTTAGCCGAGTCTGAGTATATGAATAAGGGAAGAGGTAAAGGTAAATTGTATGATTCCATCTCCGTCCAGTGAGGGAGATCATTTGATGAAAAATAATATGTCATAGACCTCAGTTGTGCTGACCAGTAATACAACATAAAGTTTGGACATTTCAGACCTCCACGATCAAATGGTTAATATAGTAAGGACAGACGTAATCTAGCCTTCCTATTGTTCCATATAAATTCCACTAACTTTTTTTTAATTCTTGAGAATAGATCTGAAGGTGGTGGTAAAGGAATGTATTGAAATAAATATAGTATTTTGGGTAAGATATTACTTTTAAGTATATTAATTCTCCCGATCATTGACATTGGTAGTGACATCCATCTCTGAAGTAACTCATTAATGTCTGTCATTAAGGCTTCATAGTTGATACTAGCGGCTGATTCTAACTTAGGCACAATTTGAATTCCTAAGTATTTAAACTGATTTACAACATTGAATTGATTTACCTCAGGAGCTGGGTGCTTTCTCTGGGTCTCATTTAGCATTAATATTGAAGATTTAGTTTTATTTATTCTATATCCTGATATTTCCCCAAAGTTCTTTATTAAATTTAACAAAGTCGGAATTGATGTTTTAAGATTCGACATAAACAAAATTATGTCATCAGCATACAGGGAGATTTTATGTTCTGTTGGTCCTACTTTAATTCCATATATTTGTGGATGTAAACGTACTGCCATCGCTAAAGGTTCAATTGCCATAGTAAACAGTAAAGGTGAAAGTGGACAACCTTGTCGACATCCTCTATTAATTTTTATTGATTTTGAGATATTGCTATTTGTTAGGATTTCTGCTGTAGCATTATTGTATATTATCTGAACCCATTTTATGAAATTCTTTCCAAGTCCAAACCTTTGTAAAACTTCAAAAAGAAAGGGCCATTCGACCCTATCAAAGGCCTTTTCAGCATCCAATGATAGGAGAGCTGTATCCGGCGCTTCTTTATTAGAATAAATAATATTAAATAGTCTTCTTACATTATGGAAGCCTTGTCTTCCCATTAAAAAGCCATTCTGATCTCGGTTAATTATATTTGGTAATATTTCTTGTAGTCGTCTTGCTAAAATTTTACAGATTATCTTAAGGTCTGCATTTAATAGGCGTATTGGTCTCATGTTTTCACATTTATTAGAAGGTTTACCTGGTTTTGGCAACAGTATAATTAAGGCATTATTTATATATGGCGGTAATTTACTATTTTGGAATGCTTCTAAAACCATTTCCAAAAATGGTTTTATTAATTTATTCTTAAATTTTTTGTAGAGGTCAACTGGAAGACCGTCAGGTCCCGCACTTTTTCCTGATTTCATATTATCAATGGCTAGCCCAACTTCTTCTTGACTAATTTTTGACTCCAGTATCTCCCTATTTTCATTTGGAATACACGGTATAGATAATCTGTCCAAAAACCCATTTAGTTTTGTTAAGTCAGTTTAATTTTTTGTATCATATAGTTTTTCATAATAATCTCTAAAGGCACTGTTAATTTCTAAAGGATCTACGACTGCCTGTCCGTTACTTATAATACTGGTAATTGGTGTTTTAAATTCTAATTGTTTAATCTGCCATGCCAATAATTTTCCTGATTTTTCACCTTGTTCATAAAAGGTTTGCTTCAATCTTAGAAGACTCAAGGCAGCTCTATTCGCTGATTTTTTTTGTCATATTCAGCTCTCAGAATCAGTAATTCATTCTCTAATTTGGGATTACTTCCTGCATACACTTTTTCTTGAAGAGTTTTTATTTTACGTTCCAATTGGACTCTCTCCTCTCGAGTCTTCCTAGATTTTGAACCCGTGTAACTAATAATATGCCCCCTAATAAAAGCTTTGAAAGCTTCCCACTTTATACATGCTGATGTTTGTGTAGTGTTGATATCAAAGAACTCATCTATCTGTTTTTCTATGTACTTAACAAATTCCTCATCTTGAAGCCATTTATGCTGAAATTGCCACCTACCAGGAACCTTTGTCAATTTCTTATCTACATATATTAGACAGCAGGGTGCTTGATCAGAGATTACAATGTTATCATAGAAACAATTTTGAATCTTGGACCTTAATTCTGTACAGATCAAAAAATAGTCAATACGTGAAAATGTCTTGTAGGTATTAGAATAACAAGAATAGGCTTTGACTTGTTTCATTTCTCTCCATATATCTAGCAATCTCAATTCTTTCATAAAATGATTAATGGTCATCCTACATCCATTGTGCGTACAGTCCTGTCCTGTTGACCTATCTATACTGGGATTCAATGTACAATTAAAATCCCCTGCTATTATATATAGCCCTGTGAGTGATGCTAAAGTAAGAAATAAATTAACGAAGAAGTTTTGATCATCTATATTGGAACCATATAAGTTCACCAGATTTATATTTTCTAATAACAAAGATCCTTGGATGATTAGGTATCTTCCCAATTTATCTCCAATTACATTTTTCACTTGAAATGGGACTGATTTATGTATGAGAGTCATGACTCCCCTGGCTTGAGATGAAAATGATGAGGTGAATACACTTCCCTGCCATCTACTCCTTATTCTTTTTACATCCTCCTCTATTAGATGAGTTTCTTGTAAAAACACAATTTTTGAACCTATGTCTTTTATTTTATTCAAAACTTGTTTAAGTTTTTTTAGATTTTGTAGACCTCTGCAATTCCATGATGTTAAATTAAGCTTAACGCTTTGGTCTATGATCAATAAAGAGTTTGAGATTACCTTGCAATATAAACATGCTCATACAGAGAAGCAAAAACATGGATGGTTGAACATTCATCCTACAAACTACACACAAACAAATTCCCCCTTCCCACATTCGTGGTAATCCCCCCAAAATCAAAAAAAAAATTCTGTCTCTCCTTATAGCCTGAATCTGCTCCTCCCCCGTGAGGATCAGTCAAACCACTCACTCTTTCCTCCTCTCAATCACCCTGACTCTGCTACTTTTAATGACATGACAATAACTCTCTTCTGTAGTTTTTCCAATTTAACTCCAAAATTTTATAGCAACTTTGTACATCATAGCTTTTTCTTTTTTTTTATATAATACAATCTATATTTTGTAGACATGCTATATGTTTCAAATCAGTCAGATACTTGAACACTTGCTTAAATATTCTACCTTTTATATCTTGTTCTTGCTTCATGCTTTGCTCTCGCCAGTCTCTCCTTGGATCTGCTTAATGGGTTCCTGCGCCTCCTGAGGGGTCTTAAAGACTTGGGTTCTCCCTTTATACGTGACCAGCAGTCTTGCAGGATAAATCACTCCGTGATGAATCCCAAGGCTGCGCAGCTCTTTACAGGCGGGGTCAAACGGTTTCCTTAATTGTTGGATTCCTGCGGCCAAATCTGGGTAGAACCGCACCTGTTGATCCTGGTATTTAATTTCTCCTTAAGTACGCGCTGCGTTGGAGACCGTCATCTTGTCCCTGTAGTTGAGGAACTTCATTATCAGCGTCCTCGGTGTTGTCTTCTTATCTCTCGGTGGGCCTATTCGGTGTGTGCTCTCCAAGACGACTGATGACTGTAGATCTGCGTTCAGCGCTTCTGGAATCCACTTTTCCAAAAAGGAACACGCATCCTGTTCCTCCGCCCCCTCCGGAAGCCCACAAGCCTTAAATTATTCCGTCTCGACCGGGATTCTAAGTCCAAGACGTTATCTTCCAGACGTTTATTTTTTAATTCCAATGTTTGGACCTTTAATTGCAGGCTGTTGACGTCATCTTCAGCGTTGGAGATCCGGAGCTCTGCCTGCGATATTCGCTCCATACAGTCGCTTATTTCTTTTCTCATAGCTTCTAACGCAGCTATAGTCCAATCAAACGTAGACGAAAAGTCTGTTCTCATAGCGCTGATGGCAGCAAGGACCACATTCGTTCCTTCGGCAGTCACCGCACCACCGCTAGCTCCCTCCTCAGCCATGGTCACAGGCGATTTATCTGCTGCGTCACGAGCGTGGAAATCTGTTAACTTGGCTTGTCTCGACGAATCAATTTTTCCTCCGCCTGATTACACAGCCTTAGTTTTTACCATATCCGCCCCCAAGCGCTAGAATAGGTTTTTGTTCCAATTGGGAGAGTTTTAGCCTACTTTTTTATCATTAGTTGCAGAGCAGAGTGGAGCACACCCTCCTACGCGGCCGCCATAACCGGAAGTGTAAGTCTGATATTTTTAAATTATTTTAATCTTGTGCTTTAACTTGTTTTTGTATTTTTTAAAATTATTATAGTATAATATATAGTATATTATAGTACAGTGCTTTGTGACTGTATGTCTGTGAAAAGCACTTCATAAATAAACTTTACTTACTTAGAGCTCGGAGAAAGAGCTCCATGCCGCTGTGTTTTTAGCTTAGCCGTTGCTAATGCTGCTCCAAGACGTGTGTGGCCCACCTTGTTGTTCCAAGTGTTTTTTTTTCTTTTTTTCATGCAGCACTTCTTGCAGGTTGTGTGTCATGTCAAGTTCTTTCCTTCCATCTTTGTTACAAAATCCAAAAAAGTCCCGACATTTGAGTTAACTTTGAGCCAACTGCTTCCTAACTTTCAAAGCTGGCTACAAATCTCCAAGACAAGTTATGACTTCACTTGACTGGGTGCTTGCTTTGTACCGTTTAGTGGACTGAAAACACCATTGATTAACTGATGATCCAAAAGTATATGAGTGTGCATTTTTTTTTAAAAATAAAAGATCCATCCATGTGTTTATGGATCGATGCGTTGTCGCCAGTGCCAAGTATCACAATCCATCACTGGATGGATCTTTTTTCTTTTTTCCCACCCCCACTAAGGACAAAATAGGACTTAAGGCATAATTATAAGAAGGAGCATAAAACCAGGAATAAATGTAACTAAGGAGAATTACCAGGAATTAATCCAAAAGTAAACTGTAACTCATAAACAAGGACTAACAGGAAAATGCATTTCCACATAAGATAGGAAATCAAGTTAAACCAAACTAAACCAGAACAACACAGGAAAAGTTTTAGAATAAGATTAAAACCAAGGGAGACAAACCAGACAAGGATGATGTTATGTCCATATCCTAGGAAACAAGGAGGAGGCTGAGGATGCAGTTGAACGTACTTTATTATAAACAGAACCAGTGTACAGTGACGCTCCGTACAGGCCAGGGGTCCATGACGAAGAGACGGAGTCTCTTCTGCCCTTACCCTTTATACACCTGGTGACGCCACCACCGGAAAGGTGGGTCATCACCTCCCACTACACCCAGGGTGCCACAGCCGCCATATTAGTACACCACATTTTCCCCTCCCTGTAGAAAAATGCCAAGCATACAGATTAGGCCCTCCCGAATTTAAACCCAACTCATACACTATTGGCAAAACACACATGTACAGAAATAAACAGGCCTATCCAATCACGCAAAATAAACTAGAGGGACCAGGTGGACTACTGGCTCGCCCTACATGGCCAGGCGGATTATTCTGCCGCCTTAATCATTACAGTCCATAAAGAAAAACAGCCATGTTCCAAAAAAAAAATTAAATTAATCCCAACATAATACACATATATACACTCCCAAATTAACACAGTATAGTGAACCATACAACTAACATGTATACATCTACATGTATACATCTATTGGCGGCCCCCACCCCAACACACCCACCCCACAATCACAGCAAAACAAATAGTTTGGCATAAAATAAATAGTGTTGGGGATTCTTCTTTTTTTTTTTTTTTTTTTTTTACACAGGGCCAGCACACAGTACAATACTTAGCACATGTTAATTAAATGACTTAAGGTCCTAAATTAGATCAAACACATATTAAACATCATCCCTAGTCATCTTACCGGCCCGCTAAGAAGGGCCATCTTCTGGGTCTCCATCCGGTGGATCCCGCCTGGAGTGCCTCTGCTTCTTAGCCTCCAGGGATGGGCTGGACCGGCGCCTCTTCTCCTTCATGCACCGCAGCTCATTTGGGTGTCTCCATGATGTATCCGACAGTCCCAAGTAACCGTCTTCCCGGGTAGCTACCACTTGCAGCCGCCCCGTTCATCTCGTCGCTCTCTTTTCCTATGGACGCCCCTCAGCCGAGCTTCCATCCTTGGTTGGATCTCATCACCAATGTGCAGGAGAGCTCGATTATGCTTTTGCAGTCCATCATGTTGCGACCGGGCCTCCCTCCCGGGTCGGGACGGTCCACCAACCCAGTCCAAAGCCCTCCTGTAATGCCGATGTTTGCCGATGCCATAGGACCTCGCCCATTGGTCCTGCCCCACACTCTTTTCCTTTGACTCCAGCAGCCGTCCTCCCGGGCATCCCCCCCTGTGCCGTCCAGTTCCCACATCCAGGGCAACTTGGACACTGGCATCGGGATCTTCTCGCGCTGGGTCTCTGCAGTGCCGGTCCTCATCACCTTCCAACACGCCAGGCCAATCACTGTCCCAGACCGCGTCATCCTCCACGTGCAGAGCAGGTCAGTCCCATAATCCACAGCCCAACCACTCTTCACCAGCACCGCCTACAATCTTGAATCCCAGGCCGTAAAACATATCAAAGTCAAAGTGCCTTTATTGTCATTCCATTGCTAAAAAACAATACAATAAAATTGAGATACTGCTCCCTAAAACAAACTGTCACACTCACAGTTCATTCATGAATTTAACATTCTCATAATTACAACAATAAATAATGCCTAAAACAATAATACCTAAAAAAGTTAAATACAATATGTACATAGCAATAATAAAAACATACTGAGCAATAAATAAATAAGACCAGCTTATACACAAGGTTATTGCCACAAAATAACCTAAAATAACATCAGCAGTCTGTATGTGTTATATAAATCCATTCAAAATACGCACTGCTGTTGGGGAAAAAACTATGATTAAACCTGGTAGTCCGGGTTTTATGGGATCTGTACCGCTTTCCTGAGGGGAGCAAGTGAAAGAAATCATGACCTGGATGAGTGCAGTCCTTAATAATGGCAGTAGCTCTGCTGAGGTACCAAGACCTGGAAATCTCTTCCAGAGAAGAGAGAGAACAGCCAGTGATTTTTTTGCGCAGTCTCGATTACTCTCTGCAAGGCTTTGCGGTCTGCAGCTGAATAGCCCCCATAACCAAACCGTGATGCCATATGACAAAATGCTCTCAATAGCAGAGCGATAAAATAAACCAGCAACTGTGCATTCAGGCCATTCCTCTTGAGGAGCCTCAAAAAGTGTAAACATTGTTGAGCCTTCTTTATCATAGCTATGGTGTTAACTGCCCAGGTAAGGTTGTGAGAAATATGAACACCCAGAAACTTAAAAGCCTCCACCCTCTCCACACACTCCTTGCCTATATATAGAGGAGGTGACTCACTACTATGCTTCCTAAAATCAATAATGAGTTCTTTTGTTTGTTTGTTGTTTTTTTTGTATTCAATAGCAGATTATCTGAGCACCATGTCACCAGTCTTTGGACCTCATCTCTGTATGCAGACTCATCTCCTCCTGGTATGAGCCCCACCACTGTTGTATCATCCGCAAACTTCACTATAATGTTTGTGGGATGAACAGGTATACAGTCATATGTGTACAATGAATACAAAGTGGGGCTCAACACACAGCCCTGTGGCGAGCATGTGTTAAGCATGACTGTAGAGGAGGAATAGGGTCTAACAGTCTGTGTTCTATTTGTTAGAAAGTCCTTAATCCAGCTGCAAGTGTCAGTAGGCAGACCAAGCTGAAGCAATTTAGTGATGAGAATACTGGGAATAATTGTATTAAATGCCGAGATATAGTCCACAAACAACACTCTTACATAGCTCCCCTTATCTTCTAAATGGCTGAATGCTGAGTGGAGAGCTATAGCAATAGCATCTTCAGTGGATCTGCTCCGCCTGTAGGCAAACAGGTACCAATCAAAGGCTGGGGGGAGACTAGACAAAAGATGTTTCAATACCATTTTCTCAAAGCACTTCATAACAATGGGTGTTAATCCTACCGGTCAATAGTCATTCAGACTGCTGATAATGTTTTTTAGGCACAGAAATAATGACTGCAGATTTTAAACACTGTGGAACAAAGGCTGCCTTAAGAGACAAATTAAAAATGTCAGTCAAAACAGAGCATAGCTGATCTGCACATGCTCTGAGCACCGTTCCTGGCACTCCATTGGGACCAGTAGCCTTTCTCGGGTGAACTGCTCTAAGTGTATTTCTCACCTCATGATCCTGCAGGGTCAGCACATCAGAGCTGGCATTCAATAACGTCAATGGGTCCGGGTGAGGTGTATTTGCCTCAAACCGTGCGAAAAAGCAGTTCAATTATTCTGTCAGTGAGGCGTTGATGTTACTAAAACTGATGCTGCTGCCCTTATAGTTTGTGATATGGTGAAAGCCTTGCCATACTCGTCTCGAACCATTATCAGAAAAATGGTCCTCAACTTTCCTCTTATAGGCCTGTTTGGCCTCTTTAATGCCTTTCTTCAGATTAGCCCGGGCGA
This sequence comes from Pholidichthys leucotaenia, assembly GCA_020510985.1. Classification (NCBI taxonomy): domain Eukaryota; kingdom Metazoa; phylum Chordata; class Actinopteri; order Cichliformes; family Pholidichthyidae; genus Pholidichthys; species Pholidichthys leucotaenia. The sequence goes on from CM035836.1 coordinate 398,581,377, forward strand.
TGCTATACAGATCTGTATCCCCTGACCTGAAGGCTGTATCACGGGCTCTGAGAAGTGCCTGGACTTCTTTTGTCATCCAAGGCTTCTGGTTAGGAAAAACCCTAATGTGTTTTTCCACAGTTACCTGGTTGATACAGTAGGTGATGTAGCATAATACAGTCTGCGTGTACATTTCTAGATCCTGATTCTTGAATAAATCCTATAAAGTGTTTGGAAAACAGTCCTGCAGCTGAGAGAGAGCTCCCTCAGGCCGTGTTGTGATGTTCTTTATAGTAGGTCTAGCAGTTCTCCTGAGGGGGGTGTATGCTGGGATGAGGAGCAATGATAGATGGTCTGACAGGCCAAGATGTGGAAATGGCGCAGTTCTGTAAGCATGCTTCAGGTTAGAATACACCCAATCAAGACGATTCTTTCCCCTAGTGGCACATTTCACATACTGTGTGAAATTAGGCAGCACAGTTTTCAAGCATGCTTGATTAAAATCACCAGCTATAACAGGGGTGTCAAACTCATTCCATGGAGGGCCAAGACCCTGCAGGTTTTACTTCCACCCAGTCTCTTCAGCAGGTGTTTTCACTGATCAGCAATCAGTAGGACGAAATTCAGAGAAATCACCTGTTGAAGACACTGGGTGGAGGTAAAACCTGCAGGGTCTTGGCCCTCCATGGAATGAGTTTGACACCTGTGAGCTATAATGTGAACACCCTCGGGATAGGCCTGCTGCTGTTTATTTATAACACTGTACAGATGACCAAGGGCCGCTTTAGTATTTGCATCAGGAGAAATATAGACAGCTGTAATAATAACCACTCAAAACTCTCTCTGAAGATAAAAAGGCCGACATAAAACTGACATTGTCTCTAGGTCAGGAGAACAGTAAGTGTTAATAATACGACTGTGATTGGTCCAAGAGTTGTGAAGAAAAATACAGAGACCACCCCCTCTGTTTCCTGGATTCCGCTGTTCGGTCTATACGGTGAAGTGTGCGCTCTGGTAGCTGCACTGCAGCATCGGTGCTCAGCGGATGGAGCCAGCTTTCCATTAACAGCAGCATTGATATATCACAACCTAAGATGTTCAACCCCGAGGCGGTCACCACGAACTGGACTCTGGTCATCACCGCTGACTTGTACCTCGCCGTCAGCTCCAGCGATCCCACCACGGTCATCTTGTTTCCTCCGTAGCCAAAACACAGCGTTGTGAACTCCCCCAAACGGTAATGTGGGAACAGCCTCCTCACCATGGGCAGGTTCAGCACCGAAGCCACCACTCCTGTGTCCACCAACAGTGAAACTTCTATCCCGTCCAGCAACACATTGCAGTAGATGTACCCATTTGTGCTCGGGGAGACAGTATGAACAACCGTGGGATCCACAGCGGGGGAATCCGCTCCACATTTTCGATCCTCCGGCTCAAAATTTTTGCAGGCTCTGGTGAAGTGATGCAGAAGACTGGATTTTCCGCATCGCTTGCCCTTTGCCGGACACTTTCTTGCCTTATACCGGTGCCTTGCGGACCCACAGCCATAACATTTTGGCAGACCTAATTTTTACAACGGTGGCATATTCTTCTTCACTCATGCCGTCCTCGTTGTCTGAGCCCACAGCCAGCATATTCCAACTTGGTTCTCCACGCCTCAACATGTCTCTCTTACGGAGGTCTTCAAACAGTTTTTCCACTGCCTCGCACTGCTTCGCTATTTCAATAGCCGTGGCTAACGTCAGTTCATCCGGATATGTCAGGAGCCTCAGCCATGCTGCAGAACAAAGAACACGCTCCACCAACTGATCACGGACCATTTCATCCTCCAGGGCTCTGAAATGGCACTCCCTCACCAGCTGATGTAGGTCTGCGTCGAAATGCTGCACCGACTCCCGTCTGCTGGTGGTGCTGCAGAAATTTTATTCGCCAGACTATGACATTCTCAGGAGCGTGAAAATAGTGCGCCATTAGCTCCACCACGTCCTCATAATTGTCGGCCTCTCCTAACGTGCCAAGGATCCGCTGACCCTCCATCCCAAGACTGTGAACAAGGATAGCCCTCGCACACAGCTTCTCAAGCTTGCTGAGGTTAAGGGCCACCAAATAATTTCGAAACGCCGCATACCACCTAGCCCAGGGTACAGGCGGCTCACCCGGAACCTCCAAAAATGGCCAAAAAGTGGTCACAGCTCGTTCCATACCTTTGTTCTCGTCGCCAAATGTTATGTCCATATCCTGGGAAACAAGGAGGAGGCTGAGGATGCAGTTGAACGTACTTTTTTTTATAAACAGAACCAGTGTACAATGACGCTCCATACATGCCAAGGGGTCCATGATGAAGAGACAGAGTCTCTTCTGCCCTTACCCTTTATACCCCTGGTGACGCCACCACTGGAAAGGTGGGTTGTCACCTCCCACTACAGCCAGGGTGCCACAGCCACCATATTGGTACACCACAGATGACACAGGGAATACTCTCAGCAACAAGCTGAAACTAAACTAGAATAAATCATAATACAGTAAGTCTAAGATCACAGAAACAACTCAAAAGGGTTGGGCAGGATCCCAATCATGTCCCCATGCTAATATTCCTGTTTTACAATTTCTAACAGGAACTTCAAAGTAATAAATAATTACTTCTAATGTTGATGAGTTGGGGTGAATTACTGTACAGGTGTATCTCAGTAAATTAGAATGTGATTGAAACTTCTAGCGCCACACAAGTTGGCTGCCTTTTTGCAACAGCGGCTCAATTCTGAGTTTTTCTTCCTATTTCTTATTTACTGTCTGTCTTCTCTGGTCAAACTTTCTGATCCGGCGACACCTTATCCGTCACAGACACACAAATCACCCCAAATGTCTCCCGAGCTGGTGGACGGAGCCATTGTTTATAGCAGGAGACGGTACAACAGGGACCAGCTGTTAGCACTTAACCGCCCCACGGTGCTAAAAACTCGACAGACCAGGAGAAATCGGATGAAAACGGCATGGATGTCGAGCTGGAGTAAGACAGTGAGCGAGGAATACAAGGTACAGACCCGTCCTTCCATCCATTATCATGGGGAATGTATGATCGCTACTCAATAAGACAGATGAGCTAGCGGCCATGTCCCGCTACGAGAGCGCCTTCAGAGAGATTAGCATGATGTTGTTTACTGAGACGTGGCTAACAGAGCTAGCAACAGATGCTATCATCGAACTGGAGGGTTTCCATGCAATATGGGTAGACCGGACACCAGACAGTGGGAAGGCAAGGGGCGGAGGAGTGATAATGCATGTGAATAACAGATGGTGTAAACCTGGGCACATCACGGTTAAAGAGCAACACTGCAGCAAAGACAGTGAGTTGCTAGCTGTTAGCATGCAGCCTGTATACCTCCCTAGGGAATACTCACACGTGATCTGCATTGTTATTTATGCAAATCCGTCGGCAAACGCTGGGGCAGCGCATGACATCATCCACTCAGTCACTTGCAGGCTTCTGACAGAACACCCAGATGTTCTTCTCTTCATCTTGGGTGATTTTAACCATATTTCACTGTCCTCCATTCTGCCCACGTTCACCCAGTATGTCACGTGCCACACCAGAGACAATAAAACACTGGACTTATTCTATGCAAATACTAAGGAGGCGTACACCTCATCGCCACTGCCTCCACTCGGGAGATCGGATCACAACTTGTTTCACCTCCTACCGGTGTACAGACCCCTAGTACACAGACGACCTCTGGTTACGCGCACAGTGAAGATATGGTCTGAGGAGGCAATAGACACTCTAAAGGACTGACTTGAAATCACTGCCTGGGAGCAGCTCTGTGATCCACATGGTGAGGATATCAGCGGCCTCACTCACACCATTACGGACTACATCAACTTCTGTGTGGATAACACCGTACCGACCAAGACCTTATGGTGTTGCTCAAACAACAAACCCTGGATCAACCCCGAGATAAAGTCCCTACTGAGAGAAAAGAAAAAGATCTTCAGGTCGGGGAACAGGGAGAAGCTGAAGTTCATACAGAGGAAGCTAAGGAGGAAGATCAGAGAAGGCAAGGACAGCTTCATAAAGAAGATGGAGGACAAGCTGCAACAGAACAACATCGGCGGGGTCTGGAGAAGCCTCAAAACCATCTCTGGGCTCAAGAATGCCTCCTCCCAGGCCATGGGGGACAGAAAGTGGGTGAACAACTTGAACCTGTTTTTTCACAGGTTTGACCAACTGCCCTCCCCTCCGCCTGCACACCAACCGCTGCTGCCTCTACCGTCATCTAGACCTGTTGTCCACCGCCTCCCACACCAACCCCCCCCCCCCCCCCCCCACTCCTAGCACACAGCCCCCTAGCCCCAACCTGACCCTCACTAAGACCCAGGTGAGGGCGGAGCTGGGGAAGATCAAGGCGAGGAAGACCTCGGGTCTGGACTGCATCAGCGCAAAGCTCCTCAAGTCCTGCGCAGACCAGCTGTGTGGGATTGTGGAGCACATCTTCAACCTGAGCCTAAAGCTGGGGAGGGTACCACAGCTGTGGAAAACATCTTGTGTGGTTCTCGTACCAAAGACTTCCCACCCCAGAGACTTGAACAGCTACAGACCAGTGGCCCTCACTTCTCACCTAATGAAGACCCTGGAGAGACTGCTCCTTGCCCACCTCTGCCCCCTGGTGGGACCAGCAATGGATCCACTCCAGTTCGCCTACCAGCATGGCATCGGGGTGGAGGATGCAGTGATCTTCCTCCTTCACCGTTCCCTGTCCCACCTGGAGAAGCCTGGGAACATAGTAAGGATCATGTTCTTTGACTTCTCCAGTGCTTTCAGCACACCATCCAACCAGTGATCCTGAAGGACAAGCTACTGTGTGCAGGGGTGGACCAGCACCTGTCATTGTGGATCCTGGACTACCTCACAAACCTGGCCACAGTTTGTGAGAACCCAGGATTGTGTGTCCGACACTATCATCTGCAGTACGGGGGCCCCTCAGGGAACAGTTCTGGCTCCCTTCCTGTTCACCCTTTATACTGCAGACTTCTCACACAACACACCACACTGCCATCTACAGAAGTTCTCTGACGACTCTGCGATCATCGGCCTCATGTCCGACCGGGATGAAGCTGATTACAGACGACTTATCCAGGACTTCGTGGACTGGTGCTATCGGAACTGCCTCCAGATCAATGCAAGGAAAACTAAGGAACTGGTGGTGGACTGCCATAGGCAAGGACAACCTCTCACAGCACCAGTAAACATCCAGGGAACAGACATTGAGATGGTGACATCCTACAAGTACCTGGGTGTTCATTTGAACAATAAACTGGACTAGTCACACAATACCGGTGCACTCTACAAGAAGGGACAGCGCATGCTGTTCCTACTGAGGAGGCTCAGATCTTTTGGTGTACGAGGGGTGCTCCTGAAGACCTTCTATGATTCGGTGGTAGCATCAGCCATCACATTTGGAGTGGTCTGCTGGGGCAACGGCATCACGGCAGCCGACAGGAAGAGACTGAATAGACTGATCTGGGGCAGCTCCTCGACCCAGTGGAAGAGAGAGGAGGATGGTGGCTAAGCTGTCATCTCTGCTGGAGTCTGAGTCCCACCCCATGCAGGACATGCTGAACGCACTGAGGAGCTCATTTAGCAGTAGACTGCATCATCCTAGGTGTGCGACCAAGAGGTTTTGCAGGTCCTTCCTACCCATGGCTGTCAGACTTTATAACCTAAGCAGGGCTGCCTGCAGAGGTTTTAAAAAAAACTTTACGACTTAATAAGTACTGAATGCAAAAGACGCAACAAACTTGAACAATAATGGTCCCCTCCTTTATACAACTAGGACAGTATCAATCGCTACGGAGGGTGACAACTAGGCTGATTCAAATACAAAATAATGCTGTATGGATATACTGTATATTCATACTATGTGGGGTAACTGAACAGACCGTTATGCTGTTTATTCCATCTAGCTACAATACTCCGCGCTGTGTATATATATTTATGTGTACATATGTATATTCACTGCTCTTATTATCTTATCTTCTAAATTATTGCTCTGAGTGTTGTTATCCCTGTGCTGTTGCAATCCTGGAATTTCCCCATTGTGGGACTAATAAAGGCTTATCTTATCTTAAGTTGATTTATTTCAGTACTGTAATTCAATTCGAAAAATGAAACTTGTAATAAATTCATTATACAAAGTGATATATTTCACTTGTTTATTTCTTTTAATTTTGGTGGGCTTATAGTTAGTGAAAATCTCAAATTCAGTTTCTCAAAAAATTAGAATATTACATAAAATTAATTTTAAAAAATGGATTTGTAGTAGAAATATTGGCCGACTGAAAAGTATGTCCATGTACACATTCAATACTTGGTCAGGGCTTCTTTTGTATGAATTACTGCATTGATGCGGTGTGGCATGGAGATGATCAGCCTGTGGCACTGCTGAGGTGTTACGGAGGCCCAGGTCGCTTGGATCTCGTCTGCTTTGTTGGGTCTGGTGTCTCTCATTTTTCTCTTGACAATACCCCATAGATTCTCTGTGAGGCTTAGGCCAGGAGAGTTGATTGGCTAATCAAGCACAGTGATACCATGGTCATTAAACCAGGCTTTGGTACTTTTGGCAGTGTGGGCAGGTGCCAAGTCCTGTTGGAAAATGAAGTCAGCATCTCCATAAAGCTTGTCAGCAGAGGGAAGCATGAAGTGCTCTAAAATTTCCTGGTAGATGGCTGCGTTGACTTTGGACCGACACCAGTAGATGACATGGCTCCCTAAATAATCAGTGACTGTGGAAATGTCACACTGGACCTCAAGCAACTTGGATTCTGTGCCTCTCCGCTCTTCCTGCAGACTCTGAGACTTTGATTTCCAAATGAAATGCAAAATTTACTTTCATCTAAAAAGAGGATGTTGGACCACTGAGCAACAGTCCAGTCTGTTTTCTCTTTAGCATAGGTGCAATGCTTCTGATGCCGTCTCTGGTTCAGGAGTGGCCTGACCCAAGGAATCCCACAGTTGTAGCCCATGTCCTGGATACGTCCGTGTGTGGTGGCTTTTGAAGCACTGACTCCAGTGGCAGTCCACTCCTTGTGAATGTCCACCAAATTCTTGAATGATCTTTGCTTCACAATCCTCTCAAGGCTGCAGTTATCCATGTTGCTTGTGCACCATTTTCTGCCACACTTTTTCCTTCCACTCAACTTTCCATTAATATACTTGGATACAGCACCCTGTGAACAGCCAGCTTTATTAGCAATGACCTTTTGTGGCTTACCTTCCTTATGGAGGGTGTCAATGACTGTCTTCTGGACAACTGTCAGGTCAGCAGTCTTCCCCATGATTGTGTCTGAACCAGACTGAGAGAGCATTTGAAGGCTCAGGAAACCTTTGCAGGTGTTTGGAGTTAATTAGCTGGTTAGAATGTGACACCATGAGTCTACAATATTGAACTTTTTCACAGTATTCAAATTTTTTGAGAAACTGAATTTGGGACTTTCATTAGCTTGTAAGCCATAACCATCAACATTAAAAGAAATAAACACTTGAAATATATCACTCTGTGTGTAATGAATCTATATATGAGTTTCATTTTTTTGAACTGACTTACTGAAATAAATCAACTTTTCAATGACATTCTAATTTATTGAGCTGCGCCTGTAGATGATTAAATATAGAATGCTTATTTAGGGTTATAGCCTCAGACTGTATATGTTTTAGGTTATTCAGATCAGTGTTAAAAAATGCCAAAGTCTGTTCACCCTACATTCATTCTTTCTGGTTGCAAAAAGTGTCTGTATGTCATGATCACATTTGTGTGAAAAGGCATACTAAGAAGCATAATAAGAAAGGATACTCAGCAGTTGGGAATGACAATTTACTACAGTGTATGTTCCTTCATTTTTCTCAGTCAGATCCATCCTTGACTTATTATGCCTGGTTTTAAAAAGCTCTAATGGTGTAGATGAATGGGTGATGCTGCAGAGACCATGTCCACCTTTTTGTCCTTTATGTACAGTATATGCATGGTCTTGGGGGTCACTCATTAGCACTGTTGACTCACAAATAGACAGGACCCTTCTGTGGAGAGTTTGAATGTTGGTATGGGTTTACTCTGGGGGCTTTAGTTTCTCCAGCCATGAAATAGAACCAGGACAATGTTCCAATTTTTTTTTTAAATAAAATAAATAAAAATGTTAATCTCAACTGTTCATTGTTGGTTAGATTAGAAAGTCTTTAACATCCCAAGGCATGATTTTGTTTGCACCAGTCAACATCATCACCAATAGAAATAAGAACATTAAAACATAAAACAAGTATAATCATAGTGGTATTTTTTTTTTTTTTAGATTTAGTATACTTTATTGATCCCCAGAGGGGAAATTGAGGGTCATCCACCACCTGGATGGATGAAGCAGCCACGATACGGCGCTATCCCTTAACCATTCACACACACATTCACACCTAGGGCCACTTTAGAGTCTCCAATTAACCTAACCTGCATGTTTTTGGCATGTGGGAGGAAACCGGAGAAATCCCGGGGTAAACCCACGCATACACGGGGAGAACATGCAAACTCCACACAGATCACTGTTGGTCGGGGGCTGGGATCGAACCCACGATCCCACGATCCCCCAGCCAAGGGTAAACTGTGCTGCAGCAGTGCTAACCACTGCGCCACCGTGCAGCAGGTATGTAACCTAAAGTTTGTTTAAATGTATGGTTAAGTGTGCGCGTGCGCACGCACGCATGCACGCACGCACGCACACACACACACACCCCTCACAAAAAGTTAGGGATATTTGGTTTTCGAGTGAAATTTATGAAAAATATAAAAAGTTCACGCTACAGTGATAATATATCATGAAAGTAGGGCATTTAAGTAGAAGCATGCAATGGTGATTTCCTCATCTCAAACAATTTACTGAAACCAAAGCCAACAACAGTGGTAGGTATACCACAACAAAAAATGTCAATGTCTCAATAATTTGTCATGTGCCCTTGAACATCAACTACAGTTTTACAACAACGTCTCATGCTGTTCACAAGTCGACTTATTGTCTGCTGAGGCATGGCATTCCACTCTTCTTGAAGTGTGGCCCTCAGGTCATTGAGGTTGTGGGGTGGAGGGTTATGAGCCTCTACACGGTGACTCAGCTAATGCCATAGGTTTTCTATGGGATTCAGGTCTGAAGAAAGTGCAGGCCACTCCATTTGAGGCACCCCAGCCTCCAGCAGCCATTCCCTAATGATGCAACCTCGATGAGCTGGAGCATTGTCATCCATGAAGATGAAATTGGGCCTGTGTTGTTCATACAGGGGCACAATGACTGGATTAATGATGTTATTCAGGTAGTATTGGCTTGTCAGTGTACCATTCAGAATGTGTAGGGCAGTTCTGTATTGATTAAACACACCTGCCCAGACTCTAACACCACCACCAAAAGCTCATCAGGTGACAACAGTGACTGATGCATAGCACTCTCCTTGACATCTCCAACATTGTTGGCGGCCATCATCAACGTGAATCGACTTTCATCAGAGAACAGCACTGATGCCCACTGGTCCCTTGTCCAGCGTAAATGCTCCCTGGCCCATACAAGACAGTGATGCCTGTGCCTAGTAGTGTGTTCAGGCACCCTTGCAGGTTGTCTAGCATGCAGACCATGCTGCTGTAAACGGTTTTGAATGGTCTGACGTGACACTTGGGTGCCTCTCACCTCCCTTTAATGTGCCTGGAGTTGAATGGCATTCATCATCCAATTCTGCAGGACACTGTTCACAATGAAGCAGTCAATAGTGTGAGATGTAGCCAAAGGACGTCCACTTCTCTGCCTTTCTGTGACTCTTCCAGTCTCTCTGTATCTCTGTTGCAACCTGCTGATGACACTCTGTGGCATTCTAAGCTCAGTGGCCACTTCCCTCAGAGAACATCCTGTTTGAAGCCTTGCAATGGCGAGGTACTGTTGATCAGTTGTTGGGTGTCGTCTTGGTCTCATGATGTCAAAATGTGAACAGCATGATGAAGAGGACTGTTTAAATACCAATTCTAATTGAACCAGAAAATTTATTGGTTGATTCATGGCTCAAACATCTGTTGTGAATTTTGCCATTAACCCTTTAACTGCCCAGATTAAATGGATGGGTCACACGCCCCCAGTGGCACAGCGCAGCAGCTGCATGTGTCAACTTATTGACGTCCCCCGGCTATGTGAATATGAAAATATATGGGTTTTTTGACATTTTATTGATTTTTTTGGTTCATATACTTTGAAGATTAGATAAAAACATATCCCTGTAGAAAAATCGGCATCAAAGAAACCGGACCAATTTTACGTAAATGTGTCCAAAGTCCACTTTTAACTGAGTTATGCAATTTATATAGCTGCTGTGACATTATGCAAATTAGATGCGTAAATTTATTCCTACCTGAAACTTTGGATCATATTCTACAGCTTTCTCATTAACAGTAAGCCATTATCTCTTGTAACTTTCAAGTTATAGCCTTGGAAATCTGAACTATTTTATGGACAAAAATTTTTTACCACTCTTGACTACTAGGGGGGGCCTTGACCCCCCCCCCCCCCCCCAACCGTCCCTGTTGCCATATGGCGCCTGGGGCAGTTAAAGGGTTAAGCACTTTGTTAGATAACAGAAAGTTAATCAAAAACTACTGAAACACTGAACAGTTGGACATGTGCATTCAAAAGATTGGAGAAGGTCAAATTAAGTTCACCTGTAAAGGTTATTGTCATGAACCCCCTCGTGCGCTTTTACATAGTACACGGAGGAGAAGGAAGAATGGACTTACTCGCAGGTCACACCAAACACACATTCATTAACACAAAAATAGACAGACCAAAATAACATAGACTGCTCGGGTAAAACTTGGAGTCCTCCAGGATGCTCGGCTGGCATGGGAGAAGAAGCTGGGCAACCGTGCCTAAGCGTAGCAGTTATGCTGCAAGGGGAAACGCTACCAACAAGCGGAGCAGCACAACTGCAAACAGAAACGCTAACAGCTCTACTCACCGTGCAAGAACAGTCCAAGTCGTCCAAGTCTGCCAGCAAGCACACACACAAACAATCCTTCACCGATGTGACTGTCACACAACGAATAATGACCGTGTGATCGAGTACAATGGTCCAGCGGTGTTTGACTGGCAAAGCCCTGCCTACAAACACCGCTGGCGTGACAAACTGGAAACACCTGGGCGAGGCGCGGGACAGATAATTACCGGGGTGGACAGCTGACTGTCAGAGAGAGAGGGGGCATGGTCGGACCGGCGAATGTTAGACAGCACCCACCAGAAAGTGAGTCAAACGGCTGCCCAACAATCGCTGGCCAGAACAGTGGCTACAGGCATGGGAAAAAAAACAGCACACAGACATGAAAACAACGAGAAATCTAAAGATAACAAAACATAATAAACCCAATGCCTGAGCCACCAAGAACGGTCAGAACCGAGCCTACAGGAAACACGGGCTCGGTTCGTGACAGTTATAGTACATTTTAGGTGCATCCTGAAATTTCACCAGAAAGCTGAATATCCCTAACTTTTTGTAAGCTGTGTGTGTGTGTGAGTGTGTGTGTGTGTGTGTGTGTGTGTGTGTGTGTGTGCGTGCGTGCATAGGTACATACATAGATAGATAGATATACATGTATATGGTAAGATAAATCTTTATTAGTCCCACAATGGGGAAATTACAGGATTGCAGCAGCAAAGGGATAGCAGCACTCAGAGATAAGAAATTGGATATCAAAACAGTAAATATACATACATATAAAGAGTATACGTATATACACAGTGCAAGAGCATTGCAGTTAAATGGTATTTACAGCATTACACTTAAGTTAAATTATCCGTCAATATATAAATATAAATCCAGACAGTATAGTTCACAGTTGAATGAACAGTGTTGTTGTCACCTTCAGTAATAACACAACATAACAAAAATAATTTTTTTGGGACTTCCGGTTATGGCTGCCACGTAGGACGGACGTGTCTCGCTCTGCTCTGCTCCTGAAAAAAAAAATCGGCAAATAACTCTCTCATTTGGGACAGAATGTATCCCAGCATTTGGGCGAGGATATGTCGGCGAAGCCTAAGGCTGGAAAACCAGGAAAAGGAAAAAGCGAGCCGCCGAAACAGTCCAAATTAACGGACTTTCAGGTCTGTGACGCAGCAAACAAAACTCCATATATGGCGGAGGAGGCTGGCAACGCTGCGATTTCTGCGGGGAATGGCGCAGATGCGCTGATGGCAGCCATGAGTTCAATGAGAGCGGACTTTTCCTCTAGATTTGATGGGATTATGACAGCGTTGGAAGGAATAAGAAAGGAATTGGGTGACTGTGTAGAACGAACGGCGCAGATGGAGCTCCGTCTCGCTAGTGCTGAAGATGACGTCACCCGTCTTCAATTAAAGGTGCGCACTTTGGAAAAAAAAATAAATCTCTGGAAGATAATATTTTGGATTTGGAATCTCGGTCGAGACAGAATAATTTGAGGCTGGTGGGTCTTCCAGAGGAATCAGAAGGTCGGGACGTATGTTCCTTTCTGGAAAAGTGGATTCCGGAGGTGCTGGCAGCGAGGAGTTGCAATCAGCAGTGGTTCTGGAAAAAGCACATCGTATTGGCCCACGGAGAGATAAGGGACCGCCGAGGACCTTAATTATGAAGTTTCTTAGCAACAGAGACAGGATGAAGATCTTCAACGCTGCACGTGCTAAAGGAGAGATTAAACACCAGGACCAGCAGGTGCGGTTCTACCCAGATTTGGCCACAGGAATCCAGCAATTGAGGAAGCAGTTTGATCCCATACGTAAGGAGCTGCGCAGCCTTGGGATTCGTCATGGTGTAATCTATCCTGCGAGACTGCTGACCACGTATGAGGGCAGAACCCACATCTTCAAGACCCCAGAGGAGGCGCAGGAGTTCATCAAGAAGATCAAAGAAGAAGAAGAGACTGGTGGGAGCTAAGCATGAACAAAATATAAGGTAGAATAATTAAGCATTTGCACAGGCATCTGACTGACTTGAAGTAAATAGTAAGTTTACAAAATATAGATTGAATTATATATTAAAAAACAAAACAAAAACAAAACAAACAAACAAAAAAAAAAACTATGATGTACAAAGTTGTTAAAAATTTTGGAGTTAAGTTGGAAAACTACAGAGGAGAGTTAATGTTACGTCATTAAAAGCAGTAGAGTTAGGGTGATTGGGAGGATGAAGAAGGAGTGGCTTAGGCTGTTCCCCGTGGGTGTGGAACGGTCGATGGCTATATCGGGAGACAGAATTTTTCTTTTGATTTTGGGGGGTTTGCCACAAGTGTGGGAAGGGGAAATTTGTTTGTGTGTAGTTTGTAGGATGAATGTTCAACCACTCATGTTTTTGCTTCTCTGTATGAGCATGTTTACACTGCAAGGTAATCCCAAACTCTCTATTGATCATGGACCAAAGTGTTAATCTTAATTTAACTTCATGGAATTGCAGAGGTCTACAAAATTTAAAAAAACTTAAACAAGTTATGAATAAAATAAAGGACATGGGTTCAAAAATTGTGTTTTTACAAGAAACTCATCTGATAGAGGAGGATGTTAAAAGAATTAGGAGTAGATGGCAGGGAAGTGTATTCACCTCTTCATTTTCATCCCGAGCCAGGGGAGTTATGACTCTCATACATAAATCAGTTCCTTTTCAAGTGAAAAATGTAATTGGAGACAAATTTGGAAGATATGTAATCATTCAAGGTTCTTTGCTATTAGAAAATATAAATCTTGTGAACTTATATGGTCCCAATATAGATGATCAGAAGTTCTTTGCTAATTTATTTCTCATCTTATCATCACTTACAGGGCAACATATAATAGCAGGGGATTTTAATTGTACATTGAATCCAGGTGTGGATAGATCAACAGGACTGGATTGTACGCACATTGGATGTAGGATGACTATTAATCATTTTATGAAAGAATTGAGATTGTTAGATATATGGAGAGAAATGAAACCACAAGTTAAAGCCTATTCTTGTTATTCCAGTACCTACAAGACATTCTCACGTATTGATTATTTTTTGATTTCCACAGAATTAAGGTCCAAGATTCAAAACTGCTTTTATGATAACATCGTGATTTCTGATCATGCACCCTGTTGTCTAATATATGTAGATAAAAAATTGACAAAGGAATCAGGTAGATGGCAATTTCAGCATAAATGGCTTCAGGATGAGGAATTTGTCAAGTATATAGAAAAACAGATAGACGAGTTCTTTGACATCAATACTACACAAACATCAGCATGTGTAAAGTGGGAGGCTTTCAAAGCTTTTATTAGGGGACATATTATTAGTTATACAGGATCAAAATCTAAGAAGACTCGAGAGGAGAGAGCTAAATTGGAACATAAAATAAAAAATCTTCAGGAAAAAGTGTATGCAGGAAGTGACCCAAGGTTGGAGAATGAATTACTGATTTTGAGAGCTGAATACGACAAAAAATCAGCGAATAGAGCTGCCTCGAGTCTTCTAAGATTGAAACAATCTTTTTATGAACAAGGTGAAAAATCAGGAAAATTATTAGCATGGCAGATTAAACAATTGGAAATTAAAACACCAATTACCAGTATTATAAGTAATGGACAGGTAGTTATAGATCCTTTAGAAATTAATAGAGCCTTTAGAGATTACTATGAAAAATTATATGATACCAAAAATGAACCTGATTTAACAAAACTAAATGGGTTTTTGAACGAACTATCTATACCGTGTATTCCAAATGAAAACAGGGAGATATTGGAGTCTAAAATTAGTCAAGAAGAAGTTGGGCTAGCCATTGATAATATGAAATCAGGAAAAAGTGCAGGACAAGATGGTCTTCCAGTTGACCTTTATAAAAAATTTAAGAATAAATTAATAAAACCTTTTTTGGAAATGGTTTTAGAAGCATTTCAAAATAGTAATTTACCATCATACATAAATAATGCCTTAATTATACTGCTGCCAAAACCAGGTAAGCCCTCTAATAAATGTGAAAATATGAGACCAATAAGCCTATTAAACGCCGACCTTAAGATAATCTGTAAAATTTTAGCAAGACGAATACAAGAAATTTTACCAAATATTATTAATCGAGATCAGAATGGCTTTATAAAGGGTAGACAAGGCTTCCATAATGTAAGAAGACTATTTAATATTATTTATTTTAATAAAGAAGCACCGGATACAGCTCTCCTATCACTGGACGCCGAAAAGGCCTTTGATAGAGTTGAATGGCCCTTTCTTTTTGAAGTCCTACAAAGGTTTGGACTTGGAAATAATTTCATAAAATGGGTTCAAATAATATACAATAATGCTACAGCAGAAATCCTAACAAATAACAATATTTCAAAACCAATAAAAATCAATAGAGGATGTCGACAAGGCTGTCCACTTTCACCTTTACTGTTTACTATGGCAATTGAACCTTTAGCGATAGCGATACGTTTACATTCACAAATATATGGAATTAAAGTTGGACCAACAGAACATAAAATCTCCCTGTACGCCGATGATATAATTTTGTTTATGTCGAATCTAAAAAAATCAATTCCAACCTTGTTGAATTTAATAAAGAATTTTGGGGAAATATCAGGATATAAAATAAATAAAACGAAATCTTCAATATTAATGCTAAATGAGACCCAGAGAAATTACCCAGCCCCTGAGGTAAATCAATTCAATGTTGTAAATCAGTTTAAATATTTAGGAATCCAAATTATGCCTAAGCTAGAATCAGTCGCTAGTGTCAACTATGAAGCCTTAATGTCAGATATCAGTGAGTTAACTCAGAGATGGATGTCACTACCAATGTCGATGATCGGGAGAATCAATATACTTAAAAGTAATATTTTACCTAAAATACTTTATTTATTTCAATACATTCCCTTATCACCACCTTTAGATCTATTCTCAAGAATAAAAAAAAAGTTAGTGGAATTTATATGGAACAACAGGAGGGCTAGATTACGTTTGTCTTTATTATATTTACCATTTGATCGTGGAGGTCTGAAATGTCCAAATTTTATGTTGTATTATTGGTCGGCACAACTGAGGTCTATGACATATTATTTTTCATCAAATGATCTCCCTCACTGGACTGAAATGGAATCATACAATTTACCTTTACCTCTTCCCATATTCATATACTCAGATTCGGCAAAAAAATTACAAAAACAAGTTAAAAATCCATTTGTAAAGCATATGATCAAAATATGGTGTGAAGCTAAAAACTATTTAAAAGAACCACAGTTATTGTCACAATTTAGTCCAATATGGGGTAATCAATATTTTAAACCAGGGAGAGCGGACGCTGTATTTAAAGTATGGAATTTAAAAGGGATACAAAAGATTCAGGATTTATATTTGCCATGTGCAGACAACATAATGTCTTTTGAAGAGCTGAGGATCAAATTTAATCTCAATAGAACACATTTTTTTAAATATCTTCAACTTAGAAACTTTATTCGATCAAATCAAAATAAAGCTCTCACTCGACCTATTTATTCATCCTTGGAAAAAATGATGATGAAAGATAGTAAAAGAAAGGGTATTATTTCAGAGTTTTATAACTCATTGACACTATCTTCAAGTGAAAATTCACTGAAAAGATTAAACTACTGGAAAGAAGATCTGCAAATTGAAATTTCAGAGGAACAATGGGAATTGGCTTGTACAGAAGCTCAAACCAAATCAATAAATGCACGCCTTAAATTGATACATTTCAAATGGTTAATGCGGATGTATGTTACACCGGAGGAGTTAAATAGATATAACAAAAATATACCAGATACATGCACAAAATGCATGGAAAGTAAAGGAACCCTATTTCATTGTTTATGGGAATGTAGATTAATAAGAATGTTTTGGGAAGAGGTGAGGGTAACAATTGAAAAAATAATCTCAAAACAAATCATATTGAATCCTAAACTGTTTTTGTTGGGTCTGTACCCAGAAAAGCATAATTTTAATAAAAGTGAAAGAACATTCATAGACCTCAGTTTGCTTAATGCCAAAAAATGTATTGCACTATTATGGAAAAAGACTCATAGACCAGATGTGACTCAGTGGTTAAGACAGATGTTAACAAACCTTCCATTAGAAAGAATAACATATATACTAAAATCAAAGGAAATTGTGTTTGAGAATATATGGAGACCTTTTATTGATTATGTAAAAAATTTAAACATAACTCTTGAAGAAGAAGGTGAATGATGTGTGTGGACCTTGTAAATTCCAAACTGGTGAACATAATATGTATACTTATGTATTGGATTGTCTAGACTAAACAGAGGAGCATTGTTGAAGATTTGATTTTGTTGGTGGTTGTTGGTGTTTTTAGTGCATTTTTTTTTTGTAGTACTTTAGTGTTAGTGTTTGATTGTTTGTATCATGTTTGTTAAAAAAAAAAAAAAGGTTCAATAAAGATATTGTGGAAAAAAAAAAAATAATAATAATTTTTTTGTAAGTTGTCTGTTTTTTCAACTGATTTAAGACAATTTTGCACCGCTGAATCCAAAAATAACATCCGTTTCTCTCGATCAGGTCAGGTTTTTATGCTAAGTTGTACGTAAGCAGTTGTACAGCAGTTGTACAGGTGTACTGTAAATTGAATAGTAGACATTGATAAAGGTAAGTACATGTAAATTGAATGTTACGTCATCATTGTTCAAAATTCAGAGAATTTCAAGAAATAAAAAAGAATTTTGCATCATATAAAGCGAAAATACCCGTACATGTAAACAAAAACGTAAAGAACATGTGGCCATAGTTCAAAAAGTTGACTCGATTGAGTAAAACCAATGTGATTTTTGGATTCAGCACAACAAAATTGTCCTAAATCAGCTAAAAAAAAACTTAGACAATAAACTTGGTGTTGACCAGTGTAATAATTGTAATTGTATTAGTAGTGTATTGGAAGGGAAAGATCACAATTGTGCAAAGTAGTGGTGTCATGTATGGTCTCTATGAGCAGCACTGGTTAGATTATAAAGTCTGACAACAGCAGGTAGGAAGGACATGCAGAACCTCTCCCTCGAGCACCTAGGATGGCACAGCCTGCTGCTAAATGAGCTCCTCAGTGCATTCAGTGTGTCCTGCACAGTGTTGGGCAAGTTACTAAAAAATAGTAACTAGTTACACTTACTAGTTAGCAAAATAAATCTACCTACGGGTACAACTAAAGGAACCTGAACCTGAACCTAGTTACTGAGTTACTTTTGTGTTACTGCATGAATAAAGTAGCTAGTTTCTTGGAAAAGTAACTTTCACATTACTTTTAAATGCATACTTAAATCATTTTGCACACACAGCAAGATCAAGGGCCCCTTGTTCTCATCAGAAAAAAGAAGGAAAAAGAAAACTGATGAGAAAAAAGTCTCATCTTACAGAGAAAAAATGTCTTAGATTTACACAAACTATTGTAATGAGTAGAAAGTCAGAAATTTACTAGAAATAAAGCTGTGAATTCACAGAGAAAATTTTGGACCCTCCGGTGGGCCATTTTTGGCCCACGAGCCATATGTTTGACACCCCTGGGCCAGCCCATTAAAAATGCATATTTAGAGGATTTACTTCCATGAAATAGTTGCATATCACAACAGCATGTAAATGAATGAGAAAATAAAACAGAAAGCCCAGATAAATAAAAGTTCACCGCTTAGAAGAAGCTGTTCTTTATTGCAACAAATCACAGTCACTTTTTCTCTGTGCATAAGAAAACTTTAAATGCATTTAATGTGGACATTAAATGCGAGCTTCTTGCTCAAAAAATACTCATGTTTAACTACAGAGGTAGGAGCTGTTAGGGGCTACTTACCGCTCGGACAACAAGTGATCAGGGCTCGATATGAGAAGTCGCCACCGCCACGGTGTTTTTTTCACCAGGTTGTGATGTCAACTGGGGCAGGACAGGAAATGGACCCACGGAGGAGACTGTGTGACCGCTGCGTCAGTTACGGTAGGGTCAGTTTATGTTTATCCATCCATCCATCCATCTTCTACCGCTTTTCCGGAGGTCCGGGTCGCGGAGGCAGCAGCCCAAGCAGAGAAGCCCAGACCTCCCTCTCCCCAGCCACCTGCTCCAGCTCTTCAGAGGGGACACCAAGGCGTTCCCAGACTAGCTGGGAGACATAGTCTCTCCACCGAGTCCTGGGTCTGCCCCGGGGTCTCCTCCCAGTGGGACGTGCCTGAAACACCTCAAGTGGGAGACGTCCAGGAGGCATCCTAATCAGATGCCCATACCACCTCAACTGACTCCTTTCAATGTTTATGTTTATTTGCTTATTTATTTGCTTGCCTTTGGCATGACAACCTCCAGTGGCTTGAGGCCGGTGGTGGTGCTGGGGATGGCAATTGTCCCGCCAATAGCCACCGAAACTGTGTATTCATCCCTAGTTGACAGCTGATGAGGATCTAGCAACTGCAAGTTGTATGATCGTCTATTTGCGCTAAAATATCTATCCATATTAATAAAACAAGTAACGCAAGTGACGCATCTGATCAAATTTCAGTAACTGTAATGCATTACTGAATTTTTAAACAGTAATTTCGTTGCACAGCACGTTTTTGCAAAAGTAGTGGTGTGACGGTAACCTCCCAACACTGGTCCCGTATGGGTGGGACTTGGACTCCAAAAGAGATGACAGCTTAGCCACCATCCTCCTATCTTCTCCACTGGGTCGAGACGGCGCCCCAGAACAGAGATATATGTATATATATATTTCCATTACTGGTGTGTAAAACAGACGAAAGGATTGTGTACCTTACTATTATCATTTCCTTTATTTAACTAGGAAGGTCCCATTGAGATACAAGATCTCTTCTTCCAGGAAGTCCTGTCCAACATAGCGGCATGACACACATACATACTACTGCAGTTACATAAGACCAAAAATATATATCTGGTACAGTATAAAATGTCAAAAGGAGGATAAGAGCAGGGGAAAAATATGCAAGCCATACCAAGTACAGGTACTGTACATCTTAAAAAATTAGAATATCATGAAAAAGTTCAATATTTTTTGTCACTTATTTCAGAAAGTGAAACCCATATAGATTCATTACACAGAGAGTCATATATTTCAAGTGTTTAATTATTTTAATTTGGATGATTATGGCTTACAGCCCATAAACCCCAAATTCAGTTTCTCAAAAAATTAGAATATTACATAAAATTAATTTTTTTAAAAATTGTTTTTAAATAGAAATGTTGGCTGACTGAAAAGTATGTCCATGTACACACTCAGTACTTGGTCGGGGCTCCTTTTGGATTAATTACTGTATCAATGTGGCGTGGCATGGAGGTGATCAGCCTGTGGCACTGCTGAGGTGTTTTGAAGGCCCAGGTTGCTTTGATAGGGACCTTCAGCTCGTCTGCATTGTTGGGTCTGGTGTCTCTCATCTTCCTCTTGACAATACTCCATAGATTCTCTATGGGGTTTAGGTCAGGAGAGTTTGATCAAGATCAAACTCTCCTGACCTCAAGTTTGATCTTGACCTCAAGATCAAGATCAAACTCTTGATCTTGATCTTGACTGAGGTGATCACCTCCATGCCACGCCACATTGACACAGTAATTAATCCAAAAGGAGCCACGAGCAAGTATTGAGTGCGTACATTGACATACTTCTCAGTCGGCCAAAATTTCCATTAAAAAACTATTTTTTTAAAAAATTTAATTTTATGTAATATTCTAATTTTTTGAGAAACTGAATTTGGGGTTTTCATGGGCCGTAAATATATGGGTTTCACTTTCTGAAATGAGTGACCAAAAATATTGAACTTTTTCATGATATTCTAATTTTTTGAGATGTACCTGTAAATCCAACTTGTCACTGAGTCACTATCAGTTAAAAAACTAGGTAAAACAGCAACAAGTTTCCTTTAGTGTGGTTCTGAGAATAGCCTTGAAAATATATACAGAGGGGAGTGTTTGTAAATGAACACAATTTTGTGCCTCATTCTAAACAAAAGGAGTATGAAAACAGAAAGCTGTTTTGCCCAACTCTGAGTACACCCTAGGCACATTTAGAGTAATTCTAGTGGCAGACCTAGTAACCTAGTAATACCTTTGCAATAAACAATAATGTGCATTTTTGGTCTCTGATTCAGAGAGAGCCATCCTAAAGAATCATATAAAGTGCACTGGTAAGTATGAGAACCTACATTTGTAACAAAATGCAAAGCAGCATTATATGCATAGTGCAACTTTTTAAGTAATGATGAAGATGCACACATATAAATAATGTCTCCATAATCTAACACAGAAAGAAAAGAACATTATACAATTTTCTTTCTGGCTGCAAAAGAAAAACACTTCTTTAAATGGAAAAAAGCTAAGTTTAGGTCTGAGCGATTATCGACTTGGACATTAAAAGTTAATTTTTCATTAAGCCATATTCCTAAACATTTATATGAAGTAACTCTTTCTATACATATACCTTCTAGTGTTGAAATACAAGGATCAGCTTCCTTCAAATGGGAATGAGTAAATATCATAATTTTTGTCTTTTTTTGAGTTTAAAACAAATTTCAGTTTCAGCAATAAAAGTTGAAGCATTTGAAAAGCATCCTACAAGCGCTCCACAGTTCCATTCGGAAAGGTGCCAATGTATAAATAATGATGTCATCGGCATACAAATGCATCTTATGTTTAGCCCTCTTGGCTAAATTTGGTACATTCCCTCCATGCTTTTGCATGAAGTTGATTAAGGTATACTATCTCTGTAAAAAACAAACATAAAAAATGTTAATGTGGTCCCTTTTTGTAATAATAAGCTAATTGTAATAATAAAAACACTGACATTTTGGTCAACTAATCTCAAATTGTTTCAACTGTCACACTAGCAGCTTGTCAGTCCTCTTTAGCTAAGTTCTTTTGAACTGTGGTCATGTGAAATACTTCTGAGTTGTCATGGAATTACCTTCGGTAGTCAGTGGTCTGTCTTTCCTCTTTTTGAGAGAATGAGGGAGGGGAGTGGACAAGAGAGTCAAGGCTGCAGTGGAATGTAATGGATGAATTATTAGAGCCAGTTTTCACTATCTAAAAATACTGAAACTTTGAAAGAGCACTGTCTCAAATGTACTGTATTAATACCAATTCATGTCTGCCTCAGACACACTTTATATTAGCATGGTATTTTCACCCAAAGAACCAAAGAATGTTGTCACACAGCAGTGCGCGGTGGCTCCCACTGTATCCCTCTGCCAAACAGCCGAGTCTCCATATAGGAGACTTTATGTATTACGGTGGCCAGATGTACCGATACAATGAATATATTCTGTATATCGCCCAGCCCTAGTTTAAGGTAGTGTCCATTACACTCCACTGCAGCCTTGACTGTCTGGTCAGCCCCCCTTCCTCATTCTCTAAAAGGAGAGAAGCTAGACCACCAACTACTAAAGGTAATTCCGTGACTACTTAGAAGTATTTCACATAACCCCACTTCAAAAGAACTGAATTAGCCCTTTAAAGGTGTTGTGCAGAACTTTTGAAAATTAAGAATTTAGTGACACCTTTTGGTTACCAGCTGAACTACAGCCACATGTACTCCATTCACACATGTCACAATTTTCAGACATCCAGTTATTTTTGACCAAATATAGTACTATCTCATCCTCAGTTCAACACATTTTTAAGCTACAGTGCTACAGCACACTGGTATATAATCAGTTTGTTTATGTGAATCCACAGTGGCAAGGTGAGACACAGGAGTTCTGTCCTAATGCCAAAGTGGTGCTGGTTGGGTGCAAGTTGGACATGAGAACAGACCTCAACGTCATGAGAGAGCTTTCCAAACACAGACTCATTCCTGTGACTCATGAACAGGTGAGAACGGAGCAGAAAATACAGCAGTGAAAAACATAACTGATTAAATTTGTATTGTTTTTCTTTGAAATACCAGAAAGGATCTGCAGGCATCATCAGTGTCAAATCTAGCTTAATATTAGCTGCTGTTATCTTTTTATAGCCTAACAATGGAACAGGGACTTTATGTTAGTGGAGAACAAAGACACTAATATTTTCTCAAACACTGAAATAACTGGAACATGCATGATAGATTGTTTTAAATGCATAGTGCATTTCCACTGCACTCATTTTCATTTGCATGTACCAGCACTGATTTATATATACAAATGTAATAATGTTTTTGTTGCAGACTTTCCTCTTTTTCTTTTCTCATGAATGTAAAGTGAACTTTTGAAAATGCATTTGGAAGATAACACATGGTAGAGATCATAACTTCCACAAATATAGAAACACATGGAGTATAAAGGCGCTGGAACTGAACAAAGGAGACAAACAGCGGGATGTTTGATAATACAATTGTTTTGTTTGTGTCTTGGAGCAATGAATAGTAGCATGCATGAATTTTAATGGACTATTTTCATGTAAATGTGAATTCACACATCTTGGCAGCCTTTTTGTCAACAAATTAGTATTTTCCCATATCTCTGACAAAAGAAAGGTAACAATTTTTATTGTCCTGTCAGTAATGACATAAAGATTGGTTTATCTCCAACCCCAGTTTGTTTTTTTGGTATAAATTGCTCTGGTTATAAATGCATAGAACCCTTTAATATTAGCAGGTTTTCCATGAAAAGTAATTAAAGCTATGCAAGGAGGTGGTGAAGTAAAGTTTCTCTCTTTATAACAATAATAACAATAATAATGGATTAAATTTATATGGCACTTTACATGTCAAGTGACATCTCAAAGCGCTTACAGTAAGTCCATTATTCATTCACTCCAGACACACTGATAGTGGTAAGCTACCTCTGTAGCCACAGCTGCCCTGGGGCAGCTTGACGGAAATGTGGTTGCCAAGCCGCACCAACGGCCTCTCCGACCACTACTGAACAAGGTTACAGATGTACAAAGACAGAGACATGTATGGGGCAACACATAAATGCAAACACTAGGCAATCTATTCCATGCCCAAGCACACTTAACAAAACCAGCAAAGAATTTGTGTTTTACCAGTGCAGAGGTCATATGTTTAATTTGAACAGATATGAACATACAGAACCAATTATATAAAATCTGCAAGGTCTGAGATATTTGGGAAAATTCAAGACCATGCAAACAAAGGGGAGATTTATGATAATGTGCAGCTACGTGTGTTTTGTAATCAAGCTTCAGCACGGCACAGGATAACTGCTCCAGTGTGAGTGCGAACAAACAGGGAAATTATATTAAAAGAATTTCTTTTGCATAATACTATAGGTACAGACCCGTCCTTCCATCTGTTATTATGGGAAATGTTAGATCGCTGCTTAACAAGACTGACGAACTGGCGACTATGTCCCGGTGTGAGTGTCTTCAGAGAGATTAGCATTATGTTGTTTACTGAGACGTGGCTAACAGAACTAGCAACAGATGCTAACATCGATCTGGAGGGTTTCCATGAAATATGGGCAGGTCAGACATCAAGCAGCGGGAAGAGCAGAGGCGGAGGGCTGATAATGTATGTGAACAACAGATTGTGTAATCCTGGGCACATCACGATTAAAGAACAACATTGCTGCAAGGACACTGAGTTGCTAGCTGTTAGCATGAGACCGGCTTATCTCCCAAGGGAATTTTCACATGTCATCGGCATTGTTATTTATGTAAATCCCTCCGCGAGCGCTGAGGCAGTGCGTGACATCATCCACTCAGTCACTAGCAGGCTGCAAACAGCACCCAAAATGCTCTCCTCCTCATCGCGGGTGATCTTAACCATACTTGACTGTCCTCCATTCTGCCCACGTTCACCCAGTATGTCACGTGCCACACCAGAGACATTAAAATATTGGACTTATTTTACGCAAACACTATGGAGGCTTACACCTCATCGCCACTCCCCCCACTTGGGAGATTGGATCACAACTTGGTTCACCTCCTGCCTGTGTACAAACCCCTGGTACACAGACAACCTCCTGTTACCTGCACAGTGAAAGTATGGTCTGAGGAGGCGATGGACGCTCTGAAGGACTGTATGGGAGCAGCTTTGTGATCCACATGGGGAGGACATCAACGGCCTCACACAGACCATCGCAGACTACATCAACTTCTATGTGGACAACACCGTACCCACCAAGACCATACGGTGTTTCTCAAATAACAAACACTGGATCAACCCTGAGATAAAGTCACTACTCAAAGAGAAGAAGAGGATCTTCAGGTCGGGAAACAAGGAGGAGTTGAAGTCTGTACAGAGGGAGCGAAGGAGGAAGATCAGAGAGGGGAAGGACAACTACAGGAAGAAGATGGAGGACAAGCTGCAACAGAGTGACATCAGCGGGGTCTGGAGAAGCCTGAAAACCATCTCTGGGCACCAGAATACCTTGTCCCAGGCCATGGGGGGCAGGGAGTGGGTGAAGAACCTGAACCTGTTTTTTAACAGGTTTGACCAACTGCCCTCTTCTCCGCCTGCCCACCAACTACTAGAATCAGAATCAGAATCAGAATCAGATTTATTGCCATTGTTCATGTGATACACAAACTAGGAATTTGTCTCGGTGCCATGCTGCAACATTAAAAACATAATGAGAAAAGGGGATAAAATAAAAAAACTAAAGGACTAGAAATGTGCAATAAGTGTAGAAAAATAAGTAATAATAATAATAATACTAGTAATAATGAGTAGTACTAGTCAAGGCAGTTTAAAAAATTAGCATGTAGCAGATAATGTGAAGTACCACATAGTGCAGTCAATAATGCAACAGAAAAACAGTGGTGATTGACATGAGTCTGGTTGAGCTGCTGTACATAGTGCACGAGAGTCAAAAGTCACTTAGTGTTCAGCAGTCTGATGGCAGAGGGGAAGAAGCTGTTCATGTGCCGGGAGGTTTTAGTCCGAATGGACCGAAGCCTTCTACCTGAGGGGAGGGGAGCAAACAGCACGTGACCAGGATGTGAAGGATCGGCTATGATCCGGCCAGCACGCCTCCGAGTCCTGGAGATGTACAGGTCCTGGAGAGATGGGAGTTTGCAGCCTATCACCTTCTCAGCAGTGCGCACGACGCGCTGCAGCCTTAGTCTGTCCCTGGCAGTGGCTCCTGCGTACCACACAGTTATGGAGGAGGTGAGGATGGACTCGATGATGGCCGTGTAGAACTGCACTAACATCTTGAGGCACTAACTACTGCCTCCACCTTCATCTAGTTCCGCTGTCCACGGCCTCCCCCCAACACCCTTTACTCCCAGCACACAGCCCCCCACCCCCACCCCAACCTGACCCTCACTAAGACCCAGGTGAGAGTGGAGCTGAGGAAGATCAAGGCGAGGAAGGCCTCGGGTCCAGACTGCATCAGCTCGAAGCTCCTCAAATCCTACGCAGACCAGCTGTGTGTGATTGTGGAACACATCTTCAACCTGAGCCTGAAGCTGGGGAGGGTACCACAACTGTGGAAAACATCCTGTGTGGTACCTGTACCAAAGACCTCTCACCCCAAGGACCTGAACAGCTACAGACCAGTGGCCCTCACATCACACCTAATGAAGACCCTGGAGAGGCTGCTCCTCGTCCACCTCTGCCCGCTGGTGGGACCAGCGATGGATCCACTTCAGTTTGCCTACCAGCATGGCATCAGGGTGGAGGATGCAGTGATCTTCCTCCTACATCATTCCCTGTCCCACCTGGAGAAGCCTGAGAGCACCGTGAGGATCATGTTCTTTGATTTTTCCAGTGCTTTCAGCACCATCCAACCAGTGATCCTGAGGGACAAGCTACTGTGCGCAGGGGTGGACCAGCACCTGTCATCGTGGATCCTGGACTACCTCACAAACCGACCACAGTTTGTGAGAACCCAGGACTGTGTGTCTTACACCATCATTTGCAGTATGGGGCCCCCCAGGGAATAGTTATGGCTCCCTTCCTGTTCACCCTCTACACTGCTGGCTTTTCACACAACACACCACACTGCCATCTATAGAAGTTCTCTGACCACTCTGCGATCGTCGGACTCATCTCTGAGGGGGATGATGCGGAGTACAGATGACTTATCCAGGACTTTGTGGACTGGTGCCTACGGAACTGCCTGCAGATCAATACAAGGAAAACTAAGGAATTGGTGGTGGACTCCCGCACGCGAGGACAACCACCCACAGCACCAGTAAACATCCAGGGAACAGACATTGAGATGGTGACATCCTACAAGTACCTAGGTGTTCACCTGAACAATAAACTGGACTGCTCACACAACCCCAATGCACTCTATAAGAAGGGGCAGTGCAAGCTGCTCCTCCTGAGGAGGCTCAGGTCTTTTGGAGTACAAGGGGCACTCCTGAAGACCTTCTACAATTCGATGGTGGCATCAGCCATCACATTTGGAGTGGTCTGCTGGGGCAGTGGCATCACGGCAGCCGACAGGAAGAGACTGAACAGACTGATCAAAAAAGCTAGCTCTGTTCTGGGGTGGTGCCTCAAAGCAGTGGAGGAGATAGGAGAGAGGAGGATGGTGGCTAAGCTGTCATCTCTGCTGGAGTCCAAGTCCCACCCCATGCAGGACATGCTGAACACACTGAGGATCTCATTTAGCAGTAGGCTGTACCATCCTAGGTGCGCAACGGAGAGGTTCCACAGGTCCTTCCTATCTACGGCTCTCAGACGTTATAACCTAACCAGGGCTGCTCGTAGAGGTTGTAGTGAATGTACAAAACGTAACAACCTTGCACAATAAATGATCCCCTCCATTATACAACAAGGACAATATCAATCATTACTGAGGGTGACAATACGGCTGATTCAAATACGAAATATACTGTCTGGGTACATATTCATATTTTGCGGGGTAACTTAAGATAAGATAAGATAAGCCTTTATTAGTCCCACAATGGGGAAATTCCAGGATTGCAACAGCACAGGGATAGCAACACTCAGAGCAACAATCAGAAGGCAAGAAAAAAACAACATCTAGTAAACATATGTCCATATTACTGTAAATGTATATATATAGACACACAGTGCAGAGCATTATGGCTGGTGAATGTGCAGCAGAAAGTCTAAGTTCTCTCTCCGCGGATGCAGCGGGCCAGCTGGAAGTCTTTGGGCATGATAGTGACCCCCTTAGCGAAGAAGAGACCATCAGGTGGGCCTCGCTGGTCTCCTGCAGAGCCACGACGGCGAAGCTCAGGAAACGCAGGACGGTCTTGAAGTCCTGAGCGATCTCCCTCACCAGGCGCTGGGCGGGCAGCTTGCGGATGAGCAGCTCCTTGGATCTCTGGCAGCGACGGATCTCTCTCAGAGCCACGGGCCTGTGACGGCGAGGCTTCTTCACTCTGCCGGTGGCCGGAGCGCCTCTCCGAGCAGCCCTGGGGGGGGAAGGGGGGGGGGGCGCTTCTTCCTCCAGTAGATCTTACGGGCGGTCTGCTTGGTTCTTGCCATCGCTCTTTATTATTCTGTCTTATATTTCTTTCACGCCGCCTAAACTCCAGCCCGGCACCGCGTCGTTTTCGCTACAGCTCCCGGTATGTCGAGTTTCCCATTAGCACCGGGCGGCGGCCAAGTGCTAGCTAGCACTAGCTCCTCCCCGCTGTAACGTCTCCCGCTGCAAACCGTGGCTCTGTCCGCCGACCCGGGAGACCCCCGGGGCGATCCGTGCGTCCGTGATATATATACAGAGTGAAAGGTGTAGAAAGAAGAAGGAAGATAAAAAAAAAAAAAAGGCTGTTGCAACAGGCAGCCCACTCGTGTGGCGCCGCCGGTCCGGCGGAACCGGAAATAACAGACTGTAATGCTGTCTATTCCACCTAGCTGCAATACTTCCGCATTGTGTATATATCTGTGTACGTATGTATATTCATTTGTTCTTATTATCTTATCAAATCAAATCAACCTTTATTGTCATGTTGCTGTACATACAACTGTAGTGCAGGCAAGATGAAATTACGTTTCTCTAGGCATCCATATAAGTAAAAAGAACATAATTTAAGACACTCTCACACACACCCTCACCCCCCACCCCAACACAGCCATTCACACATCCCTGAGACATAGTTAGTTAGTTAATTTCCTTCCACACCATGTTGGTGTATAGGGCGGCGCCTATCTCCGTTTCTCTGACCCTAGGCCACACAGCTACTGTAAGTAGTGAAAGCTACAGTGGGGGGTCAGTCCTCTGGTAGCTCTGTGCGTAACTTTACTTTTCCCATTCCATTATGCGGAGCACCATGCTAGAAGGCAGAAAGTACCATTTTTATATGGTCTTTGGTATGACCCGGCCGGGATTTGAACCCCTGCCTCCCGGGTGTGGGGCGGATGCTCTACCAACTGAGCCACCACTCCGGTAGAGACATACTTGAAACTAAAAACTAACAAGAACTATATACATACAATATACATACAGTAATGTCCATAAGGTGCAGTAGTATGTATGAAAGATTCCGGATCAACTGTTCAGCATCCTAACAGCTTGTGGAAGGAAGCTGTTAATCAGTCTGGTGGTTCTGCCTCTGATGCTCCGGAATCGTTTGCCAGATGGCAGCAGTTCAAAGTGTTTATGCAGAGGGTGAGGGTGATCCTTGACAATGTTCAGTGCCCTGCTCCTACAACAGTTCTGAAAAAGTTCTTGGACAGAGGGGAGGGAAACTCCAATTACCCTCTCAGCTTCTTTAATTATCCTCTGCAGGGCTTTTTTGTCTGACATACTGCAGCTGGAGTACCATGTTGCAATGCAGTACGTCAGAACACTCTCCACCACACCTCTGTAGAAGGTCCTGAGGATGCAGATGGGGAGAGAGGCCTGTTTGAGTTTCCTCAAGAAGTGCAGTCTCTGCTGGGCCCACTTCCTGATCCCCAAGGAATTCTTGCTCCAGGTCAGGTCCTGCAAGATCTGCACTCTGAGGAACTTGATGTTCTCCACTCTCTCCACCAAATGGCCGCTGATGCTGAGAGGGACGTGTTCAGGCCGTGACCGCCTGAAGTCAATAATCATCTTCTTTGTTTTGTCCACGTTGAGCGCCAGATTGTTCTTCCTGCACCAGCCCTCCAGGTCTCTAACTTCTTCCCTGTACATTGATTCCTCATCCCTCTGAATAAGTCCCACCACTGTGGTGTCGTCTGCAAACTTAATAATCTGGTTCCCCTTGTGTCTGGATACACAGTCATGTATTAGAAGTGTAAACAACAGTAGACTCAGTACGCAGCCTTGAGGGGATCCAGGTGCTCAGCTTGATAGAGTTGGAGATGTTGTTTCCAACCCGGACAGACTGAGGTCTGTCAGCCAGGAAGTCCAGGATCCAAAGACATGTGGCGGTATTCAGACCGAGAAGGAGTGATTTCTTTATCAGTCTCTGGGGAATAATGGTGTTGAATGCTGAACTGAAATCAATGTACAGGAGTCTGGCGTAGGTGTCTTTCTGATCCAGGTGGGTGATGACAGAGTGCAGGGTGGTGACTATAGCATCCTCCGTGGAGCGATTTGAACGATACGCAAACTGGAGCAGGTCATGTAATGCAGGGAGGCAGGCTGTGATGTGTGGTTTGACAAGCCGTTCAAAACACTTCATCACAATTGGTGTCAGTGCAACAGGACGATAGTCATTCAGACAGAACACAACTGGTTTCTTTGCCACCGGTACTATGGTAGAGGTCTTAAAGCATCTGGGAACGATGGCCTGACTCAGGGAGATGTTATAAATGTCAGTCAGGACATCCGCCAACTCGCTCGCGCAGACTTAGGCAGAATTAGGGTCCTCCGTGTGTCTGCTGCGTTGATAATGATAGCTGGCCCAACAGATGGTGGAGATGGGCCAGCTCTCCCTCTGGAGATTGTCAGGTTTGATGCTTCAAAACGTGCAAAGAAGTTGTTGAGCCTGTCTGGAAGCGAAGCGTCATCATCAACCCCCCTGCCTAGACTTATAATCCGTCAGCGCCCGAATTCCCTGCCACATCCGTTTGGTGTTCCCTGTGTCACAGAGGTGTCCCTGGATTTTCTCCGCATAGGTGCGTTTTGCCGTCGTAATTCCCTTTGAGAGCGCAGACCTGGCTGAGCAGAGGGCGATCCTGTCCTTCGCTCTGAAGGCTGCATCTCTGGCTGTGAGCAGTGAGTGCACCTCTGCAGTCATCCAGGGTTTATAGTTGCGCCGTGCAGTGAAAGTCTTCACTATAGTGACATCCTCTGTTCACTTCGTGATGTAGCTGGTGACCATTTCAGCGTACTCCTCCACATCAATCCTGTCTCCCTGGAAGGCTGCTGTTTTGAAAACCTCCCAGTCCGTGTGCAGAAAACAGTCCTGAAGTGCCGAGGCTGCACCCTCTAGCCAAATCCTGATTTGTTTCTCTACTGGCCTGCTGCGCTTCAGTAAGGGTATGTAGGCAGGCACCAGCATCACAGATAGGTGGTCAGAATGACCAAGGTGGGGGCGAGATGTTGCCTTATATGCATCTGGGAAGTTTGTATACACCAAGTCCAACATATTCTCTCTTCTGGTCTTAAAGTCCACACATTGTTTGAACTTGGGGAGCACAGTCTTTAAACTGGTGTGATTAAAACCCCCTGCAACCACCACAAAACTGTCCGGGTGTGAAGTTTGAAATTCACTGATAATGTCATGCAGCTCTCCGAGTGCCTCGTTAGCATTAGCTTTAGCATTAGCGCTAGGAGCTATGTAAACAGCAGCTACAAACACGTTAGTGAATTCCCTCGGCAGGTAGAATGGCCGGCAATTCACGATAAGGAACTCCGCCAATGGAGAGCAGTGTTTAGTTGCTAACGTGGTGTTAACACACCAGTTCTTGTTAATATAGATACATAGCCCCCGCCCCCACCCCCTGGCTCTTACCGGAGCTAGCAGCCTCCCTATCCGCCCAGAACGATGTCATCCCTTCCAGTTGAATGGCCGTGTCAGGGATGTTGTCGTGGAGCCGTGTTTCCGTGAACGCAAACACACAGCAGTCCCTCCGCTCTCTCCGGGTTTCTCTCAGCAGACGCAACTCGTCCAGCTTGTTGTCGAGGGAGCGGACATTGGAAAGTAGGAGCGATGGTACTGCTGGTCTGGAGGGGTTAGCCTTTAGCCTAGCATGAATCCCGGTTCTCTTTCCTTTCCTTTGTTTGCGTTCGCGCCGCTTACGCTTCCTCCTCTCCCAGGTAGCTGCCAGCGAAACCTCCGATAGTATTCCATGCTGGCGTAGAATGTCCAAGTCATACCCGAGCACCGCAATTCTTGTAGCGTGCATTACCTTGATGTTTAATAAGGTGTCACAGTTGTAAGTTTTACAGAATGTACATCTGGGATGATTAAAACACTCAAAACTCTCACACTTACTGATGCCTAGAGGGGCCGCAGCATCCATGCGCGCCGCTATCTTAGTCTATGTCTGCCTATCTTATTAATTATTGCTCTGAGTGCTGCTATCCCTGTGCTGCTGCAATCCTGGCATTTCCCCATTGTGGGACTAGTAAAGGCTTATCTTATCTTAATATTAGCCCTATTTCCATTACAGGAATCAGGAACCAAGTTTAGAGGACAGGAACTTGATAAGGGCCAGCCACAGACAGCAGTAGTGGTAAGCTACTGCTGTAGGCACAGCTGCCCTGGGCCAGACTGATGGAAACGTGGCTGCCAGTCCACATCACAGCAAAGGACAGCGGTAGGACAAGGTGTGATGCACTGCGTCGTTCCGACGTAATGCACGTGGCCTCCTGTAGCTCACAGTGCATGGCCACATTGGTGTGCTTCTCATTTTTTCCTCTTGTTTTGTTTATGTTATGATGCTGAATTTTAACCACTCAGCACTGAATCAATCCTAAACACCACCCAGAAGTTTTTGGAGCAGCTCTGAAGTATCTACCCCTGACCAGGACCTTATTTTGGCCCCTACAAGTTCCTGAAAAGTCCCCCTTACGAGGAGGTTCTTATAGTGGGGACACACACCTGTAAAAGTTCCTGTAAAATTGGTTCCTGTTTCCTGTAGTGAAAACTGGGCTTTTATAGGTGTTCACAATACTCAAACCAGGGTGTTTATAAAAATAAGCTTGCTGTCAAAGGGCTTGATATGTGTGGTCGTACATATATTTAACTACTTAAAGAAAAGCCAGCTGTCACGTGTGAATGAGTCAGCGATGTAGACTCCCCATCGAGGTGCATTCCCCTTCCCCTTTGTCCTGTCAACTGGCCATCTCCTTGTGTGGAGTCTTGGTAATTCTCTCCCACCAACTTGGGACCGCCGTCTTGCAGGTCAGCCAGCAACATCAGTGCTGATGACTGGACAGTTGAGGTTTTAGTTAGATGTGACAAAAAATAAAAACAAACAAAACCACATTCTTCCATGGTGAGCAGGAGCCAACTGTAAGACAGGTGAGAGTTGTCATTTAAGAGAAGCGAAAAGAATCATCCATCTACCAAAACATTGATCGTGTCTCCCTCAATTGAGCTAAATTAAATAAATGTGTTTGATATGCTGATATTTTTTAAGTAGTTTTTGCCTATGTAATACCAATGTATGCACACATCCACCTGATTACACCTCCTTTGTCTTAAATGATGAATAACTGGCAGATAAAGACACAGTCCCCAAGAAAAATAAGACAACTACCACCACCAGCATAGAAGCTAGGCTTTTACTGTCCGATTTTATTGATATGTTATGCTACTTCAGAAAGTTTTTATCATGAATATTTTAAACCTTGGCTGCTTATATCGATCTTACTTCAGCATGGAGCAAGGTTCTATTTTTGCATTTACATGCCTACTATCAGCAGAAACTTGCTTAAAGTTGTGAGGCGAGGAAGAGATAAACTGTCAGTACAGACTGATGAATATTATTAAGTTAATTAATTAATTAATTAATTAGATTATTAAAATACTAAACAAGAGTATGGTTACGGTGGTGCTTGTCGCCAGGATGGGGGATGGGTTGGCCTCCATTGCACGCCTCATCTTGGATCTCCTTTGGCATTGGGCTGCCTTCAACTCCCTACTAACCCCGGTAGAGTGCCAAGAGGTGGCTAGCATGCTGGCTAGCATATACCACTCGGCTCATATCCCGGCGATTTTGCTTTGGAACTCGTGGTTGTGGTGGGAGATGTTCCCTTGCCCTCTTTGATTCCTATGGTGGTTTCACCGATTTGGGGTTGTCCAGCTTCTCTGACTCTAAAGCAGGCAGAGGAGCGCAAAATCCGTCGGGTCACAGGATTTTCTGTTACGCCGTCCATCACCGTTCTTGAATGCAGCTCATGGCATTGGCTCTGGTGCTGCCTCCGAGGGATGAGGATCTCTTGGTTGTGGTCCTGGCACCGGCGGACACCGTGGAGGAGGCTGCTGCTGAATTTTTATTTATTTTTTTTTTTTTTGTCTTCACCATCCCTTGTTTGGACTTCCCGGGTTCCTCGTGTTGTGTTTTTCTCCTCCTCACGTTGCTGTGTGAAGGCAGACATGTTTTGTTGGGGTGGACACACGCTGCAGGAAAAGTGTAACACATATTTTATCATTTGTAAATATACATTTTTGCCAATTCCGAAACAATTCTTATGTTTTATCATCTGATATGGATAATGTGCCAATATTATCATGCAACAATACTGCATACATATTTCCCATATTTCATATTTATAAACTGACACATAA
The DNA here is from genome assembly GCA_020510985.1 of Pholidichthys leucotaenia. Lineage (NCBI taxonomy): Eukaryota > Metazoa > Chordata > Actinopteri > Cichliformes > Pholidichthyidae > Pholidichthys > Pholidichthys leucotaenia. The sequence goes on from CM035836.1 coordinate 398,615,934, forward strand.
ATATGGATGTCATCAGAATAAATTAAAGCATCAAAACCAGTGGTGCCCTGTAAGACTTTTGCTCAGTACTATATTTCTCCACCAGGCAAAATAAAAATACTTACCTCATTTAGTTCAGTATGAGTGTACTGAAAATAACACCCAAGGGTTTAAAGTGACTGAACTCATCCGTGTGACGTAAACCAAAGAGCTCACAGATGAGATATGATTTCCTTGGCCAACTGAGCCCCAGAGGGAGTAAATAAACTACAAACAAACAAACTGTGTTACCGTTTGTTGTAATCGGCTTAAGGGTGTCATAATGAACACTTAGTGTTGGAGCATTTCCAGTAATAGAAAAAGAATGCAGCCTCCCTGGACCTACTGCTCAGCCCTTGGAGATAGAATAATAGTGCAGCTCATATGACAGCTGGGTACCGCTGCAGTTTACAGTGCATCCGGAAAGTATTTACAGTGCTTCACTTTTTCAACATTTTGTTATGTTACAGTCTTATTCCAAAAGGGATTAAAATCATTTTTTCCTCAAAATTCTACACATAATACCCCATAATGACATGAAAAAAGATTTTTTTTTTGAGATCTTTGCAAATATATTAAAAATAATAATAATTTTTAAAAAAAAAAACTAAGAAATCACATGTACATAAGTATTCTCAGCCTTCATCATGAAGCTCAAAATTGAGCTCAGGTGCATCCTGTTTCTACTGATCATTCTTGAAATGTTTCTGCAGCTTAATTGGAGTCCACCTGTGGTAAATTCAGTTGATTGGACATGATTTGGCAAGACACACGCCTGTCTATATAAGGTCCCACAGTTGACAGTGCATCTCAGAGCACAAACCAAGCATGAAGTCAAAGGAATTGTCTGTTGACCTTCGAGACAGGATTGTCTTGAAGTATAAATGTGGGGAAGGGTACAGAAAAATTTCTGCTGCTTTGAAGGTCCCAGTGAACACAGTGGCTTCCATCATCTGTAAATGGAAGAAGTTCGGAACCACCAGGACTCTTCCTAGAGCTGGCCAGCCGTCTAAACTGAGCGATTGGGGGAGAAGGGCCTTAGTCAGCGAGGTGACCAAGAACCCAATGGTCACTCTGTCAGAGCTCCAGTGTTCCTCTGTGGAGAGAGGAAAACCTTCCAGAGGGCCAGCCTTCCCTCTGATTGTCGGGTTTGATGCTTCAAAACGTGCAAAGAAGTTGTTGAGCCTGTCTGGAAGCGAAGCGTCATCATCGACCCCCTGCCTAGACTTATAAACCGTCAGCACCCGAACTCCCTGCAACATCCGTTTGGTGTTCCCTGTTTCACAGAGGTATCCCTGGATTTTCTTCGCATAGGCACGTTTCGCCATCTTAATTCCCTTTGAGAGCGCAGACCTGGCTGAGTGGAGGGCAATCCTGCCCTCTGCTCTGAAGGCTGCATCTCTGGCTGTAAGCAGTGAGCGCACCTCTGCAGTCATCTAGGGTTTATAGTTGCCCTGTGCAGTGAAGGTCTTCACTGTAATGACATCCTCTGTGCACTTCGCGATGTAGCTGGTGACCGTTTCAGCGTCACGTGGCTATTTTTCCAGTATGATGCAATTTCTCTGAGGCTCCATGATGATGACGGGTGCGGCCATCTTGGTGTTGTGAGCTCACTTTTCGTCCATCGTGGTCGTTGTTTTGCGTTTGGTCGGTCATTTACGCTCTCTACCACATCTACAAACTCTTATGATTATCCCACGTGAAATTCGTTTGTATTATGTGGCTATTTTTCCTGTAAAATGCAGTTTCTGTCAGGATCGCCGTCGCCATGACCGATCATGGCAGTGGCCACATTGGTGTTGTGAGCTCAAAGCGGAAAAAGGAAGAATAATAATTAGGATTTCTTCTTCTTTGCTGTATTCCATGTCAGCCATGATTCCTCCGACGCCTGTCTGCCACCTTTTGAACTGTCAGATCAGTACAGATCAGTGCAAATTCTCAGTATAGCTGGGGAATATCAATGAGTTGACAGGTGCAGTTGCTGCGCTGTGCCACTGGGGGTGCGTGCCCCGTCCATGAAATGTGGACAGTTAAAGACAGTTAAATTTGCAAAAATTCAAAAAAAAAAAAAAAAAAAAATTCATGTTGTCATTATGGGGTATTGTGTGAAGAATTTTGAGGAAAAAGTTAATTTAATCCATTTTGGAATAAAGCTGGAACTTAAAATGTGAAAAAAGTGAAGCGCTGTGAATACTTTACGGATGCACTGTATCACTGGCTGAACACCTACGCAGACACATAATGTAGATTTTTTTTTTTTTTTAAATTGGGGAAGAAATTAAATTTGACTCAAATTTAAGATGACAAATTAGAAGTACTCTTTATGAAGTAAAACCTATAATGTATTGGCAAAACCACTAAAAAGTAGAGCTATAGTTAATGTAGAATAGATGAGAAAATAAAAGCATCATGTACTTTTTTTCCCCACATTTTGAGTCAGGCAATCAGATGTAAGAGGGAACTAAACACTATTGAAAATCTTAAATATTTCATGCACCTCTGCTGACAGTCAATCATTAGGCTTTATTATGTGGGAGGTTTGACCAAGCCACAAACCCCAGGAAGGGGTACTCTAACTGAATGTTATTGGTGCTTACAGTAACATGGCTTTTAAAAGCATCCACGAGCTTTGTAGCTTTTCTGTGTCAAAAAAGAATCTACCAAATACCAAACGATTTGCTAAATAAATGCTTTGTTTGGCTCCTCTGAATTACAAGAGGCCTCCCACAGAATTACAGAGGTCCAGCATTGTTTAAAGACACCAGCACTAAAGCATAATTCCCCCCACATGACCTCTTGCTCTTCCTCTCTCTCACACACTCTGTTTGTCATAAATCTAAGTAGGAGCTCTCAGCAGCTCTTTAGATGACTCTGGAGCACAAACAAACACAAACTGAGGCATATGGTGGGGGATAAGTGTTTGTATAATAAAATGGTGTACTAAACATCATCTTCTAAACACTATAAAATACAGAATGACTGTGTTGTGAAAGCACATAGTCATAGTGACAATTTCTAGTCTTTAGCATTTTGATTTACAATATTTACTTTATTTTGGTGATGCTTCAGCCTGATGTTGTGAACTTGTGGGTGAATAAATTCACTTTTTCACAATGCATGACCTGGTGTTTGTGGGCAATTTCCAGTCACTGGTTGATGATGGCCTGACTCTGAAGGAAGCTACTTGTCTTGGTATGACTCAGAAACAGTCTGAAGGAGTGTAGTTTCGGGGATTAACATTAGTGCCGGCCCATTAGCCAAATGCCAGAAGAATTTAGCAGTGGCCCATAGATCAATCACCAACTTTTTCAGACAACAAAATTAATAAACCTAAATGATAAAATAATATGATAAAGTCCCTAATTTATTATAAAACATTTAACATAAGGGCCCCTTTATGCAGATGGAGATCATTGGGTGACCACTGAGAGATCAAAAATTGACCCGATCTCAATGATTTCCTAAAGCCTAAAAAAAAAGCCATTTCTGTGTAAATGTTTGAGGGATTGTTGCACGATTGTCATAGCGATCTACAGAGATCTTTGAAATATCCCTGAGAGATCAATGAGAGACCAGGAGAGGGTGGAGATTGATGAGATTGTTGAGCAGTCAACTAGAGCTCAAGGAGTACTCAATGATTTCATCAATCTCCCAATGATCTCTCAGCTATCTTTCAATGAATGCCAAATTTTTCCACCCTAAATGTAGAGATGGCTGAGAGATCGGTGAGGACTTGCTGAGCATTCAATAAGACCAATAGAGTTCATTGAAAGATTGCTCAGAGATCATTGGGAGATTGATGAGATCGTTCAGCGCTCCTTGAGGGATCATTGAGAGATCGCTTTTTTTGGAATGAGTCAAAACTTTGAGGACCTTGGAGATCACTGGAGATCTTTGAGAGATGATTGAGAGATCTTGGTGATCACTGAGAGATCATTAAAAGATTGTTTGGAGGTCCAGCCATTTTGTCATAAATGATTGCTCAATGATCTCCACCTCTGTGTAAAGGGGGTATATGCAACACACAAAGTTAAGGGGGGGGGGAAAAAACACACAAACTTACTAGAGTAAATCACAAATTTACAAGTATGATGTCACATTTATATGAAAGAAAACCTTACAGCTAGTCACAGTGTGGTTCTTAAAAAGTTGCAAATTTATGATGAAATGTGATAAATTGGCGAAAGAGGTTGCAAATTTATGAGAAAAAGTACAAATATGAAAGAATTAGGTCCCAATTCTTTAGGGTGTTAGGGTGGTGGCTAGACTTTGCTTAGGCTGGTCTAGAATGGAGACATAAGGCACCTCCTTCCCTCCACTAGTCTGGAGGAGGGAAGTCTGGAGTCTGGAGTTTACACCGTGGGCAAGTGTTAGCACACCCTAGGCCCCCTCGACCTGGGTCACGGTCTGAACCTGTTTTAAAATGGTAAATGGCGGACTTCCGGTCTGGACGCCATGGCGACTGCAGCTTAACACTGAAGCTCTCAGACCCAATCCAGGATAACACCTTGAAAATCAAACTTAACGGATTTTTGGAGGAGTGAAAATCAAAAGACAAAATCATCATGTCTAAAGGAAAACAGAAGAAACTGAAATTCTCCAGGCCAGGACACGTATCGGCCGGAGAATCTGAACTGGAAGATCTCCGTTCAGAAGACGAGGAACTGGTGATAGCTAACAAAAGGGTTAGCCTGAAATCACTATTTGAGGAGCTACGACGATTTCGCCGAGAAGTTACGGCCGAATTTCGGGAATTCAGAGAAGAATTGAAAAGGACAAACAGCAGAGTGGACCAGGCCGAGAACCGAATCTTGGAAACAGAGGATCGAATAAAAGTGCTCGAAGATTCTGTGCTAGACCTACGCAAAAGACAAGCAGCTATAGAGGCTAAGCTAACCGACCAAGAAGGAAAACAAAGAAGAGACAACATAAGAATTCATGGTCTGATAGAAGGAACCGAAAATGGTTTTAACTCAATGGCAGAATGCGTGGAATCCTTACTAAGAGAGAAATTGGATATTCCACAAACCACCGACTTGAAGATAGAAAAGGCACATCGTTCATTAGCCGCTAGGCCGGCGGCGGAAGCGCCCCCACGTTCGGTGTTGGTAAGATTTTCCAATTTCAAAATAAAACAAGAGGTTGTAAGACTGGCCTGGCAGAAAAAAGGATTTATGCACCAGGAGAGAAAAGTCTACGTGGAACACGATTACGCCCCGGAGGTCCTTAAAAAGCGCAGGGAATACAATGACGCGAAAAAGGTGTTAAGAGAGAAGAAATTGCGCTTTCAGACTCCATTTCCTGCGAAGTTAAGGGTCTTCTACGGCGAAGAAACGTGTCTCTATAATTCGGCGGAAGAAGCAACAGCTGACATGGCGAAAAGAGGGCTCCCGGTAACGGTATTTAAACCCGCAGCAGACCCGAGTGAGAAGATCAAAGCGCAAACATGGACAACACAAAGACCCTCAAAATCCACGGACCAGCAGCGGGAAACCCAGCGCCAGAGCGTCTCGGATAAACTATCCGTTTTCAGGTTGGAATAGCGACCTTTTTTTTTTTTTTCCTTTCTCTTGAATCAATCCGCACATCCAACCCCCCTCATACAAGGTAACAAACATTAAAGGAGATGCATATTCAGCATGTGGTAAAACATTTCATGGAACAATCATATTATTTGAAACAAATAAGTCTTTGTAATAAAAAAAAAAAAAAAAAAACTTGTTAAAATAGAAATGTGACAATAATCCACATGTTCTCCTCATACTAACAAATACTGTTTTTGCGTGAATGTTTGATGTGATGGGGGTGGGAGGGTGCACACAATTTCACAGGGTTTAGGCATAAAAGGAAAAAAAAAAAAAATCATTACAAGTTTGGATTGGGTTCTGAAACTCACGTTAAAAGCATGGGACTACTTTCAGTGGTAAGAGAGGGCCCTCAACACGTAACAGAGTTTGAGGAATTTCCCTCAGGGCCTTCACTCCATCAAGGCTCTTACAGGGTCTTTAAAAAGACCTCAGCTCAGGAAGTTCTTATGACAGCTTTTTGTTTTAAAGTTTTTTACACTATGTTCTTAATGTTTTTCTTGTTTTTAATGTTCTTTCAGTTTCTGAGTAGCACAAATGAGGGCCACCACACAGTTATACTAAACAAAACAACACAATGGAGAAACAGGGTGTAACCAAAATAATTTCATATAATGTAAAAGGAATCCTGAATCCAGTTAAAAGATCCAAGATTCTAGGCAAAATGAAAAAAGACAAAGCAGGAATAATATTTTTACAAGAAACCCACCTAACAGACGTGGAACACAATAAACTCAGTAGACAAGGGTTTAAAATGATCTCTTCATCTTCATATAAATCAGGGAGGAGGAGGGGAGTAGCAACACTGATATCAACCAAAATTACATTTGAAAAAAAATCAGAACACAAAGATAAAGAAGGGAGATACAGTTTGGTAACTGGGCGGCTAGAGGGAGAAGATATCACCCTGCTGAATGTGTATGCTCCCCCAGGGGCTAGCTGGAAATTTTATAAAAATGTATTCGACCTAATGATAACTAAAGCTCAAGGTTTAGTGATATGTGGTGGGGACTTCAATCTTAGACTGAATCCATACTGGGATGCTTCTGGTAATTCCCCACATCAAAATAACACCCAAAACAGGAAGACTCGGATGCTACTAAAAGAAATGGGAATCTGTGACGTGTGGAGGGAACTCAACCCCAGTGTAAAAGACTATACATTTTACTCAACTCCACATTCATCTTACTCAAGGATTGACTATTTTTTTATGTTTAATAGAGACATTGGAAGAGTAAAAACATGTAAAATAGGACTGATGGATCTCTCCGACCACAGTCCGATCTACATGGACTTAAATATCCAAAAATACACAAATAATACATTTTCTTGGGGGTTAAATTCAAATGTCCTGAAAGGACCATTGAAAGATGAATTGGAATCAGATATTCTCAGATATTTGGAAGATAACGATAATGGAGAAGTATCCCCTTTAATACTGTGGGATGCATGCAAAGCTGTAATAAGAGGAAAGATTATTGCAAAACTGGCAACCCAAAAGAAACTAAGACAAGAAAAACTATCCACATTAGAGTCAGAACTTAGGAACCTAGAAAAAGAACACAAAGGCAACACTCATTCTACTGACTCGCTCAAGATTAAGGAAATTAAAAACCAAATAAATGAGATCTACACAATAGAAATCCAGAAGAAACTTACATTTCTGAAACAAAAATACTATGAAGCAGGCAGTAAATCGGCAAAATTGCTAGCCTATAAATTGAGGAAACATCAAACAGAAAGGGCAATCTACAAAATCAGAGACCCAGTATCAAAGGAAATAAAATTCAGAATTCAGGATATTCTTAAAAGCTTCGAGAATTACTATAAGAACTTATACTCCCACAAAAAACATAAAAACGCATCCGAGGCATTCCTAAACACATTAAACCTTCCCCAACTTACGGAGTCACAAAATAAAACACTACTGTCAGAAATACATCCTAAAGAATTGGAAAAAGCAATTATGAAACTTAAAGCTAACAAATCCCCAGGAGCTGATGGCTATACAGCAGAGTGGTACAAAACCTTTAAACAGCAACTATCTCCTCTCCTCCTGAAAACATTTAATTATGTCCTCCACACAGGGGAAATCCCCCCCTCCTGGAGAGAAGGGGTCATTGCAGTTATACCTAAACCTGAAAAGGATAAACTAGAGTGCTCCAACTACAGACCAATCAGTGTACTAAATCAGGACTATAAGCTTTTTACCATTATCCTTGCCAAAAGGTTAGAAAATATACTGACAGACCTAATTCATTTAGACCAAACAGGTTTTATAAGACAAAGACAGACACAAGACAACATTCGACGCACTTTACACATAATTCATCATATAAAAAAATATAACTTAAATGCAGTCATATTGGGATTAGATGCTGAAAAAGCATTCGATTCGGTTGACTGGTCTTTTCTATATAGAATCTTATCCAGTTTCAATTTTCACAACAACTTCATTAGAACTATACAGGTATTATATAAAAAACCAACAGCTAAAATAAGGATTAACGGTAATTTATCATCATCTTTTGAACTGGAAAGAGGATGTCGTCAGGGCTGCCCCCTGTCTCCACTGCTCTTTGCAATCTTCATAGAACCTCTGAGCCATTGGATAAGACAAAACCAAAAAATTCAAGGTATTACACTTGGTCAGAAGGAACATAAAATAGCACTCTTTGCTGATGACATTTTAATATACCTAGGGCAGCCGAACACTTCTTTACCAGAACTAACCTCAGTTTTTTCAGAGTATGGAGATTTATCGGGGTACAAATTAAACATGCATAAAACCCAAGTTTTAACATTCAACTATGACCCAAATCATTATTCACTAAGCAAACTCAAAACTAACTGGGAGTCGGAATCTATGAAATATCTGGGGGTCAATATCCCGAAACAACTCAACAAAATTATATCACTAAACTATGATCCACTGGTGACAAAAATAAAATCTGACCTAGCAAGATGGAATATGATACCATTCTTGGGTACTGCACAAAGAATTGAAGCAGTCAAAATGAATATACTTCCACGTCTTCTATACCTTTTCCAAACAATACCGGTAGAACCTCCCAAAAAAACATGGCAGGAGCTGGACAGAAGGATCTCAAGATTCATATGGCAGGGCAAGAGACCTAGAATCAGATATAGAACCCTACAGCTAAACAAAGACAAAGGTGGGCTCGCGCTGCCAAATATCAGGGACTACTTTAAAGCCGCACAAATTAAAACTTTAGTAGAGATATGTAACCCAGTCTGCACTGCACAATGGAAGGAGATCGAATGCCAAATAACAAGTGACATCCCCCTACAGGCGATAATAGGGAACAATGCCTTACCTAAGCTTTTGAATAACACTAACCCGTGGATAGAGACCCCGCTAAAAATTTGGTTTAAGATAGTCAGAGAGAATCAAACTAAAGAGCCCTATCGACTTCTGCAATGGATTGCCTATGATCAGGACTTTACTCCTAATAAAAGAGACACCAGATTTAAAAAGTGGAAGGAGAAAGGGCTGATAAAATATTACGATTTTTTTAAAGGGCAAATCTTAAGAAGTTTTGAAGATTTGAAAAAAACAAGGCCTAATAAATCAAGACCTTTACAGGTTCTTCCAGCTTAGACACCACATAAACAATATACTTAAAAAGGAGGTTTTGGAAAGGGCCCAGTCAGGTGTTCTGAAGGTCTTCTTAATGGCATATAAAGGGATCCCAGGGATCAGATACATTTCTAAAATATACCAAGGTCTTCAAGACTTAAAAGGAGACAACACATCTTATATAAAAGAGAGATGGGAAAAAGAGGGGAATTTCACTTTACAACTGGAAATATGGGAAAAGCTAAATAAACAGCAATGGAAAAGTACCTCATCCCTGCAGTGGAGAGAATTTGGATGGAAAAACTTGGCAAGATTTTTCAGAACACCTGCACAAAACAAATTTACCCATAAGGGATTGAACTGTTGGCGCTTGTGTGGTGAAAAGACTGCAAATCATTTTCATGTGTTTTGGTCATGCCCAGTTATCCACCAATATTGGACCAAGGTACAGACAATATTGGGGAAAATATTCAAAATTACAGTTCCCTGTTCTTTTGTAACTTTGTATTTGGGTTTACTACCGGACTCACTGGAAAGACGAGGAGAAAAATACTTATTCAATGTTTTAATATTGGCAAGCAAAAAAGCTCTAACTAAAAAATGGATGTTGAAGGACTGTCCTACACCTGAAGATTGGATTAACGTGATCCAAGACATTTACTCGATGGAAAAGTTGACATTCGCACTGAGACAGGACATGGATGGGTTCATGAACTTTTGGCAACCCTGGACCGCATATGTGTCTTCCATTAGATCTAATCTTTGACAAATACCATTTCAATAATGGTTCCGCTCTTTGTTCCATTGCTACTCAGATGCTCTTTTATCTTTATTTACTTACTTTTTCTTTTTGTTTGTTTTTTTTACTGGTTTGTTTGTTTGTTTTTTTGTTATTTGTTTTTTGTTTTTTTTCTCTTTAATTTCACTTTTTCTTTCACTTTAAAAAAAAAAAAAGGGGTGTTGTAAGAATTAATCTTCCAATGTTGTCAGATATCAGAAAATAAGGGAACATGTGATGAAAATGTAAACAATGCATTGCTGTAACGACCTGTATACCCTTTACAAAAACTTAAATAAAAAAAAAAAATGGTAAATGGCATTCACTTATATAGCGCTTTTATTCTCATCTCTTGATGACCAAAGGGCCAGATGAGGCTCCTTAGTCGCTGTGAAGGCAACTCATCTAGGAAAAGGTAATCTCTGATATATTAAAAAAAAAAAAAAAAAAAAACAATGACCACAGGTAGTGAGAGCTCGTTAATCCTGTAAGGTTTTCTCCTAGTGTTAGTGTCCCAAATAAAAACACTCACTTCCAATTTGTCATAAGCCAGCATGGAAGAGTAGGATGATAAAACTGACATGGAATATGTCCAACCAAGGATTTGTAGACCAGAGGGGGCCACCTTTGGACCCTCACCATATGATCAGGAGGGCACATCAGCAGCCCTGGACTGGTGTGACAAAGGTGAACAGGGGTTCACCCCAGCAGCCTCGGAATGGTGTGCAACAAGCAATCAGAGGAAATGTGAAATTTATGCACTTAAATATAAAAGTACTTAAATATATGCACATATAACCCAAGAACTATCAATGATCAGAATAATGAATGCTTTCGATATCATGCTTCATGAGCTTGAAGGCATCAAAAGGGACATAACAGAAACTAAAGGGTTTTATTGAATCTGTTTTATCCTTTTCTTTAGTGTCATGGTTTGGTCAGATAAAACTGAAACAGAGGAAATCCTTAGACCAGGTAGTTAGATGGTCCAGTCGTTTGCTTGGTGAGTCACAGCTGAGCATGACATCCCTGTACACCAGACAGGTACAGAGGATTGCTACCTCCATTTTAAATGACTCCTCCCACCCTTTGCACTGCCACTTTCAGCTTCTCCCCTCCAGATGGAGGTTTGTTGTCCCAAAATGTAAAACCCAGCGCTACAAAAACAGCTTTGTTCCTGCTGCTGTCAGAGTTGAACAAGCTGTAGCAATATATTGCACATAATTTAGTTATCGACTGTATTTATTAATTTTTATTTTATATTTGTTTATTTTTGTAGGTTTTTTATTTGGGTTTTAAATCTTTTATTGGGTTTTAGACTTCAGACTTTTATTGAGTTTTAATCTCTTTGACTTAGTTTTTAACTTTTTTAATATGACCCTTCTCTCTTATCTCTTTATTTTTTTCTCTTATCTCTTTGTCTTATGTCCTGATTGGTGGAGCCTTGAGTACTTTTATCGTGTTTATAGTCAGCTTCATGTGTGTCTGTGTTTGTGTTCGTGTTGAATGTAATTGTGGTTTGTAAATATGTGTCTAAAAGGATGTCACCTGACTGCAAAACAAATCTGCCTACGGGTACAAATAAAGTAACCTGAACCTGAAAGTAAATGACTCAAAGATCGAAGTGTTGGGTAACCCTGACTATCACATTTTCCTCTCTGGTAATGACACATCTGTAGATCAAATGGTGTTGGTTTTCTGGTAAACAAATCTTGTGTTTCAGCCATTGATGTATGAATCTATGTCTGATAGACTCGCTGTCCTGAGTATGAATTCTAAATTTTCTAAATTGGTATTTATTCAGTGCTATTTCCCAACGTCCATGCTCATAAGTGATGGATATATATGACAAAATCCAAACCATCATCAGTAATGTTCCATTATGGGATCACTTATTCATTATGGGTGATTTCAACTGCAAGATAGGCAATCTTCACCTAAGCTATCCTTCTGTTGTAGGCAAATATACCATTGGCAATACAAATCTTCATGGTGAGCTTCTTGCAAAGTTCTGTGTCAAGAATAATTTAGTCATCACCAATACTCTGTTTAAAAAATGAAAACATCATACTTGGACATCGAATGATGGGAAAACAGAGAACCATATGTATTTTATCCTAACACATACAACATCAGTTCATCTACAGGTACTGAATAGTGGAGCTCTCAATGTATCAGATATTTGAGGTCACAGAATAGTAAGAACAAAGGTCAGTATAAATTTATCCTGGTCAAAGAAGAAACCAAGTGAGCTAAAGTACGATCGTGAAGCTTTACATAATTCAGATATCAAGACGTGCTTTCAACTTGAACCGAGTAACACATTCTCTTCCCTTGAGGAAATTAATCAACCAGAAGCTATGTATGAGAATATTACTACGATCATCAAGGATTCTGTTTGCAAGGACCTCACAAAACAAAGATCATCTGAACCAAACTGAATGTTAGCAGAGACAAAACAGGCTATTGTAAACAAACAAAATCACAAAAGCAAAGCAAGCAGAGTATACAGCTATGGTCATAAAGATTCTTACAAATGATGGGATCATAAGAATCTCCGAGTTCCTATGAATTCTGGAGTTCGCAGACATTCGTGGAGGGGGGCATAGTTTCTTACGGCGGTCGTTCAATTCTTGAGAAATGAGGTGCTTTTCTGTCATACAATGGCCGTAGAGTTCCTTTGTTCTCTGTACGGGTGCCTGGGGATCTTCCTACAGCTTACTTACTGCCATCTTACGAAATCTTTTGTGCAATTCACGGTACTCTCAAGCCACTGGTAGGAAGATCTTATGCCTGTGGGCACAAATGTTGCACGAATGACATACTTCCACCTTATGAGCGCATTGGCATTTCCTATGACCACTGTCAGGTGCTCTCAAGAACAACTTAAGGTGTTCTTGAGGCATACTTACGGCCAATATCTTGCATAGTTCTTACGTTGTTCCTACGGCATTTGTACGACTGCCCTATGATGAGAGGTTTTCGTGGGGCTTTCGGAGAAATCTTGGACAAGACCATCAACCTGGCCACAAACTTAGAAATGGTCTACGAACACTGGATTCTCCTACGGCTGCCTTAAGAAGGCCATATGAAATCGTCCAAAAATCATTTGTATGGTGTTCGCAGCTGTTTCCAAGGATATTTGTGACCATAGCTTAAGACAGCCAAAGCGGAATCCAAGATTTGTATGAAGAAAGGTAAGCTAAAACAATTAGAAAAGAATATAGATACCCAAACCAATCTTTCCCCACATAAGCAGTACTATACAGCTTTAAGAAGGCTCAATGCTAAACTAAAAAATATTAGCTGGGGCATTAAAGATAAGTGGTAATATTCTGTCCAACAAAGATTAGATTCTAGAGTATTGGACTGAATTTTATGAAGAGCTTTACTGAGACGACCCTGTACCAACTGCCATAGACGTTGCTCGTGAAGACCCCATTCTCCTAGTACTTACAGAAGAAGTTGAACAAGCAGTGTGGAATCTGAAGAACGGTAAAAGTCCTGGCTTGGATAACATTTATTCAGAATACTTGAAAGTAGGGACTGAACCTCTTAAAAAGCACTATTACACCTTTTCACTTGCATTCTCATCTCTGGAACAGTTCCCAAAGCATTTAAAGAAGCCCTCATTATTGTATTGTTGAAGAAGAAAAATCATTTAGACTGTGAAAACTATCGACCTATAAGTCTCTTAAGCCACGTCTACAAACTTTTCATTAGCATAATAGCACACTTAAAAAATGATCTTTATGTCTTCTTTCCAGCATCACAGGCTGTTTATCAGCCTGGCAGAGGAACTATTGAACAAATCATTGTCCTAGAACAAATCATCAAAAAATCTATATAATTCAATTTTCCAGCCTTCATTGCTTTTATAGCTTTTACTAAAGCCTTTATTTGTCAGGCCAGGCATTGGCTTGCTTGCTACCGGATAACCATGAAAACTGGTACTACCTGTCTCATGGGTCAGGCTGTCGGTAACTCAACCGGCATCAGGTTAGGTTAATTGGAGACTCTAAATTGGCCCTAGGTGTGAATGTGTGTGTGAATGGTAAAGGGATAGCGCCGTACCGTGGCTGCTTCATCCATCCAGGTGGATGCCCTCAATTTCCCCTCTGGGGATCAATAAAGTATACAAAATCAAAAAAAAAAAAAAAAATCCCCACCCTTCCAAGGGCGTGGAGGGTGAAACAGGGCATCCTGGCAGAACCAAAAACAATATCTGCCACAGGTCTGTGGTGGACCACTCCCAGTTACATGGGGTGAGACTGGACATCCTGGCAGATAAACACATCTGTCTCAAGGTCTGTGGTGGACTGTACCAGTCGGTGCATTGTGACATGCACTACACAAAGAGCAGAGATAAACAAACCTATCATCTGGTCAGTCACTGCAACAGATACTGGAGTCAGTTTGTCTTGGCTTGTCCTTGCCACTGATAATACCTTTATCTGCCAAGAATGTGCTGCTAGTCCAGCAAAAGCTAGCAGTACTCAAATACTTTGCAAGCAGTTTCATGAAATGGTCCAACATAGAAGTGTTAAAACGAGCTGGTCTACCATCAATGGAGGACATGCTAATACAGATGAACCTGAGATGGCTCGGACATGTTGAAAGGATGGACCACCAGCGTCTCCCTCAGCAGTTACTCTACTCACAGTTATGCGAGAGCAAACGCAATCAGGGTAGACCAAGGCTCAGATTTAAAGACACTGTAAAAAGAAACTTGAAGAAGTTGGACATAGACAGGAGTTCCTGGCAGCAGAAGGCTAAGGACAGAGCTGTGTGGAGGAATCTGATCAGACCTAAATGAAACAGTCATTGCCGCCCACGACAGACTGCTGTGATGATGACTTAAGTCTTTGACAGTATAAAACTTAGCTGCCTCTGGGAACTTCTTGAAGAAACAAGAGATACATCAATCTTCTCAAATTGACGTATGACAACTCCACAGCTGCTATAAAAACTGACATGGGGATAACTAGACCAATTCAAATACTCAAAGATGTAAAAGAAGATGATATTCTGTCAGCACTTTTATTCTGTATAGTCATTGCTGCTATTATCTCAAAAACTGAAGTCGTTTGCAACTCTGGCTTCTTCTTTCCAACTTAAGCTATGCTGATGACATAGCTGCATTGAGCAATTCAAAACAAGATTTACAATTGTTCCTTGATATACTAGCTACCTATTCTGCAGAAGTTGGGCTCTATATAAATACTTCAAAAACTGAGTGGATGACAACTAATCAAAGCCAACACCTCCATCTTATAATTTACAATAAGCCCATCAAGCAAGTATTAGAATTTATTTATCTAGGTCACAGATGTCAAACTCATTCCCTGGAGGGCCAAGACCCTGCAGGTTTTACCTCCACCCAGTGTCTTCAACAGGTGATTTTAACTGAATTTCTTCCCACTGATTGCTGATCAGTGAAAGCACCTGCTGAAGACACTGGGTGGAAGTAAAACATGCAGGGTCTTGGCCCTCCATGGAATGAGTTTGACACCCCTGATCTAGGTTATAAACTGTCCTACACCAGTGATGGCGCTGCTGCTGTTAAACACAGAATTGCCCTGGGTTCAGCAGCATTTGAGAAAAATGAAGAACTTCTAACATCTAAATTGGTTCCATAAAGAATTAAGGACAAAATTTATACCTCCAGTGGTGTGAAAAAGTGTTTGCCCCCTTCCTGATTTCTCATTTTTTGTATGTTTGTCACACTTAAATGTTTCAGATCATCAAACAAATTTAAATATTAGTCAAAGATAACACTGGGCTGCACTGTGGCGCAGTGGTTAGCACTGCGGCAGCACAGTTTACCCTTGGCCGGGGGATCGTGGGATCGTGGGTTCGATCCCATCCCCCGACCAACAGTGATCTGTGTGGAGTTTGCATGTTCTCCCCGTGTATGCATGGGTTTACCCCGGGATTTCTCCGGTTTCCTCCCACATGCCAAAAACATGCAGGTTAGGTTAATTGGAGACTCTAAAGTGGCCCTAGGTGTGAATGTGTGTGTGAATGGTTAAGGGATAGCGCCGTATCATGGCTGCTTCATCCATCCAGGTGGTGGATGACCCTCAATTTCCCCTCTGGGGATCAATAAAGTATACTAAATCTAAAAATAAAAAAAAAAAAAAATCTAACACAAGTAAACACAAGATGCAGTTTTTAAATGAAGGTATTTATTATTATGGGAAAAAAAATCCAAACCTACATGGCCCTGTGTGAAAAAGTGATTGCCCCCAAAACCTAATAACTGGTTGGGCCACCCTTAGCAGCAACAACTGCAATTAAGCCTTTGCAATAACTGGCAATGAGTCTATTACAGCACTGTGGAGAAATTTTGGCCCACTCATCTTTACAGAATTGTTGTAATTCAGACACATTGGAGGGTTTTTGAGCATGAACCGCCTTTTTAAGGTCATGCCACAGCATCTCAATCAAATTCAGGTCAGGACTTTGACTAGGCCACTCCAAAGTTTTCATTTAGTTTTTCTTAAGCCATTCAGAGGTGGACTTGCTTGTGTGTTTTGGATCATTGTCCTTCTGCAGAACCCAAGTGCACTTCAGCTTGAGGTCACGAACAGATGGCCGGACATTCTCCTTCAGAATTTTTTGATAGACAGCAGAATTCATGGTTCCATTTACCAGACCAAGTCTTCCAGGTCCTGAAGCAGCAAATCAGCCCCAGACCATCACACTACCACCACCATATTTTACTGTTGGTATGATGTTCCTTTTCCGAAATGCTGTGTTATTTTTACGCCGGATGTAATGGGACACACACCTTACAAAAAGTGCAACTTTTGTCTCTTCAGTCCACAGAGTATTTTCCCAAAAGTCTTGGGGATCATCAAGATGTTTTCTAGCAAAACTGAGACAAGCCTTTATGTTCTTTTTGCTCAGCAGTGGTTTTCATCTTGGAACTCTGCCATGTAGGCCATTTTTGCCCAGTCTCTTTCTTATGGTGGAGTCATGAAGACTGACCTTAACTGAGGCAAGTGAGGCCTGCAGTTGTTTGGATGTTGTTGTGGGGTCTTTTGTGATACTCTTGGATGAGTCATCGCTGTGCTCTTGGGGTAATTTTGGTCAGCCGTCCACTCCTGAGAAGGTTCACCACTGTTCCATGTTTTCGCCATTTGTAGATAATGGCTCTCGCTGCGGTTTGCTGGAGTCCCAAAGCTTTAGAAATGGCTTTATAACCTTTTCCAGACTGATGGCTCTCAATTGCTTTGTTTCTTATTTGTTCCTGAATTTCTTTGGATGACAGCATTATGTCTAGCTTTTGAGGATTTTTTGGTCTACTTCACTTTGTCAGGCAGGTCCTATTTAAGTGATTTCTTGATTGAGATGAGGTGTGGCAGTAATCAGGCCTGGGTGTGGCTAGAGAAATTGAACTCAGCTTTCCAAAGATGTGATAAACCAGTTAATTTATGTTTTACTAGGGGGGAAATCACTTTTTCACACAGGGCCAGGTAGGTTTGGATATTTTTTTTTTACCCTTAATAAAAAACACCTTCATTTAAAACTGCATTTTATGTTTACTTGTGTTATCTTTGTCTAATATTTAAATTTGTTTGATGATCTGAAACATTTAAGAGTGACAAACACAAAAAAATGAGAAATCAGGAAGGGGTCAAACACTTTTTCATGCCACTGTACATTCTACCTGTTGTTCTTTGTGGACTTGAATGTGTAAACTGGAAATCCACACTCTGCAGAACTATCGAAACCTTCCAAAATCACATTATGAGAGCTATGACTAATCACAAGCTTTCAGATCGTGTCTCTACTGATGAACTTTGTTGTTTAACATCATTAACTCCAATTATGCCCAGTGTGAAAAGTAAAACTCTGAAGCTTTATTGTCACAGTAAACGTTCATAATCAGACCTTTCAAAAATACATCTTAAAGGGATGATTGATAATGGCAGAAGAAATGGAGGAAGACAACACAAACGCCGGCAGGATAATCTCTATGAATGATATAAAATCTGTTGAGCCATTACATAAATGTGTATTTTTATACTTCTTATTTTATTCTGTTTCAATGTGTGTTTCTTCTTCTTTTGGCTGCTCCCTTTAGGGGTCACCACAGCGGATCATCTGCCTCCATCTCACCCTATTCCTTGCATCTTCCTCTGTAACACCAACCCTCTCCATGTCCTCCTTCACTATATCCATGAATCTTCTCTGTGGCCTTCCTCTTTTCCTCCTGCCTGGCAGCTCCATCTTCAACATCCTTTGTCCAATATATCCACTATCCCTTCTCTGCACATGTCTAAACCATCTCAGCCTTGCCTCTCTTACTTTGTCTCCAAACCGCTCAACGTGAGCTGTCCTTCTGATAAACTCATTTCTAATCTTGTCCCTCCTAGTCACTCCCAATGAAAATCTTAACATCTTCAGCTCTACCAGCTCCATCTCCTGTCTTTTTGTCAGCGCCACCATTTCCAAACCATACATCATAGCAGGTCTCACTATCATCTTGTAAATCTTCCCTTTCACTCTTGCTGCAACCCTTCTGTCACAAATCACCCGACACTCGTCTCCACCCACTCCACCCTGCCTGCACTCTCTTCTTCACCTCTCTTGTGCATTTTCCATTGCTTTGGATGGTTGACCCCAGTTATTTAAACTCATCTGCTTTCACTACCTCTACTCCTTCTATCTTGACTATTACACCTGTCTCCCTCTCAATCACGCTCCTGTATTCTGTCTTGCTTCTACTGACTTTCATACCTCCACCTCTCCAGTTTCTCTTCCACCTGCTCCCTACTCCCACTACAGATCACAATGTCGTCTGCTAACATCATGGTCCATGGAGACTACTGCCTGACCTCATCTGTCATCCTGTCCATCACCATGGCAAACAAGAAGGGGCTCAGAGCTGATCCCTGATGTAACTCCACCTCGACCTCCACCTTGAACCCATCTGTCACTCCTACAGTACAACTCACCACCATCTCGCTGTCCTCATATATGTGCTGCACCACCTTAACATACTTCTCTGCCACTCCTGACTTTCTCATACAGTACCACACTTCCTCTCTTGGCACCCTATCATACAGTATGATTTCTCTTGATCCACAAAGATACTGTGCACCTCCTTCTGACCTTCTCTATACTTCTCCATCAGCACTCTTAGAGCAAACATTGCATCTGTAGTACTCTTTCGTGGCATGAAACCATACTGCTGCTCACTGATTGTCACCTCTCCTCTTAACCTGGGTTTAACGACTCTTTCCCATATCTTCATGGTGTGGCTGATTAACTTTATGCCTCTGTAGTTACTACAGCTCTGAGCACCACCTTTGTTCTTGAAAATTGGTGCCAAAATACCTTTTCTCCATTCCTCAGGCATCCTCTCACTCTCCAAGATTGCGTTAAACAGTCTGGCTAAAAAGTCCACTGCCATCTCTCCGCAACATCTCCATACCTCCACAGATATGTTGTCACAAACCCCCGTGTGCCATTGTGCGGCACATGAGGGAGGCAATGAAAAACCCAATTGCGGAAGTAGAAAGTGCCATTTTATTAAATATAACAACAAAGTAACGAGTCCAGTTAATCACAAAATACAGGAATGTGCTAATGATGAAAATAAGGCCACCAGACATACAGGGCGCCTGCTGGATGCTCTACAGTCCGGTCAAAAAGGAGCCTAGTGCAGCAGCACAAAGGGAAAAGTGAAAAAGAGACTTACAGGGCTGGAGCGATCCCGGGGCGATCTGTGCAGTCTGGAGGATGGAGAAAGAAGCTGGGCCACCCGTAACACCAAGGGGTTAACCAAACTTAAAGTGCTGGGCTGAATACAAAGAAGGTAATGATAACTCCTACGTGGAAAGCTAGCTGCCGCGTATGGAGATGAATGCTCCGACAATCTCTTTCCACAATTGCAGCAAAGAAATACTCCTGAAACTAACAAGGAAAGAGATTGCCGGTGCGAAAAAGCGTGGGCTGAACTTGATGGGACCTGGTGTGTGAAAGAGCGTGCATGGGTGTATGAATGGGAATGAATGGAGTGTGTGTGTGTGTGTGTGTGTGTGTGTGTGTGTGTGTGTGTGTGTGTGTGTGTGTGTGTGTGTGTGTGTGAACACCCGTGACAGCACAGCTGATGGCACTTGACAGGAGGAGGGGGCGTGCCCAAGCTGTCGGGGAGCGGAGGCCCAATAGCTTCCCTGAAGCGCCAGGTGGAAACTAGGGCAAAACATAACAATAAGTCAGAATTGGGTTTGGAAGCCAAACCCAGGTTCATGACAGCCTCCCCCCCAGGGGTTGATACCAGACACCCCAGTACCATCAGTCAAAAAGAAGACACAACACCTCACAAGGGATTCCCCCCCCCCCAGCCCAGGGTGGGAGGTGGGGGAAGCAACCGGTGAAAACACAACCAGTAAAAAACAAAATAATGAGCAAACCCCTCCTAACGACCCCCAACCTGGAACACTAACCCACTTCCCAGAAGTCTAAAGTTCAGGGGGTCGACCAGAATCCCAGGTCCCCAGCATGGTGAGGAGTGACAGATCGGGTGGCCTGCCCAAGTCCCAAGTCCAGCAGGCGGTCCGCAGGATAATGTCCGGCGGCCTGCCTGGGCCGATAGACCACCCGACCCATAAGCCAAGTCCTTCAGGTGACCGGCCCCTGTGGTGGAGCCACCTTGACCGGAGGGGAAGGCGGAGAGGCAGCCTCCGTACTCTGGAACATCGGTGGCCACACCACTGAACAGGAGCCCCCCTGCTGTTCAAGGCTAGGGGCAAGAGAACTGTAGCACCCGCGATGGACCCGGTCTGGGATGTGGCTGCACACGCAATGGTCCTGGTGTGGGATGTGGCTGCATCGGTGGTGGACTGCAGCTGGAGCTCTGCTGCACTGGCGGTGGACTCCGGCTGGAGCTCTGCTGCACCGGCGGTGGACTCCGGCTGGAGCTCTGCTGTACCGGTGGTGGACTCCGGCTGGAGCTCTGCTGCACCGGCGGTGGACTCCGGCTGGAGCTCTGCTGTACCGGCAGTGGACTCCAGCTGGAGCTCTGTTGCATCCGCGGTGGGCTCCGGTTGGAGCACCATTGCACCTGCGGTGACCCCCATCGGAGGCCTCATTGCATGAGGGAGGGAATGAAAAACCCAATTGTGGAAGCAGAAAGTGCCATTTTATTAAATATAACAACAAAGTAACTTGTCCAGTTGACCACAAAATACAGGGAAGTGCAAATGATGAAAGTAAGGCCACCAGACATACAGGGCGTCTGCCGGATGCTCAACAGCCCATTCTAAAAGGAGCCTAGTGCAGCAGCACAAAGGGAAAAGCGAAAAAGAGACTTACAGGGCTGGAGCGATCCCGGGGCGATCCATGCAGTCTGGAGGATGGAGAAAGAAGCTGGGCCAGCCATAACACCAAGGGGTTAACCAAACTTAAGGTGCTGGGCTGAATACAAAGAAGGTAATGATAACTCCTACGTGGAGAGCTAGCTGCCGCGTATGGAGGTGAATGCTCCGACAATCTCTTTCCACAACTGCAGCGAAGAAATACTCTTGAAGCTAACGAGGAAAGAGATTGCCGGTGCGAAAAAGCATGGGCTGAACTTGATGGGACCTGGTGTGTGAGAGAGCGTGCATGAGTGTATGAATGGGAATGAATGGAGCATGTGTGTGTGTGTGTGTGTGTGAATGTGAGTATGTGTGTGAACACCCGTGACAGCACAGCTGATGGCACTTGACAGGAAGAGGGGGCATACCCAAGCTGTCGGGGAGCGGAGGCCCAATAGCTTGCCTGAAGCACCAGGTGGAAACTAGGGCAAAACATAACAATAAATCAGAACTGGGTTTGGAAGCCAAACCCAGGTTCATGACATATGTCACCTGGACCAACCGCCTTTCTATTCCTCATCCTCTTCAAAGCTGCCCTCACTTCTGTATTGCTAATCCTCGGGACTTCCTTGTTCATCATCATTTTCAGAGTAATAACTCGTTCTAGCTTTTCTAAGAGATTTTTTTATAAATTAAAAGATGATTTCTCCAAGCTAAATAGATTTCATCTAAATTAGTAGAGCGCCATTTTCTTTCTAATTGACGAGTCTTCTGTTTTAAGCTACGAGTTTCTGTGTTGAACCAAGGAGTTAAAAATCTCTGATTAGACTTTTTCTTTTTTAAGGGGGCCACCAAGTCTAGAGCCTGATGCAGAGAAGCTGAAACACTATCCACCATGTTATCAATTACAGAAGGAGCAAGCTGTCTATAGCTTAGTTCCGTTGTGTCGACACATGGCATAGAGGAAACAATCTGCATAAATTTGGAAACAGCATCATCTGAGAGGCATCTACTGTGATAATATTTTTCTTTAGGAGCCAAATAGTCAGAAATAGTAAAATCAAAGGTTAACAGACAATGGTCTGACAGTACAGGGTTATGAGGAGACACTACAAGATTTTCTATTTCTATGCCATATGTCAGAACAAGGTCCAATGTATGGTGGAGGTAATGAGTAGAATTTCCTACTTTCTGAGAAAACCCAATCGAGTCTAATATTGAATTAAAAGCCACATTAAGGCAGTCACTATCTACATCCACATGTATATTAAAGTCCCCTACTATAATTATTCTATCAGATTTCAGCACTAAATCAGCTAAGAAATCAGCAAATTCGGATAAAAATTCTGAATAGGTTGATGGGGGACGATAAACTATGGCAAATAAAATTGGGTTTAACCTGAAATTGCTAAAGTGCCCAACACTGAGGACCAGGCCCTCAAAGGAATTATAACATGTTTTTTGCTTTACATTAACTAGTAATTTGGAATGGTAAATTGTTGCTACTCCTCCTCCACGACCAGAACTTCTGGGATTTTGACCGTTTAAATAACCAGAGGGAGTTGATTCATTTAAACCAACATAATCCTCTTGCCCTAACCAAGTCTCTGTAAGGGAAATTAAATCAATCTGATGATCAATTAACAGATCATGGACTAACAGAGACTTGGGAGTTAGAGACCTAATATTTAATAAACCACAAGAATAATCCCAGGTTTCTTTTCAGTACTGTAGCCAGGTTGACAAAGAGTCAGGACTCTGTCAATCCTAGCATCCCCTTAGAGCTTACTAGTCAGGACTTTATGAACTTTTTCAATAATAAAATTTCATCCATCAGAGATAAAATCAATCAGATTCTTCCCACAGTTAACTTAAATACTGTAACTATTACAACTCCTTCTATTGATGTCTGTCTTTTTTTTTTTTTTTTTTTTTTTGTTACTTATTTGTACCCGTAGGTAGATTTGGTTTGCAGTCTGGTGACAAGCCACCGGCTGCTGGTCGCTGCGTGCGCGAGCGCCCTAAACCTACATGTTTTTTTTTTTCCACAATATCTTTATTGAACCTTTTTTTTTTTTTAACAAACATGATACAAACAATCAAACACTAACACTAAAGTACTACAAAAAAAAAAAAAATGCACTAAAAACACCAACAACCACCAACAAAATCAAGTCTTCAACAATGCTCCTCTGTTTAGTCTAGACAATCCAATACATAAGTATACATATTATGTTCACCAGTTTGGAATTTACAAGGTCCACACACATCATTCACCTTCTTCTTCAAGAGTTATGTTTAAATTTTTTACATAATCAATAAAAGGTCTCCATATATTCTCAAACACAATTTCCTTTGATTTCAGTATATATGTTATTCTTTCTAATGGAAGGTTTGTTAACATCTGTCTTAACCACTGAGTCACATCTGGTCTATGAGTCTTTTTCCATAATAGTGCAATACATTTTTTGGCATTAAGCAAACTGAGGTCTATGAATGTTCTTTCACTTTTATTAAAATTATGCTTTTCTGGGTACAGACCCAACAAAAACAGTTTAGGATTCAATATGATTTGTTTTGAGATTATTTTTTCAATTGTTACCCTCACCTCCTCCCAAAACATTCTTATTAATCTACATTCCCATAAACAATGAAATAGGGTTCCTTTACTTTCCATGCATTTTGTGCATGTATCTGGTATATTTTTGTTATATCTATTTAACTCCTCCGGTGTAACATACATCCGCATTAACCATTTGAAATGTATCAATTTAAGGCGTGCATTTATTGATTTGGTTTGAGCTTCTGTACAAGCCAATTCCCATTGTTCCTCTGAAATTTCAATTTGCAGATCTTCTTTCCAGTAGTTTAATCTTGTCAGTGAATTTTCACTTGAAGATAGTGTCAATGAGTTATAAAACTCTGAAATAATACCCTTTCTTTTACTATCTTTCATCATCATTTTTTCCAAGGATGAATAAATAGGTCGAGTGAGAGCTTTATTTTGATTTGATCGAATAAAGTTTCTAAGTTGAAGATATTTAAAAAAATGTGTTCTATTGAGATTAAATTTGATCCTCAGCTCTTCAAAAGTCATTATGTTGTCTGCACATGGCAAATATAAATCCTGAATCTTTTGTATCCCTTTTAAATTCCATACTTTAAATACAGCGTCCGCTCTCCCTGGTTTAAAATATTGATTACCCCATATTGGACTAAATTGTGACAATAACTGTGGTTCTTTTAAATAGTTTTTAGCTTCACACCATATTTTGATCATATGCTTTACAAATGGATTTTTAACTTGTTTTTGTAATTTTTTTGCCGAATCTGAGTATATGAATATGGGAAGAGGTAAAGGTAAATTGTATGATTCCATTTCAGTCCAGTGAGGGAGATCATTTGATGAAAAATAATATGTCATAGACCTCAGTTGTGCCGACCAATAATACAACATAAAATTTGGACATTTCAGACCTCCACGATCAAATGGTAAATATAATAAAGACAAACGTAATCTAGCCCTCCTGTTGTTCCATATAAATTCCACTAACTTTTTTTTTATTCTTGAGAATAGATCTAAAGGTGGTGATAAGGGAATGTATTGAAATAAATAAAGTATTTTAGGTAAAATATTACTTTTAAGTATATTGATTCTCCCGATCATCGACATTGGTAGTGACATCCATCTCTGAGTTAACTCATTGATATCTGACATTAAGGCTTCATAGTTGACGCTGGCGACTGATTCTAGCTTAGGCATAATTTGGATTCCTAAATATTTAAACTGATTTACAACATTGAATTGATTTACCTCAGGGGCTGGGTAATTTCTCTGGGTCTCATTTAGCATTAATATTGAAGATTTAGTTTTATTTATTTTATATCCTGATATTTCCCCAAAATTCTTTATTAAATTCAACAAGGTTGGAATTGATTTTTTTAGATTCGACATAAACAAAATTATATCATCGGCGTACAGGGAGATTTTATGTTCTGTTGGTCCAACTTTAATTCCATATATTTGTGAATGTAAACGTATCGCTATCGCTAAAGGTTCAGTTGCCATAGTAAACAGTAAAGGTGAAAGTGGACAGCCTTGTCGACATCCTCTATTGATTTTTATTGGTTTTGAAATATTGTTATTTGTTAGGATTTCTGCTGTAGCATTATTGTATATTATTTGAACCCATTTTATGAAATTATTTCCAAGTCCAAACCTTTGTAGGACTTCAAAAAGAAAGGGCCATTCAACTCTATCAAAGGCCTTTTCGGCGTCCAATGATAGGAGAGCTGTATCCGGTGCTTCTTTATTAAAATAAATAATATTAAATAGTCTTCTTACATTATGGAAGCCTTGTCTACCCTTTATAAAGCCATTCTGATCTCGATTAATAATATTTGGTAAAATTTCTTGTATTCGTCTTGCTAAAATTTTACAGATTATCTTAAGGTCGGCGTTTAATAGGCTTATTGGTCTCATATTTTCACATTTATTAGAGGGTTTACCTGGTTTTGGCAGCAGTATAATTAAGGCATTATTTATGTATGATGGTAAATTATTATTTTGAAATGCTTCTAAAACCATTTCCAAAAAAGGTTTTATTAATTTATTCTTAAATTTTTTATAAAGGTCAACTGGAAGACCATCTGGTCCTGCACTTTTTCCTGATTTCATATTATCAATGGCTAGCCCAACTTCTTCTTGACTAATTTTAGACTCCAATATCTCCCTGTTTTCATTTGGTATACACGGTATAGATAGTTCGTTCAAAAACCCATTTAGTTTTGTTAAATCAGGTTCATTTTTGGTATCATATAATTTTTCATAGTAATCTCTAAAGGCTCTATTAATTTCTAAAGGATCTATAACTACCTGTCCTTTACTTATAATACTGGTAATTGGTGTTTTAATTTCCAATTGTTTAATCTGCCATGCTAATAATTTTCCTGATTTTTCACCTTGTTCATAAAAAGATTGTTTCAATCTTAGAAGACTCGAGGCAGCTCTATTCGCTGATTTTTTGTCGTATTCAGCTCTCAAAATCAGTAATTCATTCTCCAACCTTGGGTCACTTCCTGCATACACTTTTTCCTGAAGACTTTTTATTTTATGTTCCAATTTAGCTCTCTCCTCTCGAGTCTTCTTAGATTTTGATCCTGTATAACTAATAATATGTCCCCTAATAAAAGCTTTGAAAGCCTCCCACTTTACACATGCTGATGTTTGTGTAGTATTGATGTCAAAGAACTTGTCTATTTGTTTTTCTATATACTTGACAAATTCCTCATCCTGAAGCCATTTATGCTGAAATTGCCATCTACCTGATTCCTTTGTCAATTTTTTATCTACATATATTAGACAACAGGGTGCATGATCAGAGATCACGATGTTATCATAAAAGCAGTTTTGAATCTTGGACCTTAATTCTGTGGAAATCAAAAAATAATCAATACGTGAGAATGTCTTGTAGGTACTGGAATAACAAGAATAGGCTTTAACTTGTGGTTTCATTTCTCTCCATATATCTAACAATCTCAATTCTTTCATAAAATGATTAATAGTCATCCTACATCCAATGTGCGTACAATCCAGTCCTGTTGATCTATCCACACCTGGATTCAATGTACAATTAAAATCCCCTGCTATTATATGTTGCCCTGTAAGTGATGATAAGATGAGAAATAAATTAGCAAAGAACTTCTGATCATCTATATTGGGACCATATAAGTTCACAAGATTTATATTTTCTAATAGCAAAGAACCTTGAATGATTACATATCTTCCAAATTTGTCTCCAATTACATTTTTCACTTGAAAAGGAACTGATTTATGTATGAGAGTCATAACTCTCCTGGCTCGGGATGAAAATGAAGAGGTGAATACACTTCCCTGCCATCTACTCCTAATTCTTTTAACATCCTCCTCTATCAGATGAGTTTCTTGTAAAAACACAATTCTTGAACCCATGTCCTTTATTTTATTCATAACTTGTTTAAGTTTTTTTAAATTTTGTAGACCTCTGCAATTCCATGAAGTTAAATTAAGATTAACACTTTGGTCCATGATCAATAGAGAGTTTGGGATTACCTTGCAGTGTAAACATGCTCATACAGAGAAGCAAAAACATGAGTGGTTGAACATTCATCCTACAAACTACACACAAACAAATTCTCCCTTCCCACACTTGTGGCAAACCCCCCAAAATCAAAAGAAAAATTCTGTCTCCCGATATAGCCATCGACCGTTCCACACCCACGGGGAACAGCCTAAGCCACTCCTTCTTCATCCTCCCAATCACCCTAACTCTACTGCTTTTAATGACGTAACATTAACTCTCCTCTGTAGTTTTCCAACTTAACTCCAAAATTTTTAACAACTTTGTACATCATAGTTTTTTTTTTGTTTGTTTTGTTTTTGTTTTGTTTTTTTAATATATAATACAATCTATATTTTGTAAACTTACTATTTACTTCAAGTCAGTCAGATGCCTGTGCAAATGCTTAATTAATCTACCTTATATTTTGTTCATGCTTAGCTCCCACCAGTCTCTTCTTCTTCTTTGATCTTCTTGATGAACTCCTGCGCCTCCTCTGGGGTCTTGAAGATGTGGGTTCTGCCCTCATACGTGGTCAGCAGTCTCGCAGGATAGATTACACCATGACGAATCCCAAGGTTGCGCAGCTCCTTACGTACGGGATCAAACTGCTTCCTCAATTGCTGGATTCCTGTGGCCAAATCTGGGTAGAACCGCACCTGCTGGTCCTGGTGTTTAATCTCTCCTTTTTTAGCTCGTGCAGCGTTGAAGATCTTCATCCTGTCTCTGTTGCTAAGAAACTTCATAATTAAGGTCCTCGGCGGTCCCTTATCTCTCCGTGGGCCAATACGATGTGCTTTTTCCAGAATTACTGCTGATTGCAACTCCTCGCTGCCCAGCACCTCCGGAATCCACTTTTCCAGAAAGGAACATACGTCCCGACCTTCTGATTCCTCTGGAAGACCCACCAGCCTCAAATTATTCTGTCTCGACCGAGATTCCAAATCCAAAATATTATCTTCCAGAGATTTTTTTTTTTTTCCCAAAGTGCGCACCTTTAATTGAAGACGGGTGACGTCATCTTCAGCACTAGCGAGACGGAGCTCCATCTGCGCCGTTCGTTCTACACAGTCACCCAATTCCTTTCTTATTCCTTCCAACGCTGTCATAATCCCATCAAATCTAGAGGAAAAGTCCGCTCTCATTGAACTCATGGCAGCCATCAGCGCATCTGCGCCATTCCCTGCAGATATCGCACCGTTGCCAGCCTCCTCCGCCATATATGGAGTTTTGTTTGCTGCGTCACAGACCTGAAAGTCCGTTAATTTGGACTGTTTCGGCGGCTCGCTTTTTCCTTTTCCTGGTTTTCCAGCCTTAGGCTTCGCCGACATATCCTCGCCCAAATGCTGGGATACGTTCTGTCCCAAATGAGAGAGTTATTTGCCGATTTTTTTTTCCAGGAGCAGAGCAGAGCGAGACACGTCCGTCCTACGTGGCAGCCATAACCGGAAGTCAAACCTACATGTTTTTGGTATGCGGGAGGAAACCGGAGAAATCCCGGAGTAAACCCACGCAACACGGGGAGAACATGCAAACTCCACACAGCTCACTGTTGGTCGGGGGCTGGAATCGAACCCACGATCTCATGATCCCCGTGATCCCCCGGCCAAGGGTAAAACTGTGCTGCCACAGTGCTAAACCACTGCACCACCGTGCAGCCCTTGTCTTGATGAGTTTACTCCAATCGACCTTTGTGAGTTAGACAAAATAGTTTCCTCATCCAAACCTTCAACTTGTCTTTTAGACCCTATTCCTACCAGGTTATTTAAAGAAGTCTTCCCACTTATTGGTAGCTTTATTCTTCATATAATCAATTCTTCATTAACTTTAGGCCATGTACCGCAGGCTTTTAAAACAGCTGTAATTAAACCCTTACTCAAAAAGCCAACGCTAGATCCAGGAGCTTTAGCTAACTATAGACCAATCTCTAATCTCCCTTTCATTTCAAAAATGTTAGAAAGAGTTGTTGCTACACAATTATTTGACCACCTGCAGGGAAATGGTTTACTTGAAGAGTTTCAATCTGGGTTTAGAATCCATCATAGTACTGAAACAGCCTTAGCGAAGGTCACTAACGACCTCCTCATTGCATCTGATAATGGACTAGTTTCTGTACTTGTCCTTTTAGATCTTAGTGCAGCTTTTGATACTATTGATCATAATATTCTACTTGATAGATTAGAACACTATGTTGGACTTAATGGAACTTCGTTGCAGTGGTTTAGATCTTATTTATCTGATAGGTTCCAGTTTGTTCATGTAAATGATGAGTTTTCTTTCAGCTCAAAGCTTAGTCATGGAGTTCCACAGGGATCTGTGCTAGGCCCTACTCTTTTTAGTTTATATATGCTTCCGTTAGGCAACATTATTAGAAAGCACTGTATACATTTTCATTGTTATGCAGATGACACACAATTATACCTGTCAATGAAGCCAGATGATACTAATCAATTAGCCAAGTTAGAAGCCTGTCTTAAGGAAATCAAAGCTTGGATGACTTGTAATTTCCTGCTATTAAATTCAGATAAGACTGAAGTCATTCTTGTTGGTCCAAAAAACCTTAGAAATTCCTTTCCAAATCAAACTTTCAGTTTGGATGCAGTTACTCTTTCTCTTAATAGCTCTGTGAGGAACCTTGGAGTTATTTTTGATCAGGATTTGTCCTTCAATTCACATATTAAATTTGTTTCTAAGACTGCCTTCTATCATTTGCGTAATATTGCCAAGATTAGGAGCATCTTGTCTCAGAGTGATGCTGAGAAGCTGATCCACGCTTTTGTTAGCTCGAGATTAGATTATTGTAATTCTTTATTATCAGGCTGTCCTAAAACATCTTTAAAAAGTCTTCAGCTGATCCAAAATGCTGCAGCAAGAGTTTTAACAGGTACTAGAAAGAGAGATCATATCTCTCCGGTTCTGGCCTCCCTTCATTGGCTTCCCATAGAGTTTAGAATTAAGTTTAAAATCCTTCTTCTTACTTACAAAGCTTTAAACAATCAGGCTCCTTTTTATTTAAAAGATCTGATACTACCGTATCATCCTAACAGAGCGCTACGCTCCCAAAATGCAGGATTACTTGTAATACCTAGAATCTCCAAAAGTACAATGGGAGGCAGAGCCTTCAGTTATCAAGCTCCTCTCCTGTGGAATCAGCTGCCAATCTGGATTCGGGAGTCAGACTCGATCTCTGTTTTTAAGAATAGGGCTAAAACCTACCTTTTTGATATAGCCTACAATTAGGGAGGGATCATGTGTTTCTGAACCCTCCCTTAGTTATGCTGCTAATAGGTTTAGTCAGCCGGGGGACCTCCAGTAATGCACTGGGCCTCACTCCTTTCCTCACTCTCTATGAAATATTTTTTTTTTTGCTGGTCATTAACATTTGTTTGTTCTCTCCCATAGATTGAGTCCCCGTCGTGCTGTTTGCGCTCTACATGTCTGTTCTTTTCTTCTTCTCTATCCCCTCACCCCCCAGCCAGTCGCAGCAGATGACTGCCCCTCCCTGAGCCTGGTTCTGCTGGAGGTTTCTTCCTGTTAAAAGGGAGTTTTTCCTCTCCACCGTCGCCAAGTGCTTGCTCACAGGGGATCGCCTGATTGCTGGGGTCTTTCTGCAACTGTGGGGGTCCCCCCTTCAGTTGATAGTGCTATGAGATGACTGTTGTTGTGAAATGGCGCTATATAAATAAAGTTGAATTGAATTGAATTGAATCTTACCTTCATCCATCCTCCTCTCTCATTTTCTTTACTCATCAGCTCTTCACAGTACTCCTTCCACCTTCTCAACACACTTATCATTTGTTAGTACATTACCATTTCTGTCCTTAATCAACCTAACCTGCTGTACATCCTGTTGTGTCCATAAATTTAGGTAATAACGACAGAGCGGGACTACTGTTAATGGAGCTTTATTAACAGGACTCTCTGACAAGACCCTACAGACTTACGGCGCTCTCCTGCAGGCCAGGGCGTCTACTAGGCGAAGAGGGCAAACCCCTTCCACCCGTGCCCTGTATACGCTGGGTGGCGTCACTACCGGAACCGGTGGTTCACCACCCCCATCTATTCCCTGGCCAACCGTGCCGCCATCTTGCTACTACCAACTATTTCCATATGTAGCATTCCCCCCCCCCTTCAAAAACCCCCCCCAAAAACACAGGCACACGGGTTGGCCCACCCAAATTTGCCACCCAACTCACACTCTAATCATAAAACATGCATGCACAAAAAGAAATAAAACCTATCCATTCACACAACCGAGGCTGGGAGGCTGGGTAGACCACCAGCGCCCCTACACAGCTGGGTGGATTATTCTGCCGCCATATCCCTAAGAGTCCAAAGTAAAATAAACCATTTTTCTAGTGAAAAATTAATCCCAGAACAAACGTACTATATACAAGAAAACAATGAACAGAATACACAGAAACACATCTAACCCCTATTGGTGGCCCCCATCCCAACACACTCACCCCACATTTAGGTACATATCAATCACAGCTGTATTGGGTAGCTCCCATATGAGCAGCAATATTAGCTAATCTTTCAAAATCAACTTCCACATTTATACATCCAAATCATACAGTACCGAATTTCCTTTTCCTTTATGCATGTTCACAGGAATCAGTCAAGCAGTGACTTTCAACATACTCTTTCCTCTTACATAATACAACCAATAAAACAAATCCATAACAGCTACTTTTGGCATTTCTCATACAGTCCCTTTTTTCTTCTTTTTTTTAAAAATCAATTACACACCTTCTAAATATAATCAATGTTTCTTAGGATATAGCAGTCAATTTATAAAATGTTTCATTTACTCTTAATCTAAACACCCGGGGCCTACACCAATAAGATTAAAACTATGTACAACATGACACAGGAGCAGTAAATTTAAACACACTAAACAAACATACCCCCCAGTCATTTAACACATCCCATGGAGCGCCCTCCCGCTGGATTGCCATCTTGTGGTTCCCATCCAGAGCGCCTTCTCTTCCTGGCCACTGGGGTTGAACTGCGGTGGCTCCTCTTCTCCACTACACAGTGCATTTCGTTGGGGTGCCTCCACGTCTTGTCCGATAGGCCAACAAACTCATCAGCCCGGGCAGCCTTCACCTGGAGCCGCCCCTGGTCCACGCTTCATTCGCGTGCCCCATGTGTCCTCCTGCGACGAGCTTCAACTCTTGGGCGAACCTCAATATTCATCCGCCGGGGAACTCTGTTGTGCTTCCTCAGGTCACCACTGTGTAAGCGAGCCTCCTCCTCGGAGCTGGTCTTCTCGTGGGTCCGGTTCAAAGTCCTCTTGGGAGGCCGTCACTTGGAGCGCTTTAATGCTTTAATGCTAATGATGTGGTCTCGCCCCATCAGTCCTCAGTGCAGGCGCCTTGAGCTTATACATCACCCCGGGGGTTCCGTCGCACCATCCAGCACCCACACCAAGGGTACCATGAATGCTGGTATCTGGTCCATCCTGGGGCAGCGCCCTGCGGCGGTGGTTGTGCTTCTCCTCTGAAACACTGGACCAATCAGGATCCCACACCTCCTCATCCTCCACACACAGAGCAGGTCGGTTCCACAACCAGCAGCCCAACCACTCCTCTCCGGTGTTATTGGCAATGGAAAACCCCAATTCATAAAACATGTGGCATCCCATCAAACTGACTCCGTAGGTGGTGACAATAACCTGGACGCTCGGCAGTGTCACAGATTTGTATTTCGCCTCCATTTCCAAAAATCCCAAGACAGCCAGCCTGTTCATACCATAGCCAAAATAGGGTACAACCCGTTTATCGATGCGGTGGTGGGGAAACAGACTCCTCACCATCGCCAGGTTCAAGACGGAAGTCACCACTCCGGTATCCACCACTAGAGGGACCTTGACCCCATCTAGTGACACAACACAACTGATCCGTCTATTTGTCTCCGGTGAGACCGTATGGACTATCGTTGGAGTCTTCGGGGAGGGACCCACCTCATGCTGTCTATCCCTCCACTCAAAATGTTTGCAAGTCCTGGCAAAGTGATTCAACAAGCCACACCTTCCACAACGCTTGCCTCTCGCTGGACATTCCCTTGACTTATTGCGGTGTTTAGGGGACCCACAGCCATAACATCTGGGCGTTCCTGGGGTGGACCTAATCTTGACCACAGAGGCATAATCTTCATCCCCACTGTCCTCTTCCTCAGGGTCCAAATTCAGTGCCCTCAAGCGAGGCTCGTCCTGGGTCAGAGAAGTTCTCTCTCAGAGACCCCTTACTATTGTCTCAGCTGCCTCAAGTTGTTGTGCCAGCGCGATAGCGGTGGCTAACGTTCACCTGGGTGGGTCAAAAGCCTTGACTGAGCAGCGGGGCACTGGACATGTTCCGCTAGCTGATCCCGGACCATTTCATCCTCTAGGTTTCCAAACTTGCATTCCCTTGCCAGCTCACGGAGGTCTGCAATGAACTTTCTAACAGACTCTCCCATCCGCTGGCGGTGCTGTCAAAACTGAATGCATCGGACAGTGACGTTCTCAGGAGCGTGAAAATAGCACACCATTAGCTCCACAACCTTGTCAAAGCTATCGGCTCCTCCGAAGTTTTCCAAAATCCTCTGCCCCTCCATGCCCAAATTATGGACTAAAATCGCCTTCGTATGAAGCTTCTCTAGCTTGCCGAGGTTTAAGGCCACCAAATAGTTGGTAAATGCAGCAAACCACCGAGACCACGCCACGGGTGGCTCGCCTGGTGTTTCCCAGAATGGCCAAAAATTGGCAACAGACCTCTTCATAACCACTTTTACCTTGTCGCCAAATGTTGTGTCCATAATTTAGGTAATAACGACAGAGCAGGAGTACCGTTATATACTCCTGCTCTGTATGTACTGTAAATATATACTGTATATACACTACCGTTCAAAAGTTTGGGGTCACCCAGACAATTATTTTGTGTTTTCCATGAAAAGTCACACTTACGTACCACCATGAGTTGTAAAATGAATAGAAAATATAGTCAAGACATTGACGAGGTTAGAAATAATGATTTGTATTTAAAATAATAATTTTTTCCAGATACTCAACCTGCTCAAAGGAAGGTCAGTTTTATAGCTTCTCTAACCAGCTAAACTGTTTTCAGCTGTGCTAACATGATTGCACAAGGGTTTTCTAATCATCCATTAGCCTTCTGACGCAATGAGCAAACACATTGTACCATTAGAACACTGGAGTGATGGTTGCTGGAAATGGGCCTCTATACACCTATGTAGATATTGCACCAAAAACCAGACATTTGTAGCTAGAATAGTCATTTACCACATTAGCAATGTATATTAGATATTAGTGTATTTCTGATTAGTTTAAAGTTATCTTCATTGAAAAAAACTGTGCTTTTCTTTCAAAAATAAGGAAATTTCTAAGTGACCCCAAACTTTTGAACGGTAGTGTATATATGTATATGTGAATATGTATGTATATATATATATGAATATTATGTGGCATTAATGAAGTCATACTACAACAGTGGAAAAAACTGTCGAGCTTTATACAGAGCTTCATTTGTAAAATAAAAGTATTAGAAATATATTACAGATTGTTTTGTGCTGAAAAATAAATTTCTGAATATCTGACCATAATTTTTGTATAGCTTTTTAATCATTAGCACATTCATAAATTATTTAAATCTGAAAAATATAATCCATCTCCTACTTTCAACAGTGATCACACAGCTTTAGTTCCTGATATTTTAACAAATTAGAGATGAAAGTTTTAGTTAGAAGAAGCTACTTTTCATTCTTTTTGTTTCCTCATAATGCTCCTTATTCAAATGTGTTAATATAATATAAATATGTATCCTTCATCTGTTCTTCAGAGTCTCAGTTTGACAACTAGTGGATTGGTTGTCTGATATTCTTCTTTATTTTGGAATAAAACAAAAATAATTCTAAACAACTTTCTAAATAATATAACTTTTATATAACTAATATAACTTTTGCATCATTTGGTGCAAATTAAGCCAATTAGAAATAATTACAGCAGAGTGGAAAAACATTTCAAAAAATATCTTCTTCCACTGAGCTAAATATTGGTTATAATTTTTTTTTTAAATGTGTGGCACTAATAGACAATCTGCACATATAATTCACTGTCCAAAACCCCACAAATAACAAACAGATAACAAATAGTTATCCTGCAGAAAAAAGCTGAAAACATCCTTAAAAGAAAAGGCTCACCTCTACATCACTGTCACACAATCTTCTCTCCTCTCTTTTTTTTTTTTCTTTTTAATTTACAAATTGTAAGGAAAAACTGTTGGCAGTGATTTCAGACAAGTGTATCCAGTTGACGGCATTTCATAATAAAAGCGCATAACAGACACAACCATTCTGAAAATTGAATCGCTGTGGAGGGCTTTTATTTTTACATCACTCAGGAAGTATTGAGCTGACAGTGAAAATAAGTTTACACTAATTCAGACTTCTGTCATGTCTGGTGAATCCAGCATTTATAGGGCAGGCGACTTTTAGGTTATTGAGCAAGAATTCAAGGATTGTTTCTCATTTTTAAGGATAATTAAGGTGTTGATTTTAGATAATGACATTTAAGACTTTTTATGGACCTGTAGACACTAATGAGGTGGCTGTTTTTCTCCTTGCTTGTGTTCTAGCGGAGAAATTCTCTCCACAACAACCATACAGTACATGAACGCAAATTAATCTGTCCACACAGAATTAAACTCTCTAGTTTCCTCTGTGATTTTACTTTTTCTGGATCTGTTCATGTCTTACCGAGAGTGGCAGGAAGCGGCTGCTGTCCGTGCTTCTCCACATGCACTGAGGATGGAGAGGCTGAGCGGCTCTCTGTGCAGCCACAGTCAGATGTGACACAGTCACACATGGTTGACAACATAATAAATAATTTAAAAATATATATACAGTATTTTACATTCATAAAAGTATGCATTTACATTGAGAAATGTATCCAATTGCAGTAAACAATAATTTAAAAAATAAAACAATTAAAATGAGCTTCAGTAATTTCCATGTGTTTTGAGATATAACTGCAGGGAGCTGCAGTATGGGGGCTGAAGGGTTACGCGCTGCTGACCCCTAGCCTATTCTATTCTATTCTGTCGTATTGTATTCTATGCTAAAATGAACTTATATATCCTAAATCAGGCCACCCAGGACAGAGATCTGTGGAAAGACATCTCCCATGTTGGTGCACAGTCTGCCGCAGGCGGAGATGCCGTTACATGATGAGGTCACAAGTTTGCATGTAAAAAGCAAAATCAAAAAAAAAAACTGTTGAAAGTTTGTAAACTTTGAAAGTAAATATAATTTCCAATGGGAGTTGAATAATTTCCATTCCAAGTGTAGTTACTAGGTATTATCTGATATTCATGTTATTAACTGACATCGGCTATCAGCAAATGTGATTCACTGATGGTAGTAGGTAAGATTTATCTGGAGTGTCCCAGCTGTGCAGCACTGAGTTTGCCCTGACACAGACAACAGTAGACTATAGCTGCAAATTCAGCAAACATCTAGGACTGAACCACTTTAAAGTAATTCACTTCAGTTATTTGCTATAATACATATTTTGGTAACACTTTATAACACAGCCCATGAGTGAAATTGCAGGGTATTTCTGTGTATTTTTGGTGAAAGCACTGGTGTAAAACGGTGCTAGTGCAGTGAATTATCGGGATAACAAGCTGGTTTTTTTTTTTTTTAAGAATTGCCAGGTACGTTCCATGTATTTACTCCCAAACTACTCTGTACTTACACAGGTATTTTGATTAGTAGTAATTACCCCAAAATAACCCGATACTTACAGGGTTCTGGACTGATAGTATGTCACTGTACTAACACTGTTTTACACCTGTACTTTTTACTGAAAGTACACAGAAAGTACCCAGTAATTCCATAGTACTTCACAGGCTGTGCTATAGAGTGTTTCCCATCTTTCTTTGTTTCTCTGACATTAAAGATGGAATACATTCTGTGTTTTTAGGGCACTAATATGGCGAGGCAGATCGGTGCCGTGGCCTATGCAGAGTGCACCTCAAAGTATTCTGAGAACAGCGTTCGGGACGTATTCCACGCCACTACCCTGGCATCTGTCTCCAGCATCCATCGGCCTCAACTGAAGCGGGCAGGCTCCCGCCGGGGCCTCAAGCGGGTCTCCCAGCAGCCGCCTCGGACTGAGATTCACGAGCACCCACCTGCCATTAGAAAGGACCGGGCCAAAAGCTGTGTGCTGATGTAGGACGAGAGCCTACCGATGATGTGAAATCCATGTGCTCTGATGGACATGACCCATGATGCACATGGACTTAATTTATTGGTGAATTCCTGTCAGATCTTTGCACTGCATAAAGGACAATGTGATGAGAACAGGAGTACATGCTACCCTGTGGAGTTCTTTGAGGGGTTATTTGTCCGTTTTTAGCAAAAATCTGCTTGCTGTTTTTCTTTGTGGCTACATCCTCATTGGGGAAGCCTTTATATGGCAAAAGTGCTAATGCTTTTACTTGAGCAAGTGGAGGAAAAGCAGGAAATTAAACACTGGACAGAAAACTATTAAGAATGGAGATTGATTAAAAAAAATGAAAGATCATCTTGCAGGAGGCAGCAGTAACAGTGCTGGTGTTGACCTCTGTTATTTTGTTTCTTGTTTTGAAATGTTGTTCTGTCTTCAAGTGTTTAAGTAAATGAAGCACAATATGACACACGCAAACTGTTCAGAGAAATCTGTAAATGTCAGGGAATGAACTCTGCTGTTCCACTTCATCTGAGTAATTGGAAAGAAATTCTGGACAAATGTAAGAACCTCACAGGCTAAAACGACACTAATCTTAAACCACAAGTGCTTTTAATATTGAAAACTAAATAGTCACTGCATAAAACT
Source organism: Pholidichthys leucotaenia (assembly GCA_020510985.1). Taxonomy (NCBI): domain Eukaryota; kingdom Metazoa; phylum Chordata; class Actinopteri; order Cichliformes; family Pholidichthyidae; genus Pholidichthys; species Pholidichthys leucotaenia. Next base: position 398,654,208 of record CM035836.1, read on the forward strand.
GCTGTGCTGTGTCATTACTAGTAAAGTTTCAGAGAAAGTTATGTTGAAGATTATCTTGTACATGTCATACTGAAATAAAAAAAAATGCTTGGAACATCTTTAATAAAGCTTTTCATTTTGATTGTGATTTGGCCTTGGTGACATGCTTAGAAAATAATTAATAAATGAAAACTCTTTGAAGAAAATGAAAAATACTCTTCCTTTGTCTCTACCTGGACCTTGGTTCCCTGGAGATCAGTTTGAACATTTCATCTGCAAGTTTTTACAACATTTGCAAACTCAAAAAGTCAAGGAAATAAATTAATAAATGAACGAGTTCTTTTTTTAATTTGATAAATCTCAAAAATGAAGCAACACAGATCTGAGAAACCATTTCTTTAGAGTTTCTCCTCTACTGAAGCATAGCAACCTCTATTCCTGTCTAAAAACCAGTGTTGATGTTTAACTGATAAATTTACAGATCTGAACAATGTAGTTTCATTTAGATTTTATAGATAGAAAAAGTGGAAAAGATAAACACCTTTTCTGCTAGTGAAATAACCAGTTGTCAGTTATGAATATATTAATCCCTTTCTGAAGCAAAAAAAAAAAATATATATATATATACGTGTATATATCCAATTTGAAGTACAGTATAAATTATTCCAGACAGATATGCAGTTTGAATTAAATCACTTGTCACACAAAAAAGTGAACATATTTTCACTTTTTTTGGTAAATATAACAGTATTTACAGAATACTTATTATTATGCACAAGGAGCTAATGCCATCACTGGTGCATCACACCTATGGTGACATTAATAGTGTATCTTTTAAATAAAGACATTAAGGAACATTATAGTTAACCTTAAAGGGATCACTAACTGAAAAATGTTTTTGTAGGTTTAAACCTTAAGAAATGTGTCCATTGGTCAAAAAATATCAAAGTGCTCACTTCTCTTGAAAAAAAAACATACAGCCTTTATATCATTTTTGTGTTTGATTAGCCGTTTCAACTCTTCCGAGTTTGCCATGGGTCGTCATAAAACGGTAAACCGAGCCCAGTGCCATCCTTGATACTTGTCCACTGCTTAGCTGTAGCTTAGCTAGCTGCCTAGCATCAGCTACATGCTTAGGGCCACCATTCACTCATTCACAAATGTTTCTGTGTTTATTGTAGTCCAGGGACCAGTCATATCCTATTGACCACTGAAACCACACACCCCTATCCACCAGTGACGCATTATTTCATTCATTCTTTTAGGCAAATTTAGGGTAGTTGGCTCAGGCTACTGGTCAGCTAAGGTTAGCAACAGTCATGTAAGAGGGAGGGCGGCGTTAACAGCGGTTCTCGGGCATTTAAAGAGACATGCACTAAAACAGGTCATTCTGAGTAAGGCTGCAAAAAATGATTCACAATTATGCTGCAATAAAGAAAATAAAGAAAATTTGACCAAAATGTGTCACAACATTTCATTAAGACCTGTGACAGCTGTCAACATGTGGGAAAAAGTATTCTCTGACCCCTTTAAATTTAAATAATGAGAAATAAAAAAGGACTCAAAACTGAAGAAATGTTTAATTAAACAACTGACCAAACGGTAATCAAATGCTTTGATAATTTACCCATTTTTAGCAAGCAGTTTTATTCATTCACGATTTCTCCAGTATGTGATGTGCCAGATATTTGCATGAACGATATTTGTGTTTGGGTGGTCACTACAATATACTGTAGATGAGAAATGATCTTTTGATTGCTGTTGTTGTGGTTATATTTATGGGCCTTGTAGTCTGACCTTTAACTGACTTTTTTTCCATTTTGTTTCCCACCACCACACATGAGACCCCACGGCTACTTGCTTGCTCTGTGAACAACAGCAAAGTGACATTTCACAGCATTGCTGCCATGTTGTTCATCAAGTGTGAGGTCACACTACATGCTGGAGGAAAGCACCCCATCAGAGGGGACAGAAACAATCATGCATGTAAAAATGTCTGCAAAGGAACTTGTGCCTATAGGTAAATGAACGGTTAGTAACTGATACTGGTGAAATATTAACTGGAGGCACCCTTTACTTTTTATATAAAGGCAATATCCTTTGTTATACAGTAATTAAAATTAATAATCTCCCTATACCAAACAAACTAAATTTAAATCATAATTTTAGCCAAGTCTGATGCATCACACCAGTTGCCCATTTGAGTAAAACCAGCAAAATCCACTTAAAGCTTGTAGACTAAAGTGAGTGCAGCCTGCAGCACTGATCCAGCCGCTTCTGTTTGCTGAGAATTTGTCACTATGCAATCTTTCTAGACTCTGTGGAAATGAGCAAACCAATTTAGAAAACAGTTGACCTTGTCCTGGTAGCTTCACTTCTCATAACTACAGAGAATATTGGGTCATTTCTCAGATTTTACATGTCTTGGAGGCTACTTATGGATGCCAGATTTTACATTTGAGCCAGCGGTGAAAAATCTGGAACAACTCCTGGATCCGTAGAAAATTAATTTGATACAGTAAAGAAATGGTTTGATATTAACAGGTTGTCATTAAATTTAAGTAAAACTAAATTTATATTTGGGAAAAGACCAATAAATTTTAACTCAGGATAAAGGATATTGAAATTGAAAATGTTTTGGAAACCAAATTTTTATTTTATTTTATTCTTTAAAAATCCCAGAGGGAAATTCAAGGCATCCATGTGGATGGATGAGGCAGCCACGGCGCGGCGCCAATCCCTTCACCATTCACACCTAGGGCCACTTTAGAGTCTGAAGTTAACCTAACTTGCATGTTTTTGGCCTGTGGGAGGAAACCAGGGTAAACCCACGCAGACACGGGGAGAACATACAAACTCCACACAGAAGGGTCACTGATGGTCAGGGAGTGGAATCGAACCCACGACCTTCTTACTGTGCTGCCACAGTGCTAACCACTGCATCACCGAGCTGCCCGTATTTTAGATACATAAAATTAAGCTGGAAACCTCATATAAAACACATTGCAACAAAAATCTCAAACACAGTCGCATTATTACATAAAGCCAAAGAATTTTTACCTGTGGATTCTCTTTTCACTCTGTACTGCTCCCTCATAGTTCCAAACATGTCCTACAGTGTGGAGGTATGGGGAAATGCATACAAAACAATTACTAATCCAATAATTATATTACAAATTATTAATCCAATATTTATATTAGAATAGAAAGCAATAACAATTGTGTGCAGAGCAAATTATTATGATTCCACCACTCCATTATTCATTCATCTTCATTCATTCATCTTCTACCGCTTAATCCTTTTCGGGTCTTGGGCAGGCTGGAGCCTATCCCAGCATCTTTGGGCAAGAGGCAGGGTACACCCTGGACAGATCGCCAGTCCATCGCAGGGCCAACACAGAGAGACAGACAACCATTCACTCTCACAGTCATACCTAAGGACAATTTAGAATCCCCAGTTTGATGCCAATTAACCTAACTTGCATGTTTTTTGGCATGTGGGAGGAAACCAGAGAAATCCCGGAGTAAACCCACGCAGACACGGGGAGAACATGCAAACTCCACACAGATCACTGTTGGTTGGGGGTTGGGATTGAACCCAGGTTCCCCCGGCCAAGGGTGAATTACTGTGCTGCCGCAGTGCTAACCACTCTGCCACCGTGCTGCCCCACTCATTCTGTTGAAAACATTAAAATGTTATGATTTGAGATTTTAAAGTAATGCAGATTATGTATAAAGTAAAAAATAACCAGCTACCTCCAGGTATCCAGGATTTGCGTCAGAGTAGAAATGCCAATTATGAGTTAAGAAGAATATTTCTTTTCCAAAAACCCAAAATAAGAACAAATGTAAAAAAAAAAAAAAAAAAAAAAAACAGTCTGTTTTACTGTTAATGGAGTAAACTTATGGAATAATGCCAGTGATGACAAAGTTATCTGGCACTACTGTTAAGTTTAAATTATTGCTAAAAACATGTAAATTAAGAAATATATAGATACTTGATTTATTAGAAATTAATATAATTGCAAAATACTGTTTTTTTTTATTGTATTATGACTTTGAGGTCGGTGTGAGAGGTGGGCACATACGTATAAGCTGTTGCTTCTGCCTACACCCTTTCTGTCCGAAATATGTTGCCTTTTTTTCTCTTTCCTTTTCTTTTTTGTCTTGTTATGATCTGACAGAAACAAAAAAATGAAATGCAATATATACAGGCAATGTTTCAGCATATTAATACTCAGGACCATATTACAACAATCTAGTCAAGAGTCTATTGTCTAAGGTGCAGAATGCAAGCAGTGCAAAGACAAATTTTGCACTAGGCGAAGAGCAAGAAGAGCCTGGTCTAATTATTCAGAGGTGTGAATGAACATGATCTACGGTGAACTGTGATCATGATGGCTTGTTTAGAACACAGATTTTGCTCTGGCCAAAAGGTGTGTGCGTGACCAAAAATGCGTGCAATAATACATTGTTTGGCATTAAGCCAGGCATTAATCACAGTTGATGCCCAGTTACTTATTTTAGAAGGAAGATGAGAGTATGATTAAACAAATGAACTGAATAATTGAGTTGAATTTGAATTCATTTAGTTTAACGTAGCACACATGGATGCATGCCTCATTGCACAACTCGTTTCATGCATTGTTGCACTCCATGTCCTGTTTTTTTCCTTTGTGCAGGAAAAACTCTGTTTACTGTTTCTTCAAATTATACAATACATACCTTTATACACCTTTATCAAAAAACAGTAGCTGAGTTTTTTTCATTATGTCCTGGTGCGGTCCTGGCGGACCGCTAATGAGACACTATAGGCAGCTGTAGAGTTTGCACATTTATTAAAGAAGGACATACGATACAAAATAATGAGCCTCGAGGGGCAAAACACAAATAAAGACTATGACTAAGACACACTAACGATATACTGAGAACACGGAGAAACTTGCTGGGAACACGGAGGATCAAGGGAGTGACTGAAGCCAGGGTTAGGGACTTCAGCCAAACGTCAGGGAGACCAACGTTGACATATGTGAGGTCGCAGCCTGGAGTAACAGAAGCTACACCCTTAAATAGGGCAGGAGAATGGCAAACAGCTGTCACCATGGAGCTCGGCTCTGACAGCTGGAAGTCTCACAGAGACACTGTCACAATAAGAGCCCGGGAAGGCCATAAGGAAAACTACTCCAGAACGGGAGGAAAATACTGCATGACCCGAGCGCGGACGATATCGGCACTCAGACCATAACAGTACTCCCCCCCGAACAACGCACTCTGGGCGTACGTAACATCCAAGCCTCCCCCCCACCCAAAATGCTAAGAAGGCCCACCCAAGGTGGGAGGCGGGGGGGAAAAAAAGGCCAGGAGAGCGAGAGTCAAAAAAAAAAACACCAAGGAATGCAACTGGGAAAAAATGACAAGGGCCAATATAGAAAAAATATGAACATGGTCCAAAAACAGAGCATGGGGAAAAAGAAAAAACAAAACCACAAATATACTCCATAATGCACAGGAGAAAATACAGAAACAGAACAATGCAAGCAAATAACAGATACTATGCCTCACGACCATGATACACAGGCAAAAAAAGAAAATAAACAACCACAGAGGAACAGAGGAAAAGAAAAAAAAAACGCTAAACAGCGGCGAAATACAGATAGTTCAATAAGTCCAAATAAACTGGCAGAGGCAACAACAACGCGTAACTCCGACTACAGAGGAAAAAAAAAAAACACGCTGAAGAGCGGCAAACTACAGACAGTACAGATAAATGCCAATAACCAGGCATAGGCAACGAAAGGGGCCTCTCTCAAACAATACAGGAGGGAGAGAAAAAAAAAAAACATCTCATAAAACAGAAAAACAGGCACAAACACAACGTACTCTAATAACACCAGACAAGAGGGGAAACGAAAAAACACGCTAAAGAGCGCCGATACACAGTACACAGTACAATATAGTTCATAGAAAAAAACACAAGGGCATCCCAGAACTACAGGGGAGGAGGAAAAACTACAGGGATGACAGCAGGCAGAGCAGAAAGAAAACAAGAAAACCCAATTAATTCTGGTGGTCTACCTGCGTCCAGCGTCCAGATCGCTGGCAGGGGAAAAAGGATGAGTTCGGGCGGTCTACCCCTGTCCCAGGCCCGGAGAAACAGTACCTCTGGCGGCCGGACCAGGTCGCCGAAAAAAAGGTCCAGTTTGTCGGGTGGCCGACCCAGAACTCCAAACCGGCGAAAAAGTTTCCCAGGCGGCCGACCCACGTCAATAGGCCACCAGGACCGAAGGGACGAGCTTGGAAGCGGCCTCCCTACCGAGAGGGACAGCGGGGGAAAGCCAGGCCGAAAACGGGGAATCCCGGTGGCACCCAGTGGGGGGGGGGGGGGGGGAAGGGATCGGGGAAACGATGAGGGACCAGTCCGGCATCGATCGGCGGAGGATCTGCAGCTCCTTCTCTGAACCCCACACAGACTGGCGCTGCACTCTCATTGGATCCCAAGCGGGACCGTGCTGCACCCACGACAGACCCCGACTGGGCCAGAACAGCGTCCATGACGGACCTCGATTGGGTCCACGTTGCACCCATGTCGGACCCCGATTGGGTCAAAGTAGCACCCACGACAGACCCCGATTGGGCCGGAACACTACCCACGACGGACCATGACTGGGCCGGAGCAGCACCAGGAGCGACCTCCAAACCCGAACCCGGAACCTCCAGAACAGCGACCGGAACCAACTCACCATCGGTGACCCTGGGAGAAGGCTCAGGAGAAGAAAGAGAACCCGGATCAGGATCACTGGTAGCGGCAGAGCCCGGCGAGACAAGCTCGGATGCAGCTGATGGCTGCAACTGGCTTGTCTCCCTGAGAGACAGGCAAAAATGCTCCAGAATAGAAAGGAGGAAGATAAAATAGAGCACTTGCCTGATCTCGGGTTCCACCGCTGTCCAGGACTTCGGCGATCCGGGTTCAGCTAGATGAAGGTCCACTTCTGGCTCCCACTCGACAGCGGAGGCCTCCGCAGCCGGCATGATGATGTCCTCAGTCTGGGGATTCCCTGATGCTGACGTCCATGCCGAAAACCCGCACGGCGTGGTGGCAGGGGATCCTTGACCTGCTGGGTCGAACCGCTCCTCTGTGGAGACCCGGGGACACTTAGTCATCAGTGCAGGCTCCAGTTGGCAGTCCGCTCTCCTCCTCTGCCCATGACATGGCTGTGGGGCTGGAACCAAGCTCTCCAGGGCCGCAGGCTCCTTCCTTGTCCAGCAGTGTAGTCATGGCACCGAGAAACGCTCAGGGGAAGGAGACACACAGGTAGCAGGTTCACAATTAATAATCGCAGCAGGGACTTCCGGTTATGGCGGCCGCCTAGGAGGGCGTGTTTTCACTCTGCTCTGCTCCTAATGATAAAAAAGTAGGCTAAAACTCTCCCAATTGGAACAAAAACCTATTCTAGCGTTTGGGGGCGGATATGGTAAAAACCAAGGCTGTGAAATCAGGCGGAGGAAAAACTGATTCGTCGAGACAATCCAAGTTAACAGATTTCCATGCTCGTGACGCAGCAGATAAATCGCCAGTGACCATGGCTGAGGAGGGAGCTACCGGCAGGGCGGTGACTGCCGAAGGAACGAATGCGGTCCTTGCTGCCATCAGCGCTATGAGAGCAGACTTTTCGTCTAAGTTTGATGGGATTATAGCAGCAATAGAAGCCATGAGGAAAGAAATAAGCGACTGTATGGAGCGAATATCGCAGGCAGAGCTCCGGATCTCCAATGCTGAAGATGACGTCACCAGCCTGCAATTAAAGGTCCAAACATTGGAATTAAAAAAAAACGTCTGGAAGATAACGTCTTGGACTTAGAATCCCGGTCGAGACGGAATAATTTAAGGCTTGTGGGCCTTCCGGAGGGTTCAGAGGGACAGGATGCGTGTTCTTTTTTGGAAAAGTGGATTCCAGAAGCGCTGAACAACGCAGAGCTGCAGTCATCAGTCGTCTTGGAGAGCGCACACCGAATAGGCCCACCGAGAGATAAGAAGACAACACCGAGGACGCTGATTATGAAGTTCCTCGACTACAGGGACAAGATGACGGTCTCCAATGCAGCGTGTACTAAAGGAGAAATCAAATACCAGGATCAACAGGTGCGGTTCTACTCAGATTTGGCCGCAGGAATCCAACAATTAAGGAAACAGTTTGACCCCGCCCGTAAAGAGCTGCGCAGCCTTGGGATTCGTCACGGAGTGATCCATCCAGCAAGATTGCTGGTCACGTATAAAGGGAGAACCCAAGTCTTCAAGACCCCTCAGGAGGCGCAGGAACTTATTAAGCAGATCCAAGGAAAGACTGGCGGGATCCAAGCATGAAGCAAGAACAAGCTATAAAAGGTAGAATATTTAAGCATGTCTTCAAGTATCTGACTGATTTGAAACATATAGCATGTCTACAAAATATAGATTGTATTATATAAAAAAAAAAGCTATGATGTACAAAGTTGCTATAACATTTTGGAGTTAAGTTGGAAAAACTACAGAAGAGAGTTATTGTCATGTCATTAAAAGTAGCAGAGTCAGGGTGATTGAGAGGAGAAAGAGTGAGTGGTTTGACTGATCCTCATGGGGGAGGAGCAGATTCAGGCTATAATGGGAGACAGATTTTTTTTTTTTATTTTGGGGGGATTACCATGAATGTGGGAAGGAGGAATTTGTTTTTGTGTAGTTTGTGGGATGAATGTTCAACCATCCATGTTTTTGCTTCTCTGTATGAGCATGCTTATTTTGCAAGGTAATCTCAAACTCTTTGTTGATCATAGACCAAAGCGTTAAGCTTAATTTAACATCATGGAATTGCAGAGGTCTACAAAATCTAAAAAAAACTTAAACAAGTTTTGAATAAAATAAAAGACATAGGTTCAAAAATTGTGTTTTTACAAGAAACTCATCTAATAGAGGAGGATGTAAAAAGAATAAGGAGTAGATGGCAGGGAAGTGTGTTCACCTCATCATTTTCATCCCGAGCCAGGGGAGTTATGACTCTCATACATAAATCAGTCCCATTTCAAGTGAAAAATGTAATTGGAGATAAATTGGGAAGATATCTAATCATCCAAGGATCTTTGTTATTAGAAAATATAAATCTGGTGAACTTATATGGTCCCAATATAGATGATCAAAACTTCTTCATTAATTTATTTCTTACTTTAGCATCACTCACAGGGCAACATATAATAGCAGGGGATTTTAATTGTACATTGAATCCCAGTATAGATAGATCAACAGGACAGGACTGTACGCACAATGGATGTAGGATGACCATTAATCATTTTATGAAAGAATTGAGATTGCTAGATATATGGAGAGGAATGAAACCACAAGTCAAAGCCTATTCTTGTTATTCTAACACCTACAAGACATTTTCACGTATTGACTATTTTTTGATCTCAACAGAATTAAGGTCCAAGACTCAAAATTGTTTTTATGATAACATTGTGATCTCTGATCACGCACCCTGCAGTCTAATATATGTAGATAAGAAATTGACAAAGGTTCCTGGTAGATGGCAATTTCAGCATAAATGGCTTCAGGATGAGGAATTTTTTAAGTACATAGAAAAACAGATAGATGAGTTCTTTGATATCAATACTACACAAACATCAGCATGTATAAAGTGGGAAGCTTTCAAAGCTTTTATTAGGGGGCATATTATTAGTTACACAGGTTCAAAATCTAGGAAGACTCGAGCGGAGAAAGTCCAATTGGAACGTAAAATAAAAATTCTTCAAGAAAAAGTGTATGCAGGAAGTAATCCAAAATTAGAGAATGAATTACTGATTCTGAGAGCTGAATATGACAAAAAATCAGCGAATAGAGCTGCCTCGAGTCTTCTAAGATTGAAGCAAACCTTTTATGAACAAGGTGAAAAATCAGGAAAATTATTGGCATGGCAGATTAAACAATTAGAATTTAAAACACCAATTACCAGTATTATAAGTAACGGACAGGCAGTCGTAGATCCTTTAGAAATTAACAGTACCTTTAGAGATTATTATGAAAAACTATATGATACAAAAAATTAAACTGACTTAACAAAACTAAATGGGTTTTTGGACAGATTATCTATACCGTGTATTCCAAATGAAAATAGGGAGATACTGGAGTCAAAAATTAGTCAAGAAGAAGTTGGGCTAGCCATTGATAATATGAAATCAGGAAAAAGTGCGGGACCAGATGGTCTTCCAGTTGACCTCTATAAAAAAATTTAAGAATAAATTAATAAAACCATTTTTGGAAATGGTTTTAGAAGCATTTCAAAATAGTAAATTACTGCCATATATAAATAATGCCTTAATTATACTGTTGCCAAAACCAGGTAAACCCTCTAATAAATGTGAAAACATGAGACCAATAAGCCTATTAAATGCAGACCTTAAGATAATCTGTAAAATTTTAGCAAGACGACTACAAGAAATATTACCAAATATTATTAACCGAGATCAGAATGGCTTTTTAATGGGAAGACAAGGCTTCCATAATGTAAGAAGACTATTTAATATTATTTATTCTAATAAAGAAGCACCGGATACAGCTCTCCTATCATTGGACGCTGAAAAGGCCTTTGACAGGGTCGAATGGCCCTATCTTTTTGAAGTTCTTCAAAGGTTTGGACTTGGAAAGAATTTCATAAAATGGGTTCAGATAATATACAATAATGCTACAGCAGAAATCCTAACAAATAGTAATATCTCAAAATCAATAAAAATTAATAGAGGTTGTCGACAAGGTTGTCCACTTTCACCTTTACTGTTTACTATGGCAATTGAACCTTTAGCAATGGCAGTACGTTTACATTCACAAATATATGGAATTAAAGTAGGACCAACAGAACATAAAATCTCCCTGTATGCTGATGACATAATTTTGTTTATGGCGAATCTTAAAAAATCAATTCCGACTTTGTTAAATTTAATAAAGAACTTTGGGGAAATATCAGGATATAAAATAAATAAAACTAAATCTTCAATATTAATGCTAAATGAGACCCAGAGAAAGCACCCAGCTCCTGAGGTAAATCAATTCAATGTTGTAAATCAGTTTAAATACTTAGGAATTCAAATTGTGCCTAAGTTAGAATCAGCCGCCAGTATCAACTATGAAGCCTTAATGACAGACATTAATGAGTTACTTCAGAGATGGATGTCACTACCAATGTCGATGATCGGGAGAATTAATGTACTTAAAAGTAATATCTTACCCAAAATACTTTATTTATTTCAATACATTCCTTTACCACCACCTTCAGATCTATTCTCAAGAATTAAAAAAAAGTTAGTGGAATTTATATGGAACAATAGGAAGGCTAGATTACGTCTGTCCTTACTTTATTTACCATTTGATCGTGGAGGTCTGAAATGTCCAAACTTTATGTTGTATTACTGGTCAGCACAACTGAGGTCTATGACATATTATTTTTCATCAAATGATCTCCCTCACTGGACAGAGATGGAATCATACAATTTACCTTTACCTCTTCCCTTATTCATATACTCAGACTGGGCTAAAAAATTACAGAAACAAGTTAAAAATCCTATTGTAAAGCATATGATCAAAATAGGGTATGAAATCAAAAAATATTTAAAAGAACCACACTTATTGTCACAATTTAGCCCAATATGGTAATCATATTCATGGTAATCATGGTAATCAATATTTTACACCAGGGAGAGCGGATGCTGTATTTAAATTATGGAATTTAAAAGGGATTCAAAAGATTCAAGACTTATATTTGGCACGTTCAGATAACATAATGTCTTTTGAAGAACTGAGGGCCAAATTTAATCTTAATAGAACACATTTTTTTAAATATCTTCAGCTTAGGAATTTTATTTGATCAAATCAAAATAATGCTCTCACCCGACCTACCTATTCATCCTTGGAAAAAATTTTGACGAAAAATAGTAAGAGAAAGGGTATTATTTCAGAGTTTTATAACTCACTGATACTATCCTCAAGTGAAAACTCACAGAAAAGAATGAATTATTGGAAAGAAGACCTGCAAATTGAAATTTCAGAGGAACAATGGGAACTGGCTTGCACAGAAGCTCAAACCAAATCAATAAATGTACGTCTTAAATTGATACATTTTGAATGGTGAATGCGGATGTATGTTACACCGGTGGAGTTAAATAGATATAACAAAAACATACCAGATACATGCACAAAATGTATGGAAAGTAAAGGAACTCTATTTCATTGTTTATGGGAATGTAGAAAAATTAGAATGTTTTGGGAAGAGGTGAGGGTAACAATTGAAAAAATAATTTCAAAACAAATCATATTGAATCCTAAATTGTTTTTGTTGGGTCTGTATCCAGAAAAGCATAATTTTAATAAGAGTGAAAGAACATTCATAGACCTCAGTTTGCTTAACGCCAAAAAATGTATTGCACTACTGTGGAAAAAGACTCATAGACCAGATGTGACTCAGTGGTTAAGACAGATGTTAACAAACCTTCTACTAGAAAGAATAACATACATATTGAAATCAAAGGAAAATGTGTTTGAGAATATATGGAGACCTTTCATTGATTATGTAAAGAAACTAAACATAACTTCTGAAGAAGAAGGTGAATGATATGTGTGGACCTTGTAAATTCCAAATTGGTGAATGTATAATATGTATACTTATGTAATGGATTACCTAGGCTAAACAGAGGAGCATTGTTTGACTTGATTTGTTAATGGTTGTTGGTGTTTTTAGAACATTTATTTTTAATTTACTTTAGTGTTAGGGTTTGATTGTTTGTGTCATGTTTGTTAAAAAAGGTTCAATAAAAAATATTGTGGAAAAAAAAAATAATCGCAGCAGGTGGAGGAAGCTCGGGGGACTGAGAACCCCGAACTTCACCCCCAGGGATCAAACAAGGCAATTCACCCAGTGAAGGAAAAGAATGAAGAGACACTTGCCCGATCCACTGAGGGCCGATGGAAGCAGCTGCGGTGGGCTTTGTTTTCTCCCTTCCCCTTTTGATGATGATGGAGGGCCCTCCAGGAGGATGAGGAGGAGCCACTCGCACCGGATCGATGACGGGCACAGCCGGAGCAGGACTCGTGGCATTCTCAGCAGCTGAAGAGAGCGTTGAGGAGGGAGGAACAGCCGAGGCGGGCCGGGGACAAGGCACATACAACCCGGAGGCGACGGCAGCTGTCTTACCCCTCTGACGAGACACAGAGGCTGCAGCTGGCTGGGAGACAGAGTTCGTGCGGCTACCCAGAACTGGATCCGGACGGGGTTCTCGCTGAGGCTTGCAATAAGCATGGTGATGACATTTACTGGCAGAGGGCGAGGCGAAGGTGAGATCTGGGAAACGCCGCTCCTGTGCAGAAACAGAGGCGAGCAGGTCAGCGTATTCAGGGTAATCATAAAGTTCCAGATTCCTCTCCACTAGCCTGACCGCCGCCGCCACATGCTTCATTATCTGGGTTGGATGGGTTGGATGGGAGGCGGAGCGAGCTGCAGCCACTTGGTCCTGGGTGGTGATAGCGGTCCGCTGTATCTCCACCGAGGGAATCCCGACTGACGTCCCTCTCCGCTGGGGATGACCCCTGGGTGGTGTGAGCTCCTGGACTGGATGGGGGACAGGAATGGGATCCCGAGGCGAGGAGCGAGGATGCCTCCACTTCAGCTTCTTGCCGGAGTTTCCCTCCAGCCCACGGAGCTTCTCCCGGTGAGCAGAGATGTCCGCCATCCTCGCCGTGATTTCAGGGTGGTCTGCGTAGCGAGGATGGCAGTTAATGGCGGTTAACGCCTCCTCTTTATTCGCCACCCCTCAACTTAGCCCCTGTCTTCCCCATCAGAGAATCATTGTCTGCTCCCTCCAAAACAAATAAAAATATAACGTATAAGCATCCCAAAGTGATTAAACAAAAAGGTGGTAAAACTCAAATTAAACATGAAGCTTCTGAATTGAATGATTTGGCCTCTGTTCCTCCTCATAATTTAAAAATTAAATGCGGTTTATTAAATATTAGGTCTCTAACTCCCAAGTCTCTGTTAGTCCATGATGTGTTAATTGATCATCAGACTGATTTAATATCCCTTACAGAGACTTGGTTAGGGCAAGAGGATTATGTTGGTTTAAATGAATCAACTCCCTCTGGTTATTTAAACTGTCAAAATCCCAGAAGTTCTGGTCGTGGAGGAGGAGTAGCAACAATTTACCATTCCAAATTACTAGTTAATGTAAAGCAAAAAACATGTTATAATTCCTTTGAGGGTCTGGTCCTCAGTATTGGGCACTTTAACAATTTTAGGCTAAACCCAATTTTATTTGCCATAGTTTATCGTCCTCCATCAACCTACTCAGAATTTTTATCCGAATTTGCTGAATTCTTAGCTGATTTAGTGCTGAAATCAGATAGAATAATTAGAGTAGGGGACTTTAATATACATGTAGATGTAGATAGTGATTGCCTTAATGTGGCACTTAATTCAATATTAGACTCGATGGAGTTTTCTCAGAAAGTAGGAAATTCTACTCATTATCTCCACCATACGTTGGACCTTGTTCTGACATATAGCATAGAAATAGAAAATCTGGTAGTGTCTCCTCATAACCCTGTACTGTCAGACCATTGTCTGTTAACCTTTGATTTTACTATTTCTGACTATTTGGCTCCTAAAGAAAAATATTACTACAGTAGATGCCTCTCAGATGATGTTGTTACCAAATTTATGCAGATTGTTTCCTCTATGCCATGTGTCAACACAACGGAAATAAACTATGGAGAGCTTGCTCCTTCTGTAATTGATAGCATGGTAGATAGTGTTACAGCTTCTCTGCATCAGACTCTAGACTTGGTGGCCCCCTTAAAAAAGAAAAAGTCTAATCAGAGATTTCTAACTGCTTGGTTCAACACAGAAACTCGTAGCTTAAAACAGAAGACTCGTCAATTAGAAAGAAAATGGCGATCCACTAATTTAGATAAAATCTATTTAGCTTGGAGAAATCATTTTTTAATTTATAAAAAATCTCTTAGAAAAGCTAGATCGAGTTATTATTCTGCATTAATAGAAGAGAACAAAAATAATCCCAGGTTTCTTTTCAGCACTGTAGCCAGGCTGACAAAGAGTCAGGACTCCATCAATCCTAGCATTCCCTTAGAGCTTACTAGTCAGGACTTTATGAACTTTTTCAATAATAAAATTTCATCCATCAGAGATAAAATCAATCAGATTCTTCCCACCGTTAACTTAAATACAGTAACTACTACAACTCCTTCAATTGATATCTGTCTTGATGAGTTTACTCCAATTGACCTTTTAGAGTTAAACAAAATAGTTTCCTCATCCAAGCCTTAAACTTGTCTTTTAGACCCTATTCCGACCAGGTTATTTAAAGAAGTCTTCCCACTTATTGGTAGCTTTATTCTTCATATAATCAATTCTTCATTAACTTTAGGCCATGTACCGCAGGCTTTTAAAACGGCTGTAATTAAACCCTTACTCAAAAAGCCAACGCTGGATCCAGGAGCTTTAGCTAACTATAGACCAATCTCTAATCTCCCTTTCATTTCAAAAATCTTAGAAAGAGTTGCTGCTACGCAATTATTTGACCACTTGCAGGGAAATGGTTTATTTGAAGGGTTTCAATCTGGGTTTAGAATCCATCATAGTACTGAAACAGCCTTAGCGAAGGTCAGAACTCAGAACTCAGAACTCAGAAAAGATTTATTGCCAAGTACATTAACAGATATGACAACTGATAACATACGAGGGATTTGACTTGACACAGAAAACGACCTGCATTTCCGATGACACGGCAGCATCTGTGAACGCGCCTGTCATCAGATGGGTACAGGAAGCATAGGGAAGAAAGGATAATACAATAGGAAGGAGCAAAAAAACCACTGATTGTCAGAATACTGGTCATATATGATCAATGTTATGATTACAAGAAAAAAAAGCCCTCAATGCACAGTTAGCAGACAAAAAAGTTCACAAGGACACAGAGAGAGCAGTGAGTGAGTAATCTTTTTCATCAGTTTTTTGAGTCAGTGTGGATGTAGTGTTGAGTGTAGGTATTTGTATCAGTTAAGAACAACAAGGCCTCTTTGGCAGGAGATGTTTTGTCTAGCTGCTGGCATTGTCCTTGGGCCTTGCAGCTGGCTGTCCGTGAAGGCCGTGAAGCTCAATGTTTTGAAAACAAAAAACTGCAGATAATCTGGAGGATTTGTGTGAGGGGAGTCAGATTAGTCGAATAGTACTAACCCCAGAGAGAAAAAAACTTTATATTCTCTTACAGATTCAGTACTTAATCCTTCATTGCTGGACGTTGAATCCTTCATGGACGGCTCTCAGCGTAATCATGATGTAATCCACCTTCCTAGACAGTTCTCCATTTGCCGCTGTCAGAGTCCTCTCCATTTTTTCAATTTGATGGTTAAACCTCGCTTGGCCAGCATTTTGATAGGTTGTGTCCATCTTCATCAATTTACGGTACACCAGGACAATCCCAGATCCAATCAGAACGATCCCAATCACCATTACTACGAAGACGTACAAATCGTCTACATCTTCGATGGAAAGATCAGACAGGCACAAGAGTTTCCAATTACTTGTGTCCCTCAAATAGCCTGCAGCAGCCGTTCCTGCGGGGCAAACAACCTCCCCCGGGGCACTTTTCCTCGTTGAAAAAATAGTGTCAATTGCGTTCAAAGCCCAGCTTATTAATTCCATAATTTCTTTCAATAATCAGCAGTAGAGACACGCAGACAGACGATAGCAAACTGGGATCCAGTTAGTTAGGGGAGGAAGGAGATAAGTCAGAGCAGGAGAGAAGAAAAAGGCGTCTGCTCTCTTTGGAGGGCGGAAGTGAAGACCTCCTCACTAACGACCTCCTCATCGCATCTGATAATGGACTTGTTTCTGTACTTGTCCTTTTAGACCTTGGTGCAGCTTTTGATAATATTGATCATAATATTCTACTTGATAGATTAGAACACTATGTTGGACTTAATGGAACTTCGTTGCAGTGGTTTAGATCTTATTTATCTGATAGGTTCCAGTTTGTTCATGTCAATAATGAGTTTTCTTTCAACTCAAAGCTCAGTAATGGAGTTCCACAGGGATCTGTGCTAGGCCCTACTCTTTTTAGTTTATATATGCTTCCGTTAGGCAACATTATTAGAAAGCACTGTATACATTTTCATTGTTATGCAGATGACACACAATTATACCTGTCAATGAAGCCAGATGATAGTAATCAATTAGCCAAGTTGGAAGCCTGTCTTAAGGAAATCAAAACTTGGATGACTTGTAATTTCCTGCTATTAAATTCAGATAAGACTGAAGTCATTCTTGTTGGTCCAGAAAACCTTAGAAATACCTTTCCAAATCAAACTTTCAGTTTGGATGCGGTTACTCTTTCTCTTAATAGCTCTGTGAGGAACCTTGGAATTATTTTTGATCAAGATCTGTCTTTCAATTCACATATTAAATTTGTTTCTAAGACTGCCTTCTATCATTTGCGTAATATTGCCAAGATTAGGAGCATCTTGTCTCAGTGATGCTGAGAAACTGATCCACGCTTTTGTTAGTTCTAGATTAGATTATTGTAATTCTTTATTATCTGACATGGTTCAGGTGACCCACAGAACAGACATGACTCAGGATTAACACAATTAACGCACTTTATTTTGTTAACGTGAGTGAGTGGGTGCGTGAGTGCAGTTATATGGTGTAATGTGGTGTAGTGCAATCCGTGTATTCCAGCTGGGCTGGCAGAGCACCGTACAGACTGGCAACCCTGTAAAGAGGCAAGGGCCGTTAGCTTACAGTTCACCTATGCAGCACGTTAGATGTTATAGTGCTTACTGTCAACAGATGTTGAAGTATCCTCAGGTGGCGCCGAAGCTGCAGCCAGGGAGACAGTGTCTGCGGGCAGGTTAGCTGGAGGTGGAATAAAAGTCCGCCACCTGGAGGGAGAAGGAGGTCCGCCGTTGCAGGTTCCGCCTGTGCACAGGGGAATGGACAAGTTTAGAAGCTATAGCGCTTACTTGGTTGTTGGTCCAGGCGAAACCGACCCAGACGTTGTACAGCTGGGCTTGGAAGCCAAAGGCTGGAGAATTCAGTGCAGGGAAGCACAGAGGCAGGGTGTGGCATGATTCACAGAAAGAATCAGACGACTCCGCGCCCAGCACTGGTCCTGATGGGAATAAATAGGGCCGCAGGAGATGACAGGCAGGTGCGTACACAGGTGCCATGATTGGCGGCCATGACAGTACTCCCCCCCTACAGCACGCCTCTCGGTGTGCGTTCCAACCTACCCGGGTGCGTCCGATGGAAGTCCCTGATGAGCTGCTTGTCGAGCACGAGGGCGGGACGCACCCAGGACCTCCACTCCAGCCCTCCCAGTCCACCAGGTACTGCAGGCCACGCCCCCAGCGGCAGACGTCCCGGATGGAAGAGACGGGCCACGTCGGGTTGCCGTCGATCACCCTCGGTGGAGGTGGCGACCTGGGAGGGGGACACAACGGGCTGGAGAAGACAGGCTTAATCTGAGAGACATGAAAAGTTGGACAGATGCGGAGGGAGGGGGGGGAGAATTAGACGCACAGACACTGGGTTAATAATTCGACATATAGGGTATGAGCCAATGAACCGCTGGGCGGTCTTCTTGCGTTCCGCCTTCAGGTTGATGTTTTTTGTAGAGAGCCATACCTGCTGACCCACCTGATAAGCCGGGCCCGGAACCCTGCGTCGATTCACCACCGCAGTGTTGCATTCCACCATCCGTTGCAGTGCCTTTGTGGCTGCCTTCCAAATCTGCTGACAGCGTCTTAAATGGGCCTGAACCGATGGAACGGCAATGTCCCCCTCCTCTTCAGGGAACAGCGGGGGGTTGTAACCCAACGACGCCTTGAAGGGGGACATGCCGGTGGCCGAGGATACCGCTGTGTTATGGGCGTATTCAATCCAAGGGAGGTGTGTGCTCCATGATGATGGGTTGGCGGCAGTGACACACCGCAGCGCAGCTTCCACCTCCTGGTTGGCTCGTTCACATTGCCCGTTGGATTGCGGGTGATAGCCGGAGAACAAGCTCGTCGTAGCCCCTAAGGCGGTGCAAAAGACCTTCCAGACCTTGGAGATAAACTGAGGCCCTCGGTCCAATACTATGTCCTGAGGGATGCCATTCAGCCGAATTACCTGCTGAACCAGCAGATCAGCTGTCTCTTTGGCAGACGGTAACCCCCGCAGAGGGATGAAATGAGCTGCCTTGGAAAATCTGTCCACCAGCGTGAGGATGGTGGTGAAGTTATTTGACGTGGGGAGGCCTGTGACAAAATCCAGCGCCACGTGGGACCATGGTCTACCCGGGATGGGGAGGGGGTGGAGCAGCCCGGCCGGCGGCAACAAGGATGTCTTCCCAGTAGCACACTCAGGACAGGCACGGATGTACTCCCCCACGTCCTTCTGGAGGGATGGCCACCAAAACGACCTTTGTAGGAGCGCCACCGTGCGTGCCCTACCCGAATGGCAGGCGAATTTGGAGGTATCCCCCCACTGGATGACCTCTCCTCGGACCGCTGTGGGAACAAATAATTTGCCCGCTGGACACCCCCCCCCCCCGGGTCAGCTTCGTCAGACTGCGCCCTTATAACCTTATCCCAAATGCCCCAAGCGAGGGCGCCCACGACACATGCTGGAGGGAGAATGGGCTGCTCGGCCTTCTCTGCTGTCTCCGGGGCGAACTGACGAGACAGGGCGTCGCGCTTGGTGTTCTTCGACCCAGGGCGGTAGGTGATGGTAAAGTCGAACCGTCCAAAAAACAGCGACCAGCGGGCCTGTTGGGCGTTCAGCCTCTTGGCAGTCCGAAGCTACTCCAGGTTCTTGTGGTCGGTCCAGACAATGAATGGCTGTGACGCTCCTTCCATCCAATGCCGCCACTCCTCCAGGGCCAGTTTCACCGCCAACAGCTCCCTATCCCTGATGTCGTAATTTCATTCTGCTGGGGACAGGCGGCAGGAGAAGTAGGCGCAGGGGCGGATCTTACCGTCTGCCTGAGAACGCTGGGACAGCACAGCCCCCACCCCAGAATCAGAGGCGTCCACCTCCACCAGGCACTGAAGGGTGGGATCCACCTGTGTCAGAATAGGCGAAGATGAAAATCTGACCTTCAACTCCAAGAACGCGGCGTCCGCCTCTTCCGTCCAGCGAAAGGGAACCTTGGTGGAGGTCAAGTTGGCGAGGGGGAGGGCGATGCGGCTGTAGTCCTTAATAAACCAGCGATAGAAGTTCGCGAAGCCCAGGAACTGCAGCAACTGTTTCCTTGATGCAGGGGTGGGCCAGTCCACCACCGCTGTCACCTTCACTGGGTCCGGGATGATCTCCTTCGGGGCAATAATGAAGCCGAGGAAAGAGGTCCTGGAGACGTGGAACTCACATTTCTCTGCCTTGACGTAGAGCTTGTTCTCCAGCAGCCGCTGCAAGTCTCGCCTCACGTGCACGCGATGCTCCTCCATGGACTGAGAAAAGATTAGAATGTCGTCAAGGTAGACAAACATGAAGGTGCCCAGAAAATCTCTCAAAACATCACTAATAAGACGCTGGAAGACGGCCGGAGCATTGGTCAGCCCGAACGGCATGACCAGATATTCAAAATGCCCACTAGGGATCCTAAAGGCCGTCTTCCACTCATCCCCCTCACGTATCCGCACTCAGTGATAGGCATTGTGCAGGTCTAATTTGGTAAAGCAGCAAGCCCCCCGGAGGGAATCGAATGCAGAGTTAAGGAGGGGGAGAGTATACTTATCCTTGATAGTGATGTTGTTAAGTTCCCGGAAGTCGATGCAGGGCCTGAGGGAGCCGTCCTTCTTCCCCACGAAGAAAAACCCTGCCCCCACCGCCGAAGATGAAGGTCTAATGATACCTGAGCTGAGAGACTCCTTAATATATGAGTCCATGGCCGCGCGCTCTGGAGCAGACAGGTTGTAAAGTCTGCTAGATGGCAGAGGAGCGCCGGCCCGCAGATTAATAGCACAATCATACGGTTGGTGAGGGGGGAGGGAAAGGGCTTGGGATTTACTAAAGACGGCCCCAAGGTCATGGTACTCCGGTAGCACTTTTGACAGATCCGGGGGAGGAGAGGGAGGGACATCCAAAGTCGTGGCAGGCAAGCATGCAGCAGACTGCAGACAGGCACTCAGGCAGAAAGGGCTCCACGACACGATACTTCCCGAACGCCAGTCAGTTGAAGGGTTGTGCAGATGCAGCCAAGGGTAGCCCAGAATGACCGGGGACAATTACACCGGTAGGACAAACAGATTTAACTACTCCCAATGGTTGCCCGAAATGACTGGCACCGAGACGACCCAATGAGTGACAGTAGCCAACGCCGCCTTCGACAGGGCAATAATCTTAAGGGGAGTTTTTAACGGCTGCATAGGTAGACCCAGACAGGTTGCCAGACTCCTAGAAATGAAGCTCTGCTCGGCCCCTGAGTCAATGAGTGCATTTGTTTTATGTTCTTTGTGACCAAAGCAAAACCGAATAGGAATGAGAAAGCGGGTGAGGGGATTGTTATCTTTTACGTCCGTGAGGCCCCCTACTTCGACGCACGGACTTCCCCTTTTGGCCGCCTAGCACAGGAATTCAGGTCATGCTCCTCGCTCCCGCAATAGACACACAACCCCAACTCACGGCGGCGCTGTCTCACTTCTGCAGGAAGTTTCGACTCCCCCACTATCATTGGTTCTTGGTCCTCAGAGAGGTCAGTAGACGGGAGGGCCAGTAGTGGGGGCTGAAGAACACGGCGTGGCCTATTCTCCGCGCGGCTGGAAGTCTTACACTCCACAGCTCGTTCCCTCAGACGGTTGTCAAGGCTAATGGCCAGGGAGATACACTCATGCAGCATGGAGGGTTTCTCCAGGTGGGCCAGCTCGTCCCGCAGGCTAGGGCTCAAACTCCTCAGGAATATACTACTCAGGGAGGCATCTTCCCACCCGACCTCCATAGCTACGACCCGGAAGTCAACAGCGTAATCGACAACTGCCCACGACCCTTGCCGAAGGTTTAACAGGCGAGAGGTGAGTACATCTTCCAGGCTCAAGTGACTAAACACTTCCTGGAATTCCTGGGTGAATTGAACATATGTCATAGAACCATAATCAGCCCTAGCCATAACCGCATAAGCCCATGCTAAAGCCCGCCCCTCTAACAGATTGATCATATAGCCAATACGGCTCTGGTCAGTGGGAAAATCTCCGGGAACCCGTTGGAACACGATTTTGCATTGCATGAGGAACCCACGGGCTTCTCCCAACACCCCTTTAAAGCGGACGGGAGTGAGCCGACTAGCGGAACCTGTAGAGTGAGGGCTAGGCGAAGAGCTAGTGGTGGAGCTAGCAGTAGAACTAGTGGGAGCTGAGGAGCTAGCTGGTGCTGTGGGGAACCCCTGTGGGCTAGCTAAACGATCTAACCTATCGGTGATGCGAGTTAGCTGAGTTAGCATCACCTGTTGTTGGTACGCTAATTGCTCTACCCGAGCCTCAAGATGGTTAATATGGCGCAGGAGTGCGCTGTCTGCCGGGTCACTTTGGCGGAGTCGTACTAACATGGTTCAGGTGACCCACAGAACAGACACGACTCAGGATTAACACAATTAACGTACTTTATTTTGTTAACGTGAGTGAGTGGGTGCGTGAGTGTGGTTATATAGTGTAATGTGGTGTAGTGCAATCCGTGTATTCCAGCTGGGCCAGCAGAGCATCGTACAGACTGGCAACCCTGTAAAGAGATAAGGGCCGTTAGCTTACAGTTCACCTATGCAGCACGTTAGATGTTATAGTGCTTACTGTCAACAGATGTTGAAGTGTCCTCAGGTGGTGCCGAAGCTGCGGCCAGGGAGACAGTGTCTGCGGGCAGGTTAGCTGGAGGTGGAATAAAAGTCCGCTGCCTGGAGGGAGAAAGAGGTCCGCCGTTGTGGGCTCCGCCTGTGCACAGGGGAATGGATAAGTTTAGAAGCTATAGCGCTTACTTGGTTGTTGGTCCGGGCGAAACTGACCCGGACGTCGTACAGCTGGGCTTGGAAGCCGAAGGCTGGATAATTCAGTGCAGGGAAGCACAGAGGCAGGGTGTGGCGTGATTCACGGAAAGAATCAGACGACTCCGCGCCCAGCACTGGTCCTGATAGGAATAAATAGGGCCGCAGGAGAGGACAGGCAGGTGCGTACACAGGTGCCGTGATTGGCGGCCATGACATTATCAGGTTGTCCTAAAACATCTTTAAAAAGTCTTCAGCTGATCCAAAATGCTGCAGCAAGAGTTTTAACAGGTACTAGAAAGAGAGATCATATCTCTCCGGTTCTGGCCTCCCTTCATTGGTTTCCCATAGAGTTTAGAATTAAGTTTAAAATCCTTCTTATTTACAACGCTCTAAACAATCAGGCTCCTTTTTATTTAAAAGATCTGATACTACAGTATTATCCTAACAGAGCACTACGCTCCCAAAATGCAGAATTACTTATAATACCTAGAATCTCCAAAAGTACAATGGGAGGCAGAGCCTTCAGTTATCAAGCTCCTCTCCTGTGGAACCAGCTGCCAATCTGGATTCGGGAGTCAGACTCGATCTCTGTTTTTAAGAATAGGGTTAAAACCTTCCTTTTTGATATAGCCTACAATTAGGGAGGGATCATGTGTTTCTGAACCCTCCCTTAGTTACGCTGCTAATAGGTTTAGTCAGCCGGGGGACCTCCTATAATGCACTGGGCCTCACTCCTTTCTTCACTCTCAATGAAATGTGTTTTTTTGCTGGTCATTAACAACTGTTTGTTCTCTCCCATAGATTGAGTCCCCATCGTGCTGTTTGCTCTCTACATGTCTGTTCTTTTCATCTTCTCTATCCCCTCACCCCCCAGCCAGTCGCAGCAGATGACTGCCCCTCCCTGAGCCTGGTTCTGCTGGAGGTTTCTTCCTGTTAAAAGGGAGTTTTTCCTCTCCACCGTTGTCAAGCGCTTGCTCACAGGGGATTGCCTGATTGCTGGGGTCTTTCTGCAACTGTGGGGGTTCCCCTACAGTTGAAAGTGCTATGAGATGACTGTTGTTGTGAAATGGCGCTATATAAATAAAGTTGAATTGAGTTGAGTTGAATTGAATTGAATTGAATTAATAGCCGCCTCAGCGAGGTCCAGGTACCAGCGTATGCTGCTGGGAAAGGTGTCGCTGCAAGCACTCGAGAGGATACCATCTATATCGATGAGGGCCATAACCAACTCGTAGCCCAAGCTCATCGCATAGCCCTTGGGCGGCGACACCATCTCCCCACACACTGGTACGTGAAAAAGGGAAAAACTACAAACCCAATTAAGCAAACTCACGGTCACCGGCGTCTCATTTGGCTGCGACCTACTGTCCTGGTGCAGTCCTGGCGGACCGCTAATGAGACACTATAGGCAGCTGTAGAGTTTGCACATTTATTAAAGAAGGACATACGATACAAAATAATGAGCCTCGAGGGGCAAAACACAAATAAAGACTATGACTAAGACACACTAACAATATACTGAAAACACGGAGAAACTTACTGGGAACATGGAAGATCAAGGGAGTGACTGAAGCCAGGGTTAGGGGCTTCAGTCGAACGTCGGGGAGACCAACGTTGACATATGTAAGGTCACAGCCCGGAGTAACAGAAGCTGCTCCCTTAAATAGGGCAGGAGGATTAATCAGCTGATGAGGATGTCATCAGCTGAAATGGCAAACAGCTGTCACCGTGGAGCTCGGCTCTGACAGCCGGAAGTCCCGCAGAGACGCTGTCAGAATAAGAGCCTGGGAAGGCCATAAGGAAAACTACTCCAGAACGGGAGGAAAATACTGCATGACTCGAACGCGGACGATATCGGCGCTCAGACCATGACACATTAACTGGGACAGGACACACACGTGCGAACAGACACATGATCAAGGTGACTGAGGATACATACATGATTATGTATTATGTACAGTATGTAGACAGAATACTTTGTCACAGTGGAAAGGTTTGTTGTTTGAAATCTTCAAATTGACGGCATCCTGCAGGTTTCATACATCACCTCCTCTGTTTACCGGATCAACAACGGCCACAGAGCCTCTGGTACTGTTCTGTCAAAACCGGTCACAGAGGCTGCACAGCTGAGGCTCAGTGGAGAGTGCCTTCGCACCTCTCCTGAGTCTGTGGTAAAAAAAAAAAACAACAACAAAAAAAACACACTCCCAGTTCATTCATTCATTCCCCCTAATAAATAAATTAATTGATTAATGCCTAATCTACAGGTGATACTCCTCCTGTAAGGTTGTGATGAAAATGAAAATGTGGACGAAATTAAAAAAAATATTCAGTATCTCATCATATTATAATTAAACTGATGGGTAACAGTATTTTGATTAGATCAGAACTGTTACAACTCTGTCTAGAAAATTAACGGAAAATCCCAGTGCATGGTCTGCTTCCTTGTGTACCCCTGTCAGGAGCGCAGTCACGATTGTTTTTTGTTTTTTTTTTTTGTTTTTTTTGTTACTTATTTGTACCCGTAGGTAGACTTGGTTTGCAGTCTGGTGACAAGCCACTGGCTGCTGGTCGCTGCGTGCGCGAGCGCCCTAAACCTACATGTTTTTGGTATGCGGGAGGAAACCGGAGAAATCCCGGAGTAAACCCACGCAACACGGGGAGAACATGCAAACTCCACACAGCTCACTGTTGGTCGGGGGCTGGAATCGAACCCACGATCTCATGATCCCCGCGATCCCCCGGCCAAGGGTAAAACTGTGCTGCCACAGTGCTAAACCACTGCGCCACCGTGCAGCCCATTGTGGTGCACGGATTGCTGTGGACCATCAGGAGGTCCCACTCTCACCCAGTGACTTGAGGAATGGGGGAAGGGGCAGGAAATGTAAATGTATGCACCTGGGGCAGGAGATGTACTTCATTGATCACTTCATTGGCTTCCAGTTCATTTTAGAATTAATTTTAAACTTTTGCTTTTTGTTTTTAAAGCTCTAAATGGCCTTGCATATATGTCTGAGACTTTGACTGTCCGTGACCAAGGCAGGGCTTTGAGGTCATCCAATCAGCTTTTGCTGGATGTGCTTAGGTCAAGGTATAAACATTGGGATGACCGAGCCTTTTCTGTTGCCGCCCCCAGGCTCTGGAATAATCTCCCCCCTGACCTATGTGCTATCTCTGACCTGGCCCTTTTTAAATCAGAACTTAAGACATATTTGTTTAGGATGTCTTTTAATACCCAGTAGTGGTGATATTTGTCTTGGCATTTGTTTTTATTTTATTTTTAGTTGTTTTTTTTGTTTGTTTGTTTTTGTTTATGTTATTTGTTTTTAATGCTCTGTGTGTTTTTAATGCTGTTTATTTTCTGTAAAGCACTTTGGTCACCTACGGGTTGTTTGCAAACTCCCCGCGGGAGTTTGCTTCTTTCATAATGATCGCTGTGTACGCCCCTCCCGACGCGGACACGCGCGAAGCTCAGCGCGTGCTCGCGGATCACATTCAACACACAGAGCGGAGTTTTCCAGACTCGCTGATTATTGTGGCTGGCGACTTTAATCAGTGCAATCTGAGCCACGATCTCCCCCGCTACAAACAGTTTATTAAATGCCCCACCAGAGGATTAAACACACTGGATCACTGTTACACCACAGTGAAAGACGCATATCGCGCTGTCCCTCGAGCTGCGCTGGGATTATCTGATCACGTGATGGTTCACCTCATTCCCACATACAGACAGAGATTGAAGCTCACTAAACCTGTTGTGAGCACTACGAAGATACGGACCAGTGATGCTGAGGAGAAGCTGGAAACGTGCATGGAAATATCTGACTGGGGCATGCTTAAAGGAGCCACGCATGATCTGGATGAGTACACGGACACTGTGAACTCATATATCCACTTTTGTGAAGAGAACATTCTTCCATCACGCACCAGGGTGAGTTACTCTAATGACAAACCCTGGTTCACAGCTAAGCTCAGACAGATCAGGAAGGAGAAGGAAGCAGCGCTGAAAAGTGGAGACAGGGACTGCTACAGGGAGGTTAAATACCGGTTTAACAGAGAGCTGAAGAGGGCTAAATCTGTGTACTCAGAGAGACTCCAGCAGCAGTTCACTGCTAATGATTCGGCTTCCGTGTGGAGAGGACTGAGGCAGATCACCAACTATCGGCCTCAGGCTCCTAAAGGTCAGGATGACAAAGCCCTTTGTCAGAGACTGTCCCAACACTATGCCCGTTTTGACACCTCGTCATCTGTGTCCAACTCCCCCCCTCCCTCCAGCTCCACAGCCTCCAGATTCCCTACTTCATTTAAGGCACCCCCCCCTCCTCCCCCCCTCCCCTTATCATCAGTGA
The DNA here is from genome assembly GCA_020510985.1 of Pholidichthys leucotaenia. Classification (NCBI taxonomy): domain Eukaryota; kingdom Metazoa; phylum Chordata; class Actinopteri; order Cichliformes; family Pholidichthyidae; genus Pholidichthys; species Pholidichthys leucotaenia. The sequence goes on from CM035836.1 coordinate 398,681,573, forward strand.
GCAGGATGTGCTCAAACAGTTCTCCAGACTGAACCCGCGCAAGGCCCCCGGCCCAGACGGCGTGTCTCCCTCCACCCTGAGACTCTGTGCGAAACAGCTGGCTCCTGTATTCACAGACATTTTTAACACCTCCCTTAAGTTATGCCACGTGCCATCCTGCCTCAAATCCTCCACCATCATCCCTGTCCCCAAGAAGCCACGGATCACTGGACTTAATGACTACAGACCTGTAGCGCTCACCTCTGTAGTCATGAAGTCCTTTGAGCGCTTGGTCCTGTCCCACCTCAAGTCCATCACCACCCCTCTCCTGGACCCGCTGCAGTTTGCCTACCGAGCCAACAGGTCTGTAGACGATGCAGTCAACCTGGCCCTCCACTCCATCCTGCAGCACCTGGACTCCCCGGGAACCTACGCCAGGATCCTGTTTGTGGACTTCAGCTCCGCATTCAACACCATCCGCCCCGCTCTGCTCCGGGACAAGCTGTCCCTGCTCAACGTGCCTGACTCCCTCTGCAGGTGGATCATCGACTTCCTGACGGACCGGAGGCAGCATGTGCGGCTGGGAAAGACTGTCTCAGACTATACTAGCATCAGCACCGGATCACCCCAGGGCTGTGTACTTTCCCCCCTACTCTTCTCCCTTTACACCAACTCCTGCACCTCCAGCCACCAGTCTGTCAAGTTGATCAAGTTTGCGGACGACACCACCCTCATCGGGCTCATCTCCAACGGCGACGAGTCCGCCTACAGGAGAGAGGTGGCCCAGCTGGCGTCCTGGTGCAGCAATAACAACCTGCAGCTGAACGCTCTGAAGACAGTGGAGATGATTGTAGACTTCAGGAAAGTCACTACTCCTCTGCCCCCCCTCACCCTCTCAGGCTCTCCCATCACCACTGCTGATTCCTTCCGCTTCCTAGGCACTACCATCACCAGGGACCTCAAATGGGAGCTGACCATCAGCTCACTCATCAAAAAAGCCCAGCAGAGGATGTTCTTCCTGCGGCAGCTGAGGAAGCTCAAGCTACCCACCAAGATGTTAGTGCAGTTCTACACAGCCATCATCGAGTCCATCCTCACCACCTCCATAACCGTGTGGTACGCAGGAGCCACTGCCAGGGACAGACTAAGGCTGCAGCGCGTCGTGCGCACTGCTGAGAAGGTGATCGGCTGCAAGCTCCCATCTCTCCAGGATCTGTACATCTCCAGGACCCGGAGGCGTGCTGGCCGGATCATAGCCGATCCCTCACACCCTGGTCACGTACTGTTTGCCCCCCTCCCCTCTGGTAGAAGACTTCGGTCCATCCAGACTAAAACCTCCCGTCACATGAACAGCTTCTTCCCCTCTGCCATCAGACTGCTGAACACTAAGTGACTTATTGACTCTCGTGCACCATGTACAGCAGCTCAACCAGACTCATGTCAATCATCACTGTTTTCTTCCTGCATTACCGACTGCACTATATAGTTCTCCACAGTATCTGCTGCTGGCTAATATATATTTTAACTGTTGACCAGTATCACTTAATCTTATCCTACACTTTATTACATGTATAGTTTATTTCTCTTATCTTATCATGTTTAATGTTGCAGCATTGTACCGAGACAAATTCCTAGTTTGTGTACTACATGAACAATGGCAATAAACCTGATTCTGATTCTGATTCTGATTATATAAATAAAGTACATTACATTACATGTAAATGTAGGCACCTTGGCGCCCAGGGGGGAGAAATGTGTAAATATATGCGCCATGACACCTGGGGCAGGAGGTGTAAATGTATGCACTCTTGGCGTCAAGGAATTGGAGGCAGAAGGTATAAATGTATATGCCTTGGTGCCAGGAGTTCAGTCTTTTTGTTGGAGTGAATAAAGTTCTGAATCGGCAGCTCTCATGTCTCGTCACATCATTCCTCCACACTGGTGACCTACGACGTGAAAATGCTCAGGCTGGAAGACGAAGCGAGCCCCTCTTCGGGAACACCCATGTTAGCCCCCCCCCCCGAGACCCCAGCCTCATTTGCCGTAGCGATCAAGCTCCCGGACTTCTGGTTTCATGACCTGGCTGCCTGGTTCATCCACATGGAAGCTGAGTTTGCTCTCCGTGGAATTTCTGCTGACAACACAAGGTACCATTATGTGGTGACTTCACTAGACTTGTGATCCACCCAGCGCGCCATGAGCTTGCCCCAAGACCCCCCACCCCGGGGGAAATACGACGCTCTCAAACAGATGCTGTTACGGCGTTACATGCTCTCTGACAGAGAGAAAGCAGAGAAGCTCCTCTCCCACTCTGAGTTAGGCGATGGCTCAGCTGTGGAGTTAATGGAAAGTATGCTGGCGTTGCTGGGCACAGATGATGGATCTTTTTTCTTCGCCCATCTCTTCCTGAGGAAACTGCCGGTTTTGGCGCTGACAATTTTGCTGGCAGCCAGGGACTACCGCACGCTGGCAGAAGAAGCAGACAGCATTATGCTCGCAAATAGGAGTTTCGGCGTCCAGGCGGTGAGACCGGGATCTTCGGTGGAGCCCACTGAGGTTGAGGAGCTGAAGGTTGTGGCTGGGACAGCCACTCGTAGACGCTGGAACGGGATGGTGTGCTTCTACCATCACTGTTTTGGCGCCGATGTGCAGCGTTGTCTCCCGCCGTGCCATTTCAAGATGCCAGGAAACGGGACAGCAAGCAGTCAGTAGCAGCTACAACCACTGGCACCAGGGAAAAGCTGCTTTTCATCAAGGACACACGTTCTGGGAGACGGTTTTTGGTTGACTCTGGTTCCTAGAAGAGTCTTAATTTGCTGGTTAGTGCTGATAAGCTGGCTGAAGGCTGTGGCCCATCATTAATGGCCGCCAACGGATCCCCTATCAAGACTTTTGGAGAAAGGTCAGTGACTGTGTGTTTGCATGGACGCAACCACAAGCGGGACTTGGTGGTGGCTGCCTGCTCAGTTCCTATTTTAGGTGTTGATTTTCTGTGTGCTTATGGTCTCCTTGTAGATGTTGCTAATAGACATTTGGTGGATGCTATTCCTTTTTCTTCACTGCCTTGTATGACTTGGGTTGCTGGGCCACTAACACATGCTAATTTTTTAACCTCAGAGGATGTTTATCAACGTTTTCTTTCTGAGTTTCCCACGCTTATGGTGCCTACCTTTTCTGCTACCGTGACCAAGCATGGGGTTGAGCATTTTATCACTACAAAGGGTTTGCCGGTTTTCGCACGCCCGCCCCCTGGACGCAGCTAAGCTAGCCATTGCACGGGAAGAGTTTGCTAACTTGGAACATTTGGGGATTGTTAGGTGCTCCAATAACCCTTGGGTGTCCTTGCTGCACATGGTGCCCAAGTCCGATGGTTCATGGCAGCCATGTGGTGATTTCCGTCGCCTGAACAACATCACTGAGCACAACCGGTACCCCATCCCGCACATTCAAGATTTTTCGGTGCACCTGGCCAGAATGTCCATTTTTTCTAAAGTAGATCTGGTCTGTGGCTACCACCAGGTCCTGGTTCGTGCCGAAGACATCCCAAAAATGGCGGTGATAACACCTTTTGGCCTTTTTGAGTTTCTTCGCATGCCGTTCGGGCTGAAGGGCACAGCTCAGACTTTTCAGAGGATGATGGACACAGTGTTCCGTGACTTGCCGTTCGTGTTCATCTACCTAGATGACATTCTGGTGGCTAGCGCATCTGAGGAGGAGCACCTCTCCCATCTGAAGCAAGTTTTTCATTGGTTGGAAGCACACAGACTGATGGTTAATCCAGCGAAGTGTCAGTTCAGGCTGCCGGTGATTGATTTCTTGGGCCACTGCATCTTGTCTGAGGGCACAATTCCACTGCCGGATAAAGTACAGGTGGTGTCTGATTTCCCGCGTCTGCAGACCGTGAGGGCGCTGCAGGAATTTTGGGGGATGGTCAATTTTTACAACTGTTTCCTTCTCCGGGCAGCCCAGCTGCTGCAACCACTATACAGTGCACTCAAGAAGAAGAAACCCGCGGATAGCATCGACTGGACTCCCAGTTGGGTCCAGGCCTTTGCAGGCGCCAAAGCTGTGCTTGCCAATGCGGCTTTGCTGGCCCACCCATCCCCGTTGGCACAGATCAAGCTTACTACAGACGCATCTGACATCGCAGTAGGAGCAGTGGTGGAACAATACATCTCCGGTTTGTGGCGACCTCTGACCTTTTTCAGCCATACTCTGTGCGACAACGAGCGTAAGTATAGCACCTTCAACAGAGAGTTGATGGCCCTCTACCTGGCCATGCGTCACTCCCAGTTTTGGCTTGAGGGTCGTGAATTTACCGCATTTGTCGACTACAAGCCTCTAACCTATGTGATGTCCAAAATCTCAGAACCGTGGTTGGCACAGCAACAACGTCACCTAACCGCAATATCGGAGCTCACTACCAACATTTAACATGTAAGCTCAATGTTGTGGCCGACTGTTTGTCGTGCGTGCTGGTCTCTCCAGTCTACGTGGGTATTGATTTTTCCGCCATGGCCGGCGACCAACTGTGGGACGCGGACATTTGCACACTTCGATCTGCGGGTATGGGACTTAAACTGGAGAGCAGGGTGGTACATGAGGGTTGCCCCCCCCCTTGCTTTGCGACATCTCCACCGGCCGTCGCCACCCGGTGGTTCCGGTAACTTGGCACCGCCGCGTTTTTGAGTCCAACCACTCTCTCTCACGCCCTGGTGTACGGACTTTGGTTCAGCTGGTGGGGTCTAAATCCATCTGGCCCCACTTACGCAAGGATGTGAAGGAGTGGGCTGCGCCATGGGTTGCGTGCCAACGGGCTAAGGTTCAGAGGCACACCAAGGCCCGTCGAACCTTTCCGGAATCCAAGCAGGAGGTTCGACCACGTCCACGTGGATTTAGTGGGCCCCCTTCTGCCGTTGCAGGGTTTCACACACCTTTTGACGATAGTGGACCGCACTACGCATTGGCCAGAGGCAGTTCAACTGGCTTCCATCACATCTGCTGACATTGCCCGCATGTTTTTGTCATCCTGGGTCGCACGTTTCGGTTCCCCGTCAGACATCACCTCCGACAGGGGTCCCCAGTTCATTTCAGAACTCTGGTTTGCTATGGCCGAGAGCCTGGGGGTCAAAGTTCACTGCACCACCGCACACAACCTGCATGGTAATGGTTTGTGCGCGAGGTTCCACAGGTCACTTAAAGCTGCGTTCAGAGCCTCATTGACCGACGAAAATTGTGTCGACCGCCTGCCTTGGGTCCTACTGGGGTTGCGCTCCATGCCCAAGGAGAATTTAGCAGCTTCCCCAGCTGAGCTCATTTTTTGTCAAGTGTTGCGGATCCTGGGTGAATTTTTGCCTGAAAGCCCCGTGCCCAGTACCGACTCATCTGCACGCCTTTTTCCTAGGGCAGAGGCAAGTAGTGTTCCGGGGCTGGTGCACCATTGTTTTCCCTGCACTTTCGTTTCAAAGCATTGGGAGAATGCCGAGTTTGTTTTCGTCAGACACGACACCCACAGAACCCTGCTGCATCCACCGTACGATGGCCCTTTCAGAGTTTTGGAAATGGGGGCAAAACATTTTGTGTTGGATTTTGGGGGACGCAGGGAAACTGTCTATATAGACAGACTTAAGCCCGCTTATGTGTTGGCAGATGAGCAGGTGGTGCTGGCCCAGGCTCCCCGGCGTGGACGCCCGCCTGCGGTGGGTTCACAGGTTGGTTTCCCCCCTTCAGAGAACTGCTCGCAGGAGACCAAGTCTTTTCCCTCCTCACCTTTTCCCCTTTCAGAGGACTGTTCACCGGAGACCGAGTCTTTTCCCTCCCCACGTCGACAGGAAGATCCTTTGGTCAGCCTGGCTGCTTCACGTTACAGCCGTTACGGGCGATTGTTCAAGCCCAAGGTACTGGATGGTTAAGGCCCCATCTGGGTGTTCGGGGGCATGTGGTGGATAACCAGGAGGTCCCACTCTCACCCAGTGACTTGGGGAATAGTGGGAAGGGGCAGGAAATGTAAATGTATGCACCTGGGGCAGGAGATGTGAATGTAGGCGCCTTGGCACCCAGGGGGAGAAATGTGTAAATATATGCGCCTTGACACCTTGGGCAGGAGATGTAAATGTATGCGCTCTTGGCGCCAAGAAGGAGGAGGCAGAAGGTATAAATGTATACGCCTTGGGGCCAGGAGTTCAGTCTTTTTGTTGGAGTGAATAAAGTTCTGAATCGGCAGCTCTCGTGTCTCGTCACATCATTCCTCCACATGATTATAAAATGCATGGCAGAAATAGGATTAACAATGTGTTTCTGGTCTGCTTTTTGCAGATTAAAAGCACATTAACATAAAATACACTAAAACACTAATTGTGCCAGTGCTACACTTCTTTTAAATAAGTCTTCACCTTGCAGTTTACAGCAGCTTTACCATCTACAGGTTCTTAGGTGGTATGATGCAAAGTGTGAAAACCCTACTATGCGCTGTCATAAATTAACAAATCCACCAGCGCAACATGGGAAGTGTGACGCAAATGCACTCCTTAGACCATCAGTGTTGTTTGTTCAGATTTGCAGTGCACTGGTTCAATAGATAAAATAGCTGTCTTTTGCAGTGAATTTATCATCTTAACCAGTGACAGTAACAAAGAGTGGAACTTAATGTAGATTCAGTCATAAAAGCCACCAAGGAAAATTCCTTGAAAATGTTCCCTTGATGAGATACTAACCATGTATGACACATGCTGAAAAAAATCAATTTAACCAGAAAATGTAGTGGATTTAATAAAGAAAGAGGAGAGAAACAAAAGAGAAAAGTGTGTGTGTGTGTGTGTGTGTGTGTGTGTGTGTGTGTGTGTGTGTGTGTGTGTGTGTGTGTGTGTGTGTGTGTGTGTGTGTGGTGACATCATTTGCATTCAGCAAACAAGAATAGTTGAGAGACACACCGAAGACTGAAGCAGGACTGCAGAGAGTGTATAAAAGACCCCACAGCGTATATTGTGTCTCTAACCTTATGTCAGGGGTGTCACACTCATTCCATGGAGGGCCAAGACCCTGCAGGTTTTACCTCCACCCAGTGTCTTCAACAGGTGATTCACCAAATTTCTTCCAACTGATTGCTGATCAGTGAAAACACCTGCTGAAGACACTGGGTGGAAGAAAAACATGCAGGGTCTTGGCCCTCCATGGAATGAGTTTGACACCCCTGCCTTATGTCTTTGGACACCACTTTGAGGCCTTATTTTATGGCAGGAAAGCAGACTGGAAATTATTCCAAGTAATAAATGAAAATAACTTGTTTGCTCCCAGCCTCTGAATATGACCATATGTATTGTCTCAACTGCATTTCATGGGATTTCCCTGTTTCAAAACCACTTAAAACTGAGTACAGTGGAGGGAAGGGCATTGAGGGCGGCACCAAAAATAGCACTCTCATGCTAGAATCCTGTGTTTGTATTCCCGTCTTGATATTCTTGTCAATGTCATCAGTGTTAACTTTCACTTCTGTCTGGATCTGCCCTCTGGGCAGATGAGGATTTAGAGATAGGACCAATGAGAGCAGGCAGGAGTATGGTGCAAAAACAATGATTTATTAACAAAACTCAAAGAGAAACAAATGACAGCACGGGGGCTGAAAATAACACAAGAAATCACAGGCTAAATAACTCACAGGGATAAACTAGGAAACAGCACAGCACAGGTAGTCACGGGACAATGGCAGGGAATAAATAACGACAAGACCAGACAGCGCATAAACACAAATTGACATAAATAGGGAAACTGATTAATACAAACATGAGACAGCTGGTCAAACAATCAGGGTCAGCAGGGAAGAGACTAAAGGTGGGAGTAATCAAGGGCAATGGAGCCAGCACAGGACGTGCGGAGCTGCACAGACAGAGCACACAGGAACCAAAATACAAATAATAATCGCAGCACAGGGAAACAAAGTGCGAGGACATGGGATGATGACAGACTGGGGAACACCAAAGACAATAACAGAGGACAGAAGGCAAATAATCATAATAATCAAAATAATGAACACAGGGAGGTAAAAATGAACACAAAATGTGGGCATGATCCTAAAACCATGCCACATGATAGGGACCACCCCCTTACTCAAGGGCGGATTCCAGACCCTCACCAAACAAAACAAGAATATCCCAATCAGGTGAACAGAGGGGGACATAGGCATGGCGGGGCAAAACAAGCACATACACAGGGAAAAACTGTTCATCAGGTGGTCGGCCAGAGTCCCATGACCACCAGCAGGAGGAGCATGGCACATCTGGTAGCCTACTAATGTTCATGGCCCACCAGACAGAGGAACAGACTACGTCGGGTGACCTACCAAAGTCCAAGGGCCACCAGACGGATGAACACAGTGCGTCGGGCAGCCTACCACAGTCCATAGGCCACTTGACTGAAGAACACAGTACTGTAGAGGCATTAAGCCCAGGAGCCTTTAACACGAGCAACAGCATAGGAGCCTCTTGCACAGAGGACAACAACACAGAAGCATAACACTGAGATAATGAGATGAAAATTCTACCCTCAGAAACTTTAATCTCTGAAGAAGACAAAGAATTTTTAAACTCTGGAGATGACAACATGGAAATTTTGCACTCAGGAGATGACGACAACAAGGAAATTTTGCACTCAGGAGATAACATGGAAATTTTAGACTTGGGAGAAAACAACATGGAAATTTTACACTCTGGAGATGATAACGGAATCCCCAAACTCAGGAGGTGACAACATGGAACCCTTAACCTCAGGAAGTGTCAACATGGAACCTTTAACTTTCAGAAGGAGACCACATGGACCCATCAACCTCAGGAGGTGACAACATCAACACTTTAAACTCAGGTGGTGACAATATAGAAACTTGAAACTCAGGTGATGACAACATAAAACCTTTAACCTCAGGAGAAGACATGGTAGCCTTTTGCTCTGGTGGAAACAACATGAGAATTTTTTTGTTGTTGTTCTGGAGAAAATAATGGAAGAACCTCTTGCTCTGGAGATAATACAGACAATTTTAACTAAGAAGATAATGACAACCTGGAACCTTTAATCTCAGGAGATAATGACAACATAGAACTTTTAAACTCAGGAGATGACATGGGAGCCTTTTGCTCTGGGGAAAACAACATAGGAATTCTAAATTCAGGAGATACCATTGGAGTCTTTTGCTCCGAAAACCACATGAGAGCTTTTTACTCTGGAAGCCACAAAGGAGCCTCTTGCTCTAGAGGCCACAAAGGAGCCTCTTGACTTTGAGACCACAAAGGAACTGTTTGCTCAGGAGATAACAACACTAGAATCTTTAGCTCAGAGGAGAACTGTCATGGCCTGCTCTGCTAATCATCCCCAGCTGTGCGCTCACCTGGTTCCCATTACGGCTGGCCTATTTATACCGCGCTGCCCTGACTGGCGGTGCGGAGATGCCTCACTGCGCTCCAGAGGAGCTTCATCGCCAACTCCTTCTACTCGTCGTGATCTCATCCAAAGCCTGCTTCGTCCCTCGCCGGAGAATCCCTCCAGCCGTCCACGTAAGCGCAAATCCTCAATTCACCCTGTCTTCCAGTCCCCTGTGCACAGGTGGAGTCCGTGGCAGCGGATTCTTCCTTCCCTCCTTTGTCGTCAAACTCCCCAAACACTCACCTGCAGGAGCTGCACTCCCGACCGAAGGACACTGTCTTCCTGGCCATAGCCGTCATGCTGAACCTGAGCCTGTCTCCATCTGCTCCCACAGTAATCAACAGTGTAACTGTTTAACTCCAGCTATGATGCTCACTAACAATCCCTCTCTGTGTGTCTTTAGGGTTACCGGGTCATATGGTGTGCCGCTCTGTCCCTGCTGCTCCTGCCTACACTCTCACGCACCAACATACACATTCTTGCTGTAAATAAACCTAATTGTATCAATTTGAAGTCTGTGTTTTGTTACTGGGTCAACAAACCATGTCAGTACATCTCCGCCAGAACAACCCAGCTGACAGCGCTTTGGTGTGCCGTGTCAACCACATGGAAATTCGAATTCATCAATTGGCTTATCAGCAACAGTCTATTCTGACCCAATCAGCCCATGTCACAGATCGGTTAGACCGATTAACTAACTTCCAGCCTTTGTCACAGGCCCAACCTATTCCCAGTAGCTCCTCAGCTCCCGCTAGCATCCCAGCTAACCAGCCCAGACAGGGGTCCCCGGTGCAGCTCACTCCCGTTCCCACCCCCAATCGCTTTCGCGGTAAGCTCGGTGACGCCAGGGGCTTCGTCATGTAATGCAGGGTGGTTTTCCAGCGGGTACCTGAGGACTTTACTTTGGACCATAGTAAGATTGGCTATGTGATTAATTTGCTGGAGGGAAGGGCCCTAGCACGGGCTTACGCAGTTATGGCTAGGGCCGACTATGCTAGCATGACTTATGGTCAGTTTATTGATGAATTCAATGAAGTATTTGATCATTCAGACCAAGACAGTGTGCTTACCTCTCAGCTGCTGAACCTGAGGCAGGGGACTAGGGCTGCAGCTGATTATGTGGTGGACTTCCGGATAGCGGCTACTGAAGTGGGTTGGGAGGACGCCGCTCTGTGTAGCATCTTCCTTAGGAGCCTTAGTCCTAGTCTCCAGGATGAGTTAGCCCCTCGAGAAAAGCCAGCTAGGCTATCTGAGCTAATATCCCTAGTCATTTGTATGGATAATAGGCTGAGGGAGCGGGCGGCAGAGCAGAAATCCCATGGCTGCTCAGGGTCACAGCCCCGCTTCACTCCACCTACTCCCCTTCTGGCTCTGCCACCTGCTGACTCCTCTGAGACCCCGGAACCCACGGTAGTAGGACAATCTAGGTTGCCTTCGGTGGAGAAACAGCGCCGCCGGGAGCTGGGGTTATGCCTGTATTGCGGGAGCGAGGAGCATGAGGTAACATCTTGCCCAATTCGGCCAAAAGGGGGGGTCCGTGCGTCACAGTAGGGGGACTCACGGACTCGCCTCAGCCTAACCCCCTATCTAGACTCCTTCTTCCCATCCGTTTCTTTCATAAACACACTGAAATACCCACACAGGCATTAATCGACTCAGGGACAGAGCAAAGCTTTATTTCTCATGACCTGGCAACCTAGCCACCTGGCCTACACTGTTTTCCCCTCAAAACCCCGCTCCAACTGATCGCACTGTCTAAAGCCCCCATGGCCATGGTGACCCACCAAACTGCCCCGGTGTCGGTCATCATCTCGGGGAATCATCGGGAGGTGCTACAGTTCTTTGTGTTACCAATCTCATCGTACCCGGTGATCCTTGGTTTTCCCTGGCTGCACCTCCACAACCCCACGATTGATTGGTGCTCAGGTAATATTAGGTCATGGAGCTCATTCTGTCTCAGCGCCTGTCTCCAGTCAGCCGCTTGCTCGCCATCCATTCCCCTGGAGTCTTCCACCGCCTCGGCCCCGGACCTGTCCAAAGTTCCCCCTGAATATCATGACCTCAGAGCCGTCTTCAGCAAGTCCCAGGCCCTATCCCTGCCCCCTCACCGGCCGTATTATTGTGCCATTAACCTCCGTCCGGGAGCTCTGCTGCCATCTAGCCGGCTGTATAGCCTTTCCCCGCCGGCACGGGCAGCTATGGAAGCTTACATCAAGGAGACCCTAAGTTCAGGCATAATCTGTCCATCCTCTTCGGCAGTGGGGGCGGGGTTCTTTTTGTTGGCAAGAAGGACGGCTCTTTAAGACCATGCATTGATTTCAGGGAACTAAACAACATTACCATTAAGGACAAATACACCCTTCCCTTGCTTAACTCGGCCTTTGACTCTCTCCAGGGGGCGTCCTGGTTCTCCAAGCTGGATCTGCGCAACGCCTACCATCTGGTGCGGATCCGCGAGGGGGATGAGTGGAAGACAGGTTTTCACACCCCCAGTGGTCATTTTGAGTACTTAGTAATGCCCTTTGGGCTTACCAACGTGCCTGCTGTATTCCAGCAGCTTATTAATGGCGTGCTGAGGGATTTTCTGGGGTTTTTTGTATTTGTCTACGTTGATGACATTCTGATTTTTTCTCAATCCCTAGAAGAACATCCAGCGCATGTAAGGTGAGTGCTGCAGCGGTTGTTGGAGAACCAACTTTATGTCAAGGCGGAGAAATGTGAGTTCCACACCTCCAAGATATCCTTTTTGGGTTTCATCATCTCGCATAAGGAGATCCTCCCGGACCCTGGGAAAATTACGGCGGTTGTGGAATGGCTGACCCCATCCTCCAGGAAGCAGCTCCAGCAGTTCCTGGGATTTGCAAACTTCTACCGTCGGTTCATCAAGAACTACAGCAGCCTGGCCCTTCCCCTGACGCACCTCACGTCGACCAAAGTGCACTTTCAGTGGACGGAAGAGGCGGCTACAGATTTTGCAGACCTTAAGAGGCAGTTCTCCGAGTCCCCCATTCTGGTGCAGGTGGATCCTGATCTTCAGTGTCTGGTGGAGGTGGACGCCTCGGATTCTGGAGTGGGGGCCGTCTTATCTCAGCTCTCCCCGGCGGATGGACCAACCGTGTGCCTTCTTTTCCCGGCAGCTATCCCCTGCAGAGCACAACTACAGCATCGGCGAAAGGGAGCTTCTGGCCGTTAAGTTGGCTCTTGAGGAGTGGCGCCATTGGTTGGAGGGGACCTCGCAGCCGTTTGTGGTTTGGACGGACCACAGGAACTTGGAGTACCTTAGGACGGCCAAGCGCCTGAATGCCCGCCAGGCCCGCTGGTCCCTGTTTTTTGGGCTATTTGACTTTACCATCACGTATCGTCCCGGGTCCAAAAACACCAAGCCAGACGCCCTCTCGAGGCAATTTGCCACAGACGCTGTGGAGCCTGAAGATCATCCTTTCCTTCCTGCCTCCTGTGTCGTGGGCGCTCTTTCATGGGGGATCAAAGAGAAGATCAGGAGGGCGCAAGAGACGGAAATGGACCCGGGCGGGGGGCCAGCGGGTAAGTTGCTTGTCCCATTGGCCATCCGGGGTGACGTTATCGAATGGGCCCACTCCTCTAAGTTTGCCTGCCACCCAGGGAGACGGCACACGGAGGAGCTTCCGTAATGTTCGTTCTGGTGGCCCTCTCTTCAGAAGGACGTCGAGGAATACGTCCATGCCTGCCCTCAATGTGCCACTGGCAAGTCTCCTTCATCCCCTCCGGCTGGGCTACTCTACCCTCTCCCGACTCCTGGCAGGCCCTGGTCCCATGTGGCGTTGGATTTCATCACCGGCCTCCCTCCCTCCAACAACCACACCGTGGTGCTCACCATAGTGGACCAGTTCTCCAAGGCAGCCCATTTTGTCCCTCTCCCAGGTCTGCCTATGGCCAAGGAGACAGTAGACCTGCTGGTCCAACATGTGGTGAGACTGCACGGGATTCCCCTAGACATCGTTTCCCATCGGGGTCCCCAGTTTGTCTCTCGGGTATGGAGGTCATTTTGTAACGCCCTTGGGGCCACGGTGAGCCTGTCATCAGGCTACCACCTGCAGTCAAATGGCCAGTGTGAGCGGACCAACCAAGAGTTGGAGGTGATGCTGTGGTGTGTGACATCACACAACTCGGCTTCCTGGAGTTCTTGCCTGCTGTGGATTGAGTATGCCCACAACTCAACGGTCTCTTTGGCTACAGGTATGTCCCCGTTTCAGGCTTCACTTGGGTATTCTCCCCCATTGTTTCCCGAGGAGGAGGGTGACATCGTCGTGCCATCGGTCCAGGCGCACCTGAGACGCTGTCGTCAGCTGTGGAGGGCTACCCGGGCAGCCCTGTGGCATACGGCAGAACACAACTCTGTGGTGGCTAACCGCCACAGGACCCCAGCGCTGTCATACCAGGTGGGCCAGCAGGTTTGGTTATCTACTAAAAATATCAACTTGAAGGCCGAACGCCGGAAGATGACAAAATGTTTTATTGGTCCCTTTGGCATCTCCCGCATCATTAATCCCGTGTCTGTGCGACTTGATCCCCCCCCCTCCATATATGTCCCACGTTTCATGTGTCTCAAGTGAAACCTGTGTCTTCCAGCCCACTGTGTCCTCCTCCCAGGTCTCCACCCCCTCCGAGGATGATCGACGGCAGTCCGACGTGGGGTGTGACAGCTATCCTGGATGTCCGTCGCCGGGACCGTGGCCTGCAATACCTGGTGGACTGGGAGGGCTACGGTCCAGAGGCAAGGTCCTGGGTGCGTTCCGCCTGCGTGCTGGATAAAGATCTCATCAGGGAGTTCCATCGGACGCACCCAGGAAGGCTGGAACGACCGCCAAGAGGCGCTCATTAGGAGGGGAGTACTGTCATGGCCTGCTCTGCTAATCATCCCCAGCTGCGCGCTCACCTGGTTCCCATTACGGCTGGCCTATTTATACCGCACTGCCCTGACTGGCGGTGCGGAGATGCCTCACTGTGCTCCAGAGGAGCTTCATCGCCAACTCCTTCTACTCATCGTGATCTCATCCAAAGCCTGCTTCGTCCCTCGCCGGAGAATCCCTCCAGCTGTCCACGTAAGCGCAAATCCTCAACTCACCCTATCTTCCAGTCCCCTGTGCGCAGGCGGAGTCCGTGACAGCGGATTCTTCCTTCCCTCCTTCGTCGTTGAACTCCCCAGACACTCACCTGCAGGAGCTGCACTCCCGACCAAAGGACACTGTCTTCCTGGCCATAGCCATCATGCTGAACCTGAGCCTGTCTCCATCTGCTCCCACAGTAATCAATAGTGTAACTGTTTAACTCCAGCTACGACGCTCACTGACAATCCCTCTCTGTGTGTCTTTAGGGTTGCCGGGTCGTACGGTGTGCCACTCTGTCCCTGCTGCTCCTGCCTACACTCTCACGCACCAACATACACATTCTTGCTGTAAATAAACCTAATTGTATCAATTCGAAGTCTGTGTTTTGTCACTGGGTCAACGAACAATGTCAAGAACATAGGGGCCCTAACCTCTGGAATGATGGGTGGAGGTCCCCTGACCTCTGGAGCGATGGGTGGAGGCACGCCGGCCTTTGAAGCTGATGACAGCTGGGCCTGAAGAGCGTCCAGCCCAGATGACTGAAATCCCCCCTCCGATGCAGCCACCTCGGACAAGGGAAACAGGCAGGGAGTGGGTGAGGCGACACCACTATCACCAGGAGCTAGGCAAGCCCCCTCTAACATACAGGTACTGTACAGCTCAAAAAATTAGAATATCATGAAAAAGTTCACAAGGCTCAAAAGTTCATAAGGGTGTCCATATGTGTACTTGGCACCAGGACACCCTAGGTTGCGGGTCGATGATCGATTTTGTTATCATGTCATCAGACCTGCGACCGTATGTCTCGGACACTCGGGTAAAGAGAGGTGCAGAGCTGTCAACTGATCACCACCTGGTGGTAAGTTGGATCTGATGGCAGGGGAGGATGCCATTCAGACCTGGTAGACCCAAACGTATAGTGAGGGTATGCTGGGAACGTCTAGCTGAGGCCCCTGTCAGAGAGGTCTTCAACTCCCACCCCCAGAAGAACTTCAACCACATTCCGAGGGAGTCTGGAGACATGGAGTCTGAATGGGCCATGTTCTCCACCTCCACTGTTGAAGCAGTGGCCCAGAGCTGCGGCCGCAAGGTCGTCGGGGCATCTCGTGGTGGCAACGCCCGAACCAAGTGGTGAACACTAGTGGTGAGGGGGGCCATTAAGCTGAAGAAGGAGTCCTATCAAGCTTGGTTGGCTTGTGGGACTCCCGAAGCAGCTGAGGAGTACCGGCAGGCCAAGCAGAATGCAGCTCGGGTAGTTGCTGAAGCAAAAACTCGGGTATGGGAGGAGTTTGGTGAGGCCATGGAACAAGACTTTCGGTCGGCCTCCAAGAGATTCTGGCAAACTGTCTGGCAGCTCAGGAGGGGGAAGCAGCTCCCTGTCCACACTGTGTATGGTGTGGATAGGGTGAATACTTCGAGGATCTCCTCAGTCCCACTGATACGCCTTCCACAGAGGAAGTGGGGCTTGTGGACGAGGGGGACGACTCACCTATCACAGGGGCTGAGGTCGCCAAGGTGGTTAAGAATCTCCTTGGTGGGGGCCCGGGGGTGGATGAGATTCACCCTGAGTACCTCAAGGCCCTGGATGTTGTAGGGCTGTCATGGTTGACACGCCTCTGCAACATTGCATGGAGGTTGGGGGCAGTGCCTGTGGCATGGCAAACCGGGGTGGTGGTTCCTGTCTTCAAAAAAGAGGACCGGAGGGTGTGCTCCAACTTTAGAGGGATCACGCTCCTCAGCCTCCCTGGGAAGGTCTATACCAAGGTACTGGAGAGGAGAATCCAGCCGTTGGTCGAACCTCTGATTCAAGAGGAGCAATGTAGTTTTCGTCCTGGCCATGGCACATCGGACCAGCAATTTACCCTCTCAAGAATCCTCGAGGGTTCGTGGGAGTGTGCCCAACCAGTTTACATGTCTTTTGTGGAATTGGAGAAGGCATTTGACCGCGTCCCTCGTGGTTTTTTGTGGGGGGTGCTTCAGGAGTATGGGGTATCGGGCTTGTTGTTACAAGCTATTTGGTCTCTGTACGACCGTTGTGAGAGTTTGGTTCATATTGCCAACACCTGATCGGTCTCATTCCCAGTGAGAGTTGGACTCCGCCAGGGCTGCCTTTGTCACCAATCCTAAACCAGGTTTTAATACTTTTGGCAGTGTGTGTGTGTGGGGGGGGGGGCAGGTCCTGCTGGAAAATGAAATCAGCTTCTCCATAAAGCTTGTCAGCAGAGGGAAGCATGAGGTGCTCTAAAATTTCCTGGTAGACGACTGCGCTGACTTTGGTATTGATAAAGCACAGTGGACCAACACCAGCAGATGACATGGTTCCTCAAATCATCACTGACTGTGGAAACTTCACACTAAACCTCAAACAACTTAGATTCTGTGTCCTTCCACTCTTTCTTCAAACTCTAGGACTTTGATTTCCAAATGAAATGCAAAATTTACTTTTATCTGAACCGAGGTCATCTGCTGGTGTTTGTCCACTGTCTTTTATCAAGACCAAAGTCAGCACAGTTGTCTACCAGGAAATTTTAGAGCACTTCATGCTTCCCTGTGCTGACAAGCTTTATGGAGAAGCTGATTTCATTTTCCAGCAGGACTTGGCAGCCCCCCCCCCACACACACACACACACACACTGCCAAAAGTATCAAAACCTGGTTTAATGACCATGGCATCACTGTGTTTGATTGGCCAGCAAGCTCTCCTGACCTAAACCCCATAGACAATCTATGGAGTATTGTAAAGAGGAAGATGAAGACTTCCGGTTATGGCTGCCATGTAAGACGGACGTGTCTCACTCTGCTCTGCTCCTGGAGAAAAAAAATTGGCAAATAACTCTCTCATTTGGGACAGAACGTATCCCAGCGTTTGGGCGAGGATATGTCGGCGAAGCCTAAGGCTGGAAAACCAGGTAGAGGAAAAAGCGAGCCGCCGAAACAGTCCAAATTAACGGACTTTCAGGTCTGTGACGCAGCAAATAAAACTCCATATATGGCGGAGGAGGCTGGCAACGGTGCAATGTCTGCGGGGAGCGGCGCAGATGCGCTGATGGCTGCCATAAGTTCAATGAGAGCGGACTTTTCCTCTAGATTTGATGGGATTATGGCAACGTTGGAAGGAATGAGAAAGGAATTGGGTGACTGTGTAGAACGAATGGCGCAGATGGAGCTCCGTCTCTCTAGTGCTGAAGATGACGTCACCCGTCTTCAATTAAAGGTGCGCACTTTGGAAAAAAAAAATAAATGTCTGGAAGATAATATTTTGGATTTGGAATCTCGGGCGAGACGGAACAACTTGAGGCTGGTGGGTCTTCCAGAGGAATCAGAAGGTCGGGACGCATGTTCCTTTCTGGAAAAGTGGATTCCGGAGGTGCTGGGCAGCGCGGAGTTGCAATCAGCAGTGGTTCTGGAAAATGCACACCGTATTGGCCCACGGAGAGATAAGGGACCGCCGAGGACCTTAATTATGAAGTTTCTCTGCAACAGAGACAGGATGAAGATCTTCAACGCTGCACGAGCTAAAGGAGAGATTAAACACCAGGACCAGCAGGTGCGGTTCTACCCAGATTTGGCCACAGGAATCCAACAATTGAGGAAGCAGTTTGATCCCATACGTAAGGAGCTGCGCAACCTTGGGATTCGTCATGGTGTAATCTATCCTGCGAGACTGTTGACCACGTATGAGGGCAGAACCCACATCTTCAAGACCCCAGAGGAAGCGCAGGAGTTCATCAAGAAGATCATAGAAGAAGAGACTGGTGGGAGCTAAGCATGAACAAAATATAAGGTAGAATAATTAAGCATTTGCACAGGCATCTGACTGACTTGAAGTAAATAGCAAGTTTACAAAATATAGATTGTATTATATACTAAAAAAAAAAAAAAAAAAAAAAAAAAAAACTATGATGTACAAAGTTGCTAAAAATTTTGGAGTTAAGTTGGAAAACTACAGAGGAGAGTTAATGTTACGTCATTAAAAGCAGTAGAGTTAGGGTGATTGGGAGGATGAAGAAGGAGTGGCTTAGGCTGTTCCCCGTGGATGCGGAACGGTCGATGGCTATATCGGGAGACGGAATTTTTCTTTTGATTTTGGGGGGTTTGCCACAAGTGTGGGAAGGGGGAATTTGTTTGTGTGTAGTTTGTAGGATGAATGTTCAACCACTCATGTTTTTGCTTCTCTGTATGAGCATGTTTACACTGCAAGGTAATCCCAAACTCTCTATTGATCATAAACCAAAGCGTTAATCTTAATTTAACTTCATGGAATTGCAGAGGTCGACAAAATTTAAAAAAACTTAAACAAGTTATGAATAAAATAAAAGACATGGGTTCAAAAATTGTGTTTTTACTAGAAACTCATCTAATAGAGGAGGATATAAAAAGAATTAGGAGTAGATGGCAAGGAAGTGTCTTCACCTCATCATTTTCATCCCGGGCCAGGGGAGTTATGACTCTCATACATAAATCAGTCCCTTTTCAAGTGAAAAATGTAATTGGAGACAAATTTGGAAGATATGTAATCATTCAAGGTTCTTTGCTATTAGAAAATATAAATCTTGTGAACTTATATGGTCCCAATATAGATGATCAAAAGTTCTTTGCTAATTTATTTCTTGTCTTATCATCACTTACAGGGCAACATATAATAGCAGGGGATTTTAATTGTACATTGAATCCAGGTATAGATAGATCAACAGGACTGGATTGTACGCACAATGATTGATTATTTTTTGATTTCCACAGAATTAAGGTCCAAGATTCAAAACTGCTTTTATGATAACATCGTGATCTCTGATCATGCACCCTGCTGTATAGTATATGTAGATAAGAAATTGACAAAGGAATCAGGTAGATGGCAATTTCAGCATAAATGGCTTCAGGATGAGGAATTTGTCAAGTATATAGAAAAACAGATAGATGAGTTCTTTGACATCAATACTACACAAACATCAGCATGTGTAAAGTGGGAGGCTTTCAAAGCTTTTATTAGGGGACATATTATTAGTTATACAGGGTCAAAATCTAAGAAGACTCGAGAGGAGAGAGCCAAATTGGAACATAAAATAAAAAGTCTTCAGGAAAAAGTGTATGCAGGAAGTGATCCAAGGTTGGAGAATGAATTACTGATTTTGAGAGCTGAATACGACAAAAAATCAGCGAATAGAGCTGCCTCGAGTCTTCTAAGATTGAAACAATCTTTTTATGAACAAGGTGAAAAATCAGGAAAATTATTGGCATGGCAGATTAAACAATTAGAAATTAAAACACCAATTACCAGTATTATAAGTAAAGGACAGGTAGTTATAGATCCTTTAGAAATTAACAGAGCCTTTAGAGATTACTATGAAAAATTATATGATACCAAAAATGAATCTGATTTAACAAAACTAAATGGGTTTTTGAACGAACTATCTATACCGTGTATTCCAAATGAAAACAGGGAGATATTGGAGTCTAAAATTAGTCAAGAAGAAGTTGGGCTAGCCATTGATAATATGAAATCAGGAAAAAGTGCAGGACCAGATGGTCTTCCAGTTGACCTTTATAAAAAATTTAAGAATAAATTAATAAAACCTTTTTTGGAAATGGTTTTAGAAGCATTTCAAAATAATAATTTACCATCATACATGAACAATGCCTTAATTATACTGCTGCCAAAACCAGGTAAGCCCTCTAATAAATGTGAAAATATGAGACCAATAAGCCTATTAAATGCCGACCTTAAGATAATCTGTAAAATTTTAGCAAGACGAATACAAGAAATTTTACCAAATATTATTAATCGAGATCAGAATGGCTTTATAAAGGGAAGACAAGGCTTCCATAATGTAAGAAGACTATTTAATATTATTTATTTTAATAAAGAAGCACCGGATACAGCTCTCCTATCACTGGACGCCGAAAAGGCCTTTGATAGAGTTGAATGGCCCTTTCTTTTTGAAGTCTTACAAAGGTTTGGACTTGGAAATAATTTCATAAAATGGGTTCAGATAATATACAATAATGCTACAGCAGAAATCCTAACAAATAACAATATTTCAAAATCAATAAAAATCAATAGAGGATGTCGACAAGGCTGTCCACTTTCACCTTTACTGTTTACTATGGCAATTGAACCTTTAGCGATAGTGATACGTTTACATTCACAAATATATGGAATTAAAGTTGGACCAACAGAACATAAAATCTCCCTGTACGCCGATGACATAATTTTGTTTATGTCGAATCTAAAAAAATCAATTCCAACCTTGTTGAATTTAATAAAGAATTTTGGGGAAATATCAGGATATAAAATAAATAAAACTAAATCTTCAATATTAATGCTAAATGAGACCCAGAGAAATTACCCAGACCCTGAGGTAAATCAATTTAATGTTGTAAATCAGTTTAAATATTTAGGAATCCAAATTGTGCCTAAGCTAGAATCAGTTGCCAGTGTCAACTATGAAGCCTTAATGTCAGATATCAATGAGTTAACTCAGAGATGGATGTCATTACCAATGTCGATGATCGGGAGAATCAATATACTTAAAAGTAATATTTTACCTAAAATACTTTATTTATTTCAATACATTCCCTTATCACCACCTTTAGATTTATTCTCAAGAATTAAAAAAAAGTTAGTGGAATTTATATGGAACAACAGGAGGGCTAGATTACGTCTGTCTTTATTATATTTACCATTTGATCGTGGAGGTCTGAAATGTCCAAATTTTATGTTGTATTATTGGTCGGCACAACTGAGGTCTACGACATATTATTTTTCATCAAATGATCTCCCTCACTGGACTGAAATGGAATCATACAATTTACCTTTACCTCTTCCCATATTCATATACTCAGATTCGGCAAAAAAATTACAAAAACAAGTTAAAAATCCATTTGTAAAGCATATGATCAAAATATGGTGTGAAGCTAAAAACTATTTAAAAGAACCACAGTTATTGTCACAATTTAGTCCAATTTGGGGTAATCAATATTTTAAACCAGGGAGAGCGGACGCTGTATTTAAAGTATGGAATTTAAAAGGGATACAAAAGATTCAGGATTTATATTTGCCATGTGCAGATAACATAATGTCTTTTGAAGAGCTGAGGATCAAATTTAATCTCAATAGAACACATTTTTTTAAATATCTTCAACTTAGAAACTTTATTCGATCAAATCAAAATAAAGCTCTCACTCGACCTATTTATTCATCCTTGGAAAAAATGATGATGAAAGATAGTAAAAGAAAGGGTATTATTTCAGAGTTTTATAACTCATTGACACTATCTTCAAGTGAAAATTCACTGAAAAGATTAAACTACTGGAAAGAAGATCTGCAAACTGAAATTTCAGAGGAACAATGGGAATTGGCTTGTACAGAAGCTCAAACCAAATCAATAAATGTACGTCTTAAATTGATACATTTCAAATGGTTAATGCGGATGTATGTTACACCAGAGGAGTTAAATAGATATAACAAAAATATACCAGATACATGCACAAAATGCATGGAAAGTAAAGGAACCCTATTTCATTGTGTATGGGAATGTAGAAAAATCAGAATGTTTTGGGAAGAGGTGAGGGTAACAATTGAAAAAATAATCTCACAACAAATCATATTGAATCCTAAACTGTTTTTGTTGGGTCTGTACCCAGAAAAGCATAACTTTAATAAAAGTGAAAGAACATTCATAGACCTCAGTTTGCTTAATGCCAAAAAATGTATTGCACTACTGTGGAAAAAGACTCATAGACCAGATGTGACTCAGTGGTTAAGACAGATGTTAACAAACCTTCCATTAGAAAGAATAACATATATACTGAAATCAAAGGAAATTGTGTTTGAGAATATATGGAGACCTTTTATTGATTATGTAAAAAATTTAAACATAACTCTTGAAGAAGAAGGTGAATGATGTGTGTGGACCTTGTAAATTCCAAACTGGTGAACATAATATGTATACTTATGTATTGGATTGTCTAGACTAAACAGAGGAGCATTGTTGAAGACTTGATTTTGTTGGTGGTTGTTGGTGTTTTTAGTGCATTTTTTTTTTGTAGTATTTTAGTGTTAGTGTTTGATTGTTTGTATCATGTTTGTTAAAAAAAAAAAAAAAAGGTTCAATAAAGATATTGTGGAAAAAAAAAAAAAAGAGGAAGATGAGAGACACCAGACCCAACAATGCCGACAAGCTGAAGGTCACTATCAAAGCAACCTGGACCTTCAAAACACCTCAGCAGTGCCACAGGCTGATCACCGCCATGCCACGCCACACTGATACAGTAATTAATCCAAAAGGAGCCCCGACCAAGTATTGAGTCTGTACATGGACATACTTTTCAGTTGGCCAACATTTCTATTAAAAAACAATTTTTTAAAATTAATTTTATGTAATATTCTAATTTTTTGAGAAACTGAATTTGGGGTTTTCATGGGCTGTAAGCCATAATCATCAAAATTAAAATAAACACTTGAAATACATCACTCTTTGTGTAATGAATCTATATAATATATGGGTTTCACTTTCTGAAATGAGTGACGAAAAATATTGAACTTTTTCATGATATTCTAATTTTTTGAGATGTACCTGTACATAGATGTTGAAAATGAAACAGAAGGTTAAAATACGACTATGCTTATTTTACGGCAGACCGAACACCAGACAGTAGGAAGGCAAGAGGCGGGGGAGTGATAATGTATGTCAACTACTGGTGCAGACCTGGACATATCACGGTTAAGGAACAGTACTGCAGCAAAGGCATCGAGTTGCTAGCTGTTAGCATGCGGCCTACCTATCTCCCGAGGGAATACTCACACATGATCTGCATTGTTATTTATGCAAATCCGACGGCGAATGCTGGGACAGCGCGTGACGTCATCCATTCAGTAACTGGCAGGCTGCTGACAGAACACCTAGATGCTCTTCTCCTCATCTCAGGTGATTTCAACCATATTCCACTGTCCCCCATTCTACCCACACTCACCCAGTATGTCACATGCCACACTAGAGACAATAAAACACTGGACTTATTCTATGCAAACACTAAGGAGGCGTACACCTCATCACCACTCCCCCCACTCGGGAGATCGGATCACAACTTGGTTCATCTCCTGCCGGTGTACAAACCCCTAGTACACAGACAGCCTCCGGTCATGCGCACAATGAAGTTATGGTCTGAGGAGGCAATGGACGCTCTAAAGGACTGTTTTGAAACCACTGCCTGGGAGCAGCTCTGCGATCCACATGATGAGGACATCGATGGCCTCACTCACACCATCACGGACTACATCAGCTTCTGTGTGGACAACACCGTACCCACCAAGACCATACGGTGTTGCTCAAACAACAAACCCTGGATCAACCCTGAGATAAGAACACTTCTGAGAGAGAAGAAGAGGATCTTCAGGTCGGGGAACAGGGAGATGCTGAAGTCCGTACAGAGGGAGCTGAGGAGGAAGATCAGAGAAGGCAAGGACAGCTTCAGGAAGAAGATGGAGGACAAGCTGCAACAGAGCGACATCGCCGGGGTCTGGAGAAGCCTTAAAACCATCTCTGGATTCCAGAATACCTCCCCTTAGGCTACGGGGGGCAGGGAGTGGGCGAACAATCTGAATCTGTTTTTTAATAGGTTTGACCAACCGCCCTCCCCCCTGACTGCACAACAACCACTGCTGCCTCTAAAGTCATCGAGACCTGCTGTCCACACCCCACTCCACCAACACACACCCCCCATTCCTAGCACACAGCCCCCCAACCTGACCCTCACTAAGACCCAGATGAGGATGGAGCTGAGGAAGATCAAGGCGAGGAAGGCCTCGGGACCGGACGGCATCAGCGCGAAGCTCCTCAAGTCCGGTGCAGACCAGCTGTGTGGGATTGTGGAGCACATCTTCAACCTGAGCCTGAAGCTGGAGAGGGTACCACAGTTGTGGAAAACATCTTGTGTGGTACCTGTACCAAAGACTTCCTACCCCAAAGATCTGAACAGCTACAGACCAGAGGCCCTGACGTCTCACTTGATGAAGACCCTGGAGAGACTGCTCCTTGCTCACATCCGCCCCCTGGTGGGACCAGCGATGGATCCACTCCAGTTCGCCTACCAGCATGGCATTGGGGTGGAGGATGCAGTGATCTTCCTCCTTCACCATTCTCTGTCCCACCTGGAGAAGCCCGGGAATGTGTTGAGGATCATGTTCTTTGACTTCTCCAGTGCTTTCAACACCATCCAACCGGTGATCCTGAAGGACAAGCTGCTGTGCGCAGGGGTGGACCAACACCTGTCATCATGGATCCTGAACTACCTCACTAACCGGCCACAGTTTATGAGAACCCGGGATTGTGTTTCCGACACGATCATCGGTAGCACGGGGGCCCCCCAGGGAATGGTCTTGGCTCCCTTCCTGTTCACCCTTTATACTGCAGACTTCTCACACAACACAACACACTGCCATCTACAGAAGTTCTCTGACAACTCTGCGATCGTCGGCCTCATCTCCAACGGAGATGAAGCTGAGTACAGAGGACTTATCCAGGACTTCGTGGACTGGTGCCATCAGAACTGCCTCCAGATCAATGCGAGGAAAACTAAGGAGCTGGTGGTGGACTGCCGCAGGCAAGGACAACCCCTCACAGCACCAGTAAATATACAGGGAACAGACATTGAGATGGTGACATCCTACAAGTACCTGGGTGTTTATCTGAACAATAAACTAGACTGGTCACACAATACCAACGCACTCTACAAGAAGGGACAGCGCAGGCTGTTTCTACTGAGGAGGCTCAGGTCTTTTGGTGTACAAGGGGCGCTGCTGAAGACATTCTACAACACGGTGGTGGCATCAGCCATCACTTTTGGAGTGGTCTGCTGGGGCAACGGCATTACAGCAGCTGATAGGAAAAGACTGAACAAACTGATCAAGAAAGCTAGATCTGTCCTGGGGCAACGCCTTGACCCAGTGGAGGAGATAGGAGAGAGAAGGATGGTGGCTAAACTGTCATCTCTGCTGGAGTCCGAGTCCCACCCTATGCAGAACATACTGAATGCACTGAGGAGCTCATTTAGCAGTAGACTACATCATCCTAGGTGCGCAACCGAGAGGTTTCGCAGGTCCTTCCTACTTACAGCTGTCAGACTGTATAACCTAAGCAGGGCTGCTCGCAGAGATAGCAAAAAAACGTGACGACCTAATAGTATTGAACGCAAAAGACGCAACAGACTTACACAAATGGTCCCCTCCAGTATACAACTAGGACAAAATCAGTCGCTACGGAGGGTGACAATATGTATGGGTACATATTCATACTATGTAGGATAACTAAGTAGACGGTTATGCTGTTTATTCCATCTTGCTACAATGCTCCGCACTGTGTATATATATTTATATATTTATGTGTACGTATGTATATTCACTGCTCTTATTATTATTATTATTTTTTATTTTTCTTTTTCTTATCTTCTTACTGTAATTATTGCTCTGAGTGTTGCTATCCCTGAGCTGTTGCAATCCTGGAATTTCCCCATTGTGGAACT
Source organism: Pholidichthys leucotaenia (assembly GCA_020510985.1). Taxonomy (NCBI): domain Eukaryota; kingdom Metazoa; phylum Chordata; class Actinopteri; order Cichliformes; family Pholidichthyidae; genus Pholidichthys; species Pholidichthys leucotaenia. Next base: position 398,707,564 of record CM035836.1, read on the forward strand.
AATAAAGGCTTATCTTATCTTATCTTATCTTATCTTATCTTATCTTATCTTATACCAAGGATACTCTAACTTGGTTAATTAAATACATTAGTTATCACATTAAGAACGGAGCTAAAATCAGTAACAGTGATGTACTTTTTGTTTGAATTGTGATTTGGCGGTGTGCTGGTGAGTGCTGTCTTTGGTGTGTGTGTGTGTGTGAGGGGGTAGTGTTTGTCATTGCTCTGGATGTCCTTCTGTCGTGTGTTGGGGTGATTCTCTCTGGCAGCTTTGGTGGGGCTGCAATGCAGTGTTTTTCCTCTTCATGCTGGCTCTCAATGTGGCATATTTGTGGGACTTCGGAGGCAACTGTTTTCAGCAATGCTGGGAGGTGGATGCTGGCTTTGCCGCAGATGCCTTTTCCAGTGCGGTTTGCTTCTGGTGGAGCGTTTATGCTGGCAACATGTCAGTTTCTGAAGTTTTTGGTGTTTCTGTGATGTTTTGCCTCTGCTTAGTGGGTCTTGTGTGTGGCTTTGGTTTTTTTCTGGCTCTTTGCTGTCTTTGCAGTTCTTGGTTCTGGGTGCTGTATACCTTCAGGTTTGGGGGCGCGGTCGGCTGCCTTGGTGGTCCGCACTTGGTCATGGGCTGGGCTCTTACACGGATGTTGGGTCACCCGGGAGTTCTTCCAAGTTTCTCACACGTAAAAAGTTCAATATTTAAAGATTGATCCACAGATTTTGTGAATCAACTCATTCAAACACAAATAGATTCAAATTGGAGGATCAATCTTTTGACCCAACCATAGTTAATGTAACAATCCTTTATTTTGTGTTGGTTGGGAACAGGTTCACTATTCTTGTTATGAGTTCTGCTGTTATTCATGTGCCTTAAAGACATAGTGAATGTTGTACATGAACATGGACTGTACATAAGTTAGTTGTTGTGAGACAGTTACGGTGGCTGCAAGCGAGCAAGCTGGGTTAGAGAGCTGGTGTGGGTGACGGCCAAGAACAGTAACCCATTTAGGGCTTAGGTGTTGTTCTGCTCCTGTGAGTAATCAAATAAAGCCATTCTGAAGAAGAGCTAATCGTCTGGTGCTTGAGAGAAACCACAGACGTGACACTGGTGTCAGAAGTGACTGAGCCAACGTCAAAGCTAATAGCGAGCCATGCTAACGCGAGCGAAGGAGCTCTCAGCTCGACCGGGTATGTCTGGTGCTGAGGTTAAGATGGAAGAACCAGAAATGATTGTACGCCTGTGGACGCCTACAACCCCTAGAGAGACAGCATGGTTGCTTGCTGCTGAAGCCAGGTTTCCCCCTCGGTCATCCCGCCATGACTGCGGGGACTCCCGCCCTCTGTGGCGTGGGAAGGAGCCAGTACGTCCCGATGCAGCGTCATATGATGTAAACAAAGATGGCGGCGCTCGGTATCTGTAACGCCGGTTGCAATTAAAACCCCGAAGTTTAATGGCATGACAGCCTGAGAGGTTTTCAGAGCCCAATTTGAACTGTTGGCTGAAGCTGCTGGCTGGTTTCCATCCATCCATCCATCCATCTTCTGCCGCTTTTCCGGAGGTCCGGGTCGCGGAGGCAGCAGTTCAAGCAGAGAAGCCCAGACTTCCCTCTCCCCAGCCACCTGCTCCAGCTCTTCAGAGGGGATACCAAGGCATTCCCAGACAAGCTGGGAGACATAGTCTCTCCACCGAGTCCTGGGTCTGCCCCGGGGTCTCCTCCCAGTGGGACGTGCCTGAAACACCTCAAGTGGGAGGCGTCCAGGAGGCATCCTAATCAGATGCCCATACCACCTCAACTGACTCCTTTCAATGTGGAGGAGCAGCGGTTCTACTCTGAGCCTCTCCCGGATGACTGAGCTCCTCACCCTATCTCTGAGGGTGAGTCCAGCAATCCTACGGAGAAAGCTCATTTCAGCTGCTTGTATCCGCGATCTCTGTTCTTTCGGTCATTACCCAAAGCTCGTGACCATAGGTGAGAGTAGGAACGTAGATTGACTGGTAAATCGACAGCTTTGCCTTAGAACTAAGCTCCCTCTTGCTAAGTATCTTGGGGTCTTGCTGGCTGGTTTGATGAACTCAAAGCATTGCAACTAGCTCTGTGCCTGGCTGATGATACAGCTTCATGCTTGTTTTTGCTGAGCCTTGAAGAGAGAAAGGACTATGTCACATTGGTTGGGGATCTTCACAGGCATTTTGGGAAATATAATCAGCCTGTTTTGCTGCGTTCTGAATTCAACAACAGACACAGACGCCCTGGTGAGCCCCTGCACATCCTGGCTAATGAGACTGAATGCTTGTGCAGACGCACCTATGCTGATATGCCACCGGTAGTCCAGAAAGAGCTTGCCAGAGGTCAATTCTTAAAGGCACTCAGCCCCAGAGAGCTGCGTGCCCATGTACAGCTAGCCTAACCTGCCTCACTGAGTGAAGCCCTGGAGTTAGCACTGGAGAGACAGTTGTTAAGTGGGGATGAGCTGCTGGAGGACACACCCGCAGTGAGAGCAGTGATGATGGACACTCAGCACCGGGGAGATGAGGGGGTGCAGGACACTGCTCAAGCATCTGTTGTACAACCTGCTGCCCAAGTTGCTCGCCACAGCCGTGCTCAGAGATGTTGGGGGTGTGGACAATCAGGACACCTTCTCATGCAATGCCCCAGGCTCTCTTCTGTGCAGGGAAACTCCAGGGGGCCTGTGTAGGTGGGGAGACGCGGGCCCGTGACATTAGCACCCATACCCCATTGCCACAACGGCCGGGGACAGTAATCACTGTGGGCTGGATGCATGTTAGAGATTTTTGCCACATTCCTGTGACTGTGTCAGGTGTCACAAGTGCAGCCCTGCTGGACTCTGGGTCTAATGCTACATTGGTGCAGCCTGACATTGTTCCTGCGGGGGCTGCTGTTGAATCTACCTCTGTGTGGCTGAGAACAGTGACTGGCAATCTGGCCCCCATTTGAGGACGGGGGGAGTTCCTGTTTAGGGTAGAAGACCTTTCAGTGCCCTTTACTGCATGGGTGGCTGAGATGCAGGATGTCTGCATCCTCAGGTTGGACTTCTTATGAACTATTGGTGGTGCACTCGACATGTGTAAGGGCTGCCTCATCCTCCCTCGGCGGAAGTGTGTACCACTTACATCACTTCCTGTCTGCATGGGCCCCCCTCTTCTGCTGTTACAACCACAGACAGCAGTATGTACCTGGCAGCCACTGTGAATCTGAGCCAAGCACTGCCCCCTGCCCCTGCACCAGCACAGGTACCCTGCGACCAGTCGCCATCCCCTTCCAGCCCCCATGTTGAGCATCCGAGACACTCTACAATTGGAGAGGATGAATGGACTGCTGCAGTGAGAGATATTTGGGCAGCAGCAGGAGAGCTTGTAGCAGGTGCTGCTGGAGTTCAGAGACATTTTGCCCTTAGTGAGGTGGGCCTAACTCATTTAGTGGAGCATGTAATAGACACTGGTGATGCCCGCCCAATTAAAGCACGTCCATGGCACCTTCCCCCCGCCAGGAGGCTGCAGACAGGGAGTTGGACAAGATGCTGAAGGCAGGCATCATTGAGCCGTCTGAAAGTCCATGGGCCTCGGTGGTGATTATGGTGCCCAAGAAGAATAGCACCAGGATGCCCTTCTGTGTTGATTACAGGCCACTGAACAATGTCACGAAAAAAGACTCTTACCCACTCCCCAGAATCGATGAGTCCCTGGATTTAGTATCAGGTTCCTCCTGGTTCTCTACCCTTGACCTCCGGAGTGGGTATTGGCAGGTCCCACTGTCTCCAAAGTCCAAGCCCAAAACTGCTTTTTGTACGAACAGCGGACTGTGGCAGTTTAGGGTCCTCAGCTTTGGTCTTTGCAATGCCCCCGCCACCTTTGAACGGCTTATGGACAGAGTGCTAGCAGGTATTCTCCATCAGCAGTACTTGGTGTACCTTGATGATCTCCTTGTCCACAGTAGCTCCTTTGAGGTAGCTTTGTCTTCCCTGCGAGGTTTGTTGGGGAGAATAGCAGGTGCAGGCCTGAAGCTGCACCCAGACAAGTGTCACTCTATGAGAAGAGAAGTGGATTTCCTGGGCCATAAGCTGGGAGGTGAGGGCATTAGCACTCTAGAGGACAAAATTTGCACCATTAAAAACTGGCCCACCCCCACTGACCAGGCACAGCTCAAAAGCCTCTTGGGGCTGGCGTCGTACTACAGGAGGTTTGTGAAGGGCTTCTCCTCGATAGCTGCACCACTCTTCTGCTTCCTGCAAAAGGACCATGCATTCAGCTGGACACAGGAATGCCAGCATGCATTTGACACTCTCCGTACAGTGCTGACAGAGTCTCCGATCCTTCCCCACCCACCCCCGACTCTCCCCTACCCTTTGTCCTTGACATGGATGCCAGTGACTTTGGACTAGGAGCAGTGCTGTCACAGCCGGGGCCTGATGGTGAAAATGTGGTGGCATATTTTAGCTGAGTGCTTAACAAGAGTGGACGTCATTACTGCGTCACGAGATGAGAGCTTCTAGCTGTGGTGATGGTGGTAAGACACTTTAAGTACTACTTGTGTGGCACACTGGTCACTATCAGAACTGACCATGCTGCCCTGCAGTGGCTGATGTCTTTTAGGGAGCCAGAGGGTCAGGTGGCTCACTGACTGGAGGAGCTCCAGTCATTCAGCTTCACCATTGTGCACAGAGCAGGCGTGCGCCACTCGAACGCTGATGCTCTGTCTCGCTGCCCATGTGCTGCAGTCGGCTGCCTCTACTGTGAGGGCAGAAAGACTAAAGAAAGAGAACTCACTCAGAACAGCGCAGTGCAGAGCTCCTGTGGGATGTCAAGGGTGGTGGATGCAGCTGAGTGGAGGGCAGAGCAGCAGCAGGATGGCAACCTACAGCTGGTGCTGCAATGGCTGGGACAAGGTCAGAGGCCGCCTTGGCAAGACGTCACTGGACTCTCTGTTGCCTCCAAAGGGCTGCGCGCCAAGTTAGACATGCTGCACCTGAGCGATGGTGTGCTGCAGCGGGCGTGGAAGGAGCCTGCTATGGGGAGGAGAGGTGGCAAGCTGTGGTACCCAAATCACTGAGGACAGTAGTGCTGGAAGCCTGCCATGGGGGGATGGGGTCAGGCCACTTCGGTATTTCAAAGACCCTTCGTTGCCTCCGCCAGAGTATCTACTGGGGTCAGCAGAGGAGGGACGTAGATGACTTCTGCCACAGCTGTGACACTGGCACAGCTCACAAGGGACCATTAGACCAGTCACCTGCCCAGCTTCAGCAGCAACCTGCAGGAGCACCGATGGAGAGGGTGGCTGTCGACATTATGGGCCCTTCTCCCCAAACAGAAAAAGGCAACCATTATGTCCTGGCAGCTATGGACTATTTTACTAAGTGGCCAGAGGCCTATGCCATTCCAGATCAAGAAGCAGAGACTGTAGCAGACACCTTGGCAGAGGGCATGTTTAGTAGGTTTGGCACAGCAGAGACCATACACAGTGACCACGGCCGTAACTTTAAATCAAAAGTGTTTGCTGCTACAGTATGTGTGAACACCTGGCCATGCAGAAAACCCCCACAACCCCCCTCCATCCCCAGAGCGATGACTTAGTGAAACGATTCAACAGAACACTAGCCCAACAGCTAGCTATTCTCGCCACAGAGTATCAGCGTGACTGGAACAGCCATCTCCCTCTCATTCTGATGGTGTATCGATCTGCCGTTCAAGACTCCACCATGTGCACGCCTGCTCTGCTGATGTTAGGAAGGGAGCTGCAGACCCCTGCAGAGCTGGCCTTTGGAAAACCACCGGACACACCAGCTGCACCACCTGGAGCAGAGTATGCAAAGAAGTTGCAGGAGCGCATGGAAACCGCCCACACTTTTGCTCAAGAGCAGTTGGAGAAAGCGAACCTGAGGCAAAAGAGAAACTTCGACAACACGATGAAAAGGAGACAGTTTGAAGCTGACAAGCTAGTCTGGGTATTAAGTCCGAGGAGGAAGAAAGGACGGTGGCCCTAGTTGGACAGTAATTGGGTGGGTTCCTGCAGAGTGCTGGAAAGAGTGGGGGAGGTGATTTACAGAGTACAGTTCCCACCTCGGGGCAGAAAAGTGGTTCTACACAGGGACAGATCAGCACCATATAGAGACCGTGCCCTCCATTCTTTTCCGGAGGGGCAGGTACGCTTCCCTGGATTTGTTCAGGACATTGTGGACACTACAACTTCTTCTAACCCCTGCCTGAGTGCAGAGCTCCCCCAGCCCACCGACATGAGCAAATTGCCCCTCCACTCTTCCTGCTCCCATGTATTTACCACTGAGACTGTTTGGCCCCTCTCCTGACACTGTTCCCCAGACTGCAGAAACCCCTATGCCTGCTGGGGGTCCCAGGCGATCACGGAGACAGCGCAAACTACCACCCCAGTTCAGAGATTTTGTTGTTCCCTTGAGGATGAGGAACTTGGTGTTGGGGGGCAGTGTAACGATCCTTGATTTTGTGTTGGTTGGGAATGGGTTCACTACTCTTGTTATGAGTTCTGCTGTCATTCATGTGCCTTTAAGGCATAGTGAATGCTGTATGTGAATACAGACTGTATGTAAGTTAGTTGTTGTGAGAAGTGGCTGCAAGCGAGCGAGCTGGGTTAGAGAGCTGGCGTGGGTGACGGCCAAGAACAGTAACCCATTTAGGGCTTAGGTGTTGTTCTGCTCCTGTGAGTAATCAAATAAAGCCATTCTGAAGAAGAGCTCATCGTCTGGTGCTTGAGAGAAACAACAGACGTTACATTAGCCTCCACCATGTCATTATTTAAACAACCAACAAAAGTCACTTAATGTCAAAATGCACATACATTACATAAAATCAGCTAGTAAATATGACCGTAGGGCATTTTCTGTTGGAGGAGTCTTTAGATAGTAATGTACCTACTACTCCTGACAAAACCCACTTCAAATCTTAAGATACAAACAAATGCAATCTCTAGCCATAAGAAGATTTCTATTGCTTTTCTTCAATCCAAGGATTGATTAAGGGGAAAATCTTACTTCCAATGCCCTGACAAAGACCTTTCCCAGTATGGGCTGAGTAGTCCATGCCAGAGACAGGAACCCTCTCCTCCCCTTTCTTAAAAGGCAAGGCAAGTTTATTTGTATACATTTCATGTACAAGACAATTCAAAGTGCTTTACATAAAACTTTAAGTATTACAACATGTTGCAAAAGAAATACATAATGATGGCCAAAATGCAAAACCTCCTATCTGAAAAATGCACTGTTTTGAGAAAACTAAAAAAAAAAAAAAAAAAAAAAAAATCCTTTTTGTTTTCTTGCAGAATGCTATTTTTTTTAAGGATACCCAGCACCTAATACACTGTTTTGGACTATATTACTATATAATGTGTTAATACCACCTCCTGTCTGCACTTTACAAGGCAGTAATGCCTAAGTGCATTTTTCAGACAGGAGAGTTTGCTTTTCAGGCTTTGAAAAGAATTTAAAAGCAAACTAAAAAAAATAAAGAGAAACAGAAACAAGCTAAAACAGAATAAGACAGATAAAGTGCCAAAAATAAAAGTTACAGTGCATTGTGGGAGATTAACAAGTGTTCTACTGAAAGGCAGCAGCAAATAGGAATGTTTTTAACCCCGATTTAAAGCAGCTGAGAGTTTCAGAAGCCCTGATGCTTTCTGTGAGTTTGTTCCACATGTAAGGAGCATAAAATGTGAATGCCGCCTCACCATGTTTGGTTCTACTCTGGGCACAGATAGTAGGCCTGACCCTGAGGGCTCTGGGTGGCTCACAGTGGACCAGAAGATCTCAAATGCATTTTGGCCCTAAACCATTCAGAACTTTATAAACCAACAGAAATCTATTCTTTGACAGACAGGAAGCAAGTGTAAAGATCTGAGGACTGGAGTTATATAGTCTACTTTCTTGGTCTTAGTGAAGTCTCAAAAAAAGGACTATCACCCTGGTTTGCCAATTCCGAAGCACTTTCCCCACTCTTCCCTTGTTGTTGCAGAGTCAAGCAAAACAGGACATCTCAATAACATCCAAAATGTGGAGGACAAATTTTGTCAACCCTCATGACTTTGCAGTATCTTAGTAATTGGACCACACTGCTGGATTTGCCAATATCTTCCTCCCCAGACATTTCACACTACAAAAGGCAATGGGATTTCTGAGAATATCAAAACATTTGTATTATCCCCAATGTGTGTTTAAAAGGTGTGTGCAATTTTATGGTTTTCTGCTCGCTGTACTTTCCAGGTAATCACACATTACTAGAGCTGCTGTGTAATTTGAAGGCACAGTATATGCAGTAGACTAATACAAAGCAGGCCATAATAGTCATTAGGGGCTGTGTTGGCCTCAGAGAATAAATTAACTGAATGGCTTTATTGTGAAGTATAATGATAGTTATCCAGCCCAATAACTATGGCCAGCATCACAAGCTGAACAGATAATGCCACCAATGTAAAGTGCCTTCATCAGTTACTGGGCAGCCAGTGTTGCCACAGAAGAGGCTGCAGCAATGCCTTTACCCAACAGTGATCCCCAAATACTCAAATTGGCAGAATTTTTTTCTCCCCAACATAATTCTCCATTGAAAGGCTCTGGGCAGTCTGTCATCACTCTAGATATAATTCTTTTTCTTCTTCTTTTAGATTTGATTGGCGGTTGGCAACCAGCCCACAGGCGCATCACAGCCACGTGCTTCACTCTATATCATCACTCTATATATCTTCTACTTGACTCCTTAACTCCTAGATATAATTCAAGAAAATCTGTGTGTATGTGTGTGTGTGTCTGTCTGTCACAATCATAGGACTGTGTGTGTGCTGTGACAATCATAGGACTCGCTAAAAGATCATAGGATGTCACGCGGTGACCCTCGCGGGCCACCATAAGACGCCAAAAGTCGCCCGTGAGTTTTGCATTGATGTTTAATATACAAGACACAAGACAATAACACAAACTATGAGCCGCTGTGGCAAAAACACACACTACAAAGGGCATAGGATCGTAGGGCTACACCCAGCCACCTACGATCTTAAAGAGAACATGAACATGAATAAAGACACGAACCTTAACATGAATGTTGACATCACCCAAGGAATCACGAGGCATGTTTGACGATACTGCTGCATCAACCTGCTGTCAGCGCCCGCTAATAAAGCCGGCCGCTAACGAGCAGTGATACAGAACAGCTGATCGGCTTTGACAGCCGGAAGCCCCACCGAGCGCTGTCACAATAAGAGCCCGGGGAGCCAGAATGTAATCCGCTGCTGTCAAAGCCGGCAGAGATGATCATACCTGTGAAGGCATACCTCATGCCTCCCGTATTGGGGGGGCTTTCACACCTGTACTGAGTACTTAAAAACTGTATTTATCGGCAGATGAAAGAAAACTGAAGCAAAAAAACAAAAACTAAACAAACAGCAACTGCAACATGAACTATTTCAAACATATTTATTCAAATGTACACTTATATGGACACAATCTTGAGCCATAACTTTTTGGTAATGTGAAAATAATAAGCCAAGTAGCACAAAAAAAAAAAAATGAAAAAAAATGATATTAATAATAAATAAATAAAAATAAATAAAACATTTTTCAAATTTACATTAGCACAAGGTAGATTGCTTAATTTGAAAGTACACAATAAGAATTATTCTGAATATAGTTCTTAATTGTCAGCTAGATATATACACTTGGAATTAAAGAGTTTTTAATTGTCAGCTTTGTTACACTAATGCACTTGGATGAACTTGAAACAACAAAATGTTCACTGATGCTGCTTGTTATAGTTCCAAGTAGCAGCCTTTGCTGACTCTAGCATTTCTGAAGTGGCAGATCAGATCAGGTGGCAGATCAGAAGTGATCTGCCACCGATGGGGGTAGATTGTGCTCTGCCACAAAATGACAAAACATCACTTCTGCTAGTGATGCATTGGATTTGGAAGGCGTCGGTTCTCTCACTGGCTGAAAATGTTCATCCATCGATCGATACGTTTTCGATTTGGCTACACAGTTTTTGTGGCCCTGTGTAGCGAAGTGCGACTTCAGGTCAAAAATCCCTGATGCAGTCACTTTTATGCTCCTCCTACATGGAACACAGAAGGAGTGTGTAGGGCCCTCTGGAGAAGCCTTTATCCATCCAGTGTATTTTCCCTTCTCAAAGCTCGGACTCTCCCATTCTGTTCAGTGACATCCAGTCCCTCGATTTCCCTTTTCTTCAAGCTTTGTTTTCTTCGCCGGCGGCGTGCTGCATGAAGCCATTTTGAAAATCACAAAAACACTGCTTAGGTGCGCTTGTGGAGGATCGAAATAAGTGCAGGCGGACACGGCGAACTGAAGTTTAAAAGGGTGCTTCATGCAGACAGTCAACTTATATACCCGGCTACAGACAATGCATGCATGGCACATTAGCATCACAGTACTCACAGTACAGTACATCACATTACTGGCACCGGAATTCCTCTCTGTTCCGGAGCCGCAGGACAACAGAAGGTGCGAGTCGCATCTGCAAAATGATCAGTCCATACCTCTCACTGTTGTGATAATTGCTCACGCTGAGCACTCTGCCAGCCCCGTACGCTGTGGGGGTCAAACACAAGGTGTTCCTCCACACTCTCAATAATTCTTTTTCCCGTATATTTTTCTTTTTGGCATACAGAAATGGCAATACGCCCGTATTTGCTAAAATTGCATTTTCCCCGTATTAAAATACGGCAAAACCGTATCACTTGACAGGTATAGATGATGCATGGCCCGAGCACGGACGAGATTGACGCTTGGGTCATCACAGTACCCTCCCTCCGAGGGCGGGCTCAGAACGCCCATAGACATCCAAGCCCCCCCACCCCCTCCAGGGTGGGCGGATGGGGCAGGCCCGGCGGGAGAGTATCAAATCACCGACCGTGAACCAGGGCACAGACAACCAGGAAAAAAAAAAAAAACGACTCCCAAACACACGAAGCACAGTTAACATAGGCACGAAAACAGAAAAAAAACCCAACACTCCTTAAGGCACAAATCATGATCAAGCAAGGCAAAAAAACACAATACAAGGCACGATAACAAAAATACCACGCTCTTAAGTCACAAAGCAAATACAACACAGGACAGAAAAAAAAAACAGAACAATTACAGGGCTAGACTACCACCACGAATGACCTCTACCCCCGACAGTTCATGCCGACCGGCGGAGACCAAATGCCACAGGAACAGTTCAGGCGGTCTCCCCGCATCCAACGGCTGACGGGTGGTCATGGGGGGCGGAACATGACCGGGTGGCTTACCACAGTCCCAGGCCCGGAAAGTCCACTCCTCCGGTGGCCGAACCAGATCGCCCAGTAATACACACAGCAAGTCGGGTGGCCGACCCAAGGCACCCAACCAGCGAAGCAGTTCCTCGGGCGGCCGCCCCGCGTCCCTCAGCCACCAGAACAGGGGAAAAACAGTTCGCGGTGGCCTCCCTGGCGAGGACAAAGCATGGGAGAGCCAGGGCGAGCGAAGAGGGACCCCCACAGCCCCCGGCGATGATGAGCAGGGGAGATGACTCCGAAGAGGGGAAAGAAGGCGAAAATGAGCCCGTACTAAGTCAGGCGGTGAAGGGTCTGCAGCTCCTCCACCGTCCTTGGACCACACCGGCGCTGCACCTTTGCTGGACCCTGATTGGGTCCCGGCTGCACCCACGTCGGACCCCGATCAGGCCAGAACAGCACTTGCGGTGGACCCCGATTGGGCCTAGGGCGCACCCACGTCGGACCCCGATTGGGCCAAAGCAGCTCCCACGATGGACCCCGATTGGGTCTTGGGCACACCCACATCGGACCCCGATTGGGCCACAGCAGCCTCCACAGAGGACCCCGACTGGGTCGGCGCAGCACCGCTGACGACCTCCGTCCCCAAACCTGGAACCTCCAACACAGCGACCACGACTGGCTTTGTGCCGGTGACACTGCAACAAAGCTCAGAGGACAGAGAAGAACCGGGATCAGCATCACCGGCAGCGACAGAGCCCAGCGAGACGAGCTCAGGCGCAGCAGGTGGCTGCCCCTGACTCACCTCCCCGAGAGGCAGGAAAAAGTGCTCCGAGACAGGAGAAAGAGACACAACGGCGAGCACTTGCCTGCACTCGGGTTCTGTCGCCGTCCAGGACTTTGTTGATCCAGGTTCAGAGCGAAGACGTTCTTCTGCAGGCTCCCACTCAGCTACATCGGGCTCCACAGCTGGCATGATGGTTTCCACAGCCTGAGGTTCCTCTGACGCTGACATCCACGCCGATGACCCGTATGGCATGGGGGCAGGGGACCCTTGACCCACTGGCTCGGATCGCTTCGGCGAGGAGTCCCGGGGACACTTCACCGTCGGCACAGGCTCCATGCCGCAGTCCGCTCTTCTCCTCTGTCCACAGCGTGGCTGCGGGGCTGGATCCAGGCTCTCCAGAACTGTGGGCCCCTCCCTCGTCCGGCGACGTAGGCCTGACGTTGTGGACCACTCAGTGGAGGGAGACACAGAGGCAGCAGGTTTAGTTATCACAACTACAGCAGGTGGTAGGAGCTCGGGGGACTGCAAACCATGAACTCCGCCCCCAGGAGTCATACAAGGCAGATCACAATTATCATGTAAAGAATGAACTTGCACTTGCCTTTCTTCCGGAGGGAGGATGGTGCCTGCTGTAGGGGACGTAGTTCCTCCCTCTCCCCGCTGGATGGCGACAGAGGGCCCCCTGGAAGGACAAGGAGGAGCCGCTCTCAGAGGTCTGCTAACGGGCTTTGCCGGCATCGGGTCCAGCCGGGGATTCTGCTGAGGTTTACCTTGGCTGTGGCGCCAACATCTTCGACGGCCCCCAGATGGCGCGAACTCCTGGACTGGATCGAAGACAGGAACGGGATCCCAAAGCGGGGAGCGAGGATGCCTCCTCCTCTGCTTCCGGCCGTAGTCCTCCTCCACCATACGGAGTATCTCGCGCTGTGCGGCGATGTCATCCCTCCTCGCGCCGACTTCAGGGTGGTCGGCGTAGCGGGGGAGAGGATTTAGGACATCCTCAGTGCAGTCCAGGTACCAGCGTACGTCGCTGTGGTAGTCGAGGAGGGAGGCAGCGATGAGCGTTTCGTCCACATAGTCCAAAGCCTCCGCCAGCTCATAGTCCCGACTCCGAGCGTGGCCCCTCCGCGACGGCATTCTCCCAGCACGCAGTTACCCAGACAGGGAAGAACAATCGTCTAATTAAGCAAAAACTCACCGGGACGGCATCTCGGTGTGGCGTCTCCGTTTAGACATCTGGCAGCAGTATACTGTCACGCGGTGACCCTTGCGGGCCACCATAAGACGCCAAAAGTCGCCCGTGAGTTTTGCATTGATGTTTAATATACAAGACACAAGACAATAACACAAACTATGAGCCGCTGTGGCAAAAACACACACTACAAAGGGCATGGGATCGTAGGGCTACACCCAGCCACCTACCATCTTAACGAGAACAGGAACATGAATAAAGACACGAACCTTAACATGAATGCTGACATCACCCAAGGAATCACGAGGCATGTTTGACAATACTGCTGCATCAACCTGCTGTCAGCGCCCGCTAATAAAGCCGGCCGCTAACGAGCAGTGATGCAGAATAGCTGATCGGCTTTGACAGCCGGAAGCCCCACCGAGCGCTGTCATAATAAGAGCCCGGGGAGCCAGAATGTAATCCGCTGCTGTCAAAGCCGGCGGAGATGATGCATGGCCCGAGCGCAGACGAGATCAATGCTCGGGTCATCACATAGGACTTGCTATGACATCAGCAAAGATCAAAGGCAGGCATCACTCACGATCATAGGACTCACTATGACATCATCAAAGACCATAGGACTCGCTATGGTGTCATCAGAGATCAAAGGCAACCATCACTCACGATCATAGGACTTGCTATGACATCATCAAAGACCATAGGACTCGCTATGGCATCATCAGAGATCAAAGGCAGCCATCACTCACGATCATAGGACTCGCTATGACATCATCAAAGATCAAAGGCAGGCATCACTGAATGAGTGGTGACATCAAAGATCAAATACAGGCATCAGTCCTATGACATCATCAAAGATCAAAGCCAGGCATCACTGAATGAGTGGTGACGTCAAAGATCAAAGGCAGGTTTCACCATGGTTACTGTTGCCATGGTAACCATGTCAAAGATCAAAGGCAGGCATCACCATGGTTACTGTTGCCACGGTAACCATGTCAAAGATCAAAGGCAGGCATGCAGCAGAAATACTTGCTTATACTTTTTTTTGTGTACTTTATTGATTCCCAGAGGGGAAATTCAGGGCATAATAATAATAATAATAATAATAAGTTTATTTATAGAGCACTTTTCACAGACAGAGTCACAAAGTGCTTAACATGGTAAAAAACAAAGTAAAAACACAGGCACATAAAGCAGTAAAAAATAAAAACAAAGTAAACAGTAAAAGCACATAAAAATACAATCAACACATAGTTAATTAAAAAGCCAGGCTAAAAAGGTGGGTCTTTAGTTGCTTCTTAAAAACATCAATGGAAGGTGCAGATCTAAGTTCAAAAGGTGAGTTCCAAAGTCTGGGAGTAACAGCAGCAAAGGCTCTATCGCCTTTGGTTCTGAGCCTAGTGCTAGGGACTACCAATAGATTCTGATGAGAAGACCTGAGAGACCTGCTGGGCTGGTGTAGATGGAGCAAGTCTCTAATATAAAAAGGCGCCTCTTCATGAATGGCTTTATAAGTAAGAACAAGAACTTTAAAATCAGCTCTATAATTTACAGGAAGCCAATGCAAGGAGGCCAAAACGGGAGTGATATGACAGAATCTACTGGACCTAGTTAGTAATCTTGCAGCAGAGTTCTGGACTAACTGTAGGCAGTGTAAAGAGGATTTGCTAAGACATGTGAAAAGAGCATTACAGTAGTCCAAACGTGAAGAAACAAAGGCATGAATGATGATTTCTAACTGACTGTAGGAAACCAATGACCTAATTTTGGATCTATTCCTAAGGTGGAAAAAACAACTCCGGGTCAGAGATTTGATATGCTGATCAAAACTCATCAAATGATCGAAAATGACACCAAGATTTTTTAGATTAGACCGTACGATTAGAGCTTAATGAACCAATGCTATTAACCATCTTAGAAATTAGATTATCAGGTGCTACAATAAGGACTTCAGTTTTATCAGCATTAAGTTGCTAAAAGTTACTAGACATCCAGTCCTTAATTGCCAACAGACAATCATAAATAATTTTTAAATTGTCAACATGGTCAGGTTTAAAAGAGAAAAGTAGCTGTAAATCGTCAGCGTAGCAGTGATAAGACACACCTTTAAATTTGCTGATGATAGAACCAAGTGGGCAGCATATACAGGGCAAATAAAAGTGGACTCAGAATAGAACCCTGAGGCACCCCACAGGTTAAAGGAGCAGAATCAGATGAATAAGAGCCAACAGCCACGGTAAAACTCCTACCAGAAAGGTAGGAGAAAAACCAATCCAGAGCTTTTCCAGAAATACCTACCCAATTTCTAAGCCTTTGTAACAAAATACAATGATCAATAGTATCAAATGCTGCAGTAAGATCTAATAACACTAAAACAGAGCATTTGCCAGAGTCTGATGACATTAAAATATCATTTGACACCCTAAGAAGAGCGGTCTCTGTCGAGTGTTTCTGACGAAAACCTGACTGAAATTTGTCGAAAATATTGTGTTCAATCAGAAAGTCAGTGAGCTGCATGGCAACAACTTTTTCTAAAAGCTTAGAAATAAAAGGAAGCTTAGAAATTGGCCTGAAGTTTTTAAAAACAGATGGATCAAGGTTAGGTTTTTTAAAAGTGGCTGCACAACTGCATGTTTAAAATACGAGGGTACACAACCAGATTCAAGTGAACTGTTAATGATATTAACCAAAGATGTACCCACTGAGCCAATTACCTCTTTTAATATTGAGGAAGGCAAAATATCTAAACTGCAGGAGGAGGAGGATTTCATGGAGCTCACCAACACTAACAAATCCTCAAAAGAAATTGGGGTTAAATCACTTAAAAAGGCCTGTCTGTTAGGACAATCAAGGATTAGGGGAAAGGAATGAGTAAAACCAGCCCTGACAGCAGTGACCTTGTCAACAAAGAAGGAAAGAAACTTGTTACAGTCATTAATTGAATAAACAGGGAGAGCAGAACTGACAGGATTAACTATACTGTCTATTGTGCTGAAGAGGATCTTTGGATTGTTACTATTGGAGGAGATAATGTTGGAAAAATAAGAAGTTCTTGCCAATTTAATCATATTGTTAAATTCAATTAACAGTTCTTTAAGGTACAATCAATGCACCTCAAGTTTAGTGGACTTCCACAGTCTTTCCACCCTCCAACATTTACGTCTAAAACAACAGAGATCATCATTTAACCAGGGGGATAAATTAACAGCACGGACAGTCCTGATTTTAAAGGGAGCAACTACATCTAAGATGCTTGAACAGTGTAAGGCATCAGGGCATCCACCCGAATGGATGAAACAGCCACGGTACGGCACTATCCCTTCACCATTCACACCTAGGGCCACTTTAGAATCTCCAATTAACCCAACCTGCATGTTTTTGGCCTGTGGGAAGAAACCAGAGAAATCCTGGCATAAACCCACACAGACACGGGGAGAACATGCAAACTCCACACAGATCACTGTTGATCAGGGGCTGGGATCAAACCCGGGATCCCATGGTCAAGGGTGAGTTGCTGTGCTGCTGCAGTGCTAACCACTGCACCACCGCACCGCCCAATACTTGGTTTCTACGGGCATGCACAGGTACCATGTCAAAGATCAAAGGCGGGCATTCCCATGGTTACTGTTGCCATGGTAACAGTAAACTTTCTACAGGCATGCAGAAATACTTGATTATGCTCGGTTTCTACGGGCATGCACGGGCATTAGTTGTAGTGATTTTATGTAGACACTATGACTAAATGCATTTACGAATTTCTAGTATCTGATATTCCTTGTGGATAACTGGCAAAAGTGCTGCACAGTCACATGAGAACTCCCCAAAAGTGAATGTCATGCATCTTGATCACCCTCTGGTGGTTGGCTGCAGGAAGACCATAAACCCCTTCTTCCAGATTATGTAGTTTAATGTGGCTCTTTGTCAAACTGAAAAATAAAATGCTCCTCAAATATTTTTTCTGCAAAAGAGGGTTTTTGTTATCATTGGTAGTTCTTAGCACGCTGATTTATGTTCAAGTGGGGTTTTTTTTGGATCTGTTTGGTTTTAATTAAGTTTTTTTTTTTTCCCACAATATCTTTATTGAACCTTTTTTTTTTTTTAACAAACATGATACAAACAATCAAACACTAACACTAAAGTACTACAAAAAAAAAAATGCACTAAAAACACCAACAACCACCAACAAAATCAAGTCTTCAACAATGCTCCTCTGTTTAGTCTAGACAATCCAATACATAAGTATACATATTATGTTCACCAGTTTGGAATTTACAAGGTCCACACACATCATTCACCTTCTTCTTCAAGAGTTATGTTTAAATTTTTTACATAATCAATAAAAGGTCTCCATATATTCTCAAACACAATTTCCTTTGATTTTAGTATATATGTTATTCTTTCTAATGGAAGGTTTGTTAACATCTGTCTTAACCACTGAGTCACATCTGGTCTATGAGTCTTTTTCCATAATAGTGCAATACATTTTTTGGCATTAAGCAAACTGAGGTCTATGAATGTTCTTTCACTTTTATTAAAATTATGCTTTTCTGGGTACAGACCCAACAAAAACAGTTTAGGATTCAATATGATTTGTTTTGAGATTATTTTTTCAATTGTTACCCTCACCTCTTCCCAAAACATTCTTATTAATCTACATTCCCATAAACAATGAAATAGGGTTCCTTTACTTTCCATGCATTTTGTGCATGTATCTGGTATATTTTTGTTATATCTATTTAACTCCTCCGGTGTAACATACATCCGCATTAACCATTTGAAATGTATCAATTTAAGGCGTGCATTTATTGATTTGGTTTGAGCTTCTGTACAAGCCAATTCCCATTGTTCCTCTGAAATTTCAATTTGCAGATCTTCTTTCCAGTAGTTTAATCTTTTCAGTGAATTTTCACTTGAAGATAGTGTCAATGAGTTATAAAACTCTGAAATAATACCCTTTCTTTTACTATCTTTCATCATCATTTTTTCCAAGGATGAATAAATAGGTCGAGTGAGAGCTTTATTTTGATTTGATTGAATAAAGTTTCTAAGTTGAAGATATTTAAAAAAATGTGTTCTATTGAGATTAAATTTGATCCTCAGCTCTTCAAAAGACATTATGTTGTCTGCACCTGGCAAATATAAATCCTGAATCTTTTGTATCCCTTTTAAATTCCATACTTTAAATACAGCGTCCGCTCTCCCTGGTTTAAAATATTGATTACCCCATATTGGACTAAATTGTGACAATAACTGTGGTTCTTTTAAATAGTTTTTAGCTTCACACCATATTTTGATCATATGCTTTACAAATGGATTTTTAACTTGTTTTTGTAATTTTTTTGCCGAATCTGAGTATATGAATATGGGAAGAGGTAAAGGTAAATTGTAAGATTCCATTTCAGTCCAGTGAGGGAGATCATTTGATGAAAAATAATATGTCATAGACCTCAGTTGTGCCGACCAATAATACAACATAAAATTTGGACATTTCAGACCTCCACGATCAAATGGTAAATATAATAAAGACAAACGTAATCTAGCCCTCCTGTTGTTCCATATAAATTCCACTAACTTTTTTTTTATTCTTGAGAATAGATCTAAAGGTGGTGATAAGGGAATGTATTGAAATAAATAAAGTATTTTAGGTAAAATATTACTTTTAAGTATATTGATTCTCCCGATCATCGACATTGGTAGTGACATCCATCTCTGTGTTAACTCACTGATATCTGACATTAAGGCTTCATAGTTGACACTGGCGACTGATTCTAGCTTAGGCATAATTTGGATTCCTAAATATTTAAACTGATTTACAACATTGAATTGATTTACCTCAGGGGCTGAGTAATTTCTCTGGGTCTCATTTAGCATTAATATTGAAGATTTAGTTTTATTTATTTTATATCCTGATATTTCCCCAAAATTCTTTATTAAA
Source organism: Pholidichthys leucotaenia (assembly GCA_020510985.1). Taxonomy (NCBI): domain Eukaryota; kingdom Metazoa; phylum Chordata; class Actinopteri; order Cichliformes; family Pholidichthyidae; genus Pholidichthys; species Pholidichthys leucotaenia. The sequence continues at coordinate 398,726,717 of CM035836.1, forward strand.
TTCAACAAGGTTGGAATTGATTTTTTTAGATTCGACATAAACAAAATTATATCATCGGCGTACAGGGAGATTTTATGTTCTGTTGGTCCAACTTTAATTCCATATATTTGTGAATGTAAACGTATCGCTATCGCTAAAGGTTCAATTGCCATAGTAAACAGTAAAGGTGAAAGTGGACAGCCTTGTCGACATCCTCTATTGATTTTTATTGGTTTTGAAATATTGTTATTTGTTAGGATTTCTGCTGTAGCATTATTGTATATTATTTGAACCCATTTTATGAAATTATTTCCAAGTCCAAACCTTTGTAGGACTTCAAAAAGAAAGGGCCATTCAACTCTATCAAAGGCCTTTTCGGCGTCCAATGATAGGAGAGCTGTATCCAGTGCTTCTTTATTAAAATAAATAATATTAAATAGTCTTCTTACATTATGGAAGCCTTGTCTACCCTTTATAAAGCCATTCTGATCTCGATTAATAATATTTGGTAAAATTTCTTGTATTCGTCTTGCTAAAATTTTACAGATTATCTTAAGGTCGGCGTTTAATAGGCTTATTGGTCTCATATTTTCACATTTATTAGAGGGCTTACCTGGTTTTGGCAGCAGTATAATTAAGGCATTATTTATGTATGATGGTAAATTATTATTTTGAAATGCTTCTAAAACCATTTCCAAAAAAGGTTTTATTAATTTATTCTTAAATTTTTTATAAAGGTCAACTGGAAGACCATCTGGTCCTGCACTTTTTCCTGATTTCATATTATCAATGGCTAGCCCAACTTCTTCTTGACTAATTTTAGACTCCAATATCTCCCTGTTTTCATTTGGAATACACGGTATAGATAGTTCGTTCAAAAACCCATTTAGTTTTGTTAAATCAGGTTCATTTTTGGTATCATATAATTTTTCATAGTAATCTCTAAAGGCTCTATTAATTTCTAAAGGATCTATAACTACCTGTCCATTACTTATAATACTGGTAATTGGTGTTTTAATTTCCAATTGTTTAATCTGCCATGCTAATAATTTTCCTGATTTTTCACCTTGTTCATAAAAAGATTGTTTCAATCTTAGAAGACTCGAGGCAGCTCTATTCGCTGATTTTTTGTCGTATTCAGCTCTCAAAATCAGTAATTCATTCTCCAACCTTGGGTCACTTCCTGCATACACTTTTTCCTGAAGATTTTTTATTTTATGTTCCAATTTAGCTCTCTCCTCTCGAGTCTTCTTAGATTTTGATCCTGTATAACTAATAATATGTCCCCTAATAAAAGCTTTGAAAGCCTCCCACTTTACACATGCTGATGTTTGTGTAGTATTGATGTCAAAGAACTCGTCTATCTGTTTTTCTATATACTTGACAAATTCCTCATCCTGAAGCCATTTATGCTGAAATTGCCATCTACCTGATTCCTTTGTCAATTTTTTATCTACATATATTAGACAACAGGGTGCATGATCAGAGATCACGATGTTATCATAAAAGCAGTTTTGAATCTTGGACCTTAATTCTATGGAAATCAAAAAATAATCAATACGTGAGAATGTCTTGTAGGTACTGGAATAACAAGAATAGGCTTTAACTTGTGGTTTCATTTCTCTCCATATATCTAACAATCTCAATTCTTTCATAAAATGATTAATAGTCATCCTACATCCAATGTGCGTACAATCCAGTCCTGTTGATCTATCCACACCTGGATTCAATGTACAATTAAAATCCCCTGCTATTATATGTTGCCCTGTAAGTGATGATAAGATGAGAAATAAATTAGCAAAGAACTTCTGATCATCTATATTGGGACCATATAAGTTCACAAGATTTATATTTTCTAATAGCAAAGAACCTTGAATGATTACATATCTTCCAAATTTGTCTCCAATTACATTTTTCACTTGAAAAGGAACTGATTTATGTATGAGAGTCATAACTCCCCTGGCTCGGGATGAAAATGAAGAGGTGAATACACTTCCCTGCCATCTACTCCTAATTCTTTTAACATCCTCCTCTATCAGATGAGTTTCTTGTAAAAACACAATTCTTGAACCCATGTCCTTTATTTTATTCATAACTTGTTTAAGTTTTTTTAAATTTTGTAGACCTCTGCAATTCCATGAAGTTAAATTAAGATTAACACTTTGGTTTATGATCAATAGAGAGTTTGGGATTACCTTGCAGTGTAAACATGCTCATACAGAGAAGCAAAAACATGAGTGGTTGAACATTCATCCTACAAACTACACACAAACAAATTTCCCCTTCCCACACTTGTGGCAAACCCCCCAAAATCAAAAGAAAAATTCTGTCTCCCGATATAGCCATCGACCGTTCCACACCCACGGGGAACAGCCTAAGCCACTCCTTCTTCATCCTCCCAATCACCCTAACTCTACTGCTTTTAATGACGTAACATTAACTCTCCTCTGTAGTTTTCCAACTTAACTCCAAAATTTTTAACAACTTTGTACATCATAGTTTTTTTTTTTTTTGTTTGTTTTGTTTTTGTTTTGTTTTTTTAATATATAATACAATCTATATTTTGTAAACTTACTATTTACTTCAAGTCAGTCAGATGCCTGTGCAAATGCTTAATTATTCTACCTTATATTTTGTTCATGCTTAGCTCCCACCAGTCTCTTCTTCTTCTTTGATCTTCTTGATGAACTCCTGCGCCTCCTCTGGGGTCTTGAAGATGTGGGTTCTGCCCTCATACGTGGTCAGCAGTCTCGCAGGATAGATTACACCATGACGAATCCCAAGGTTGCGCAGCTCCTTACGTATGGGATCAAACTGCTTCCTCAATTGTTGGATTCCTGTGGCCAAATCTGGGTAGAACCGCACCTGCTGGTCCTGGTGTTTAATCTCTCCTTTAGCACGTGCAGCGTTGAAGATCTTCATCCTGTCTCTGTTGCTAAGAAACTTCATAATTAAGGTCCTCGGCGGTCCCTTATCTCTCCGTGGGCCAATACGATGTGCTTTTTCCAGAACCACTGCTGATTGCAACTCCTCGCTGCCCAGCACCTCCGGAATCCACTTTTCCAGAAAGGAACATACGTCCCGACCTTCTGATTCCTCTGGAAGACCCACCAGCCTCAAATTATTCTGTCTCGACCGAGATTCCAAATCCAAAATATTATCTTCCAGAGATTTATTTTTTTTTTCCAAAGTGCGCACCTTTAATTGAAGACGGGTGACGTCATCTTCAGCACTAGCGAGACGGAGCTCCATCTGCGCCGTTCGTTCTACACAGTCACCCAATTCCTTTCTTATTCCTTCCAACGCTGTCATAATCCCATCAAATCTAGAGGAAAAGTCCGCTCTCATTGAACTCATGGCAGCCATCAGCGCATCTGCGCCATTCCCCGCAGAAATCGCACCGCCGCCAGCCTCCTCCGCCATATATGGAGCCTTGTTTGCTGCGTCACAGACCTGAAAGTCCGTTAATTTGGACTGTTTCGGCGGCTCGCTTTTTCCTTTTCCTGGTTTTCCAGCCTTAGGCTTCGCCGACATATCCTCGCTCAAATGCTGGGATACGTTCTGTCCCAAATGAGAGAGTTATTTGCCGATTTTTTTCTCCAGGAGCAGAGCAGAGCGAGACACGTCCGTCCTACGTGGCAGCCATAACCGGAAGTCAAGCTTAATTAAGTTATTTGATACTAGACTCTTGCAGTAAATGACATCAAAAATGCAAGATGGCAGTGCCCTAAATACAGAAAGTAAAGCTTCACTTTTCCTCAGTGGAAGTAAGTGGCAGTATGTCATCCATTTTTATATACTGTACAGAAGTAATAGGAGTACAGCTTTGTTGCACACATTTGTTTTACACAGGAACTTTACATCTTTAGGGGAATGCAACTGATCATGCAAGGCTGAAAATGTTTTGCCTGCAGACTGTATTTCTTATTTCACTTTCCAGGTCAGAAGAGTTTGAACTGAATACTACTCTGCCAAAAGACACTTACACACTCCAGGATGTCTCAAGTTTTGGGTGATAACATGATCAAAGATCTCTCTTTGTGTTGTTTGATTTTAGACCAGATGGAGCTGCAACAGTAGCATCTGCCTATGATCTCCTGAATCTCACTAATATTTGTAGTAACTAAAGCTAAATTATGACCATACAGTAAGCGCATGAACATGGATATACCTATTACCATTGGGATGAAGCTGACTGACAAGCCCAACCTGTTGCATAACAAAGTACCTTCCTGTTTTCACCAGTTCTTGTGTCAGTGGCACTGATTTGCTGCTCTCGTGTAGGAGGGTGATTAAGGTGATCAGTCCTGGGCCTCCTGATTGAGTGCCCTGCTATTTTTCAATCTAACCCCCCTAATCAAAAGTGAATGTTCTCCAGAGCAGCAACAATCAACTCTACTAACAAGTTTCAGGTTTCAAATCCAGTTCATGGCCTGCATTATAAATCTCTTGTGAGATGGGCTAACTAAATAAAGAAGCCAAATGGGCCCACGTGAAATGTTCAGATGCAATTATGGAAATTGTGACATGTAAAATCCATTATGGTTATATTCATATAAAGCTGGCTCCTAGACTTTGGATCTATCTGGTGTATGACTTTTGCTGCATTATATGCACCATTATCTTGATACAAACAGACTTGGCAGGGGGTTCATTTTTCATTTTAATTCTGCCATAAAGTAGTGCTGATCACTGACCACTGAGGCTCAGCCCTTTTGCATCTTTAATGCTCTTCCTGCTTGCACAGTGTCAAGAGTCATAAAACTGCCCCCTAATGCTCTGAGGGTGGAAAATAGCTGACAGCATCACTCTATTATCAGCTCAGTGTTACTCAAATCTCCTATTTAACACCATGAGGATGGTGGGGATTTGGTGAAATAAGGCCAACAACAAGCATCAACCACCAACAAGCAATGCAATGGCAGAAACAAGATAATAGTTGTCGTGTCAGTGGGTGTCATTAAAGATGCAGGAGCCATTTAAACTGTATGTAAAACTGAGCAGATTAAATATATATGTGCAGGACGTCTACAAGGGTTAGGCTTATTCTTATTTCTCTGTGTCTAACACTGGAGATGGCAATTTGTGAAAACTTGCACACAAACCAAAATGCAGCACGCATACAGTCTAAATAAGAAACGGTGACGTTTCTGAAACTGTATCTCTTGCAAATTTAACAAGGGGGAAAAACTGAAGCTCACATTGGAGAGCATGACTCCATCCATGTGATTTTAGCGGGACAAAGCTTTGGAGAGAGTGTGGACTAGTTTTCAAGGAAACAAAACCGACAGGATTTTATAGATTCTTTTCCCCCCTGTACACAGCCTGGCTTTGTTTGGCTTTGTTGAAAAGACACTTGTTTGGGGTGCAGCCAGCAAATCTGACCAAAATACTCTTTGAGGGTTCAGGCCAGAAACCTAATGAGGATCACAGAATAGTTTGAGGCAGACAGGGCCAAGAGTCCTCATTATTCACAGAAGCATGACTACAGCAAAATGACATAGACCTGCATGTAATGCGCACATGAAACATCTAAACCAGGTGTGTTAAAGTCATTAGCCCATCCGGACGTATGACAGTAGGGATTATATTATTATTAGAGCTCACTGTCTTTTTAGTCAGGAAATAATGTCTGTCAGTGGTTAATTTTGGCATATTGGCTGATCTGAACACAACCTAAAGTTGAGTCAATCTTTTGTAAGCTTTTCCAGAGGTAGCATCAATGTGTTTTTCCACCATAATTTAAGCAATATCAATCTAGTCCTGTCATAATGTTCTCTATCACACAGTTAGGGGTAGTTGTTTTAATCTCTAAGGGGATAAAGAACAGTTCAAAAAAGCCTGGAACAATGCATCTGCTCATGCTGTATTTTGCTGGGGGGTAAATTTTTGCCCTTGGGTGTTGGAAGCAAATGGCAGTAGACTTGTACATGTTTGCACACGTGCACACAGATGTGCAGTTTCACAAACAAAGCACAATGGAACATTCCAGATGGCCATGCAGGTTTTTTTTTTTTCTAATTTCCCTTGTGAAAGAGAAATATCAACCACAGTGAGATACACTAGTCAACAGCTCAACCACTCAGCAACTGTATGCTGCAGATGGAACCTATTCAAAGGCCTACTCACACCAGCACCCAAAATTAAGTTAACCACTTTATTTGTGACTGACAACCTTGTGTTAGATTACTTATTTCCTGAACTGCAAATGCAAATGATTTATTTGACACAGGTCAGATTTTTAAAGTGAAGCTCATGTTTATGTAGAGTAAACTTTATTGTCCCCTAAGGGAATTTTTTTTCTGGGGCACAGTGCAACATCCATTGCTTCATAAGGAGTAAAAAGGAAAACATCCCAGCATAAAGCCATCTCACAGAAAAAAAAAAAAAAAAACCACACAAAACTTTGCATAAAATATCCTAAAACCATTTCACATTGACAGAGACACGCAAGAAAAGTCTTGACTGCATATTACTCTATTGCAGTAGTGTTAAGTGACGTCTCTGGCACAGAAAGTCTGGTGGGGCACAATAAACACTGCTGTACTTGGTTCTGTGAATGTAAAATTTAATGCACCTCCTCAAATCATAAGCACACATTACTGTAATGGGGCTAAGCAGAAGCAGAGACAGCAATAATAATGTTCACTGAACTGCCATTGCCCTGTTAAACAGTAATAAATTACAAATCCAAACTTAGCCAATTAATGCTCATTTATAACACATCCAAAGATATATTTCAGAGCAGGGAAACCCAAGATTCTTAACTTACAGTCAAAACAGTCTTACAAATACTGTAAAATAGACTCACCAGTGATGTTCACTTGAAATAAAGGCTGTACAGTTATCTTTTATCTAGGCAAACTTGTTTATCACTTTATTGTCAAAGTACATCAATCAGTCTGAGGTGTCTGAAGTAATTCTCTATTGTTATGCAGTCTGAGGCTGGAATCACACAAACATCATTTAGCATGTAGCAAACAGTTTTTCTTCTGAACCATTCTGGGTTGAAAAAGCATTTTTTATATATATTTTTCAAGATTCAAGATTCAAAGATTTTATTTGTCAATACTACTATATGTACAGGATGCACAATGGTGTGAAAAAGTGTTTGCCCCCTTCCTGATTTCTCATTTTTTGTATGTTTGTCACACTTAAATGTTTCAGATCATCAAACAAATTTAAATATTAGACAAAGATAACACAAACACAAAATGCAGTTTTTAAATGAAGATGTTTATTATTAAGGGTAAAAAAAAAATCCAAACCATGGCCCTGGGTGAAAAAGTGATCCCCGCCCCCCCCCCCCCCCCCCCCCGTTAAAACATAAATCAACTGTAGTTTATCACATCTTTGGAAAGCTGAGTTCAATTTCTCTAGCCACACCCAGACCTGATTACTGACGCACCACACCTGTTCTCAATCAAGAAATCACTTAAATAGGACCTGCCTGACAAAATGAAGTCAATGAAAAGATCCTCAAAAGCTAGACATCATGCTGCAATCCAAAGAAATTCAGGAACAAATGAGAAACAAAGTAATAGAGATCTATCAGTCTGGAAAAGGTTATAAAGTCATTTCTAAAACTTTGGGACTCCAGTGAACCACAGTGAGAGCCATTATCTACAAATGGCGAAAACATGGAACAGTGGTGAACCTTCCCAGTAGTGGCTGGCCGACCAAAATGACCCCAAGAGCGCAGCGACAACTCATCCAAGAGGTCACAAAAGACCCCATAACAACATCCAAAGAACTGCAGGCCTCACTTGCCTCAGTTAAGGTCAGTGTTCATGACTCCACCATAAGAAAGAGACTGGGCAAAAATGGCCTGCATGACAGAGTTGCAAAACGAAAACCTCATCATCATCATCACACACATCACAGTAGTCTGTCGTGGGCAACAATGACTGTTTCATTTAGATCTGATCAGATTCCTCCACGCAGCTCTGTCCTTAGCCTTCTGCTGCCAGGAACTCCTGTCTATATCCAGCTTCTTCAAGTTTCTTTTTACAGTGTCTTTAAATCTGAGCCTTGGTCTACCCTAATTGCATTTGCCCTCGCATAACTGTGAGTAGAGTAACTGCCAAGGAAGACGCTGGTGGTCCATCCTCTCAACATGTCCGAGCCATCTCAGGTTCGTCTGTATTAGCATGTCCTCCACTGATGGTAGACCAGCTCGTTTCAACATGTCTATGTTGGTTATCTTGTCTTTCCATGAGATGTTCATTATGGCTCAAAGGTGTCTCATCATGTACGCGTGGAGTTTCTTTACCTGCACTCTGTAGACAGTCCAAGTTTCAGCATCGTATAATAGAGTAGCCAGTACTGTCGCTCTGTACAATGTGCATTTCACACGGATAGACACATGTCGATTGTTCCACAGTCTCTCCCTCAAGTTTCCAAACACAGCGCTTGCTCTTCCCAATCTGAGAGATAGTTCATCCTCCAGCCTAGCATTCTCTGAAACAGTACTCCCTAGATACTTGAAAGTCTTGCACTTGACTAGTGGCTCTGTACCAATGCTGATCTCTTCTGGTAGTGATGTTGATAACTGGAACTTTGGTGGTTGATAAAGGCACTCTGTCTTCTTGATAAGATAAGATAAGATAAGCCTTTATTTTTTTTTTCCACAATATCTTTATTGAACCTTTTTTTTTTTTAACAAACATGATACAAACAATCAAACACTAACACTAAAGTACTACAAAAAAAAAAAAATGCACTAAAAACACCAACAACCACCAACAAAATCAAGTCTTCAACAATGCTCCTCTGTTTAGTCTAGACAATCCAATACATAAGTATACATATTATGTTCTCCAGTTTGGAATTTACAAGGTCCACACACATCATTCACCTTCTTCTTCAAGAGTTATGTTTAAATTTTTTACATAATCAATAAAAGGTCTCCATATATTCTCAAACACAATTTCCTTTGATTTCAGTATATATGTTATTCTTTCTAATGGAAGGTTTGTTAACATCTGTCTTAACCACTGAGTCACATCTGGTCTATGAGTCTTTTTCCATAATAGTGCAATACATTTTTTGGCATTAAGCAAACTGAGGTCTATGAATGTTCTTTCACTTTTATTAAAATTATGCTTTTCTGGGTACAGACCCAACAAAAACAGTTTAGGATTCAATATGATTTGTTTTGAGATTATTTTTTCAATTGTTACCCTCACCTCTTCCCAAAACATTCTTATTAATCTACATTCCCATAAACAATGAAATAGGGTTCCTTTACTTTCCATGCATTTTGTGCATGTATCTGGTATATTTTTGTTGTATCTATTTAACTCCTCTGGTGTAACATACATCCGCATTAACCATTTGAAATGTATCAATTTAAGGCGTGCATTTATTGATTTGGTTTGAGCTTCTGTACAAGCCAATTCCCATTGTTCCTCTGAAATTTCAATTTGCAGATCTTCTTTCCAGTAGTTTAATCTTTTCAGTGAATTTTCACTTGAAGATAGTGTCAATGAGTTATAAAACTCTGAAATAATACCCTTTCTTTTACTATCTTTCATCATCATTTTTTCCAAGGATGAATAAATAGGTCGAGTGAGAGCTTTATTTTGATTTGATCGAATAAAGTTTCTAAGTTGAAGATATTTAAAAAAATGTGTTCTATTGAGATTAAATTTGATCCTCAGCTCTTCAAAAGACATTATGTTGTCTGCACATGGCAAATATAAATCCTGAATCTTTTGTATCCCTTTTAAATTCCATACTTTAAATACAGCGTCCGCTCTCCCTGGTTTAAAATATTGATTACCCCATATTGGACTAAATTGTGACAATAACTGTGGTTCTTTTAAATAGTTTTTAGCTTCACACCATATTTTGATCATATGCTTTACAAATGGATTTTTAACTTGTTTTTGTAATTTTTTTGCCGAATCTGAGTATATGAATATGGGAAGAGGTAAAGGTAAATTGTAAGATTCCATTTCAGTCCAGTGAGGGAGATCATTTGATGAAAAATAATATGTCATAGACCTCAGTTGTGCCGACCAATAATACAACATAAAATTTGGACATTTCAGACCTCCACGATCAAATGGTAAATATAATAAAGACAAACGTAATCTAGCCCTCCTGTTGTTCCATATAAATTCCACTAACTTTTTTTTTATTCTTGAGAATAGATCTAAAGGTGGTGATAAGGGAATGTATTGAAATAAATAAAGTATTTTAGGTAAAATATTACTTTTAAGTATATTGATTCTCCCGATCATCGACATTGGTAGTGACATCCATCTCTGTGTTAACTCACTGATATCTGACATTAAGGCTTCATAGTTGACACTGGCGACTGATTCTAGCTTAGGCATAATTTGGATTCCTAAATATTTAAACTGATTTACAACATTGAATTGATTTACCTCAGGGGCTGAGTAATTTCTCTGGGTCTCATTTAGCATTAATATTGAAGATTTAGTTTTATTTATTTTATATCCTGATATTTCCCCAAAATTCTTTATTAAATTCAACAAGGTTGGAATTGATTTTTTTAGATTCGACATAAACAAAATTATATCATCGGCGTACAGGGAGATTTTATGTTCTGTTGGTCCAACTTTAATTCCATATATTTGTGAATGTAAACGTATCGCTATCGCTAAAGGTTCAATTGCCATAGTAAACAGTAAAGGTGAAAGTGGACAGCCTTGTCGACATCCTCTATTGATTTTTATTGGTTTTGAAATATTGTTATTTGTTAGGATTTCTGCTGTAGCATTATTGTATATTATTTGAACCCATTTTATGAAATTATTTCCAAGTCCAAACCTTTGTAGGACTTCAAAAAGAAAGGGCCATTCAACTCTATCAAAGGCCTTTTCGGCGTCCAATGATAGGAGAGCTGTATCCGGTGCTTCTTTATTAAAATAAATAATATTAAATAGTCTTCTTACATTATGGAAGCCTTGTCTACCCTTTATAAAGCCATTCTGATCTCGATTAATAATATTTGGTAAAATTTCTTGTATTCGTCTTGCTAAAATTTTACAGATTATCTTAAGGTCGGCGTTTAATAGGCTTATTGGTCTCATATTTTCACATTTATTAGAGGGCTTACCTGGTTTTGGCAGCAGTATAATTAAGGCATTATTTATGTATGATGGTAAATTATTATTTTGAAATGCTTCTAAAACCATTTCCAAAAAAGGTTTTATTAATTTATTCTTAAATTTTTTATAAAGGTCAACTGGAAGACCATCTGGTCCTGCACTTTTTCCTGATTTCATATTATCAATGGCTAGCCCAACTTCTTCTTGACTAATTTTAGACTCCAATATCTCCCTGTTTTCATTTGGAATACACGGTATAGATAGTTTGTTCAAAAACCCATTTAGTTTTGTTAAATCAGGTTCATTTTTGGTATCATATAATTTTTCATAGTAATCTCTAAAGGCTCTATTAATTTCTAAAGGATCTATAACTACCTGTCCGTTACTTATAATACTGGTTATTGGTGTTTTAATTTCCAATTGTTTAATCTGCCATGCTAATAATTTTCCTGATTTTTCACCTTGTTCATAAAAAGATTGTTTCAATCTTAGAAGACTCGAGGCAGCTCTATTCGCGGATTTTTTGTCGTATTCAGCTCTCAAAATCAGTAATTCATTCTCCAACCTTGGATCTCTTCCTGCATACACTTTTTCCTGAAGACTTTTTATTTTATGTTCCAATTTAGCTCTCTCCTCTCGAGTCTTCTTAGATTTTGATCCTGTATAACTAATAATATGTCCCCTAATAAAAGCTTTGAAAGCCTCCCACTTTACACATGCTGATGTTTGTGTAGTATTGATGTCAAAGAACTCGTCTATCTGTTTTTCTATATACTTGACAAATTCCTCATCCTGAAGCCATTTATGCTGAAATTGCCATCTGCCTGATTCCTTTGTCAATTTTTTATCTACATATATTAGACAACAGGGTGCATGATCAGAGATCACGATGTTATCATAAAAGCAGTTTTGAATCTTGGACCTTAATTCTGTGGAAATCAAAAAATAATCAATACGTGAGAATGTCTTGTAGGTACTGGAATAACAAGAATACGCTTTAACTTGTGGTTTCATTTCTCTCCATATATCTAACAATCTCAATTCTTTCATAAAATGATTAATAGTCATCCTACATCCAATGTGCGTACAATCCAGTCCTGTTGATCTATCCACACCTGGATTCAATGTACAATTAAAATCCCCTGCTATTATATGTTGCCCTGTAAGTGATGATAAGATGAGAAATAAATTAGCAAAGAACTTCTGATCATCTATATTGGGACCATATAAGTTCACAAGATTTATATTTTCTAATAGCAAAGAACCTTGAATGATTACATATCTTCCAAATTTGTCTCCAATTACATTTTTCACTTGAAAAGGAACTGATTTATGTATGAGAGTCATAACTCCCCTGGCTCGGGATGAAAATGAAGAGGTGAATACACTTCCCTGCCATCTACTCCTAATTCTTTTAACATCCTCCTCTATCAGATGAGTTTCTTGTAAAAACACAATTCTTGAACCCATGTCCTTTATTTTATTCATAACTTGTTTAAGTTTTTTTAAATTTTGTAGACCTCTGCAATTCCATGAAGTTAAATTAAGATTAACACTTTGGTCCATGATCAATAGAGAGTTTGGGATTACCTTGCAGTGTAAACATGCTCATACAGAGAAGCAAAAACATGAGTGGTTGAACATTCATCCTACAAACTACACACAAACAAATTTCCCCTTCCCACACTTGTGGCAAACCCCCCAAAATCAAAAGAAAAATTCTGTCTCCCGATATAGCCATCGACCGTTCCACACCCACGGGGAACAGCCTAAGCCACTCCTTCTTCATCCTCCCAATCACCCTAACTCTACTGCTTTTAATGACGTAACATTAACTCTCCTCTGTAGTTTTCCAACTTAACTCCAAAATTTTTAACAACTTTGTACATCATAGTTTTTTTTTTGTTTGTTTGTTTTGTTTTTGTTTTGTTTTTTTAATATATAATACAATCTATATTTTGTAAACTTACTATTTACTTCAAGTCAGTCAGATGCCTGTGCAAATGCTTAATTATTCTACCTTATATTTTGTTCATGCTTAGCTCCCACCAGTCTCTTCTTCTTCTTTGATCTTCTTGATGAACTCCTGCGCCTCCTCTGGGGTCTTGAAGATGTGGGTTCTGCCCTCATACGTGGTCAGCAGTCTCGCAGGATAGATTACACCATGACGAATCCCAAGGTTGCGCAGCTCCTTACGTATGGGATCAAACTGCTTCCTCAATTGCTGGATTCCTGTAGCCAAATCTGGGTAGAACCGCACCTGCTGGTCCTGGTGTTTAATCTCTCCTTTAGCACGTGCAGCGTTGAAGATCTTCATCCTGTCTCTGTTGCTAAGAAACTTCATAATTAAGGTCCTCGGCGGTCCCTTATCTCTCCGTGGGCCAATACGATGTGCTTTTTCCAGAACCACTGCTGATTGCAACTCCTCGCTGCCCAGCACCTCCGGAATCCACTTTTCCAGAAAGGAACATACGTCCCGACCTTCTGATTCCTCTGGAAGACCCACCAGCCTCAAATTATTCTGTCTCGACCGAGATTCCAAATCCAAAATATTATCTTCCAGACATTTTTTTTTTTTTTTCCAAAGTGCGCACCTTTAATTGAAGACGGGTGACGTCATCTTCAGCACTAGAGAGACGGAGCTCCATCTGCGCCATTCGTTCTACACAGTCACCCAATTCCTTTCTTATTCCTTCCAACGCTGTCATAATCCCATCAAATCTAGAGGAAAAGTCCGCTCTCATTGAACTCATGGCAGCCATCAGCGCATCTGCGCCTCCCCGCGCAGACATCGCACCGTTGCCAGCCTCCTCCGCCATATATGGAGTTTTGTTTGCTGCGTCACAGACCTGAAAGTCCGTTAATTTGGACTGTTTCGGCGGCTCGCTTTTTCCTTTTCCTGGTTTTCCAGCCTTAGGCTTCGCCGACATATCCTCGCCCAAATGCTGAGATACGTTCTGTCCCAAATGAGAGAGTTATTTGCCGATTTTTTTTCTCCAGGAGCAGAGCAGAGCGAGACACGTCCGTCCTACGTGGCAGCCATAACCGGAAGTCCAGATAAGCCTTTATTAGTCCCACAACGGGGAAATTCCAGGATTGCAACAGCACAGGGATAGCAACACTCAGAGCAACAATCAGAAGGCAAGAAAAAAAACAAGCAAGCAAGAGCAGCTAATATACATATGTACATATCACTATAAAATATATATATACACACACACAGACACACAGTGCAGAGCATTGTAGCTGGATGGAATAAATATATGAATATGTAAACACACAGTGCGGAGCAATGTAGCTAGATGGAATAATATGTAGATATATAAACACACAGTGCGGAGCATTGTAGCTAGATGGAATAAATATATAGATATATAAACATAAACACACCCAGTGCGGAGCATTGTAGCTAGATGGAATAAATATGTAAATATATAAACACACACAGTGCAGAGCATTGTTGCTAGATGGGATGAAACAGCACAACCGTCTACTTAGTTATCCTACATGGTATGATTATGTGCCCATACATATTCTCACTCTCCATAGCGACCAGTATTTTCCTAGTTGTATGCCGGAGGGGACCATTGTGTAAGTCTATTGCGTCTTTTGCATTCAAAAAACTATTAGTTTGTTACGTCTTTTTGCTATCTCTGCGAGCAGCCCTGCTTAGGTTGTACAGTCTGACAGCCGTTGGTAGGAAGGACCTGCGAAACCTCTCGGTTGTGCACCTGGGATGATGTAGTCTGCTGCTAAATGAGCTCCTCAGTGCATTCAGTATGTCCTGCATAGGGTGGAACTCGGACTCCAGCAGAGATGACAGTTTAGCCACCGTCCTTCTCTCTCCTATCTCCTCCACCGGATCAAGGCGCTGCCCCAGGACAGAGCTAGCTTTCTTGATCAGTTTGTTCAGTCTCTTCCTATCGGCTGCAGTAATGCCACTGCCCCAGCAGACCACTCCAAAAGTGATGGCTGATGCCACCACCGTGTCATAGAATGTCTTCAGCAGCGCGCCTTGTACACCAAAAGACCTGAGTCTCCTCAGCAGGAACAGCCTGCGCTGTCCCTTCTTGTAGAGTGCATCAGTATTGTGTGACCAGTCTAGTTTATTGTTCAGATGAACACCCAGGTACTTATAGGCTGTCACCATCTCGATGTCTGTTCCCTGTATATTTACTGGTGCTGTGAGGGGTTGTCCTTGCCTGCGGCAGTCCACCACCAGCTCATTAGTTTTTCTCGCGTTGATCTGGAGGCAGTTCCGATGGCACCAGTCCACGAAGTCCTGGATAAGCCCTCTGTACTCAGCTTCATCTCCATTGGAGATGAGGCCAACGATCGCAGAGTCATCAGAGAACTTCTGTAGATGGCAGTGTGTTGTGTTGTGTGAGAAGTCCGCAGTATAAAGAGTGAACAGGAAGGGAGCCAGCACCGTTCCCTGGGGGGCCCCCGTGCTACTGATGATCGTGTCGGACACACAGTCCCGGGTTCTCACAAACTGAGGCCGGTTCGTGAGGTAGTCCAAGATCCATGATGACAGGTGCTGGTCCACCCCTGCTCGCAGCAGCTTGTCCTTCAGGATCATCGGTTGGATGGTGTTGAAAGCACTGGAGAAGTCAAAGAACATGATCCTCACCATATTCCCGGGCTTCTCCAGGTGGGACAGAGAATGGTGAAGGAGGAAGATCACTGCATCCTCCACCCCAATGCCATGCTGGTAGGCGAACTGGAGTGGATCCATCGCTGGTTCCACCAGGGGGCGGAGGTGAGCAAGGAGCAGTCTCTCCAGGGTCTTCATCAAGTGGGACGTCAAGGCCACCGGTCTGTAGCTGTTCAGGTCTTTGGGGTGGGAAGTTTTTGGCACAGGTACCACACAAGATGTTTTCCACAGCTGTGGTACCCTCCCCAGTTTCAGGCTCAGGTTGAAGATATACGTCACAATCCCACACAGCTGGTCTGCACAGGACTTGAGGAGCTTTGCGCTGATGCCGTCCGGTCCCGACGCCTTCCTCGCCTTGATCTTCCTCAGCTCCGTCCTCACCTGGGTCCTGGTCAGGGTCAGGATGGGGGGCTGTGTGTTGGGAGTGGGGGGGTGTTGGTGGAGTGGGGAGTGGGCAGCAGGACTTGATTTCTTTAGAGGCAGCAGTGGTTGTTGTGCAGACAGGGGGGAGGGCGGTTGGTCAAACCTATTGAAAAACAGATTCAGGTTGTTCGCCCACTCCCTGCCCCCCGTGGCCTGGGGGGAGGTATTCTGGAGCCCAGAGATGGTTTTGAGGTTTCTCCAGACCCCGCTGATGTCGCTCTGTTGCAGCTTGTCCTCCATCTTCTTCCTGAAGCTGTCCTTGCCTACTCTGATCTTTCTCCTCAGCTCCCTCTGTACGGACTTCAGCATCTCCCTATTCCCCGACCTGAAGATCCTCTTCTTCTCTCTCAGAAGTGTTTTTATCTCAGGGTTGATCCAGGGTTTGTTGTTTGAGTGACGCCGTATGGTCTTGGTGGGAACGGATTTGTCCACACAGAAGCTGAGGTAGTCCGTGAAGGTGTGAGTGAGGCCATCGATGTCCTCACCATGTGGATCGCAGAGCTGCTTCCAGGTGGTGGCTTCAAAACAGTTCTTTAGAGTGTCCATTGTCTCCTCAGACCATAACTCCACAGTGTGCATGGCCGGAGGTTGTCTGTGCACTAGGGGTTTGTACACCGGCCGGAGATGAACCAAGTTGTGATCCGATCTCCCGAGTGGGGGGAGTTGTGATGAGGTGTACGCCTCCTTAGTGTTTGCGTAGAATAAGTCCAGTGTTTTATTGTCTCTAGTGTGGCATGTGACATACTGGGTGAACGTGGGTAGAATGGGAGATAGTGAAACATGGTTGAAATCGCCTGAGATGAGGAGAAGAGCATCTGGGTGTTCTGTCTGCAGCCTGCTGGTTACTGAATGGATGACGTCACGCGCTGTCCCAGCGTTCGCCGTCTGATTTGCATAAACAACAATGCAGATCACGTGTGAGTGTTCTCTCGGGAGATATGTAGGCCTCATGCTAACAGCTAGCAACTCAATGTCTTTGCTGCAGTGTCGTTGTTTAACAGTGATATGTCCCGGTCTGCACCAGTTGTTGTTAACATACATTATCACTCCACCGCCCTTTGCTTTGCCACTGTCTGGTGTTCGGTCTGCCCGTATCATGTGAAAACCCTCCAGCTCAATGTTAGCATCTGCTGCTAGTTCAGTTAGCCACGTCTCAGTAAACAAAAGGAGAGAGCACTCTCGGTAAGTGCTATCGTAATGGGAGATAGTCGCTAGCTCATCTACCTTTCCCAGTATCGACCGTACATTTCCCATGACAATAGATGGAAGGGAGGGTCTGTACCTTATATTTTTTGTCCTCCGCCTTACTCCAGCCCGGCAGCCGCGGCGTTTTCGCCTTAGTTCTCTCGGTATGTCGAGTTTTTCCAATGGGACCAGGTGGCGGTTGAATGCTAGCAGCTCTTCCCTGCTGTATCGTATCCTGCTATAAACAGTGGCTCCGTCCTCCGGCTCAGGAGACATTTGGGATGATCTGTGTGTCCGTGATATAAGTGGAGTGAAAAAAGACGGATCAAAAAGAGAGAGGAGGGGAAAAAGACTCGGAATCGAGCCGCTGTTGCAAAGGGCAGCCTACTCGTGTGGCGCCGGGAGAGAAAAAAAAAAGTTGATGTTGATTATGAGGCTGAATTGGCTAGCTGCGCTTGCAAATTTCTCCACTAAAGATTGCATATCTTCTGCACTGTATGCAACTAGAGCACTGTCGTCGGCAAAGAGCATTTCTCTTACTATCTTTATCGATGTCTTACTCTTGGCTTTAAACTGTGCCACATTAAACAAGTCTGCTTCTTTCCTTGTTTGAATGTATACTCCTTCTGAAGTGTCTTTGAAGGCCACCTCAAGCATGGCTGCCAGATATAACGAGAAGAGTGTAGGCACAAGCACACACCCTTGTTTCACCCTGTTGCTTGCTGAAAAGTCTTTAGATACTGAACCCCTCATTGCCACGTTTGCTTGCATACCTGTATGGAGTGCCTTGATCAGGCTGACAAACTTCTCTGTACAGCCATATTTCTTGAGTACCTGCCAAAGTCCTTATTGCAAAACAGTATTGAAGGCTTTACTGAAGTCTATGAAGACTACATAAAGCAGCATGTTCTGTTCGATACACTTTTCTTGAACCTGTTTCAAGCAGAAAATCATGTCCATTGTGCTTCTTCCACTTCTAAAGCCACACTGGGTTTCCGGTAGTACATTCTGCGAGATGTGTTCATTGAATCTGTTCAGTAGTACACGTGAGAGAATCTTACCAACAATGGCTAGCAGTGTTATACCTCGGTAATTTCCACAATCTTTCCTGTCATCTTTCTTGAACAAAGGCACAATACTTGCATCCTTCCAGTCTTGAGGTACTTTCTGGGCATCCCATATCTCTTGGATGAGCTTGTGCAGGCAGTTGGTCAGCTGAATACCACCAAATTTCCACACTTCTGCTGGAATTCCATCCCTTCCTGGAGCTTTACCATCCTGTGTTGTCCTGATAGCTGCCATTAGTTCATCAAGATTTGGTGGTTCATCCAGACTTGATACAGCTGGTCGCTGCACTAGAGCTTCTTTAGCCTCTTCAGTGAGATCTCCAGGGTTGTTTAGTAGTTGGTCAAAGTGGTCTGCAAATCTGTCCAGGATCTTGTCTTTCTCCTGCAAAACCGTTTCACCATCCATAGCCTTTAGTTGGATCAATCCTCTTGGTTTAGGGCCATAGATTTCTCTCAAACCTGTGAAAAATGTTTTCATGTCCTTGTGATGATTTGCTCTGCCTGCCTGATTCTCCACAGCTGCGCACACACCTGCTCTCCCTCATCAACGGAGCTATTTAAGCCGTGCTGCCCCCAGGTCAGCACGGAGTCGTCTTACTCCCTGGTCTGATGAGACCGGCAAACTTCTTCATCTTCCTCCAGAGTCTTCCTTCTCATCATCATCATTCTTCAGAGAAACTCGTCATCCCTCGTCGTTCGTCTGGAAGGGCTCAATTCCCCACGACAAGTAAGCCATCACTTCCTTCACCATTATTCTATGCTCTAATCCCCTGTGCACAGGTGGAGATCTGTGGTGGTGGACCTCTCCATCCTGGCGGTGGACCGAGTGCCCACTACATCTCAACAACACCTCCATCATCTCCATTCGCAACCGGGCCTGTAGACGCTGTCTCCCTGGCTGGAGCCTTCAGGGCTAAACCTGAGCTGCTCACCATCTCATCGACAGGTTGCCAGGCTGTACAGTGCTCTGCTCGTCCCGGCTGCAACATCTACACATACACGCACGCACACACACACTCAGCACACAATAAAGATAATTAAATTTACTTTTGAGTCTGTGTCTGCTTACTGGGTCCTAAAACATGTCAGTCTTTCCTGTCTGCTGCAGTTTGAAGTTCCTCCGCTTTTTCATCCCACCAGTTGGACTTCATCTCTCTGGTGTACTTCTGTAGCTCACTCTGAGCCTTTGAATATTTCTTCTTCTTTGACCTTGTGTTACACTGTACGTTTTCCTGCCTAGCTGTATTCCTCGCTTCTAGTAGTTTCTTCAGATGTTGTTCATCATGCTCATCAAACCAATCTTGATGTTTCCTCTCAGGGTGGCCTAATACATCACTCACAGTCTGATACACTGTATCCTTCAGTGTTGCCCATTTCTCTTCTATGTCATTCTCTGAGTTGTTGCTGTCCCAAGTTTTCATCCATTTCCTGTGTAAGTTCTTCCTGCTTCTTTTTTTTTTTTAATATATATTTTATTCAGTTTTTTTGAAAATAAGACAGAACAATAAACAATAAACACTGCCAGTGCTCAAGAAAATACACAAAGAAATAAGTGATTGTTACACAAAGCCCATATAACTGCAAAACTGTAAGCAGTCCATGCTAAGCAAGTTTCATAATACAATCCTTTCATGTTACAGGCTGAGTCTTCTTTTTCTTAATGTGATCCATAAGTGGTCCCCAAATTTTAGTAAACATATCTTGAGTATTAAACAAATGATATCGAATCTCTTCAAGGTACAAGCAGGATGCCAAATCGTTAAGCCAGTTAATATAACTGGGCGGCGTATTGGCCTTCCATTCTTTCAGAATGACCCTCTTCGCAACAATCATGCCAAACCTAATAGCATGCTGAAGTGACTGTGAGCAGAGCAAAGTTTGATCTGAACAACCAAGTATTACTGTTAAGACATCAGGTATTATGACTTTTTTATATATAACACTGTACAAATTAAAAATCTGAGACCAAAAATTTTTAAGCGAGGGGCAGGAGAAAAATAAATGACATAAAGTACCATCACTTATTTTACACTTGTCACATAGTGGTGAAATGGTCGGAAAAAGTCTATTAAGGCGAGTCTTAGAGTAATGTAATCGATGTATTACTTTAAATTGTATTAGCTGAAGTCTGGCATTTACTGAACATGAATGAATACCAACTAAGGCTCTTTCCCACAGATCATTTGAGATCTCTATACCTGCATCCCTCGTCCATGCCTCCTTGACATGGGTCGAAGACGTTGGCCTAGAGAAAAGATTAACGAATTCTGAAACTAAATGCTTGGAGGTTGGGTGTTTTCTCAGAACCTCATAGAAATCATGTTGTACAGGAAGTTTGACAAAATGGGTTAAAGACTGTTGTACAAAACTGTTGTTTTTTTTTTTTTCTCTCGGCGCCACACGAGTAGGCTGCCTTTTGCAACAGCGGCTCGATTCCGAGTCTTTTTCCCTTCCTCTCTCTTTTGATTCGTCTTTTTTTTTTTTTTCACCCCACTTATATCACGGACACACAGATCGTCCCAAATGTCTCCTGAGCCGGTGGACGGAGCCACTGTTTATAGCAGGATACAATACAGCAGGGAAGAGCTGCTAGCATTCAACCGCCACCCGGTCCCATTGGAAAAACTCGACATACCGAGAGAACTGAGGCGAAAACACCGCGGCTGCCGGGCTGGAGTAAGGCGGAGGACAAAAAATATAAGGTACAGACCCTCCCTTCCATCTGTTGTCATGGGAAATGTACGGTCGATACTGGGAAAGTTAGATGAGCTAGCGGCTATCTCCCGTTATGATAGCACATACCGGGAGTGCTCTCTCCTTTTGTTTACTGAGACGTGGCTAACTGAACTAGCAGCAGATGCTAACATTGAGCTGGAGGGTTTTCACATGATACGAGCTGACCAAACACCAGACAGTGGCAAAACTAGGGGCGGTGGAGTGATAATGTATGTTAACAACAACTGGTGCAGACCGGGACATATCACTGTTAAACAACAACACTGCAGCAAAGACATTGAGTTGCTAGCTGTTAGCATGAGGCCTACATATCTCCCGAGAGAAAACTCACACGTGATCTGCATTGTTGTTTATGCAAATCCGACGGCGAACGCTGGGACAGCGCGTGACGTCATCCATTCAGTAACCAGCAGGCTGCAGACAGAACACCCAGATGCTCTTCTCCTCATCTCAGGCGATTTCAACCATGTTTCACTATCTCCCATTCTACCCATGTTCACCCAGTATGTCACATGCCACACTAGAGACAATAAAACACTGGATTTATTCTACGCAAACACTAAGGAGGCGTACACCTCATCACAACTCCCCCCACTCGGGAGATCAGATCACAACTTGGTTCATCTCCGGCCGGTGTACAAACCCCTAGTGCACAGACAACCTCCGGCCATGCACACTGTGGAGTTATGGTCTGAGGAGACAATGGACACTCTAAAGGACTGTTTTGAAGCCACCGCCTGGAAGCAGCTCTGCGATCCACATGGTGAGGACATCGATGGCCTCATTCACACCTTCACGGGCTATCTCAGCTTCTGTGTGGACAAATCCGTTCCCACCAAGACCATACGGCGTCACTCAAACAACAAACCCTGGATCAACCCTGAGATAAAAACACTTCTGAGAGAGAAGAAGAGGATCTTCAGGTCGGGGAACAGGGAGATGCTGAAGTCCGTACAGAGGGAGCTGAGGAGAAAGATCAGAGAAGGCAAGGACAGCTTCAGGAAGAAGATGGAGGACAAGCTGCAACAGAGCGACATCAGCGGGGTCTGGAGAAACCTCAAAACCATCTCGGGGCTCCAGAATACCTCCCCCCAGGCCATGGGGGGCAGGGAGTGGGCGAACAACCTGAATCTGTTTTTCAATAGATTTGACCAACCGCCCTCCCCCCTGTCTGCACAACAACCACTGCTGCCTCTAAAGAAATCAAGTCCTGCTGCCCACTCCCCACTCCACCAACACCCCCCCGCTCCCAACACACAGCCCCCCATCCTAACCCTGACCGAGACCCAGGTGAGGACGGAGCTGAGGAAGATCAAAGCGAGGAAGGCGCCGGGACCGGACGGCATCAGCGCAAAGCTCCTCAAGTCCTGTGCAGACCAGCTGTGTGGGATTGTGACGTATATCTTCAACATGAGCCTGAAACTGGGGAGGGTACCACAGCTGTGGAAAACATCTTGTGTGGTACCTGTACCAAAAACTTCCCACCCCAAAGACCTGAACAGCTACAGACCGGTGGCCTTGACGTCCCACTTGATGAAGACCCTGGAGAGACTGCTCCTTGCTCACCTCCGCCCCCTGGTGGAACCAGCGATGGATCCACTCCAGTTCGCCTACCAGCATGGCATTGGGGTGGAGGATGCGGTGATCTTCCTCCTTCACCGTTCTCTGTCCCACCTGGAGAAGCCCGGGAATATGGTGAGGATCATGTTCTTTGACTTCTCCAGTGCTTTCAACACCATCCAACCGATGATCCTGAAGGACAAGCTGCTGCGAGCAGGGGTGGACCAGCACCTGTCATCATGGATCCTGGACTACCTCACGAACCGGCCTCAGTTTGTAAGAACCCGGGACTGTGTGTCCGACACGATCATCAGTAGCACGGGGGCCCCCCAGGGAACGGTGCTGGCTCCCTTCCTGTTCACTCTTTATACTGCAGACTTCTCACACAACACAACACACTGCCATCTACAGAAGTTCTCTGATGACTCTGCGATCGTTGGCCTCATCTCCAATGGAGATGAAGCTGAGTACAGAGGGCTTATCCAGGACTTCGTGGACTGGTGCCATCGGAACTGCCTCCAGATCAACGCGAGGAAAACTAAGGAGCTGGTGGTGGACTGCCGCAGGCATGGGCAGCCCCTCACAGCACCAGTAAATATACAGGGAACAGACATCGAGATGGTGACATCCTATAAGTACCTGGGTGTTCATCTGAACAATAAACTAGACTGGTCACACAATACTGACGCACTCTACAAGAAGGGACAGCGCAGGCTGTTCCTGCTGAGGAGACTCAGGTCTTTTGGTGTACAAGGGGCGCTGCTGAAGTCATTCTATGACACGGTGGTGGCATCAGCCATCACTTTTGGAGTGGTCTGCTGGGGCAGTGGCATTACTGCAGCCGATAGGAAGAGACTGAACAAACTGATTAAGAAAGCTAGCTCTGTCCTGGGGCAGCGCCTTGATCCGATGGAGGAGATAGGAGAGAGAAGGACGGTGGCTAAACTGTCATCTCTGCTGGAGTCCGAGTTCCACCCTATGCAGGACATACTGGATGCACTGAGGAGCTCATTTAGCAGCAGACTACATCATCCCAGGTGCACAACCGAGAGGTTTCGTAGGTCCTTCCTACCAACGGCTGTCAGACTGTACAACCTAAGCAGGGCTGCTCGCAGAGATAGCAAAAAGACGTAACAAACTAATAGTTTTTTGAATGCAAAAGATGCAATAGACTTACACAATGGTCCCCTCCGGCATACATCTAGGAACATACCGGTCGCTATGGAGGGTGAGAATATGTATGGGCACATAATCATACCATGTAGGATAACTAAGTAGACAGTTATGCTGTTTCATCCCATCTAGCAACAATGCTCTGCACTGTGTGTGTTTATATATTTACATATTTATTCTATCTAGCTACAATGCTCCGCACTGTGTTTTTATATATCTACATATTATTCCATCTAGCTACATTGCTCCGCACTGTGTGTGTTTATATACTTGCATATTTATTCCACCTAGCTGCAATGCTCCGTACTGTGGGTGTTTATATATTTACATATTTATTCCATCTAGCTACAATGCTCTGCACTGTGTGTTCACACTGGCTTTTCCCTGCACTGTGTGTTCATATACTCATATATTTATTCCATCCAGCTACAATGCTCTGTACTGTGTGTCTGTGTGTGTGTGTGTATATATTTATTTTATAGTAATATGTACATATGTATATTAGCCGCTCTTGCTTGCTTGTTTTTTTCTTGCCTTCTGATTGTTGCTCTGAGTGTTGCTATCCCTGTGCTGTTGCAATCCTGGAATTTCCCCGTTGTGGGACTAATAAAGGCTTATCTTATCTTATCTTATCTTAAAATATCTAATCTGCAGGTACCTGAAAAAATGATCAGGTGGGAGATTGAACTTCATTTGTAATTGTGTAAAAGATGCAAAGCCTTTGTTGATATACAGGTCCTTTATTAAAAGAATACCTTTATTTGACCATTGCCTGAACACAGGATCTGATAAAGCTGGTTTGAAGGCAGGGTTTTGGCATATAGGTGCATATATAGAAAGGTCAGGAAGATGCAATATCTTCTTAATTTGTTTCAGAATTCTAAAGGAATTGTGCAGCACAAAGTCATGTCTGAACACATTCAGAGGGACGTCGACCTTGCTAAATAATAAAGCAGATAAAGATGTACCAATGAGGGATTGACAGTTATGAGATTCAAGTGCAGGCCAACACGGTATTTGATCCACATTATGATTATCTTGGGACCAGAAGACCAAGGCCCTGGCGTTGCAGGCCCAATAATAATGTCTCATAATAGGCAACCCAAGACCACCCTCGACCGAGGATTTTTGGAGATGTAATTTAGAGACACGGGGGTTTTTGCCAGCCCAAATAAAGGAGATGATAATGGAATCAACTAATTTAAAAAAAGATGCTGTAAGAAAAATTGGCAGATTCTGAAATAAATATATAAATTTAGGAAGTACAATCATTTTGACAATATTTACTCGTCCAATTAGAGAAATTGGTAGTAATTTCCATTTCTCAATCATGCCCCTAATCTTATTTAATAGTTCTGTAAAATTCAATTTGAAAATAAGTTTGGGATTCCTAGGGATGGTGATTCCTAAATATTCAAAGTGCTCATTTGATATTTTAAAAGGTAATGTGTTGAGAAATATTTTATCTAGACCATCTGAAAGAGGCATGAGAACACTTTTCTCCCAGTTAATGGTAAAACCAGAGAACTGACCAAATTCCCTAATGATCTCGAGAAGAGGTGGAAGAGACTGTCTAATGTCAGACAGTGTCAAAATGACATCATCAGCGTACAAGCCAATAGTGCATTCAGATGCGCTATATCTAAACCCAACTATTTCAGGCTCCATCCTGATGGCAACAGCAAGTGGTTCAAGCGCCAGAGCAAAAAACATTGGCGATAGGCAACAGCCCTGCCTGGTCCCGCGATGTAATAAAAATGGGGCAGATTTATTGTTGTTAGTAAGTACATATGATCTAGGACGTGCATAAAGCATTTTTGCGATAGCTATAAATCTGTCACCAAAGCCAAATCTTTTAAGAGTAATAAACATATACTCCCACTCAATTTGATCGAAGGCCTGCTGTGCATCCAAGGAGACAACAGCAGAATATGGTGGGTTGTTAGAATGCATGACGTTCAGAAGTCTACGAGTATTCGAAAATGCAAACCTTTCGGGGATAAACCCGGTTTGGTCACTATGAATTAAGGAACCAATGTGTTCGTTCAAGCAGTTTGCCAAAACTTTTGCAACAATTTTCTGGTCACTATTTAAAAGGCTGAGAGGGCGATAAGAAGCTAGATTTGTTTCATCTTTACCCTTCTTCAACAGTAGACAAATGTTCGCATCGTATAATGTCTCTGGAAATGATCCTTCCTTCACGGAAGAGTTTATCATACGATGCAACAATGGAGCAAGTTTATCAATGTGAATTTTATAAAATTCAATGCCAAATCCGTCAGGGCCACAAGCCTTACCATTTGGAAATGAACGGATGGCAGCTTTGATCTCCTCTAGTGTGAAGTCAGCATCCAACTGTTGTTTGGCATTTTCACTCAATGTGGGCATATCCAATCTATTTAAGAACCCCCATATGTCTTCCTTTGATGACGATGATTTAGAGGTATATAAGTTTTTATAATATTCATAAAAAGTGTTATTTATCTGTAAAGGGTCAGTTATTAGTTCTCCATTAGATACAATTTTATAAATTGCCCGTTCAGCTTGAACACCTCTCAACTGCCTAGCGAGTACGCTGTGTGCTTTATCACCAAGCTCAAATTGCTTTTGTTTACGTTTTCGTATATAATTACAAACATGCTCACCAAGAATGCGGTTGTATTCAAGTCTTGCAGATACAATATTCTTTAGTATTTCATCTGATTTTGAGATACGAAATGATTCCTCCAACAAAGGGAGTTGGGCCTGTATTTCAGACATACGCTTCTGTTTAACCTTTTTATTA
Organism: Pholidichthys leucotaenia; assembly: GCA_020510985.1. Classification (NCBI taxonomy): domain Eukaryota; kingdom Metazoa; phylum Chordata; class Actinopteri; order Cichliformes; family Pholidichthyidae; genus Pholidichthys; species Pholidichthys leucotaenia. Next base: position 398,753,363 of record CM035836.1, read on the forward strand.
TAAGACTGGTACGAGATAATATCACCCCTAATAACGGATTTAAATGTTTCCCACAGTGTGGAATCAGATACCTCACCATTATCATTAAAGTGTAAGAAATCTGTAATTTTGTTTGAGATGCTTTCACAAAAAGCTTTATCTGAATTTAATGCCGGATTGTATTTCCAATTATATGAGTGCACAAGCATGTTGAAGTTTATTTTAACAGACACAGGGGCATGATCAGAAATTAAAATATTGTTATAATCTGAACTGACAACGTTGGTAATTAAATTGGAATCAACGAGAAAATAATCAATCTTAGTAAAACTGCCATGTACCTGGGAGAAAAAGGAGTACTGTCTGTCCAAGGGATGTTGATGCCTCCAGATATCCACTAAATTTAGCGATTTAATAAGATTATTTAGGACTGGCACAGATTTTAACATGGGAGCAGTTGTAGTGGAAGATCTATCAAGATGAGGGTCTAGGAAACAATTAAAATCACCTCCTATAATGATGTTACAGTTATTCTGTTCCGCAACAAGACGAAAGATTTTACAGAAGAAATCCGGACTGTCATAATTTGGAGCATATACATTTAAAAGGGCCAATGGCATAGAGTTTATGGTACCTGTTACAAGCACAAATCTCCCACCTGGATCGGTCACCATAGACTTGAATACAAAAGGTATAGTTCTGCGCACTAAGATGGCCACTCCTCTGGCCTTTGAGGAAAAGGTAGATTGATAGACCTGGGATATCCATAAGGCTCTCAACCGTCTCTGTTCTGTGGGGGGAATATGGGTTTCCTGTAAGAAGATTATATCAGAGGACAATGATTTCAGATGTGAAAATACTTTTACTCTTTTGAGAGCTTTCCCCAAACCCCTACAGTTCCATGATGTGAACGTGAGATGACTCACACTTGATCCAGAAGAACCAGCTTGCATTCAAAAATTAAATTTAAAAAATATATGGGCTTAGGCAGTAAATGGCTACACTGGCAGGCAAAACAAACCAAACAAAGAACAAATTAAAAAAGAAAAACATATTATAAAAACCCATTCCCTTAACGCCGCAAAAAACAGGAGCAAAGCGGCAAAACCCACTAATACTTGGGAGACTGCTGGGGTAACGGACACAGTTTTGCGTTTCAACAGACCACCAATGGAGCCGCGCAGTCTTCTAATGTAAATCAATTAACTGAAAAAAAAAAAAAAGCTACACACAAAGACAATATAATTAACTTGGAATATGCCATCAAAAAAGGACAAGGCAGAATAAAGTGCAGTATTAGAGTGGCGTCAACAGCTGTATAATTTAAACAATGTGCACTTCGCCAGTTATACACTGTCAGTCAGGGAGTTGGCAAACCTCTCTGCATCCGCCGGAGTGTTAAACATTTTAACTTCTCTGTTGTGGACGACCTGAAGTTTGGCTGGAAACCGTAGAGAACACTTGGCGCCGGCATCAGTCAGCTTCTTCTTGATGTTGTTAAAGGCTTGACGTAGTGATGCAACCTCCGCGGTGTAGTCCGGGAAGATGTACACTTTGTTGCCTTGATAACGGAGTGGACCCTGTTGTCTGCTGAGTTTAAAAATATTGGCCAAGTCGCGGTCATTGTGGACTTTGGCGATGATCATCCGTGGGCGCTCGTTGTCCGGAGGCTTAGGTTTGAGGCTGCGGTGGGCACGGTCAATTTTAACAGGCTTGGTCAGGTTATTTGGGCCAAGCAGCTCCGGTAGCAGTCGTGTCACAAACTCCGTGGGATTGCCCTTCTCTTCTCCTTCTTTGATCCCCACGATCCTGATGTTTAACCTCCGCGAGCGCCCCTCCAAGTCATTTAGCTTAGCCTTGAGCCGACCATTTTCCACCTGCAACTCACGGTAGCTAGCTTCCAGTGCCGTGATGCGAACATCTGCGTCGGAGAGTGCCACATCCATACTATCCAAGCGTTGTTCAGTCTGATTATGTTCATTCTGTAATGTGCCCAAATGCGTCTCCACTGTGCTTAAGCGACCCTCCACGGACTTTTTCAACTCTTCCATCTGCACTGAAACTTTAGCTAGCTCAGCGCCATATCTGTTAACAGCAGCTAATATAGCTTCGTTGCTAGCGCTAGCCGAGGTTGAATTTGATGGTTTTACCTCGTCTCTCTTGGGTGGCATGATTGGAGGTTAGTTAGAAACAGCTCTGACGATAAGTAGGCAAAAAGTTGGTAAGTAGGTGTAGCAAAGATAAACAAAATTTAGAAGTCTGCGACGGAGCCTCGTGGAAACACGTCTACTCCATTACTGCGCACAAGCGCCCCCCCCCCCTTCCTGCTTCTTTTGACCTTTCAGTGCACTAGTGTTTAGCTTCCATGCTGGCTTCGCACCCTTCCTGCAGTGCTGTTTTCGTCTGCAAATCCTTAGTCTAGATCTCGGCATAACATGATCAGTACCACAGTCCGCACCTCTCATTGCTCTGGTGTCCAATACATCCCTTATGTGTCTCTGCCTTACTATGATGTAGTCTAACAAGTGCCAGTGCTTGGATCTTGGGTGCATCCATGTCTTCTTGTGTGTGTCCTTGTGCTTAAATAGAGTGTTGATTGTCACAAGGTTGTGCTCTGAACATAGAGCAAGAAGAAGTTCTCCATTAGCATTGCACTTGCCTACTCCATGACTGCCTAGCACTCCTTTCCATTTCTCAGTGTCCGAACCAACTCTGGCATTAAAATCTCCAATGAGTATCAGCCTGTCATCAGTTGGTACACGCGTGATAGACTCATGCAAATCACTGTAGAACTCTTCCTTCGCCTCCTCTGTGTTGGTCATTGTTGGGGCATATACATTGATGTGTGGGGCATACATCTTCCACTGTAGTGGGAGTCTCATAGTCATTATCCTGCCGTTGATTGGCACCGGTTCCTCATCAAGCATTACTGCTATCTCCTTTCTAACTGCAAAGCCCACTCCTGCTTCTCTCCTTTCTTGATTATCCACTCCAAAAGAAGATGTACCCATGGTCTTCCAGGCTGTCATATCCAGGCAATCTTGTTTCACTAAGTGCAGCTATGTCTACATTGTACCTGTTCATTTCCAGGGCCACAAGCACGGTCTGTCTTTCTAGGCGCTGTGATGTTGTTCTGTCCAACAGAGTGCGTACATTCCATTCTACTACACACAAGGCTGCTGTTTTCCTCTTCTTTTGTCTTCTTGCACCTGAATCAGAATCAGAATCAGAATCAGGTTTATTGCCATTGTTCATGTAGTACACAAACTAGGAATTTGTCTCGGTGCAATGCTGCAACATTAAACATGATAAAATAAAAGAAATAAACTATACATGCAATAAAGTGTAGAATAAGAGTGAGTGATACTGGTCAGCAGTTAAAATATATTAGCGAGCAGCAGATACTGTGGAGAACCATATAGTGCAGTCGGTAATGCAGGAAGAAAACAGTGATGATTGACATGAGTCTGGTTGAGCTGCTGTACATAGTGCACGAGAGTCAATAAGTCACTTAGTGTTCAGCAGTCTGATGGCAGAGGGGAAGAAGCTGTTCATGTGACGGGAGGTTTTAGTCTGAATGGACCGAAGTCTTCTACCTGAGGGGAGGGGGGCAAACAGTACGTGACCAGGGTGTGAGGGATCGGCTATGATCCGGCCAGCATGCCTCCGGGTCCTGGAGATATACAAATCCTGGAGAGATGGGAGCTTGCAGCCGATCACCTTCTCAGCAGTGCGCACGACGCGCTGCAGCCTTAGTCTGTCCCTGGCAGTGGCTCCTGCCTACCACACGGTTATGGAGGTGGTGAGGATGGACTCGATGATGGCTGTGTAGAACTGCACTAACATCTTGGTGGGTAGCTTGAGCTTCCTCAGCTGCCGCAGGAAGAACATCCTCTGCTGGGCTTTTTTGATGAGTGAGCTGATGGTTGGCTCCCACTTGAGGTCCCTGGTGATGGTAGTGCCTAGGAAGCGGAAGGAATCAGCAGTGGTGATGGGAGAGCCTGTGAGGGTGAGGGGGGGCAGAGGGGTTGTGACTTTCCTGAAGTCCACAATCATCTCCACTGTCTTCAGAGCGTTCAGCTGCAGGTTGTTGTTGTTGCACCAGGACGCCAGCTGGGCCACCTCTCTCCTGTAGGCGGACTCGTCGCCGTTGGAGATGAGCCCGATGAGGGTGGTGTCGTCCGCAAACTTGATCAACTTGACAGACTGGTGGCTGGAGGTGCAGGAGTTGGTATAAAGGGAGAAGAGTAGGGGGGAAAGTACACAGCCCTGGGGTGATCCGGTGCTGATGCTAGTAGAGTCTGAGACAGTCTTTCCCAGCCGCACATGCTGCCTCCGGTCCGTCAGGAAGTCGGTGATCCACCTGCAGAGGGAGTCAGGCACGTTGAGCAGGGACAGCTTGTCCCGGAGCAGAGCGGGGCGGATGGTGTTGAATGCGGAGCTGAAGTCCACAAACAGGATCCTGGCTTAGGTTCCCGGGGAGTCCAGGTGCTGCAGGATGGAGTGGAGGGCCAGGTTGACTGCGTCGTCTACAGACCTGTTGGCTCGGTAGGCAAACTGCAGCGGGTCCAGGAGAGGGGTGGTGATGGACTTGAGGTGGGGCAGGACCAGGCGCTCAAAGGACTTCATGACTACAGAGGTGAGCGCTACAGGTCTGTAGTCATTAAGTCCAGTGATCCGTGACTTCTTGGGGACAGGGATGATGGTGGAGGATTTGAGGCAGGTCGGCACGTGGCATAGCTTAAGGGAGGAGTTAAAAATGTCTGTGAAGACAGGAGCCAGCTGTTTCGCACAGTGTCTCAGGGTGGAGGGAGACACGCCGTCCAGACCGGGGGCCTTGCGCGGGTTCAGTCTGGAGAACTGTTTGAGCACGTCCTGCTCACTGATGATAAGGGCAGGGGGGGAGGAGGGGGGGGTGCCTTTGATGAAGTAGCTTACTTTTTGCTGCCTGTCGGAGTGTGAACACAAAAACCACTGCTGAGCAAAAAGAACATAAAGGCTTGTCTCAGTTTTGCAAGAAAATATCTTGATGATCCCCAAGACTTTTGGGAAAATACTCTGGGGACTGAGGAGACAAAAGTTGCACTTTTTGTAAGGTGTGTGTCCCATTACATCCAGCGTAAAAGTAACACAGCATTTCAGGAAAGGAAAATCATACCAACAGTTAAATATGGTGGTGGTAGTGTGATGGTCTGGGGCTGTTTTGCTGCTTCAGGACCTGGAAGACTTGCTGCGGTAAATGGAACCATGAATTCTGCTATCTATCAAAAAATCCTGAAGGAGAATGTCCGGCCATCTGTTCATGATCTCAAGCTGAAGCGCACTTGGGTTCTGCACCAGGACAATGATCCAAAATACACCAGCAAGTCCACCTCTGAATGGCTTAAGAAAAACAAAATGAAAACTTTGGAGTGGCCTAGTCAAAGTCCTGACCTGAATCTGATTGAGATGTTGTGGCATGACCTTGAAAAGGCGGTTCATGCTCAAAAACCCTCCAATGTAGCTAAATTACAACAATTCTGCAAAGATGAATGGGCCAAAATTCCTCCACAGTGCTGTAAAAGACTCATTGCCAGTTATCACAAATGCTTGATTGCAGTTGTTGCTGCTAAGGGTGGCCCAACCAGTTATTAGGTTTAGGGGGCGATCACTTTTGCACACAGGGCCATGTAGGTTTGGATTTTTTTTCCCTTTATAGTAACATCTTTATTTAAAAAGTGCATTTTGTGTTTACTTGTGTTGCCTTTGTCTAATATTTAAATTTGCTTGATGATCTGAAACATTTAAGTGTTTTAAGTGAAGACACATTGTAATATTACTGTCCTTTATTTTTATATTGTTCAAAAATCATTTCTTTATATGTTGATTTAAATATATGGATGTTTGGACATTGCCTATGTTTCTCCCCCAACCCATTCCACAATTTTACCCCACACACAAAACACACAAAAACTTTTCCTAGTAGATCTTACTAGGTGCATTTTAAATTTTGTATCCCCCTGTCAATTGTATTCCCCTTCTCTCTGACTAAAAAGATTTTGTATATTGTGAGGCAAAAAGTTTTTACTGACTTTAAACATTAACTGTGCTGTATAATAATCAACCAGATCCTGTAATTTCAATAACTTTGAATGCAAAAACAATAAATTAGTATCTTCAAGATACCTGACTTTGTGTATAACACAGACTGCCCTTTTTTTTTGTAATATTAGCAATGAATTAAGTGTACTTTTATAATTGTTACCCCAGACCTCTATACAATAGGTCAAGTATGGAAGTACTAATGAGCAATACAAGACATGAAGTGATTTGTAATCTAGGACTTGCTTAATTTTATTTATAATTGCAATATTTTTTGCGACTTTGTTTTTTATGTACAGCATCTGATGTGTGGTTTCCAACTAATTTTATCATCCAGTATTACACCCAAAAATCTGATCTCCTTAACATTTTCAATAATTACATTATCTATATGAATATGTATATCTTCTTTATTTTTACAATTACCAAATATCATTACCTTAGTTTCATCTATATTTAGTGATAATTTATTACTATCCATCCATTTTTTTAAGCTTATTTAATTCATTATTTAGAGTATGGATTAGTTCCTTATAATTATTTACAGAATAAAATATATCAGTATCATCAGCAAATAATATTATTTTTTAATAATTTAGAAACTTGGAATATATCATTTATATATATGTTAAATAATTTGGGGCCCAATACTGACCCCTGGGGGACCCCACAGGCAATTCCCATAAATCCAGACAGATATTCTCCCATCTTCCCAAACTGTTGCCTCTCAGATAAATAACTTGTAACCCAATTCAGTGCCACGCCCCTAATACCATACAACTGCAGTTTATCATGAAGCATTGAATGATTTATTGTATCAAATGCTTTTCTAAAATCTATAAATACACCAATTGCATATTTTCCTTGATCTAATGCATTTATTAGTTCCTCTGTTGCTTCCATTATTGCCAATGATGTTGTAGTCTTTGCTCTAAATCCTTATTGATTCTGATTAAGTAGATCATGTTGTTGAAAAGTTTTTCGAGAATCTTTGAAAATTGTGGGAGGAGCGATACTGGTCTGTAGTTGTGTTTATTTCCTTGCTTGAATAATAGTATTACTTTTGCTATTTTCATTTTCTGCGGGAATGAGCCAGTTTGAAATGATAGATTACAAATATATGTAAATGGTTTTAATATGCCATCAATAGTTCTTTTTACTAGTGCCATATCAATACCATCACAATCAGTAGATAATTTATTTTTACACTTTACAGCAACAGATTTTACTTCTAGGTCATCCACCGCTGAGAGAAAGACTGACCGAGGGTTATTTCCAATCAATGTTTAACTCACGGTGTCTCTTCCTTGGTTTGTAATTTTTGCTGCCAACTCTGGTCCAGCATTTACAAAAAATTATTCATTCCATTTACTACCATGTTCTTATCATAATTATCACCACAATTATCAGTAAAATACTCTGGATATATTGTTTTCTTAGTTCCATTTTTCCTTAATTTATTTAATATGTCCCAGACTCCTTTTATATTATTCTTATTTTCATTTAACATTTTCCTATAGTATAATTTTTTACTAGTTTGTGTAGAGGAGCTGGAAATAATGAGGCGGTTTTGTTTAAAAGCAGCGTTTTAATGATCAGCTCTCCTATCTTGTCTCATCAGGTGCAGAGCGTGGCAGAAGGTAAAAACAGACAGAATTCTGCCAGCTCGCTGATTAAATACAGGCACACATCAAAAGACAGGCATTACAAAGGCTGACATCCCTCGTTATCTTAATCCCCCCATTGTCCTGTTATTTCCTCTCCTCATCTTGGGAGGTGATGGGAATTCCTCTCCTCGCCTTGGGGGGTGAGGGTGACTCCTCCGGTCTCCGCCGTCGCGCCCTGGGACGTCTTTGTTCTTTACACGGCGGGTGAGATTCCTTTGTCCTTTCAGAGGTGTGAAGTTCCTTCCATATGCAGTCACCAAACATCTCACATGTTCTAACATATGTAGGTATGGAATATATGAGTAATATAGACCACAGGCCCCCCAAACAACTAGGAAAGGACAACAGAAAGATTCACAGTCTAGAACAGTTACTACGACATACTACGTGTTAAGCTGTTGCCACAGAAGAACTTTCTAGCAGCCATGCTTCTAAGATAGTTCAGTGGTAATCATAACAGTATAGTAAAATCATAAGTCAGTCCTAAACTGTTGCAGCACAATTAGAGAATAATTGTGGAGTGGTTGGTATCAGTCCCTGTGCTGTCTGGGTTTAATTCTTCTCCCAAAACTGCTGTAGGTTGGTTTAGGCGTCCTGCTGGGACCTTCTTGTGAGGAATCTGCAGTGTGGGAAGGGGAGAGATTATTTGTTCCCTGCCTGGGGGCTGAGACTTTTCCCTTGGGGGGTCTACCTCGCCGAGGTGCTCGTGCCAACTGTGCAGGTTCGTCTTTCAACAAGAAGGCAGGTTTAAGTCTGTCAATGCTGACTGTTTCTTTTCTCTCCCCATAATCAAGCACAAAGTGTTTATCACCATGTTCCAGCACTCTGTAAGGGCCATCGAATACTGGGCGTAACGTTGGTTTTAGAGCTTCATGCTTAACAAAAACGAACTCAGCTTTTTTTAAAGTTTGAGGGACAAAAACTCGTGGGAAGGAGTGATGAGCTGGACCGGGAAGAGAGTCCGGTCCGTTGCTGCCTAAAAACCTTGGGACTGGCTCTGGGTTCTCTGGTAAAAATTCACCTGGGAGTCTGAGAGGCTGAGCAAAGACTAATTCTGCAGGGGAAGTGTCTAGATCCTCTTTAGGTGCAGCACGCAACCCCAATAAAACCCAGGGAAGTTTATTTACCCAATTTGTGTCCGTTAGTGAGGCTCTGAGGGCGGCCTTTAAGGACCTGTGAAAACGCTCGCATAACCCATTAGCCTGAGGGTGATAAGCGGTGGTGCGATGAATTGTTGCCCCTAAGCTGTTGGACATGGCTGACCAGAGCTCTGAGACAAATTGAGGCCCCCTATCGGACGTGATGTCCGATGGGACGCCGAAACGTGCCACCCAGTTTGTCAGAAAAACGCGAGCGACTTCCTCCGCTGTAGTTGCCGCTAGAGGAACTGCCTCTGGCCAGCGCGTGGTGCGGTCTATCATTGTTAGCAGGTGTGTGAAACCTTGGGAGGAAGGTAGTGGTCCCACTAGGTCGACATGGATGTGGTCGAACCTTCTAGCAGGGATTGGAAAAGGCTCCAGAGGGGCTTTTGTGTGTCTGTGTATTTTGGCGCGTTGACAAGAAATGCACGTTTTTGCCCACTCTTTTACGTCTTTGCGCAGGCCTGGCCACACAAACTTTTCAGCAACCATTTTGACCGAGGCGCGCACACCTGGGTGCGCAAGGGAGTGAATTGCATCAAAAATGCGGCGGCGCCAAGTAGCTGGTACTAACGGGCGAGGTCGGCCGGTTGAAATATCGCATATTAGGGGGGGCACGCCGTCGCGTAACCCTTTTTTCTCCAGCCTTAACCCTGTTGGTCCAGACAAGAGCGCGCGCACGTCCGCGTCACTGTTTTGTTCTTCTGCTATGGCTGCATAATCTATCCCTTCATGGATAGGTGCTGCGTATGTGTCTGTGTTAGTGAAGAGTTCCGCTGCTGAGGCAGTATAATCTGTCTCCTCGCGCTCTGGCGGTGCCACAGCGCGAGAGAGACAGTCCGCTACTACGTTAAGTTTGCCTGCTACGTGTCGAATGTCTGTGGTGAACTCTGAAATCGCAGCCAGCTGTCTTTGTTGTCTGCCCGACCATGGTTCTGAAATTTTAGCCATAGCAAAGGTGAGCGGTTTATGGTCTACAAAAGCCGTGAAACTCCGCCCTTCTAACCAAAACTGGAAGTGGCGGATGGACAAATGAAGCGCCAGCAGCTCTCTGTCAAAAGTGCTGTATTTGCGTTCAGTTGGGTTTAGCGATTTGCTAAAGAATGCTAAAGGTTGCCAGACCCCACTGAGAAGTTGCTCTACAACTGCCCCTACGGCCAGGTCTGAAGCATCTGTGGTTAGTGCAATGCGGGCCGCGGGATCTGGGTGAACTAACATTGTGGCATTAGCTAGGGCGTTTTTAACTTCCGCGAAAGCGCGTTTGCGCTCCGGGGTCCATTCGACCGCGTTGGAAGCCTTCTTTTTTTTGAGCGCGTCATATAGGGGCTGCATGAGCTGAGCTGCGTGGGGGAGGAAGCGGTTGTAAAAATTAACCATCCCCAAAAATTCCTATAGCGATTTGACCGTTTGGGGCCGTGGAAAACCTTCTATCGCACGAACTTTGTCTGGAAGCGGAACTGCCCCTTTCGGGGAGACTTTGTGTCCCAAAAAATCAATTTGCGAAACGCCGAATTTGCATTTGGCTGGATTGATTATTAGCCCGTGCTCCTCTAGCCTCTGAAAAACGGTAGTGAGGTGCTGCTCGTGTTCCTGCTCGGACGAGCTGGCTACCAGCATGTCGTCGAGGTAGACGAAGACAAATGGGAGGTCGCGTAGGACCGCGTCCATCATACGTTGAAAAGTTTGGGCCGCACCTTTGAGGCCGAAAGGCATTCGCAAGAATTCAAAAAGGCCGAAAGGGGTTATAACCGCCGTTTTAGGAACGTCTTCAGCTCGGACTGGGACCTGGTGATAACCGCGGACTAAGTCTATCTTTGAAAAAATGCGCGCACCCGCTAGATGCAGTGAAAAGTCTTGAATGTGAGGGATTGGGTAGCGGTCATGCGCTGTAGCGTTGTTTAATCTGCGGTAATCTCCGCACGGTCTCCAAGAACCGTCGGATTTCGGAACCATGTGAAGTGGTGAGGCCCAGGGGCTCTTCGAGCGTCTAACAATGCCCAATTTTTCGAGAGTTGCAAACTCGTCCCGTGCTATGTTGAGCTTGGCTGTGTCTAAGCGGCGAGCTTTGGCAAAAACGGGAGGTCCCGTTGTCGGAATGAAGTGTTTAACTCCGTGTTTAGCTACAGTGGCTGAGAATTTGGGGGTTGTGAGTGCTGGAAATTGGGTGAGGAGTTGCTCAAACTTACCTCCTGCCGTGGTGACGTTGGCCTGCACAGGTGGTGGAGAAACTCGAGCTGAGCATGGAATAGAAGCAAAAGATAGTGCATTAACCAGGCGCCTATTTGCTAGATCCACTAATAACCCGTGTGCACACAAAAAATCTGCGCCTAACAAGTTAAAACTCACCGCCGCTACAACAAATGTCCATCTGTAGCTGCGGCCGTGGATGAGGAGGTGCAGGCTCTTTTCGCCGAACGTGTCAATGTCAGAGCCGTTGGCTGCCACTGCTCCGTTGCCCCGGGTGCCCATGGCTCGATCTGCGTGGGAGGGCATGACGAAACTCAGCTGAGCTCCTGTGTCGATGAGGAACTGCTTGCCTGTGTGTCCATCCGTCACGTACAACAGCTTATTTTTCTCGCCGAGAACCGCTGCTGTTAACGGCCCTCGGCTTTGGCGTTTTCCCGACATCGCGAATTTGCAGGGGGGAACGCATTTGCGGGCTTTCTCAGTGAAGCGGTGGTGGTAATAACAGACGTCGTTCTGTTTGTTACGTTTGGACCGCGCCGCTGTCACCGTGGGCTGGGTCTGCTCCGTGGGTTGTGGCTCTCCATGGCTCGGGGCGTCAGTTTTGAGGTCTGCGGATGCCGCTGTGGGTGTCAGCTCCTTGCAGGCGTTGACGAGCCGGTAAGCCTCGTTGGCCAGTGTGCGGAAGTCTTGGTGGTTGCTGCACTTCATGCTGGCGAGTGTCCCTCTCATGTGTGGCGGCAGCGTGCTGAGGAAAATAAACTGGAAGAGGAAATTGTCATTGTCCTCTTCCTTGAGCTGCAGCAAATCCTCCATGAGGGCCTTCGGATTGCCCCCTCTGTGGCCGTAGACCGCCAGGATCTTCTCGGCTCTTTCCTCCGCTGACGGGACGTAGTTCGCCACGATGGTCGCCTTGAGCGTCTCGTACTTGTCCCAGGTCGGTGGTCGCCGGATCAAGCTCCGCACACACTTCGAAGTGGCGGAGTCGAGTTTGGAGACGATATGATAGAACTTCGTATCGTCTGCCGTGATGCCCGCCAGTATGAATTGGGCTTCAGCCTGCTGAAACCAAGAGGCGGGGTCTTCTCGCCAGAAGTCTGGCAGCTTGACAGCGACGGCGTTCGTGCACACCATCACTGTTGTGCCCGCCGGGTGAGGGTGCCTTGCTTCGGCACTCACGGCGGTGCTGGAGCTCGGTTGAGCCCTCTCAATTCCTTCTGCCGGGGGGAACAGTTGTTCGTCCGCTCCCTCGTCTGCGTAGTTGCTGGCGTCTGCCTGAGTCACCACGGATGAGTCGCTTGAAGAAGAACGCCTCCGGTCCATACTCGCGTCAAGGTCACCAGTGTAGAGGAGCTGGAAATAATGAGGCGGTTTTGTTTAAAAGCAGCGTTTTAATGATCAGCTCTCCTATCTTGTCTCATCAGGTGCAGAGCGTGGCAGAAGGTAAAAACAGACAGAATTCTGCCAGCTCGCTGATTAAATACAGGCACACATCAAAAGACAGGCATTACAAAGGCTGACATCCCTTGTTATCTTAATCCCCCCATTGTCCTGTTATTTCTTCTCCTTGTCTTGGGAGGTGATGGGAATTCCTCTCCTCGCCTTGGGGGGTGAGGGTGACTCCTCCGTCTCCGCCGTCGCGCCCTGGGACGTCTTTGTTCTTCACACAGCGGGTGAGATTCCTTTGTCCTTTCAGAGGTGTGAAGTTCCTTCCATATGCAGTCACCAAACATCTCACATGTTCTAACATATGTAGGTATGGAATATATGAGTAATATACTGTAGACCACAGTTTATATTATTTCAGTTAATTTATTTTTATATGTTTTATATCTTTTTGGAGATTCTTTAGTTTTTAATTTAATGAGATTTTTATAGACATAATTTTTCTTTTTACAAGCATTTTGTAACCCCCTGGTTAACCACGGGCAATTTTTGTATTTATAGTTCTTACTAATTTCTTTAATTGGACAGGTTTTTTTTTATCAAATAATGATTTAAATATATCAATAAATTTATCATATGCCAAGTCCACTTCTTTCTCCCTATAGACAACATCCCAATTCTGTAACATGAAGTCATATTTTAAAGCACTGATTGTATCTTCTGTTTGTATTCTTTTATAAATAATCTTTTTTACATGGTTTATTATTATTCTTACTCTCATTAACCCCATAATTAACGTCTAAGGAAACAAATACAGGCAAGTGGTCACTAATGTCATTTATTAGTATACCACTCACCATATTATATTCAATAACATTGGTAAAAATGTTGTCCATCAGGGTAGCACAGTGTGTTGTTATTCTCATAGGTTTTGTAATTTTTGGAAATAAGGTTAAGCTATACATTATATCTAAGAAATCTTCACTTGGTTTATGTTGTTTTGTTTTCATTAAATCTATATTAAAGTCACCACAAATAAAGATATCTTTTTGTCTTATTTTTGTATATCGTGGAGGTAAAAGAAAACATGTTTATAGACGATTATCTTAATTTTTGCTCAAAAATCATCCAAAATTGTACATATGATACCTTGAAGTGAATCATAAGTTAATCCATCTCTCCCAAGTGCTGATATTTTTAGTGAAATTTAATAAAGGTTGAAGACTTACTGGGCAGCGCGGTGGCAGAGTGGTTAGCACTGCGGCAGCACAGCAACTCACCCTTGGCCGGGGGATCCTGGGTTCGATCCCAGCCCCCGACCAACAGTGATCTGTGTGGAGTTTGCATGTTCTCCCCATGTCTGCGTGGGTTTACTCCGGGATTTCTCCCGTTTCGTCCCACATGCCAAAAACATGCAAGTTAGGTTAATTGGCATCACCTGGGGATTCTAAATTATCCTTAGGTATGACTGTGAGAGTGAATGGTTGTCTGTCTCTCTGTGTTGGCCCTGCGATGGACTGGCGATCTGTCCAGGGTGTACCCTGCCTCTCGCCCAAAGATGCTGGGATAGGCTCCAGCACCCCCGCGACCCGAAAAGGATTAAGCGGAAGAAGATGGATTAATGGATGGATGGTGGAGGTAAAAGATCAGGTGAGATGCAACGAGCTGGAAGGGTGCAAAGTTTTATTTCCTCCAACATAATGAGACGCACTTTGTAGCTCTGTGCGCTACTGTGCTGCGGAGACATGTCACACAAGCTCTTTTATCCAGTGATACAGACGGGGAGAATGCATGGCACATTAGCATATCAGTCAATACATATCATTAGCGTGACCAACTGGCGCCAGGATGTCCTCTCCCTCATCCCGGGATGCATACACAACAGTCCATTGTTCTGGTTGAACCCAGGCGGTCTCTGTATGTGAATTGTCCTCTGTATGTAAATTGTCCTCTGCTTCCTCCAGACCTGCTGAGTGTGAGAAATGTCCGTGCAGAGTGTGGTGGGTCACCACAATATATCTTTTCCATACCATTTCTAAATTTTTCCATATCAGATCCCGGTGCTCTCTATATACAACTTACTATTGTGTTTTTTCTATTTTCCATCATAATTACCTCCACCAAGGAGGTTATGTTTTTGCCAGCGTTTGTCTGTTTGTTTGTTAGCAACATAACTCAAAAAGTTATGGATGGATTTTGATGACATTTTCAGGAAAGGTGTATCATGGCACGGGGAACAGATGACTAGATTTTGGTGATGATCTGAGAGTGCACACCTCCACCAAGGGCTTTGTTTGCATTTGTGCAGCAGGATTACACAAAAACTACTGGATGGATTTAGATGAAATTTTCACCAGAGTTGGTTCTTGGGCTAGAGGGGAAGCCATTACATTTTCCGAGATGATCTGAGAATGCATACTTCCACCAAGGCTCTTATATCCTCACAGACTGTTAGCAACAATACTCCAAAACTACTGGATGGATTTGGATGAAATTTTCACCAGAGGTGGTTCTTGGCCTACACACAAACCCATTACATTTTGGGGGTCATCCATGACTGCATACCTCCACCAAGGCTCAATCTTCTTGCAGTGGTTTAGTAGGATTATGTAAAAACTACTGGATGGATTTTGCTCAAATTTTAACCAGAGATGGTCCTTGGCCTGCAGACGAACCCACTACATTTTGGAGCTGATCTGTGAGCGCATACCTCTACCAAGGCCCAATCTTGCAATGTATGGTGGGATGGAGGTGGGGAGATACAAACAGATGGATGGACAAAGGGAGGGAAGGAAGAAGCCTTGGCGGCGGTATGAACTCTCTGAGTGCTTTTCTAGTTTCAATTGTTAACTATTCCATAATTTCATTCACTGTTCATGTCATGCCGTCCATTTTTTTTACTTTTTAAATTTCTATCAACATACAGTGCTACCCCACCACCACTTTTACATTTCCTATTTTGTGTGTACATCTCATATCCATGTAGTTCAAAATATACATCTTTTTCTTCATTAATCCATGTTTCAGTTATTGCTATAATCCTAAACGGGGTGGTAAATTGATTTAAAAACTCCTTAATACTATCAAAGTTGGCATAGAGACTCCTACTATTAATATGTATTATTGTCGATATCTGATCCGAGTTCATAATTCCATTTAACTGTTGTTCATCATAACAAGTACACTTATTGTTAATATGATTAAAGTAGTTGTTATCTGGGTCAATATCACCTAAAATATCTTGTGGTTGCTGTTCAGTATTTACAAAGGTTTCAGCTTCAATTTGACATAATACATTTCCATCGTTAAATGAGGAAGGATGATTGGTTAAAGTTCTGATCATAATTTGTGTCAACAATGTCTACCAAAAAGAAAAAAGAGGAAAAAAAAACAAAAACAAAACAAGAAAAAAAAAACCACAAAAATTTCCACTCATAATCTTACTGCGCTATTATTCATGCATAAAAGCTATGGTTTAAATTTGTCTAATTCCTCCATATCTCTAATCATTATTACTTTAGCTTCTTCTGGAGTGTCAAGCAGTTTTATCCACACCTTACAGTTCTTTGTCCTCGTCAATTGTATTTTTCCCTGTTTTCTGAGAGCCCTGGCTTGTCGAGCTATTTCAGAGTTCTTTTTTGTTAAATGTTCGTATACATAGACAGCCGTTCCTATCAGTTTTCTTGCTTGTCGCAGAAGATCAGTTTTTGTTTTTCTGTTGACAAATCGGATGATAATCACTGGTTTTCCTTTATTGTCTTTTCTAGGTAACGTGTGGCAAGCCGAAATAGTCTTATTATCCACAACAATGTTTTTAGAGTTGAAAAAGTTAACACCTGCTGCTCAAGAGTGTGTGATTCTGCCAGTGTTTCATCCTGCCCATCCTGGTTATCAACTCCAGCTGTCACACATGTATAGGAGCGGTGTGTGGTGTTAAGACCACTCACAATGACATCATCCATTCTTGTATATTGTTCTAATTCATCCACACGTCTTTCTAAGAAATTAATTTTCTTGTCTTTTTCCATAATTTCAGCCTTTAATTCACGCACTTGCTCCATAAGGCCAATAAGCAGAGTTTGTTGTTTTGCTATCTTAGATATTCAGACATAAAATTTAGTGAGAGTTTGATCTCCTCCAACTCCTTTCCATTTGTCTGATTCTTTTTCGGAGGCATAATGACTAGACTGATTGGGATCAGAGGAGAAGCTCACCTTTTGGCTAGTACAGGAGCCGAAGTACGTCCGATGGCTAGTGGAGGCCGTCAGCTGGCTTTGTCGTCTAATTATAGCTGTTATCTGGTAGTGAGGCTGAGGCTCTCCCGATGGCTAGTGAAGGTCGCTAACTGGCGTCGTCATCTGGTAGCTGGATCTGCCAGTGAAGCCGAGGTAGCCAAGGCTCCCTCGGTACCTAGAGGAGGCCTCTAGCTAGCGTCATCCTATCTGGCGGTGAATCCGAAGCTCTCCTGGTGGCTAATGGAGACCGTTAGCTTGGGTCGTAGCCTGGTAGCGGGTATCTGATGATAGCAGGATAATTTCTGTTAGTGCTGCCAGTATCTGGTCCAGCTGACCTCGGATCCAGCTGGGGCCTCAGTTAGCTCCTCCACTGGGCTCCACCGCTGTAGTTGAGCACTGATCCGGCCGGGGCCTCGGTTAGCTCCTCCGCTGTTAGCTCCGCCGCTTACCACAGCTGTAGTTGAGCTCCGATCTGGCTGGGGCCTCAGTTAGCTCCGCCGCTGTAGTTGAGCTCTGATCCGGCCAGAACCTCAGTTAGCTCCTCGGCTGTTAGCTCTGCGGCTTACCGCCTCTGTAGTTGAGCTCCGATCCGGCCGGGACCTCAGTTAGCTCCTCCGCTATTAGCTCCTCCACTGTTAGCTCCACTAACACGTTTGAAACCACGTTTCTGTCAGTCTGCCCCAGGGCAGCTGTGGCTACAGAAGTAGCTTACCATTGTCTGTCTGGCGTCATATGCAAAGACAGCTGAACTGCAGACGAACTTCCACAGTTTGGGGTAAAAATGATGTGTGTATGGCCCCTCTGACACAACTGCTGCACAGGTTCTTCAACAGTCAACGTTTTGTGGGAGACTGGCAGAGTAAAGAAAACATGGCTGGAAAATCTTGACAAGTTCTTGCCCAACTCAGAACGTGACTTCCGGCTTCCTCTTGTCCTTACACACGTGACTCCGCGGGGGGTGATGCAATCTAACATTTAATAAATTGTCCACTTGATTCATAACAAGCCTGCTAGTATGGCTAACTAAGCAGCAGTAAGCCACCAGAATGGCAGCCACAATGGCCAAAGAAAAGGAACCAATGATGAACTCAAATCCATTCGTAACTTTTGACTGGGTGTGGGGCTCCCTTGATCCAGCCCCACAATGCAACACTGAAAAGAGCTGGCACATGCACATAGTTTTTAAGCTGCAGGATACTTTAAACAGACACTAAGGGGACAACCCCATATGAAATGAAACAGCATTATTTAGGAGAAATCCTGACTTTGATGCAATATAGCAAGATATTTGAATGGTATGACAGTACGACTATTATCATATGTAATAAATGCACAATATTATTTGTTAATTGTGAAGAAAAAATTGTATTGTTGAAATTTACATTTACTGTGGAGTTTGCATGTTCTCCCTGTGTCTGCATGGGTTTACTCCGGGATTTCTCCGGTTTCCTCCCACATGCCAAAAACATGCAAGTTAGGTTAATTGGCATCAAAATCTGGGAATTCTAAATTGTCCTTAGATATGAATGTGAGAGTGAATGGTTGTCTGTCTCTCTGTGTTGGCCCTGCGATGGACTGGTGATCTGTCCAGGGTGTACCCTGCCTGTCACCCAAAGATGCTGAGATAGGCTCCAGCCCCCCTGCGACCCGAAAAGGATTAAGCAGAAGAAGATGGATGGATGACTGTGCGTGCACCGCTCAACAACGAGCTCATGTCATCACCTAATGCAGTGATGCCATTGTTTTTGTTCATCATTGTTCAACAGCATAATAGAGGCTGGAACAAATAGTTTACAGGAATTTGGTTTACAAGGTTTTCAGATTTTTTTGTATATCAGTAGGTCTACCATTTTAGTCTCAACTAAAATCTCTTACATTTTAAAACCTTGTGAAAGTCATAATTCCCTAAAAATGATAAATCGTAGCAACCTGGAAAAGTGATACCAGTGCTCAGGCGCTAATAGCTGCAGTACTTCAGATTCCCACCTAAGGCTGTATCAAAAAGCACATCAATCCAAATAGACCTTGACGTAAAACACCAATTTACCAGAGAAATAAACATAATACAGCATTTGACACACAAAAAAATGGATATCTAAGCTAATTCATGATTATGGCTGATTTTATTTAAAGACAGACTCCAGTGGATATAAATCCCCTATAAAAACAAATCTACATTATCTAAAATGGTATCTTATGCCCTTTTTTCTATTAAAAAACCTCGTCTTACAGTTTTGTATCAATATCTTTTCCCTTTTCCTCCTCCTTCCAACTGCAGGATCTGTGAATAGGCCCACACCCATCCCACAAGGCTAAGGGTGGCTAGCGCTACATTAAACAGAATAAATCCTGTTATAAAAAGACTTACCGGTTGAAGGACATGCCAAGTTGTATGCACGGTGGCTCATCATAATGACTGAAACTACACTGGTCCTTAAAAGCATCTTAATAGTAAAACCCATCTTAATTTGGGTCAAGCTTTCAAAGCAGCTGTCCAAAAATGCTGAATTATTTCAGTTCAGTCTTTAATTCCACCCTCCTCCCCTGAGGATTGGCTCAACACTATGACCTGTTATACAGGTACATCTCAAGAAATTAGAATATCATGAAAAAGTTCAATATTTATGGTCACTCATTTCAGAAAGTGAAACCCATATATTATATAGATTCACTACACAGAGACTGATAAATTTCAAGTGTTTATTTATTTTAATTTTGATGATTATGGATTACAGCCCATGAAAACCCCAAATTCAGTTTCTCAAAAAATTAGAATGTTACATAAAATTAATTTAAAAAAATAGTTTTTTAATAGAAATGTTGGTTGACTGAGAAGTATGTCCACGTACACACTCAATACTTGGTTGGGGCCCCTTTTGGATTAATTACTGTATCAATGTGGCGTGGCATGGAGGTGATCAGCCTGTGGCACTGCTGAAGTGTTATGAAGGTCCAGGTTGCTTTGATAGTGACTTTCAGCTCATCTGCGTTGTTGGGTCTGGTGTCTCTCATCTTCCTCTTTACAATACTCCATAGATTCTCTATGGGGTTTAGGTGAGGAGAGTTTGCTGGCCAATCAAACACAGTGATACCATGGTCATTAAACCAGGTTTTGATATTTTTGGCAGTGTGGTGGGGGGGGGGGGTGCCAAGTCCTGCTGGAAAATGAAATCAGCTTCTCCATAAAGCTTGTCAGCAGAGGGAAGCATGAAGTGCTCTAAAATTTCCTGGTAGATGGCTGCGTTGACTTTGGTCTTGATAAAACACAGTGCACCAACACCAGCAGATGACCTCTGTTCAGATAAAAGTAAATTTTGCATTTGACTTGGAAATCAAAGTCCCAGAGTCTGGAGAAAGAGTGGAGAGGCACAGAATTTAAGTTGCTTGAGGTTTAGTGTGAACCTTCTACAGTCAGTGATGATTTGAGGAACCATGTCATCTGCTGGTGTTGGTCCACTGTGTTTTATCAAGCCCAAAGTCAGCGCAGTCGTCTACCAGGAAATTTTAGCGCACTTCATGCTTCCCTCTGCTGACAAGCTTTATGGAGAAGCTGATTTCATTTTCCAGCAGGACTTGGCACCCCTCCCACACTGCCAAAAGTATCAAAACCTGGTTTAACGACCATGGCATCACTGTGTTTGATTGGCCAGCAAACTCTCCTGACCTAAACCCCATAGAGAATCTATGGGGTTTTGTCAAGAGGAAGATGAGAGACACCAGACCCAACAATGTAGATGAGCTGAAGGTCACTATCAAAGAAACCTGGGCCTCCATAACACCTCAGCAGTGCCACAGGCTGATCACCTCCATGCTACACCACATTGATACAGTAATTAATCCAAAAGGAGCCCCGACCAAGTATTGAGTGTGTACATGAACATACTTTTCAGTCGGCCAACATTTAAATTTATGTAATATTCTAATTTTTTGAGAAACTGAATTTGGGGTTTTCATGGGCTGTAAACCATAATCATCAAAATTAAAATAATAAACACTTGAAATATATCACTCTCTGTGTAATGAATCTATATAATATATGGGTTTCACCTTCTGAAATGAGTGACCAAAAATATTGAACTTTTTTACGATACTCTGATTTTTTGAGATGTACCCGTAGTTACGGCATCAAAAATGTTCTCTCGACTTTCGGTCTGGACACCATGGTGGTAGCAGCTTAACGCTGAAGCTCCCAGATCCCATCCATGAAAATACCATGAAGATCAGATTTAACGGATTTATGGAAGAGTGAAAATCAAAAGACAAAGTCATTATGCCTAAAGGAAAACATAAGAGATCAACATTTACCAGGCCAAGACACGCATCGGCCGGAGAATCTGACCTGGAAGACAACAACCACTCGGAAATAGAGGAGCAAAATGAGGCTAGCAACACAGTTAGCTTAAAAACGGTACTTCAAGAATTAAGAGAATTTCGCCGAGAGTGTTGGGCCGAATTTCGTGAAATTAAAGATGAAATAAAAAGGACAAACAACAGAGTGGACCAGGCTGAGGCCCGAATCATGGAAGCAGAGGAAAGAATAAAAGGGCTGGAAGAAACCACACTGGAATTACTCAAACGACAGACAACACTGGAGGCTAAGCTAACTGACATGGAAGGAAGACGAAGAAGGGACAACATAAGAATTCATGGTCTGAAAGAAGGAGCTGAGGACGGTTTCACCACAATGGCTGCATGCGTGGAAACCATACTGAGAGAGAAATTGGAAATTCCCCAATCCACCGATTTGAAAATAGAAAGGGCGCACCGTTCATTAGCCCCAAGGCCGTCGGCGGAAGCCCCCCACTGCGATTGGTGGTGGTGAAGTTTTCCAACTTCAGAACATAAGAAGAGGTTTTGAGACTGGCTTGGCAGAAAAAAGGATTTATGCACCAAGAAAGAAAAGTTTTTGTGGAGCATGACTACGCCCCGGAAGTCCTTAAAAAGCGTTGGGAATACAATGATGCTAAAAAGGTGCTAAGAGAGAAGAAACTGCGCTTTCAAACTCCATTTCCGGCGAAGCTGAGGGTTTTTTACGGGGAAGAGACGTGTCTCTACAACTCGGCAGAAGAAGCAACCAGGGATATGGCGAGAAGAGGGCTCCCGGTAATGGTGCATAAACCCGCAGCAGACCCGACCGAAAGAATCAAGGCTCAAACGTGGTGCACACAGAGACCCTCAAAATCCACAGGCCAGCAGCGGGAAACCCAGCACCAGGGCTATAAGGAAAAACTGGACGCTTTCAGGAGGAAATAACAATATTTTTTGTCAATCTGCGCATCCAACCCTCCTCCTACAAGGTAACAAACGTTAAAGGAGATGCAGAATCAGCAAATATGAAGTGGTAAAACATTTCATGGAACAGTCATAATATTAGAAACAAATAAGTCTTTAAAAAAAAAAAAACTTGTTAAAATAGAAATGTGACAGTGAACCACATGAACTCTCCACACTAACAAATACTGTATTACCGTGATTGTTCGCTGTGATGGTGGTGGGAGGTTGCGCACAATTTCATAGGGTATAAGCATAAAAAAAAAATAAAAATAAAAAAAAAAAAAAAAAAATCATTACAAGTTCGGATTGGGATCTGAAATTCATGTTAAAAACATGGGACAACTTACAGGGGTAAGAGAGGGCCCTCAACACATAACAGAGTTTGAGGAATTTCCCTCAGAGCCAACACACCAACCACAAGGCTCTTCTAAGGTCGCTAAAAAGACCTCAGTTCAGGAAGATCTTTTGACAGTTTTTTGTTTTAAAGTTTTATATACTATGTTCTTTATGTTTTTTTTGTTCTTAATGTTCTTTCAGTTTTTGAGTAGCATAAAAGAGGGCCACTACACTGTTATACTAAATAAGACAATACAATGGAGAAACAGGGTGTAACCAAAATAATCTCATATAATGTAAAAGGGATCCTGAATCCAGTTAAAAGATCCAAGATTCTAGGCAAAATGAAAAAAGACAAAGCAGGAATAATATTTTTACAGGAAACCCACCTAACAGACATGGAGCTCACTAAACTTAATAGACAAGGGTTTAAACTGATCTCTTCATCTTCATATAAGTCAGGGAGGAGGAGGGGGGTAGCGACATTGATCTCAACCAAAATTATATTTGAAAAAAATTCAGAACACAAAGATAAAGAAGGGAGATTTAGCATAGTACTTGGTCGGCTAGCGGGAGAAGATATCACCCTGCTGAATGTATATGCACCTCCAGGGGCTAACTGGAAATTTTATAAAAATGTATTTGACCTAATGATAACTAAAGCCCAAGGTTTAGTGATATGTGGTGGAGACTTCAGTCTAAGACTGAATCCATACTGGGATGCATCAGGTAATTCTCCACATCAAAATAACACTCAAAGTAGAAAAACTTGGATGCTACTAAAAGAAATGGGAATCTGTGACGTGTGGCGGGAATTTAACCCCAGTGTAAAAGATTATACATTTTCACTTCCGGTTATGGCAGCCACGTAGGAAGACATGTTTCACACTGCTCTGCTCTTGAAAATAAAAAAAAATTACTAAAACTCTCTTAATTGGAACAAAAACCCATCCTAGCGTTTTGGCGCGGATATGGTAAAGACTAAGGCTGGAAAATTAGGTGGAGTAAAAGGTAACTCGACAAAACAACCCAAGCTAACAGACTTCCACACTCGAGGCGAAACAGAGAAAACTCCAGAGGCATGCCGGAGGAGGGAGCCAGCGGCTTAGTGGGAACAGTTGAAGAGGGGACAAACGCAGTGCTCACTGTCATCAACTCCATGAGAACAGAGTTTTCGTCTAAATTCGACGGGATTATAACAGCGATAGAAGGTATGAGAAAAGAAATAAACGACTGCATGGAGCGAGTGTCGCAGGCGGAGCTCCGAATTTCAAGCGCTGAAGATGACGTCACCAGCCTGCAAACTAAACTGCAAACACTGGAATTAAAATGCAAACGTCTGGAAGATAACGTCCTAGACTTGGAATCCCGCTTGCGACGTAATAATTTGAGGCTGGTGGGCCTCCCGGAGGGAACGGAGGGACAGGACCCGTGTTCCTTTTTGGAAAAGTGGATTCCAGAAGCACTGAATAACGCGGATCTGCAGTCATCGGACGTTTTAGAGAGAGCTCACCGAATCGGCCCACCGAGAGATAATAAGACACCACCGAGGACACTGATTATGAAGTTCCTCAACTACAAAGACAAGATGACAGTCACCAATGTGACGCGAGCTAAAGGGGAAATTAAATACCAGGACCAACAGGTGCGGTTCTATCCGGACTTGGCTGCAGGAATACAACAATTGAGAAAACAGTTCGACCCCGCCCGCAAAGAGCTGCGCAACTTAGGGATTCGTCACAGAGTAATTCATCCGGCAAGACTGCTGGTCACATATAAGGGGAGAACCCACACCTTCAAGACTCCTCAAGAGGCGCAGGAGCTCATCAAGCAGATCCAAAAGGAGACTGGCGGGAGCTAAGCATGAACATGACAAAGGTAGAACATTTAAGCATATGTACAGACATCTGATTGATCTGAAACATAAACATGTCTACAAAATACAGACTGTATTAAAAAAGAAAAAAGTTATGATGTACAACGTTGCTATAAAACTTTGAAGTTATGTTAACTACAGAAGAGAGTTAATGTCATAAGAATAGTCATCGTCATCATCGGCGGTCACTCGTAGTCGAGTATGACTGTCCTCCCTCTTGGTCCTTGTGGGTCTTCAGGTGGGCATAGAGGCCAATTCTGGACCCAATTATTCTGCTGCAATGTGGGCAGGGGAATGTAATGGTGGTGGGTTGGGGTTGGTCCTGATTGTTGGTTGCTCTCTCCTTCCTGAGTCTGCGTTTGTCTTGTGCAGCATGATGGAGGTCAGCGTTATATTGTGCAGCACCCTCACGGACAATGTTTCTCCAGGTCACCCTATCGGTTGCCATATTTTCCCAAGCTTTTAGGTCTATGTGGCACTTCTTTAGGTTTGTTTTTATGTTGTCCTTAAATCTCTTCTTCTGGCCTCCTGGAGCCCGCTTCCCTTCAGCTAGCTGGGAGTACAGGACTTGTTTTGGGAGGCGAGAGTCAGGCATTCGGATAGCATGGCCAGTCCATCTGAGCTGGTTTTGGGCAATGGTGGCAATGATGGTGGGAAGGTTAGCCTCCTCCAGGATGCTGGTGTTGGTGCGTCTATCCTCCCAACTAATCCTGAGGATTTTTCGGAGGCATCTCTGATGGTGTGCCTCAAGTGCCTTTAAGTGCCTGCTGTATGTAGTCCAGGCTTCTGATCCATACAGGAGAGTGGGGAGCACCACCGCTTTATAAACCAGGATTTTGGTTTTCACTTGGAGATCGCGGTTCTCAAAGACTCTCCTCCTTAGCCTTGAGAAAGCCTCACTGGCACTGCTGAGGCGGTGGTGTATTTCATCATCGATGACGGCTTTTGATGAGAGGAGGCTGCCAAGATATAAGAAGTGGTCCACATTTTCCAGTCGGATGTTATCAATGGAGATGTTTGGGGGTATGGCAAGTGTACTGCAGTTTGGTGATGGCTGGTGGAGTATTTGTGTCTTTTTTATATTGACGGCCAAACCGAGCTGTTTGTATGCTTTGGCAAAGGCAGACAAGATGCACTGAAGGTCCTCTTCTGAGAGGGCTACGAGAGCGTTGTCGTCTGCATACTGCAGCTCCATGATGGATATGGTGGTGGTTTGACCTTTAGCTCTAAATCGGTTGATGTTGAGAAGTTGACCGTCGATTCTGTACGTGATTTTGACTCCCGGGGGCAGATGTTGGTTCGTGAGATGGAGAATAGCAGCAATATAGATGGAGAATAGTGTTGGAGCGATGACACATCCCTGTTTGACTCCCGTGTCAACCCTGAAGGGTTCTGTTTCGTCTCCACTGCCACTGAGTACCGTGGCAGACATATTGTCATGCAGCAGTCTCAGTACCCAGATGTATTTTTCTGGGCAGCCAATCTTTGCCAGAACCAGCCAAAGGGCCTGACGGTTTACTGAGTCGAAGGCTTTGGTAAGGTCTATGAAGGTCTATGAAGGCCATGTATAATGGTAGATTTTGTTCCCGGCATTTTTCTTGCAACTGCCGAGCAATGAAAATCATGTCTGTTTGGGTGAAAACCACTCTGGGACTCGGGAAGAATGCTCTCTGATGGGGGGGGGGGGGGGGGTGAGTCTATTGGCCAAGACCCGGGCAAAGGCTTTCCCTATGATGGACAGGAGAGAAATGCCACAGTAATTCCCACAAACTGCCCTGTCCCCCTTTTTAAAGATGGAGACAATCAAGGCATCTCTGAGCTGTGCAAGGATTTCCTCTACTTCCCATATTTTCAGGAGCAGGGCATGGATGTGCTTCAGAAGATCAGGACCGCCTTTCTTTAGGACTTCTGCTGGGATGCTGTCAGGTCCAGCAGCCTTGTTGTTTCTCATCTTCCTGATGGCATCCTGTACCTCATCCAAGCTAGGTGGTTTTCCCATGCTTTCCTCTATGGGTTGTTGAGGGAGTTGATCAAGGGCCTCCATCTCAGGAGTGGTGTCCCTGTTTAAGAGGTCCTTATAATGCTCTTTCCACCTGTCTGCAATTGCCTCCTTGTCCTTCAGAAGCAAGAGCCCAACTTTGGAGTGAAGGAGGGTTAGGCAGTGGTGGCTGGGGCCATATACCGCTCTTGTGGCATCAAAGAATCCTCTCGTGTCTCCAGAGTCGACAAGCTGCTGGATCTCCAGGGCCTTCTTTGTCCACCACTGGTTCTTCAATTTCCTAACAAGTGTTTGTACGGCTGCCTTCGCTTTGGCATGGGCTGCTCTTTTAACCTTGCAGTGAATGTTATTTTGCCAGGTGATAAAAGTTTGCCGCTTGATGTCGATGAGCTGTTGGATCTCACTGTCATTCTCGTCAAACCAGTCTTGATGTCTCCGCTTTTTATGACCGAGGATGCTTTTGCAGGAGTCCACGATGGCAGTGGAAAGTGTGCTCCAGTGTTTTTCAGTATCCTCTGGGTACTGTTTGGGCAAAGCTGCCCTAAGAGTATCCTGCAGCTGTTGTTGGTAGATAATGTCATCCAACAACACAATGTTAAGCTTTGGCCGGCTCTGTCCTTTCTGCAACCTTCTTTTCCGCGTTAAGCGGATAGACATGATGGAGCGAATGAGGCGGTGGTCAGTCCAGCAGTCATCTGCACTGGTCATTGCTCTGGTGTTACGAACATTGCGGCGATCTTTGAAGCGGACTATGATGTAGTCAATGAGATGCCATAATTTGGAGCGGGGATGCATCCATGATGTTTTGAACTTGGTTTTCTGACAAAAAAGTGTGTTGGTGATGACCAGGTTGTGCTCTGAGCACTTGGTTAGCAGTACTATGCCATTGGAGTTTGTGTTTCCAACCCCTTCTCTCCCCAGCGTGCCGCTCCATAGATGATGGTTTCATCCCACTCTGGCACTAAAGTCTCCAAGCAGGATTAACTTATCCTCCTTTGGGACTTCAGAAAGTATTTTGTCCAGGTCAGCATAGAAGGCCTCCTTTACTTCATCCTGTGCATCAAGCGTTGGAGTGTAGGCACTAATAACGGTGGCCATTTGACTGCAGGCAAGCATCAGACGAATGGACATTAGGCGCTCGTTGATGCCCACAGGGAGTTCATGGAGGTGGTTGATGAGGCAGTTCTTAATAGCAAATCCCACACCATGGATTCGTGGTTCATTTGTAGGCTTTCCCTTCCAAAAGAAAGTATACCCACCTTTTTCCTCCTTCAGCTGACCTTCATCAGCCAGTTGGGTCTCGGAGAGTGCTGCGATGTCGATCCAGAACTTCCTTAGCTCTCTGGAGATGATGGCAGTTCGCCTTTCAGGTCGATCACTGGCTTGGTTGTCCATAAGGGTTCGCACATTCCAGGCTCCAATATGTAATTTTGTATGTTTCTGACCGCGTGGTGGTTATCCCTCTGGATGCGTATTCCCTCTGGATGCGGTATTCCAGACAGGATTTTGTGAGGCAGGCTATGTTTGGGGTACCTTTTCTAACCCCTCCCCTACTGGGGTGAGCAGAGTGGATCCTAAATAGGGCTGCTCAGTCATGAGTGCAGCTGCCGAGAAGCTCTTTCTCCCTCAGTCCAAGAGCTTAATGACTGTATCAAGCACCCATCGCCTGTGTGCCAGGTCGTGGCTAAGAACTCCCAGACTTCACTGTCCTGTCCCCGTTACCACTTCCTGATCGCCACAGGACTTTATCTTGTCCAAGATGTAAAGTGGATGGGCTCCCTTCGGGAGGACGCCTGCGCGTGACGTCTTTTATCGTGGGGAGACTGATGCGCCTGCAGCCACCACACGGTCCTTGGCAGAGAGGGGCCTGAATCCAGTAGCATGGAATCCAAAATGACTGGAGACCACTCTCTGTTGCAGCCTTCATCCGCCTTCAGTGTCGTTGTGACTCATGGTGTCATCCTCCGCCACTCCCGCCGTTGAGGTCTTTCTTTCTTTCTTTCTTTGGATCACTCTTGGTCTGGGACCTCCCCCTCAACCTTACCGCCATGGGTGACCCTACCAGGAGCCAAAAGGCCCCCGACGGCATCGCTCTTGGGATCATTGGAACACACAAGGTTCTCCACCGCGACAAGGTGGCGATCCATGGAGAACAAGAATAAGAATAGTAGTAGAGGGCAAAGAGAGAGTGGTTTGACTGATCCTCGCAGGTGTGGAACAGTCACTAGCTATAACGGGAGACAAAATTTTTTGATTTTGGGGGGATTACCACGAATGTGGGGAAAGGGAATCTGTTTTTGTTTAGTTTGTAGGATGAATGTTCCATCATCCATGTTTTTGCTTCTCTGTAAGAGTATGTTCCTATTGCAAGGTAATCTCAAACTCCTTATTGATCATAGATCAAAGCGTTAATCTTAATTTAACTTCATGGAATTGCAGAGGTCTACAAAATCTTAAAAAACTTAAACAAGTCATGAATAAAATAAAAGACATAGATTCAAAAATTGTATTTTTACAAGAAACTCATCTATTAGAGGAGGATGTAAAAAGAATTAGGAGAAGATGGTAAGGTAATGTGTTCACCTCATCATTTTCATCCCGAGCTAGGGGAGTTATGATTCTCATACATAAAACAGTCCCATTTCAAACGAAAAATGTAATTAGAGACAAATTTGGAAGATATCTAATTATCCAAGGATCTTTGTTATTAGAAAATATAAATCTGGTGAACTTATACGGCCCCAATATTGATGATCAAAACTTTTTTGTTAATTTATTCCTCACTTTATCATCACTTACAGGGCAGCATATAATAGCAGGGGATTTTAATTGTATATTGAATCCCAGTATAGATAGATCAACAGGACTGGACTGTACGCACAATGGATGTAGGATGACCATTAATCATTTTATGAAAGAATTGAGATTGCTAGATATATGGAGAGAAATGAAACCACAAGTCAAAGCCTATTCTTGTTATTCTAATACCTATAAGACATTCTCACGTATAGACTATTTTTTGATCTCTACAGAATTAAGGTCCAAGATTCAAAACTGTTTCTATAACATTGTGATCTCTGATCATGCACCCTGCTGTTTAGTATATGTAGATAAGAAATTGACAAAGGGCCCAGTTAGGTGGCATTTTCAACATAAATGGCTTCAGGATGAGGAATTTGTTAAGTACATAGAAAAACAGATAGATGAGTTCTTTGATATCAATACTACACAAACAATGGCATGTATAAAGTGGGAGGCTTTCAAAGCTTTTATTAGGGGGCATATTATTAGTTATACTGGTTCAAAATCTAAGAAGACCTGAGAGGAGAGAGTCCAATTGGAACGTAAAATAAAAATTCTTCAAGAAAAGGTGTATGCAGGAAGTAACCCACAGTTAGAGAACGAATTACTGATTCTGAGAGCTGAATATGACAAAAAAAATCAGCGAATAGAGCTGCCTCGAGTCTTCTAAGATTGAAGCAAACTTTTTATGAACAAGGTGAAAAATCAGGAAAATTATTGGCATGGCAGATTAAACAATTAGAATCTAAAACACCAATTACCAGTATTATAAGTAACGGACAGGTAGTTATAGATCCTTTAGAAGTTAATAGTGCCTTTAGAGATTATTATGAAAAATTATATGATACAAAAAATGAAACTGACTTAACAAAACTAAATGGATTTTTGGGTGGATTATCCACACCAGGTATTCCAAATGAAAACAGGGAGATACTGGAGTCTAAAATTAGTCAAGAAGAAGTTGGGCAAGCCATTGATAATATGAAATCAGGAAAAAGAGCAGGACCAGATGGTCTTCCAGTCGACCTCTATAAAAAATTTAAGAATAAATTAATAAAACCACTTTTGGAAATGTTTTAGAAGCATTTCAAAATGGTAATTTACCATCATACATGAATAATGCCTTAATTATACTGTTGCCAAAACCAGGTAAACCCTCTAATAAATGTGAAAACATGAGACCAATAAGCCTATTAAATGCTGATCTTAAAATAATCTGTAAAATTTTAGCAAAACGACTACAAGTAATATTACCAAATATTATTAACCGAGATCAGAATGGCTTTATAATGGGAAGACAAGGCTTCCATAATGTAAGAAGACTATTTAATATTATTTATTCCAATAAAGAAGCACTGGATACAGCTCTCCTATCATTGGACGCCGAAAAGGCCTTTGATAGGGTCGAATGGCCCTATCTTTTTGAAGTCCTACAAAGGTTTGGACTTGGAAATAATTTCATAAAATGGGTCCAGATAATATACAATAATGCTACAGCAGAAATCCTAACAAACAGCAATATCTCAAAATCAATAAAAATCAATAGAGGATGTCGACAAGGCTGTCCACTTTCACCTTTATTGTTTACTATGGCAGTTGAACCTTTAGCGATGCAGTACGTTTACATCCACAAATATATGGAATTAAAGTAGGACCAACAGAACATAAAATCTCCCTGTATGCCGATGACATAATTTTGTTTATGTCGAATTTTAAAAAATCAATTCCGACCTTGTTAAATTTAATAAGGAACTTTGGGGAAATATCAGGATATAAAATAAATAAAACTAAATCTTCAATATTAATGCTAAATGAGACCCAGAGAAATCACCCAGCTCCTGAGGTAAATCAATTCAATGTTGTAGATCAGTTTAAATATTTAGGAATTCAAATTTTGCCTAAGCTAGAATCAGTCGCCAATGCCAACTATGAAGCCTTAATGACAAATATTAATGAGTTGCTTCAGAAATGGATGTCACTACCAATGTCAATGATCGGGAGAATTAATATACTTAAAAGTAATATCTTACCAAAAATACTTTATTTCAAAACATTTCTTTACCACCACCTTCAGATCTACGTATTCTCAAGAATTAAAAAAAAGTTAGTGGAATTTATATGGAACAATAGGAAGGTTAGATTACATTTGTCCTTACTATACTTACCATTTGATTGTGGAGGTCTGAAATGTCCAAACTTTATGTTGTATTACTGGTCAGCACAACTGAGGTCTATGACATATTATTTTTCATCAAATGATCCTCCTCACTGGACTGAAATGGAAACATACAATTTACCTTTACCTCTTCTCTTATTCATATAGTCAGACTCGGCTAAAAAATTACAGAAACAAGTTAAAAATCCAATTGTAAAGCGTATGATCAAAATGTGGTGTGAAACTAAAAAATATTTAAAAGAACCACACTCACTGTCACAATTTAGCCCAATATGGGGTAATCAGTATTTTACACCAGGGAGAGCGGATATTGTATTTAAAGTATGGAATTTAAAAGGGATTCAAAAGATTCAAGACTTATATTTGTCACACTCAGATAACTTAAAGTCTTTTGAAGAACTGAGGATTAAATTCAATCCTAATAGAACACACTTTCTTAAATATCTTCAGCTTAGAAATGTTATTCGTTCAAATCAAAATAATGCTCTCACCCAACCTACTTATTCAACTTTGGAAAAAATTTTGATGAAAGATAGTAAGAGAAAGGGTATTATTTCAGCGTTTTACAACTCATTGACACTATTCTCAAGTGAAAACTCACAGAAAAGACTGAATGACTGGAAAGAAGACCTGCAAATTGAAATTTCAGAGGAACTATGGGAAATGGCTTGTGCAGGAGCTCAAACCAAATCAATAAATGTACGTCTTAAACTGATACATTTTAAATGGTTAATGCGGATGTATGTTACACCAGTGGAATTAAATAGATATAACAAAAACATACCAGATACATGCACAAAATGTATGGAAAGTAAAGGAACCCTATTTCACTGTTTATGGGAATGTAGAAAAATCAGAATGTTTTGGGAAGAGGTGAGGGTAACAATTGAAAAAAATAATTTCAAAACAAATCACATTGAACCCTAAACTGTTTTTGTTGGGTCTGTATCCAGATAAACATAACTTTAATAAGGGTGAAAGAGCATTCATAGACCTCAGTTTGCTTAATGCCAAAAAATGTATTGCACTACTGTAGAAAAAGACTCATAGACCAGATGTGACTCTGTGGTTAAGACAGATGTTAACAAACCTTCCACTAGAAAGAATAACATATATACTGAAATCAAAGGAAAATGTGTTTGAGAATATATGGAGACCTTTGATTGATTATGTAAAGAAATTATAACTTCTGAAGAAGAAGGTGAATGATATGTGTGGACCTTGCAAATTCCAAGCTGGTGAATGTATATTATGTATTCTTATGTAATAGATTACCTAGACTAAACAGAGGAGCATTGTTGTTGACTTGTTTTTGTTAATGGCTGTTGTTGTTTTTATTACACTTTTTTTTGTTATTTTGTTATTGTTCTTTTTAATTTTTAAATTACTTTTGTGTTAGCGTCTGACTGTGTGCTATGTTTGTAAAAAAAAAAAGGTTCAATAAAAAATACTGTGAAAAAAAAAAGATTATACACTTTACTCAGCACCACATTCATCATACTCAAGGATTGACTTTTTTTTTTTTGTTTGTTTAATAGAGACATTGGAAGAGTAAAAACATGTAAAATAGGACTGATGGATCTCTCTGACCACAGTCCGATCTATATGGACTTAAATATCCAAAAATACACAAATAATACATTTTCTTGGAGGTTAAATTCAAATGTGCTAAAAGGACCACTGAAAGATGAATTGGAATCAGATATTCTCAGATATTTGGAAGAAAATGATAATGGAGAAGTATCCCCTTTAATACTGAGGGACGCATGCAAAGCTGTAATAAGGAGAAAGATTATCACAAAACTGGCACTCCAAAAGAAACTGAGACAAGAAAAACTAATCACATTAGAGTCAGAACTTAAGAAACTAGAAAAAGAGCACAAAGACAATACTCATTCTAATGACTTGCTCAAAATTAAGGAAATTAAAAAACAAATAAACGAGATCTACACAATAGAAATCCAGAAGAAACTTACTTTTCTGAAACAAAAATACTATGAAACAGGTAGCAAATCGGCAAAATTACTAGCCTATAAATTGAGGAAACAACAAACGGAGAGAGCAATCTACAAATCAGAGACCCAGTATCAAAGGAAATAAAATTTAGAATTCAGGAAATTCTTAAAAGCTTCGAGAATTACTACAAGAACTTGTACTCCCGCAAAAAACACATCCAAAGCCTTCCTAAATACATTAAATCTTCCCCAACTTACTGAGTCACAAAATAAAAAACTACTGTCAGAAATACAACCTAAAGAATTAGAAAAAGCAATTATGAAACTTAAAGCTAACAAATCCCCAGGAGCAGATGGTTATACAGCAGAGTGGTACAAAACCTTTAAACAGCAACTATCTCCTCTCCTCCTGAAAACATTTAACGATGTCCTCCACACAGGGGAACCCCCCCCCCTTCCTGGAGAGAAGGGGTCATTGCAGTCATACCTAAACCTGAAAAGGATAAACTAGACTGCTCCAACTACAGACCAATCAGTGTGTTAAATCAGGACTATAAACTTTTTACCACTATCCTTGCCAAAAGGTTAGAAAATATACTGACAAACCTAATTCATTTAGACCAAACAAGTTTTATAAGACAAAGACAGACACAACATAACATTAGAAGCACTTTAAGATAAGATAAGATAAGATAAGCCTTTATTAGTCCCACAATGGGGAAATTCCAGGATTGCAACAGCACAGGGATAGCAACACTCAGAGCAACAATCAGAAGGCAAGAAAAAAAGCAAGCAAGCAAGAGCAGCTAATATACATATGTACATATTACTATAAAATATATATATACACACACAGACACAGTGCAGAACATTGTAGCTGTACTTTACACATAATTCATCATATAAAAAAATATAATTTAAATGCAGCCATATTGGGACTAGATGCTGAAAAAGCATTTGATTCAGTTGACTGGTCTTTCCTATATAGAATCTTATCCAGTTTCAATTTTCATAACAACTTCATTAAAACTATCCAGGCATTATATAAAAAACCAACAGCTAAAATAAGGATTAGTTAGTTAGTTAGTTAGTTAATTCCTTTCACGCCATGAAGGCGCATAGGGCGGCGCCCATCTCCGTTTCCCTGACCCTAGGCCACACAGCTACTGTAAGTAGTGAAAGCTACAGTGGGGGGTCAGTCCACTGGTAGCTCTGTGCGTAACTTTACTTTCCCCGTTCCATTATACGGAGCACCACGCTAGAAGGCAGAAAGTACCATTTTTATATGGTCTTTGGTATGACCTGGCTGGGATTTGAACCCCTACCTCCCGGGTGTGGGGCAGATGCTCTACCAACTGAGCCACCACTCCGGCTAAAATAAGGATTAATGGTAAATTATCATCATCTTTTGAATTGGAAAGAGGATGTCGTCAGGGCTGCCCCTTGTCTCCACTGCTCTTTGCAATCTTCATAGAACCTCTGAGCCAATGGATAAGACAGAATCAAAAAATTCAAGGTATTACACTTGATCAGAAGGAACATAAAATAGCACTCTTTGCTGATGACATTTTAATATACCTGGGGCAGCCGGACACCAAATTTCCAGAACTAATCTCAGTTTTTTCAGAGTATGGAGAGTTATCGGGGTACGAATTAAACATGCATAAAACCCAAATTTTAACATTCAACTATGACCCAAATCAATATTTACTAAGCAAATTCAAAACTAACTGGGAGATGGAATCTATGAAATATCTGGGGGTCAATATCCCGAAACAACTCAACAAAATTATAACACTAAACTATGATCCACTGATGGCAAAAATAAAATCTGATCTAGCAAGATGGAATATGATACCATTCTTGGGTACTGCACAAAGAATTGAAGCAGTCAAAATGAATATACTTCCACGTCTTCTATACCTTTTCCAAACAATACCGGTAGAACCTCCCAAAAAAACATGGCAAGAACTGGACAGAAGGATCTCAAGATTCATATGGCAGGGCAAGAGACCTAGAATCAGATATAGAACCCTACAGCTAAACAAAGACAAAGGTGGGCTCGCGCTGCCAAATATCAGGGACTATTTTAAAGCCGCGCAAATTAAAACTTTAGTAGAGATATGTAACCCAGTCTACACTGCACAATGGAAGGAGATAGAATGCCAAATAACAAGTGACATCCCCCTACAGGCGATAATAGGGAACAATGTCTTACCTAAACTTCTGAATAACACTAACCCGTGGATAGAGACCCCGCTAAAAATTTGGTTTAAGATAGCGGCACAGTGAGGATTGTGGGGAGCCTTGAATAACGAAACTGAGTTGCATTTAATTCAAGTTTATTTCAAGCAACATTCCCACAGTCTGCTCTCATCCCTGAACAGAGAAAACAAGAGGAAGACACACACCCCAGTCCTCACCTTTCAACATTCTCACATCAAAGCATCTCACATCAAAGAATCTCCCTTTATTCCCCTACATCAATTTATTCCCCTACATCAACCTTTTATTTACATAACTCCCCCCCTCTCTCCTCCCAAGCCTCAGAGGTCAGAAAGCCTTCTGTTCACACCTATGGTTTGAGCCTCAGAGGTCAGGAAGTCTTCTGTCCACCACAGGGGGTCCGGCTCTCCTTCAGAGGTCAGGAAGTCTTCTGTCCACCACAGGGGGTCCGGCTCTCCTTCATCGTGAGGTTAAATCAAATATGCCTGTGTCCCACATCTGCATGCACAACTACACAGCCATATAACCCCCCCCCCCCCCAAACGATGAAGAAAGGACTATTCCCTAAAATTCAATAACACATTACTGGCTACTGTATACTCAATACCAACATTCAGTCCGTGCGCCGCTTGGGCTTCAACCGTCTGCCGAATCTGCTGTGAGTTGGCCCCGCCTTGCCTGCGGCGCCGTCCTGCTTCGGCTCTGTTGGCTGAGGAAGAGAGTGATTATTTGCCCCTTGCGGGGGCCTGCCTCGTCGAGGCGCCACTGCGACCGGCACAGATCCGTCCTTCATGACAAAAGCAGGTTTTAGTCTGTCAATACTGACTGTCTCTTTTCTGTCTCCCAAATCTAGCACAAATTGCTTATCACCTGCCTCCAGCACTCGAAATGGCCCTTCGTAAGGAGGTTTGAGCGTTGCTTTTAGTGCTTCGCGCCTGACAAAAACGAAATCGGCATTTTTCAAAGCCCTGGGGACGAAAACTCGTGGAAAAGCGTGATGAACCGGACCCGGAAGCGTGTCTGTTCCCGTGCGAACTAACGGTCCTAGAGCAGAGAGAGGTGGGGGCTCCGGGTGCTCTGGTAAAAACTCGCCTGGCAGCCTAAGAGTTTGTGCGAATACCAGCTCCGCTGGGGAGGCGTCTAAGTCCTCTTTGGGCGCAGAACGCAACCCTAATAAAACCCATGGCAGTTTATTTACCCAATCTGCATCCGTGAGCGACGCTCTGAGTGCTGCCTTCAAAGACCTATGAAAACGCTCGCATAAACCATTAGCCTGAGGGTGGTAAGCCGTAGTGCGGTGAATTTTGGCTCCTAAGCTGTTGGCCATCGCTGACCACAGCTCAGAGATGAATTGAGGTCCTCTATCGGACGTAATGTCCGACGGAACCCCGAAGCACGCCACCCAAGCCGTTAAAAAAACGCGAGCCACCTCCGCGGCCGTGGTCGTCGCAAGCGGGACCACTTCCGGCCAACGTGTGATTCGGTCCACCATTGTCAAAAGATGCGCGAATCCTTGCGATGCCGGTAGGAGGCCCACAAGGTCGACGTGTATATGGTCGAACCTTCTGGCTGGAATGCGAAACGGTTCTAACGGGGCTCTTGTGTGCTTGTGAATTTTGGCCCGTTGACAGGAAATGCAGGCTTTCGCCCATTCCTTCACGTGCTTGCGTAGGCCCGGCCAAACAAACTTTTCTGCCACCATTTTCACCAACGCGCGCACCCCCAGGTGCGCCAGCGAGTGGACCAAGTCAAAAACACGGCGGCGCCACGTGGCTGGAACCACCGGACGCGGGCGCCCCGTCGACACGTCGCAGATCAGGGGGGGCATACCGGTTTGTAAACACTTGCTCTCCAGCCTTAACCCTGTTGGTCCAGACTGGAGCGCGCACACGTCTGCGTCCGCCCCCTGGTCCGCTGCCATGGCTGCATAATCTATACCCACGTGCACCGGGGCTGCGCACGCCACCATGCCGCTCTCCTGCGGCGCGGTCACGGTGGCCCGTTCTGCCTCTGCGCATGGTGGAGTCGTGAACGCGCGCGAGAGACAGTCTGCTACAACATTGAATTTGCCCGCAACGTGCCTAATGTCAGTGGTAAATTCCGAGATCGCGGCCAGCTGCCTCTGCTGCCTGCCGGACCACGGGTCTGAAATTTTAGCCATGGAGTATGTGAGCGGCTTGTGGTCTACATAAGCGGTGAAGCACCGTCCTTCCAGCCAGAACTGGAAATGACGAACAGCCAAATGCAGCGCCAACAGTTCTCTGTCGAACGTGCTGTATTTTCGCTCAGCCGCGCTTAAGGATTTGCTAAAGAAAGCCAAAGGCTGCCAAACTCCGGCGACCTGTTGCTCAATAACGGCCCCTATAGCTAAATCTGAAGCGTCTGTCGTCAGCGCGATACGTGCTGCCGGGTCTGGGTGGGCCAGGAGCGCAGCGTCAGCCAAGGCTTTCTTAACCTCTGTGAACGCGCGCTCCCGCTCCGGGGACCATTCAACCGCCTGGGTCGGTT
The DNA here is from genome assembly GCA_020510985.1 of Pholidichthys leucotaenia. NCBI lineage: Eukaryota > Metazoa > Chordata > Actinopteri > Cichliformes > Pholidichthyidae > Pholidichthys > Pholidichthys leucotaenia. The sequence continues at coordinate 398,791,186 of CM035836.1, forward strand.
TTTGCTTTTTGAGCGCTACATATAACGGTTGCATGATTTGAGCTGCGTGGTGCAGGAATCGGTTGTAAAAATTCACCATCCCCAAGAATTCCTGTAGTGATTTGACCGTTTGTGGCCGGGGAAAACCCGCTACCGCGCGTACTTTATCTGGTAACGGAACCGCTCCCTCTGGGGAGACGCGGTGCCCCAAAAAATCGATCCGCTCAACGCCGAACTGGCACTTGGTTGGGTTAACTATTAAGCCGTGCTCTCCCAGCCTCCTAAAAACTGCTGTGAGGTGCTTTTCGTGTTCGTCCTCTGAAGTACTCGCGACCAAAATGTCGTCGAGGTACACAAACACGAAAGGGAGATCGCGTAACACGGCATCCATCATCCGCTGAAACGTTTGCGCCGCCCCCTTGAGACCAAAAGGCATGCGTAAAAACTCGAAAAGTCCGAACGGGGTTATTACCGCTGTTTTAGGAATGTCCTCCGGCTGGACTGGGACTTGATGATAACCGCGAACCAGATCAATCTTTGAAAAAATGCGCGCCCCCGCCAGGTGCACCGAAAAATCCTGAATGTGCGGGATGGGATAACGATCGTGCGCCGTAGCATTGTTTAGCCTGCGGTAATCACCGCACGGTCTCCAGGAGCCATCGGCTTTCGGTAGCATGTGTAGCGGCGAAGCCCACGGGCTTTTTGACCTACGAACGATGCCCAGCCTCTCTAGGCTGGCAAACTCCTCGCGCGCAATGGCGAGCTTAACTGCATCCAAGCACCGAGCTTTTGCAAACACGGGAGGACCAGATGTAGGTATAAAATGTTTCACTCCGTGCTTCGCGACTGCCGCTGAAAAAGTGGGCACAGTGAGCGCTGGAAATTGGGTGAGGAGTGTGTGAAACTTACCACCTGCTGTAGCGACGTGGGTCTGTGCTGGTGGCAGGGACACTCGCGCTGAACAGGGGAGAGAGTAAAAATAGAGTGCATTTACCAGCCGTCTTTTAGCAAGATCAACTAACAGATTATGTGAACACAAAAAATCCGCGCCCAACATGTTGAAACTCACCGCCGCTATTACAAAAGTCCATTCATATGTGCGGCCATGTAAGCATAAAGGCAAGGTCCTTTTCCCGTAGGTGTTGATGTTCGAGCCATTTGCCGCCGTAGCTCCGCTACCGTGGGGTCCAGCCACTCAGTCCGCGTATGTTGGGGTGATGAAGCTCACTTGGGCTCCGGTGTCTATGAGGAACTCTCGTCCGGAGCGCGCATCTGCGATGTAGAGCAGCTTGTTGCCTTCACCGAGAGTCGAAGCTGCTAGCGACCCTCGGTCTTGCCGTTTCCCGAACTCCTGAAGTTGCAGGGTGGCACACACCTGCGTGCCCTCTCAGCGAACCTCCGATGGTAAAAGCAGAGATCCTCTCCTCCGCTGTGTCGGGGCCGCGCCTCTGCCACCGGCCCAATGGCTCCACCTCGTCGTGGCCGTGCTGCCGCCGTCGTCGGCCAGCCTGGGTCTGCCGCCTCTGGCTCCCCGCTGTCATGGGTTGCCACTGTGGTTGCTTGCCCGCCGCAGGCGTCCAGAATCCCATCTGCTTCCTGGGCCAGCTCCCGGAACTCCTCCAGGGTGTGACATTTCTTGCCAGCCAGCATGCTTCTCGCATGCGTCGGGAGGGTGGAGAGGAAGATGAACTGGAAAAGGAAATCATCCTTGTCCAACCCTCTCAGCTGTATCATCTCCTCCATCAGGACGCTCGGCCTGTGTCCTTCCTGGTCTAGCAAAGACAGGAGCCTCCTCGCCCTCACTTTGGCCGAGGGGGTGAAAAACTTAATGAGGGTGGATTTCAGCTTGTCGTACCTGCCGGTCGCGGGTGTCTGCTCCACCAAACTCTGCACACACTGAGCTGTGGTGTTATCCAGTTTAGCGATGACATGGTGGAATTTAGTGTCATCCACCGTTACTCCTGCGAGGGCGAACTGCGACTCCGCTTGCAGAAACCACGACCGTGGGTTATCCTGCCAGAAATCCGGCAGCTTGACGGCCACAGCGTTCGCCAGCTCTGGACTTCGTGAGTCCGGGACCCTGAGACCTTCTCCGGTCATTCTCAACGTCGTTAGTCACCAATGTGGGGAGCCTTGAATAACGAAACTGAGTTGCATTTAATTCAAGTTTATTTCAAGCAACATTCCCACAGTCTGCTCTCATCCCTGAGCAGAGAAAACAAGAGGAAGACACACACCCCAGTCCTCACCTTTCAACATTCTCACATCAAAGCATCTCACATCAAAGAATCTCCCTTTATTCCCCTACATCAATTTATTCCCCTACATCAACCTTTTATTTACATAACTCCCCCCCTCTCTCCTCCCAAGCCTCAGAGGTCAGAAAGCCTTCTGTTCACACCTATGGTTTGAGCCTCAGAGGTCAGGAAGTCTTCTGTCCACCACAGGGGGTCCGGCTCTCCTTCAGAGGTCAGGAAGTCTTCTGTCCACCACAGGGGGTCCGGCTCTCCTTCATCGTGAGGTTAAATCAAATATGCCTGTGTCCCACATCTGCATGCACAACTACACAGCCATAAGGATCCTCTTTTTGGATTTCTCCAGTGCCTTCAATACCATTCGGCCCCCCTTGCTTCGGGATAAATTAAGCAAGATGGGAGTGGACTCCCACCCGGTGGACTGGATCTCTGACTACCTCACTGGCAGACCACAATATGTCGGGCTGAAGGATATTACATCTGACACCGTTGTCTGCAGCACTGGAGCCCCCCAGGGCACAGTATAGGCCCCTCTTCTCTTCACCCTGTACACCTCGGACTTCTGCTACAACTCGGAGCTGTGTCATATTCAGAAGTATGCCGACGACACAGCCATTGTTGGGTGTATCAGGGATGACAGAGAGGAGGAGTATTGGAGACTAGTAGGGGACTTTGCTGCATGGTGCCACACTAACCACCTACAGCTCAACACCTCTAAGATGAAGGAGCTGGTTATTGATTTTGGGAGGTCTAGACCAAGACCTCAACCAGTCCTGTTAGAGGGAGCTGAGGTGGAGGTTGTGGATTCATACAAATATCTCGGGCTGTGGTTGGATTATAAATTGGATTGGACAACATACATTAGCCACTTGTATGGGAAGACACAAAGTAGGATGTACTTCCTAAGGAGATTGCGATCCTTCAACATCTGCAGCAAACTTCTGCGGATGTTTTACCAGTCGGTGGTTGCCAGCGTCCTCTTTTACTCTGTGGTGTGCTGGGGGGGCAGTATATCCAAGAAGGATGTGTCCAGACTGGATAAACTGATCAGGCGGGCCGGCTCTGTGGTCAGCGCGAAGCTGGACACCCTGGTGACGGTGGCAGAGATGAGGACTCTGGATAAACTGTTGGATATAATGGACAACATCAGCCACCCTCTGCACACTGTCATCAGTGACCAGAGGAGCCTGTTCAGTGAAAGACTGCTCCTTCCCAAGTGTCGGACCAACAGGCTCAAGAACTCTTTTGTCCACCATGCCATCACACTCTATAACTCCTCACTTGGGGGGGGGGGGACATAGAGTACAGAGGACAGTAGGGCATTCATAGTGAAATAACCTTAACTTAACCATACTTGTACAAGCCATATTTAGCCTTATATTTATACTGTGTATATTATGTTAAGTGTTTATTAAGTGTCTATTAAGTGTTTATTTTTTTCTTTTTTGCTTTTCTGATCTGTATGCTCCTTTTATGTGCTGCTGGAAATTTTAAATTTCCCAGAGGGAGTCATCCCAAAGGGATTAATAAAGTTAAGTCTAAGTCTAAGCTAAGTCAGAGAGAATCAAACTAAAGAACCCTATCGATTATTGCAATGGATTTCCTATGATCAGGACTTTACTCCTAATAAAACAGACACTAGATTTAAAAAGTGGAAAGAGAACGGACTGATAAAATATTATGATTTTTTTTAAAGGGCAAACTTTAAGAAGTTTTGAAGATTTGAAAAAACAGGGTCTAGTAAATCAAGACCTTTACAGGTTCTTTCAGCTTAGACACCACATAAACAAAATACTTAAAAAGGAGGATTTGGAAAGGGACCAGTCAGGTGTTCTGAAGGTTTTCTTAATGGCATATAAAGGGATCTCAGGGATCAGATACATTTCTAAAATATACCAAGGTCTTCAAGACTTAAAAGGAGACGACAATATATTGTCTCCTTAAAAGGAGACAACAATATATAAAAGAGAGATGGGGAAAAAGAGGGGAATTTCACTTTACAACTGGAAATATGGAAAAAGCTAAATAAAGAACAATAGAAAAGTACCTCATCCCTGCTGTGGAGAGAATTTGGATGGAAAAATTTGGTAAGATTTTTCAGAACACCTGCACAAAACAAATTTACTCGTAAAGGGTTGAATTGTTGGCGCTTGTGTGGTGAAAACACTGCAAATCATTTTCATGTGTTTTGGTCATGCCCAGTTATCCACCAATATTGGATCAATGTACAGACAATATTGGGGAAAATATTCAAAGTAACAGTTCCCTTTTCTTTTGTAACTTTGTATTTGGGTTTACTACCGGACTCACTGGAAAGACGAGGAGAAAAATACTTATTCACTGTTTTAATATTGGCAAGTATAAAAGCTCTAACAAAAAAATGGATGTTGAAAGACTGTCCTGCACCTGAAGATTGGATTAACGTGATTCAGGACATTTATTCGATGGAAAAGTTGACATTTGCACTGAGACAGGACATGGACGGGCTCTTGAACTTTTGGCAACCCTGGAACACATATGTGTTTTCCATCAGATCTAATCTTTGACAAACACCATTTCAATAATGGCACCTCTCTTTGTTCCAAAGCTACTCAGATGCTCTTTTATTTTTCTGCTTTTGTTTTTTTTTTTAAATTTCTCTTTTTCTTTCACTTAAAAAAGGGTGTTGTAATAATTTTTTTTCCAATGTTGTCAAAAAACAAAAAAAGGGGGAATATGTGATGAAAATGTAAACAATGCAATGCTGTAATGACATGTATACCCTTTACAAAAACTTAAATTAAAAAAAAAAAAGTTCTGTCTAAACTTGCCTTTTTACAGGGGCAGGAGCTTAACTGAAATTTCACTGTAAAAAATCCCCAGACATGACACATTTGAGTAATTTTGCTTTTGATATGTCTCGTGAGTCATAAAGAACATGTTACAGACATGTTAACAGGAAAAAAAAAAATCAAATTTCGGTGGTCATTTTAACAACCTAGAACGATTCATTAGTAGCGGTGAGGCCTGTTTGACTGACAGGCAGTTGCGAATTGTTGTGGTCTGTGAGGATGGTTGTGGTGTTACAAACACTTCTAATTTTGGATGTGTAATATATTGCTGTTTGGATAGAGCTATTAGCGTCAGTGACTTACATTGAGTGCCCATCAGCATAGGGCCTGTAAGGCTATACATTTGTGATAGACTTTTTTTTTTCTTTGCTGCTGAGCTCAAGTGAACCTCTTGTAAGCTGAGATCACATTCAGCATTCCAAAAGTCTAATGTCTAATGCAGTCAGTGCTACTGTATATAGATAAATACAAATGAAACAAGTGTACTTATTGCACTTTGTTCTTCCTTATTTTTGCAAATGCATTTATTGTTATTATTGGCTCTGCATTTTTTATTTTTTTTTTTTTGTATTTTCCAAGAGAGCTGTTTTTACATGGTCATCCATCTTGGTTTAAAAGCTATTTTTTGGGAGGACTGTTGACTTGAACGGACATCTGCGATCAGCATTGCTCCGAGGTGAAGGAATGCAGCATAAGAAAAGATGTGGGGTTGCTTTTAATGTGTCGTTTTACAGCAGTCACCCTGCTCCTTGTTCTGACATGTTTGGACTACTTTACAATGCCAAAACCCACTGTGACACTATAGGTAGCTGTTTATAGTGATGCCATCAGCGCAGATGGAATGGCATTATATTGGTGTCAGTGTTTGTTTGCTTGTTTGTTTGTTTTGGGGGGGGGCGTCATTTTAATACCATTATTAGACAAGTAATGAGACAAGTAATGACATGAGAGTCAACTTTGTGAAAACATAAATAATGAGACAATGAAATACAGCTAACAAGAGCACTCTAAGGCGAGTGCAAGATCCCCATGCTTACTGACGGAGAGCAGTTTTCAACTTTTCAATATACAGTAATTACTGTGGCAGAATCAAATTATGATAAGTCCATCATCCACGAACACACAACAAAGTACCCAACCCATAGATGTAGGTCAGGAGTCCAAGTATGGTGATCCTAGAGAGCTTTACACATTCTATAGCAAGAGCATAGGGAGTGTCCACCTTGACCTTTGACCTTTTGACCCCAAACCTGTAATCAAAGGTTATGGTCTTAGAATGAACCTGTGTACTACGTTTGGTGACAAGATATACTTCATAAGGCATTTTGATGTTGACCTTTGACCTTGCGATCCTAAAACCACAATCACACTTCAGGGTCACAGGGTGAACCTGTGTACCAAGTTTAGTGCCCTAGCTTTACTCGTACAGTAATAAGGCACAAGCAATGCTAACCTTGACCTTTAACCCCAAACCCATGATCAGAGGTCAGGATCCCAAGGTGAACCTGTGTAGCAAGTTTGGTGACCCTAGCTTTCTTTGCTGTTGAGATATAGTTTATAAGCCATTTGGATGTTGACCTTTGATCTTGCAATCCCAAAACCATAGTCATACTTACGGGTCACAGGGTGAACCTGTGTACCAAGTTTGGTGACCCTAACTCTACTTGCTGTACAGTAATAAGGTGTTGTAAGATGTGTCTAACTCATGTGTTTAGATAGGGCAGCTCAGTGCGTGAACGTGAGTGAGTGAGTGCACGTGCGCAGCCGAGGCACACCCCCGACCCTTTTTGTGAATGGCCCCGCGGAGCAGAAGGTGTGTGAAGTGTGCGGGGGAGTAGAGAGAGAGGCGACCGGAGCAGGTAGCGAGCTAGAATTGCTGCTGTGCAATGCCAGCAACTTGCCAGTGCAAGTCTGTTAATAAAGCCCCAACTCTTCAGCAAAAACGGCCTGTTCTTCTGTGTACCACCATACGTTTTTTTTAACAAGCGTGAGGTTTACTCGGGAGTTGACCCCAGAGGAAAAGCTGCCTCCGGTCCTGGAGAAGACAGATCTCCCCTGTGTCCCCCAACCACGGTTAGGAGACCAAAGCAGGAAAGGTTAACACTGGCGACCACGAAGGGACTCTCACGTTGTTAAGAGGGTGGTGAGTACTAAAAGCAAAGGACAACAACAACTAGGCCGAGTGACTGTGATAGCAGCTAAGCTAATGCGACATGGCGGCCGCTCGCTATCCCGCCGATATTTACAAACAAGAAACTAACTACTCAAACCCGTTCATGTCGCTAACTAATAATCAGGCATACAGACAAGGTACTGTGGAAGCTCATGAACGTCAGGCTGAGACAAAGTGTGGACATTAGAACCCATTTCTGTGTGATGAAAGCTACGCAAACACACTTGTTGATGGAGAAGATTTGTTTGCGGCATTCGGCAGTCCCGCTCAGTTTGCCCCCACAAATCCCTTTTTCAGAGCCGACAGTCAAAGCCACGACCCCGTGGGAGGCCTAGACATTTACATGCCCCCGAATCCTGCTCCAAACGCATCGTTAAAGTTGTATTATGCAGATACAAACCCCTTTACCAATGCTCACATGAGAAGTTTTGTACATAGCACACCAGCTGCTTCCAAACCAGAAGCAGGTACGCTTCCCATGTCTACTCCTTGTATTAATCCAGAGGAGACTGATAAACAGGGACATTCACCACTGAGCCATTCCTGTCACTCACATACACATAAGAGCCGCTCTGCGCCCCGTCAGCCTCTTACATCGGACAGTGATGAGGACTATGATCCCAAAGAGAGAGTCCCCACTCTACGCCCAGGCCAGTACGACGGCAGCACACCATGGAGAGAGTTCCTGCACAGATTTGAGAGCTGTGCAGAGGCAAATCACTGGTCAGAAAAGACAATGGCCATCCAGCTGAAATTCTGCCTTGTTGGAGCTGCAGGCCATCATCCACAGAAACCCTTGTTCATCCAAATGGGACTACCGCCGCCTGCTGGAGGAACTTGAAACTGCATACGGCCCTTCCTCATATCACTCAGCGGCTGTGGCAGTGGAGCTGAGGCAAAGAGTACGCAAAGTTGGTGAGGCCCTTCATGTGTTCAGAGATTACATTTATGGGAAAGTAGCTGTAGCTTATGGAAACTGATCAGAGGTTGAGTAAGATGCTATAGCTGTTGAAGTTTTCACAAACAGCCTGGGCGATGCAGAGCTAATCCAAAAACTGTTAGAAGAACGTCCAGCTACACTAGTCAGAGCTTACGAGATAGCCCATCGCCATGAAACCACAAAGAGAGCTGCGTCCTTTGTCACCAGCGTTATGCAGCCAGGGGCTCGTAACCTCACTGAACGCAGGGCCCGGGCCGCTGTTGTCAAGAGAAAGAGACGAAAACGAGACTGTAACTGCCACTACACCTGCAGCCAGCTCCTCACCCAATCGCTTTGCCCCACACACGTCCGCAAAAACACCAGGGCAACACAGGAACTTTAAAAAGGGTGACATTCGCTGCCATAACTGTAAGGGCTGGGGTCACAAACACAGCCAGTGCTCATCCCCTCAAAGAAATTCAAAGACTTTCAGTCCGAGCACTCCCCAGGGAAGCCCACAGGCCACTGTGCTCCACTTTAAAGGCCAGAGTTGTGAAATGAACATCCACATGCGCATATATGAACTGGAGGTGTGCGCAGTCTTGGACAGTGGAGCGCGGAGGAACGTGCTGCCCCTTCACCATTACAATGCCATTCACCAAGACATGAGACCCCCACTACGGTCATCCATCGTAGAGACTCTGCTCGGGGTGGGACCAGGAGACGTGCTTGTGTGTGGTGAGGCCAAAATACCTGTCAGTATTAACAACTGGCAAGTTGAGGTGGACTTCCTTGTGGCGGACATAACGGGCAATGAAGTACTGCTAGGCCACCCATTCCTCACCCAAGCCGAGGCCCGCCTTGATTTTGGTAAGTGCCGCATAGTGCTGTTTGGAGAAGAAGTGCCATACTTTCACCCAGAGACTGTCCCAAAGTCGCATGCTGTGAGAGTAGCCAGAACTGTCGTGGTTGAACCTGGACAAGAGTACCTAGTCAAGGGCACTGTGCCTTGTGGCAAAGCAGCTCAGGGAGACATGATGCTCAGCCCCACAAAAGGCTTTGTTGAGAAGCACAAAATACTCATTGCCAGGGTCTTAGTCAACGCTCAGCCCAGTAATATTGTTCCACTACGCCTCTTTAACCCTGGCAACAAGGCCGTCACTATTAAAGAAGGTGCCATTGCAGGCCTCCTCCAGCCAGCTGAAGCTCTTCCCCCGCCCAGTGCCTCCACAGCGGCAGACTTCCCAGCTAAGCTCCCCTGCGGTCCCAGAACACCTCCAGGAGCTCTATGCCCAGAGTTCCACCGAGCTTAATGACAATGAAAAACTTGAACTGTCTAACCTGTTGTGTGCCTATGAAAATGTGTTTTCCAGAGAGCCCGGTGACCTGGGACGGACCAGTCTTGTGCAGCATGACATCATAACCCAGCCTGGAGCTCCTGTGAAGCAGCCCCCTCGTCGCATGGCTGGGGAAAAGCAGCAACACGCAGACCAGCAGATCCGTGAGAGCCTCCAGAACGGCCTCGCCACCCGCAGCCACAGCAGTTGGGCCTCACCGATTGTTATGGTACGTAAAAAGGATGGGACTTACCGCCTTTGTATAGACTATAGAACACTCAACAACCGCACCATCACTGACGCGTACCCGCTACCCCGCATCCAAGACACATTAGACACCCTCGCCACCGCCAAATGGTTCAGCACCTTGGACCTTGCTTCAGGTTATTGGCAAGTCGAGCTGACTCCAAGAGCCCACCGTGCAGCCACCTTTTGCACCCGAAATGGACTATTTGAATGGAATGTTATGCTGTTTGGGTTATGTAGTGCGCCAGCGACGTTCCAACGCCTTATGGACCGCGTCCTTGCCGGCATGCAGTGGGAGACCTGCCTTGTCTACTTGGATGACATCATCGTGCTGGCCAAGGATGTGTCCGGGATGCTGCAGCGGCTGAGTCAGCTGTTCCAGAGACTTAAACATGCAAACCTCAAACTAAAACCAGCCAAATGCTGCCTCTTCTGCCGCCAAGTTGCTTATCTAGGTCACATTGTATCCGAGCACGGTGTAGCCACTGACCCCAATAAAGTCCACAAAGTCCAAGCTTGGCCCACTCCCACATCGGTCCAAGAGGTCAGGCGTTTCATTGGCCTCGCCTCCTACTATTGCAGGTTTGTGAAAGACTTTGCCTCCATTGCTGAACCGTTACACAACCTGACAAGGAAAAACGCACATTTCCAGTGGCACGCTGAACACCAAGCTGCTTTCAACACGCTCAAGCACCGCCTCACCACAGCCCCTGTCTTAGGCTACCCACTGGACCATGGTGAAATGATCTTGTACACCGATGCTAGCAACACAGGCATCGGCGCCATCCTCTCGCAGATGCAGGATGGCGCGGAACGTGTGTTGGCATACGGCAGCCGCGAACTAGCCAAAGCTGAACAGAACTATTGCACTACAAGACGAGAGCTGCTAGCCATTGTCGATTTCATGTCACATTTTCATCAGTATCTACTTGGGCGGCCTTTCAAAGTACGTACCGACCACAGCAGCCTGCGTTGGTTAACCCGAATGAAAGAGCCAGAAGGTCAGTTAGCCCGGTGGCTTGAGAAGCTAGCAGAGTACAAGTTTGAGATCATTCATCGCCCAGGTTGCTTACACACTAACGCTGACAGTCTCTCCCGCAGGCCTTGCCGCCAGTCCTGTCCTTGTAAACTGCAGGACCCCTCCTCACAGCCGAGAGCCACAAGCCACCAAGCCATCCAGTGTGAATTGGACTCCGACACCAGCTCCCTGTCGCTGAGTCCGGTGGGGGTAGAGACATGCCCTACAACTACAGCCGTGAGTCCGGTGGGGGTAGAGACATGCCCTACAACTACAGCTGTGAGTCCGGTGGGGGTAAGTGCAGACAGCTTTCCCAATACAGACACTTTAAAACTAAAAGAGACAATTTATGTGACTAATACAAACGAGACCACACTGTTTCCTGGCTGGACTATGGAGGAGTTGTGCCAGGCCCAAGCCGCTGATACAGACATTGCACCAACAAAAGCTTGGTTAGAGGCCAGCAGTGAGCGCCCTCCCTGGACCACAGTCGCCCCTTGCAGTCCAGCCACCAAAACATACTGGAGTCAATGGAAAAGACTGTATTTCTGAGATGGAGTTCTGGTCCGCCATTTTTACTGTTTGGACGACACACAGTACTACCCCCAAATTGTCCTGCCACGCAAAATGCAACCCGACATCATGCGCCAGATGCACAAGGGGCCAAAAGGTGGACATTTTGGTATTGAACGGACTGTGGCCAGACTTCAAACCAGATACTACTGGTACCACATGAGAGAAGACGTGGCCCTCTGGTGCCGGACTTGTACCAACTGTGCATGCAGAGCCAGACCCCACAAAACGCCACAAGCGCCCATGGGAACTATCAGGGTCGGAGCCCCCATGGAGCGCATCGCACTGGACATTATGGGCCCACTCAATGAGACAGAACGCAAAAACAGCTATGTGCTTGTAATACAGGAGTATTTCACAAAATGGGCTGAAGCATTTCCTATCCCAGACGAAAAGGCTGTCACTGTGGCACGCGTTGTTGCAACAGAATGGGTGTGCCGCTTCGGAATGCCTCACTCTTTGCACAGCAACCAAGGACGCAATTTTGAATCAGAGGTGTTTCAAGAAATGTGCCGTCTATTTGGCATTGAGAAAACCCACACTACGCCATTCAGACCACAGTCAGATGGCCAGGTTGAGCGTTTCAATGCCACACTTCAAAAGATCCTGGCCCCTACTGCAGAACGCTGTCACTGGGATTGGGACCTGATGACCCCATATGCAGTTATGGCCTACAGAGCGACCAAGCACAGTGCTACTGGTTTCACCCCCAACTATATGATGTTCGGATGTGAAATAAATGAGCCAGTGGACCTTGTAGCCGGTCTGCCCTCGGACTCTGACCATGCACCTTCAGCCCCAGAGTACATGCAACAAATACGCGAGCGGCTGGAGCTGGCTCACAACATTACTCGAGAAGCCTTGGGTGAGTCAGTCACACGTGCAAAAAGACAATATGACAAAAACGCTTGCCACACACAGTACAAAGTCGGAGACACAGTGTGGTATCTCATCAAAGGAACACGGCATGTCAAAAACAGAGTCAAAAAGTTCCTCCCCTCCTACGAAGGACCCTTCTTTGTTATGGGACAGTTGGATGATCTAGTCTACCGGATCCAAAAGAGCCCCAGAGCCAAAGTCAAAGTCGTCCACCATGACCAACTGAAACACTACCGCAGCCATGAGCAGCTGGACAACACTTGGGTCCTGGACCAAGCCCAGAACTGGACACCTTCTGAGATCTTGCCACCAGCTGTGGAGGGGGGCCCAGCAGACCAGGACCTCAGCCTGTACAACTTGTTCTCTACTGCCTCAAGTGATGGCCCCAGCAATTCCCGGCCGTCTACTCCACCTGCTAATGTTCCCAATGTGATCGGGTCTCTTCCATCCACTCCTTCCCATGTGATATTTGACCATGGTGGGGGTGTGGTGGGAGAGCCACGCCATCAGGCTCAGCACGTGTCACGGCCCAAACGTCGGCGCAGAGGACCGGACCGTTACGGGGACTGGGTTACTGAGTGAGCCAACTGTAGCAGTTCATATTTGCACTAGAGACTCTCCAGTTTACACTTTTTTTTTTGGACTCTAGTCTAGTTATAGTGTTCTATACGTTTGTTTAAAAAAAAAAAAAAGCTGAAGAGACAATGCTTTCATATACCTACATGTGTAGAAGAGCTTGGAAGAACGAGGCGGTGTGATATATAAACCAAAGTTTATTATCAGCTCCTCTAACAAGTCTCATCTCAGTACAGAAGCAGAAGCAAGAAAAGAGACCGAATGCCTCCGGCTCTGTGAACTTATACTTGCACATAACAAAAGACATGCATATCAAAGGCTGACATCCCTCATTATCTTAATCCCCCCATTGTCTCCGTACTCCTCCTCATGGCCCTGGGGGGTGAGGGCAGCTCCTCTGGTCTCCACCGCAGTGTCTGGGAACGTCTTTGTTCTTCACTGGCGGTTGAGAGTCTTTGTCCTTTCTGAGGTGTGAAGTCGCCTTACATATGTAATCACCAAACATTCCCACATGCTTCAACATATGTAGGTTATGGAATATATGATTAATATAGCCCACAGCCCCCCCCCCAAACGACTAAGAAAAGGACAATAGAAAAATTCACAGTTTAAGATAATTACTATGACATACTAACTGCTATACCTCTTGCCACAGAAGAAACTTTCCAGCAGCCATGCTCCTAAGAGAGTTCAGTGGTAATCATAACAGCATAGTAATATCACAAGTCAGTCCTAAACTGTTACAGCACAATTAGTGAACAACTGTTGAGTAGTTTGCATCAGTCCCTGTGCTGTCTGGGTTTTAATCTTCTCCCGAATCTGCTGTGGGTCCGCTTAGGCGTCCTGCTGGGACCTTCCTGTAAGGAATCTGCAGCTTGGGGAGGAGAGTGATTATTTGTTCCCTGCAGGGGGGCTGAGTCTTTTCTCTTGGGGGGTCTACCCCGCCGAGGTGCTCTTGCCAACTGTGCAGGCTCGTCTCTCAACAAGAAGGCAGGTTTAAGTCTGTCAATGCTGACTGTTTCTTTTCTATCCCCAAAATCAAGCACAAAGTGTTTATCACCAGCTTCCAGCACTCTGAATGGCCCATCGTATGCTGGGCGTAAAGTTGGTTTTAAAGCTTCATGCCTAACAAAAACGAATTCAGCGTTCTTTAAAGCTTGGGGGACAAAAACCCGTGGAAAAGAGTGATGTGCCGGTCCGGGGAGAGAGTCCGGTCCGTTGCTGCCTAAAAACCTCGAGGCTGGAAGATGCCCTGGCTTTGGGTTCTCTGGTAAAAATTCACCTGGGAGCCTGAGAGGTTGTGCAAAAACTAATTCTGCTGGAGAGGCGTCTAGATCCTCTTTAGGCGCAGCACGCAACCCCAATAAAACCCAGGGAAGTTTATTTACCCAATTTGTATCCGTTAGTGAGGCTCTGAGGGCGGCTTTTAAAGACCTGTGAAAACGCTCGCATAACCCATTAGCCTGAGGGTGATAAGCGGTGGTGCGGTGAATTGTTACCCCTAAGCTGCTGGACATGGCTGACCAAAGCTCCGAGACAAATTGAGGTCCTCTATCGGACGTGATGTCCGATGGGACGCCGAAACGTGCCACCCAGTTTGTCAAAAAAACGCGAGCGACTTCCTCTACTGTAGTTGACGCCAGAGGGACTGCCTCTGGCCAGCGTGTGGTGCGGTCTATCATTGTTAACAGGTGTGTGAAACCTTGGGAGGAAGGTAGTGGCCCCACGAGGTCGACATGAACGTGGTCGAACCTTCAAGCAGGGATTGGAAAAGGCTCCAGAGGGGCTTTTGTGTGTTTGTGTATTTTGGCGCGCTGACAAGAAATGCAAGTTTTTGCCCATTCTTTTACGTTTTTGCGCAGGCCCGGCCACACAAACTTTTCGGCGACCATTTTAACCGAGGCGCGCACACCTGGGTGCGCGAGGGAGTGAATTGAGTCGAAAATACGGCGGCACCATGTGGCTGGGACTAACGGGCGAGGTCGGCCGGTTGAAATATCGCATATTGGGGGGGCACGCCGTCGCGTAAACCCCTTTCCTCCAGCCTTAACCCTGTTGGTCCAGACAGGAGTGCGCGCACGTCCGCGTCACTGCTTTGTTCCTCTGCCATGGCTGCATAATCTATCCCTGCATGGATAGGTGCTGCGTATGTGTCCGCGTTAGTGAAGAGTTCTGCGGCTGAGGCAGTATAATCTGTCTCCTCGTGCTCTGGCGATGTCACAGCGCGAGAGAGGCAGTCTGCTACCACGTTAAGTTTGCCTGCCACATGTCGAATGTCTGTGGTGAACTCTGAAATCGCAGCCAGCTGTCTTTGTTGCCTGCCTGACCATGGTTCTGAAAGTTTAGCCATCGCAAAGGTGAGCGGTTTGTGGTCTACAAAAGCCGTGAAACTCCGCCCTTCTAACCAGAACTGGAAGTGGCGGATGGATAAATGAAGCGCTAGCAGCTCCCTGTCAAAAGTGCTGTACTTACGCTCAGTTTGGTTTAGCGTTTTGCTGAAGAATGCTAAAGGTTGCCAGATCCCGCTGACATGTTGTTCTACAACTGCCCCTATAGCTAGGTCCGAAGCGTCTGTGGTTAGTGCAATGCGGGCCGAGGGATCGGGGTGAACTAACAATGTGGCATTAGCTAGAGCGCTCTTTACTTCCGCGAAGGCGCGTTCACGCTCCGGGGTCCATTCGACCGCGTTGGAAGCTTTCTGTTTTCTGAGTGCGTCATATAAGGGCTGCATGAGCTGAGCTGCGTGGGGAAGGAAACGGTTGTAAAAATTAACCATTCCTAAAAATTCTTGCAGCGATTTGACCGTTTGTGGCCGTGGGAAACTTTTTATCGCGTGAACTTTGTCTGGAAGTGGAACTGCCCCTTTCGGAGAAACTCTGTGTCCTAAAAAATCAATTTGCGACACGCCGAATTTGCATTTGGCTGGATTGATTATTAACCCGTGCTCTTCTAGTCTCTGAAAAACTGTAGTGAGGTGCTGCTCGTGTTCTTCCTCAGACGAGCTGGCTACCAGCATGTCGTCGAGGTAGACGAAAACAAAAGGAAGGTCGCGTAATACTGCGTCCATCATCCGCTGAAAAGTTTGAGCAGCGCCTTTGAGGCCGAAAGGCATTCGCAAAAATTCAAAAAGGCTGAAAGGGGTTATTACCGCTGTTTTAGGAATGTCCTCTGCTCGAACTGGGACTTGATGATAACCGCGGACCATGTCTATTTTTGAAAAAATGCGCGCACCCGCCAGATGCAGTGAAAAATCCTGAATGTGAAGAATTGGGTAGCGGTCATGCGCTGTCGCATTGTTTAATCTGCGGTAATCTCCGCACGGTCTCCAAGAACCGTCGGATTTCGGAACCATGTGAAGTGGCGAGGCCCAGGGGCTCTTCGAGCGTCTAACAATGCCTAATTTTTCAAGGGTAGTAAACTCGTCCCGAGCTATGGTGAGTTTGGCCGCGTCTAAGCGGCGAGCTTTGGCAAATACGGGTGGGCCCGTTGTGGGAATAAAGTGTTCAACCCCGTGTTTAGCCACAGTGGCTGAGAATTTGGGAATTGTGAGTGCTGGAAATTGGGTGAGGAGTTGCTCAAACTTACCTCCTGCCGTGGTGACGCTAGCCTGCACAGGTGGTGGAGAAACTCGAGCTGAGCAGGGAATAGAAGCAAAGGACAGTGCATTAACCAAGCGTCTATTCGCTAGATCAACTAATAACCCGTGTGCACACAAAAAGTCTGCGCCCAACAAGTTAAAACTCACCGCCGCTACAACAAATGTCCATCTGTAGTCGCGGCCGTGGATGTGGAGGTGCAGGCTCTTTTCGCCGAAAGTGTCAATGCTGGAGCCGTTGGCTGCCACCGCTCCGTTGCCCCGGGTGCCCATGGCTCGATCTGCTTGGGAGGGCATGACGAAACTCAGTTGAGCTCCTGTGTCAATAAGGAACTGCTTGCCGGTGTGTCCGTCCGTCACATATAACAGCTTACTCTTCTCGACGAGAACCGCTGCCGTTAACGGCTCTCGGCTTTGGCGTCTAAATTTGCAGGGGGGAACACATTTGTGAGCCTTCTCGGCGAAGCGGTGGTGGTAATAACAAACATCGCTCCGTCTGTTACGTTTTGGCCGTGTCGCTGTCACCGCGGGCTGGATCTGCTCCGTGGGTTGAGGCTCGCCGTGGCTCTGGGCATCAGCGTTGAGGTCTGCGGATGCTGCTGTGGGTGTCTGTTCCCTGCAGGCGTTGACGAGTCGTTGAGCTTCGTTGGCCAGCACGCGGAAGTCTTGCTGGGTGTTGCATCGCATGTTGGCGAGCGTCCCTCTCATGTGTGGCGGCAGCGTGCTGAGGAACACGAATTGGAAGAGGAAGTTGTCATTGTCCTCCTCTTTAAGCTGCAGCAAGTCCTCCATGAGGGCTTTAGGTCTGCATCCTCTGTGGCCGTAGACCGCCAGGATCCTCTCGGCTCTCTCTTCGGCTGAGGGGACGTAATTCGCCACGATGGTTGCTTTCAGTATTTCATATTTGTCTTGGGCCGGCGGCCGCCGGGTTATGCTCCGCACACACCTCGATGTGGCGGCGTCGAGTTTGGCGACGATGTGATAGAACTTCGTATCGTCGGCCGTGATGCCCGCCAGTGTAAACTGGGCTTCAGCTTGTTGAAACCACGAGGCGGGGTCTTCCTGCCAGAAGTCCGGCAGCTTGACAGCGACGGCATTTGTGTAGACCATCACTGCTGTGTCCGCAGGGTGAGAATGCCTTACCTCGGCTCTCTCAGCGGCGCTGGTGCTCGGTTGAGCCCTCTCTATCACTTCTGCCGGGGGGGAACGTCGTCCATCTGTTCCCCTGTCTGCGTGGGCGCCGGCGTCTGCCTGGGTTGCCACAGATGAGTCGATCGCGGGGGAACGCCTCAGGTCCATACTCGCGTCAGGGGTCACCAGTGTAGAAGAGCTTGGAAGAACGAGGCGGTGTGATATATAAACCAAAGTTTATTATCAGCTCCTCTAACAAGTCTCATCTCAGTGCAGAAGCAGAAGCAAGAAAAGAGACCGAATACCTCCGGCTCTGTGAACTTATACTTGCACATAACAAAAGACATGCATATCAAAGGCTGACATCCCTCATTATCTTAATCCCCCCATTGTCTCCGTACTCCTCCTCATGGCCCTGGGGGGTGAGGGCAGCTCCTCCGGTCTCCACCGCAGTGTCTGGGAACGTCTTTGTTCTTCACTGGCGGTTGAGAGTCTTTGTCCTTTCTGAGGTGTGAAGTCGCCTTACATATGTAATCACCAAACATTCCCACATGCTTCAACATATGTAGGTTATGGAATATATGATTAATATAGCCCACACATGCACTTTATTTCATTTGAATGTATTGTATTCTGATTAGTTGGTCAGTATTACTCCCGGTTGCCAAGGAATAGGTTTTCAAAGTGTAATGTACTCCTTGCTTAATTAGAAACAATTGTATTTCAATGTATTTGTCCCTCATGTTTTCACTGCTAAATGAGCTAATTTTATCACTGCATAGACACTCGTTATTATAGTATAACCTACCTACCTATTTGAATTCATGTTATATATTGGACACTGCTACTGCTAGGCCTACGAATGTAGAGAGTGTGTACCAGTTTTATATTATTTAGATGGAATGGAATTAATGTTAATTGCCAGTCCATGGTGGGGGTAGTGTTGTAAGATGTGTCTAACCCATGTGTTTAGATAGGGCAGCTCAGTGCGTGAACGTGAGTGAGTGAGTGCGCGCGCGTGCAGCCGAGGCACACCCCCGGCCCTTTTCGTGAATGGCCCCGCGGAGCGGAAGGTGTGTGAAGTGTGCGGGTGAGTAGAGAGAGAGGCGACCGGAGCAGGTAGCGAGCTAGAATTGCTGCTAATAACAGTGCAAGTCTGTTAATAAAGCCCCAACTCTTCAGCAAAAACGGCCTGTTCTTCTGTGTACCACCATACGGTTTTTTTTTAACAAGCGTGAGGTTTACTCGGGAGTTGACCCTGGAGGAAAAGCTGCCTCCGGCCCTGGAGAAGACAGATCTCCCGTGTCCCCCAACCACGGTTAGGAGACCAAAGCAGGAAAGGTTAACAAAGGTATAAGGAATGTTAACCTTGACCTTTGACTCCAAACCCATAGTTAGAGGTCAGGATCCCAAGATGAACCTGTATAACAGGTTTGGTGGCCCTAGCTTTACTCATTTTATAGTAATAGTAAATGTAGCACTTACCACTTACCATAGCGCAAGTGGAATGCTAACTTTGACCTTTGACCCCAATCCCATAGTTTAGGTGAGGGTGTAAGTCATCCAAGATGTCTATTAGATACAACTACTGTCTCGATTTGAAAAGCTTACATCATTTCTTTCAGTAGTTATTGTGTTTTGAAGATTTAGGGAAAAATCTGACCTCTGTCCTCAAGGTCATCCGATGAGAGTGAAACTGCAATATGTGCATCATCAGTATATATCAAACCATGGTACCAAGTTTCAGAACAAAGCTGAGGAGGAGTTAATTTCACAAAGCCTTTTTCATTGCCACCCCCTCCCTCTGGAACTCTCTCCCCCAACACATTCATGACTGCACAGACTTAAACGCCTTCAAATCATTACTGAAAACCCACCTGTTCAGATTTGCTTTTAATCTTTAATTTTAATTGTGTTTTTATTTTACTCTAATGTAAAGCGTCCTGGAGTGCCTTGGAAAGCACTATACAAATAAAATGTGTTATTATTATAACATAAACTTCGGTTTTCGGCCAAAGGGCTCCTCGACCGGCAGGGGATAAAAATGGTTATTTTCTACTGTGTTGTGAACCATAAAATCAGTACTCATGTAGAAGAGCTTGAAAGAACGAGGCGGTATGATATATAAACCAAAG
Source organism: Pholidichthys leucotaenia (assembly GCA_020510985.1). Lineage (NCBI taxonomy): Eukaryota > Metazoa > Chordata > Actinopteri > Cichliformes > Pholidichthyidae > Pholidichthys > Pholidichthys leucotaenia. The sequence continues at coordinate 398,810,833 of CM035836.1, forward strand.
TTTATTATCAGCTCCTCTAACAAGTCTCATCTAAGTGCAGAAGCAGAAGAAGGAAAAAGAGGCCGAACACCTCCGGCTCTATGAACTTATACTTGCACATAACAAAAGACATGCATATCAAAGGCTGACATCCCTCATTATCTTAATCCCCCCATTGTCTTCGTACTCCTCCTCATGGCCCTGGGGGGTCAGGGCAGCTCCTCCGGTCTCCACCGCAGTGCCTGGGAAACTCTATGATCCTCACTGGCGGTTGAGATCTCTTTGTCCTGTTCTGAGGTGTGAAGTCGCCTTACATATGTAATCACCAAACATTCTCACATGCTTCAACATATGTAGGTTATGGAATATATGATAAATATAGACCACAACTCAGTACTTTGGTTCCTAAAACTTAAAGATGCACTCTGGTGGCTATAAATCCCCTATAAAAACACATCTACATAGTCTAAAATGGCATCTTATGCCCTTCTTTCTATAAACACCCACCATCACCACCAAAAAAAAAACAACCTTTCATTGTCTTAAAGGTTCATGTCACAATCTTTTCACTCCTCCCCACCTACAAATGCCAGAATCGATGGCTAGACCCAACCCACATACCACAAGGCTAATAGTGGTTAGCGCTACATTAAACAGCATAAATCCAGTGATAAAGACTTACTGGCTGAAGAACATGCCCAGTTGTATGCACAGTGCCCTAGGATAATGACTGAAACTGCATCGGTCCTTAAAAGCAGTTTAATGGTAAAACCAATCTTAATTTGGGTTGTGGCACACATATATGCACATATGTTGGTTTCAGATGCTCCACAGATATATCACTGTATGCTTATTTTATACTTCACGTCTCAGGGGAACAAAGGGACTGAGCCTTCCAGAGGTAACGGGAGGGTGTGAGATCTGGCCTTTTGTTTCAAAGAGATGGCCTTGAGAGATTTCCTGACCATCGGAGACTAGGAGGTGGATGGTGTTAAGATCGGGGGAAGTTACATTGTGACTGGGATTATGGGATTAAGTACCATGTGACTGTATGTTTGATTAAGCACCATGTGATTGTATGTTTGATGTCCTGGTATAAAAGGACAGATGTGAGAAGATTCATCCTCTTTTTCTGCTTTTGAATGTTGGAGAATGTCATTGTGAATAAAGCTGAACCTGAGGAATACACTCAGTCTCGTCCTTCACAACTCTCCACACTGGTGACCTTACGACGAAGCATAAGCAGAAGTAATTCTCCTGAGCTGGACTCGTCAGAAGCCAGCCTGACGAATGCCGCCACGTTCCAGCTGCCGGACTTCTGGCAGAACAGTCCGCGCTCCTGGTTTAGCGCGGTCGAGGCGCAGTTCAACCTCCGGAGAATTTCGAGAGACAACACAAAATTCTACCATGTGGTGGCGAAGCTGGACAACCACACAGTCCAGAGGGTGGAGAGCCTGGTCAACCACCCACCGGACAGCGACAAGTACGGCACATTGAAGGCTGCGCTTATCAGCCCCTTCACCTCCTCGGTGCAACAGCGAGCAGAGGGGGTCCTGGCGTTGACGGAGTTTGAGAACGACAGACCCGCAGACCTGATGGGGAAGATGCTGAGGTTGAGAGACTCCGATGATGACAGCTTTATCTTCACCCACCTTTTCCTCAGGACCCTACTGTCAGCGGTGAGAGTGACCCTGGCCGGTTCACCGCTGTTGGCCCGACGAGACTACCACGAGCTGAGCCAGGAGGCGCAGCGACTCGTCGACGCCCACAAGTGGAGCGCAGCTTCGGCCGCAGCAGCAGAGCTAGGCGGGACGTCCGGAGACGGCATGGGGCCAGAGGCTGCAGCACCAGACTCACCGACGACGGCAGCAGCAAGGGCCAGGCGACACGGAGCGGACGACGTCCTTTGCTTCTACCATCGCCGTTTCGCAGAGAGGGCACGCAAGTGCATCCCACCGTGCCACTTCAAGCGCTCGGGAAACGCCAAGGCCGGGGGTCGGTAGCAGCCGCGGCCCTCGGAGAAGAGAACAAGCTGCTCTACCTGAAGGACGCACGCTCGGGGAGGCAATTCCTCGTGGACGCAATTCCTCGTGGACGCAGGCTCCCAGCTGAGCTTCATCCCGCCTTCCGACGCGGACCGGCTGGCGCCTTCCAGTGGTCCCCGGGTGACAGCAGCGAATGGCTCGGCGATTAAGACCTTCGGTGAGAGGACTCTGCTTTTGTCTTTGCAGGGCCGTACATTTGAGTGGACTTTTGTTGTAGCGGCAGTCAATTTCAACATGTTAGGGGCTGATTTTTTGTGCTCACATGGTTTATTGGTTGATCTTGCTAACAGACGCCTGGTTAATGCACTCTCCTTTTATTCTATTCCCTGCACAGCTTGAGTGGCCCCGCCAACTGCACAAGCCAACGTCACAGCTGCGGGTGGTAAGTTCCACACACTCCTCACTCAGTTCCCAGCACTCACGGTCCCAACGTTTTCGGCGACAGTGGCTAAACATGGGGTGGAACATTTTATTACTACCACCGGCCCACCCGTTTTTGCAAAAGCTCGGCGCTTGGACTCAGCTAAACTGACCATAGCGCGCGAGGAGTTCGCCAACCTGGAAAGACTGGGCATCATCAGGAGGTCGAAGAGCCCCTGGGCTTCGCCGCTCCATATGGTCCCAAAAGCTGATGGCTCGTGGCGACCTTGCGGTGATTTCCGCAGGTTGAATAACGCTACAGTGCACGACCGATATCCGATCCCGCACATCCAAGATTTTTCGGTGCATTTGGCGGGGGCGCACATTTTTTCTAAAATAGATTTGGTACGCGGTTACCACCAGGTTCCAGTGCGCGCTGAGGACACACCCAAAACAGCGGTAATAACTCCTTTCGGGCTTTTTGAGTTTTTGCGCATGCCGTTTGGGCTTAAAGGTGCAGCGCAGACGTTTCAACGCATGATGGACGCGGTTCTGCGCGACCTCCCCTTCGTGTTCGTCTACTTGGACGACATATTGGTAGCCAGCGCGTCCGAAGACGAACACGAAAACCACCTCACAGCAGTTTTCCGGAGGTTGGCAGAGCACGGGTTAATAATCAACCCAGCGAAGTGTCAGTTCGGGGTGGCGCAGATTGATTTTTTGGGGCATCGCTTCTCTCCAGAAGGAGCGGTTCCTCTGCCCGACAAAGTGTGCGCAATAACAAATTTTCCCCAACCACAAACGATCAAAGGGTTACAGGAGTTTTTGGGAATGGTGAATTTTTATAACCGTTTCCTCCCTCACGCAGCGCAGCTCATGCAACCATTGTATGCTGCACTAAAAAAACAAAAATCCACAAACAAAATCGAATGGTCTCCGGAGCGGGAGCGGGCATTCGCTGAAGTCAAAATAGCCCTGGCAAACGCTGCGCTGTTGGCACATCCGGATCCAATGGCCCGCATAGCGCTCACTACTGACGCGTCAGACGTGGCCATAGGAGCGGTCGTGGAACAGTATGTAGCAGGAGCTTGGCAACCGCTCGCCTTTTTCAGCAGGACCTTGCGCGATAGTGAACGAAAATACAGGGAATTCGACAGGGAGTTGTTAGCTCTCCACTTGGCCATTCGCCACTTCCAGTTTTGGCTGGAGGGACGCAGTTTCACTGCGTTCGTGGATCACAAGCCGCTGACTTTCACGATGGCCAAGATTACAGAACCATGGTCGGGCCGGCAGCAGAGACAGCTGGCCGCCATCTCGGAGTTTACTACCGATATCCAGCATGTAGCGGGTAAACTTAATGTAGTGGCGGATTGCCTCTCGCACGCCGTGGCGGCTCCAGCCCACGCAGAGGTAGATTTTGCAGCCATGGCCGCGGACCAGGTTAGTGATGCGGAAGTGCGCGTGGCCCCAGTCCGCGTGGGGATAGATTATGCAGCCATGGCCGCGGATCAAGTTGCCGACGCGGACGTGTGCGTGCTCCAGTCTGGACCAACAGGGTTAAGGCTGGAGAACAGGGTGCTACAAGATGGTATGCCCCCCTTAATCTGCGATGTCTCCACGGGACGACCGCGCCCAGTGGTGCCGTCCACGTGGCGCCGCTGCGTTTTTGACTCGATTCATTCTCTGGCGCACCCGGGGGTGCGCGCGTCGGTCAAAATGGTAGGAGAGAAATTTGTATGGCCGTGCCTGCGCAAGCCAGTCAAGGAGTGGGCAACAGCCTGCATGGCTTGTCAGCAAGCCAAAATACACAAACACACTAGAGCTCCCTTGGAGCCTTTTCACATCCCGGCTAAGCGATTCGATCACGTGCATGTCGACCTCGTAGGCCCCCTCCCACCGTCACAGGGGTGCACACACCTTTTGACAATGGTGGACCGCACCACGCGTTGGCCAGAAGTGGTCCCACTGGCATCAACCACAGCCGAGGAGGTGGCACGCGCGTTTCTAACAGCATGGGTAGCGCGTTTCGGAGTTCCGTCGGACATTACGTCTGACAGAGGTCCTCAATTTGTTTCCGAGCTCTGGTCAGCGATGGCCCGCAGCCTGGGGATAACGATCCACCGCACTACCGCATACAACCCGCAGGCTAATGGTTTATGCGAACGTTTCCATAGGTCATTGAAAGCAGCCCTCAGAGCGTCGCTTACGGATGCAAATTGGGTGGACAGGCTACCACGGGTTTTATTGGGGTTGCGGTCTGCACCTAAAGAGGATTTAAAAGCCTCCCCAGCTGAGCTGGTTTTTGCGCAGCCACTCCGGCTGCCCGGGGAGTTTCTCCGGGATAATCCTGCGCCAGAGTGCCCCCCCGCTCAGCAGTTGCAGAGCGACACGGGAGCTAGCACGCTTCCTGGCCCAGTTCATCACAGCTTCCCGCGCGTTTTTGTGCCTAAAGCTTTAAAAAATGCGGAGTTTGTTTTTGTCAGACATGATGCACACTGCCCACCCTTACGCCCACCTTATGATGGACCATACAGAGTGCTGGAAACAGGGGACAAGCATTTTTTGCTAGATTTGGGGGGCAGGAAAGAAATGATTTGTATAAACAGGCTCAAACCCGCTTTTGTGCTGGCTGATGAAGTGGTGCAGTTGGCGAGGGCTCCTCGGCGCGGCAGACTCCCTAGAGAGCATTCCCCAGAACACCCACAGAGATTGACTAACAGTTCTAATCCTCAAACAGCAGCTCCACAGCGGGAAGACGCCACGGGGGTGGTAAAGCCCGCTTACAGCAGATATGGAAGGCGACTGAGGCCCAAGCAACATTTGGACTGATTTGTAATAATGTGACCATGACTTGCAAACTGTATTACATTTGTTCCATCTTAGACGTTTGCGGGGGGGTCATGTGGCACACATATATGCACATATGTTGGTTTCAGATGCTCCACAGATATATCACTGTATGCTTATTGTATACTTCACGTCTCAGGGGAACAAAGGGACTGAGCCTTCCAGAGGTAACGGGAGGGTGTGAGATCTGGCCTTTTGTTTCAAGGAGATCGCCTTGAGAGATTTCCTGACCACTGGAGACTAGGAGGTGGATGGTGTTAAGATCGGGGTAAGTTACATTGTGACTGGGATTAAGTACCATGTGAATGTATGTTTGATTAAGCACCATGTGACTGTATGTTTGATGTCCTGGTATAAAAGGACAGATGTGAGAAGATTCATCCTCTTTTTCTGCTTTTGAATGTTGGAGAATGTCATTGTGAATAAAGCTGAACCTGAGGAATACACTCAGTCTCGTCCTTCACAACTTTCCACAGGGTCAAGTTTTCAAAGCAATTTGTTAAAACAGGGCTATATGTTAACTTTTTTGCTCATACAGTGGATATAAAAAGTCTACACACCACTGTTCAAATGCCATGTTTTTGTGATGTAAATAAATGAGACCAAGATAAATTATTTCAAAACTTTTTCCACCATTAATGTGACCTATAACCTGTACAACCCAACTGACAAACAAACTGAAATCTTTTAAGGGGAAAAATAAAAAATAAAAAACTTACAAGAAAGATGGCTGGATATCCTGTCAGGTTGTGGAAAATATATAAGGGCAGCAAGGGGGAAATTTATACAGTATAAACTTATACATCAATACTATCATACCCCATCAAGGCTACATAGAATGAAACTGATAAAGGACAATTCTTGTTGGAAATGTAAAATGGAAGTGGGAACATTTCTTCACTGTATTTGGGAATGTCCCAGAGTAGCACCCTTCTGGGGCAAAGTTGTTGAAGTTTTAAGCAATTGGCATGGGTCCAGTTCCTTTGACCCCAGACTTATGTCTTTTGGGAGACAAATTTCAAATGCCAAATACTTCAAAGAGTGTGTTTTCTGTTATTATGTTTGGATTAGTGACAGCATCCAGAACGATTTTAACATATTGGAGAACGGACAAAAGCCCCACTATAGAAGAGTGGGTTGACTTAATGGTGAAAATGGCATCTTATGAATCCATGCTGCACAGACTAAAAGGGCACATGGAGGACAAGAACACGTCTTGGGATCAGTTCTGGAACTATATAAAGAGGGATGGAGACCCTGCATTATGCTCAACAGAGTCAGGACCCTCAACACAACAGTGATGCACTTCAATTCCAGTCACTAATTGTAATGAACTTTTATTTTGGAGATGTTAACCTGCCTGTGTACTCACTTCGATTAATATTACAGCTTGTGTTTGTGCCAGGAAGAGGTGTGACAAATGGGGAAACTTTGGGGATAGCCAGGATGCCACTCCCTACTGTTGTTTATTGTGCTAGATGTGTTAGTTTGTTCTGTATGTTAACATGAAAAGTTCAATAAAAACTTAAATAACAAAAAAAATAAATAAAATAAAAAACTTACAATAATCTGGTTGCATAAATATGCACACCCTTAAACTAATACTTTTTTGCAGCACCTTTGGCTTTTATTACAGCACTCAGTCTTTCTGGGTAGGAGTCTATCAAGCGTGGCACATCTTGATGTGGCAATATTTATCCACTCTTCTTTGCAAAAATGCTCCAAATCTGTCAGATTGTGAGGACATCACCTGTGCACAGTCCTCTTCAGATCACGCCACAGATGTTTGATCGGATTCAGGTCTGGACTCTGGCTGGGCCATTCCAAAACCTTAATCTTCTTCTGGTGAAGTCATTCTTTTGTTGATTTGGATGTGTGCTTTGGGTCAATGTCATGCTGAAAGATGAAGTTCCTCTTCATCTTCAGCTTTTTATCAGAAGCCTGAAGGTTTTGTGTCAACACTGACTGGTATTTGGAACTGTTCATAATTCCCTCCACCATGACAAAGGCCCCCACTCTAGCTGAAGAAAAACAGCCTCAAAGCATGATGCTGCCACCACCATTCTTCACTGTAGGTATGGTCTTCTTTTGGTGATGAGCAGTGTTGTGTTTGCACCAAATATATCCTTTGGAATTATAGCGAAAAAGTTCAACCTTGGTTTTGTTGACCCATAACACATTTTCCCACAAGCGTTTGGGAGATTTCAAATGTGTTTTCGCAAAATATAGCCAGGCTTGGATGTTTTTCTTCATAAGATAAGGCTTCTGTCTTGCCACCCTAGATGGGAGATTGTTGCCACATGTACTAAACAAACAGTACTTGCCAGAAATTCCTGCAACTCCTTCAATGTTGCTGTCGGCCTCTTGGCAGCCTCCCTGACCAGTTTCCTTCTTGTCTTTTCATCAGTTTTGATGAAATCAAAATTTCATCAATCCAGTTTTTGGTATCGTCACTGCTGTGCCATATTTTCTCCACTTGATGTCTTCATTGTGTTCCATGGTATATTTAATGCCTTGGAAATTCTTTTGTACCCTTCTCCTGACTGATACCTTTGAACAATGAGATCCCTCTGATGCTCTGGAAGCTCTCTGGGGACCATGGCTTGTACTAAGATATGAGTACAAAAATGTCAGGAAAAGCCTACTAGAACAGCTGAAGTTTATTTGGGGTTAATCAGAGGCACTTTAAATGGTGCCAGGTGTCTGCTGATTCCCATTTAACATGAGTTTGAATGTGATTGGTTAATTCTGAATACAGCCACATCCCCAGTTACAAGAGGGTATGCATATTTATGCATACCCTAGTTTTTTTTAAATAAAGTTTTTTAAAAAACTGCATAAATATGCATACCCTCTTGTATGCATATTTATGCATATTTTTTTTTTTACTTTATTTTTCATTTTTCCCCTTGACAATTTCAGTTTGTTTTTCATTTGGGTTGTACAGGTTATAGGTCACATTAATGGTGGAAAAAGTTTTGAAATTATTTCTTGGTCTCATTTTTTTACATTACAAAAACCTGGCATTTGAACAGGGGTGTGTAGACTTTTTATATCCACTGTAGCACTGGTGCTACAGAGGTTCATAGTCATATAGCACAAGACAGAAACTTGTAGCATGATAAAAAACATCTGTTACTTCTCTAAAAATGACTGCAAGGATAAGAACCTGTACTTATATAGTGCTTTTCTAGTCTCAAAGACCACTCAAAGTGCTTCACCAGTACTAACCCTCTATTCCAGGGGTTTCCAATCATGTGCCATGGAGAGCCAAGACCCTGAAGGCTTTACCTCCAGCCAGTGTCTTCAACAGCAGATTCCACTGAATTTCTTCCCAGTGATTGCCGATAAGTGAAAACACCTGCTGTAGAGACTGGGTAGAAGAGAAAGCATGCAGGGTCTTGGCCCTCCATGGCACATGATTGGGCATCCCTGATCTATTCTAAGAGCCTATCAGAGACAGATACCTCGGGACCATTTAGAAATCACCAATTAACCTAACGTGTGTCTTTGGATTGTGGGAGGAAACCAGAACATTTGGAGTAAACCCAAACAGCACAGGAAGAACATGCAAACTTCACACAGAAAGGTTCCTACTCCTGCCAGCCTGGGGATTCAAACCTGGAATCTTAGCTGTTAGGCAACAGTGCTAACCACTGGAACACTGTGCAAGTAGTGCAGTTTAATCATTTAAAATATAGTATTGTGGGACACATATGTATCACTTTAAGCTTCACATCTCAGAGTAGAAGAAAGAACTGGGTCTCCTGGGAGATGAAAATTTAGTCTTTGGTATGCAAGAGACGGCCTTGGGGGATTTCCTGGTCTGCCAGAGACTATGAAGAGGATGTTATAGGATTTAAGGAAAGATGCATTGTTACTTGTGATTAAATGCAATGTGACTGTGAGCTTTGAAGGTCCTGGATATATAAAGGACGAATGTCTGTGTTTTTCCTCTTTCTGCTTGGCTGATGTTGGAAGATGTGAATAAACCTGACTTGTGAGATAAACTCTGCCTCGTCATTTTCACATATCCACACTGCTGACCCTAAGACGTATCATGGATGAAAGAAATTCCCCCGGGCCAGCCGAGTCAGGAGCTCCCAGCCAAGCGTATGCCGCTACGGTCCAGCTACCGGACTTTTGGCAGGACAACCCGCGCTCCTGGTTCCACTTGGTCGAAGCACAGTTTGCCCTCCGGGGGATAACGGTAGATGACATGAAGTTCTACCATGTGATTGCAAAGCTCGACAACCGCACGGTTCGGCATGTGGAGAGCCTATTGGAGCGGCCACCGGCCAACGACAAATACGGCGGGTTGAAGGCTGCACTTATCCAACGCTTCACTCTCTCAGTCGAGGAGAAAGCAGAGAGGCTCCTGGCTCTGAACAACTTGGGAGATGGCACACCCATTGACCTGATGGAGAACATGCTGAGGTTGAGGGGCTCAGACGACGATGACTTCATCTTCACCCACATTTTCCTCAGGACCCTACCGTCGGCCACGAGAGTGACCCTGGCCGGTTCGCCGTTGTTGGCCCAGCGGGACTTCCGCGCGCTGGCCCAGGAGGCGCACCGGATTCTCAACGCCAGCAAACAGCGCGCGGCCACCGCGGCAGCGACGGAGTTCGGCGCGACGGCCGGAGATGGCGGGGTGCCAGAGACAGCGGTAGCAGAACCACCGACGACGGCGGCAGCGGGGGCCAAGGATCGCGGAGGAGACACCCTCTGTTTTTACCATTGCCGCTTTGCAGAGAAGGCACGCAAATGTATACCACCGTGCCAGTTCAAGCGCTCAGGAAACGCCAAGACCGGGGGTCGGTAGCAGCTGCGGCCCTCGGGGAGGAGAACAAGCTGCTCTACTTGAAGGATGCGCGCTCGGGGAGGCATTTCCTCGTGGACACAGGCTCCCAGTTGAGTTTCATCACACCTTCCTCCGCTGACCGGCTGGCGGTTTCCAGAGGTCCCGGGGTGTCAGCAGCGAACGGCTCGGAGATTAAGACCTTTGGTGGAGGACTCTGCTTCTGTCCCTACACGGCCGCACATTTGAGTGGACTTTTGTCATAGCGGCAGTGAATTTCAATATGTTGGGGGCTGATTTTCTGTGCTCACATGGTTTGTTGGTTGATCTTGCTAACAGGTTAATGCACTTTCTTTTTATTCTATTCCCTGTACAGCCCGAGTGGCCCCGCCAACAGCACAAGCCAACGTCACAGCTGCAAGCGGTAAGTTCCACACACTGCTCACTCAGTTCCCAGCACTCACGGTTCCCACATTTTCAGCAGCCGTCGCTAAACACGGGGTGGAACATTTTATTACTACCACCGGACCGCCCGTTTTTGCAAAAGCTCGGCGCTTGGATTCAGCTAAACTGACCATAGCGCGCGAGGAGTTCGCCAACCTGGAAAGGTTGGGCATCATCAGGCGTTCAACAGCCCATGGGCTTCCCCGCTTCACATGGTCCCGAAAGCTGATGGCTCGTGGCGACCTTGCGGAGATTTCCGCAGGTTGAACAACGCCACAGCGCACGACCGCTACCCAGTCCCGCATATCCAAGATTTTTCCGTTCATTAACTTACACAATGGTCCCCTCCGGCATACAACTAGGAAAATACCGGTCACTATGGAGGGTGAGAATATGTATGGGCACATAATCATACCATGTAGGATAACTAAGTAGACGGTTATGCTGTTTCATCCCATCTAGCAACAATGCTCTGCACTGTGTGTGTTTATATATTTACATATTTATTCCATCTAGCTACAATGCTCCTCACTGTGTGTTTATATATCTACATATTATTCCATCTAGCTACATTGCTCCGCACTGTGTGTTTATACTGTATATTTACATATTTATTCCACCTAGCTGCAATGCTCCGCACTGTGTGTTTATATATTAATATATTTATTCCATCCAGCTACAATGCTCTGCACTGTGTGTCTGTGTGTGTGTGTATATATATATTTTATAGTAATATGTACATATGTATATTAGCTGCTCTTGCTTGCTTGTTTTTTTTCTTGCCTTCTGATTGTTGCTATCCCTGTGCTGTTGCAATCCTGGAATTTCCCCGTTGTGGGACTAATAAAGGCTTATCTTATCTTATCTTATTTGGCAGGGGCGCGCGTTTTTTCTAAGACAGACTTGGTCCGCGGTTACCACCAAGTCCCAGCGCGCGCTGAGGACATACCCAGAACAGCAGTAATAACTCCGTTTGGTCTATTCGAGTTTTTGCGCATGCCATTTGGGCTTAAAGGCACTGCGCAGACGTTCCAACGCATGATGGATGCGGTGTTGCGCGATCTCCCCTTCGTATTCGTCTACCTGGACGACATCTTAGTAGCCAGCGCGTCCAAAGACGAACACGAAAACCGCCTCACGGCAGTTTTCCGGAGGTTGGGAGAGCACGGTTTAATAATCAACCCAGCGAAGTGTCAGTTCGGGGTGACGCAGATTGATTTTTTGGGGCATCGCGTCTCTCCAGAAGGAGCGGTTCCGCTGCCTGACAAAGTGTGCGCGGTAGCAAATTTTCCCCAGCCACAAACGGTCAAGGCATTACAGGAGTTTTTGGGAATGGTGAATTTTTATAACCGTTTCCTCCCCCGCGCAGCGCAGCTCATGTAACCATTGTATACCGCACTCAAAAAACAAAAACCCACAAATAAGATCGAATGGTCTCCGGAGCGAGAGCGAGCATTCTCGGAGGTCAAAACAGCCCTGGCAAACGCTGTGTTGTTAGCACATCCAGACCCAACGGCCTGCATAGCGCTCACTACGGACGCGTCAGATGTGGCCATAGGGGCGGTCGTGGAGCAGCATGTAGCCAGGGCTTGGCAGCCGCTCGCCTTTTTCAGCAGGACTTTGCACGATAGTGAACGAAAATACAGCGCATTCGACAGGGAGTTGTTAGCTCTCCACTTGGCCATTCGCCACTTCCAGTTCTGGCTGGAGGGACGCCATTTCACCGCGTTCGTTGACCACAAGCCGCTGACATTCGCGATGGCCAAGGTTTCAGAACCGTAGTCGGGCCGGCAGCAAAGACAGCTGGCCGCCATCTCAGAGTTTACTACCGATATTCAGCACGTGGCGGGTAAACTGAATGTATTGGCAGACTGTCTCTCACGCGCCGTGGCGGCCCCAGTCCGCGTAGGGATAGATTATGCAGCCATGGCCGCGGATCAGGTTAGCGACGCGGACGTGCGCGCGCTCCAGTCTGGACCAACAGGGTTAAGGCTGGAGAACAGGGTGCTGCAAGACGGTATGCCCCCCCTAATCTGCGATGTCTCCACTGGGCGACCGCGTCCTGTGGTACCGGCCGCGTGGCGCCGCCGCGTTTTTGACTCGATTCATTCTCTGGCGCACCTGGGAGTGCGTGCGTCGGTCAAAATGGTAGGAGAGAAATTTGTATGGCCGAGCCTGCGCAAACAAGTTAAGGAGTGGGCAGCAGCCTGCATGGCTTGTCAACGAGCCAAGGTACACAGACACACGAGAGCTCCCTTGGAGCCGTTTCACATCCCGGCTAAGAGGTTCGATCATGTTCACGTGGACCTTGTAGGCCCCTTCCCGCCATCACAGGGGTGCACACACCTTCTGACAATGGTGGACCGCACCACGCGCTGGCCGGAAGTGGTCCCACTGGCGTCAACCACAGCCGAGGAGGTGGCGCGCGCGTTTTTAACAGCATGGGTAGCGCGCTTTGGAGTCCCGTCGGACATTACGTCAGATAGAGGTCCTCAATTTGTTTCCGAACTTTGGTCAGCAATGGCCCGCAGCCTGGGGGTAACGATCCACCGCACAACCGCGTACAATCTGCAGGCTAATGGGTTATGCGAACGTTTTCATAGGTTATTGAAAGCGGCTCTCAGAGCGTCGCTGACGGATGCAAATTGGGTAGACAGGCTACCGTGGGTTTTATTGGGGTTGCGTTCTGCACCTAAAGAGGACTTAGAAGCCTCCCCGGCTGAGCTAGTTTTTGCGCAGCCACTTTGGCTGCCCGGGGAGTTTCTCCCAGATAATCCTGCGCCAGATAGCTCCCCGTCTCAGCGGTTGCAGCGTGGCACGGAATCGGGCACGCTGCTTGGCCCCGTTCACCACAGTTTTCTGCGCGTTTTTGTGCCTAAGGCTTTGAAAAACGCGGAGTTTGTTTTTGTCAGACACGATGCCCATCGCCCACCGATGCGACCACCTTATGATGGACCATTTAGAGTGCTGAAAACAGTGGACAAGCATTTTTTGCTAGATTTGGGGGGCAGGAAGGAAAAGATTGGCATAAACAGGCTCAAACCCGCCTTTGTGGTGGCGGACGAGAATGTGCTGTTGGCCAGGGCTCCTCGGCGCGGCAGACCCCCTCGGGGACATTCCTCAGATCACCCACAGGGATTGACTAACAGTTCTCACCCTCAGGCAGCAGCTCCCCAGCAGGATGGCGCCGCAGAAGTGGCGAAGCCCGCTTACAGCAGATACGGGAGGAGACTGAGGCCCAAGCAGCACGTGGGTTAATGTGTAATGATTTTATCATGACATGCAGACTGTTATTCTGTTGTTCCATCTTAGATGTTTGGGGGGGGGGGGTCATGTGGGACACATATGTATCACTTTAAGCTTCACATCTCAGAGTAGAACAAAGAACTGGGTCTCCTGGGAGATAACAGGAGGATGTGAAAATTTAGTCTTTGGTATGCAAGAGACGGCCTTGGGGGATTTCCTGGTCTGCCAGAGACTATGAGGAGGATGTTATAGGATTTAAGGAAAGATGCATTGTTTTTTTTTTCCCACAATATCTTTATTGAACCTTTTTTTTTTTTTTAACAAACATGATACAAACAAACACTAACACTAAAGTACTACAAAAAAAAAAAAAATGCACTAAAAACACCAACAACCACCAACAAAATCAAGTCTTCAACAATGCTCCTCTGTTTAGTCTAGACAATCCAGTACATAAGTATACATATTATGTTCACCAGTTTGGAATTTACAAGGTCCACACACATCATTCACCTTCTTCTTCAAGAGTTATGTTTAAATTTTTTACATAATCAATAAAAGGTCTCCATATATTCTCAAACACAATTTCCTTTGATTTCAGTATATATGTTATTCTTTCTAATGGAAGGTTTGTTAACATCTGTCTTAACCACTGAGTCACATCTGGTCTATGAGTCTTTTTCCATAATAGTGCAATACATTTTTTGGCATTAAGCAAACTGAGGTCTATGAATGTTCTTTCACTTTTATTAAAATTATGCTTTTCTGGGTACAGACCCAACAAAAACAGTTTAGGATTCAATATGATTTGTTTTGAGATTATTTTTTCAATTGTTACCCTCACCTCTTCCCAAAACATTCTTATTAATCTACATTCCCATAAACAATGAAATAGGGTTCCTTTACTTTCCATGCATTTTGTGCATGTATCTGGTATATTTTTGTTATATCTATTTAACTCCTCCGGTGTAACATACATCCGCATTAACCATTTGAAATGTATCAATTTAAGGCGTGCATTTATTGATTTGGTTTGAGCTTCTGTACAAGCCAATTCCCATTGTTCCTCTGAAATTTCAATTTGCAGATCTTCTTTCCAGTAGTTTAATCTTTTCAGTGAATTTTCACTTGAAGATAGTGTCAATGAGTTATAAAACTCTGAAATAATACCCTTTCTTTTACTATCTTTCATCATCATTTTTTCCAAGGATGAATAAATAGGTCGAGTGAGAGCTTTATTTTGATTTGATCGAATAAAGTTTCTAAGTTGAAGATATTTAAAAAAATGTGTTCTATTGAGATTAAATTTGATCCTCAGCTCTTCAAAAGACATTATGTTGTCTGCACATGGCAAATATAAATCCTGAATCTTTTGTATCCCTTTTAAATTCCATACTTTAAATACAGCGTCCGCTCTCCCTGGTTTAAAATATTGATTACCCCATATTGGACTAAATTGTGACAATAACTGTGGTTCTTTTAAATAGTTTTTAGCTTCACACCATATTTTGATCATATGCTTTACAAATGGATTTTTAACTTGTTTTTGTAATTTTTTTGCCGAATCTGAGTATATGAATATGGGAAGAGGTAGAGGTAAATTGTATGATTCCATTTCAGTCCAGTGAGGGAGATCATTTGATGAAAAATAATATGTCATAGACCTCAGTTGTGCCGACCAATAATACAACATAAAATTTGGACATTTCAGACCTCCACGATCAAATGGTAAATATAATAAAGACAAACGTAATCTAGCCCTCCTGTTGTTCCATATAAATTCCACTAACTTTTTTTTTATTCTTGAGAATAGATCTAAAGGTGGTGATAAGGGAATGTATTGAAATAAATAAAGTATTTTAGGTAAAATATTACTTTTAAGTATATTGATTCTCCCGATCATCGACATTGGTAGTGACATCCATCTCTGAGTTAACTCATTGATATCTGACATTAAGGCTTCATAGTTGACGCTGGCGACTGATTCTAGCTTAGGCATAATTTGGATTCCTAAATATTTAAACTGATTTACAACATTGAATTGATTTACCTCAGGGGCTGGGTAATTTCTCTGGGTCTCATTTAGCATTAATATTGAAGATTTAGTTTTATTTATTTTATATCCTGATATTTCCCCAAAATTCTTTATTAAATTCAACAAGGTTGGAATTGATTTTTTTAGATTCGACATAAACAAAATTATATCATCGGCGTACAGGGAGATTTTATGTTCTGTTGGTCCAACTTTAATTCCATATATTTGTGAATGTAAACGTATCGCTATCGCTAAAGGTTCAATTGCCATAGTAAACAGTAAAGGTGAAAGTGGACAGCCTTGTCGACATCCTCTATTGATTTTTATTGGTTTTGAAATATTGTTATTTGTTAAGATTTCTGCTGTAGCATTATTGTATATTATTTGAACCCATTTTATGAAATTTTTTCCAAGTCCAAACCTTTGTAGGACTTCAAAAAGAAAGGGCCATTCAACTCTATCAAAGGCCTTTTCGGCGTCCAATGATAGGAGAGCTGTATCCGGTGCTTCTTTATTAAAATAAATAATATTAAATAGTCTTCTTACATTATGGAAGCCTTGTCTACCCTTTATAAAGCCATTCTGATCTCGATTAATAATATTTGGTAAAATTTCTTGTATTCGTCTTGCTAAAATTTTACAGATTATCTTAAGGTCGGCGTTTAATAGGCTTATTGGTCTCATATTTTCACATTTATTAGAGGGCTTACCTGGTTTTGGCAGCAGTATAATTAAGGCATTATTTATGTATGATGGTAAATTATTATTTTGAAATGCTTCTAAAACCATTTCCAAAAAAGGTTTTATTAATTTATTCTTAAATTTTTTATAAAGGTCAACTGGAAGACCATCTGGTCCTGCACTTTTTCCTGATTTCATATTATCAATGGCTAGCCCAACTTCTTCTTGACTAATTTTAGACTCCAATATCTCCCTGTTTTCATTTGGTATACACGGTATAGATAGTTCGTTCAAAAACCCATTTAGTTTTGTTAAATCAGGTTCATTTTTGGTATCATATAATTTTTCATAGTAATCTCTAAAGGCTCTATTAATTTCTAAAGGATCTATAACTACCTGTCTGTTACTTATAATACTGGTAATTGGTGTTTTAATTTCCAATTGTTTAATCTGCCATGCTAATAATTTTCCTGATTTTTCACCTTGTTCATAAAAAGATTGTTTCAATCTTAGAAGACTCGAGGCAGCTCTATTCGCTGATTTTTTGTCGTATTCAGCTCTCAAAATCAGTAATTCATTCTCCAACCTTGGGTCACTTCCTGCATACACTTTTTCCTGAAGACTTTTTATTTTATGTTCCAATTTAGCTCTCTCCTCTCGAGTCTTCTTAGATTTTGATCCTGTATAACTAATAATATGTCCCCTAATAAAAGCTTTGAAAGCCTCCCACTTTACACATGCTGATGTTTGTGTAGTATTGATGTCAAAGAACTCGTCTATCTGTTTTTCTATATACTTGACAAATTCCTCATCCTGAAGCCATTTATGCTGAAATTGCCATCTACCTGATTCCTTTGTCAATTTTTTATCTACATATATTAGACAACAGGGTGCATGATCAGAGATCACGATGTTATCATAAAAGCAGTTTTGAATCTTGGACCTTAATTCTGTGGAAATCAAAAAATAATCAATACGTGAGAATGTCTTGTAAGTACTGGAATAACAAGAATAGGCTTTAACTTGTGGTTTCATTTCTCTCCATATATCTAACAATCTCAATTCTTTCATAAAATGATTAATAGTCATCCTACATCCAATGTGCGTACAATCCAGTCCTGTTGATCTATCCACACCTGGATTCAATGTACAATTAAAATCCCCTGCTATTATATGTTGCCCTGTAAGTGATGATAAGATGAGAAATAAATTAGCAAAGAACTTCTGATCATCTATATTGGGACCATATAAGTTCACAAGATTTATATTTTCTAATAGCAAAGAACCTTGAATGATTACATATCTTCCAAATTTGTCTCCAATTACATTTTTCACTTGAAAAGGAACTGATTTATGTATGAGAGTCATAACTCCCCTGGCTCGGGATGAAAATGAAGAGGTGAATACACTTCCCTGCCATCTACTCCTAATTCTTTTAACATCCTCCTCTATCAGATGAGTTTCTTGTAAAAACACAATTCTTGAACCCATGTCCTTTATTTTATTCATAACTTGTTTAAGTTTTTTTAAATTTTGTAGACCTCTGCAATTCCATGAAGTTAAATTAAGATTAACACTTTGGTCCATGATCAATAGAGAGTTTGGGATTACCTTGCAGTGTAAACATGCTCATACAGAGAAGCAAAAACATGAGTGGTTGAACATTCATCCTACAAACTACACACAAACAAATTTCCCCTTCCCACACTTGTGGCAAACCCCCCAAAATCAAAAGAAAAATTCTGTCTCCCGATATAGCCATCGACCGTTCCACACCCACGGGGAACAGCCTAAGCCACTCCTTCTTCATCCTCCCAATCACCCTAACTCTACTGCTTTTAATGACGTAATATTAACTCTCCTCTGTAGTTTTCCAACTTAACTCCAAAATTTTTAACAACTTTGTACATCATAGTTTTTTGTTTTTTTTTGTTTGTTTTGTTTTTGTTTTGTTTTTTTAATATATAATACAATCTATATTTTGTAAACTTACTATTTACTTCAAGTCAGTCAGATGCCTGTGCAAATGCTTAATTATTCTACCTTATATTTTGTTCATGCTTAGCTCCCACCAGTCTCTTCTTCTTCTTTGATCTTCTTGATGAACTCCTGCGCCTCCTCTGGGGTCTTGAAGATGTGGGTTCTGCCCTCATACGTGGTCAGCAGTCTCGCAGGATAGATTACACCATGACGAATCCCAAGGTTGCGCAGCTCCTTACGTATGGGATCAAACTGCTTCCTCAATTGCTGGATTCCTGTGGCCAAATCTGGGTAGAACCGCACCTGCTGGTCCTGGTGTTTAATCTCTCCTTTTTTAGCTCGTGCAGCGTTGAAGATCTTCATCCTGTCTCTGTTGCTAAGAAACTTCATAATTAAGGTCCTCGGCGGTCCCTTATCTCTCCGTGGGCCAATGCGATGTGCTTTTTCCAGAATCACTGCTGATTTCAACTCCTCGCTGCCCAGCACCTCCGGAATCCACTTTTCCAGAAAGGAACATACGTCCCGACCTTCTGATTCCTCTGGAAGACCCACCAGCCTCAAATTATTCTGTCTCGACCGAGATTCCAAATCCAAAATATTATCTTCCAGAGATTTATTTATTTTTTTCCAAAGTGCGCACCTTTAATTGAAGACGGGTGACGTCATCTTCAGCACTAGCGAGACGGAGCTCCATCTGCGCCGTTCGTTCTACACAGTCACCCAATTCCTTTCTTATTCCTTCCAACGCTGTCATAATCCCATCAAATCTAGAGGAAAAGTCCGCTCTCATTGAACTCATGGCAGCCATCAGCGCATCTGCGCCATACCCCGCAGATATCGCACCGTTGCCAGCCTCCTCCGCCATATATGGAGTTTTGTTTGCTGCGTCACAGACCTGAAAGTCCGTTAATTTGGACTGTTTCGGCGGCTCGCTTTTTCCTTTTCCTGGTTTTCCAGCCTTAGGCTTCGCCGACATATCCTCGCCCAAATGCTGGGATACGTTCTGTCCCAAATGAGAGAGTTATTTGCCGATTTTTTTTTCCAGGAGCAGAGCAGAGCGAGACACGTCCGTCCTACGTGGCAGCCATAACCGGAAGTGAGGAAAGATGCATTGTTACTTGTGATTAAATGCAATGTGACTGTGAGCTTTGAAGGTCCTGGATATATAAAGGACGAATGTCTGTGTTTTTCCTCTTTCTGCTTGGCTGATGTTGGAAGATGTGAATAAACCTGACTCGTGAGATAAACTCTGCCTCGTCATTTTCACATATCCACAGTATTTCACTTTATGATTAAAAACAGCTTGTCAAGATCTAGAAATTATTTTAAATTTACATACATTTCCACATGAGTTATCAGTCCTAACCACCAAAACCAGGGGTGTCCAGTCATGTGCCATGGAGGGCCAAGACCCTGCAGGTTTCCTCTTCTACTCATTTTCTTCAGCAGGTGTTTTCACTGATCAGCAATCAGTGGGAAGAAGTTCAGTGAAATTTGCTGTTGAAGACACTGGTTGGAGGTAAAGCCTGCAGTCTCTTGGCCCTCCATGGCACATGATTGGACACCCCTGGCCTAAACAGACTCACCACACCATACAAACTAATGGGCCAGCTTTGGCCCGTGGGCCGTATGTTAAACACTCCTAGACCAGACTGTAAAAAACGGCCTCTGTCACCCCATGGAGCTTCCTCTTTCTCTGTCGCACTCCTCCTCGAGACCCATGCAAACTGAACCCGCTGTGAGCTGAGAAGAAGCTGAAAAAAAAAATGGATTTTTTTTTCTTTTATAAAAGCATTTTTCAGTCACTCATGGAGCCCGGAGCAGTGGGCAAGAGAGCAGTCAATCCTGTCGGCAAGGAGCAATATTCATCCTGGTTCACTTCACATCTGCTCTTTTTTTCCCCTGTGACAGTCCCCTCCAAAATAAAACATATCCCGCTTTGTTTAGCACTAAATGTGACACTCAAAAGTGCAGCCTGCACACACAAACACACGGTGTCTGTTCTTGTAAATAAAGCTGTTCCACACCAATATGAAAACTATGAGATCAAAGGCAGGTATCACTCACGATCACAGAACTCGCTATGACATGACACAAAATGCTTTGCGCCAGGTTCCAGCACCCGAAACAGTCTGTCGTACGGTGGGCACAGTGGGGTCCGGTGCACATCATGCCTGACAAAAACATAACTGCCTGGGTGTGGTTAGAGAAATTGAACGCATGGATCGTCACCTTATCGTGGAGGGGGGGTTTGCGTGCCCCAGTGATCCCAGGAGCTATGTTGTCTGGGGCAATTTGCCTCTGATAGGGTCGCCCAAGACAAACTGGTCCTGGGTGAAGGGCCAGACTAAGAACGATCCAACAGTCTCTCATGATAAATTCTATATCAAGGATTCAGTGTACCCCGCCTGGTATGGGGTTACAGGGGCCCCACCCTGGAGCCAGGCCTGGGGGAGGGGCTTGATGGCTAGCGTCTGGTGGCCGGGTTTCCACCCATGAGACCCGGCCGGGCTCAGCCCGAAGGAGTTACATGGGTCCGCCCTCCAGTGGGCTCACCACCTGCAGGAGGGATCATGGGGGTCCGCTGCTATGTGGATTAGGTGGCGGTCAAAGGCGGAGACCTTGGCGGACTGATCCCAAGCTTTCTAAACTGGCTTTTGGTATGTGGAATGTCACCTCTCTGGTGGGGAAGGAGCCTGAGCTAGTGTACGAGGTTGAGAGATACCGGCTAGATATAGTCGGCCTCACCTCAACACACAACTCCGGTTCCGGAACCAGTCTCCTGGAGAGGGGCTGGAGCTTGGCCTTTTCTGGAGTTGCCCCGGGCGAGAGGCAACGAGCAGGGGTGGGTATTCTTGTATCCCCCCACCTTGCTGCCTCTATATTGGAGTTTTCCCCGGTGGATGAAAGGGTTGCTTCCCTGCGCCTTCGGGTTGGGAAACGGGTCCTGACCATCATTTGTGCCTATGCACCAAATGATGTTTCAGAGTACCCACCCTTTTTGGAGTCTGTGACTGGGGTGCTGGAGGGTGCTCCTCTTGGAGACTCCATTGTCCTACTGGGGGACTTCAATGCGCACGTGGGCAGCGACAGTGAAACCTGGAGGGGGGTGACTGGGAGGAACGGCCTGCCCGATCTGAACCCGAGTGGTGTTCAGTTATTAGACTTCTGTGCTAACCACAGTTTGTCCATAACAAACACCATGTTCAAGCATAAGGGTGTCCATATGTGCACCTGGCACCAGGACACCCTAGATCGCAGATCGATGATCGATTTTGTTATCGTGTCATCAGACCTGCGACTGTATGTCTTGGACACCCGGGTAAAGAGAGGTGCAGAGCTGTCAACTGATCACCACCTGGTGGTGAGTTGGATCCGATGGCAGGGGAGGAAGCCATTCAGACCTGGTAGACCCAAACATATAGTGAGGGTGTGCTGGGAACGTCTGGCTGAGGCCCCTGTCCGGGAGGTCTTCAACTCCCACCTCCGGAAGAACTTCAACCACATTCCGAGGGAGTCTGGAGACATGGAGTCTGAATGGGCCATGTTCTCCACCTCTGTTGTTGAAGCGGCGGCCCAGAGCTGCGGCCGCAAGGTGGTCGGTGCATCTCGTGGTGGCAACCCTCGAACCAAGTGGTGGACACCAGTAGTGAAGGGGGCCATTAAGCTGAAAAAGGAGTCCTATCAAGCTTGGTTGGCTTGTGGGACTCCCAAAGCAGCTGAGGTGTACCGGCAGGCCAAGCGGAGTGCAGTGGTTGCTGAGTGGTTGCTGAAGCAAAAACCCGGGTATGGGAGGAGTTCGGTGAGGCCATGGAACAAGACTTTCGGTTGGCCTCGAAGAGATTCTGGCAAACTGTCCGGCGGCTCAGGAGGGGAAAGCAGCTCCCTGTCCACACTGTGTATGGTGCGGATGGGGCGCTGTTGACTTCGACTGGTGATATCGTCGGGCGGTGGAAGGAATACTTCGAGGATCTCCTCAATCCCACTGATACGCCTTCCACAGAGGAAGCAGGGTTTGTGGAGAGGGGGATGACTCGCCTATCACAGGGGCTAAGGTCGCCAAGGTGGTTAAAAATCTCTTTGGTGGCCAGGCCCCGGGGGTGGACGAGATTCGTCCTGAGTACCTCAAGGCCCTGGATGTTGTTGGGCTGTCATGGCTGACACGCCTCTGCAACATTGCGTGGAGGTCGGGGGCAGTGCCTTTGGCATGGCAAACCGGGGTGGTGGTTCCTCTCTTAAAAAAAGGGGACCGGAGGGTGTGCTCCAACTTTAGAGGGATCACACTCCTCAGCCTCCCTGGGAAGGTCTATGCCAAGGTACTGGAGAGGACAGTCCAGCCGTTGGTCGAACCTCGGATTCAGGAGGAACAATGTGGTTTTCGTCCTGGCCGTGGCACATCAGACCAGCTCTTTACCCTCTCGAGAATTCTCGAGGGTTCGTGGGAGTTTGCCCAACCAGTTTACATGTGTTTTGTAGACTTGGACAAGGCATTTGACCGCGTCCCTCGTGGTTTTTTGTGGGGGGTGCTTCGAGAGTATGGAGTATCGGGCTTGTTGTTACGAGCTATTTGGTCTCTGTACGACCGTTGTGAGAGTTTGGTTCATATTGCCAGCACTCGGTCGGACTCATTCCCAGTGAGAGTTGGATTCCGCCAGGGCTGCCCTTTGTCACCCATCCTGTTCATAATTTTTATGGACAGGATTTCTAGGTGCAGCCAGGGAATGGAGGGTGTCATGCTTGGTGACCACGGGATCTCATCTCTGTTGTTTGCAGATGATGTTGTCCTGTTGGCTTCATCCAGTAATGACCTACAGCTCTTGCTGGGACGGTTTGCCGCTGAGTGTGAAGCGGCTGGGATGAGAATCAGCACCTTCAAGTCCGAGTCCATGGTCCTCAGCCAGAAAAAGGTGGATTGTCCTCTCTGGGTTGGGGACAGGCTCCTGCCCCAAGTGGAGCAGTTTAAGTATCTTGGGGTCTTGTTCACGAGTGAGGGGAAAATGGAGCGAGAGATTGACAGACGGATTGGAGCAGCATCTGCAGTGATGTGGACGTTGTACCAGTCTGTTGTGGTGAAGAGAGAGCTTAGTTCTAAGGCAAAGCTGTCGATTTACCAGTCAATTTACGTTCCTACTCTCAACTATGGTCACGAGCTTTGGGTAATGACCGAAAGAACGAGATCGCGGATACAAGCAGCTGAAATGAGCTTTCTCTGTAGGATTGCTGGACTCACCCTCAGAGATATGGTGAGGAGCTCAGTCATCCGGGAGAGGCTCAGAGTAGAACTGCTGCTCCGCCACATTGAAAGGAGTCAGTTGAGGTGGTATGGGCATCTGATTAGGATGCCTCCTGGACGCCTCCCACTTTTTTTTTTTTTTTTTTGTTACTTATTTGTACCCGTAGGTAGATTTGGTTTGCAGTCTGGTGACAAGCCACCGGCTGCTGGTCGCTGCGTGCGCGAGCGCCCTAAACCTACATGTTTTTGGTATGCGGGAGGAAACCGGAGAAATCCCGGAGTAAACCCGCGCAACACGGGGAGAACATGCAAACTCCACACAGCTCACTGTTGGTCGGGGGCTGGGATCGAACCCACGATCTCATGATCCCCGCGATCCCCCGGCCGAGAGTAAAACTGTGCTGCCACAGTGCTAAACCACTGCGCCACCGTGCAGCCCGAAACACTTGAGGTGTTTCGGGCACGTCCCACTGGGAGGAGACCCCGGGGCAGACCCAGGACTCGGTGGAGAGACTATGTCTCCCAGCTGGTCTGGGAACGCCTTGGTATCCTCTCTGAAGAGCTGGAGCAGGTGACTGGGGAGAGGGAAGTCTGGGCTTCTCTGCTTGAACTGCTGCCTCTGTGACCCGGACCTCCAGAAAAGTGGTAGAAGATGGATGGATGGATGGACCCCTGGGCTACAGCGTGCCATTTTATAATATTTGAGATTTTTGTGGTTCTGCAGGTTTTTTCAATGTAAAACGCGTTCTGTGCTCAAAAAAATGTTGAAAAACACAGCATGAGATGGTGCTAAATGCTTACTATCTGGTTAGGTCAGCACAGTAAATGAGCGACTCCTGAGGTCTCACCGAGAGATGCCCAAGACAAAGATTGGGAAGAGAAATCACACTGTATGATATCACAATACTCAACAATTTGCAAGATCATGATCGCATGACGATAATATTGCATCATGAGGCATCTGTTGATTCCCACCCCTATTCTTAATTATCACAAACAAGAAAATATTAGGGTTTGTGCAAAGTCAATATGAATGTCGCTGAATATAAAAAGCCTACCAACAAATTTACTCCATCCTCTTGTGTCACCATCACTATTTCAGGCTATAAAAAATAAAGACGGTGAGTAATGTATATACTGTCTAGGCTTCAAAATGCAAGTTCACAAACCAGTCACTGACATAACAGTGGCTTCAACCCTTAAATGTGACTGAACCTGCTGACAATGACAGTCCTGTGGCTGTTTCTGTCTCCAGCATAAGGCCCCCTGAGGGTGAATCCTGATTATTCACCCTCCTATACTGCCAGCTGCAGGTTGAGGTTAATGGCTTAACAAATATCAAATGGCTTTCTGTTAAGTTTAAAACACATTTAAAACCCAAGCAGGAAGACTTCTAATAGCTTAAACTACTCACCTAATGCTTTTATCAGGTCGAAATGTCATTTGTCCAATGTCGTGATTTATTACCCAGTTAACCTTTAAAACTCTTGTGTCCTTATGGAACCTCACAGAACAAGCAGGATTGATATTTAAAAATGTTAAATTTGAGCAAACATATAAATGTCATATCTAGTGTTGGTATCCGAGGTACATTTTCTATCAAACACTGTTTCAGGTTCATGCTCAAACTATCAGCTGGCGCAGTTGAGAACCAGCTTTATTAAGCACCACCAACTTCTGTGTCTTTATTAAAATAACAACACACTTGGGCCAGAGTTGTTCTGTTAACATTACACCAAATGAAAACCAGTAGTGTTGCATTGTGTGGGCCCACGCTGATCCCATATGGAGAAACAGAGCTGAATGCACGCTCGGCTGCAGCTCAGCACTGAAAAAAAATCAGCTGACTGGAGGAAAGCAGCGTCCTGGCACACTGGCGTCTGGCACTGCACATCTGGCATTTAAAAGGGCTCGGAGCACACAAGCTGACATTATTGTTGGTCTCCTCTATTTTCAGCCACCTGGTTTTTGATAGCTGCTGTTGTCATAGCAATGAATGACACTGAATGTGGTATATATACTGTATTTATCAAGTGAACAAATGTCACTGAATTATATATATAAAAAATTACACTAATATGCAGCAATAAAAGACAAATTCTATCACTTTAGGTGAAATTAACATTTTTAACAGAAAAACAATACTGAAAATAGTTTCAGTGTGTATAGATGAATATAACCACAATACCCTTTATACTGCGGACTTCTCACACAACACAACACACTGCCATCTACAGAAGTTCTCTGACGACTCTGCGATCGTCGGCCTCATCTCCAATGGAGATGAAGCTGAGTACAGAGGACTTATCCAGGATTTCGTAGACTGGTGCCATCGGAACTGCCTCCAGATCAACGCAAGGAAAACTAAGGAGCTGGTGGTGGACTGCCGCAGGCAAGGACAACCCTTCACAGTACCAGTAAACATGTAGGGAACAGACATTGAGATGGTGACATCCTACAAGTACCTGGGTGTTCATTTGAACAATGAACTAGACTGGTCACACAATACCGACACACTCTACAAGGAGGGACAGCGCAGGCTGTTCCTACGGAGGAGGCTCAGGTCTTTTGGTGTACAAGGGGTGCTCTTGAAGACCTTCTACGACACGGTGGTGGCATCAGCCATCACTTTTGGAGTGGTCTGCTGGGGCAACGGCATTACAGCAGCCGACAGGAAGAGACTGAACAAACTGATCAAGAAAGCTAGCTCTGTCCTGAGGAAACGCCTTGACCCAGTGGAGGAGATAGGAGAGAGAAGGATAAGATAAGATAAGATAAGATAAGCCTTTATTAGTCCCACAATGGGGAAATTCCAGGATTGTAACAGCACAGGGATAGCAACACTCAGAGCAACAATCAGAAGGCAAGAAAAAAACAACATCTAGTAAACATATGTCCATATTACTATAAATGTATATATATAGACACACAGTGCAGAGCATTATGGCTGGTGAATGTGCAGCAGAAAGGATGGTGGCTAAACTGTCATCTCTGCTGGAGTCCCAGGCCCACCTTATGCAGGACATACTGAACACACTGAGGAGCTCAGTTAGCAGTAGACTACATCATCTTAGATGCGCGACCGAGAGGTTTTGCAGGTCCTTCCTACCTACGGCTGTCACACTGTATAACCTAAGCAGGGCTGCTCGCAGAGATAGCAAAAAAACGTGACGACCTAATAGTATTGAATGCAAAAGATGCAACAGACTTACACAAATGGTCCCCTCCAGTATACAACTAGGACAATATCAGTCGCTATGGAGTGTGACAATATGTATGGGTACATATTCATACCATGTAGGGTAACTAAATAGACTGTTATGCTGTTTAGTCCATCTAGCTACAATGCTCTGCACTGTGTATATACTGTATATATTTATGTGTACATACTGTATGTATATTCACTGCTCTTATTTTCTTATCTTCTAAATCATTGCTCTGAGTGTTGCTATCTCTGTGCTGTTGCAATCCCGGAATTTCCCCATTGTGGGACTAATAAAGGCTTATCTCATCTTATCTTAATACCAGACTGTTCGGTATTAAAATACCCAAGTACAATCTGCACCAGTGTGACCTTTAAGAAAACATCTATATGGGCTTGTTGTAGTGTGTAATTGTACAAGCAGATTCACACCCTTGAGCCATAATTGTTCTCAGCTCATTCTGCCTAAAAAAAAAGTTAAATACTGCTGCACGACTGAAATGTTTTCCATTACATATCTGCCCTTCGAATCCACTACCTTGCTTCCATGCTGATTATGTTTCTGCACATGTGATTCTCCACATGAGCTCTGGTTGTAGTAGGTGTCTGAGATCACCATGTGAAAACTACCCAAAATATCCCGAGGGATCTTAAGTTATACAGTTGCTCTACAAGTGGAAAACTTATATATTTTTAAGGCAGCATGCTACAAGCAAATAAAGATGAAAAAATAAGGCTATTTCTTTAAGAATGTGAGCAACAACTTGGAGCTGAAGATTTAAAGTTCTAATATACTGGGATTAAGTAACCAAATCTGTGAATTTTACACAGAACTGCATTCATTAGCCAATTTGTTTTGCTTAGACAGGATCCACACAAGTTAAAATAAAGTCAGAAACTAAATTACTCTTCCCTAGAATGCCAAATAAATCTTTCTGGTTTAAATAATTCTGTCAAGCCAGGTAATTTCCTTTACAAAATCATGGTCTGCAATTTTGCAGCAGGGTGCATTACACCATGACATTTTGTTAATACAGGAGTCAATAAACCCTTCAAGTTAGAAGAATTGCCTTCAAAATATGACACTGGAAATTTATGACACTGTTTGACTACACAATATCAAAGTTTGAACACTAAGTTGCACTGGAAATTGGATCTCATAAAATATTTTTATTCCTTTTTTATATATTTATGCATTTTTAAAAAACTCTACCACATTTTCTAATGTTTAAAAGCAAAGTCACATATTGATTAAAATATCACTTGATCATAAATTTTCTAGATTTTTAACAGGACACAATATGCACGCACAAATGAATAGCCACGTTATACTATGTCGTCTGATAAATCAAACTCAGACCCATGACACTTGGTGACGCATTCATGCTTACTGGATCAGCAGAATGTTTAACACACTTCTACTAAAAGCACGGTCCTGGAAATGTTTTATTTTTGTACATTTTTGGCAGCAACAAAGCTGAACCAGCAAAATCAAAGTTAAAAGCTGAGTTTACAGAAGCTGAAATGTTAAAACTTGGATATGCATAGTCAACACATTTCTTTTGACATATGAAACAGAGCAGACCTTTATATTGGGGATGCACCAGTTACTGTTTTTTTCTTTCTTCTATTCCATCTTCATTCTATGGGTGACAGAAGTATGCATGATAAATAACTTGCTCAGACCCAGATGTTTTCTGAAGTCTGTTGTCCTCAGGGCAAAAATCAATGCCACACAACTGGAACACACCAGAAAAATATCGACTGCTGCCAATATCATGTTTGGCGACAGCTGAAATCACTGAGAAATGTGAATATGGGCTGACATAGTATCTGCTCATCCCTACTTTAGAACGGACTGGTGAAGGTATAAATGTTAGATATAAAGTGTTTATTTACAAAACATCATGCCAGTCAGGTCAATATTGCTCATGGTGTTCCAAGAACTGTTCAGATTCTTAATTTTAAGATTCCTCAATCTATAAGCAATATTATTACCAATTATTACAAGAGACAGGCTCATCAAACACCACAGGTGATGACCCCAAGTTTTGTGAGCTTTTTTAAAGTGCAGATGACCTTGTGACTTTGACCTTTTGACCCCAAAACCATACCTCCAAGTGAGAGCCCCAAGGTCAACATGTGTGCCATGTTTAATGACTATAAATGATAAACGGCATTCACTTACATAGATGACCACCAGTTTTTTTATGACTCGGTGACCTTGACCTTTGGTGGCCATAGCCATGGCTGCTCCCAAACCAACTTATGTAGAAACAATTGCATCATCGGTCCTCAAGTTTGTTCAATTCAGCGTGTTCACTGTTGATGAACACCAGGAATCCCAAATCAATAGAATAATATTGGGCATAGGAGGAGCCAGAGCTTAGCAGACTATTGTGGTTTTATATGCATCACACAGAAATCATCCACGACACTGACAGATCTTTATGCTTACTTACAATTGGATTAAAAGTAACAAAGAAGTCACTGTACAGACATTGTTAGAAGGGCACACTTTATAAAGAGAATTACATACACCAGATGGATAACAGTTGAACATTAAAAAGGGATTATAAAGGTGGTCATAAGAGGACAGTACTTGGCTGCAGGAGGCTCAGGTTCCATTGATCATGTTGTGTAGTTTTTAAAGTTTTGGAGGGTGTAGGTTGCTACCGTATCCAACAGCCAACCACGCGTCACAACTGTGGCTCGCTTGAAGAGACCTGTGGAGAGGACATTGGTTAAAATATTCATATTGATCCAAGAGTCTGGTGAAGACGAATGAAAAATGTGGCAGTACACGACTTTACTGAAGGTGTAATGGAATCTGTAACAAGTGAGAATAACAGATTTTAGAGTCAAAAATGCATCACTTACAGAGATTTTTTTTCCCTTTCTTCATCAAATATAGAATACATCTGGTGAGATGATTTGGGTCTTTTCATGGATTTTTTTTTTTTTTTTACAGTGGCCTAGAGAGCTCACCAAAATACAAAAGCTGCAACACAAATACAAAAGCATGCCAAGGTTATCGTCAATGCTAATGTTAGCATGCTAACATTATTATGCAGCTGTTTCACAAGCTGGCATGCCAATGTTAGCATACTAACTAGCATGCTAACATGCATCAAGGTTAGCATTGTTGCAACAGGGACTACAGATGGAAATTAGTGAGAATGCTATAATCTGGTACAGAGCACCTTTACCCTGTGTTTAATGTTTTTTTCTGTACATGGTCCCTGACAAATAAACCAATAAACTAAACTAAACTTTTGTATTTGTGTTGTAGTTTTTTTGTATTTGTGTTGTGGCTTTTTTATTTCGGTGAACTCTTTGGGCCACTGTAATTTTTGCCAAAAACTGCACTATAAACTTCAGCATCACCATTCTTATTTTCAAAGCTCTAATCAGCAGCACAGACAGTGAAAGATCACAGACAAACAGTAATTTGAAAATTGCTGGAGTAACAAGATGAGACAAAAGTTTTTTAAGTTCATTTAAAATACGTAGACCTAACCAACTAATATTATGCAATCTGAAAGAATGAAAATGTATCAGATAAGCACAATTTTCTCTAAAAGCAAGATCAAATGCCGGCTTATCCAGATTACGTCTTCTGAAACACACTGTATTTATTAGGGGTGGGAATCGCAAGAGATGTCGCAATTTGATTTGGATCGCAATACTTGGGATCATATCATGATTCAACAATAGTTTGACTTAGCCCGAAACAGCCGCTTGGTCCCCCCTTTCAATGACAAGGAGACTGATGAATTTTTTGTATTATTTGAGAAGGTGGCTGATACTTTGAAGTGGCCAGAAGAGTTCCGGCCACTGCTGCTTCAAAGTGTTTCAGTAGGGAAGGGCCAGAGTGTACATGCATCTTTGTCTGTAGCTCAGAGTTCTGATTACAAGGTTGTCAAAGAAGCCATTTTACACGCTTATGAACTAGTGCCTGAAGCATATCGACAACAGTCTCGGAAGCTGAAAAAACTGATTCTCAGACTCATACAGAATTTGCAAGAGAACAAAATATATTATTCGAGCAGTGGTGTAAATCAGAGAAAATAAAAGATCTGGAGGGATTAAAAACTCTCATTATGTTGGAGCAGTTTAAACGCTGTGCTCATGAGAAATTTGCCATATACCTGAATGAACATAGACCTCAATTGGGAAAATGCTGCTGTGATGGCAGATGAGTTTACACTTACTCACAAGTCCAGTTTGTCATCAAAGTCACCAACTACCAATATTAAAAGTACCTTATTTCCCTCACTCCCTTCTAAACCATGGTCCATTTCACTTCCAAAAACGGCTGCTGCAAGTCGAGTGTTATTACTGCCATGCAAAAGGTCATATTGTCCGCGAGTGCCCAGTTTTGTTAAAAAAGACTGAAAAATTCTAAAACTGTTGCTCTTCTGGGAACTCCACTTATTGAAAAGTCGCTACACTCCAACTGTGAATCTGAAGGGGTTTGTGTCTGCCAGGAGATAATGCTAAGCAGCCAGTGACAATACTCCGAGATACGGGGGCATCTCAGTCCATCTTGCTCAAGGGTGTGTTACCTTTAACCAACGAGATGGAAAGTGGTTGCAGCGCTCTGCTAAGAGGAGTGGAGATGAAATGATTTCAGAAGCCCTTGTTTAATGTAGTCTTGGAATTTGAGATCGTCACTGGTTCTGTGGAAGTTGCTGTAAGGAAGGGGATACCTATTGAAGGGATCACATTCATTTTGGGAAATGATTTGGCTGGCGACAAAGTCAGTGCCCCAAATCCAATTGTTATGAATGTGCCCAGAGTAGAGAAAGGTGATGGGTTAGCAAAGTTGCACCCTGATGTGTTTTCATCTTGTGTTGTTACCCATGCTGTGGCAAAGAGGAAGTCCGATAGCACTATGGGAGAGGCCAGGGATCACGCTTTGGTTGATTTGTCAGAGACAATATTGTGTGATACTGACTCTGTAACTCCAGTTACTGATGTTGAGCATAGGGATGCTGAGGGGGATGTTAGTGATCACACTTCGGCGAGTCAGTCTGAGACTATTTTGCATGATACCAACTCTGCGGAAACCCCCGAGTTGAGTCTGCTTTGAAGAAGGTGGTTGAGTTTGTAGAGGCTGGAGAGAAAGCTTCTATAGTTGGAATTAAAATGTCCCGTAAAAAGCTCATTGCTGAGCAGGAGAAGGATGTCTTCTTGTCATCCCTTTTTGCTGACTTGCAGTCAGAAGAATCTGTTGGTGGTGGTCCAGTGGGGTACTATAAGAGGGGTGGAGTTTTGATGAGGAAATAGCAGCCGTGTGTGGTGTGGGAAAGTGCTAGGTCAGCTGTGTCTCAAATAGTAGTCCCACAGCCACTTTGTTCGGAGATACTTAGACTAGCCCATGCAGGTAATATGGCTGGCCATCTTGGAGTCAAAAAGACTTATGATCGGGTATTACAGAATTTCTTTTTGCCTGGGTTGAAACAAGATATAAGAAATTTTTCTAGGACATGTCAGGTTTGTCAGTTTAATGGCAAACCAAACCAAGCGGTGCCAGTTGCACCTCTGCAGCCCATACCCACTTTTTGATGAACCATTCAGCAGAGTGATGGTGGATTGTGTGGGATCCTTACCCAAAACAAAAAGTGGAAATCAACTCTTGTTAACAATAATGCGTGCATCCACTCATTTCCCTGAAGCAATCCCACTTTGGACAATTACAGTAAAAAATGTGATTAAAGCACTGGTGAAGTTCTTCTCAGTCTTTGGCATTCCAAAAATCGTTCAATCAGGTCGTTCAAGAATTGCTTGGTTTCAGCCCAAACAAACTTGTGTTTGGACACAAAGTTCGCGGCCTAATGGTTTTGTTAAAGGAAAAATTTTTTTGAAGATTCCGTTTCTCAATTTGCTGGACCATATCTCTGCTTTCCGTTATCGGTTACAGCGGGCATGTGAAATGGCAAGAGAAAATCAAAAAGCACAGTCAAAAATGAAGGTTTGGTATGACAAAAAAAGCCCGTTCTTGTTCATTTGAGGTTGGAGATCAGGTTCTGATTTTGCTACCTGTCGTTGACTTCTCCACTTGAATCAAGATTTTCTGGACCATACACTATTGAGAGAAAGGTTGGAGACTTGGATTACATTGTTGCAACACCTGAGCGTAGAAATAAACACAGACTCTCATGTGAACATCATGAAACCTTACTAAGCTCCAGGTGACGATGAAGGAACTGATAAACTTGTGCTGTTCTGGTGAACTCAGATGCAACGCACTGTCTCAGCCACAGAGACATGGTGTCTTTTTTAAGTCATTTTGGGAACTCTAGCATCCTAAAGAACCTGGAAGAGTACCTAACACATTTAGGCCCTCAGGAAAAGGCTGATATGGTTTGTCTGTTGAAGGAGTTTCAGAGCATCTTTGACAATATTCCCACTGAAACAAAAGTAGTGGAACACGACACAGATGTTGGTGATGCCCGGCCTATCAAACAACATGCGTAGAGTGTGAGTCCTGAGAAACGCACACTACTCCAGAAAGAAGTAGAGTATATGATAGAGCATGGCATTGTTGAATCTAGTAACAGCACCTAGAGTTCACCATGCCTTTTGGTTCCGAAGCCAGATCAAACTCACCGGTTTTGCTCTGATCTTCACAAGCTCAATAACCAAACCAGATTCTTAGCCACTGCCAAAGGTTGATGACTGTGTGGATCGGGTTGGTTCGGCTACCTACTGCAGTAACTTTGATTTACTCAAAGGTTATTGGCAGGTTCCTCTAACCAAATGTGCTAGGGAATTCTCAGCTTTCGTGATCCCTGATGGGTTGTTTTCCCATCGCCACATGCCGTTTTGCTTAAGAAATGCAGGTGCTATATTTCAAAGGTTGATGCACCTTGCTTTGTCTGGTCTAGACAATGTTGAGGCTTACCTTGATGACATAGTAGTCTTTAGTGATTCCTGGCCAGACTATCTTAAACATGTGAGAGCAGTGTTTGAGTGCCTCCAAGCCGCCAATCTGACAGTCAAACTGGGAAAGTCTGAAATTGCTAAGGCCACTGTCAAATATCTGGGAAAAGTGGTTGGACAGGGTCAAGTTCTACCCCTGACAACAACGGTAGAAGCTATATTAAATCTCCCTGTTCCCATCACCTGGAGAGAACTTAAACGGTTCTTAGGGATGGCAGGATATTATAGGGCATTTTGTCAAAACTTTGCCAGTGTGGTTGCCCCCTAACAGACTTGACCAGTCCCAAGGTTCCCTTTCAATGGTCACCAGAATGCCAGACTGCATTTGAAACCGCAAAACCCCTCTTGGCTACTAACACGGCCTTGGCAGCCTCTGACTTTTCATCGCCCTTTCCAAGTGTATACGGATGCCAGTGATGTTGGTATAGGTGCCGTTCTGGTCCAGGCAGATGATGTTAGAGTAGAGCATCCTGTAGCATTTTTCTCAAAGAAACTAAATGCTTCTCAGGTGTATTACTTGACTATCGAAAAGGAGACGCTTGCCCTAATCTTGGCTTTAGAACATTCTGAAATCTACATCTCAGCATCTGATCCTCTGGTTGTATATACAGACCACAACCCGCTGCAGTTCCTACAGCCATCGGCATTTATAAATCATCGCCTGCTTCGCTGGAGTTTAGCTCTCCAGGAGCTACCACTTGAAATCCGGCATGTAAAAGGAAAACAGAATACAATAGCAGACCGTTTCTCGTGTGATCATTAGTTAAACTAATTTAGAAACCTGTTTTTTATTTTTTTAAATTAAACACAATAAAAAAAGACTGTCCTCTGTGATTGAATTTATGTTGGCCATTTGTTTTGATGTATTGAACCTTGTATGGTTTTGAAGTCCATACAAACATCTTGTGCCGTTGGTTGTTGGAAACTTAGTCATGTGAAAAAATTAGGACACCCTGTATAAGCCTGTGTGGTTTTTTTGTTGTTGTTTTTTTTTTTTTTTACATATTTGGACACATGGATTGTTAACATCAATGTTAAAAATACTGGGAGATTCATGTAATACAAGTAAACAATTAAAAATGAATTAAAGACTTTTCAAATTTTCTGTAAAATGTATTTCTAAACAAATAGTGAGGAATAAATTAGGACACCCCCCCCCCATCTTTTTAAGGACACCCCCACATTCATTCCCACTTAAAATGGCTAAAATAAATGTTAAAAATTGCAAATAAAAACAAAAACAAGGTTAGACAGATATGTGAACATTTCTTAATAAAGAACTGAATATTTAATGGGGTGTCCTAATTTTTTCACATGACTGTATTTGGGGAATTCATTTTGGTTATTGTCTGATAGATTTGTTGTCTTTTAGGAGGGGGGTGTTATGGTCTATGTGGAGTCCTGAGACTTGACTTCAATCCCTCACTTAATCAGGAGCAATGCATTACACCTGTGCACACCTCACACCTGGGAGCAATCAGTCTGCTGGGGAGACATTAGGAAGCAGCTTGCCTCTGCTCAGTACAAATTTGATGGTGAGAGGCAACTCCTCCAGTTGCTCTCTCTATGTTGGTTTTCTGTGGGTTTTGTTTCTTACTGGTTTTCCCCAATTTAGTTACTTTTCTTTTTGGGCTTCACTCTTTCAGTTCTTTTATCATTTTGATAAATTTAGTGGGTGGTTGGGTTGGCCCAGCAAGGAAGACATGGTTTGGACTGGGGGAAGACAGTAAAAACCAGATTACTGAAGTGATAAAGAGGTTATAATGGTTAATCTAAGTCACAATTTCAGGAAACATAAACTTCAGGGGAAACTTAAACCCATGACACATTGTTTTAAATATTGCTGCTTTTTTCTCCACTTCTCTTCCAGTCCTTATGGCCACTTTATGATTGCTTTGAGTTTTTAAAACATCATTTTAAGAATAATGTTAACTGACTTAAAGTACATTTCTAACTACACTATATCATACAATATGCCGTTCAACATACAATTTCATTTGATCACATTTAGATCTTAATTCAAACAAGCAGAGTATTTGCAGCCAACTTAATTAAGACGAACTAAAAACAATCAATCTGAATACAACTGGGAGTGTTTAAGAATAAAAATGTTTGGATTCCTTAATGAAGTTCTGCCTGCAGATCACCTGCACTCAAACATTCCAAGTGTGGTTTATATTAATCATATATCCCATAACCTACATATGTATAAGCATATTAGAATGTTTGGTGATTACATATGTGCAACGACCTCACGCCTCAGAACAGGACAAGAGGTCTCAACCGCCAGCGAAGATCAAAGAGCATCCGAGGCGCAGCGGTGGAGACCTGATCGATCGCCCTGACTTCCAGGTGGAAGAGACAGAGGACAATGGAGGAGATCGATCGCCCTGACCACCCAGGGTCAGGTGGAGGAGTCAGAATGTAGAAGAGCTTGGAATAACGAGGCGATGTGATTTATAAACCAAAGTTTATTATCAGCTTCGCTCCTCTAACAAGTCTCATCTCAGTGCAGAAGCAGAATAAGAGGTCGAACACATTCAGACCTACATACTTATACCTACACATAACAAAAGACATTGCATATCACAGCTGACATCCCGCATTAGCTTAATTCCCCCTCCTTTGTCTTCTTGTGGTTTATATTAATCATATATCCCATAACCTACATATGTATAAGCATATTAGAATGTTTGGTGATTACATATGTGCAACGACCTCACGCCTCAGAACAGGACAAGAGGTCTCAACCGCCAGCGAAGATCAAAGAGCATCCGAGGCGCAGCGGTGGAGACCAGATCGATCGCCCTGACTTCCCAGGGCCAGGTGGAAGAGACAGAGGACAATGGAGGAGATCGATCGCCCTGACCACCCAGGGTCAGGTGGGTGCAATGTGCAAGGTGGGTGCAATGCAATGTCTTTTGTTATGTGTAGGTATAAGTATGTAGGTCTGAATGTGTTCGACCTCTTATTCTGCTTCTGCACTGAGATGAGACTTGTTAGAGGAGCGAAGCTGATAATAAACTTTGGTTTATAAATCACATCGCCTCGTTATTCCAAGCTCTTCTACACTGGTGACCAGACGTGAGGATGGAACAGAGACGTTCTCCCGCGATTGACTCATCGGAGGCGACCCAGGCAAGCGCCGGCGCCCATGCAGACAGGGGAACGGATGGAAGACGTTCCCCCACGGCAGAAGAGAGGGCTCAACCGAGCACCATCCCCAGCCCCGCCGTGAGAGCAGAAGAAAGGCGCTCTCACCCGGCGGACACATCAAGGACGGCCCACACAAGCGCCGTCACCGTCAAGCTACCAGAATTCTGGCAAGAAGACCCGAGCTCGTGGTTCCAGCAAGCTGAGGCTCAGTTTGCACTGGCGGGCACAACGGCAGACGAGATGAAGTTTTATCACATCGTCGCCAAACTCGACGCTGCCACGTCAAGATGTGCGCGGAGCATAATCCGACAGCCACCCGCCCATGACAAATACAGAGAACTGAAGGCGACCATCGTCGAGAACTTCGTCCCCTCAGCCGAGGAGAGAGCAGAGAAGATCCTGGCGATCTACGGCCACAGAGGATGCAGACCCAAGGCCCTCATGGAGGACATGCTGCAGCTCAAGGAAGAGGACAGCGACAACTTCCTCTTCCAACACATCTTCCTCAGCACTCTGCCGCCACACATGAGAGGGACGCTGATCAACATGCGGTGCAGCACCCAGCAGGACTTCCGCGCGCTGGCCTGAGAAGCGCAGCGACTCATCAACGTCTGCGGGGAACAGGTGGCCACAGCAGCATCCACAGATCTCAGCGCGGATGCCCAGAGCAGCGGAGAACCACAGACAACCGAGCAGAGCCCGCCCACCATGGCGGCAACACGACCAAGACGCAGTAGGCGGAACGACATCTGCTATTACCACCACCGTTTCGCCGAGGGGGCGTACAAATGCGTTCCCCCCTGCAAATTCAAAAGTTCGGGAAAACACCAAAACCGAGAACCGTTAACGGCTGCGGTTCTCGGCGAAAAAAATAAACTTCTTTATGTGACTGACGGACACACCGGGAGACAGTTCCTGATCGACACCGGAGCTCAACTGAGTTTTATCACCCCTTCCCACGCAGACCGGGCCATGGGTCCCCGGGGAAATGGGGCGATGGCAGCCAACGGCTCGATCATCGACACTTACGGTGAAAGGAGCCTGCCTCTTTGCATTCACGGCCGCAACTATAGATGGACATTTATTGTAGCGGCGGTGAGTTTTAACTTGTTGGGCGCTGATTTTTTGTGTGTACATGGGTTGTTAGTCGATCTAGCAAACAGACGCTTGGTTAATGCACTGTCATTTTCTTCTATTCCCTGCTCAGCTCGAGTCTCTCCACCACCCGTGCAGGCCAGCGTCACAACAGCAGGAGGTAAGTTTGACCAACTCCTCACCCAATTTCCAGCACTCACAGTTCCAAAATTTTCAGCAACAGTAGCGAAACACGGGGTTGAACACGTCATTCCCACAACAGGCCCACCCGTGTTCGCCAAAGCTCGGCGCTTAGACGCGACCAAGCTCGCCATAGCACGGGATGAGTTTGCCACCCTGGAAAAATTAGGCATTATTAGACGCTCGAAAAGCCCCTGGGCATCGCCACTCCACATGGTCCCGAAAACCGACGGTTCTTGGAGACCGTGCGGCGATTACCGCAGATTAAACAATGCGACAGCGCATGACCGCTACCCAATTCCTCACATCCAAGATTTCTCACTACATCTGGCGGGTGCGCGCATTTTTTCTAAAATAGACCTGGTCCGCGGCTATCACCAAGTCCCCGTTCGAGCGGAAGACATTCCTAAAACGGCTGTAATAACCCCTTTTGGTCTTTTTGAATTTTTGCGGATGCCGTTTGGCCTCAAAGGCGCTGCTCAAACCTTTCAGCGGATGATGGACGCGGTATTACGCGATCTCCCTTTCGTGTTCGTCTACCTCGACGATATGCTGGTAGCCAGCCCGTCAGAGGAAGAACACGAACAACACCTCACTACGGTTTTTCAGAGACTAGAAAAGCACGGGTTAATAATCAATCCAGCCAAATGCAAATTCGGCGTGTCACAAATTGATTTTTTGGGACACAGAGTTTCACCGGAGGGGGCAGTCCCATTGCCAGACAAAGTTTGCGCGGAAAAAAATTTTCCACGACCACAAACGGTCAAATCGCTGCAAGAATTTTTGGGAATGGTTAATTTTTACAACTGTTTCCTCCCCCGCGTAGCTCAACTCATGCAGCCCCTGTATACCGCGCTCAGAAAACAAAAGCCTTCCAACGAGGTCGAATGGACCCCGGAGCGCGAACGCGCCTTCGCGGAAGTAAAAAATGCTCTAGCGAACGCCACATTGTTGGTTCACCCTGATCCCTCGGCCCGCATTGCGCTAACCACACCAAGTACCACTCATGGGACGGACCAGATTCCATACAAAATGTTAAAAATTTTACTTTGGCTTCGTCTTTTAGGGGTTGCTGTTCCAGTTAAAAGTCTCAAGTGTTGAAAAGTCCACCTTTGTATAAAACGGCCAGGTCAGTATACCACAAAAGGCTCAAAGTCACTAAGATAATCCAGAGGTTAAACCGGCTGTTAATGTCATTTAAACCCCGCATGGCTTCGACAACATGGAACCGGCATTTCACTTTGAAAAGGATGGCAGCGAGTTATTGCAAACAAGCAAGTTTCATCATCATCATAGCAGTCTGTCGTGGGCGACAATGACAGTTTCATTTAGGTCTGATCAGATTCCTCCACACAGCTCTGTCCTTAGCCTTCCGCTGCCAGGAACTCCTGTCTATATCCAACTTCTTCAAGTTTCTTTTTACAGTGTCTTTAAATCTGAGCCTTGGTCTACCCTGATTGCGTTTGCCCTCGCACAACTGTGAGTAGAGTAACTGCCGAGGGAGACACTGGTGGTCCATCCTCTCAACATGTTGAAGCCATCTCAGGTTCATCTGTATTAGCATGTCCTCCATTGATGGTAGACCAGCTCGTTTCAACACTTCTATGTTGGTTATCTTGTCTTTCCATGAGATGTTCATTATGGCTCGAAGTTCCAATTATCCACCAAAGTTCCAATTATCAACATCACTACCAGAAGAGATTCAGCATTGGTACAGAGCCACTTGTCAAGTGCAAGACTTTCAAGTATCTAGGGAGTACTGTTTCAGAGAATGCTAGGCTGGAGGATGAACTATCTCTCAGAATGGGAAGAGCGAGCGCTGTGTTTGGAAACTTAAAGGAGAGACTGTGGAACAATTGACATGTGCCTATCCGTGTGAAATGCAAAGTGTACAGAGCGACAGTACTGGCTACTCTATTGTACGGTGCTGAAACTTGGACTGTCTACAGAGTGCAGGTGAAGAAACTCCACGTGTACATGAGACACCTTCAAGCCATAATGAACATCTCATGGAAAGACAAGATAACCAACATAGAAGTGTTGAAATGAGCTGGTCTATCATCAATGGAGGACATGCTAATACAGATGAACCTGAGATGGCTCAGACATGTTGAGGGGATGCACCACCAGCGTCTCCCTCGGCAGTTACTCTGCTCACAGTTATGTGAGGGCAAACGCAATCAGGGTAGACCAAGGCTCAGATTTAAAGACACTGTAAAAAGAAATTTGAAGAAGTTGGATATAGACAGGAGTTCCTGGCAGCGGAAGGCTAAGGACAGAGCTGTGTGGAGGAATCTGATCAGACCTAAATGAAACAGTCATTGTCGCCCACGACAGACTGCTATGACGATGATGATGGGTTGGCCCAGCCACCTTTTAGAACACATTCTGAAACCTTGTTTTGGGTTAGTTTTCTGTGTCTATTTTGTTAGTTTCCCCATTAGCAACCAATTTTCATTTCTATCTGGGGGAAGCGGGGGATGTAACACCACCAAAATCTAATCGTCTGTTCCCCATGCCATTACACACCTTTCCTGAAAATTTCATCAAAATCCATTCATAACTTTTAGAGTAATGTTGGTAACAGACAGACAAACCAACACCGGCAAAAACATTACCTTCTCCCTTGGCGGAAGTAATAATTTTATTGACCTCGTGCTCAGTAGTGATGTACTTCTGCTTTACGATCTCACCAGAACTTATATTAGTCCGTACTTAGTGCTTTCTCATCAACAAATCATTTTTATCACTTTACTTATTGTACATATTGGAAATAGTGTATTGACATTTTTTTGTTTACAAAGTTTCTGTTTCATATTGATTTTTGTAATCATACTGTGCTGTTTAGCTGTTAGCCTAGTTAACTTGGCAAAGAACAGCTATCCTGTTGTTTATGCATTTCCCATTCCAAATACCACTGTATGGGCTATTGTTATTGGCTTAGTTAGCTTCCAGTTGCTAGTGTGTTAAACTTTGACTCACTACTAACAACACTGCAGTGACTGAAATGAACTTGGGGAACAAGTTACTAATAGTTGGTATTAGGGATGCAAGTTATTAATTAATCATTAGTTGATTCACCTTATCAAACGATTAACTGATAAGCAGCAATTTTCCTGAGAATCTGAATTTCCCTCGGTCCAATACGGTCTATCTTTAACATATAAAAAGTTAATTACTGTTTTTGATATACTGAATAAAACATGAACATCCTATTCCTCAATGATTTATTGTACCATTTGCATTTTTTTTTTATGACAGACAATGGCATTTTTTGTAGTTTAATAAATTTTGCACTGTATAGTGTGTACTATGTGCTGGTACATCTCAGTAAATTACAAATGTCATGATTTATAATTTATTTTAAAAACTATTACCAATATCATAAAATTTATCTTTTTTAGTAACCGTATATTACAAAAAAAATAACTTTCACGTTCTAATTTACTGCCTAACAGGAAAATAAACTGTGAGCTGCTGTTGCATGTTAAACATTATCACAGTACCCTGGCAATCCAGGCAAACCCAGTGTGATCTGGGGCCTCATGTATAAAGGACTGCACAGCTTTCATACTGAAAGATGGCGTACTCACAAAATCTGAAAAATACGTGTGCACAGAACACGCCAGATTCTCTGCTCCTTTTCTTTATACATCCCACCTCACTGTGAAAGCCAGTGCACGATCTCTTTACTCCGCCTCAGTTCTTCCCACTAATGGATATGCAAATGAATAAAAACGCCCCTTCTGTCACACAATGATCGCCAATCCTGCAGGAAAGCGCAACATAAAAAATAATAACTCCATGGAGTGTGACGCTGAGGTGTTGATAACAGAGGTGGAGGTCAAAATAAAATGTTTTATTGTGTTCTGACCCTCCGGAATCAACAATAAACCTAAGTTTACAGAGTGGACTGTGTTACAAAGGCAGTTAATGCAGCCAGCTCAGACTGAAATAAAATAAAAATAAAATGGTCTGCCATTAAAGTTAAAATCAATAGACGGATCACTAATCAATGACAGTGTTGCTGGGGTGACGGTGACTGGGTGGGGGAAGGGGGCTGCTGACACATGGGAAAAACATTCTGTGAAAGAACGCCCTTGGTAATCCGCATAGCCGTGATGTTACTAAGTAAATTAAGTAAATAAAATAAAGTAAATAAACACCACTGAATACCACTCCAATCCCACAGCTGAATGCATACTAGTTACAAACCAAATCTCTGTCAGAATCCAAATTACACAAAACATCCAGGCAGAACACACGGAGCTGCACAATATAAAAGCCTTTTATTTCCAGATTATAATCTCCAAACAAGAGATATTTTAGACTATGGAAACATCTCTTCACTCTGATACAGCTGCAAATGTCACCACTGCAGCTACTAGGGTTCACCTGCAGGGACCCACAATCCAGCTGCCTTGCGCTGGAACTGGGGATCAATAAGAGTGCATTTTGCCAAACAGAATTCCTCCCAGGAGAGATGGATTTGTGCGCGTTGCCTCGTGAGTCAATGGTATAGTTGCTGGTAAATTTCATTATCCCTATATCACATTTACAGAAATGGGATCCAGTTTACAGTGGCACTGGTTTTGGTCCATGAATGAGGCAGTGTCGGCTAGGTAGAAATAGTCATTCCAATTTGAGCCACTAATCAGCCTCAGAGCAAACGTATCAACACTGCAATTAAACTAGTTTAAAAATGAGACTGACACTCGCCTGCCGATAAATGGACCAAAGCTCTGTAGAGCTGAAACGTGTCGGGATTAATGAGGGCTAACGAGTGTAACCAAACAGCGTCTCCCATACGGGAGATGGGAGGCTGTTTGTCTTTTGGAGGCAAGTAATATTTTTCCAGCTAGCTGTGAGCTCTGGTGGATAAATTTTGCTAACCTAAACATGACTGCTTTTTGGGGATTTCCACAGCGGGTACAATTTATTTTCTATTATTAGAGTGTACCACCACTGCGCAGCGAAGCTGGTGCATGTATCTGGTGGTTACAAACATCAATAAATGTTGTTTCTGGCCACTCTGTTGGCTCATTCTTCCTCATACTGGCTGGTAGACGGTAGGGACACTTTTTGAGCTCACAAATTTAAAGTTTTTGGTCATATCTGATCCGATCTTGTGGTGAAAGCTCGTCATAATATTGATATGCCATATTGTTCCAATGGTAAACTGCTGGTTTTTCTTACCTCCGCACTCCCGTGCAAGTACCCGGATGTGTAGACAGCCCTATTGGAATTTGTTGTGGCTCTCTGACGTAACCTGAAAGGGCGAGGTTTTTTGCTCTGCACAGCGCATGTGCTCGGGAGGGGGGGGGGAGGGGGGATTGGCGTCTTCTTTTGCTTTTTTTAGTTTCGGTTGAAAGGCAGCAGTGGGGTGACCTCGTGTGCCCCCACCTGGACAGTGACATCACTACATTTAGAATAAGCTCCCATTGAAAAGGACTGCTGAGTTATCAATTGACAATTAACTTACTTTAGTCGACTAAATTCTTATCTGCAATTATTCGACAGTCAATTAATCATTAACATCCCTAGTTGATATGGTAAAGAGTGATTTTACTTAAGAGAATCAACAATACCAGAACTGCTAACTTTTCAGAAAAGCTTGGAGTGAGATTTAGAGAAAATTGTGCACAGGGGAGACGGGGGGCTAGGGGTGGAGTGAGCGTGCATAGACGCAATATCCAGAAATATTTATTTTTTTCAACTCATACACTTCTTTACTTAAGAATAAATTTTAGAACATGTTCAGTCTTCTTTATGCTGCCTTGAGAGCGCTTATGTTGTAAAAATCTAAAGAAAGTAAACAAGATATTGGAAAATATTGAGAAATAAGGTTTGTGGTGTGAGAGAGAGGGGATAAAAGAGTGACACTCTTTCCAAAAGAGTGAGAGTTGGCAACACAACTGGAAGCTAACTAGGCTAACGACAATAACTGCTAACAGTAGCACTA
This sequence comes from Pholidichthys leucotaenia, assembly GCA_020510985.1. Taxonomy (NCBI): domain Eukaryota; kingdom Metazoa; phylum Chordata; class Actinopteri; order Cichliformes; family Pholidichthyidae; genus Pholidichthys; species Pholidichthys leucotaenia. Next base: position 398,855,027 of record CM035836.1, read on the forward strand.
ACAGCAAAAACAAAGGGATGCTGAACACACAAAATATAGTATGTGAAAATAAGTCCATTAACAACTGTTTCAGTGTGTCTTCACAAGTTAAATCAGAGCTCATCAGAGTCCATGCAGTGGTAATTGGAAAGTGAAAGACAAACGATACATTAGCTGTGCTATGCTAAGCTAACTGTGCTAACTTTATTTACAAATAAAATTCTTAATCACTGCAACACAGTGTTTTTTTTTTAAATTAAGTTTATTTTAAATATGTTTACAAGGAGGTGAATTTTTGGTGGTGTGGAGGAAAAAGATAAAAGGTAAATTATTTGGCAATATAATGTGATGGCATGATTCAGATATCCTCTCATTTGGAAATAATTGTTTCAAGAAAGCATCTTATTTAGGTCACTTTTTATAGTGTGTCTGAAGTCACTTCCTGATCTGGTCCGTCACTTTATTGTGCCCTCCTTTGGGTTAGTTGTGCAGCACATTTCTCTATTTGCAGTTGCTGTGAGTATTTGCGGCACCTTTGTGCTGCCATTTTGACGCAGATGCTTTGAGTTTTGTTTTGTCTATTTGCAGTTGCTTTCTTAACTTGAGCTCTCAGGGCCACCGTACTTTCCTGCCATCTTCATCACTCTATAAATTTAAGAAATCTGTGTGCGTGTCTGTCACGATCATAGGACATCATAGGACGGCTTATGATGTCTGCCTGATGTTCTATGATGATCCTGTGATCTCAGGCTACATAGGACTCGCGATGCTGTCATATAGGTGATGCAGTCATATAGACAATAGGACTGGCTACTTATGATGTAGTGTCCTATGCTGCCTGCCACAGGAGGAGACCCTTCACAAGAATATGGTACGACAGACATCATCATCATCATCATAGCAGTCTGTCGGGAGCGACAATGACTGTTTCATTTAGGTCTGATCAGATTCCTCCACGCAGCTCTGTCCTTTGCCCTCCGCTGCCAGTAACTCCTGGCCTTGTTAACCCGGGCGACGTCTGAGCCGGTATGAGTTGCTGACGACAGACAAGGGATGCACAGACAGACAGGAAACATGTGGCAGTGCACCATGCATGTGCTGAGTCAGTTGAAGGCCGAAATGCCCGCAAAGCGAGCAACGCTGCACACCAGGCAAGGCACAGACAAGCTGAGGCCCAGGAGATGCGGAATAGTTGGCTGGCTGCCAATGCTGCACGCCAGGCAAGGCACAGAGAAGGTGAGACCGAATAGGACACACTACTTTAAATCACACCCATTCGAAGCAGTAAATCTGGAAATCTCACTCAGTAAGGTAGAAGGCACTCTATAAATTCAAGAAATCAGCCGTCTCAGACAGGAGGAGACCCTTCAGCAACAGGCATGCAGAAATACTTGCTTATATTTGGTTTCTACGGGCATGGACGGGTATGTACTAGTTCAGGGGTTGGCAACCTGCGGCTCTTTCATCCCTCTGCTGTGGCTCCCTGTGGTTTTGGAAAATAAATGAGTATTTAAAATTACTGTGCACTGTGTGCTCAAACATTTCCTCCGGAATGCACAGAAGTAATGAAGTCATTCAGATTGTCAATAAAATAATGGCAAAAGGTTTTTAAATCACTGTCAGTTCCGTATGTTACTGGACGAGCTGGAAAGCACATATTCTGATCTCCTGCTGCACAACAAAGTCCGGTGGCTGATCCAGAGGGGAGGTGCTGAATCGCTTTGCTGCGTGTCTGGAAGAAGTGAAAACTTTCCTGGGCAGCAAAGGGCTCACCTTTCCTGAGCTGGAACAGCCAGAGTGGCTGGAAAAGCTACACTTAATGGTAGACATGACAGCGCACCTGAACACAGCTCTTCAGGGGAAAGGACACACAGCCCTGCACATGTTGGAGGAGGTTTTGGCATTCGAGTGCAAGTTGACAGTGCTTGCCAGAGATTTACAGAAAGGTACTGTCTCACTTCCCCAATTTGAGAGAGTTCAAACAAGCTCACAACATGATAAATTCAGAGTATTTACATTCTGCAATCATCGCAATGCAAACATCGTTTGGGAAACGATTCTGTGAGTTCAGAGAGGAAAAAAAACACATTATCCTTCCCAGTCACTCCCCTAAGCATCAATCCATCCCCATTGAATATGACTGCATTGGCAGGTGTGAGTCAACCTGATCTTGAGATGGAACTGGCCGACATAGCCGACAAAGACATATGGGTGTCCAAGTTTAAACGCTTGACAGCAGACCTTGAAGATGTTGCCCGTCAGAAGGCCGTTCTTGCTCAGAATCACAAATGGAGTGATAATGAAAACCTCCCCAAACCGGACAAACTTGTGTTTGAAACATGGAATGCTATCCCTGACATTTACGTGAACATGAAAAAGTATGCGCTTGGAGTCCTGTCGATCTTTGGATCCACATATGTATGTGAGAAGGTGTTCTCCAACATGACCTTTATTAAAAACAAACACACACACCTCACAGATGACAGCTTACAATCCTGTGTAAAGATGAAGGTGACGTCATCCAGCCCTGATGTGCAGACACTGTGTGCTGAGGTTCAAAAGCAGAAATCACATTAACAAAGTACTGTATGTTAAATATTTTAATTGCTTATTATTTTGCATATAGTCATATTTTTTCATTGTTCAGTGAAATAGCCCTTTTATTATTCAGGTTGACAGCTGACTGCACACGCCAGTAAAAGGATGACGGCACACAGAAGAGGACGACATTTTTGGTTTGCTGCCAGTGGATAATTTAAGTTCGGCAGGGTTTTTTTTTTTTTTTTTTCATAAATACAACATTGACTCAAATAGACATTGAGTATTTTACTTGAAAGTAACCTTCAACCCAACGTCTTTTTTTTTCGGAGTTCAAAATGTTTTTGTTGCATGCAGAAATGTAATTTTGTTTTCTCTGCAGGAGTTCACTGATTTCCAACACATTATAGTTTGTTTATACATAGCACAAAGGCAAAAAACCCCACAAAACATCATATGCAGTGTTATTTCATTTTAAATGTCAAAAGGGTTTTATGGCTCCCAGGGTTTTCTTTTCTGTGGGAAACGGGTCCAAATGGCTCTTTGAGTGGTAAAGGCTGCCGACCCCTGTGCTAGTTGTTATAAATCTAAAAAAAAAGGCCTGACATTTGAGCTAACAGCTTCCTAACTTTCAAAGCTGGCTGCAAATCTCCTGAGACAAGATACGACTTCCTCCAACAATGGGTGCTTTTGTGCCCTCTGACTGCAAATCTCATGAGACAAGCTATGACTTCACTTGACTGGGTGCTTGCTTTGCGCCATCTAGTGGACTGAAAACACAACTGATTGATTACCCAAGAGTATGCAATGTTTATATATATATATAAAATTAATAGTGGTGTTGGTGTTATTGTGTTAATCGCCCGTTAATGCTTTGCCCCCCTTAACAGCGACAAATTTTGTGATCGCAGCTAACGGCAGAAAGCACAAACGGTACTTTTTGGCCAAGCAGCTCTCCGTACCAAAGCCATTCTGGCCACAGACACTGTGTGCGCCATGCAGACATTGCAAAGTTAAACAAGCTGGATTACAGCCATTGAAATCCCCAAAGTGCTGTCATGTTTAAGTTTACAACCTTATCTGTCAGAGCTCTCACCTGGATAACTGCTACAGCCTCCTCCAAAACTTCACCTGGATGTTGGGTTGTTCTTCTTCTGTGGAAGCTGGTTGGCTGGCTAGTAGCTACATGCTAGGTTACAGCTGACGCGGACAGAAATTCGCCTGTTTCCATCCTCATAGCTTTGGGTCCAACTATTGGTGAGTACCAGTCTAAAAAAAATTCTCAAGCTGTGTTCGTAATGTCCATTCACTCCCCTGCCGTTTTTGCAGCATGGTGGGGTGTCATCACAGGCCAGATAGTTGTTTGTTTGCAATTTTTCTGCTAAAAGGGAAATCGTGTCTGACCCACGAGGTTTTGTGTTGATCTGCTTAAAAAAGCAGTGGATGTTTGCTTCTCTTACCTTTTATTTTATTGATTTTATTGACTGTGGTTTCTACTTGTGCGGAGTTTTATATTCTCTTGTTGGTTTTATATTGTTTTTGTGCTAGTGTCCTGCTCCTTGCTTTTACGTTTGTCCTTATTGTACAGCACTTTGTGTAGCGAGTGTTGCTTTTTAAAGTGCTTTATAAATAAAGTGGACCGATTTGCTGTGGGAGAAAGAGCAAGCTCCTTTTATGGCTGCTGGCTGGTTGTTGTTCAGTGACATTAATGAGCCCTGGCATTCTGCTGTTTGCACATGCAGTAATACTTTTGAGAATCTTCTGGATAGTTTTTGTCATTTACAGTATGTTGAGAGCTTTAATAAACCTGCAGGTGAAGACAGCAAGCATATTTGTCCACTCCCATGCTGATAACAGTATGACACACTTGGAAAAATTACCGACTTAAGGTACACTGCATCTGTATGGAAAAACACGTACGTGATTAATGTATTATTAATCATAATTAACTCAACATTCCAAAAGATTACTGGCAATTAAAACATTTTAATCGTCAAACACCACTAATAATTAATAAAAGATCGATCCATGTGTTTAGGGATCGGTGCACCCTAGTAGTATCAAGTATCGCGATCCATCACTGAATCGATCCCTAGTATTTATACATCAAATATTCATGATTGTTGAAAGAAAAAAATATTTAATGCAGAAAAAGGAGGAATATGGAGAATGGAGGGATCATTACAACCTGCTCTATAAATGCCAGAGGATGAGGAAGAGAAAAAGCTACATTAAATATGTAGTAGTGTAAATTAGAATGCCACAGGGAGGGGGAAACCAAGGCCACTCACTCCCTCTCCATTTCCAACTGTCAGCTCTTCTCGTGCTATGGCAGCCTCTTCTGTGGCCAGCCTGTTTTGACATTCTCTTCACTACAGTCTGACATTTCTCTTGGCCATTTCTCTGCTGCTTTATTTCAAATTTGCTTCCCTGGCAAGGCACTCGCTTTGCTCTTGTTGGAGACCCATCTTATTTTGGATGGCAGTGGCTGCCATTTTCACCGTTCTGTCACACTCCAACTGGTCCCCACGCGGCCACAAATGTGTTTGAATCTAAGCACTAATGGACTGACAGGTGCACCGATATGCACAGACGCTACATTCCCTTTGCTCGTGGGAGCTGTCCATTCAAGAATGCATTTAGATGAGGAATCCTAAACCAAGTCACCAACACCATAACTCACCGAAAAGAAAATTAAACCTTTTACAGCCTTAGCTCTCATGGGAATGTAAGCCAACAAAGGGACTTTTGTTGGATTTTTCTAACACCAATATGTTTTTGTGAGATGTGTGATAAAATTAATATGGTGATAAAAACCAACTTGAATTTTCATGAGTTTAAACAATAAACAAAAAAGTGGCCTTTTTTTTGTCCTCAAAATCTTTTCCAAATAAAAATTACTTGAAGTAATACAAGTATAAGAACAAGGACTCCGGCAAACTGCTAAGAAAATTAAACCAAGTGAATTAAAATGAATTATACAACAGTTAGTTACGAACGAGCAATCTGATTGGCCAATAGGGATTCTGGGTGTTACTATATTCCCCTAAAATGACACTCAGACATGTCACAGAATAGCTATCACTGCACTTCAGCTGTGTTCTAATAATCTTTAAGTTATAGTTAATATCAGTGGCTTCTTATATGTGAGAATTGTAATACTCTATTAGATACCTTAATTTCCACAGTGAGGCGCTGTTTGAAAAGAGATGAAAAAGACTCCCCCAATGCAACCAACTAGCAGCTGAAGCAAGACACGCGACTCACAAAACTTACTCAACAGGTGAGCAGTATGGACCGACTTCTGCACTGGACAATATTTAATTTGGTTACATGTGTGTTGGGTGACAATAGGCCTATTCTTTTCTACATTATGCTTATCGAGTTGCTTAGCAACAGTTAACAGGGTACATTCGGAAGGGACTACTTTTCTCAGCAGAGCAAAATAACTGGCAAAAAAACAAAAATCAATATTTTGTACTGTATTGCTGTCATTTTATAAACTGTGCTTGTGAAACTGTCCTATGCACTCAAGGTTATGCGGTATCATGATTACATATAACTGTGGTGATGTTTTCGGCCCAATGAGTGAATCACCACAGTGATACCGTGTATTCATTAATACTGCACTCCCTCTTGTGTAATATTGCTTAATTAACATTACAAGAGCAGTGTTTCCTCTGGCTTAAAGACCTTGGCGCAGTGGCAACGTATTTTTCCTGGGACAGACACACACACACACACACACACACACACACACACACACACACACACACACACACACACACACACACACACACACTGTATGACACTGTTGTAACTGGAATACGTATGTTAATTTTATACTATTTATTTCTTTTTTAAATGTATTATACAACTAAGTATTGTACAACCAAGGCTTGAATGTTGGAATATTGGGCCAGTCGGGGTCCCACCCAGACGTTCTGTGTTTGGACTTTTCAGTGGTGTTATCCTTCCCTCCTCCCTCTGCTCTCACCTCTCCTGGACCCTCTGCCTGAACACTTTCCTCTCCTTAGCTCATCTTGTCCGTCTCATCTTTCCGTCTCTGAGCTCTGTCTAATTCAGGTTCTCTCTGTCTACGGTGGTATACAAACAGGTTAGAAAATATCAAGTGTCACATTTTGTCTTGGTTTACATAAATGACAAAAATATGTGTATTTTTGTATTTTTATTCTAGTGTTTCTTTTTTTTTCTATTGAAAAACAGTAGGAAAGAAAAGAGGAAAAACATTCATAATAGTAATTTACTCATGCATACTTAAATTATGTGATCAGAGGTGGGTATAGTAGCCAGAAATTCTACTCATGTAAAAGCAGTGCTATGAAATTAATAATTAAAAGTAAACAACCAAAAATTTCTAGTTAAGGGTACAAAGAGCACCCATTTAAAAACTTGAGTAATGACTTCAGTCTTGAGGGTTTGATGTTTTTTTCCACAATTTATAACAATTTTCTTGTAGTTTTCTACTTTTCTCTGCAAATTTATCTAAATTTGCAACCATTTTCCTCACATGTAATTTCCTCTTGTAAAATTATGACTAGTCTTGTACATTTAAGACTTTAACACAAACTTGTGGATTATTTTATGGCTATTTTTTTAATAAAATTGCTATATTTTAAATAAATTTGAAACAGATTGCGGTAAAATTTTGACTTTTTTTTCCCTTATACAATTTACACTACCATAATTTTGCAGAGCCACAACAGAACAATAATTTAACTGATTTCAAAGAAAAAAATAATAAAATTATGTTTAATGAAATAAATTAACTTAAAATGCCAAAGATGCAGTTATTTCTGTTATATTTCTACATAGTTACAGTTTTTTTTTTAGAACTCTCTTCACCAACCAGACAGCAGGAAAAACCTCCCTTATTTTGAAATCCAAATGTTGGCACGTTTAGTTTGGTTGAAGGCTATTGATGGATTAAAGTCAATGACTTTGTGAATTTGGGTTATCTTAACTTGCCAAGTACATAATAATGAACATTCATTCATTCATCTTCTTCCACTTAATCCTTTTCGGGTTGCGGGGAGGGGGAGGGGGGTGGAGCCTATCCCAGCATCTCTGGGCGAGAGGCAGGGCACACCCCGGACAGACCACCAGTCCATCGCAGGGCCAACACAGAGAGACAGACAACCACTCACTCTCACAGTCATACCTAAGGACAATTTAGAATCCCCAGTTTTGATGCCAATTAACCTAACTTGCATGTTTTTGGCATGTGGGAGGAAACCGGAGAAATCCCAGAGTAAACCCACGCAGACACAGGGAGAACATGCAAACTCCACACAGATCACTGTTGGTCGGGGGCTGGGATCGAACCCAGGATCCCCCAGCCAAGGGTGAGTTGCTGTGCTGCAAGAGTGCTAACCACTCCGCCACTGCGCCGCCCATAATAATGAACATAAATTAGTTAATATTGTAGTGGCTGGTGAAGTAAATCCTCAGCATTTCAGTCACTCTTGCCTTTCCCTGCATATGAAGCCTGCATATGAAGCCTAACCACACCTGTTTGCTAATGGACTCCTCATTATTGTTCCCATTACCAGCGGGTTAAAACCACGATAAATGCCTTCACTGCTTACATACCTCTTCTGCTTTTTTCCCACGTTTTTTGTAACTTAAGATTTTTATTCATTTTTCATCATATATATTGCATTCAGATCACAGTCTACATTTAAAAAAACAAAGGGGCTAGAGTAAAAATGAAAAAGAAAAAAAAAAAAAAGGGGGGGGGGGACAAATGTTGGAGCATCAAGTTTTTAGTTTCCATCTCTTAATTCCTCTGGTTTTTCCAGCGTCTTTGGTTATTCTTTCAATATCTGTCTCGTTGTTGCACTTTGTAGTGTGTCCATTTCCGCCATTTTTTTTCCCACAGTCCTTCTTGCATTCTTTGTCGATATGTTAGTTTTTCCATCATACGTATGTCCTCAATAATGTCAGTCCATTGCTCTTGGTCAGGAAGAACTTCTGATCGCCATTTTTTTGTGATTGTTTTTTTACATGCAATCAACAAGATTTTAACTAGATATCTGTCCTCAGCCTGTATAACATTGTCTCTTTTAAGATCACATAGGTACATCAGGTTACAGTTCATTGGTATATTATATCCTAATATCCTCTGTATTGTCACATGTATAGATTTCCAGAATGATGAGATTTTGCAGCATTTCCAAAACATATGTGAGTGGTCTGCATTTTGAGCCCCACATCCCCTCCAGCATAAAGATTGGGTATTTGTATATTTTCCTTGAATCTGTGGTGTAATGAAAAAGCGAATCAGGTTTTTCCATCCAAATTCCCTCCATGTTCTTGAATTTGTTGATGTGTATTGTGTTTTCCATATTTCCTGCCAGCTTTCTTCTGTTATGTTTAAATTGAGCTCTCCCATTTCTCCTTTATATAGTTACTTGAATGATTGTTTGCCATAAGTTTCTGATATAGCTTTGAAATAATTCTTGTTTTATTTCCTGTATATGAGCTTAAAATGAATTGTATAATCTCGCTCACATCTGTTTGGAGGTTATGCCTAATCTTCTTCATATAATAGTCTCTCATCTGCAGATATCTGAAGAATTCCGATCTTTCTAGTTTAAATTTTCTCCTGATGTTTACAAAGCTCCCGAGATCTTTTTTTCCGATATTGCCCCATGCTGTGATTCCCTTGTTCACCAGATTTTTGTATCCCCTATCTTGTTTTGCCGGTTCAAACTGACTGTCAAATGCTACCCATTTCAATAGTTTTATGTCTTCCTTTATATTATACTTTTGTACTATTTTATACCACAGTTCTAAAGTAAATTTAGTGATTGGGTCTATTTGTTTGATTTGCTTATATGCATCTTTATCTCCTATTATGCTTTGTACTGGGAGTCCCTCAATTTCCTTTTCCATTTCTTTCCATTTTGCCTCATATCCCTCGTCGCACCAACATATGATATATCTTATTTGTGCCGAGTAGTAATATTCTTTTAGACTCGGTAGGCCCATGCCTCCTTTCTCTTTTGGTAATTGGAGAGTTTTATATTTCACTCTTGGTTTTTTACCTCCCCAAACAAATCTCGATATCATCCTGTCCCACTTTGAGAATTGGGCATCTGGAATCTCTGTTGGTAGAGCCTGGAAGAGGTAAAGTAATCTAGGTTGTATGCTGATTTTGACTGTCTCAATTTTTGAATTCAGATCCATATTTAAGATTGACCATCTATCAATATCTTTTTTTATTTCTTGTTCCAACCTATCATAGTTTGCTTTATAGATTTTGCTTAGATCTTTAGGTATGTTCACTCCAAGGTATTTTATTTCTTTTTGTTTCCAGTTTAGTTTGATCTTATCAGTTATCTGGTCTAGAGGGTTATAGTGGAATGTCAGTATTTGTGTTTTTGTTATGTTTATCTTGTATCCTGATAATTTTCCAAAATTTTCTATCAAGTTCATCATTTCCATTATTGATTCATCTGGTTGTTCAAGGTAAACTATAATATCGTCTGCAAATAGCCCAATCTTGTGTTCCGCCCCCTTTATTGTTACACCTTTTAATTTCTTATTTTGTCGTATCGCTTGAGCCAGTGGCTCTATGAACAGAGCAAACAAGGTGGGCGATAAGCAACATCCCTGCCTAGTTGATCTTTGTATATTTACTTTGTCTGTTAAGCTACCGTTTATCTTGATTCTTGCCACAGGTTCTTGATACAGCGTCCTTATGCATTGTACTGATTTTTCGTTAAATCCAAAGCGTTCCAGCACACTATATAGGAATTTCCAGGTAACCCTGTCAAATGCTTTTTCTGCGTCTAAACTCATTATTACTGCGCTTTTCTTTTCTTTATGTATTTGATTAATTATATGTATTGTTCTCCTGATATTGTCATGTGTTTGGCGTCCCTCTATGAAACCAGTTTGATCATCTTCTATCAATTCCGTCAAGAATGTCTTTATTCGTTTACATATAATTGTTGTATATATTTTATAATCCACATTTAATAAAGAGATTGGCCTATAGTTTCCGCATTGTTCTCTATCTTTCCCTGGCTTTAAAATGACTGAAATAATGGCTTCGTTCCATGATGGAGGTATTTTGTTGTTGTTCAACGTCCAATTAAATGACTTTAGGAGCTGTGGCGTGAGTTCTTCTATAAACAGTTTATAAAACTCAAGATGGGTATCCATCACTACCTGGTGATTTACCATTTTTAAGTGACTTAATCACATCTCTAATCTCTTGTGTTGTTATTTCTGCTGTTAGCTTTTCATTTTGTTGATTTCCTATTGATGGCAAGTCCAATGTGCATAGAAATTTTTTAATATCTTTAGTATTTGTTTCTTCAGGTTGCGAGTATAGTTCTTGGTAGAAATTATGGAATATTTCTTCGATGTTTTCTGGGTTAACTGTGGTTTTATTTGTGGTGGGGTCTTTAATCTTGTATACATTATTCATCGTTTGTTGTTTTCTTAACCGTTTTGCCAGCAGTTTTGTGGCTTTTGGTCCCGTTTCATAATATTTTTGCTTTAGATATCTATTTTTCCTTTCAATTTCATCCATTTGTGTTTCTTTTATCTTTATTTTTTCTTCTTTAATTTCTTGATATATTTTTGGGTCATTTGTGCTTTGATGTTTATGTTCTAATTCCCTCAGTCTCTCACATCTTTGTTCATATGCTTCCAGTTTAGTCTTATTTGCTTTTCCTGTTTCAACAATTAATTTACCTCTTAACACGGCTTTTAGTGCATCCCATAGTATTGTTGGGTCCACTTCTTCATTGTCATTCTCTTGGATATATTCATTTATGTTTACTTTTATTCTTTCTTTCATTTTATCATCATTTAACAGTCCTACATTAAGTTTCCATGTTGTTTGTCATTTTCTATTGTTTAAATTTATTTCCATGTATATAGGATTATGATCTGATATTTCTGCCCCTCCAATCCAACAATTTCTCACCCTGTGTCTGTCACCTTCATTCATAAGGAAGTAATCTATTCTAGAGTGTACTTTATGGACTGCTGAATAATGTGTATAGTCTTTTTCGAGTGGGTGCAGGTCCCTCCAAATGTCTACCATACCCATTTCTGCCAGTGAGGTTCTTATGAACTTTGTTACATGTTTTTTTGTCTTCTTAACACTTGTTGTATCAATTTCATGATCCATGACAGCATTTAAGTCTCCTCCACAAATTAGGACTCCTTCACTGTGTGTTGCTATGAGATCAAACAGATGTTGAAAAAAACCCTTGTCACTTTCTGGTGGGGCATAGATGTTCACTAATGTGATCTGCATTCCATCTATTCTACCCTTTATTATTACATACCTGCCTTCTTTATCCTGGCTTTCCTGTTCACATTCAAATTGTATTTTATTTGAGATTAGTATCATAACCCCCCTTTTAGTTCCTCCCTTAAATGAACTGTAGTAGGAGTTCTTATAGCCAAATCTCTTTAGTTTCACATGTTCTGTCTTGCTCAAATGTGTCTCTTGCATAAATATAATTTCGGCTTTTTCCTTCTTGAATTTTCTTATTATTCTTTCCCTTTTAACAGGTGAGTTCAGACCATTCACGTTTAGTGTTATTATCTTAAGATTTTTACCCATAATCATGTTTTTCCATTTTTTTACCTTGTGCTCCTAGCCCCTTTAACAACAAAAATAACACATATTTATATAAAAACACATTAAACAATCTCGACCTCCTGACTTCCGGTCTGGACGCCATGGCGACTGCAGCTTAACACTGAAGCTCTCAGACCCAATCCAGGATAACACCTTGAAAATCAAACTTAACGGATTTTTGGAGGAGTGAAAATCAAAAGACAAAATCATCATGTCTAAAGGAAAACAGAAGAAACTGAAATTCTCCAGGCCAGGACACGTATCGGCCGGAGAATCTGAACTGGAAGATCTCCGTTCAGAAGACGAGGAACTGGTGATAGCTAACAAAAGGGTTAGCCTGAAATCACTATTTGAGGAGCTACGACGATTTCGCCGAGATGTTACGGCCGAATTTCGGGAATTCAGAGAAGAATTGAAAAGGACAAACAGCAGAGTGGACCAGGCCGAGAACCGAATCTTGGAAACAGAGGATCGAATAAAAGTGCTCGAAGATTCTGTGCTAGACCTACGCAAAAGACAAGCAGCTATAGAGGCTAAGCTAACCGACCAAGAAGGAAAACAAAGAAGAGACAACATAAGAATTCATGGTCTGATAGAAGGAACCGAAAATGGTTTTAACTCAATGGCAGAATGCGTGGAATCCTTACTAAGAGAGAAATTGGATATTCCACAAACCACCGACTTGAAGATAGAAAAGGCACATCGTTCATTAGCCGCTAGGCCGGCGGCGGAAGCGCCCCCACGTTCGGTGTTGGTAAGATTTTCCAATTTCAAAATAAAACAAGAGGTTGTAAGACTGGCCTGGCAGAAAAAAGGATTTATGCACCAGGAGAGAAAAGTCTACGTGGAACACGATTACGCCCCGGAGGTCCTTAAAAAGCGCAGGGAATACAATGACGCGAAAAAGGTGTTAAGAGAGAAGAAATTGCGCTTTCAGACACCATTTCCTGCGAAGTTAAGGGTCTTCTACGGCGATGAAACGTGCCTCTATAATTCGGCGGAAGAAGCAACAGCTGACATGGCGAAAAGAGGGCTCCCGGTAACGGTATTTAAACCCGCAGCAGACCCGAGTGAGAAGATCAAAGCGCAAACATGGACAACACAAAGACCCTCAAAATCCACGGACCAGCAGCGGGAAACCCAGCACCAGAGCGTCGCGGATAAACTATCCGTTTTCAGGTTGGAATAGCGACCTTTTTTTTTTTTTTTTTTTCTTTTCTCTAGAATCAATCCGCACATCCAACCCCCCTCATACAAGGTAACAAACATTAAAGGAGATGCATATTCAGCATGTGGTAAAACATTTCATGGAACAATCATATTATTTGAAACAAATAAGTCTTTGTAATAAAAAAAAAAAAAACTTGTTAAAATAGAAATGTGACAATAATCCACATGTTCTCCTCATACTAACAAATACTGTTTTTGCGTGAATGTTTGATGTGATGGGGGTGGGAGGGTGCACACAATTTCACAGGGTTTAGGCATAAAAGGAAAAAAAAAAAAAAATCATTACAAGTTTGGATTGGGTTCTGAAACTCACGTTAAAAGCATGGGACTACTTTCGGTGGTAAGAGAGGGCCCTCAACACGTAACAGAGTTTGAGGAATTTCCCTCAGAGCCTTCACTCCATCAAGGCTCTTACAGGGTCTTTAAAAAGACCTCAGCTCAGGAAGTTCTTATGACAGCTTTTTGTTTTAAAGTTTTTTACACTATGTTCTTAATGTTTTTCTTGTTTTTAATGTTCTTTCAGTTTCTGAGTAGCACAAAAGAGGGCCACCACACAGTTATACTAAACAAAACAACACAATGGAGAAACAGGGTGTAACCAAAATAATTTCATATAATGTAAAAGGAATCCTGAATCCAGTTAAAAGATCCAAGATTCTAGGCAAAATGAAAAAAGACAAAGCAGGAATAATATTTTTACAAGAAACCCACCGAACAGACGTGGAACACAATAAACTCAGTAGACAAGGGTTTAAAATGATCTCTTCATCTTCATATAAATCAGGGAGGAGGAGGGGAGTAGCGACATTGATATCAACCAAAATTACATTTGAAAAAAAATCAGAACACAAAGATAAAGAAGGGAGATACAGTTTGGTAACTGGGCGGCTAGAGGGAGAAGATATCACCCTGCTGAATGTGTATGCTCCCCCAGGGGCTAACTGGAAATTTTATAAAAATGTATTCGACCTAATGATAACTAAAGCTCAAGGTTTAGTGATATGTGGTGGGGACTTCAATCTTAGACTGAATCCATACTGGGATGCTTCTGGTAATTCCCCACATCAAAATAACACCCAAAACAGGAAGACTCGGATGCTACTAAAAGAATTGGGAATCTGTGACGTGTGGAGGGAACTCAACCCCAGTGTAAAAGACTATACATTTTACTCAACTCCACATTCATCTTACTCAAGGATTGACTATTTTTTTATGTTTAATAGAGACATTGGAAGAGTAAAAACATGTAAAATAGGACTGATGGATCTCTCCGACCACAGTCCGATCTACATGGACTTAAATATCCAAAAATACACAAATAATACATTTTCTTGGAGGTTAAATTCAAATGTCCTGAAAGGACCATTGAAAGATGAATTGGAATCAGATATTCTCAGATATTTGGAAGATAACGATAATGGAGAAGTATCCCCTTTAATACTGTGGGATGCATGTAAAGCTGTAATAAGAGGAAAGATTATTGCAAAACTGGCAACCCAAAAGAAACTAAGACAAGAAAAACTATCCACATTAGAGTCAGAACTTAGGAACCTAGAAAAAGAACACAAAGGCAACACTCATTCTACTGACTCGCTCAAGATTAAGGAAATTAAAAACCAAATAAATGAGATCTACACAATAGAAATCCAGAAGAAACTTACATTTCTGAAACAAAAATACTATGAAGCAGGCAGTAAATCGGCAAAATTGCTAGCCTATAAATTGAGGAAACATCAAACAGAAAGAGCAATCTACAAAATCAGAGACCCAGTATCAAAGGAAATAAAATTCAGAATTCAGGATATTCTTAAAAACTTCGAGAATTACTATAAGAACTTATACTCCCACAAAAAACATAAAAACGCATCCGAGGCATTCCTAAACACATTAAACCTTCCCCAACTTACGGAGTCACAAAATAAAACACTACTGTCAGAAATACATCCTAAAGAATTGGAAAAAGCAATTATGAAACTTAAAGCTAACAAATCCCCAGGAGCTGATGGCTATACAGCAGAGTGGTACAAAACCTTTAAACAGCAACTATCTCCTCTCCTCCTGAAAACATTTAATTATGTCCTCCACACAGGGGAAATCCCCCCCTCCTGGAGAGAAGGGGTCATTGCAGTTATACCTAAACCTGAAAAGGATAAACTAGAGTGCTCCAACTACAGACCAATCAGTGTACTAAATCAGGACTATAAGCTTTTTACCATTATCCTTGCCAAAAGGTTAGAAAATATACTGACAGACCTAATTCATTTAGACCAAACAGGTTTTATAAGACAAAGACAGACACAAGACAACATTCGACGCACTTTACACATAATTCATCATATAAAAAAATATAACTTAAATGCAGTCATATTGGGATTAGATGCTGAAAAAGCATTCGATTCGGTTGACTGGTCTTTTCTATATAGAATCTTATCCAGTTTCAATTTTCATAACAACTTCATTAGAACTATACAGGCATTATATAAAAAACCAACAGCTAAAATAAGGATTAACGGTAATTTATCATCATCTTTTGAACTGGAAAGAGGATGTCGTCAGGGCTGCCCCCTGTCTCCACTGCTCTTTGCAATCTTCATAGAACCTCTGAGCCAATGGATAAGACAAAACCAAAAAATTCAAGGTATTACACTTGGTCAGAAGGAACATAAAATAGCACTCTTTGCTGATGACATTTTAATATACCTAGGGCAGCCGGACACTTCTTTACCAGAACTAACCTCAGTTTTTTCAGAGTATGGAGATTTATCGGGGTACAAATTAAATATGCATAAAACCCAAGTTTTAACATTCAACTATGACCCAAATCATTATTCACTAAGCAAACTCAAAACTAACTGGGAGTCGGAATCTATGAAATATCTGGGGGTCAATATCCCGAAACAACTCAACAAAATTATATCACTAAACTATGATCCACTGGTGACAAAAATAAAATCTGACCTAGCAAGATGGAATATGATACCATTCTTGGGTACTGCACAAAGAATTGAAGCAGTCAAAATGAATATACTTCCACGTCTTCTATACCTTTTCCAAACAATACCGGTAGAACCTCCCAAAAAAACATGGCAGGAGCTGGACAGAAGGATCTCAAGATTCATATGGCAGGGCAAGAGACCTAGAATCAGATATAGAACCCTACAGCTAAACAAAGACAAAGGTGGGCTCGCGCTGCCAAATATCAGGGACTACTTTAAAGCCGCACAAATTAAAACTTTAGTAGAGATATGTAACCCAGTCTACACTGCACAATGGAAGGAGATCGAATGCCAAATAACAAGTGACATCCCCCTACAGGCGATAATAGGGAACAATGCCTTACCTAAGCTTTTGAATAACACTAACCCGTGGATAGAGACCCCGCTAAAAATTTGGTTTAAGATAGTCAGAGAGAATCAAACTAAAGAGCCCTATCGACTTCTGCAATGGATCGCCTATGATCAGGACTTTACTCCTAATAAAACAGACACCAGATTTAAAAAGTGGAAGGAGAAAGGGCTGATAAAATATTACGATTTTTTTAAAGGGCAAATCTTAAGAAGTTTTGAAGATTTGAAAAAACAAGGCCTAATAAATCAAGACCTTTACAGGTTCTTCCAGCTTAGACACCACATAAACAATATACTTAAAAAGGAGGTTTTGGAAAGGGCCCAGTCAGGTGTTATGAAGGTCTTCTTAATGGCATATAAAGGGATCCCAGGGATCAGATACATTTCTAAAATATACCAAGGTCTTCAAGACTTAAAAGGAGACAACACATCTTATATAAAAGAGAGATGGGAAAAAGAGGGGAATTTCACTTTACAACTGGAAATATGGGAAAAGCTAAATAAACAGCAATGGAAAAGTACCTCATCCCTGCAGTGGAGAGAATTTGGATGGAAAAACTTGGCAAGACTTTTCAGAACACCTGCACAAAACAAATTTACCCATAAGGGATTGAACTGTTGGCGCTTGTGTGGTGAAAAGACTGTAAATCATTTTCATGTGTTTTGGTCATGCCCAGTTATCCACCAATATTGGACCAAGGTACAGACAATATTGGGGAAAATATTCAAAATTACAGTTCCCTTTTCTTTTGTAACTTTGTATTTGGGTTTACTACCGGACTCACTGGAAAGACGAGGAGAAAAATACTTATTCAATGTTTTAATATTGGCAAGCAAAAAAGCTCTAACTAAAAAATGGATGTTGAAGGACTGTCCTACACCTGAAGATTGGACTAACGTGATCCAAGACATTTACTCGATGGAAAAGTTGACATTCGCACTGAGACAGGACATGGATGGGTTCATGAACTTTTGGCAACCCTGGACCGCATATGTGTCTTCCATTAGATCTAATCTTTGACAAATACCATTTCAATAATGGTTCCGCTCTTTGTTCCAACACTACTCAGATGCTCTTTTATCTGTATTTACTTACTTTTTCTTTTTGTTTGTTTTTTACTGGTTTGTTTGTTTTTTTTTATTTGTTTTTTGTTTTTTTTTCTCTTTAATTTCACTTTTTCTTTCACTTTAAAAAAAAAAAAAAAAAAAGGGGTGTTGTAAGAATTAATCTTCCAATGTTGTCAGATATCAGAAAATAAGGGAACATGATGAAAATGTAAACACTGCATTGCTGTAACGACCTGTATACCCTTTACAAAAACTTAAATAAAAAAAAAAAAAAAAATCTCGACCTCCGTACTTTGGGCCTTTCTTCTGCCCACTGGTCCCTGTTGGTGGGTGGAGGGAATGTCCTCACCGAGTGTAGGGCCCTCCCTAGACCTGTATTTACTATCCAAGAAATAGTCATTAGTCTAGAAATGTCCAACAAATATCACTTAAACCTCTCCTAGCCGTCTGTTTCTCTTTTACCTTGTCTTCTTGGCCTTCATTTCTTCTGTGTCTTTCTTAATCTTTGTTATAATCTAGGCTTTCAGTTGAAAGCCTTGTAGTCTTTCCTGGGCCCGCTGCTCCACGTCTCCCCCCGTCTTTTGCCGTTCACTCGCCTCCACTCCGGCTGTCGTGATGCGTTCAGGGCCGCCG
Source organism: Pholidichthys leucotaenia (assembly GCA_020510985.1). Taxonomy (NCBI): domain Eukaryota; kingdom Metazoa; phylum Chordata; class Actinopteri; order Cichliformes; family Pholidichthyidae; genus Pholidichthys; species Pholidichthys leucotaenia. Next base: position 398,873,453 of record CM035836.1, read on the forward strand.
CTGCTCCTACCGTTTCCTCCGGCACGTACACCTCAAGGCCCCGCTCCATCATGTCCTGCGCTGCTTCTCTGGCTGTGTTGTATGTCCTCATGCCATTCTCCCAATGAATCCTCATCTTCGTTAGCGACGTTTGGAATCTAATTTTTTTTTCTTTCAGCGTTTTTTTAATGTTGGCATATTTCTTCCGCTGCTGCACAATTTCTGCCGGGTAGTCATGATCAAAGAATATCTGCTTGTCGCCAATTCGTATCTTTTTTTCCACGCTCGTGTCAGGATTCTTTCCTTTACATCATATTTCAGAAAGTTTACCACAACTGACCTGGGTGTAGAGCGTGGGTTCGGGTTCTGTGCCGAGGCTCTGTGCGCTCGTTGAATCTGCAGATCCGCTTCGCTGGGCAGTTCCAGCTCTTTTTTTAAGAACTGATCCATGAATTTCGTCATCGAGTTGCCTTCAATGCCCTCCGGGATCCCGAAGATGCGTATATTGCCCCGTCTGGACCTGCTCTCCAAGTCGGTTACTTTCTCCTGCATCCTCTGCATTTGTGCCGTCAGGGTCTGCAGCTGTTCGCTTGCCTCGCTATTCCAGTCTTCCAGCTCTGATATTCGGGCCTGCGCTTCTGTCATACACGCCCGCTGGGAGCGCAGCTCCTCCATGTTTTCTGCTAGCTTGCGCTCCATTTAAGATAAGATAAGATAAGATAAGCCTTTATTAGTCCCACAACGGGGAAATTCCAGGATTGCAACAGCACAGGGATAGCAACACTCAGAGCAACAATCAGAAGGCAAGAAAAAACAAGCAAGCAAGAGCAGCTAATATACATATGTACATATTACTATAAAATATATATATATACACACACACACACACAGACACACAGTGCAGAGCATTGTAGCTGGATGGAATAAATATATGAATATATGAACACACAGTGCAGAGCATTGTAGCTAGATGGAATAAATATGTAAATATATAAACACCCACAGTATGGAGCATTGCAGCTAGGTGGAATAAATATGCAAGTATATAAACACACACAGTGCGGAGCAATGTAGCTAGATGGAATAATATGTAGATATATAAAAACACAGTGCGGAGCATTGTAGCTAGATGGAATAAATATATAGATATATAAATATAAACACACCCAGTGCAGAGCATTGTAGCTAGATGGAATAAATATGTAAATATATAAACACACACAGTGCAGAGCATTGTTGCTAGGTGGGATGAAACAGCATAACCGTCTATTTAGTTATCCTACATGGTATGATTATGTGCCCATACATATTCTCACCCTCCATAGCGACCGGTATGTTCCTAGTTGTATGCCGGAGAGGACCATTGTGTAAGTCTATTGCATCTTTTGCATTCAAAAAAAAAAAAAAAAAAAAAAAAACTATTAGTTTGTTACGTCTTTTCTCTTCGGAGGCCCATAATTTCCTCCTTAATCTCTTTTTTCAGCTCCTCCTTAAGAGCCGCTAAATCCTGTTGTAGCTGCTGTTTGAAGTCTCTCAACTCTTTACCCAAACTGGCGATGCCAGTGTTCATGGTATCGAGTGTGTCCTCCATTTTCTCTGCTGCAGTCACCTCGTTTTTTTGGGCCCCGTGTTCAGCGGTTTCTCCTGCATTGTTGAAGAGGAATTCTTTAATTTTACTCTGCTTTTGTCCTTGTGCCCGGCTCCTTCGTGTTTTCATCCCTTAGTTTATTGATCCACTTATGTCGAGTTGGCCATTTACCGATGATTTTTAATCCGGCTAGGGAGAGCTCTCTGTTTAAGCGTTATGTCTCTCCGCCATCTTCCCCGTGCTCCAGCATTGCTCGTCTTTCTGCTTTTTTCCCACGTTTAAAGTACTTTAATAAGCTCATGCTTCTCTCAGACAGCGGCGCTAGATAGACACTCTGCCTTCCGACTGAAATGGTGACACGGGCGGGGCGGTTCTGAACTCTGACGTGCAGATGACTGTCACGCACGTTGTTTGTGTGTGCGCTTGCAGAGCATCATTCATTTATTTTTCTCGAATTTATATTTCTTTAGCATGGTGGCATAGTTTCAGGGGTGGCTTCCCGCCACGTGGAAATGCTACCCGAAGAAATCCTGCAAGAGCACTCTGAGGAGAGTACAATATCCCCCACCTCAGTTTTCTTTGAAGATCCCAATACTTACTGACACCAGTTTTCAACTTTTCAATATAATTACTGTGGCAAAACCAAATTATGATAAGCCCATCATCCATGAATATGCAACAAAGTATACAACCCATAGTTGTAGAGAAGGATCCTGAGGTGAACCCATGTAGCAAATTTGGTGACCCTAGAGGGCTTTACACGTTCTATAGTAAGAGAGCATAGGAAGTGCCAACCTTGATCTCTGGCCTTTTGACCCCAAACCTGTAGTCAGAGGTTATGGTCTTAGAGTGAACCTGTGTACCAGGTTTCATGACCCTGGCTTTCTCTGTTGTTGAGATAGTTTATAAGCTATTTTGTTGTTGACCTTTGACCTTGCAACCCCAAAACCAGTCATACTTCAGGGTCACAGGGGGAACCTATGTACCAAGTTTGGCGACCCTAACTTTATTCACTGTACAGTAATAAAGCATAAGGAATGTTAATGCTGACCTTTGACTCCAAACCCATAATCTGAGGTCAGAATCCCAAGGTGAACCCGCATACCAGGTTTGGTGGCCCAAGCTTTGCTCGTTTTACAGTAATAGAGCAAATGGAATGCTAACCTTGAACTTTGACCTTCTGTCCCCAAACCTGTAGTCAGAGGTCAGGATCCCAAGGTGAACCTATGTACCAGGTTTGGTGACCCTTGCTTTCTTTGTTGTTGAGATAGTTTATAAGCCATTTTGATGTTAACCTTTGACCTTGCGATCCCAAAACCATAGTCACATTTCAGGGTCACAGGGTGAACCTGTGTACCAAGTTTGATGACCCTAGCTTTACTCGTACAGTAATAAGGCACAGTGAATGTTAATGTTGACCTTTTGACCCCAAACCCATAGTCAGAGGTCAGGATCCCAACGTGAATGTGTATATCAGGCTTGGTGGCCCGAGCTTTACTCGTTTTATAGTAATAACAAATGTAGCGTTTACCATAGTGCAAATGCAATGTTAACTTTGACCTTTGACCCCAAACCCTGAGTTAGGTCAGGGTGTAAATGGTCCAAGATGTGTATTAGATACAACTACTGTATCATTTTGAAAAGCCTACATCATTTCTTTCAATAGTTATTGTGTTTAGAAGATTTAGGAAAAATCTGACCTCTGTCCTCAAGGTCATCTGATGAGTGAAACTGCAATATGTGTATCAGAGTTTATCAAACCATTGTACCAAGTTTCAAAACAGAACAAAGTTGTACGAGGAGTTGATTTCACAAAACGGTTACTGTCTATAAAGTGAGGCGAAACAGGAGGTCATAGGTCAGGGGCTACAATTCCTACAAAAATCATCTGATCAGAACCAAACTGCAATATGCACATCCTCAGTGTATATATCAAACCATATACACATGTGGACAAAATTGTTGGTACCCCTCTGTTAATGAAAGAAAAACCCACAATGGTCACAGAAATAACTTGAATCTGACAAAAGTGGTAATAAATAAAAAGTCTATGAAAATTAACCAATGAAGATCAGACAATGCTTTTGAATTGTGGTTCAACAGAATTATTTTAAAAAACAAACTCATGAAACAGGCCTGGACAAAAATGAGGATACCCTTAACTTAATATTTTGTTGCACAACGTTTTGAGGCGATCACTGCAATCAAACGATTTCTGTAACTGTCAATGAGACTTTTGCACCTCTCAGCAGGTATTTTGGCCCACTCCTCATGAGCAAACTGTTCCAGTTGTCTCAGGTTTGAAGGGTGCCTTCTCCAGACGGCATGTTTCAGCTCCTTCCACAGATGTTCAATAGGATTTAGATCAGGGCTCACAGAAGGCCACTTTTGAATAGTCCAATATGTCGCTCTTAGCCATTCTTGGATGTTTTGGGTCATTATCCTGTTGCAAGACCCATGACCTGTGACTGAGACCAAGCTGTCTGACACTGGGCAGCACATTTCTCTCTAGAATACCTTGATAGTCTTGAGATTTCATTGTACCCTGCACAGATTCAAGACACCCTGTGCCCAGAACATAACAGAACCTCCTCCATGTTTCACAGTAGGGACAGTGTTCTTTTCTTGCTATGCTTCATTTTTGCATCTGTGAACATAGAGCTGATGTGCCTTGCCAAAAAGTTCCAGTTTTGTTTTGTCTGTCCATAGGACATTCTCCCAGAAGCTATGTGGCTTGTCAACATGCAGTTTGGCAAATTCCAGTCTGGCTTTTTTAGGATTTGATTTCAATAGTGGTGTCCTCCTTGGTCGTCTCCCATGAAGTCCACTTTGGCTCAAACAATGACAGATGGTGCGATCTGACACTGATGTACCTTGACCTTGGAGTTCACCATGAATGTGTTTAGAGGTTGTTCTGGGCTCTTTTGTTACCATTCGTATTATCCGTCTCTTCCATTTTTCATCAAGTTTCCTCCTGCAGCCACGTCCAGGGAGGTTGGCTACAGTCCCGTGGATCTTAAATTTCTGAATAATATGTGCAACTGTAGTCACAGGAACATCAAACTGCTTGGAGATGGTCTTATAGCCTTTACCTTTAACATGCTTGTCTATAATTTTCTTTCTAATCTCCTGAGACAACTCTCTCCTTTGCTTCCTTTGGTCCATGTTTAGTGTGTTACACACAATGTCACCAAACAGCACAGTGACTACTTGTCACCCTTTAAATAGGCCGACTGACTGATTACAAGTTTGTAGACACCTGTGATGTTAATTAGAGGACACATCTTGGTTGAACTTGTCCCTATGGTCACATTATTTTCAATCTTTTCTAGAGGTACCATCATTTTTGTCCAGGCCTGTTTCATGAGTTTGTTTAATTCTGTTGAGATGAGATTCAACTTTATTGTCATTACACATGTATGAATACAAGGTAACGAAACGTGACTTGGCATTTGGGCACGCTCTGCAGAGCGCATCCAAGGCCGGGGCAGCCGCTAGGCACCAGTCACAATTCAAAAGCATTGTCTGATTTTCATTGGTTAATTTTCATAGAATTTTTATTTATTACCACTTTTGTCAGATTCAAGTTATTTCTGTGACCATTGTGGGTTTTTCTTTCATTAACAGAGGGGTACCAACAATTTTGTCCAAGTGTGTATATCAAACCATTGTATCAAGTTTCAGAACAATCGGAACAAAACTGTAGGTGGAGTTGATTTCACAAAAGTGGGACAGATGGACGGACATACTGACTCACAACATAATGCCCCTTTGGGCGAAGACCGGTGGGGGATAAGCAGACAAAACAAAGAAATACTTGGGTTATATACACTCCAAATTTAATTTCACTGATACAGTACCGATACTTTAATATAGCTCATCTTTACTTTTCTAAACTGATGTCCTTGAGGATGTCATAAATTAAAATCAGTCCCTGAAAAATGCACAATATGGAACCTTTTAATGGTTCTTTACTTTTGAAACAAGCTGTCGATGTTTCATTTTTCATTTAAGTATGTTGTACCACTTTAAAGAACACTGTAACAGCATAGTTATTTCAAATGCTTTAATAAGTTTTCATAAATTATTCAAACAACCTCCCATTGTAGGTAAAATAAGGGTTAGTGACTATTTTAAGAACCTTGCTGTTATATTGAAGGTTCAAGGCACGAAATCCTGTTGTCACATGTTGAAACCTTTCCTAATAATTACCCACAAAACCATATACTATCATTTATATTAAAGGAAATGCAAGTCTGCTGTCCAGTCTAACAAAGTCATATTTTTGATGGGGCACTCTTACACATTTCCTTTCTGACTGTCCCTGCGTTAGCTGGAAATGTGGAGTGGAGCAGAGTATGAATTATGTAACCCCCTACTACTTCCATCAGTCTAATCTCTATCTTTATGAAGTCTACATGTGGAATCATGTGTTAGCATGGTGTGTGCAGGTGTGTGTGTGAAACAAAAATAAAGTGGAAAATAAAGCTTATTTTCAGACATGACTCACTGCTATAAGTGGAGGACGATGACTCTGAACGAGGCTGTACGATGACCAGTTGGTGGGACTTCTGTGTAACAAAGACAAGGCAAAATATAATAGTTTAACATGACAAAACAAACACGTACAGCATATGCACAACAAATATGTAAAAGGTGTTCAACTGAAGACTATGGGGCAGATTTATGAAAGTGCTGCGCCATCACAAAACCCTGTTTTGGTATTAGAAAACTACTGTCGTGATTTACTAAAGGGCGCAGGGCAAAATTAGCAGTGGAAAAGTGTGGACTATGTTAATTTTGCACCTAGCCTCATTGCATATGCATTTGTGGGAGTTGTCATGCCAAAGTGCAAATTTGAGGGAGGCGAGTATTTTAATGACTGGCACAAGGTGATTTATTAAGGTTTGCGGTTGTCAGTCTCCTGCTCAGTGCGCCAGGATTTAACACCCCAAAAAAGCTTGTCTCAATTCATCTGCGCCTGACATGACAGCGATCGCTGGTGCCGAGACACTGGCGAGAACTGAGGGCACGTAGCCGAAAAGACAGAAGTTTCTCTGTGCGTGACTTTATTTGGCATGACAGAAGAACAGATTATATGAATCTCAATGGTCTCACAGAGATCAGTGTTATGCTGAACTGGACATCAGCCAGCAGTTTTTTTTTTTTGTTTTTTTTAATTTCATTTGTTTATACTGTATATAGCCTACTACATGAATTTGCATCCATAAAATAGGATATAGGAGCCCTTCCTACCTGCAGTGGACATACAGATGGTGTCAGCTGATAGTGACTTTTTTTCTCTTTTCTGCAGAGGTTCAGACTCGGACTCTGGAGTTTTCCTATCAGCCCCCCGCCCCCCCCCCCCGAAACAAAATCTTCCACATTGTCAATTTTCTTAGGTTTTTTTTTTTCCCCTCTATCCATATTTCTATATTTGCAGTATTTCTTTTTGCTGTCCATAAAACGGAAAATCAGTTCCCTCTTCTCTCTATTTCCTTCTCCCAGTTCAGGATACACAATATAGGAGGAAAACAATGATATTAACAAAAAGAGCACACAGATGCATAAAAACGTCCCCTGAAATTATAACTCAATGGCATTTATGAAAAGCTGTGAAATGGGAGACCTGTAGATTTTGTTAAAACAAAGTTATTCACATAATAAAACCCCAGAGTCTCCATCAGACCATCTTGATGGTTCTAGTGTTAATAAAATAAACACGTTGGTTAAATAATCAATTTATTCATGAGTAGTCCTTTTTTAAATTAAGATACAAATGCTTCACTTATACATATTAAACAAAAGAGTCTGCCATGTTAAATGAAAATCTAAATTTTGAAATATGACAAAAATAAACTATTTTAGTCTGGTTTGTGCTTAAACAAATGCTTAAAAAAAGCTTTATATACAATGGTGTGAAAAAGTTTTGCCCCCTTCCTGATTTCTCTTTTTTTTTTTTTTTTTTTTTTTTTGTCACACTTAAATGTTTCAGATCATCAAACAAATTTAAATATAAAACAGAAATAACACAAGTAAACACAAAATGCAGTTTTTAAATAAAGATGTTATTATTAAGGGAAAAAATCCAAACCTACATGGCCCTGTGTGAAAGTGATTGCCCCCTAAACGTAATAACTGGTTAGGCCACCCTTAGCAGCAACACCTGCAATCAAGCATTTGCGATAACTGGCAATGAGTCTTTTACAGCGCTGTGGAGGAATTTTGGCCCACTCATCTTTGCAGAATTGTTATAATTCAGCCACACTGGAGGGTTTTCAAGCATGAACCACCTTTTTAAGATCATGCCACAGCATCTCAATTGGACAACTGCAACTCCTTCTGACCCTCTCTATAGAGGGATTGCACGTGATGTCAGTGGTCACATGCCACATTGTTTTTCTGCCATTTTGGACGGCAAATAGCTGTAGACCCTGTGTTGAGAATAATAATATATTCCACTAGCACCTACTCATCCCGACTCAACACGGTGTTGTTCGTTATCCATTACGACTGAATACCACCTTAAGTGAGTGAGATCTTCACAGCAAGGCAGCCCGACACTCCAATGACATCGTTTGTACGTGACAAGAAAAACACAAGATGGATATGGAGGCGAGCCTGCTATTCACTGGCTTTTTGTCAGAGTAAAGGCAAAAAAGGAGAGTGAGAGAAGGCTACAGGTGGTGAGACAAAACTTTGGAAAAGTACTGGAGAGTTCAGGAAGCCATGGAGCAATATAAAGCTGAAGACGTGAGGATACGAACTAGATCACATATGAAGGTAAGCTAATGATTGCTAAAGCTAGTTAGCACTAATAAGTCCCCTGTACTGCATTGTAATCACGGCAAGCTACCGCTATTAGGTACTAAATATGTATGCTGTGTGTGTGTGTGTTTCAGATGGCTCTCTTGTGGCAAAATTATCGCTTCAAACCGTCGGTCTGGCCATTCAACCAAGCCTCTCAGTGATGGGATGTCATCCCAGCTTCATGAACCGCAGCAATTGCAGAACTTGTAGAAATGTTTAGCTTCCTGTGCTACAAATTGCTCTGAACTGTGTGAAAATCATGGAGAGACTTTTGAGACATCATGGGATGTAGCTGCTCCAGCCGGTGGTGTCGTGGCAAAAAGTGATCAGCTGCCAAAAATTGATCGCCAGGTGCCATATTATAGTTATGGGGTTATATTAGCCATAAAACATATATTTCAACAGGTAAACAGTACTGAGTTAGGTATAATAAAATATATTTAACAATTATGATGCATTTTTAACCCCAAACAAACTTGGATTAAAAACATTAAAATAATGCAGTCACAAGGTTACATGGAAAATACAAGGATTTACATGTACTGTATAAATATATATTCTATATGTGAATAATGTACTATGTACTCCTTTTGTATTGTACTAGGAATTTTTACAATAAACTTTTGTGCCTTTTGCAGATATGTCTCCACGTTTGTTTTATTTGTGAAGGTTACCAAGATTTAGTGACATAAATTAAATGCTAAAAGATTGGAAAAGCTGGGGACTTCCGGTCTGGACGCCACGGCGACTGCAGCTTAACACTGAAGCTCTCAGACCCAATCCAGGATAACACCTTGAAAATCAAACTTAACGGATTTTTGGAGGAGTGAAAATCAAAAGACAAAACCATCATGTCTAAAGGAAAACAGAAGAAACTGAAATTCTCCAGGCCAGGACACGTATCGGCCGGAGAATCTGAACTGGAAGATCTCCGTTCAGAAGACGAGGAACTGGTGATAGCTAACAAAAGGGTTAGCCTGAAATCACTATTTGAGGAGCTACGACGATTTCGCCGAGAAGTTACGGCCGAATTTCGGGAATTCAGAGAAGAATTGAAAAGGACAAACAGCAGAGTGGACCAGGCCGAGAACCGAATCTTGGAAACAGAGGATCGAATAAAAGTGCTCGAAGATTCTGTGCTAGACCTACGCAAAAGACAAGCAGCTATAGAGGCTAAGCTAACCGACCAAGAAGGAAAACAAAGAAGAGACAACATAAGAATTCATGGTCTGATAGAAGGAACCGAAAATGGTTTTAACTCAATGGCAGAATGCGTGGAATCCTTACTAAGAGAGAAATTGGATATTCCACAAACCACCGACTTGAAGATAGAAAAGGCACATCGTTCATTAGCCGCTAGGCCGGCGGCGGAAGCGCCCCCACGTTCGGTGTTGGTAAGATTTTCCAATTTCAAAATAAAACAAGAGGTTGTAAGACTGGCCTGGCAGAAAAAAGGATTTATGCACCAGGAGAGAAAAGTCTACGTGGAACACGATTACGCCCCGGAGGTCCTTAAAAAGCGCAGGGAATACAATGACGCGAAAAAGGTGTTAAGAGAGAAGAAATTGCGCTTTCAGACTCCATTTCCTGCGAAGTTAAGGGTCTTCTACGGCGATGAAACGTGTCTCTATAATTCGGCGGAAGAAGCAACAGCTGACATGGTGAAAAGAGGGCTCCCGGTAACGGTATTTAAACCCGCAGCAGACCCGAGTGAGAAGATCAAAGCGCAAACATGGACAACACAAAGACCCTCAAAATCCACGGACCAGCAGCGGGAAACCCAGCGCCAGAGCGTCGCGGATAAACTATCCGTTTTCAGGTTGGAATAGCGACCTTTTTTTTTTTTTTTTTTCTTTTCTCTTGAATCAATCCGCACATCCAACCCCCCTCATACAAGGTAACAAACATTAAAGGAGATGCATATTCAGCATGTGGTAAAACATTTCATGGAACAATCATATTATTTGAAACAAATAAGTCTTTGTAATAAAAAAAAAAAAAAAAAAAAAACTTGTTAAAATAGAAATGTGACAATAATCCACATGTTCTCCTCATACTAACAAATACTGTTTTTGCGTGAATGTTTGATGTGATGGGGGTGGGAGGGTGCACACAATTTCACAGGGTTTAGGCATAAAAGGAAAAAAAAAAAATCATTACAAGTTTGGATTGGGTTCTGAAACTCACGTTAAAAGCATGGGACTACTTTCAGTGGTAAGAGAGGGCCCTCAACACGTAACAGAGTTTGAGGAATTTCCCTCAGGGCCTTCACTCCATCAAGGCTCTTACAGGGTCTTTAAAAAGACCTCAGCTCAGGAAGTTCTTATGACAGCTTTTTGTTTTAAAGTTTTTTACACTATGTTCTTAATGTTTTTCTTGTTTTTAATGTTCTTTCAGTTTCTGAGTAGCACAAATGAGGGCCACCACACAGTTATACTAAACAAAACAACACAATGGAGAAACAGGGTGTAACCAAAATAATTTCATATAATGTAAAAGGAATCCTGAATCCAGTTAAAAGATCCAAGATTCTAGGCAAAATGAAAAAAGACAAAGCAGGAATAATATTTTTACAAGAAACCCACCGAACAGACGTGGAACACAATAAACTCAGTAGACAAGGGTTTAAAATGATCTCTTCATCTTCATATAAATCAGGGAGGAGGAGGGGAGTAGCGACATTGATATCAACCAAAATTACATTTGGAAAAAAAATCAGAACACAAAGATAAAGAAGGGAGATACAGTTTGGTAACTGGGCGGCTAGAGGGAGAAGATATCACCCTGCTGAATGAGTATGCTCCCCCAGGGGCTAACTGGAAATTTTATAAAAATGTATTCGACCTAATGATAACTAAAGCTCAAGGTTTAGTGATATGTGGTGGGGACTTCAATCTTAGACTGAATCCATACTGGGATGCTTCTGGTAATTCCCCACATCAAAATAACACCCAAAACAGGAAGACTCGGATGCTACTAAAAGAAATGGGAATCTGTGACGTGTGGAGGGAACTCAACCCCAGTGTAAAAGACTATACATTTTACTCAACTCCACATTCATCTTACTCAAGGATTGACTATTTTTTTATGTTTAATAGAGACATTGGAAGAGTAAAAACATGTAAAATAGGACTGATGGATCTCTCCGACCACAGTCCGATCTACATGGACTTAAATATCCAAAAATACACAAATAATACATTTTCTTGGAGGTTAAATTCAAATGTCCTGAAAGGACCATTGAAAGATGAATTGGAATCAGATATTCTCAGATATTTGGAAGATAACGATAATGGAGAAGTATCCCCTTTAATACTGTGGGATGCATGCAAAGCTGTAATAAGAGGAAAAATTATTGCAAAACTGGCAACCCAAAAGAAACTAAGACAAGAAAAACTATCCACATTAGAGTCAGAACTTAGGAACCTAGAAAAAGAACACAAAGGCAACTCTCATTCTACTGACTCGCTCAAGATTAAGGAAATTAAAAACCAAATAAATGAGATCTACACAATAGAAATCCAGAAGAAACTTACATTTCTGAAACAAAAATACTGTGAAGCAGGCAGTAAATCGGCAAAATTGCTAGCCTATAAATTGAGGAAACATCAAACAGAAAGAGCAATCTACAAAATCAGAGACCCAGTATCAAAGGAAATAAAATTCAGAATTCAGGATATTCTTAAAAACTTCGAGAATTACTATAAGAACTTATACTCCCACAAAAAACATAAAAACGCATCCGAGGCATTCCTAAACACATTAAACCTTCCCCAACTTACGGAGTCACAAAATAAAACACTACTGTCAGAAATACATCCTAAAGAATTGGAAAAAGCAATTATGAAACTTAAAGCTAACAAATCCCCAGGAGCTGATGGCTATACAGCAGAGTGGTACAAAACCTTTAAACAGCAACTATCTCCTCTCCTCCTGAAAACATTTAATTATGTCCTCCACACAGGGGAAATCCCCCCCTCCTGGAGAGAAGGGGTCATTGCAGTTACACCTAAACCTGAAAAGGATAAACTAGAGTGCTCCAACTACAGACCAATCAGTGTACTAAATCAGGACTATAAGCTTTTTACCATTATCCTTGCCAAAAGGTTAGAAAATATACTGACAGACCTAATTCATTTAGACCAAACAGGTTTTATAAGACAAAGACAGACACAAGACAACATTCGACGCACTTTACACATAATTCATCATATAAAAAAATATAACTTAAATGCAGTCATATTGGGATTAGATGCTGAAAAAGCATTCGATTCGGTTGACTGGTCTTTTCTATATAGAATCTTATCCAGTTTCAATTTTCATAACTTCATTAGAACTATACAGGCATTATATAAAAAACCAACAGCTAAAATAAGGATTAACGGTAATTTATCATCATCTTTTGAACTGGAAAGAGAATGTCGTCAGGGCTGCCCCCTGTCTCCACTGCTCTTTGCAATCTTCATAGAACCTCTGAGCCAATGGATAAGACAAAACCAAAAAATTCAAGGTATTACACTTGGTCAGAAGGAACATAAAATAGCACTCTTTGCTGATGACATTTTAATATACCTAGGGCAGCCGGACACTTCTTTACCAGAACTAACCTCAGTTTTTTCAGAGTATGGAGATTTATCGGGGTACAAATTAAACATGCATAAAACCCAAGTTTTAACATTCAACTATGACCCAAATCATTATTCACTAAGCAAACTCAAAACTAACTGGGAGTCGGAATCTATGAAATATCTGGGGGTCAATATCCCGAAACAACTCAACAAAATTATATCACTAAACTATGATCCACTGGTGACAAAAATAAAATCTGACCTAGCAAGATGTAATATGATACCATTCTTGGGTACTGCACAAAGAATTGAAGCAGTCAAAATGAATATACTTCCACGTCTTCTATACCTTTTCCAAACAATACCAGTAGAACCTCCCAAAAAAACATGGCAGGAGCTGGACAGAAGGATCTCAAGATTCATATGGCAGGGCAAGAGACCTAGAATCAGATATAGAACCCTACAGCTAAACAAAGACAAAGGTGGGCTCGCGCTGCCAAATATCAGGGACTACTTTAAAGCCGCACAAATTAAAACTTTAGTAGAGATATGTAACCCAGTCTACACTGCACAATGGAAGGAGATTGAATGCCAAATAACAAGTGACATCCCCCTACAGGCGATAATAGGGAACAATGCCTTACTTAAGCTTTTGAATAACACTAACCCGTGGATAGAGACCCCGCTAAAAATTTGGTTTAAGATAGTCAGAGAGAATCAAACTAAAGAGCCCTATCGACTTCTGCAATGGATTGCCTATGATCAGGACTTTACTCCTAATAAAACAGACACCAGATTTAAAAAGTGGAAGGAGAAAGGGCTGATAAAATATTACGATTTTTTTTAAAGGGCAAATCTTAAGAAGTTTTGAAGATTTGAAAAAACAAGGCCTAATAAATCAAGACCTTTACAGGTTCTTCCAGCTTAGACACCACATAAACAATATACTTAAAAAGGAGGTTTTGGAAAGGGCCCAGTCAGGTGTTCTGAAGGTCTTCTTAATGGCATATAAAGGGATCCCAGGGATCAGATACATTTCTAAAATATACCAAGGTCTTCAAGACTTAAAAGGAGACAACACATCTTATATAAAAGAGAGATGGGAAAAAGAGGGGAATTTCACTTTACAACTGGAAATATGGGAAAAGCTAAATAAACAGCAATGGAAAAGTACCTCATCCCTGCAGTGGAGAGAATTTGGATGGAAAAACTTGGCAAGATTTTTCAGAACACCTGCACAAAACAAATTTACCCATAAGGGATTGAACTGTTGGCGCTTGTGTGGTGAAAAGACTGTAAATCATTTTCATGTGTTTTGGTCATGCCCAGTTATCCACCAATATTGGACCAAGGTACAGACAATATTGGGGAAAATATTCAAAATTACAGTTCCCTTTTCTTTTGTAACTTTGTATTTGGGTTTACTACCGGACTCACTGGAAAGACGAGGAGAAAAATACTTATTCAATGTTTTAATATTGGCAAGCAAAAAAGCTCTAACTAAAAAATGGATGTTGAAGGACTGTCCTACACCTGAAGATTGGACTAACGTGATCCAAGACATTTACTCGATGGAAAAGTTGACATTCGCACTGAGACAGGACATGGATGGGTTCATGAACTTTTGGCAACCCTGGACCGCATATGTGTCTTCCATTAGATCTAATCTTTGACAAATACCATTTCAATAATGGTTCCGCTCTTTGTTCCAACACTACTCAGATGCTCTTTTATCTGTATTTACTTACTTTTTCTTTTTGTTTGTTTTTTACTGGTTTGTTTGTTTTTTTTGTTATTTGTTTTTTGTTTTTTTTCTCTTTAATTTCACTTTTTCTTTCACTTTAAAAAAAAAAAAAAGGGGTGTTGTAAGAATTAATCTTCCAATGTTGTCAGATATCAGAAAATAAGGGAACATGTGATGAAAATGTAAACAATGCATTGCTGTAACGACCTGTATACCCTTTACAAAAACTTAAATAAAAAAAAAAAGATTGGAAAAGCTATCTAAACAATCCAGCAGTTTGAGAAATCACTTTTGGTTTGGTGTAAGTCTGTCAAAAGAATTATGAACCATAAAGTAGTTTGTGTTAAAACATGTTAAATCCCATTAAACTCTAACTCATTATTAGGAAATACAGATGCTAATATGGCCCAGAATTTCTCGATATACTGATACTATCACTAAAGTCTGCAGTGTTTTCTGCACTGGCACATCCAACAATACAGTCTTCAGTAAATAAAATAATTGTTTTTGGTTACTTTTTCTTAAAAATAAGCCATTATTTTCAATGTCATTGATAAATGTTTGGTTTGTACTGTTGACTCTTCCCACTGGTGTCTTAACAGACAAATAGAAAATCATGATGCAAACACATAAGTCACTAAATTGTTTATTACAATCACCAGCAAAATCCAGATTATTTAGAATGTGCAAAATTTAAACTTAAACTGCAAAACTAAAAACAAAAAACCTCATAATGGGTCACACAAGCCAGCCACTCTCAAGGTGGCCCAGCACACCAAGGTACGCTTGATTGACGGCAGCATTCTGAGCCATCTTCTCCCTTCACCAGGTAGTTTCATGGGATCCAGGTCAAGTGGACCCCTGACCAAGTGAGCACCCCAAGTGGACCCTGGGATCCAGTTTGTACAGGTACATTCTCAATCCAATGATTTCTAAACGCGAAGGAGAACAACAACAAGAATTTGAGTAAAACTGTTGGAAAGCCTTTTCCCGGTCACCAAGAAGTGTAAAAAAAAAATAAAAATAAATATAAGTAACTGTTGGAAAGCCTTTTCCCGGTCACCAAGAAGTGTAAAAAAAAATAAAAAAAATAAATATAAATAAATAAATATATATATACACACACACTACCGTTCAAAAGTTTGGGGTCACTTAGAAATTTCCTTATTTTTGAAAGAAAAGCACTGTTTTTTTCAATGAAGATAACTTTAATCAGAAACACACTCTAATATCTAATATACATTGCTAATGTGGTAAATGACTATTCTAGCTGCAAATGTCTGGTTTTTGGTGCAATATCTAGATAGGTGTATAGAGGCCCATTTCCAGCAACTATCACTCCAGTGTTCTAATGGTACAATGTGTTTGCTCATTGCGTCAGAAGGCTAATGGATGATTAGAAAACCCTTGTGCAATCATGTTAGCACAGCTGAAAACAGTTTAGCTAGTTAGAGAAGCTATAAAACTGGCCTTCCTTTGAGCAGGTTGAGTATCTGGAAAAACTTATTACCGGTATTTCAAATACAAATCATTATTTCTAACCTTGTCAATGTCTTGACTATATTTTCTATTCATTTTACAACTCATGGTGGTAAATAAGTGTGACTTTTCATGGAAAACACAAAATAATTGTCTGGGTGACCCCAAACTTTTGAACGGTAGTGTATATATATAAGATGACAACTAATCTGACCCAGAGAAGATTTTGGCTCCGTTTCTGCTTTCAAAAGACTTTTCTTCTCCACTGCTGCTGCTCGTCGCCGCTGGCTGCCCCCTGATGAAAATCCACAGAATAGGTATATGGGACTATAATGTTCTGAATGAGGCTTTAGAGAGCTCTGAATCAGTTTATAAATCACTGGATTGAAAATGTACTTGTACATGTACAGATTGGACCCCGGGGTCCACTTGGTGTGCTCACATGGAGTGCTCACTTGGTCAGGGGTGCACTTGACCTGTTCTATTTCATGCTCTCTTGCCTCACTGAGAAGCAACTGGATGTGCTGCTGGTCCCGGTTCAGCAGATCTTCATATAATCAATTCTTCATTAACTTTAGGCCATGTACCGCAGGCTTTTAAAACGGCTGTAATTAAACCCTTACTCAAAAAGCCAACGCTAGATCCAGGAGCTTTAGCTAACTATAGACCAATCTCTAATCTCCCTTTCATTTCAAAAATCTTAGAAAGAGTTGTTGCTACGCAATTATTTGACCACCTGCAGGGAAATGGTTTACTTGAAGAGTTTCAATCTGGGTTTAGAATCCATCATAGTACTGAAACAGACTTAGCGAAGGTCACTAACGACCTCCTCATCGCATCTGATAATGGACTGGTTTCTGTACTTGTCCTTTTAGACCTTAGTGCAGCTTTTGATACTATCGATCATAATATTCTACTTGATAGATTAGAACACTATGTTGGACTTAATGGAACTTCGTTGCAGTGGTTTAGATCTTATTTATCTGATAGGTTCCAGTTTGTTCATGTAAATAATGAGTTTTCTTTCAACTCAAAGCTTAGTCATGGAGTTCCACAGGGATCTGTGCTAGGCCCTACTCTTTTTAGTTTATATATGCTTCCGTTAGGCAACATTATTAGAAAGCACTTTATACATTTTCATTGTTATGCAGATGACACACAATTATACCCGTCAATGAAGCCAAATGATAGTAATCAATTAGCCAAGTTAGAAGCCTGTCTTAAGGAAATCAAAGCTTGGATGACTTGTAATTTCCTGCTATTAAATTCAGATAAGACTGAAGTCATTCTTGTTGGTCCAAAAAACCTTAGAAATACCTTTCCAAATCAAACTTTCAGTTTGGATGCGGTTACTCTTTCTCTTAATAGCTCTGTGAGGAACCTTGGAATTATTTTTGATCAAGATCTGTCCTTCAATTCATATATTAAATTTGTTTCTAAGACTGCCTTCTATCATTTGCGTAATATTGCCAAGATTAGGAGCATCTTGTCTCAGAGTGATGCTGAGAAACTGATCCACGCTTTTGTTAGCTCGAGATTAGATTGTAATTCTTTATTATCAGGCTGTCCTAAAACATCTTTAAAAAGTCTTCAGCTGATCCAAAATGCTGCAGCAAGAGTTTTAACAGGTACTAGAAAGAGAGATCATATCTCTCCGGTTCTGGCCTCCCTTCATTGGCTTCCCATAGAGTTTAGAATTAAGTTTAAAATCCTTCTTCTTACTTACAAAGCTCTAAACAATCAGGCTCCTTTTTATTTAAAAGATCTGATACTACCGTATTATCCTAACAGAGCACTACGCTCCCAAAATGCAGGATTACTTGTAATACATAGAATCTCCAAAAGTACAATGGGAGGCAGAGCCTTCAGTTATCTAGCTCCTCTCCTGTGGAACCAGCTGCCAATCTGGATTTGGGAGTCAGACTCGATCTCTGTTTTTAAGAATAGGGCTAAAACCTACCTTTTTGATATAGCCTACAATTAGGGAGGGATCATGTGTTTCTGAACCCTCCCTTAGTTATGCTGCTAATAGGTTTAGTCAACCGGGGGACCTCCAATAATGCACTGGGCCTCACTCCTTTCTTCACTCTCAATGAAATATATTTTTTTTTTTGCTGGTCATTAACATCTGTTTGTTCTCTCCCATAGATTGAGTCCCCATCGTGCTGTTTGCTCTCTACATGTCTGTTCTTTTCATCTTCTCTGTCCCCTCACCCCCCAGCCAGTCGCAGCAGATGACTGCCCCTCCCTGAGCCTGGTTCTGCTGGAGGTTTCTTCCTGTTAAAAGGGAGTTTTTCCTCTCCACCGTCGCCAAGTGCTTGCTCACAGGGGATCGCCTGATTGCTGGGGTCTTTCTGCAACTGTGGGGGTTCCCCCTACAGTTGATAGTGCTATGAGATGACTGTTGTTGTGAAATGGTGCTATATAAATAAAGTTGAATTGAATTGAATAGATCTTCAGCCTGCAGTGGGACTCTAGAAAGAAAATACACACACAACTTAAGTACATGCACAGCACAAAACTGCAACATGTGAAAAACTACTTCTTAACCAGGATTAACACTAGCTTATTTTGTACAGATGTTGTCGACACAAGTGCAAAATACAAGCAGAGCACAGAGTTAGCATTGATGGCTAACTAGCTAGCTCACTGTCTGCATACAGGAGACAACGGTGTTGTTTGTTCAAAGTGAGCTTTCCACCACTGGGATAAATAACGGCAAAGATGCATAATATCACATCACTCACCATCCTCTATCACTGTCCTCAACAATGATGATGCTGTGGTCGGGTCTACGCCACTCTGCTTCCTATCTGCCTTCGCCATTCAGTGGCTGTGAATTCTTTTCAGGTCGCTCCATCCAGTTTCTTCTGGATTTCTTTAGTCAGCTACCAAGCACAGAAAAGTCTGCACCTTGTCATTGGACCACGGTGTTGATTTGTGTATAGCCATTTATCTCGTTGATTACATTCACTCATGCTTGCTGTTGGTGATTTGCCTGTTCGTTGCCATCCAAAACGGCGCAGTAAACAAAAGACATGTGACCCATGTGACGTCGGTGCAACCCCTCTATACTTCTGCATCAACACTCTCAGAACAAACACTGCATCTAGTACTCTTTCTTGGCATGAAAGCATACTGCTGCTCTCCTCTTAACCTGGCTTCAACAACTCTTTCCCATATCTTCGTAGTGTGGCTGATCAACTTTATGCCTCTGTAGTTACTACAGCTCTGAGCATCACCTTTGTTCTTGAAAACTGGTACCAAAACACTTCTTCTCCACTCCTGAGGCATCCTCTCGCTCTCCAAGATTGTGTTAAACAATCTGAATAAAAAGTCCACTGCCATCCCTCCTAAACATTTTCATATCTCCACAGGTATGTCATCTGGACCAACAACCTCTTCGTTCTTCATCCTCTTCAAAGCTGCCCTTGCTTCTGCCTTGCTAATTCTCAGGACCTCCTTGTTTACCATCTTTTCTTCAACCATCCTTGTGTCTCTCATTTTCTTTATTCATTAGCTCCTCAAAGTACTCCTTCCACCTTCTCAACACACTCTCCTCACTTGTTCATACATTGCCATTTCTGTCCTTAATCAACCTATTCTGATGCACATCCTTTCCAACTCGATCTCTCTAACTAATTGATACAAGTCCTTTTCTCCTTCCTTAGTGTCCAGCCTCTCATACAACTCACTATATGCCTTTTCCTTTGCCACCTCTCTCTTTGTCATGCACCTAGATTCCAAATACTCCTGTCTGCTTTCTTCATCTCCCTGACTGCCCCACTTTTTCTTTGTTAACCTCTTCCTTTGGATACTTTCCTGTACCTCCTCATTCCACCACAAAGTCTCCTTGTCTTCCTTCCTCTGTCAAAAGGATACACCACATACCTTTCTACCCGTTTCCCTCAATACTTTTGCTGTACTTTCCCAGTCATCTGGTAATTCTTCCCTACCACCCAGAGCCTGTATCAACTCCTTCCTGAACTCTGTGTGACCTTCTTCCTTCTGTAACTTCCCACTTAATCTTTGGCTCTGCTTTCACTGTTTTCCTCTTCTTGCTTTCCAAAGTGCTTCTTGCTTTCCAAAATATAATACATAAGCTTCCCAAAGTGATTAAACAAAAAGTTGGTAAATCCCAAATTAAACATGAAGGCTCTGAATTTGACTTGGCCTCGCTTCCTCCTCATAATTTAAAATTTAAATGTGGTTTGTTAAATATTAGGTCTCTAATGCCCAAGTCTCTGTTAGTCCATGATCTGTTAATTGATCATCAGATTGATTTAATATTCCTTACAGAGACTTGGTTAGGGCAAGAGGATTATGTTGGTTTAAATGAATCAACTCCTTCTGGTTATTTAAACTGTCAAAATCCCAGAAGTTCTGGTTGTGGAGGAGGAGTAGCGACAATTTACCATTCCAAATTACTAGTTAATGTAAAGCAAAAAACATGTTATAATTCCTTTGAGGGCCTGGTTCTCAGTATTGGGCATTTTAGCAATTTTAGGTCAAACCCAATTTTATTTGCCCTAGTTTATCATCCTCCCTCAGCCTACTCAGAATTTTTATCCGAATTTGCCGAATTCTTAGCTGATTTAGTGCTGAAATCAGATAGAATAATTATAGTAGGGAATTTTAATATTGATGTAGATGGTGATTGCCTTAATATGGCATTTAATTCAATATTAGACTCGATGGGGTTATCTCAAAAAGTAGGAAATTCTACCCATTATCTCCATCACACATTGGACCTTGTTCTGACATATGGCATAGAAATAGAAAATCTGGTAGTGTCTCCTCATAACCCTGTACTGTCAGACCATTGTCTGTTAACCTTTTTTTTTTACTATTTTTGACTATTTGGCTCCTACAGAAAAATATTACTACAGTAGATGCATCTCAGATGATGGTGTAACCAAATTTACGTAGATTGTTTCCTCTATGCCATGTGTCAACACAACGGAAATAAGCTATGGAGAGCTTGCTCCTTCTGTAATTGATGGCATGGTAGATAGTGTTACAGCTTCTCTGCATCAGACTCTAGACATGTTGACACCTTTAAAAAAAGAAAGTCTAATCAGAGGTTTCTAACTCCTTGGTTCAACACTCGTAGCTTAAAACAGGAGACTCGTCAATTAGAAAGAAAATGGCACTCCACTAAATTAGATGAAATCTATTTAGCTTGGAGAAATCATCTTTTAATTTATAAAAAATTTCTTAGAAAAGCTAGAACAAGTTATTATTCTGCATTAATAGAAGAAAACAAAAATAATCCCAGGTTTCTTTTCAGCACTGTAGCCAGGCTGACAGAGTCAGGACTCCGTCAATCCTAGCATTCCCTTAGAGCTTACTAGTCAGGACTTTATGAACTTTTTCAATAATAAAATTTCATCTATCAGAGATAAAATCAGTCAGATTCTTCCCACCGTTAACTTAAATACAATAACTACTACAACTCCTTCAATTGATATCTGTTTGGATGAGTTTACTCCAATTGACATTTTAGAATTAGATAAAATAATTTCCTCATCCAAGCCTTCAACTTGTCTTTTAGACCCTATTCCTACCAGGTTATTTAAAGAAGTCTTCCCATTTATTGGTAGCTGTATTCTTCAAATAATCAATTCTTCATTAGCATTAGCACATGTATCGCAGGCTTTTAAAACTGCTGTAATTAAACCCTTACTCAAAAAGCCAACGCTGGATCCAGGAGTTTTAGCTAACTATAGACCAATCTCTAATCTGCCTTTCAATTCAAAAATCTTAGAGTCGTTGCTACGCAACGCAAGTCATGGAGTTCCACAGGGATCTGTGCTAGGCCCCATTCTTTTTAGTTTATATATGCTTCCGTTAGGTAACATTATTAGAAAGCACTGTATACATATTCATTGTTATGCAGATGGCACACAATTATGCCCGTCAATGAAGCCAGATGATAGTCATCAATTAGCCAAGTTAGAGGCCTGTCTTAAGGAAATCAAAGCTTGGATGACTTGTAATTTCCTGCTATTAAATTCAGATAAGACTGAAGTCATTCTAGTTGATCAAGAAACCTTAGAAATACCTTTCCAAATCAAACTCTTAGTGTGGATGCAGTTACTCTTTCTCTGAATAGTTCTGTGAGGAACCTTGGAGTTATTTTTGATCAAGATCTGTTTTTCAATTCACATATTAAACTTGCTTCTAAGACTGCCTTCTATCATTTTGGTAATACTGCCAAGATTAGGGGCATCTTGTCTCAGAGTGATGCTGAGAAACTGATCCACGCTTTTGTTTGCTCTAGATTAGATTATTGTAACTCTTTATTATCAGGTTGTCCTAAAACATCTTTAAAAAGGCTTCAGCTGATCCAAAATGCTGTAGCAAGAGTTTTAACAGGTACTAGAAAGAGAGATCATATCTCTCCGGTTCTGGCCTCCCTTCATTGGCTTCCCATAGAGTTTAGAATTAAGTGTAAAATCCTTCTTCTCACTTACAAAGCTCTAAATAATCAGGCCCCTTCTTATTTAAAAGATCTGATACTACCCTATTATCCTAACAGAGCACTACACTCCCAAAATGCAGGATTACTTGTAATACATAGAATCTCCAAAAGTACAATGGGAGGCAGTGCCTTCAGTTATCAAGCTCCTCTCCTGTGGAACCAGCTACCAATCTGGATTTGAGAGTCAGACTCGATCTCTGTTTTTAAGAATAGGGTTAAAACCTTCCTTTTTGATATAGCCTATAATTAGGGAGAGATCATGTGCCCCTGAACCCTCCCTTAGTTATGCTGCTAATAGGTTTAGACAGCTGGGGGACCTCCAACAATGCACTGGGCTTCACTCCTTTCTTCACTCTGAAATATTTTTTCTGGTCATTAACATTTGTTTGTTCTCTCCCATAGATTGAGTCCCCGTCGTACTGTTTGCTCTCTACATGTCTGTTCTTTTCGTCTTCTCTATCCCCTCACCCCCCAGCCAGTTGCAGCAGATGATTGTCCCTCCCTGAGCATGGTTCTGCTGGAGGTTTCTTCCTGTTAAAAGGGAGTTTTTCCTCTCCACCGTCGCCAAGCGCTTGCTCACAGGGGATCGCCTGATTGCTGTGGTTTTTCTGCAGTTGTAGGGGTTTCCGTTACAGTTGAAAGTGCTGTGAGATGACTGTTGCTGTGAAATGGCGCTATATAAATAAAGTTGAATTAAATTGAAAGTCATCCTACAGACTACCATCCAATGCTGCCTAGCTACATTCTTTCCTGCCACCACCTTGCAGTCTCCTATCTCTTTTCAGATTTCTTCTTCTGCATAAGATGTAGTCCACCTGTGTGCACCTTCCTCCACTCCTGTGAGTCACCCTATGTTCCTCTCTCTTCTTGAAATGTGTTCACCACAGCCATTGCCATCCTCTTAGCAAAATCCACAACCATCTGCCCTTCCACATTTCTCTCCTTAAGACCATACCTACCCAGAACCTCCTCATCACCTCTGTTCCCTTCACCTACATGTCTATTAAAGTCCGCTCCAATCACCACTCTCTCCCCCCTGGGAACACTCTCTCCCACTTTATCCAACTTACTCCAGAACAGGGGTGGGACAAAAGATTGATTCACCGATCCCAAAATGCATGGATCGATCTTTTATTAATTATCGTGTAAATGTTGTATACTCTCTTGGGTATTCAACCAATTACGTTTTCAGTCCACTAGATGGCACAAAGCAAGCACCCAGTCAAGTGAAGTCATATCTTGTCTCCCAAGATTTGCAGCCAGCTTTGAAAGTTAGGAAGCAGTTAGCTCAAATGTCGGGCCTTTTGTGGATTTTAAAACAAAGACGGAAGGAAAGACCCTGGAATGACACACAACCCGCAAGAAGAGCTGCACGGAAAAAAAAAAAAACCACTCGGAACATGCGGGTCAGCACACGTGTCATTGCAGCATTAGCAACAGCTAGAGATAAAAACACACCGGCATGGAGCTTGTTTTTTCTCCGAGCGCCAAGTAAGTAAAGTTTATTTATTAAGCACTTTGCACAGACGTATAGTCACAAAGCGCTGTACAATAAAATGGAATAAAAGTAAGCTGACAGATAAAATAATTTTAAAAATACAAAAACAAGCTAAAGCACAAGATTAAAATAATTTAAAAATATCAGACTTGCCACTGAAACCCAGTTGAATTGAAACTCAACGGAAAGCCTCATTCAAGTTTTCAGCTGCTTTTTAAAAAAGTCCACAGAGTCAGTTAAACTTATCTGAAGTGGTATTCTATTCCAACCACCGTCCACCGCCTTCCCTGTGTTCAGAGACGTGTCTCCACAGAAAATGAAGCCCCAAGAATACTTTATTATATGAAAGAGATGTCAACAGTCTTACTTTGGGACATGATTTCAGGTTGAGTAAGTTGAAAAAATTTGAAATATGTGGGATCGTGATATTTGATATCACAATTTCATGGTTATCATTGAGTCATGATAGGGTCGTATTGCGATCCCCCTACTCCAGAATTCCTCTTTCTACCTGGCATCCAACTTGTGGGGCATACACACTGACAACATTCAACATCAAACCTTTGACTTCTAGCTTCAAACTCATGATTCTGTCTGACTCCCTCTTTACCGCCTGAACACTCTTCACAAACTCTTCCTTCAAGATTACTCCAACTCCATTTTTCTTTCCATCTACACCATGGTAGAACAGTTTAAATCCACCTCCAATGCTCCTAGCCTTGCTTCCCTTCCATCTGATTCTTGAACACACAGTATATCTACCTTTCTTCTCTCCATCATATCAGCCAACTCTCTGCCTTTACCAATCATAGTCCCTACATTTAAAGTCCCTATTCTCACCTCCACACTTCTACCTTTCCTTTTCTCTCTCTTCCTCCTAACACACCTTCCTCCTCTCCTTGATCTTTGACCAACAGTAGCCCAATTTTCACCAGCACCCTGCCGGTTAACAGCACCGGTGGCGGTTGTTGTTTAATCCGGGCCTCAACCGATCCGGTATGGAAGTCTCATTTGTCGTGATCTGCATGTTTGATTTGGCAAAGGTTTTATGCCGGATGCCCTTCCTGACACAACTCTCCCCATTTATCCGGGCTTGGGATCGGCACTAGGAGTACACTGGCTTGTGCACCCCTTGTGGCTGGGTTCCTTAATAAATAAAATTGGTACCAGTGGTGCCAATAAATAAAATTGGCAATAAAATTAAAGTGCCAATAAATAAAATGGTGCCAAGTCAGGTTCTGGCTCCGCTTAATACCAGAACCAGGTTGGTGGAAAAAGAGTATAACAGTACACTGGCTTGTGCCCCCCTGTGGCTGGGCTTGCAGACACGGACAGCGTATTTTGGTGTACACACAAGTGGCATTACTGTGTTCATACCAGATTAAAAAAAAAATGGACTAAGAAAGACAAACTACTGTTTGAAAGCACCCTTATAGTTTTATACAGCACTTTCAAATCTAACATTATTAAATCTGTCATCCTTCCACTATTGTGTCTTCCCAAAACGGAACAAAGATGAGGAGACAAACAGCAGGACTGTAACACTAATAGTCAAAGAAGTGACTGCAGTCTCACTTATTTGGAGCATGACACTTCACCAGAATCATAAATGAACTGGCAGCACTGAAACAACTCTCATATACAGGACTAAAGGGAAAGTTTGTTTTTGCTTTTCTTGCTAATGCCTCTCTGCAGTGAGCTTTTTGTTTTTTGTTTGTTTTTATGTGAAAGAGGCAAAATATTCTTACCCGTTTACTGCCGAGAAGAAGTGGGTCTTTCACAACAGCTGCTCCACAGAGCTCCACCATCCACTCCATTTCATCTGTGACAAACAGAAAAATATTCTGTAGAGACTGTTTAGGGACAAAATTTGGAGCAGCTACACCATTTTTTTGTTTTTGTTTTTTAATTCAGTCTGCTTTCACCCTTTTAACCCGGAGAGAAGACAAGCTTACTCTGATCAGACAGACAGAAAAACAGGTCAATACTTCCGCCTCCGCTCAGATAAGTAAACACACATTTAACTTCAGAAAAATATGTTTATACTGTATGTCAACATATCACAGGAAATGCCAGCCCCACCTATCAAAGAAGGAAATTGACAGCTTCCTCTGCCGAATGCCTTTAACATAATAACGTGTTCAATATGCTAGATATAATCTACAGCATGTATCAAACAGGAGCCTGAAGAGTTAAATAATGCATGGAATCCCGTCGGGCTGAAGAAAACAGACTCCATCCTCTTGTTTGTACCATGTAGGGAAATCTTTAAAAATGCTCACGCTAGCTAGCAGATGTCGACCCATTAGCAAAGCTCTATCGATCCAGCAGGCAGCAGCAGGAATGCCGCAGGAGCACTTTTAGAGCCCCGGGAAGAAGGAAACTAAAGAATGCCGCCATGTGGGTTTTTAAGCAATGTGCCCTCCCAAGACCTTCACCCATGGTCTATCCATCCATTCAACCATGACAGATGGATAAAGCTAAAAAGTATTTGCTATGAAGGGCAAGCAAACTCCTTTTAACCTTGTGCTTGAAGGTCATTAACTGTTTAACTCCTATGAGCTTGAGTGCCAACTTTCTCAAAGAAACTCATGACCATCTTCACTTTTTTCTTTAATTGGAAAAAAAAAAAAACAGCAGTCCTTTGTCAACAAACGAAAGCTCATTACCACTTTCTTTTCAGAAATAATTTCCCAGCTCCATAGCAACCAGTGTGCAATATGACAAAACCCCATCAAAAACATCTCTCACAACTCCTGAGTACATATTCAGTCCACCCACGCTCAAGAATCACTTGTCATTGTTCTACGGAGCAGAAATGACGGGGAGTTAAAAACAGCGCAGGTTTCATGCTATTCTCAGCTTCACTCAAAAGCTGTGTGAGCCACTTTAACTGTCCTTCTCATTGTCGTTTCTTCTCTTTAAAGTGAGGTAGGTGTCTATCACAGTCCTGCTAGTCGGAGACTAAAAAAAAAAAAAAAAAAATGAGACAATAAGGAGAACCAAATTCTTGATTTACAATCACAACAGCGCAAACAGTGAGATGGAAATGCCTGAGGATTTGGAAAGTTTATTCTGTTTAAAGAACCCATGAATTAATATTTTTAAAATCATTGTTATGGGGGTTAGTAATTAGAGAGATCATGCTGGTGATGCAATTCCTGTGGTGCTTTATCACTTAGCTCGGAACTAACTGAAAATAAGGGCTTGCACATGGCTAACGAGCAGAGGTTGCATTAAAATTGTCTGTTATTGGCAGATTTTTTTTTAAGCAGTGAGAAAAATCTGGAGGCTGCCAGTCATTTTGAGAGATTACACTGAGGGTGACCTACTGTAAATTGACTTGTAATTCCAATGTGTCCACTGTATAGTACATATCAAACAGCAATCTAATATTGCACTGTCTTTTATTTCAGTGTGGTAAGTTTTTAATGACAGTTCACATTTCTCCATCTGTAAGCAGCTACACAGTCTCTACTGTGCTACATCTGAAAAATGTCAAAGCAGCTGAGCCTGAAAACATTCTTTAAATGGCCAAATAGTTGTGATGATGTTGATTAGAGTCATGAAAAAAGAACAATTGATGCAGTAGAGGATGAAGTACAAACATGAAGTGAATAAAACTGAAGATGTGAACAAAACCAAAAGTTATCTAGCATAGTATTACATGACAAGAGCACTCTGAAGTAAGTGCAATGTCCCCTGCCTCCATTTTCTTTGAGGATCCCAATACTGTACCTACTGAGGAGACCTGGGTCTTTTGGAGTGTAAGGGGCACTCCTGAAGACCTTCTACGATTCAGTGGTGGCATCAGCCATCACATTTGGAGTGCTCTGCTGGGGCAGTGGCATCACGGCAGCCAACAGGAAGAGACTGAACAGGCTGATCAAAAAAGCTAGTTCTGTTCTGGGGCGACGCCTCGACCCAGTGAAGGAGATAGGAGAGAGGAGGATGGTGACTAAGCTGTCATCTTTGCCGGAGTCCAAGTCCCACCCCATGCGGGACACACTGAACGCACTGAAGAGCTCATTTAGTGGTAGGCTGTGCCATCCTAGATGCATGAGGGAGAGGTTCCGCAGGTCCTTCCTACCTATGGCTGTCAGACTTCATAACCTAACCGGTGCTGCTCGTAGAGGTCATATTAAATGCACTAAACATAGCACAAAAGCAATCATCCCCTCCAATACACAACTAAGACAATTACAATTATTATTGAGGGTGGCAACGACACTATGGATTCAAATGTGAAATATACTGTCTGGGTCCATATTTATATTCTGTTGGGTAATTTAACAAACTGTAATGCTGTTGATACCATCTAGCTGCAATGCTCCTGCACTGTGTATATAACTGTGTACATATGTATATTTATTTACTGCTTTGGCTAACCAGTTCTTTTCTTATTATCTTATTTATTATTGCTCTGGGTGCTGCTATTCCTTTGCTGCTGCAATCCTCTAATTTCCCCATTGTGGAACTGATAAAGGCTCATCTTATCTACTTACTGACAGAGAGCAGTTTTCAACTTTTCAATACAACTACTGTGGCAGAACCAAATTATGATAAGCCCATCATCCATGAATACATAAAGTATACAACCCATAGTTGTAGGTCAGAATCTCAAGGTGAATTTGTGTAGCAAGTATGGTGACCCTAGAGAGCTTTACACGTTCTATAGTAAGAGAGCATAGGGAGTGCCAACCTTGACCTTTAGACTCCAAACCCCAAACAAACGGTTATGGTCTTGGAGTGAACCTGTGTACCAGGTTTGGTGACCCTAGCTTTCTTTATTGTTGAGATATACTTTATAAGGCATTTTGATGTTGACCTTTGACCTTACAATTCCAAAACCACAGTCACACTTCAGGGTCACAGGGTGAACCTGTGTACCAAGTTTGGTGGCCCGAACTTTATTCATACAGTAATAAGGCATAAGGAATGTTAACCTTGACCTTTGACCCTAAACTTATAGTCAGAGGTCAGAATCCCAAGGTGAACCTGTATACCAAGTTTGGTGATCCTAGCTTTCTTTATTGTCAAGATATAGTTTACAAGCCATTTTGATGTTGACCTTTGGTTTTGGGATCACAAGGTCATAGTCACACTTCAGGGTCACAGGATGAACCTGTGTACCAAGTTTGGTGACCCTAACTTTACTCGTTGTACAGTAATAAGGCACAAGGAATGTTAATATTGACCTTTGACTGTTTGAACCCAAACCCATAGTCAGAGGTCAGGATTCCAAGGTGAACCTGTGTACCAGGTTTGGTGGCCCTAGCTTTAATCATTTTATAATAAATGTAGCATTTACCATAGTGCAACTGCAATGTTAACATTGAACCTCTGACCCCAAACCTTTAGTTAGATGAGGGTGTAAGTCGTCCAAGATGTGTATTAGATACAACTACTGTATCGATTTGAAAAGCCCACATCATTTCATTCAGTAATTACTGTTTACAGCATTTAGGGAAAAATCTGACATGACCTTTAACCTCAAGGTCATCCGATGAGTGAAACTGCAATAAGCACATCATCAGAGTATATCAAACCATGGTACCAAGTTTCAAAACAATTGGACCAAAACTATAGAAGAAGTTGATTTCACAAAAGTGGGACAGACAGCGAGACAGACTGACCCATCACACAATTTCCCTTCGATCTTTGACCCCTTTAGGCTTCAACTGGCAGGGGATAAAAAAAAAAAAAAATCTAAAAAATAGATTATGACGATAAAATGACGATAATGAGAGTCTTGTGCAACTTCCGCTAACATATATATATATATGTTAACATGTTACGCTAACATACATACATACATATACTGTATATATATATATATATATATATATATATATACACACACACACACACACATACTGTATATATATATACTATACATATACTGTATATATTAATATAATATGAAGCTTGCTTCATATTATATTAAAATAAATTATGAATATTTTTTCAAATCTTCAACATCTCTACAGTTTTTTTTCTGACTATAAGGGGTTAATACATATTAATCTTAATAGGCCCATACTTTCATAACATATGGCCATGAGTCACAGGTGCATCTCAATAAATTAGAATGTCATCAAAAAGTTGATTCATCTCAGTAATTCAATTTTTTTAAAAAAAGGAAAACTCATTATGTAGATTCAAGACACAAAGAGTGATATATTTCAAGTGTTTATTTTTTTAATTTGATAGTTATGGCTTATAGCTCATGAAAACCCCAAATTCAGTTTCTCCAAAAATTAGATTATTATATAAAATGAACTTTAAAAAATAAATTTTTGATAGAAATGTTGGCTGACTGAAAAGTATGTCCATGTACACACTCGGTACTTGGTCGGTGCATCTTTTGCATGAATTACTGCATCAATGCGATGTAGCATGGAGGTGGAAGCCTGTGGAACTGCTGAATTGTTACGAAGGGCCTTCAGCTCGTCTGCATTGTTGGGTCTGGTGTCTTTCATCTTCCTCTTGACAATCGAGAATGGGCGTGTGACATCACCCGATGGAAAAACCGCAAGGAATTGTGGGAAAAGTGGTCTGCCCGTCTTTGTTTAGTAGTGAATGACGAAAGCAGTTAAGCTGAAGTTTGTGAGAGGGCTGCTTCAGTGTGTTATTATTCATCCAAATACCACGCAATGTTAGAATGGGGAAGTTTTCTGCGTTATCAAATGCAACAACCGCTCTCATGACTGGCATGGAAAAAGATTGATAACGGCATATGCTTTTGTTTTAACTTCCCGACTTGGAAGAAAAGTGAAAAGAATCGGGTCTCCGACCTAGCAAAGAGACAGCTGATGGAATGGAACACAGCGGTCACGAAGAAACACATCAGCCTCAACAATATTCCTGCACACATGATCATGTGTTCACAGCATTTTCACGAAGTTAAGTTGTGATTTAAACACATAAAAGATAACTTGTATGCGTGTGGAATTGTTGCTAACTTTTAACAAGCCAGCTGGGAATTCTCAGAGTGCACGCTGTTGCCTTCATTACGCATGGATTTAAAATCAGTTGGGGACTGAAGTCCATAGAATATTTTGTATCATTAGATTCAGCAGCTTCTCCTCTTTCAGTCGACAAAAAAAAAGTCACTGTCCTGATTTAGTATGTTTTTATAGGGGCTAATTATACCGGTAATTTTTTTGGTGCACCAGCACGAGTGCCTGGCGTATTTAAAATCACATTACTTGATTAGTATTTCATGCCCCTACCCCACAGCATGTGGGACACCAGGTGGTGTATAGGGGTGGCACCTCTCTCCGTTTCTCTGACCCTAGGCCACACAGCTGCTGTAAGTAGTGAAAGCACCGGGGGAAGGGGGGGGGGGAGTGTCAGTCCTCTGGTAGCTCTGTGCGTTAATTTTCCTTTCCTCATTCCATTATGTTGAGCACCAAGCTAGAAGGCGGAGAGTACCATTTTTTTTTTTTTTTTTTAAGATGGTCTTTGGTATGACATGGCTGGAATTTGAACCCCAGCCTCCCAGCTGTGGGGCGGATGCTCTACCAACTAAGCCACCACTCCAGTTTATATTTCACATCCATTTGTGTAATAATGTGTATATACTTATCAAGCATCATGTGACAAATCTGAATACAAATCCAACATTTCACCACTGGAACTTAGAAATGCCTGTAGTTGCAGAGACACATGCTAGTTCACAAAAATGTGCAGAAACAATGATTGCTTAACTTTGTGCATACAACAGTTTTCTGGTTGTTCACCCGGAAGATCTGAGGCAGCTGGACCATCCATTGGTGAATTAAACATGAGCCTCCAATGATTTATAGTTTTTAAATTGCTCATGGGTGTATGCGCTCATCCCACAAACCAGGTAGGCAAACACATCTTACAGCATGACTCGAGGCAGCTGGTTGAGATCCGTGGTCCATTTCTTATGCTCATACAGATCAATCCCATTTGTTTCTTTAATTTTTTTGGAGGTAGCGCTCCTTTGCTTCCTTATTCAGATTCTCTGAATAAGGAATTGTAATTTTTTGTTTCCATCGCATATATGTCTGTCACTGCTAGCAGTTGCCGTACACTACAAGTAAACAAAGAAGCCAGACCATCACAATGGCAATGACGACCCAGAATACAGCACAGGATGATGTCAATGCCCATTCTCTATACACCACAGATTCTCTGTGGGGTTTAGGTCAGCAAAGTTTGCTGGCCAATCAAGCACAGTGAAACCATGGTCATTAAACCAGGTATTGGTACTTTTGGCAGTGTTGGCAGGTGCAGAGTCCTGCTGGAAAATGAAATCAGCATCTCCATAAAGCTTGTCAGCAGAGGGAAGCATGAACTGCTTTAAAATTTCCTGGTAGACGACTGCGCTGACTTTGGACTTCGTAACACACAGTGGACCAACACCAGCAGGTGACATGGCTCCCCAAATCATCACTGACTGTGGAAACTTCACACTGGACTTCAAGCAACTTGGATTCTGTGCCTCTCCACTCTTCCTTTAGACTCTGGGAATTTGATTTCCAAATGACAGGACTCAGCAACTCACTTTTCTTTGAGCTGTGCTATACAGTTATATTTACCAGTTTATGAATTTATTACTGAGTGATGGCTTAGAAGTACAGCATCCGCCCCAAAACCGGAAGGCCGATTCACGTCCTGGCCAGGTCATGCCAAAGACCATAAACTGGAACTTCCTGCCATCCAGCTTGGTACTCAGCAATAATCGAATGGAGGAGGGATGGTTACCCAGCCACAGTGGGTGCACAAACCTGTGTACTCCCTGTGCTGGTCCCAAGCCCGGATATAAATGGGCAGGGTTGTGACAGGAAGACCATCCAGCGTAAAAACTCTGCTACAATCCATAAGGCTGTGGCAGATAACTAATGTCTGCCATTGCGACTAGTCCAACCCACCTGGTAGTGGAAAAAATGGACATTAAAAGAATTTTTAAAAAAAAACAAAAACAAAAAAAACCCACAACCAACTTCAGTCAGCTCAGACTTTAAAATGCCTATTTTACCCACTCTGTAATACACACACCCTTTGAGGTAGATCGTTAAACAGGTGATGGGAGTATTATAAAAATACTCTTAACATCCAATTTGAGCCTTAGGAACTCATGCTGCTGTGTACCTGTAGTCATGTCTGTAAAGGATCCATGGAAGCAGATCTTGTAGCCCCTCAACAGAAGCTAAAGAAGACAAAAAGAAGCAAACCGGAGTTAGAGAAATTAAATCAAACATTAAGCTCTGAAATGCTGCAAAATCTCTACAGTGAAGCAAGAGAACATTCATCCGGAGTGTACAACCTCCAATGTTCAACAGCACTGTACAAGAGCTGCCATTATGGCTATTACTATTACAGTTGAGTGGGTTTCTGAACTCTTCACCTGTGGCAGAGCTAAAACACTTCTCCCAGCATATCCTGCAATTTACAACAGGTACTCCATACTCACAGTGTAACATAAAGCCAGGAGACCTTGTTGGTTTTTTGCCCTCACTGTAATAAAGCAAATTCAGGGATGAGTCAAACATAAAAGAGCAAACTGAGCCACCTTCACAGAGGGAATAACGCACTTAAGACTTGCAAAAAAAAAAAAAAAAACGGCCTGCCCGATGCCAGGGACACATTATTTTATCTGCAGTCAGGGTCAACAAGCTTGCTTGAAATGGGGAATGTGAACTTGTTTCCTTGGACCACGGGAAGGAAATGTGGCTCATGCACAGTGAGCGGCTGTATGGAAGTGTTTGGGCAATAAATGTCCAATCGAGTGGGAGAGAGAAATGCTAATCTCTCATGCCTGCCTGTACGTCCATAATCATCATTAGCCAGGGGTGCTTAGTGAGATGAAAAAGTGTTACAGATTTTTAATTTAGACAACACCTAATGTCCTTCAGGAGGTATCGAGAGTGATAATGTGCACACTTCACACATACACACACACACAATTTCTTTGACTGATTCTGGCGCCTGACTTCCCAAAGCTTCATCTGCAGGTCCGTTTGTCACCCCGGTACAGGTGAATGTAGACAGGACAATCTGCCAGGCTTCATCAAAGTGCCGCTTAAATAAGCCTGAAATTACTAGCTAATTCAATTAGCAGAGCTTCTTCAAAGGAGGTGATTCGGCCAACGTGACATCTAGCCATTTCTAATTTTCCCCCTCAGCAGCAACAGTAGCGGTCCTGCTGGCTGTCCACCAAGA
Organism: Pholidichthys leucotaenia; assembly: GCA_020510985.1. NCBI lineage: Eukaryota > Metazoa > Chordata > Actinopteri > Cichliformes > Pholidichthyidae > Pholidichthys > Pholidichthys leucotaenia. Next base: position 398,907,800 of record CM035836.1, read on the forward strand.
GGAAAATCACAATTAGCTTCCCACAACAGGGCCTGAGCTGAGAGGCTGGTGCAATATGAGGAAAGACGTTTGAGTGCTGCTTGTAATTGGGGCATTTTATTTGATTTTTTTCTCCCACAGAAATCAGCCTATTCTTTGTGGTCCATCACTGTGTTTTCACAAACAACAAACTATCAGTAATAGCCGCAGTTCATGGGTTGATTTGTTGCTTTTGCTTTTTAATTTCCTGAAAGTCTGCCTAGAGCTTTCAACTGGTTTTAAATCGATCAGTTTATTTGGAAACGCAGATAGCTGCTGCAGCGATACTGAGTCATACAGTCACTTGTGGACGCAAGAACGATTGAAATGCAGAACGGTAGCATTTACAGTGGTATGCAACAATTTGGCTACCCCTTCAAAAAGCACTTTTTATTAAAAAGATGTAAACGGCTTTTCTGTGGGATATGGAAATAAAATACAATATTACCAGAAAACATTACTATATAGTTACTACGACAATTAAACAAGCACAAACAAATGCATAAAAATACAAAATTATGTCATGTGCAAAAGTATGAGCAAATTATACACTATATTAATGAAATCCAGCAATTAAAAAATAATCAAAATGTGCCATTAGTTTAGGTGTTGCCAAATTTTTGCATACAGTGACACAAATGTGTGTCATTGATTAAGCACTCCTACAGACAGGAAATACAAACCAGCTCAGGATTCAGGCTAAATGTAAATATTTTCCACATTTAGTGTGTATTTTGTCTGAAAGACTGTTACTTATTGCACAAAACCAGAGAACAGTCATTACAAGTTCTTCCATTTGTTTTATTAAGATATTAGAAGTAAATTCGTGGTCCACTGCAAATACTTTACTTTAAAAGTATCAAGTTGTCACAGAGTGGGAGAAAAAAAAAAAACACTTAATAGAAAAAAGATGCATTGAAAATCGTAGGATTGCAACAGAGCCGCCTGCATTGTAATCAAATCGAATTGTGAGATGCCAAAAGATTCCCATCCCGAGTGAATACCAGTGTAAAAAAAAAAAAGAAGAAGAAAAAAAGAACAATCAGATAATCAGATATCTGGGTACAGCCCTACAACTGAGACATCTGCAAATCAGCACGAAGGACAGGACCAACATCTTTGTTAGGATACATTCTTCAATGAAGAGTTTAATGGTCAAGGCTCACTTTAATAAGGAACTTCATCTGGCAACCAACAACAAAAGGAAGAACAAGCTGCACATTTTTAATCTGTTCTTCTCCCCTGTATGCAGGGATCAGTGATTTGCTCGGTAAAATTGCAATTGATGGATGCTGACTGAAAGTTAGGTTTGACCCACTGTCAGGCTGAGGATTTTTGCTGAGAAAATGAAGGTTCATAATTACCTCCGCCAGGGAGGTAATGTTTTTACTGATGTTTGTCTGTCTGTTACCAACATAACTCAAAAACTTATGAACGGATTTTGATGAAATTTTCAGGAAAGGTGTGTAATGGCACGGGGAACAGATGATTAGATTTTGGTGATGATCTGAGAGTGCATACCTCCACCAAGGGCTTTGTTTGTATTTGTGCAGCAGGATTACACAAAAACTACTGGATGGATTTGGATGAAATTTTCACCAGAGGTGCTTCTTGGGCTAGAGAGGAACCCATTATATTTTGATGATGATCTGAGAATGCATACCTCAGCCAAGGCTCTTATCTTCTCACAGTGTGTTAGCAACAATACTCCAAAACTGATGGACAGACTTTGATGCAATTTTCACCACAAGTGGCTATAGGCCTACACACAAACCCATTACATTTTGGAGGTGATCCATGAGAAACGGAAACGGAGCCTTGGCGGAGGTATGCGCTCTATGAGTGCTTTTCTAGTTTGCTCTGTAATTTGCCCTGCCTACAGCAACAGGTTTTTATAGTTGCAGTATTTGGTATTTTTCTAACACTGTGGTCTTGCTGTGCAGGTTTTACTGAACTTTCTGACCTGGTCTTAACAAATGATGTTGCCGCTTTCCCTTAGCTGAAGCCTCGGGCAGTTCCTCAGTCACAGATCGTGACTACTGGAGCCCAGCTACACTAACCGACAATTTTTACTGGCCTTGTTGTGGTCTACCCACAGTGAAGAATGGTCTGACAGTGACATGGCTACAAGTTCAACCCCGTGACTGATGAAGTCTAAACAAACCTCAGTGTGGCAAAGTGAAGGGGAAAAAAAACAGTTTTTTTTTTTCTTTTTCTTAAAGGGCACTAGTTTATGTTTTGTACTAATTTATGTTTTGACTAAAGATAGATAGATAGATAGATAGATACTTTATGTGGAACAAAAAAGTATAACAAAAACAAAACAAATGACAAATGCAATAAAGTAACAGTATACAGTGTTCGAAAGGGAGAAGGAAGAAGTGAACACTTATTAATTCCATCTCCTCTTTTCCATAAATACATTCATGTGAATTATATACAAATTACCACATTTAAGACCCCAAGTAAACAATTAACTGTATTTTGTACGTATCAACATTAACACCCATCCATCCTAGCATACATTGATGTCCATACATCAAAACCAGCCTCAAACAACACAGATATACAGAGTGCTGTCCCACCCACCATTCCATAGTGTCCCATAGTGTCCCAGAGTGAGCATAGTGAATCGTACATATAAATACTACCCTTCTAACATATACCCTTTCAGCAAATAATGTTTGTACCTCTTTTTGAATTGATTTCTCTTTGTACATAGTTTCAGTTCCGGCTCCAGACTGTTCCCACAAATCCACCCCACAGACAGATATGCACATACTTTTCTTGGTCGTTCGTATCTTGGGTTTTGTAAAGTTTAAGTCTCCTCTCAAATTATGATCGTTGTCTCTTTTTTTAAATATTTTTTGTATATTAGTTGGGAGTTGATTATTAATTGCCCTGTACATGACTTGTGCTGTCTTAAATTTAACTAAATCGATGAACTTTATGACATGTGACTTTAAAAACAACAAATTGGTATGGTCTCTATATCCTACATTATTTATTATCCTTGTAGCTCTTTTTTGTAATGTGCATATTGACTGTAGGTTGGTCTTGTAGGCGTTTCCCCAGACTTCTACACAGTAGTTAAGATAAGGTAGAAACAGTGAATTGTACAGTAAGAACAATGATTTATAGTCCAAGATGTGTCTCGTCTTCCCCAGTAACCCTATACATTTTGCTAACTTGGCCCGGATGTGACTGATGTGAGGTTTCCAGCAGATTTTATTGTCTAGCGTCACCCCCAGAAACTTATTTTCCTGTACTGTTTCTATTCTGGTATCATCTATCGTTACCATTATTTCATGATTTATTTTATAATTTCCAAACAACATAATCTTTGTTTTTTTTTAGATTTAGAGATAATTTATTTTTGTTGAACCACTGCGTTAACTTTTTCATTTCAGTTGCGACCACCTCTAAAACCTGCTGCAAGTTCTCACCAGTGCAAAGGATATTTGTGTCATCCGCAAAAATAAATTTCAGAATTTTTGATACTTGGCATATGTCATTTATATACAAAATAAAGAGTTGGGGTCCCAAAACTGACCCCTGGGGCACACCACAAGTGATGTCCATGAAGGGTGATTTGTGCTCACCAATTTGTACAAATTGTTGTCTGTTACTTAAATAACTTTCCACCCAACTCAGTCCAACCCCTCTTATCCCATACCTTTCCAGTTTCCTTAGTAGTATCCTGTGGTCAATGGTGTCAAAAGCTTTCTTTAAATCTATAAATACTCCTACAGCAAACTTTTTTTTATCTATACAACTAGTAATTTCTTCTATAAGTTCGATCAGTGCCAAAGATGTAGATTTATCTGCTCTAAAACCATACTGGCTGTCTGTAAGGAGGTTGTGTTTTTCAATGAAATCATCCAGTCTCTTAGTGAAGATTTTTTCAAGTATTTTGGAGAATTGTGAGAGTAAAGAGACTGGCCTGTAATTTGTGAAACAATGACTGTCTCCTGTTTTGTATAGAGGTATTACTTTTGCTATTTTCATTTTGTTTGGAAATTTACCAGTTTGAAATGACAGGTTACAGATGTGGGTGAGTGGCTTAACAATTCCTTCAATTACTTTTTTCACTATTGTCATGTCAATTTCATTCCAGTCCGTTGATTTTTTGTTCTTAAATTTACTCACAGTCTCGATAATTTCCTTTTCAGTAACTGCACCCAAAAAGATTGTGTTTGGATTTCTATCTTCTATTTCATTTACAGAACCACTGTTATTTGTTTCTGTATATATTCTGTAATATAAAAGAACAAGGGGAAAAGATGTATTTTTTTTTAAGTTGTTCTTGCAATTTTTTTGTGCTTTCCTTTTTTGTACACATCCTAAATGAAGAATCTTATCACCAGACTTTCAATGATGGAGTAGTTCATTCCAGCACAATGAACCCACCCTGAAGTCATCAAGAGTCTTCAACGTCGTCTTCTTTTTATATATAGTGGTTTGCAAAAATCTGCCCTCCATTTTATTTATTTTTATTATGGTTCATCGACCTTTAACTAGGTGAATTCCACTAAAGTCTGAGTGGACCAGTATTGCTCACAACTGTGATGTTCCTGGGAAGAACACTGAAAAAGCTAATGGCACTTTTTACAGTCCTTTAAGCCAATCATAGGGAACAACTTTAGCCACCAACTAACAATGCACCCTGTGATTGGCTACTGGGGTTGTAAAATGTGTCAGTTATAGTCTTGTCAGTGTTCTTACCAGGATTAGAAACAATACATAGAACTGCTTTAAGCAATTTATTAACTCACATCACAGTCTTCAGTGGTCCGAGCTCTTGAGGGGCCCTGGTGGTCGGGCCCGTTCACCACATCACCCCTCACCTCAAATGGACTCTGCAAACAGACCCCCCCCCCCCAAAAAAAAGTTCATCATGCATGCATTGTGTAAATCTTTCATTTTCTATGTTCTTCTAAATAAATAAGCAAAAACATAAATTATTCAGTTTTAAGTGGCACTCCAGGGAGGAAAGTTAACACAGAGAGACAATTGGCTTTTCTTTAAGGTAAGGTATGCTTTTAAAACAGCAGCATTCTTCAGTTTGAAAGCCTCTATCTTTAAATGTATATAACACATTTCAACATATATTTATTATAAAAGGAAACTTTATCTAAATTAATGGAAAAACAAAACTTGGCAGATTACACAGAGCCTATGGATGGATAAAAATTTATGGAGGTATCACAGCAAATCGTGTGGAGACTCATCATGCAGCTTTTATTCAACATCAAAATACTGTACACAGGTGCAACTCAAAGTCTCCAGTGTGTTCATTCAAGATTTTAGCATACCTCGTCTAGGAGTTTCTTCTGTCTGAAGCACTCCGAAATCCCTGCAGAGCAGAAACGAGAACAAAGCCATGAATTTATTGTCTGAAGTGTAAACACTAATATGGTGGCTACTGTACTGTGTAGGACTACAGAATTTTTTTTTGTGTGTCATGAGTTCATCAGCGATGTTAAGTGAAACTTACACTGAAAGCTCACCACCCACTTCCTGCCTGCAATTCCAAGGAAATATTTCAGCGTTCGCTCACATACAAGGTGTTCATCTGCCAGAGGAACAAGAGCAGCGAGGGAAAAAAAATATCAGATAACAAATGTTTTTTTCCTATAATGACCAGCTATAGAAGGTTCAACAAAATGGAGATGTGAGAGAAGCAAGGCTTAAACAAAATCAGACTTGAGCTAACAGGAACACAGAATGACTGTATCATAAAATACACAGATTGTGTTTTCCCAAAGTCATTTTGTGTGGAAACAAACCCCGTCTGCTCACAGAGGCAACTCATTAAGCTTTAATGTGCTACAAAACAAAGGACAATATACTGTATGGCCATAACGACAACTCACTTTGTACTGAAATTACTTTTTAATGTCATAATAAAAGTTTAACTGGTTCAAAATATCCTAGCGCTAATAGCATATATAACTGCACCTGTTATTCTTGAACTACAATGATCCTCATTTATGGCCAAAATATCAAAGTGAGAGGTTTTATAAAGTTTATTTACACTTTATATGATGCAATTTTTAAAAAAATTTAGTATTCGTACTGACTTCTGAAGTTGCCTCATGGTACAAACAAGGTGCAAAGAAACAATAATACGGTTTTACTATTAAACTATTACTTAATTACCTTTTCTGAATGAGTGAACCATTTATTTTTTTACTGCATTAGCCATTTATCTTGGCACCACACTTCAAAATATAAAATTTTAAAAAGAAGTACTGATGAAGCTGAAGCATTTCACATCAGTCTTCTCATACCAGCGCACACATGAAGCTCAGCAGTGGTGTGAAAATTTCTAGATTCTAATGTGGACTCTGAAGATGGCCTCACCATCAATGTATAACATATGTACAACGTAACTGAACATTTGCAGACTATGGAAATACTGCGGCACGCAAAAGTTAACTGCTGATCATCTGGCCTCTCCTAGACATTAAAACGATGGCCCTGCTTTGAATGGTGTTGCTGCAAATGGCATTTTGTCCCAACACACTTTAACTGTAATGCTGTTTTTATCCTTTGACAAAAACACAATATGGTATTTTGAGAGAGGACAATTGGAAGGATGCTACATAGTAAAATTCATCCATGAATCTTCTGTGGTCTTTCGCTTTTCTTCCCGCTTGGCAGCTCTATTTTCAAAATCCGTTGTCCAACACATCCACTATTCCTCTTGTGCACATGTCCAAATCATCTCAGTCTTGCCTTTCTTACCTTGTCAGAGCTCAGTCCCTCTGATATACTCATTTCTCCTTGTCGCTCCTACTCAGAAGCTTAGCACCTTTAACTCTGCCACCTCCAGTGCCACCTCCTGTCCTTTTGTCAGTGTCATGAAATGGATAAGACGCATGCTGTCTGTAAAACTTGCTTCACAAAAATCAGATGCAAACTCAAGATGCATTTTACAAGCCATTGTAAAATGGCTCCATTTTGCTGTAAAGATCATCAGATTCACCTGCCCAATCAATGGATGAACAAGTAATTATGTGCAGTAATAAAGAAAACTGAAGATGTGACACTGAGAACTGTTTTGATTTAACATTCGTAAGTGGGGAATTATAATCAAATCCACTCATAGGTGGCTGAAGATCCACACCTACATAGCTCAGCTAATGAGATGGCAGTGATTATAGTCTCTTTGTCAGATTTGTGAAAGGACAAAAACAGCATTACAGCGAAAGTGTGTTGGGACAGTAAGTGTCAGTCATTTTTATTGACCGTTTTTTAAAATAGCCACTTTGAAATAACCTTATCAGTATATTTGGTTTATTACATGACTGACTTCAACTAACTTATGTGCTGCTATATCTTTTTGTCATGCCTTTATTGGCCGTTATGGACTTAATTATACACTGACTAACCAGATCATCAATAATGGACTAGCTCATTCCGGCCTGATAAAATCACCCCAGGAGTGCTCAAATCTCCTACTGTTGACCTTGACCACAGCCTAGATACAGACCCACATGAGGATCATTGTGCTTGAGTTTGCCAATCATTGGGGTCACTTAACTAGGATTAGTAACAATTTTCATGAAACCATAAATGCCCAGATCTCCTGACCTTTGACACGGACCTTGAGCTTAACCTGGATGCAGACAAACCTGAAGATCATTGTCTGAGCTCGTTGAGAATTAGGGCAATTGCCTAGGAGGAGTACTGATTTTTCTGAACTCACATAAGTGCCCAGATCCCCTGACCTTTGACCTTGACCACAATTTGGATGCAGACCCACCTGCAGTTCACTGCAAGCAAGTTTGGTGAACGCTGAGACAATTGCCTAGGAGGAACAGTGATTTTTCTGAAATCAACTAAGTCCCCAGATCTCCAGATCATTCACTATAATCTTGAACTTGAGCTCAACCTGGATGCAGACCCACCAAGGAGAAGTACCGATTCTCGTGAAATGTGGATGGATGGATGGATGGATGGATGGATGGATGGATGAAGGACGCCAAATGCTCGCATTAGCTCCTTTTGACTTTGCCAGAACAAGCTAATAAGGATGGCAAAGCTTTACTTAATAGGGTGAAGTTATGGCATTACCCAAGACTGAAGTTTCATTACTTATAATGCCCATACTAATACCGATGACAGAACATTTGTATTCCAGACAAGAATCAACCACAAACAAAACATATAATAAAAATGATTTAAACTTATTCGGTGCCGACGGTAATAATGGAGACCTCCTGCTACTTTTCTAAATTTTAACCATAAATATCAAGAGGCAATTCCTCCCTTTTTTTTTGGTTTCCCAGGAAACAGCTGCCATTTAAAAGGCTCCTTAAAAAGTGACAGTTAATATGGTGCTTTGGAGACGGCAAGCTCTGAAATTAAAAATAATCTATCAGAGAGGGTAATTAGCAACAAGCGGATAAATGAGGGGAGAGAGTGTGTGTGTGGGGGAGAGAGAAACAGACAGCTTATCTCCAAGGAGCCCTTTAAGACACAAGAAACAAGTTGTAACTACATGTAGAAATAAAATGTACTTCTTAAACTGCAAATGTTCTTGCTTGAGGAAAAAAAAGCGGGCAAAAAAACCCAACTATTGTAAAACTTCCAACACAAATTTAGTTTGGGGGCCACCGGTTAATGTGCAGTGGATGAATTCAACACACAAGCATAATTACCTGTGCACATTATGACATGGGTCACATCAGGCGTCACTTGGGAAACCACACGAGAACCAACTCTCTTGGCAAATTTCTTCACCATGATCTGTCAGAAACAACATTTGTCTGGTCCGAGTCTTTTATGTGCAAGTTTGCTCAAAAAACACATTAACTGACTGAATGGGTGAAGGGTCACCTGCTCACTGGGGCCTAATCCAGACGATACCAATACCAGCTTAGCACTGCATTTCTCTTTTGGAGGACTGTCATTTTCTTTGTCTTCTTGACCGTCTGATGGTGGGCTACAGCTCTTTTGTATCTTCGCTGCTGAAGTAGAACCAAGTGTTTTAAGGGCTTCAGTGGCTTTTACACTCAACCCTGTGGGTGTGGAGAGAGAAAAAAAAAAAAGACAGGCAAACAGTAAGAGAGGACTTTTGTGCAAAACCAAGACATACAGTGGTGTGAAAAAGTGTTTGTCCCCTTCCTGATTTCTCATTTTTTGTGTTTGTCACACTTTAATGTTTCAGATCATAAAACAAATTTAAATTTTAGACAAAGATAACACAAGTAAACACAAAATGCAGTTTTTAAATGAAGGTGTTTATTATTAAGGGAAACAAAAATCCAAACCTACATGGCCCTGTGTGAAAAAAGTTATTGCCCCCTAAAACTAATAACTGGTTGGGCCACCCTTAGCAGCAACAACTGCAATCAAGCATTTGTGATAACTGGCAATGAGTCTTTTACAGTGTTGTGGAGGAATTTTGGCCCACTCATCTTGTGGCTGAATTGTTGTAATTCAGCCACATTGGAGGATTTTCGAGCATGAAACGCCTTTTAAGGTCATGCCACAGCATCTCAATCGGAGTCAGGTCAGGACTTTGACTACGCCACTCCAAAGTCTTCATTTTGTTTTTCTTAAGCCATTCAGAGGTGGACTTGCTGGTGTCTTTTGGATCATTGTCCTGCTGCAAAACCCAAGTGCGCTTCAGCTTGAGGTCATGAACAGATGGCCGGACATTGTCCTTCAGCATTTTTGGTAGACAGCAGAATTCATGGTTCCATTTACCACAGCAAGTCTTCCAGGTCCCGAAGCAGCAAAACAGCCCCAGACCATCACACTACCACCACCATATTTTACTGTTGCTATGATGTTCCTTTTCTGAAATGCTGTTACTTTTACGCCGGATGTAATGGGACACACACCTTCCAAAAAGTTCAACCTTTGTCTCGTCAGTCCACAGAGTATTTTCCCAAAAGTCTTGGGGATTATTAATATGTTTTCTGGCAAAACTGAGATGAGCCTTTGTGTTCTTTTTGCTCAACAGTGATTTTTGTCTTGAACTGTGCCATGCAGGCCATTTTTGCCCAGTCATTTTCTTATGGTAGAGTCATGAACACTGACCTTAATTGAGGCAAGTGAGGCCTGCAGTTCTTATTGGTCAGATTTTTTTGCCGCGAGAACAGGAAAGGTAAATACAGGAAGTAGGATGATTACTGTGAATTTATGCATTTCTGGGGAGAAAATAATACTATGGAGCGTAATCTATGGGGGCTTTCATCACCCTAGTTATCATTTATTACATTACATGCATGTACCACTTTTGGCAAATCGTACAGTTTGAAAATGAAGCACGGCTACGGATGGAACATAATGTTAATGCACTGGAGTCGGCAAAGGCGCATATCAAGACAGTACAGGAGATGGCGTTTATTAAACCTCGAGAACCATGACGTGCCACAGATAATTTCCAAGATCCATCAGGTCTGTACAATGGCATAAAATGTTTTACCGTTTGCCGCTGGTCCTGTTTTAGTGTGGTCCCTTTCTCACCTGGAGGACCACACTAGAGGTCACCAGTTGATTCGAATCAAGGTCTCGGTACAGTTGCTTTGGTGCATACCCGAGTGCGATTACCGTGTTCTCACCAGACAAAATAAACCGCACTAACGGACAAAATGAACTCGAGTTCGACTGAAATGAACTAAAACCTGTAGATGTGAAAGTACCATGAGATTAGAAAGAGCAGCAAATAAAATACAGTTCCTTATCCTAGTCATGATCCTATTGGCTCAGGCTGCCTGGGGACCTCCCATGATGCCTCAAGCCCCTCGGCTTCATTCCTCTCATTTCCCTCCTCGTGCATTCATATGCTTCTACTGCATGTCATTAACTCTTCTCTCTCCCATTGCGCTTTGTCATCCTTCTTGTAATGTTCTTTTTTCCCCTTTCCTCCACCCTAGTCATTTGCTGCAGATGGCTGCCCTCCCCAAGTCTGCTTCCATCAAAGATTTCCAGTTAAAAAATAATCTCCACACTACTGTCAAGTGCTCACTCATAAGAGACCATTTTATATTCAAAATATTGTAGTTATTTAATAATATAATAACATTTAAATAAAGGGAGTTGAACTAAAAACTTAATGAAGCAAGAAAAAGCCATTTGCCCTTAATGGCATTTACTACCCATGTATATTTCATTCAAAGAAGATGTTTTGTCTTCTCGAAACTGCTTTAACATAGACCATGCAGGCTATCAGAATCTATCCAACCAAAAAAGAACTAGAGTTACCTGTCTCTGTAATGTTGCCATGTTTTGACAGACTTGGCTTTCTGACGTCTTTTCCATCAGATGGTGCCGTATGCGTTTCTTGCTCTGCCTCTGGAGCACTGTTCCTGCAAAGAAGATGTGTACAGAAACTTTCCATAACTCTGCTGCATATATCCCTGAAAGCAGATGAAATGAAATGTAAATGTGTACATGAAATGTAAACCAATGCGGGGGAACCTGAATGAGTTTCCCTAATGATCAGCAGGGGGTGACTCTCTTGGTTGCAAAGAAAAGTCAAACTGCAGAAAAGTCAAAATGGCTCCCTTTCAATGTTTTCTACCCAGAACAAGAAACTTACATAGTGCTGCTTTAATTATGGCTCACATTAAAAAGAACAATATGAAATAAAAATAAAAACAAAGCAACAGGGACTTCCGGTTATGGCGGCCACGTAGGAAGACGTGTTTCACACTGCTCTGCTCCTAAAAATAAAAAGTTTACCAAAACTCTCTTAATTGGAACAAAAACCCATCCCAGCATTTTGGCGCGGATATGGTAAAGACCAAGGTTGGGAAATTAGGTGGAGGAAAAGGTAACTCGACCAAACAACCTAAGCTAACAGACTTCCACGCTCGAGGCGAAACAGAAAAAACTTCAGAGACAATGGCGGAGGAGGGAGCCAGCGGCGGAGCGGGAACTGCTGAAGAGGGGACAAACGCAGTGCTCACTGCCATCAACTCCATGAGAACAGAGTTTTCGTCTAAATTTGATGGGATTATAGCAGCGATAGAAGGAATGAGGAAGGAAATAAACGACTGTATGGAGCGAGTATCGCAGGCGGAGCTCCGAATTTCAAGCGCTGAAGATGACGTCACCAGCCTACAATCTAAGTTGCAAACACTGGAATTAAAATGTAAACGTCTGGAAGATAACGTCCTGGACTTGGAATCCCGCTCGCGACGGAATAATTTGAGGCTGGTGGGCCTCCCGGAGGGAGCAGAGGGACGGGACCCATGTTCCTTTTTGGAAAAGTGGATTCCAGAAGCGCTGAACAACGCGGACCTGCAGTCATCGGTTGTTTTAGAGAGAGCTTACCGAATTGGCCCACCGAGAGATAAGACACCACCGAGGACGCCGATTATGAAGTTCCTCAACTACAGAGGCAAAATGACGGTCACCAATGCGGCGCGAGCTAAAGGGGAAATTAAATACCAGGATCAACAGGTGCGGTTCTATCCGGATTTGGCTGCAGGAATACAACAATTAAGGAGGCACTTCGACCCCGCCCGCAAAGAGCTGCGCAACCTCGGGATTCGTCACAGAGTGATTCATCCGGCAAGACTGCTGGTCACATATAAGGGGAGAACCCACACCTTCAAGACCCCTCAAGAGGCGCAGGAGCTCATCAAGCAGATCCAAAAGGGAACTGGTGGGAGCTAAGCATGAACATGACAAAGGCAGAACATTTAAGCATATGTACAGGCATCTGATTGATGTGAAACATATAACATGTCTACAAAATACAAACTGTATTAAAAAAAAAAAAAAAAGCTATGATGTACAAAGTTGCTGTAAAACTTTGAAGTTATGTTGAAAAAACTACAGAAGAGAGTTAATGTCATAAGAATAGTAGTAGAGTCAGGGTGATTGAGAGGAGAAAGAGAGTGGTTTGACTGATCCTCGCAGGTGTGGAACAGTCACTAGCTATAATGGGAGACGGAATATTTTGATTTTGGGGGGGATTACCACGAATGTGGGGAAAGGGAATTTGTTTTTGTTTAGTTTGTAGGATGAATGTTCCATCATTCATGTTTTTGCTTCTCTGTAAGAGTATGTTCATATTGCAAGGTAATCTCAAACTCCTTATTGATCATAGATCAAAGCGTCAATCTTAATTTAACTTCATGGAATTGCAGAGGTCTACAAAATCTTAAAAAACTTAAACAAGTTATGAATAAAATAAAAGACAGATTCAAAAATTGTATTTTTACAAGAAACTCATCTATTAGAGGAGGATGTAAAAAGAATTAGGAGAAGATGGCAAGGTAACGTGTTCACCTCATCATTTTCATCCTGAGCTAGGGGAGTTATGATTCTCATACATAAAACAGTCCCATTTCAAATGAAAAATGTAATTAGAGTCAAATTTGGAAGATATCTAATCATCCAAGGATCTTTGTTATTAGAAAATATAAATCTGGTGAACTTATATGGTCCCAATATTGATGATCAAAACTTCTTTGTTAATTTATTCCTCACTTTATCATCACTTACAGGGCAACATATAATAGCAGGGGATTTTAATTGTACATTGAATCCCAGTATAGATACATCAACGGGACTGGACTGTACGCACAATGGATGTAGGATGACCATTAATCATTTTATGAAAGAACTGAGATTGCTAGATATATGGAGAGAAATGAAACCACAAGTCAAAGCCTATTCTTGTTATTCTAATACCTACAGTGGGGCAAAAAAGTATTTAGTCAGCCACCAGTTGTGCAAGTTCTCCCACTTAAAAGATGAGAGAGGTCTCCAATTTTCATCATAGGTATACCTCAACTATGAGAGACAAAATGAGAAAAAAAAAAATCCAGAAAATCACATTGAAGGATTTTTAATGAATTAATTGGTAAATTCCTCAGTAAAATAAGTATTTGGTCACCTACAAACAAGCAAGATTTCTGGCTCTCACAGACCTGTAACTTCTTCTTTAAGAGGCTCCTCTGTCCTCCACTCATTCCCTGTATTAATCGCACCTGTTTGAACTCATTATCAGTATAAAAGACACCTGTCCACAACCTCAAACAGTCAGACTCCAAACTCCACTATGGCCAAGACCAAAGAGCTGTCAGAGGACACCAGAAACAAAATTGTAGACCTGCACCACGCTGGGAAGACTGAATCTGCAATAGGTAAGCAGCTTGGTGTGAAGAAATCAACTGTGGGAGCAATTATTAGAAAATGGAAGACATACAAGACCACTGATAATCTCCCTCGATCTGGGGCTCCACGCAAGATCTCACCCCGTGGGGTCAAAATGATCACGAGAACGGTGAGCAAAAATCCCAGAACCACACGGGGGGACCTGGTGAATGACCTGCAGAGAGCTGGGACCAAAGTAACAAAGGCTACCATCAGTAACACACTACGCCGCCAGGGACTCAAATCCTGCAGTGCCAGACGTGTCCCCCTGCTTAAGCCAGTACATGTCCAGGCCCGTCTGAAGTTTGCTAGAGAGCATTTGGATGATCCCGAAGAGGATTGTGAGAATGTCATATGGTCAGATGAAACCAAAATAGAACTTTTTGGTAAAAACTCAACTTGTCGTGTTTGGAGGAGAAAGAACACCATACCTACTGTGAATCATGGGGGTGGAAACATCATACTTTGGGGATTTTTTTTCTGCAAAGGAACCAGGATGACTGACCCATATAAAGGAAAGAATGAATGGGGCCATGTATCGTGAGATTTTGAGTGAAAACCTCCTTCCACCAGCAAGGGCATTGAAGATGAAACGAGGCTGGGTCTTTCAGCATGACAATGATCCCAAACACACCTCCCGGACAACAAAGGAGTGGCTTCGTAAGAAGCATTTCAAGGTCCTGGAGTGGCCTAGCCAGTCTCCAGATGTCAACCCCATAGAAAATCTTTGGAGGGAGTTGAAAGTCTGTGTTGCCCAGCGACAGCCCCAAAACATCACTGCTCTAGAGGAGATCTGCATGGAGGAATGGGCCAAAATACCAGCAACAGTGTGTGAAAACCTTATGAAGACTTACAGAAAACATTTGACCTCTGTTATATACCCATTGTTGGCAATGACAAAGTATTGAGATGAACTTTTGTTATTGACCAAATACTTTACCAAGGAATTTACCAATTAATTCATTAAAAATCCTTCAATGTGATTTTCTGGATTTTTTTTTTCTCATTTTGTCTCTCATAGTTGAGGTATACCTATGATGAAAATTGGAGACCTCTCTCATCTTTTAAGTGGGAGAACTTGCACAATTGGTGGCTGACTAAATACTTTTTTACCCCACTGTATAAGACATTCTCACGTATTGACTATTTTTTGATCTCTACAGAATTAAGGTCCAAGATTCAAAGCTGTTTCTATGATAATATTGTGATCTCTGATCATGCACCCTGCTGTCTAGTATATGTAGATAAGAAATTGACAAAGGACCCAGTTAGGTGAAATTTTCAACATAAATGGCTTCAGGATGAGGAATTTGTTAAGTACATAGAAAAACAGATAGATGAGTTCTTTGATATCAATACTACACAGACAACGGCATGTATAAAGTGGGAGGCTTTCAAAGCTTTTATTAGGGGGCATATTATTAGTTATACAGGTTCAAAATCTAAGAAGACCCGAGAGGAGAGAGTCCAATTGGAACGTAAAATAAAAATCCTTCAAGAAAAGGTGTATGCAGGAAGTATCCCACAGTTAGAGAATGAATTACTGATTCTGAGAGCAGAATATGACAAAAAAAAAAAAAAAAAAAAAAAATCAGCGAATAGAGCTGCCTTGAGTCTTCTAAGTTTGAAGCAAACTTTTTATGAACAAGGTGAAAAATCAGGAAAATTATTGGCATGGCAGATTAAACAATTAGAATTTAAAACACCAATTACCAGTATTATAAGTAAAGGACAGGTAGTTATAGATCCTTTAGAAATTAATAGTGCCTTTAGAGATTATTATGGAAAACTATATGATACAAAAAATGAAACTGACTTAACAAAACTAAATGGGTTTTTGGGTGGATTATCTATACCATGTATTCCAAATGAAAACAGGGAGATACTGGAGTCTAAAATTAGTCAAGAAGAAGTTGGGCTAGCCATTGATAATATGAAATCAGGGAAAAGAGCAGAACCAGATGGTCTTCCAGTTGACCTCTATAAAAAATTTAAGACTAAATTAATAAAACCACTGTTGGAAATGGTTTTAGAAGCATTTCAAAATGGTAATTTACCACCATACATGAATAATGCCTTAATTATACTGTTGCCAAAACCAGGTAAACCCCCAATAAATGTGAAAACATGAGACCAATAAGCCTATTAAATGCTGATCTTAAAACAGTCTGTAAAATTTTAGCAAAACGACTACAAGAAATATTACCAAATATTATTAACCGAGATCAGAATGGCTTTATAAAGGGAAGACAAGGCTTCCATAATGTAAGAAGACCATTTAATATTATTTATTACAATAAAGAAGCACCGGATACAGCTCTCCTATCATTGGACGCCGAAAAGGCCTTTGATAGGGTCGAATGGCCCTATCTTTCTGAAGTCCTACAAAGGTTTGGACTTGGAAATAATTTCATAAAATGGGTCCAGATAATATACAATAATGCTACAGCAGAAATCCTAACAAACAGCAATATCTCAAAATCAATAAAAATCAATAGAGGATGTTGACAAGGCTGTCCACTTTCACCCTTATTGTTTACTATGGCAATTGAACCTTTAGCGATGGCAGTACGTTTACATCCACAAATATATGGAATTAAAGTAGGACCAACAGAACATAAAATCTCCCTGTATGCCGATGACATAATTTTGTTTATGTCGAATTTTAAAAAATCAATTCTGACCTTGTTAAATTTAATAAAGAACTTTGGGGATATATCAGGATATAAAATAAACAAAACAAAATCTTCAATATTAATGCTAAATGAGACCCAGAGAAATCATCCAGCTCCTGAGGTAAACCAATTCAATGTTGTAAATCAGTTTAAATATTTAGGAATTCAAATTTTGCCTAAGCTAGAATCAGTCGTCAATGCCAACTATGAAGCCTTAATGACAGATATTAATGAGTTACTTCAGAGATGGATGTCACTACCAATGTCGATGTTCGGGAGAATTAATATACTTAAAAGTAATATCTTACCAAAAATACTTTATTTATTTCAAAACATTCCTTTACCACCACCTTCAGATCTATTCTCAAGAATTAAAAAAAAGTTAGTGGAATTTATATGGAACAATAGGAAGGCTAAATTACGTCTGTCCTTACTATATTTACCATTTGATCATGGAGGTCTGAAATGTCCAAACTTTATGGTGTATTACTGGTCAGCACAGCTGAGGTCTATGACATATTATTTTTCATCAAATGATCTTCCTCACTGGACTGAAATGGAATCATACAATTTACCTTTACCTCTTCCCTTATTCATATACTCAGACTCGGCTAAAAAAACTACAGAAACAAGTTAAAAATCCAATTGTAAAGCACATGATCAAAATATGGTGTGAAACTAAAAAATATTTAAAAGAACCACACTTACTGTCACAATTTAGCCCAATATGGGGTAATCAATATTTTACACCAGGGAGAGCGGATACTGTATTTAAAGTATGGAATTTAAAAAGGGATTCAAAAGATTCAAGACTTATATTTGTCATGCTCAGATAACAATGTCTTTTGAAGAACTGAGGATTAAATTCAATCTTAATAGAACACACTTTTTTAAATATCTTCAGCTTAGAAATTTTATTCGATCAAATCAAAATAATGCTCTCACCCGACCTACTTATTCATTTTTGGAAAAAATTTTGATGAAAGATAGTATGAGAAAGGGTATTATTTCAGAGTTTTACAACTCATTGACACTAATCTCAAGTGAAAACTCACAAAAAAGATTGAATTACTGGAAAGAAGACCTGCAAATTGAAATTTCAGAGGAACAATGGGAAATGGCTTGTGCAGGAGCTCAAACCAAATCAATAAATGTGCGTCTTAAACTGATACATTTTAAATGGTTAATGCGGATGTATGTTACACCAGTGGAATTAAATACATATAACAAAAACACACCAGATACATGCACAAAATGTATGGAAAGTAAAGGAACCCTATTTCACTGTTTATGGGAATGTAGAAAATCAGAATGTTTTGGGATGAGGTGAGGGTAACAATTGAAAAAATAATTTCAAAACAATTCACATTGAACCCTAAATTGTTTTTGTTGGGTCTGTATCCAGAAAAACATAACTTTAATAAGAGTGAAAGAGCATTCATAGACCTCAGTTTGCTTAATGCCAAAAAATGTATTGCACTACTGTGGAAAAAGATTCATAGACCAGATGTGACTCAGTGGTTAAGACAGATGTTAACAAACCTTCCACTAGAAAGAATAACATATATACTGAAATCAAAGGAAAATGTGTTTGAGAATATATGGAGACCTTTCATGGATTATGTAAAGAATTTAAACATTACATCTGAAGAAGAAGGTAAATGATATGTGTGGACCTTGCAAATTCCAAGCTGTTGAATGTATATTATGTATTCTTATGTAATAGATTACCTAGACTAAACAGAGGAGCATTGTTGTTGACTTGTGTTTGTTAATGGTTGTTGTTGTTTTTATTACACAATTTTTTTTTGTTATTCTTTTAATTTTTAAATTACTTTTGTGTTAGTGTCTGATTGTTTGTGCCATGTTTGTAAAAAAAAAAAAAAAAAAAAAAGTTCAATAAAAAATATTGTGGAAAAAAAAAAAACCAAAGCAGCAGATGACAAGTTGCTATCATGTTAACATGTAAAACACTAAGATGGTGACCAATAAAATGTTTGGACTCAAGAAACCTAAAGAACCTCACTAGTCCCCCTGGTGGGACCAATGATGGATCCACTCCAGTTCGCCTACCAGCATGGCACTGGGGTGAAGGATGCAGTGATCTTCCTCCTTCACCGTTCCCTGTCCCACCTGGAGAAGCCTGGGAACGCGGTGAGGATCATGTTCTTTGACTTCTCCAGTGCTTTCAACACCATCCAACCGATGATCCTGAAGGACAAGCTGCTGTGCGCAGGGGTGGACCAGCCCCTGTCATCATGGATCCTGGACTACCTCACAAACCGTCCACAATTTGTGAGAACCCGGGACTGTGTGTCCGACACGATCAGCAGCAGCACGGAGGCCCCCCAGGGAACGGTTTTGGCTCCCTTCCTGTTCACCCTTTATACTGCGGACTTCTCACACAACACAACACACTGCCATCTACAGAAGTTCTCTGACAACTCTGCGATCGTCGGCCTCATCTCCAACGGAGATGAAGCTGAGTACAGAGGACTTATCCAGGACTTCGTGGACTGGTGCCATCGGAACTGCCTCCAGATCAACACGAGGAAAATTAAGGAGCTGGTGGTGGACTGCCGCAGGCAAGGACAACTCCTCAGAGCACCAGTAAACATCCAGGGAACAGACATTGAGATGGTGACATCCTACAAGTACCTAGGTGTTCATCTGAACAATAAACTAGACTGGTCACACAATACCGACACACTCTATAAGAAGGGACAGCGCAGGCTGTTCCTAGTGAGGAGGCTCAGGTCTTTTGGTGTACAAGGGGTGCTCCTGAAGACATTCTACGACACGGTGGTGGCATCAGTCATCACTTTTGGAGTGGTCTGCTGGGGCAGTGGCATTACAGCAGCCGATAGGAAGAGACTGAACAAACTGATCAAGAAAGCTAGCTCTGTCCTGGAGCAGCGCCTTGACCCAGTGGAGGAGATAGGAGAGAGAAGGATGGTGGCTAAACTGTCATCTGTGCTGAAGTCCGAGTCCCACCCTATGCAGGACATACTGAATGCACTGAGGAGCTCATTTAGCCGTAGACTACATCATCCTAGGTGCGCAACCGAGAGGGTTCGCAGGTCCTCCCTACCTACGGCTGTCAGACTTTATAACCTAAGCAGGGCTGCTCGCAGAGATAGCAAAAAAAACCCAAAACGTGACGACCGAATAGTATTGAATGCAAAAGACGCAACAGACTTACACAAATGGTCCCCTCCAGTATACAAATAGGACAGTATCAGTCGTTACAGAGGGTGACAATATGTATGGATACCATCGTCGGCCTCCGTCGGTCTATGATGACCATGGAAGAGAATCCTAAACGTCTACTCTTCTGGAACAGCACCGCCTGTGGCTGAACAGGCCGATGCGCGAATGACAGTCCCTGTCACACAGGTCACACTTGTGGGTGGTCTCCGTGCTGCTGGGTCTGTGGCGGTTCTTCCTGCGGGTCCTTTTTTCATCTGCTGCAGCAGTTAGTCTCTCTTCACCCGCCTTGAGCTGTCTGGTCAGGGTGCCTCTCCATTTGGAGCGGTCCGTTGCAAGGTCCTCCCAGCGCTCTGTGTTGATATCCAGGGCCTTCATGTCTCTCTTGCAGACGTCTCTAAAGCGCAGCTGTGGGCGGCCAACGTCTCTCCTGCCAGTTGCCAGTTCTCCATAGAGGACGTCTTTGGGGATTCTGCCATCCTCCATACGGTGAACGTGGCCTAGCCAGCGGAGCCTGCGCTGCCTGAGTAGAGTGAACATGGAGGGAAGGCCGGCGCGGGACAGAACTTCTGTGTTGGGCACTTTGTCCTGCCAGGATATGTCCAGGATGTGGCGAATGCAGCGCAAGTGGAAGGAGTTCAGTCTCTTTTCCTGCCGGGCGTATGTTGTCCACGTCTCACTCCCATAGAGCAGTGTGCTGATGACGCAGGCGTTGTACACTGCCATTTTCGTCTTGACAGAGAGTTTGGGATTCTCCCACACTCGTGTGGTGAGGCGAGCGAGTGTGAAGGCTGATTTTCCAATCCTCTTGTTGATCTCTGTATCAAGGGAGAGGTTGTTGCTGATCGTGGACCCCAGGTACGTGAACTGATTCACGACCTCCAGCTTGTAGTCATCAATGGTGATGGTTGGTGGTGCTTCCGTGCCTTGCGCCAAGACGTTAGTCTTCTTCAGGTTGATGGTAAGCCCGAAGTCCTTGCATGCCTGGGAGAAGCGGTCCATCAGGGTCTGAAGCTCCTGCTGTGTGTGGGTTGCAACTGCAGCGTCATCTGCGAACAGCATGTCTCTGATTAGAGCCTCGTGTACTTTGGTTCTAGCTTTCAGGCGGGCGAGGTTGAAAAGCCTGCCGTCAGATCTTGTGTGCAGGTAGATTCCCTCTGTTGCTGTGCTGAAGGCATGCCTCAGGAGCATAGCAAAGAAAATCCCAAAGAGGGTTGGCGCAAGTACACAGCCCTGTTTCACTCCGCTGCGTATGTTGAATGGCTCTGAGACGTTGCCATCGTGCTGCACTATCCCCTGCATGTTGGTGTGAAACGATTCGATGAGGCTTTGCAACTTTGGTGGGCATCCTATCTTTGGCAGGATCTTGAAAAGGCCCTCTCTGCTGACCAGATCGAACGCTTTGGTGAGGTCGATGAAGGCGACGTACAGAGGCATGTTCTGTTCTCTGCATTTCTCCTGGAGTTGGCGGATGGAGAATATCATGTCTACCGTCGATCGCTCAGCACGGAAGCCACACTGAGACTCGGGGTAGACACGTTCGGCAAGCTTCTGTAGACGAACGAGAACAACTCGTGCGTAGACTTTGCCAACAACGCTGAGGAGGGAAATGCCCCTGTAGTTGTTGCAGTCGCTTCTCTCCCCTTTGTTTTTGTAGAGGGTGATGATCTTGTCGTCCCTCATGTCCTGTAGTACGGCACCTTCCTTCCAGCACTGGCAGAGGACGTCATGCAATGGCAGCAGTAGGGCGGTCTTGCAGTGCTTGATCAGGTCAGGGGGTATGCCGTCGTTGCCGGGTGCCTTGCCAGCGGCCAAGCTATCAATGGCCTTACTGAGTTCGTCGATGGTTGGCTCGGCGTCAAGTTCGTCCATGGATGGCAGGCAGTCGATGGCATCAAGGGCTGACGGTGTCACGGTGTTCTGTCTAGAGTAGAGGTCGGAGTAGTGTTCCACCCATCTCTCCATCTGCTTGTTCTTCTCTGTGATCATCTCCCCAGTGGAAGATTTGAGGGGGGCTGTCTTGCTCTGAGCCGGACCAAGTGCTTTCTTGATGCCATCGTACATACCACGGATGTTCCCTGTTATGGCAGCGGTTTGAATGTCTTGGCTGAGCTGAGTCCAGTACTCGTTGGCACAGCGCCGAGCAGTCTGCTGAACTTTGCTTCTCGCAGCCCTGAGAATCTGGAGATTCTTCTCGTTTGGGTACTTCTTGTACTCAGCAAGTGCTGAGCGCTTGGCTTCAATGACGGGGGTCATCTCGGTCAACTTGGCATCAAACCAGTCCTGTGACTTCGAGGTCTTCCTCCCAAAGGTAGCCAAGGCTGTGCGGTAGATGGTGTTTCGCAGCTCTTCCCACTTCTGCTTTGCAGATTCTCCTCCTTGTGGTACACCAAGTTCCTTCTCAAAGGTGGAGGCAAACTGCTCAACAAGTTCTGGTTGGGCCATCTTGCTGATGTCAATCCGTGCCTTTCCAGGTTGTCTAGCACGATGGAATTTCTTCAGCCTCAGCTTGACCTTGCAACACACCAATGAATGGTCTGTGTCGCAATCTGCACTCTGGAACGAACGGGTGATTAGCACGTTCTTCAGTGAGGTGCGCCTGGTCAGGATCAAGTCTAGCTGGTGCCAGTGCTTTGAGCGCGGATGTTGCCAGGAAACCTCGTGTTGGGGCTTGGTCTTGAAGAACGAGTTTGTGATGCACAGATCGTGATATGTGCAGAACTCGAGCAGCCGCTGTCCGTTGTCGTTCATTCTGCCCACACCAAAAGGTCCAAGACAGGAGGGCCAGGAGTCGTGGTCAGCACCCACTCTGGCATTGAAGTCTCCAAGGAGAATGAGTTGTTCAGAGTTGGGGATGATCCTGACAGTTGTTGCGAGATTCTCGTAGAACTCGTCTTTTGCCTCTGGTGTGGCTGTCTGTGTTGGGGCATACACACTGACGAGGGTGACTGGGCATGGAGTGGTGTTCAGGCGGAGGGTGAGGAGTCGTGCAGAGCCAGTGCTGCCCGGTTCCACCATCTTCAGCAAAGTGTTCTTCACTGCGAAGCCCACTCTATGTTCCCTGTGTTCGTCACTGCCCTTTCCCTGCCAGTAGAACGTGTAGTCCTTCTCTCTCAGTGTGCCTGCATCAGCTAACCGTGTTTCCTGGAGAGTGGCGATATCCACTCCCAGTCTCTTCAGCTCATTATTGATGATGGCAGTCTTCCTGGTGTCGTTGATGTCCTTGAGGTTAGCAGCGAGTCCTGTCATCATAGTGCGGACGTTCCAAGTTCCCAGTTTTAGAGTTGGTCTCTTTTGTTTTATTGTCTTGCCTGGTGCGAAGGTTCTCAGCCTGCTGTTTGGATTTCTCCTTATCCCCATGCACCCAATGAGGAAAGCAAGCTGTGGCGGGACAACACCTTATTGGCTGGGGGCTGCCCAGCTTGAGGCGGGCGGTAGCTGTCCAGTGAGATCTGATGATCCCTCCCACCGTCGGGAACAACCCCTAGCACCACGCTCTACGCCAATTGAGCAGTGGCTTATAACCGGTAACTGTCATTCCCCGTGTTTTGTCTACGCCAAAGGCGAAGCTGGAGTGTCCTCTCCAGTGATCCGGTGTTCTACCTTCCAGCGTTGGGCGTTGGTAGGATTCAAGCCTGGGCAGGAAGATATGGAGGACAAGATGTTGCCCATGCAGCATGTCCCCCCTCTCCACGTCACTGATGAATCCAAAGGAACAGCAGGGCTGCTACAGTTTGGCACCAGCGCCGTTGCAGGAGCTGCCAGAACGATGTTGAGCACAACATAGAACTGCCTTAGGGGCTCCGACTCCGGATTTTTCCTCAGGGTTGACTCCCGAAGCCTTTCCCGTGACCGGGTATGCCACAAGGCAGCAGAGGTTTGAAATCAGGGTTTACCTTCCCCTAGATGGGCTACCTTCCCAGGTTGACGAGCCACCATCTACCCGAAGCATCTGGTTTTAAGGCGCCAGAGATCCGCCCTCGCCCCTTCTCCTATTAGTAAAAGCAGTTCCGCCGGGCTTAGAGACTAAACCACACGGGCAGGCTAGGAGTTGGACTTAGTTGTCAGAGGCTTTTCGAGACGCACGCCATAAGGAGCATTTTATGAGCACTGGGAGCTTAACCCCAGTGCCGCTCCTGGCTATGACAACCTTGGAACTCATACTATGTAGGATAACTAAGTAGACGGTTATGCTGTTTATTGCATCTAGCTACAATGCTCCGCACTGTGTGTATATATATTTATATATTTATGTGTACATATGTATATTCACTGCTCTTATTTTCTTATCTTCTAAATTATTGCTCTGAGTGTTGCTGTCCCTGTGCTGTTGCAATCCTGGAATTTCCCCATTGTGGGACTAATAAAGGCTTATCTTATCTTAGTTGCAACAAAGTTGACAATACATACATGTATGCACAGCTCTAACCTAATTTGTAGCTTTAGCACTAAGGCCATAATAATTTTCTAAACTGATGTGTACAAACTTTTTGGCAAGCACCGTGCAAATCAAAATTTGGTTTGGCCAGTGTTGCAGTTTTTAACTATTTGACCTTCATGTCCAGAATAAGTGCAGGGTTCAACAAGAAATAGGTGTTCACAAAGTTACCATGTTCCATTTAAATCAAAAACACTGCAGATCACAAAAAACTAATGGTCTCTGGCTGCCCTCAAGGTCTGCGTGATACACTACAGTGTAAATGTTAAATCAATCCTTGGCATAGACATCAAGTCAATTCCACTGAGACATGCCCTTTTTCCTCAGCAAGATTTCTCAAACTATTATGAATAAAGTTTTAGAAGTTCTCCGTTTTCTTTTGGGCTTATTCTCCAGCCAACCACTTAAAGAATATCGACAAATGGCTGCATGCCCATGTTGAAATTAACCTGCACCAGCTCACGGAGAATGTGCACTCCAAAGCAAAACAATCTCTCCAGGTTCCCCACTGCACTCTTGGAATATCTTTAAATTAAGAAACTTGTCTAACTGAATCACTCTGTATCTTCACCCACAACCTCCTTCCATCTCTCCGTCTGTCTAGCACCCAAAGGATGGCACTTTAGAATACCACGGAGCGAGAGGCTGGGGGGTGGGGGGAGTCAGCCGGAAGAGATAAATTACCGTGGCAACACAAGTTTCCCTCTAAGTGCTCCAAATGACATAAGATGCAGCCTGTAATGACTTTTTTATTCTCCACAGCAAAAGCAGATTCTGGGTTCATTAGTGAGATTATCTGCTTGTCCTCCTGAGATGCATGACCCCCGGAGAACAAGACTAGCAACACACACACACACACACACTGAAAGAGACCAATTACATGCCACTTGCTCCAGTTATTGTAATGCCTAATATAACTTCACTGAAACACAGCTCTACTTAAAGTCTATCAACAATATATACAGTCATCTGAGGACAAAAATGCGATGCAGTGAAGCAAGACTATCTAATTAAAGTAGTTTTTATCAAATTTGAATCGACAGATATTCTCACATGACTTGAGGCCAACATGAGGCAAACTAATTGCTTAATTGGCCTGCTGACTCAACAAAGACAAATCCTTCTGGAATCACTACTTTTCCCATTTACGAGCCCGCTTGTAAAATTTAAAGCATCAATAGACAGTTGCTTCAGCGTTGATGTAATTTGCAGTTATTGTCAATCCTACAAATAGTAAAGTGTCAACTATAATAAGACCAGAAAATATCATCTTTTATTTACTGTAGCACATATAGCCCACATAGAAAAAACAGACAACAAAAAACAAACAAACAAACAAACAGGAACTGCAGGAATGCAAACAGTTTTCATGATTGCCAACAGTCCAGTTCCTGAGCATCATTTAACTCTGAAGCTATCAGCTCTCTAAACACTTCCTGGATTTCCTACAAACAGGGATTTAATGTGGGTCAAATCTTCATGTCGTCATGTCAGATAAATGAAATGAGCAGCATTTACTTATCTTTTAGAATGAAAATGCCTTATATTGAACCCAGTAAATTCCCTCTATTGTTGTTTGCTTACCCGTCGGAAGTTGAACTTGGGCCTACGTCCTGGTTGCACAAAAGAGGTCTGTGAGCAGTTGGGGCTGAAAAACAAAACATGCAACAGGTAACAAAAGTTACCTCAGCTTTTCATATTTGTACAAACCCAAACTATGAGAAGACAATAAAATAAAAATTAATAATTTGGTAAAACACCATAGCTTTCTACAGATAGCTATGGTATGGTATGGTATGGTACAGATAGCTTTCTACAGAGATACAATGGTGCCAAATAATGACATTTTTATTGACAGTGCATCCGGAAAGTATTCACAGCACTTCACTTTTTCCACATTTTGTTATGCTACAGCCTTATTCCAAAATGGATTAAATTCATGTTTTCCCTCAAAATTCTACACACAATACCCCATAATGACTATGTGAATAAAGTTTTTTTTTTTTAGATTTTTGCAAATTCATTAAAAATAAAAAACTAAGAAAACACATGTACATAAGTATTTACAGCCTTTGCCATGAAGCTCAAAATTGAGCACAGGTGCATCCTGTTTCCACTGATCATCCTTGAGATGTTTCTACAGCTTAATTGGAGTCCACCTGTGGCAAATTCAGTTGACTGGACATGATTGAGAAAGTCAAACATTTGTCTATAGAAGGTCCCACAGCTGACAGTGCATGTCAGACCACAAACCAAGCATGAAGTCAAAGTGTCTGTAGACCTCCGAGACAGGATTGTCTCGAGGCACAAATCCGGGGAAGGGTACAGAAAAATTTCTGCTGCTTTGAAGGTTCCAATGAGCACAGTGGCCTCCATCATCCATAAATGGAAGAAGTTCGGAACCACCAGGACTCTTGCTAGAGCTGGCCGGCCGTCTAAACTGAGTGATCAGGGGAGAAGGGCCTTAGTCAGGTAGGTGACCAAGAACCCAATGGTTACGCTGTCAGAGCGCCAGCGTTCCTCTGTGGAGAGAAGAGAACCTTCCAGAAGGACAACCATCTCTGCAGCAATCCACCAATCAGGCCTGTATGGTAGAGTGGCCAAACGGAAGCCACTACTTAGTAAAAGGCACATGGCAGCCCACCTGGAGTTTGCCAAAAGGCACCTGAAGGACTCTCAGACCGTGAGAAACAAAATTCTCTGGTTTGATGAGACAAAGATTGATCTCTTTGGCGTGAATGCCAGGCATCATATTTGGACGAAACCAAGCACCGTTCATCACCAGGCCAACACCATTCCTACAGTGAAGCATGGTGGTGGCAGCATCATGCTGTGGGGATGTATTTCAGTGGCAGGAACTGGGAAACTAGTCATGATAGAGGGAAATATAAATGCAGCAATGTACAGAGACATCCTGGATGAAAACCTGCTCCAGAGCACTCTTGACCTCAGACTGGGGCGACAATTCATCTTTCAGCAGGACAACAACCCTAAGCACAGAGCCAAGATATCAAAGGAGTGGCTTCAGGACAACTCTGTGAATGTCCTTGAGTGGCCCAGCCAGAGCCCAGACTTGAATCCAATTGAACATCTTTGGAGAGATCTGAAAATGGCTGTGCAATAACGCTTCCCATCCAACCTGATGGAGCTTGAGAGGTGCTGCAAAAAGGAATGGGCCAAACTGCCCAAAGGTAGGTGTGCCAAGCTTGTGGCATTATATTCAAAAAGATCTGAGGCAGTAATTGCTGCCAAAGGTACATCAACAAAGTATTGAGCAAAGGCTGTGAATACTTACATACATGTGATTTCTTAGTTTTTCTTATTTTTAATCAATTTGCAAAAATCTCAAAAAAACAAAAAAAAAAAAAACTTTTTTCACGTTGTCATTATGGGGTATTTTCAAATCAAATCAAATCAAACTTTATTGTCATATTGCTGTACATACAACTGTAGTGCAGGCAAGATGAAATTGCGTTTCTCTCGGCATCCATATAAGAAGCAGAAGCTCCCACCCCCCCATCCATTCACACATCCCTGAGACATACTTGGGGAAAAAGAATAACTAACTATAATATACAAAATGTCCATAGGTGCAGTAGTGTGTATGTGAGATTCCGGGTCAGCTGTTCAGCATCCTGACAGCTTGTGGGAGGAAGCTGTTGATCAGTCTGGTGGTTCTGCCTCTGATGCTCCGGAATCGTTTACCAGATGGAAGAAGTTCAAAGTGTTTATGCAGAGGGTGAGAACGGTCCTTGACAATGTTCAGTGCCCTGCTCCTACAACGGTTCTGAAAAAGTTCTTGGACAGAGGGGAGGGAGACTCCAATTACCCTCTCCGCCCCCTTGACTATCCTCTGCAGGGCTTTTTTGTCTGACATACTGCAGCTGGAGTACCATGTAGCAATGCAGTACGTCAGAACACTCTCCACCACACCTCTGTAGAAGGTCCTGAGGATGCAGATGGGGAGAGAGGCCTGTTTGAGTTTCCTCAAGAAGTGTAGTCTCTGCTGAGCTCGCTTCCTGATCTCCAAGGAATTCTTGCTCCAGGTCAGGTCCTGCGAGATCTGCACTCCGAGGAACTTGATGTTCTCTACTCTCTCCACTAAACGGCCGCCGATGCTGAAGGGGGACGTGCTCAGGCTGTGACCGCCGGAAGTCGATAATCATCTCCTTTGTTTTGTCCACGTTGAGCACCAGATTGTTCTCCCTGCACCAGCCCTCCAGGTCTCTCACTTCTTCCCTGTACATTGATTCCTCATCCCTCTGAATAAGTCCCACCACCGTGGTGTCATCTGCAAACTTAATAATCTGGTTCCCCTCGTGTTTGGATACACAGTCATGTGTATATATATATATTTTGTGTAGAATTTTGAGAAAAAAATGAATTTAATCCACTTTGGACTAAGGCTGTAACATAACAAAATATTGAAAAAGTTAAGTGCTGTGAAAACTTTCCATATGCACTGTAATTTGTTCAGTTAATTTAAAATCAATGTATGAGAGTCCCTCCTTCCTAAGGCGGTCAGTTCCATCTGCCAGGCTGCCCACTCTCTTAACTTGATAACTAGTGAAGCGAGTGTCACCAAACTTTGTACACAGGCAAGACTTGAGTCTGGCACCTGTGGCTATGGTTTTGTGGTAAACAGTCAAAGATCAAAGGCCACAGGGTTATTAAGGCTCAAAATCCTTTTTACTCTATAATCTTTTTATCATAAGTGCTAGGGTCACCAAGCTAGGCACACAGCTTGACTTTTTAAACCTCACCTTGGGGTCAAAATGTTAAGAACAGTTGAAGCTGGTGGCACCAAACTTGGTACACGGGTTGACCTGTACAATGATTTTAGGGTCCAGAGGTCAAGGTCACAATGTCATAAGCCTGGAAAGCCAACATGGACATACAGTATGAGGGGAGGCTAAAAAGTTCAGTGGTCAAATTTGGCCAAATGTGGTTTACTTTTCAACCGCAGGGATTCAAGTGCTGCAACACTGATGGAAGAAGTGCATGGACCGAAGGGGAGACTATGTTAAAAAATGAAGCACATTTGGTCAAATTTGACCACTATGAATTTTTCAGCCTATGAACTTTTCAGCCCCCCCTTGTATGTCACTGATGCATATCCGTGGACAATGTCTGCTCATATATCTTATAAAAAAAAAAAAAAAAAAACAAGAGAGAGAAGTGAGAGGTACACCGAGATGTTAGAAAATGCAGAGGAGAGGTGTGGGTCTGCATCTCTGCTGAGTGCAATTCTAGTTAATCTGTGTGGCAGGGGTCATTCACTGAATCACAATAAATTGGACGAAGTTCATTACTGTGAAAACAATGAAAAACCTACCAAGAAGAAAAAATAGTTTCTTCTTTCTTTCTGCTGCTCCCTTTAGGGACCGCCACAGTGGGCCATCTGCCTCCATCTCATCAAACCTCTCCATGTAGACATCCATGAATCTTCTCTCTGGTCTTCCTCTTTTCTTCCCACTTGGCAGCTCCATTTTCAACATCTGTTGTCCAATATATCCACTATTCCTCTTCTGAACATGACCAAACCAACTCAGCCTCACCTCTCTTACTTTGTTTCCAAACTGCTCAACCTAAGCTGTCCCTCTGATGTACTCAGAATCAGAATCAGAATCAGAATCAGGTTTATTGCCATTGTTCATGTAGTACACAAACTAGGAATTTGTCTCGGTACAGTGCTGCAACATTAAACATGGTAAGATAAGAGAAATAAACTATACATGTAATAAAGTGTAGGATAAGATTAAGTGATACTGGTCAACAGTTAAAATATATATTAGCCAGCAGCAGATACTGTGGAGAACTATATAGTGCAGTCGGTAATGCAGGAAGAAAACAGTGATGATTAACATGAGTCTGGTTGAGCTGCTGTACATGGTGCACGAGAGTCACTTAGTGTTCAGCAGTCTAATGGCAGAGGGGAAGAAGCTGTTCATGTGACGGGAGGTTTTAGTCTGGATGGAACGAAGTCTTCTACCAGAGGGGAGGGGGGCAAACAGTACGTGACCAGGGTGTGAGGGATCGGCTATGATCCGGCCAGCACGCCTCCGGGTCCTGGAGATGTACAGATCCTGGAGAGATGGGAGCTTGCAGCCGATCACCTTCTCAGCAGTGCGCACGACGCGCTGCAGCCTTAGTCTGTCCCTGGCAGTGGCTCCTGCGTACCACACGGTTATGGAGGTGGTGAGGATGGACTCGATGATGGCTGTGTAGAACTGCACTAACATCTTGGTGGGTAGCTTGAGCTTCCTCAGCTGCCGCAGGAAGAACATCCTCTGCTGGGCTTTTTTGATGAGTGAGCTGATGGTCAGCTCCCATTTGAGGTCCCTGGTGATGGTAGTGCCTAGGAAGCGGGAGGAATCAGCAGTGGTGATGGGAGAGCCTGAGAGGGTGAGGGGGGGCAGAGGGGTTGTGACTTTCCTGAAGTCTACAATCATCTCCACTGTCTTCAGAGTGTTCAGCTGCAGGTTGTTATTGTCGCACCAGGACGCCAGCTGGGCCACCTCTCTCCTGTAGGCGGACTCGCCGCCGTTGGAGATGAGCCCGATGAGGGTGGTGTCGTCCGCAAACTCATTTCTAATCCTGTCCCTCCTAGTCACTTCCAATGAGAATCTTTGCATCTTCAACTCTAACACCTCCAGGTCTGCCTCCTGTCTTTTCATCAGCGCCACCATCTCCAAACCATGTCATAGCAGGTCTCACTACTGTCTTGTAAACCTTCCCTTTCACTCTTGCTGCTATCCTTCTGTCACAAATCACACCTGAAACTCACCTCCACCCACTCCACACTGCTTGCACCCTCTTCTGCATTTTCCCTTGCTTTGGATAGTTGACCCCAGGTATTCAAAAAAAAAAAAAAAAAAAAAGTGGTTATTTAAATCGACAAATTCTTGCTGTTGTTTTTATGGGTGTGGTTATAAAGTATTGTCATTTACTTTGCATGGTGTATCACTGAAATGCACCGTTATATAATTGAGATACTCTGATTCTCTGAAAATGCCAGCACAATTTTCTACTCCTCAATTTAGTGTTCCAGTTTATTTCTGTCCAATCAACTGAAACCTACTCATTATCCCCAGGACAAGTCACTTCAGCGCTAAAATAAAGCAATCTTGCAATAACCTTACCTTTAGCTTTGCTTGTCTGGTGGGTTTCTGAGATGACTTCTTTAAGAGGACTGGCCTCCTTCTCCTGCAACACCTCTGACACCAAACCTATCAACTTCTCCAGCCGCACCAGCTGATTCTGCATTTCTATCTTTTGCTAGAACAGTGAAAAATAAGGTAACAGCACTGGAAAAAAGGTTATAAAAGCCTATGAGTCATGCAATTTTTAAAAGAGAGAAAGTGGAGAAAAACTAGGCAATGCAGTATTTAATGCACACAACAAAAGCACACAAATAGATGGAATATTTGCTGTTTTCTTCTAACACAAGAAAATTCACTATCAGGCTGCAAGGAGAGACTCACATGCACACCACTGCTAGAAAGTAAAGAGTGGTTTAATTCGCAGAGAGCAGCTACTGATGATTGTTGAATGTCAATATGTGTGTTACAAAAGGCTGAAATGAGAAGTGGCAACAGCTTTACCACCACTTGGGCTCATTTTTTAAAAAGACTAACTGTGTGAGATGTACTGGGCTAGTGTGATGCTTCAATTTCTTTAAGTTGATCTACAGTGTTTACAGCACAGGTGCATCAATTATGTATACAGACACAGAGCAAAATAATGCCAACGGTCTGTTAATTCTCTGTGTATAATCTTGGGCCTTTACTGCACCCCAGGGCATGAATCTTCAACTCCACAGTCAAATATAGTCGACAGATAAAAGTGAGAGTGCTGGAAGATGGATGAGGTAGAAAACGAGAGTCATCTCCGAGGCGGCATTTCCTCCAACATAAATGAAATGCAATTTAGAAAGCTGCTGAGGGGGACATTTTTCACAGGGCAAGGTAGTCTGTCATCCAGGGGTTTGACAGTTTGGTTTGGTGAAAATGTGTTGGCTGCCCTCTATAGGGTGTAATGTGGCGGTGCATCACTGAAGCCAAAAATGCTGAGTAAGCAACAAACTTTAGTAGTAATGGAAAATCTCACTCTGACAAGGATCACTATGCTGAATTAAATGCCTTTAAAAAAGTGAAGTCATGCAGTACAGAGAGTATATTCACCTGTGTAACAAGGATTTCGCTTGAGAATTGTGAGGATTCAAAGGAAACACTGGTATCATTTACAGGAGCACAAACTGCAGAGAGAGAGAGACAAGGCTGTCTTGAGATGATTAAAAATACAATTTCACAACCAGATTCTTGCTACAGAAAAACAACAAGGAGATGCTGTTCAGATTGGAGACAAACGTGCTGCTGGATTTTACATTAGGCTGCTTCCTTTGGAACATGGGTATGTTTAACGTCACTGCACTCACACTTTTATGCATAATTTACACTGGCAGAAATTTTGAGCATAAATCCACCAGAGGGTGCCAAAAGTTACCCCAAGGCAGAAAAGTCAAAAGTTTGATAACAAATAAACACAAAGACAGCGGAGGAGATATCAATGATATACAGTATTGAGAAAGAAGAGAACTCTGAGGCATCATAGATACAGTGCATCCGTGAAGTATTCACAGCGCTTCACGTTTTTCCACATTTTGTTATGTTACAGCCTTATTCCAAAAGGGATTAAATTCATTTTCCCCTCAAAATTCTGCACACAATACCCCACAATGACAATGTGAAAAAAGATTTTTGCAGATTTATTAGAAATAAAAAACTAAGAAATCACATGTACATAAGTATTCACAGCTTTTGCTCAATGCTTTGTTAATGCACCTTTGGCAGCAATTACAGCCTGAAGTTTCTTTGAATATGATGCCACAAGCTTGGCACACCTATCTTTGGGCAGCTTCACCCATTTCTCTTTGCAGCACCTCTCAAGCTCCATCAGGTTGGATGGGAAGCGTCGGTGCACAGCCATTTTCAGATCTCTCCAAAGATGTTCAATTGGATTCAAGTCTGGGCTCTGGCTGGGCCACTCAAGGACATTCAGAGTTGTCCTGAAGCCAATTCTTCGATATCTTGGCTGTGTGCTTAGGGTCGTTGTCCTGCTGAAAGATGAACTGTTGCCCCAGTCTGAGGTCAAAAGCGCTCCAGAGCAGGTTTTCATCCAGGATGTCTCTGTACATTGTTGCATTCATCTTTCCCTCTATCCTGACTAGTCTCCCAGTTCCTGCCGCTGAAAAACATCCCCACAGCATGATGCTGCCACCACCATTGGCATGGTTGTGAGCGGTGCCTGGTTTCCTCCAAATATGACACCTGGCGTTCACACCAGAGAGTTCAATCTTTGTCTCATCAAACCAGAGAATTTTGTTTCTCACGGTCTGACAGTCCTTCAGGTGCCTTTAGACAAACTCCAGGTGGGCTGCCATGTGCCTTTTACTAAGTAGTGGCTTCAGTCTGGCCACTCTACCATACAGGCCTGATTGGTGGATTGCTGCAGAGATGGCTGTCCTTCTGGAAGGTTCTCCTCTCTCCACAGAGGAACACTGGAGCTCTGACAGACTGACCATCAGGTTCTTGGTGACCTCCATGACTAAGGCCCTTCTCCCCGATCGCTCAGTTTAGACGGCCGGTCAGCTCTAGCAAGAGTCCTGGTAGTTCCGAACTTCTTCCATTTACAGATGATGGAGGCCACTGTGTTCACTGGGACCTTCAAAGCAGCAGAAATTTTTCTGTACACTTCCCCAGATTTGAACCTCGAGACAATCCTGTCTTGGAGGTCTACAGACAATTCCTTTGACTTCATGCTTGGTTTGTACTCTGACATGCACTGTCAACTGTGGGACCTGATATAGAGAGGGGTGTGCCTTTCCAAATCATGTTCAATCAACTGAATTTACCACAGGTGGACTCCAATTAAGCTGTAGAAACATCTCAAGGATGATCAGTGGAAACGGGATGCAACAGAGCTCAATTTTGAGCTTCATGGTAAAGGCTGTGAATACTTACGTACATGTGATTTCTTAGTTTTTTATTTTTAATAAATTTGAAAAAAATCTCAAAAAAAAAATTATTTTTTTTCCACATTGTCATTATGGGGTACTGTGTGTAGAATTTTGAGGGGAAAAAAATAAATTTAATCCCTTTTGGAATAAGGTTGTAACATAAGAAAATGTGGAAAAAGTGAAGTGCTGTGAATACTTTCCAAATGCACTGTAGCAGTGATCTGTAAGGGCATTAAATACATCAAGATGTGTGGACAGAAAATTTTTCCTGATATTACCAATGAGGAAAATTGACAATGAACATCTGACATTTTTTTTAAAAAGTGCTATTTGTTATGTTGTGCTGGTCTTGCAGGAACTATTGATTACACTGCCCGACATCGGCCCCGTAATTAACGGTGGTATGCCTATGTTTGGTCAGTGTTCGTAGCTTTTAGAAAACATCCAGAAATACAGATCAGACCATCAATGATGCAGTAGCTCATTCTGGTGTGATAAAATCACCCCAAGAGTGCTCAGATTTTCTTGACTTTCAGCCCACCTTGGATGCAGACCCACCTGAGGATCGTTGTGAGTGAATTTGGTGAACAGTGGAGCAATTGCCTAGGAGGAGGAGTAATTTTTCTGAAACCACACCAGTGCCCAGATCTTCTGACTTGATCCGACCTTGAGCACAAGCTGCAGCGTTTCCTCTGGCTTAAACACCTTGGTGCAGTGGCAACATATTTGTCGGGGGAGGGAGGGGGGGCAGAAAACACGACACTATTGTAACCGGAACATGTTAATTTTATACTTTTTTTTTTTTTTTTTAATTTTGCACAGTGACTTTGCATATGGAACTTACCATTTGAAGTATTGTACAACCAAGGCTTGAATGTTGGAATACTAGGCCAGCTGGGGTCCCACCCAGACGTCCTGTGTTTGGACTTTTTACTGGTGTATCCTTCTCTCCGTCCTCTGCTCTCACCTCTCCTGGACCCTCTGCCTGAACACTTTCCTCTCCTTGGCTCATCTTGTCCGTTTCATCTTTCCCTCTCTGAGCCCTTTCTAATTCAGGTATCTCTCTCTGTTTATGGTGGTATACAAACAGGATAGAAAATACCAAGTGTCATGTTTTGTTTTGCAGGATTTTTTGTCATGGTTTACATAAATGACAAAAATATGTGTATTTTTTGTATTTTTATTCTAGTGTTTCTTTTTTCCATTGAGAAAGCAAAGGGAAGGGGAAAAAAACCCATTTATAACAGTAATTTACTCATGCATAATTATATGATCAGAGGTGGGTATAGTAGCCAGAAATTCTACTCATGTAAAAGCAGTGCTTTAAAATTAATAATAAAAGTAGACAACCAAAAATTTCTAGTTAAGGATACAAAGAGCACCCACTTCAAAACTAGAGTAATGACTTCAGTCTTCAAGGTTTGAGGTTTTTCCTCAAATTTATAACAATTTTCTTATAGTTTTCTACTCTTCTCTGTAAATGTATCTAAATTTGAACCATTTTCCTCAAATTTGTAATTTCCTCTTGTAAAATTGACTTTTCTTGTACATTTGAGACTTTATTATAAAGCTGTGGATTATTTTATGGCTAATTTTTGTCTATTTTTTAAAATAAAATTACTGGGTTTTTTTTATATAAATTTGAAACAGATTGTGGTAAAATTTTGACTTTTTTCCTTGTACAATTTACACTTTTGACCATAATTTTACAGAGCCAAAACAGAACAATAATTTCTGATTTCAAAGAAGAAAATATCAATAAAATTATATTTAATGAAATAAATTTACTTAACTTACCAAAGATTCAGTTATAATATTTCTGTATATTTATAGTTTTTTTTAGAACTCTCCTCACCAACCAGACAGCGGGAAAAGTTTAAGTTAATTCCCTTCCACAGCATGTGGGACACCATGTGGTGTATAGGGGCAGCACCTCTCTCTCCGTTTCTCTGACCCTAGGCCACATAGCTACTGCAAGTAGTGAAAGCTACGGGGGGGGTCAGTCCTCTGGTAGCTCTGTGCGTTAACTTTCATTCCCCCATTCTATTATGCTGAACATCAAGCTAGAAGGCGGAAAGTACCATTTTTACATGGTCTTTGGTATGACCCGGCCGGGATTTGAACCCATGACCTCCCAGTTGTGGGGCAGATGCTCTACCACCTAGGCCACCACTCTGGCAGACAGCAGGAAAAACCTCGCTTATTTTGAAATCCAAATGTTGGCACGTTTAGTTTGTCTGAAGGTTGTTGACGGATTAAAGTCAGTGACTTTGTGAATTTCGGTTATCTTAACTTGCCAGGTACATAATAATGAAGACAACTTAGTTAATGTAGTGGCTGGTGAAATAAATCCTCAGCAATTCATCAGTTCCCCTTGCCTTTCCCTGCATATGGCTGCACGGTGGCGCAGTGGTTTAGCACTGTGGCAGCACAGTTTTACCCTCGGCCGGGGGATCGCGGGGATCATGAGATCGTGGGTTCGATCCCAGCCCCCGACCAACAGTGAGCTGTGTGGAGTTTGCATGTTCTCCCCGTGTTGCGCGGGTTTACTCCGGGATTTCTCCGGTTTCCTCCCGCATACCAAAAACATGTAGGTTTAGGGCGCTCGCGCACGCAGCGACCAGCAGCCGGTGGCTTGTCACCAGACTGCAAACCAAGTCTACCTACGGGTACAAATAAGTAACAAAAAAAAAAAAAAATATGAAGCCGGCTGCATATGAATCCTAAAGCTGGGTTCACACTAGAACATTTGGACTGACTTTCACTGACATTTTGAAAAATTAGAGAAATCAGTCCAAACGTTGGTGAAATTATGTTTGTGAACTTTTACAAACTTTTGCTAGCATTTCCCAGTATTGCATTCAGCATTGTCAAACTTTTGCCAACTTAGGCTAGCGTATGTGTAGCAGTAGGCAACTTAGGTTAACTTAAGCTAAGAATACTCAGCACAGTTCTGCCAACATTAGCGTCCGGCGACACTCATATAAAGATTAGCGTTTGTGAAGGTTTCCTGCCATTCTGGACCTGCTTTTTGTGGTGGAGTCAAACTGCAACGTTTGGACCAACTTTTACTGACATTTTGGCAAACATCTGGCTCTGCTGGCAAAAGTTGATAAAAGTTAATGATAGTTGGTGTTTGTTGGCAAATGGTGGCTGGCGAAAGGTGTATTCGTTGAGAAGTTTCAGCATGCTGAAAGTTTGCCGATATTTGGAAATAAACGTTGGTGAAAGTTGTGCTCAGTTTGTAAAAGTTCCTGAGTGCTGGGCTAAGTTATGCAGAGTTCACCTACTGTAAGTCAGCCTAAGTTAAGCTCCATTGGCAAACGTTGACTGAAATGCCGGTAAAAACAAATGTTTTTAGAACGAAACTCACTTCAGACATGCACAGACAAAAGAGAAATAGAGAGAAGGGGAATTTAAAAAAAAAGAATATATACTGTATACATATGTAAGAGGACAATATACAGTATTTGTTTGGTGATAACATGGTGTGTATGACATGTTTTTGTTTGTTTTTTTTTTTAATTTAAATCTACGGGAGATATATATATTAGAGGTCTTATTCACAAGTGAGGAGAGAATGGAGCGAGAGATTGACAGACGAATCGGAGCAGCATCTGCAGTGATGCGGACGTTGTACCGGTCTGTTGTGGTGAAGAGGGACCTGAGTTCTAAGGCAAAGCTGTCGATTTACCAGTCAATCTACACTACCGTTCAAAAGTTTGGGGTCACCCAGACAATTATTTTGTGTTTTCCATGAAAAGTCACATTTATTTACCACCATGAGTTGTAAAATGAATAGAAAATATAGTCAAGACATTGACAAGGTTAGAAATAATGATTTGTATTTGAAATAATAATTTTTTCCTTCAAACTTTGTTTTCGTCAAAGAATCCTCCATTTGCAGCAATTACAGCATTGCAGACCTAACATGATTGCACAAGGGTTTTCTAATCATCCATTAGCCTTCTGACGCAATGAGCAAACACATTGTACCATTAGAACACTGGAGTGATAGTTGCTGGAAATGGGCCTCTATACACCTATGTAGATATTGCACCAAAAACCAGACATTTGCAGCTATAATGGTCATTTACCACATTAGCAATGTATAGAGTGTATTTCTGATTAGTTTGAAGTTATCTTCATTGAAAAAAAGTGCTTCTCTTTCAAAAATAAGGAAATTTCTAAGTGACCCCAAACTTTTGAACGGTAGTGTATGTTCCTACTCTCACCTATGGTCACGAGCTTTGGGTAATGATCGAAAGAAAGAGATCACGGATACAAGCAGCTGAAATGAGCTTTTTCCGTAGGATCACTGGACTCACCCTTAGAGATATTATTTTTCTACCACTAGGCTGTGCTGTTGAGCAAACGTGTCTTTTGCCAGTATGGATTACTGGTTGCCTTGGAAACAACAGCCATTGGGGATGATCTTTTTTTTTTTTTTTTTTTTTTTTTTTTTTTTTTTTTGGCTGCCTGAAAAAACATTTTCTTGGTCTGTGGAATAATTTTTTTTTTTTTTTTCGTGAAATTTTCAGTCAGTCTGTCTACTCTCTGCCTGCAACACACATACGCACGCACACACACACGATCTCCCAAAAATGTGACAGCCCAAAGGAAGGGAAAAAAAAAAAAAAAAAAAAAAAATCTCATTGAGAAATTTACTATTCTTAATTTTCTGCTCCGTACGTAATCATTCTCCAGGATTTATTGGTTCGGCTTCCATTGTGGGGAATCAAACAGCGCTGATGTGGTGTCAAAAAGTAAATGACATTTAACAGAATTTTATGTTATTTTAATGGAGAGCGTTTTAACAGTCTAAAGATAATCACTCGTCATTTTATTTATATGATTATTCACTAAATAGTTCTTTTCATTCCATTCACATTTTAATTGCGGACTTAGTGTTGGAGTCTATAGCATTATTTTATTATTTTTTTAGATGAATGAATGAACAGGGGAAAATGGCATGCAGAAGTAGCAACATAGGAATATAAAACGAAAATAAATACTGAAACATATGCCCAAGGAAGATGTGTTCACTCCAAAAGCAGGTCCAGAATGGCAGGAAGCCTCCATAAATGCATATGAGTGTCGACTAACGCTGATGTCAGCTGATTTGTGCTATTTCTCTGATTTTTCAAAACGTCTGTTAAAGTCAGTCCAAACACTATAGAGTGAACCCAGCTTTAACTTAGGCTGACTTAGGTGAAATCTGCATAACAGCCCAGCGCTGAGGAACTTTTACAAACTGAGCACAACTTTCATCAATGCGTATTCCCAAACATCAGAAAATTTTCAAGAGGCTGAAAATTTTCAAAGAACACAACTTTCGGCAGCGTTTGCCAACAAACACCAGCAATCATTAACTTTTGCCAGCAGCGCCAGCCATTTGCCAAAACGTCACTAAAAGTTGGTCCAAACATTGTAGTGTGAATCCACCTTAACCACACCCGTTAGCTAAGCAACTCTTCATTATTGTTCCTGTTTCCGGCGGGTTAAATCCACCATAAATGCCTCCAATGCTTAAATACCTCTTCTGCTTTTTTTCCACGTTTAAAGTACTTTAATAAGCTCATGCTTCTCTCAGACAGCCACGCTAGTAGTAGCAAGACACTCTCCGAACGCGGATGACGGTCACACGCGTTGTTTGTGTGCGCACTTACGGAGTGTCATTTCTTTATATTTTTTCTTAAATTTTTATTTCTTTGGCGTGGCGGCATAACTTCAAGCATGGTGGCCCGCCACATGGAAATGTTACCAGAGGAAACCCTGATCTGGACGCAGACCCACCTAAGGATCACTGTGAGTAAGTCTGGTGACCATTGGGGCAATTGACTAGAAGTAACTGATATGAAATGTGGACGGACAGACGACGTGCCATCACATTAGCCCCTTTTGGCTTCAATGCAATGAGCTAACAAAATGAAGGCGCAACAGAAGATTGTCTGTCTCTGTATGCATATCTAACGTAAAGTCTTCTTACGCCTCTGAGTTCCCCAGGGAACATAGCGCTGCAGCAGCACTCCTCCAACAGACCCGGTTCTGGGTGACCTTCAGTTGTGCCCACATCATTCCAGCTGCTTTTATTTCTGTCTCAATGCTCATTCGCAAATTCTGTCTAATGTGAAGTACATAAGGTGAATCCCTAAAAACTAATTAATTCAGAAGGGGATCAGTAATGCGTCTCATTTTGTAAACCACAGCAAATATAGTGGCCACAGTTTCGGACACCAAAACCAAACACTGGCTTCAAATTCTGCATTAAGAATGTGTTTTCAATGACATCCATCAGCGGTGACAAAGTAATATTGTCAACTTAAGCACCCAGCCCTGGCAGGAAAGATCTTCCAGTTGTTGCTCAAAACTTTTGTTTGCAAGGGTCATAATGGGGAAAGTACTGGCCTAAAGAAATAGTGCAAACTGTCCAAGAACAAGCCATTTTTGCTCCTATCACTAAGGCACAGAATATGATAAATAGAAATAATTTATAATTGCAAATACAATGTTACTCTAGCAGAGCCCAAGGCAAGTGTAGAGCCAAAAATTAGGATAGTGGTGCAATTTAAAGAACATTAGCTTACATTCATCTGGAGTGCCGAACAAGTCCACGGATGCTTGGCTGGAATTGACGAAGTCTGGGCTGGGGCACGCAGGAGGACGGCTCAATGGTTTGGCTGCATCCTTACATTTGCTGAAATCAGTGGAGCCTCCTTGAGTTGGATTCTCAGCAGAGGGACGAACTGATGTTCCAAAAATTTGAGTCAGAGTTGGTAATTCCTCTTTGGACGCTGTGACATCGGACTCAGATGAAGACTCTAGTCTCTGAGCCTTTTTCTTCTTCCTCGGGTTGGTTTTGATGGAGGAATGGGTGCTAACCTCTCCACTGCCACAGCTGTTTGTCTTTTCTTCACGGGTAATCTGGAGAGCTGGAGCTGCCAGGCCATCAGGGGTTAAAGAGGACTCTGTATTTAAGAATTGTTTGGGAATTGTGTTGACTGAGCTATATTTTACAGAAGCCACTGAATTCTCCCCAGATATGACTTCTCTAATCTCTTCTACTTTGCCAGGATCCTTTATGGTGATTTCAGAGGGCTTGGATGATCCTTTACGCTCCTCACGTTCTATGGCTATGAAGCAGAGACTCGAATCTACGACTTGAGGGACAACAGAAAGGGGAGAAGTTTCAATCTCACGTTTTGACTCTTTGTTAGGACTGAGGGGCCTGCTGACACTATCCTTTAGGAGACAGTTGCTAGCAGCACTGCCGTGACCTGAACAGCTGCCATCAGGAACTGAGGCTTCAGCCACAGCTAAATCTGTCTTCTGAAAAACAGTTTTTCTTGTCTGATTGGGTGAGTTGGATGGTGAGATCAAATCTTCACAAGATGAGGTGTCTTTTAAAATTTCACCATGGTTGAGTTGCAATATTTGCTCATCTGCAGATTCAACAGCAGAACAGTCATGGTTGATTTTGTCTGTTTCACAGATGTTCTCTTTGTCTGAACAGCGACTTCTTTTTACTTTTGGACTGCCAAGATGAAAAGATTTCCTTTTAGTGGCTTTGAAGCTCTGCAGAAGCTGCTCTATGTCTAACTCACTATCATTCTTCTCTTCCTCCTGATTTTCTGCACAGTCAGCCTCACAAACCATTTCAGTTTGCAGCTGAATATTGTTTGGGGGATCATTTGTTGCCTCGTCACCCTCAAGCGTTGGACCTATCGCAACTGTCTCTGCTGGACTTAAAGA
Organism: Pholidichthys leucotaenia; assembly: GCA_020510985.1. Lineage (NCBI taxonomy): Eukaryota > Metazoa > Chordata > Actinopteri > Cichliformes > Pholidichthyidae > Pholidichthys > Pholidichthys leucotaenia. Next base: position 398,950,038 of record CM035836.1, read on the forward strand.
GCTTGGTACCACAGAGACACAGCAAGCAGTGCGAGCAGCTTCAGAGAGAGTTGCAGTGTTTGGCACAACCACTTTAGGCTCTTTAACGGCTCCTGTTGCTTTCTCATGACACTCAGTATTTTCAATTCCTCCAATATCTTCATCATAAACACACCCATTTCTTTTAGCTTCCTTTGTTATACTGTCATTCTTTGGTGATGTTTCACTTTTAGCATTTTCAGCTTCTTTTGCAATACTGCTGCTTTTATCAGAGGTCCTCGTTTTGGTGTTTGAATTCTTGCAGCCAGCCCGGACCTCCTCAGCAAAGAGCTCAAGTCTTCTACTTCTCCTGGTCCTCTTCACCACAGGAATATCCTGGTCCTCACTGCTGGGGTAATTTTCAATATGTATTTGAACTTCGTCCGCTCTTGAAACAACCTTAGGACTGGTTTCTCCATTCTGAGCTCCAACCAAAACTAGAGGTTGAAGCTCTCTGGTGTGTTTGCCTTTTTCAGACTTTGGGGGTCTGCCTCTCCTCTTGTCAGGTTTCTTTTGTCCCAGTTCTGGTTTTGTCTTACCTTGCTCTTGAAAATCATTGTCAACCTGCTGCACCATATTGCGCATCCTTCTCGTTCTCTTTATTTCTGGTTGCTGTTGCTCAATAACAGGCACAGAGCAGGAAGCCTTGCTGTTAGTTTTATTTTTGTCACATTCAGGGAAGTCCTTCAGTTCTTCATCTCCATTATTTTCCTCGTAGACCTCCATCTGCTCTGGAACTTGAAAAATATCACTGTTAGTTTCATTTACTTTTTCTTCCTCTGTGATATTTTCCTTTAATTGTTTCTGGGTTTCTGCAGCTACTGGGGCCTCTGCAAGAAAATTAAGAGGAGCACAGGGTGCCCTGTTCCCTCTTCGCTCTCGTTTGTAGACGGCCCCAAATACTTGCTCCTCTAGGGCTTTGGCACGATCTTCCCTCTTCATTATCAACTCATCATTGAACTGTTTGATATCGATTGTTGAAGTGGAAGAACAACTGTCTGAGTCATCCGAGTTTTGTCCTTCAAACTCAAGACTTAATTCACTTGGAACTTTCTTAAGCCACTCAGCCACTTTCTCTAAACTTCTCTTCTGTTTTTGCTCAAGGATCTGGTCTCGATCTAAATCCTTTTTCTTTTTCTTCCTGGAGGACTTTTTTAGAGGTTGGTCATCAGTTTCTTCTGGGAGGGTACAATCTGATCTTCCTTTGTCTCTAGTTTTGTGTTCTGATAAAACCATTTCCACAGCGTCTGAATTTTTTGTTACCACTGGTTCCAAATTATTTGCAGGGCTGGATGCTTTCTTGTCAGAAATGGGAGGGCCATCACCAAGCCCGCTGTCCAAGTTTTCATTTTCTGTCATCAAAGGAGTAGCGTCTTCAAACCCCATAAGAGCAGCAAATCTGTTCTGGGCTATAAAAGAGAATAATGAAATGACAAATACTGAAATATTTGAAAGGCACCACACATTCAAAATAGGAGAAAAATGAAATACACTCGTTTCTTTAATGTTTAACAAAAATAATTAACTCTATATAGATGTTTCAGTATGCTGTAAAATAAACTTCACTCTGTTAGTATAAAGTAGGAAAATGACAAATTTACAAGAGCAATTTAATTTTGCTGATGCAAAAAACAAAATGTATCATAAGTAGAACTTGACTTTAGCAAATGTCAATTGAATTCAGAGTGGAGTGGTGTAGGTCAGTCACTAAAAAAAAGAAAAGAATTAATAAACCCATTGTACCCATGACTAATATTAAACTGCAAACTCCTATGAGCTCTTTACTCATAATCTGTAAGAGAAAAGTAGTAAATTTACAAGTCACAAATTCAACTTAAGAAAGTTGCAAATTTTCGGAGGAAAAACATCCAGAGATTAGCAAAAACTAAGTAATAGATTTACAAAAAAAAAAAAATCAAAAATAAAAGGGGGTAAAAGACACAAATTTGCAGTTTCACAATTATGATTAAGAAAAGACAACCATAAACTGGAATGAGCTAAAAAATGAGTGAAAAAAATACAAGTTTCAAATTTAACAAAAATCAATTAGAAAATGTTTCTGATTTACAAAAATATTGCAGGTTTCTGAGAGAAAACTTTCACATTTAATGAAAGAAAAAAAATAATTATTTATTTTTAGACAAAATTCCATAAAATGGCCCTTTGCAATGTAGAGACTGGTGACCCCTTCTTCAGTCCATTTGCTGCAATGTCACCAAAGTCAGCTTTGATGAAATTAATTTTTAAAAAACAATCCAACTACAAACTTTTGGCAACTGAAAAGGCTGAGTCACTACCTACGGTGGGGCTGAAAAGTTCATAGTGGTCAAATTTAACTAAATGTGGTTTGTTTTTCAACATAGCCTCCCCTTCGGTCCACACACTTCTATCAGTGTTGCAGCACTTGGATCTCTGCGGTTGAAAAATAAACTACATTTGGTCAAATTTGACCACTATGAACTTTTCAGCCCCCCCCCGGTATTCTGGAAAACTGCCATGCACTACTCAAGGTGAGCACAAAAATTAATGTCAAGCCCTGATCAGAAGCATTAATTGTTGGCTTCTGTCTAATTTTTTAATTTTGGCAAATCCACTTCCAGTTTTGCTCACGTGACAACCTGCATGCAAACAAAACCTGTTCAAATCACACCCTACACATAGTCCACAAATTAAAAACCAGAATGCTCTCGCTACCATAAAACTCATCCCTTGTCTATAGATTCATTTGCAGAATTTAATTCAAGTAGCTAATCTTTACTTCAAAGGTATGTTCACATATGTTTAGGGCAGGAATGAGTAGAGCACCGACTTCTGATTTTGCGTCAAAGTTACGGATCTACAGCCTAATAGGGATTGGGATTACATTTTATTAAAGGAAAAAATAGCAACAGGATAAAATTTAAGAGCTACCAAACAGCTTATGAACACAAGATAAGGCTGCAGTGAAAGAGTTCTGTGTTTTTACCAGCTATAGTTGAGGAGTGAGAATGTGACAGATCATCTGGGTCTCCATTTTCCACACCATTAAGTTCGACACCATGTGTGTCACCAGATGAACAATCATGAGGATGTTCTGTAGTTTCAGAATCGGTGACGCTGAGTAGAAGGAAATGAACTCATTGTGACTTAACAAAAAAGCACTGCAGTTAAAGCTGAATCCCAATTGTTCCTACCTCATGCATCTTCTTTGCTGGGGCATTCCAGTAAAGTCTGCATAATATAAAAGGTTTTCAGTTAGTCTACAAGTCTATTTCTATATGTAGTTTTTACTAAATCTGTGATGTGGCCTGCATTACAGTTTGCTCCGGTGTCATGTTCATAAGCCTGAATCATGTCCTGCAATCCTGCTACAAGTCTCTGAAAACCGGGACTCTCCTGCAAACTCCTGAGCAAACACACACACATTTAAACAGCATGATGAAACAATAATCATCTTTTTTTTAAACACTTGTAAATGGAACACTGTCATAATATTAATCCTGTCAAACCTTTTAGTTATCCTGGCCTTACACACGGGACAGGTGGCTCTGTTTTGTTTTGAGTTGTCTAAATGTTTCATTATACAAAATCTGGAGGAACAGAGAGCACAGACATTAGTCACCGGTGTACAAAACAGATTAATAAACTTTTGAAAAACACTATGAATCATTCTTAGTGGCAAGTACACGTGTGTTTCTTACTTGCAAAACTGATGGTCACACTTGGTGGATACTGGTGTGGTCATTAATTCCATGCTACAAGAAAAATAAGGCATAAATCAAGAAAATACTGTATATAAACTTTATTTTGTCATAAACGCCCAGACTTTGCCATTAATACAGATTTTCTTGCTCTGAGTTCCACGTACCATATGGGACACTGCAGAGTCTCCCAAAGGCCTGAAATCCCCCTCTTGACATCTGTGGCATCTGGTGTTTTCATGGTGATCTTAAAAAAAAATCACAAATCAGAGAAAACACACTTGGAAAAACTAACATTATAAAACACAAATATAAACCAAGACTTGGAATATTTTACTCTTTGAGAAAAATATGCTATTCACAAGTAAAATAATGTTTCAAAGATTAGTTTATGAATAACGTTCTGCTTTTTTATTAGTTGGTAAATATTTTCAATATACGTATCTTACAAAGTATTTTAGCTGCACAAAGCAGCATCAACTCTGCACACTCCTCCCAGATCCAGACATTTTATTTTATATTTTAAATCTGAATCAGTAATATATTGTTGAGTGTATTTCCAACATCTGCCAGTTTCCTAACTGGAAATCTCTATCTGCTGTAATATTTTCCATACCCGTCACTTCAGAGACTGAATCCAGCTTCTTATCAAGTATAAAATAGGGCTGCGCTTTAAGACCAAAATTTCATATCCCGATATAAGCCATTGTATACCCCGATAATGATATATATCTCAATATACAGGTTTCATCTCAATAAATTAGAATATCACCGAAAAGTACATTTATTTCAGTAATTCAATTCAGAAAGTGAAGATCATATGGATTCATTATGCACAGTGATATAAGAGGGGGGACTGAAAAGTTCATAGGCTGCCTCAGGAATTACAGTATGCTACAGCAACGAAAGTAGTCATGCATTAAATTCAACCTTTTCTGATACTAACTGCATTGTTTCTTTTCAGATGCACTGACACTGGAGACTATGTTGAAAAATAAACCACATTTGATCAAATTTGACCACTGCATCATGGTCAGCCTGTGAACTTTTCAGCGCCCCCTCATATTTCAAATGTTTATTTCTTTTAATTTTGATGATTATGGCTTACAGCTAATGAATACCCCAAATTCAGTTTCTTAAAAAATTAGAATATTACGTAAGATCATTTTTTAAAATTATTTTTAATAGAAATGTTGGCCGACTGAAAAGTATGTCCATGTACATGCTCAATATTTAGTCGGGGCTCTTCTTGCATAAATTACTGCATCAGTACAGCGTGGCACAGAGGCGATAAGCCTGTGGCACTGCTGAGGTGTCATGGAGGCCCAGGTTATTTTGATAGCGGCCTTCAGCTCATCTGCATGGCTGGATCTGGTGTCTTATCTTCCTCTTGACAATATTCCATAGATTCTCTATGGGGTTTAGGTACCAAGTCCTGCTGGAAAATGAAATCAGCATCTCCATAAAGCTTCTCCACAGAGGGACGCATGAAGTGCTCTAAAACTTCCCTGGACTTGATAAAACACAGTGGACCAACACCAACAGACATGACTCCCCAAATCATCACTGACTGAAAACTTTACACTGGACCTCAAGCAACTTGGATTCTGTGCCTCTCCGCTCTTCCTCCAGACTCTGGGACTTTGATTCCCACATGACAGCACTTGGCACCTGATTTGGGGAGCCAAGTCTAAGGTCAGCATAATAATCTACCAGGAAATTTTAGAGCACGTCATGCTTCTCTCTGCTGACAAGCTTTATGGAGATGCTGATTTTATTTTCCAGCAGGACTTGGCACCTGCCGACACTGCCAACAGTATCAGTATCTGGTTTAATGACCATGATATCACTGTGCTTGACTGGCCAGCAAACTCTCCTGACCTGAACCCCATAAAGAATCTATGGGCTATTCTTAAAAGGAAGATGAGAGGCACCAGACGCAACACTGCAGATGAGCTGAAAGCCGCTACCAAAGCAACCTGAGCCTCCATAATGCCTCAGTAGTGCCACAGGCTGATCGCCTCCATGCCACGCTGCAATGATACAGTAATTCATCCAAAAGGAGCCCCGACCAAGTATTGAGTGTGTACATGGAGATACTTTTCAGTCGGCCAACATTTCTAGTAATTTTTTTTTTTTTTTTTTTAAATCGATCTTTTGTAGTATTCTAATTTTTTGGGAAACAATGAGGTATTTATTAGCTGTAAGCCATAATCATCAAAATTAAAAGAAACACTTGAAATATATCCCATCCATCCATCCATCCATCCATCTTCTACCGCTTTTCCGGAGGTCCGGGTCGCGGAGGCAGCAGTTCAAGCAGAGAAGCCCAGACTTCCCTCTCCCCAGCCACCTGCTCCAGATCTTCAGAGGGGATACCAAGGCGTTCCCAGACCAGCTGGGAGACATAGTCTCTCCACCGAGTCCTGGGTCTGCCCCGAGGTCTCCTCCCAGTGGGACGTGCCTGAAACACCTCAAGTGGGAGGCGTCCAGGAGGCATCCTAATCAGATGCCCATACCACCTCAACTGACTCCTTTCAATGTGGAGGAGCAGCGGTTCTACTCTGAGCCTCTCCCGGATGACTGAGCTCCTCACCCTATCTCTGAGGGTGAGTCCAGCAATCCTACGGAGAAAGCTCATTTCAGCCGCTTGTATCCGCGATCTCGTTCTTTCGGTCATTACCCAAAGCTCGTGACCATAGGTGAGAGTAGGAACGTAGATTGACTGGTAAATCGACAGCTTTGCCTTAGAACTAAGCTCCCTCTTCACCACAACAGACCGGTACAACATCCGCATCACTGCAGATGCTGCTCCAATTCGTCTGTCGATCTCTCGCCCCATTTTCCCCTCACTCGTGAACAAGACCCCAAGATACTTAAACACCTCCACTTGGGGCAGGAGCCTGTCCCCAACCCGGAGAGGACAATCCACCTTTTTCTGGCTGAGGACCATGGACTCGGACTTGGAGGTGCTGATTCTCATCCCAGCCGCTTCACACTCAGCGGCAAACCGTCCCAGCAAGAGCTGTAGGTCATTGCTGGATGAAGCCAACAGGACAACATCATCTGCAAACAACAGAGATGAGATCCTGTGGTCACCAAGCATGACACCCTCCATTCCCTGGCTGCGCCTAGAAATCCTGTCCATAAAAATTATGAACAGGATCGGTGACAAAGGGCAGCCCTGGCGGAGTCCAACTCTCACTGGGAATGACTCCGACCGAGTGTTGGCAATACGATATAATACAATATAATATTACGATATAATACAATATATCCCTCTGTGTGTAATGACTTTATATGAGTTTCATTTTTTGAATTAGTGAAATAAATTAACTTTAATAATATTCTAATTTACTGAGATGCACCTGTACATTTTGCTGAGATGACTGTTGCTGTGAAATGGTGCTATAAAAATAAAGTTCAATTGAATTTTCTGTAAATTCTATAGTTTATATTATATAATAAACACATAGGATCATCTCTTTAACATTTTAATTTATATATTAAAAAAATCAATTGTACAAATTCAGCTGTCATTAATTTTCTCCTTTTATTTAAAGATGTAATAATATCCAATTAATATTCTTCGAATTTTTCCACCTCTCCTATCCTAATGTCTGGTTGGAAAACATTAACTATAATGAGGTTTAACTAACTAACTAACTAACCTGCACTTATATAGCGCGTTTACCCTGCACACCGACATTTATTCAAACATTTCACATGCTTGTTTAACTAGTACATTAAATCCTATGAGGTCTACTATGATTTATTATTTGTGAAATACATTTATATGTATTTGTGGCAGTGCCTTGCATGGCAGTGACCCCTCTGATTCTAGATGTGGTTAACATTGTAGATAGAAGAAATGTAATTTTGTTCTTCTGTACATGATTGGCTGTATAAGATAAGCCTTTATTAGTCCCACAGTGGGGAAATTCCAGGATTACAGCAGCAAAGGGATAGCAGCACTCAGAGCAACAGTTAACAAGATAAGATAATAAGAACTGGTTAACAGTATGGTTTTCAGAGAAGTCATTCAAAATAAGCCACAACATATGAAATGGCGTGCTATCTGTCCATCTTCTATCATTTATCAAGGGGTCTGGGTCGTGGGGGTAGCAGTGTGGGCAGAGTAGCCTAGAATGCCACCCAGTTCACATAGCACCATGATCCTTCCTGCAGGTAGTGCGCCCACTGGAGGGTGAATCTATGTGGCTCCTTTACACTGGGTCATTGATGCAACTTTTCTCATAAGGATCTACTGGACTGCTCTTGGTCTTCACCCATGACTAATTTCTATGGGGAGACCCTATAGTGGAATACTGCCCCCAACAACACAGCTCCTGGGACCATTAGAATACACAAACCCCTCCACCACAATACACTGGCAATCCATGGAGGGGTACATGATGTTAATGGATGGATGAATGGATGTTAATGCACTTAATTGACTTACACTTCACAAAGTCACAGACTGTATTTCAATACATTTGACTTATTTCAAGAAGCAACTTTATTTTTGCAGTAAGGGCCCCTTTACACAGCACGGAGACTGCTGAGAGATTCATCCCATTTTTGACGCTTGGGATAATTTGGGAGACTCTTGTCTGTCTTGGGCCGAGTCAAGACTTTGACGAGACCATGGTGACTTTGGAGATCATTGAAAATCATTAATATAGCAAAAATTGGCCAGATCTCTCAACGATCTCCACCCCTGTATAAACGGGGTATCAATAATGATGAGTCTGTTCATATCCAGTGGTGAGAAATGTATGTTTTCTGACTGTAACTACAATATCAGCTATTCAAGAGAACACACATTTATGCCATATAGGTGATGGACTGTGGTCTTTTTAAATAGCTTTAAGATTTCCTATTGTCAATTGTAAAATCAATTACTCAGTCCAACTTTGAAGTTGTGCGGCATCATGTTTGCACTTTGATCACTCTACACAAAGCCTGTATTGTTATCCAGGAAGATATCTGAAAAGGGAGCTAAAACTAACTACATTACTGCTATAAAAATATTGCCAAATGTTTGATCTTATCCTCCGAGATAAACCAAGGAGAACGCTCTCTGGATAAACAGAAACTAAGCCCACGGTAGATTCGGGTTTTTTTTTTTTAGTTATAGCTATTTCAATTGTATTTCACATTTCTACTTAATGTTTTATCATAAGGATGTGTGTCATGAATCCAACAATGACAATAATAATAATAATAATAATAAATATTAATCTTCCAAACACTTAAGTTAAACATTCTTTGAGTATACTTGGTTGTATCCAAAAAAAAAATTACAATTGGGAGTAATAACTTTATCTTGATCTTTATTCGGGAATAATCAATACATACGATATTGAAGCTCCATTACACCGTTTAGCTTGAATTAAATAGTTCATGACAGATATCAGCCGTTTAATAGATTTATCAACGCAGAGACAGTCAGAAATATTCAGTGTTCTGTCCGTACTTTGTAGGCAACAGTAACACGATAAAGTTACACACGCTGACATCCATTCGGTGGCAGCAGCTCGGGTTGTAAACAGTTAAAGCTAAACACAGCAGGCCGAACTCACAGCTGCCCTCTGTAAAAAGTTCTCAGACCGAGACAACCGACCAGAACAGATCAACACATTCATACCCAACAAGACCAACACGTTCATAACCCTGACTAGACGTGAAACTGAACATATTCCCAAATTTACCGTTTTTCCGAAGATCCCACGAAGCACTAAGATCACGACAGAAGAATGACCGACTTCAGTTTTCCCGCAACTATCGTCTTCTTCTGCTTTGATTTATTGATGTAAATTACACCTGATATCACAGCGTCGCCACCTGGTCCGGAGAGGGAACTTCACACGCAAACACAAAAGCATGCTCCTTTCTGTGGAAAAAAAAAATACAAAAAATAACCTACAATTTCTTCCATTTTCTATATTTAGCCATGAATAAGGGTCCCTTCTCAAACGACGGACTTGATCATTAAAAGCTATACCTCCAGCTGTGCTTTTAAAGATGCTAGATGTCACAAATAATCAGTTTTGTCAGTTTAGTGCTCTGCTAGGAACTAATAGATCTTTAAGATTACAAGGGGTCTGAACATTTAGAACTTTGTAAGAGAGATTAAGGAATTTAAATTTAATAATTTTTTTATTGCAAACTTGAACATTGTACAATCATACAAACAAGTGTTTGCTCTACATATCACATTACAAGGGGATGAAAAAAATTACAAATACAAAAGGAAACAAAAATACAGAAATAGTTGACGAAACAAAAAGAAAACAAATCCACCAATCTTTTTTTTATTATTCCTCTTTATACAGTTCTTTGATCTAATTTATAGTTTTGTTACTTTTTTAGAGTTTATAGATTTAATTGTGTTAATATATTTCCAAAATTCATGAATAAATCCTTCAAACGTAGGGAAGAGTTTTTTAGTTTTGCATTTGTGGATATAGAATTTCCCATGTATAATTGTTAAATTTATTACATATTCAGTTTTAGTATCATTGTGTTCAAAATATGTATTTATATTCTGGCATGCGAGGTGGATGTTCAGGTTAGTTTTGCAATATACAGTATATAGTTTGTTAATCGAGACCAAAAGGTAAATGACGAGTTACAGATTCAGGGGCATCACTGCAAAAACTGCAGTTGGTATTAATATTTAAAGATTTAGAAATATGTAAGTTGTTTGGATAAACACTGTATGTTATGCAAGATATTGACGTGAATTTCTTTCCATTTATTCAAGATACAGAATTGAAATGGCAGTGGCCAGGCTTTTTACCAGTTACTATCTGTAAAGGAGGTTATTCCAGAATGCTTTCCCTTTAGGAGAAATTTTCCTTTTTTCATACAATGCAGTAAGTACAATCACGTGAAAAAATTAGGACACCCTGTGTCTTCTTTTAACATATTTGGACATATGGATATTTAATATCAATGTTAAAAATACTGGGAGATTCATGTAATACAACTAAACAATTAAAAGTGAATTAAAGACTTTTTCAAGTTTTCTGTAAAATGTAATTCTAAACAAATAGTGAGGAATAAATTAGGACACCCTCCATCTTTTTTAGGACACCCCCACATTCATTCCAACTTAAAATGGCTAAAATAAATGTTAAAAAATGCAAATAAAAACGAAAACAAGGTTAGACATAGATATGTGAACATTTCTTTATAAAGAACTGACTATTTAATGGGGTGTCCTAAATTTTCACATAACTGTATGTTTATTACTACATTTAATATTCATAATATCTATACCATTGATCATTAGAAGAGGCTCTATTCTCAGAGCTCCATTAAACTGAAGATGGTTTTATGTGGAGAGAAATTATGGGTAGAAAAGGATTAAGTGGAAGAAGATGGATGGATGGATGAATGGATGGATGGATGGATGGATGGATGGATAAAATCGCTGAGATAAAAACACTTCTGAAAGAGAAAAAGAGGATCTTCAGGTCAGGGAACAGGGAGATGCTGAAGTCCGTACAGAGGGAGCTGAGGAGGAAGATCAGAGAAGGCAAGGACAGCTTCAGGAAGAAGATGGAGGACAAGCTGCAACAGAGCGACATCGGCAGGGTCTGGAGAAACCTCAAAACCATCTCTGGGCTCCAGAATACCTCCTCCCAGGCCACGGGGGAAAGGGAGTGGGCGAACAATCTGAACCTGTTTTTTAATAGGTTTGACCAACCGCCCTCCCCTCGGCCTGCACACCAACCACTGCTGCCTCTAAAGTCATCGAGACCTGCTGTCCACACCCTACTCCAACAACACCCCCCCACTCCCAGCACACAGCCCCCCAACCTGACCCTCACTAAGACCCAGGTGAGGACGGAGCCGAAGAAGATCAAGGCGAGGAAGGCCTTGAGACCGGACAGCATCAGCGCGAAGCTCCTCAAGTCCTGTGCAGACCAGCTGTGTGGGATTGTGGAGCACATCTTCAACCTGAGCCTGAAGCTGGGGAGGGTACCACAGTTGTGGAAAACATCTTGTGTGGTACCTGTACCAAAGACTTCTGTAACCCAGTGTTAAAAACGTGACGGAATTAAGGGACATACAGTATGGTACTTGGGCGGCTAGAGGGAGAAGATATCACCCTGCTGAATGTACAGTATATGCACCTCCAGGGGCTAACTGGAAATTTTATAAAAAGGTATTTTCCAGGCAGGTTCTGTTAGTGGAGCTCACAGTTCCCTGGGAGGAGCGCATAGAAAAGGCCAATGAACGTAAACGGCTCAAATACCAAGAACTGGTAGAACAATGCCAGAGGAATGGTTGGAGAGCACACTGTGAGCCCATAGAGGTGGGATGTCGAGGCTTTGCTGCCCACTCCCTGCGCAAAATTTACACTCTCCTTGGTATTAAAGGAGTTGCTAAAAGGAAGGCCATCAAATCTGCCACTGAGGCTGCAGAAAGAGCTTCTCGGTGGCTATGGATTAAGAGGTCAGAATCGTGGGCCAATGCTGCCGGGACACAAGTCAGGGTCTGATCAACCCTGGCTGGGTCGCCTGATTGAGGGTGTCTGATGTTGTGAGACCCGAAACACCCGATGACGTCAGGAAACATCACTGATGATGTGTCCCGGCGCATCTATGGATGTATCTATTCATCATCATCATTGACCTAATGATAACTAAAGCCCAAGGTTTAGTGATATGTGGTGGAGACTTCAATCTAAGACTGAATCCATACTGGGATGCATCAGGTAATTCTCCACATCAAAATAACACTCAAAGTAGAAAAACTCGGATGCTACTAAAAGAAATGGGAATCTGTGACGTGTGGAGAGAATTCAACCCCAGTGTAAAAGATTATACATTTTACTCAGCACCACATTCATCATACTCAGAATCAGAATCAGGTTTATTGCCATTGTTCATGTAGTACACAAACTAGGAATTTGTCTCGGTACAATGCTGCAACATTAAACATGATAAGATAAGAGAAATAAACTATACATGTAATAAAGTGTAGGATAAGATTAAGTGATACTGGTCAACAGTTAAAATATATATTAGCCAGCAGCAGATACTGTGGAGAACTATATAGTGCAGTCGGTAATGCAGGAAGAAAACAGTGATGATTGACATGAGTCTGGTTGAGCTGCTGTACATGGTGCACGAGAGTCACTTAGTGTTCAGCAGTCTAATGGCAGAGGGGAAGAAGCTGTTCATGTGACGGGAGGTTTTAGTCTGGATGGACCGAAGTCTTCTACCAGAGGGGAGGGGGGCAAACAGTACATGACCAGGGTGTGAGGGATCGGCTATGATCCGGCCAGCACGCCTCCGGGTCCTGGAGATGTACAGATCCTGGAGAGATGGGAGCTTGCAGCCGATCACCTTCTCAGCAGTGCGCACGACGCGCTGCAGCCTTAGTCTGTCCCTGGCAGTGGCTCCTGCGTACCACACGGTTATGGAGGTGGTGAGGATGGACTCGATGATGGCTGTGTAGAACTGCACTAACATCTTGGTGGGTAGCTTGAGCTTCCTCAGCTGCCGCAGGAAGAACATCCTCTGCTGGGCTTTTTTGATGAGTGAGCTGATGGTCAGCTCCCATTTGAGGTCCCTGGTGATGGTAGTGCCTAGGAAGCGGAAGGAATCAGCAGTGGTGATGGGAGAGCCTGAGAGGGTGAGGGGGGGCAGAGGAGTAGTGACTTTCCTGAAGTCTACAATCATCTCCACTGTCTTCAGAGCGTTCAGCTGCAGGTTGTTATTGCTGCACCAGGACGCCAGCTGGGCCACCTCTCTCCTGTAGGCGGACTCGTCGCCGTTGGAGATGAGCCCGATGAGGGTGGTGTCGTCCGCAAACTTGATCAACTTGACTATTGATTGACTAATTGACTAAGGATTGACTATTTTTTTATGTTTAATAGAGACATTGGAAGAGTAAAAACATGTAAAATAGGACTGATGGATCTCTCTGACCACAGTCCGATCTATATGGACTTAAGTATCCAAAAAATACACAAATAATACATTTTCTTGGAGGTTAAATTCAAATGTCCTGAAAGGACCACTGAAAGATGAATTAGAATCAGATATTCTCAGATATTTGGAAGAAAATGATAATGGAGAAGTTGTGGCGGATCAAATAAGGGAACCCAGTGAGGAGGCACGGAATAAGTGCAGGCAGGACACGGCAAACTGAAGTTTAAAAGGGTGTTTTATTCATCCACCATCACGAGGGTCACTCCAGCGCTGTGGGAGCGCGCTGGAGCGAGCCCTGTGTCTCTAGTCAGCAAACAGGCAATGCGTGTCATCAAAAAGAGAGTAAGAGGGAGCAAGCGATATGCAGTAGACTTATATACCCAGCTACAGACAATACATGCACAGCAATAAAGCATGGACATTTGCATTAGAGTCACACATATCAATAGCAGGATTACTGGTGCCGGGATTAGACAAAGAGAGGCTGCCTATTGATGTCAGTCCATACATCTCACTGTTATGCTAATTGCTCCAGCTGAGCGCTCTGCTTGACCCGTAGGCTGTGGGGGTCACCCACACCACTCCCCCCCAGAGGGCTCAGCAGGGGGCTGAGGCGTCGATCGTCCAGCTTTGGAAGCAAGCTGCGGGAAAAGCTCTGTGCAGGCGGAGGTGGAGGGAGGGGGGGTGGGGGTAGCAAGTGCCGGCCCGGGACGGCAAAGTTGTCTGGGCCGCGCAAAAATTGCATGTGGATCCACGATGTTGAGGGGCTGTCCCGTTAACGTGGCGGAGGTTTACAGCGGCTGTGAGAAGAAACATTTGTCTCTGACTCCTCTCGCGGCTAAGTCCTGCGAGGATGCATCGCGGCCATGAAGAAAAACAGGAGCTGAAGCTGTGTGAGGGACTTGGTGTGTTGGCTTTAGGTGCGGGCGCAGCCCTAAAGCCCTCGGGGACAGCTGACGGCTGAATTCCCATTGTGCGCCGAGGCTGAGACCCATACAAAATCCTGTGTGCGGGCTGCGTGTGTGCTTCAGGTGTGTGAGCAGCCCTGAAGGTTCCGAGGATGGCGGTCGGCCGTGTTTCTCGGGCGTGTGCAGCGGTGGAGGACGATGGCGGTCTGTGGAGCCGGTATTGTCCCGTGCGTGGTGCGCTGTCCTCGTAACCCCCCGGTGTGCGCGCGGGGGTTCGATGCGTGGGTGGTCCGCTGTTGAGAGGTGGGTCAGGGTCAGGGAGCTTGATGGAAATCAGCGTCGTCGGCGCCGATGGTCCTCCCTGTTCGGGCTGTTGCTGTCGTTCGCTCGTGCCGGGTCATGGTGCGTTCTGGTCCACATGCTGCGTTCTCCGTCTGGCCCTGGAGGTCGCCGTCATGGAGAGAGGACGAGGTGCGTGCGCGCTTGTGTGGATGCGGAGGGGCGGTGAAAGGGAGTAGACGTTCTGTGTCCCTCGGCCGGTCCCAGCGTGGATGTTCAGATCTCAGGCGAGGGTCGCACCATGACGCTTTCTGCAGCTTTCCCAGACGTGGATGATCCCCGGGGTGTTCGCCTGGTGTTGGTTCTGCGTCGAGGTCTCCTGTGTGGCAGAAGGGAGGGCAGTCCATTTGCGTCAGGCAGCTGCGTTCGCTTGTCGTCGGAGTCACTGCCGGGGGCTGCGTTCGTTCGTCGTCAGTGTGTTCTTGTATTCGGGGTCACCAGTGTGGCGGATAAAATAAGGGAACCCAGTGAGGAGGCACGGAATAAGTGCAGGCAGGACACGGCGAACTGAAGTTTAAAAGGGTGTTTTATTCATCCACCATCACGAGGGTCACTCCAGCGCTGTGGGAGCGTGCTGGAGAGAGCCCTGTGTCTCTAGTCAGCAAACAGGCAATGCGTGTCATCAAAAAGAGAGTAAGAGGGAGCAAGCGATATGCAGTAGACTTATATACCCAGCTACAGACAATACATGCACAGCAGTAAAGCATGGACATTTGCATTAGAGTCACACATATCAATAGCAGGATTACTGGCACCGGGATTAGACAAAGAGAGGCTGCCTATTGATATCAGTCTATACATCTCACTGTTATGCTAATTGCTCCAGCTGAGCGCTCTGCTTGACCCGTAGGCTGTGGGGGTCGCCCACAAAGTATCCCCTTTAATACTGTGGGACGCATGCAAAGCTGTAATAAGGGGAAAGATTATCGCAAAACTGGCAATCCAAAAGAAACTGAGACAAGAAAAACTAATCACATTAGAGTCAGAACTTAAGAACCTAGAAAAAGTGCACAAAGATAACATTCATTCTAATGACTCGCTCAAAATTAAGGAAATTAAAAAACAAATAAATGAGATCAACACAATAGAAATCCAGAAGAAACTTACATTTCTGAAACAAAAATACTATGAAACAGGTAGCAAATTGGCAAAATTGCTAGCCTATAAATTGAGGAAACAACAAACGGAGAGAGCAATCTACAAAATCAGAGACCCAGTATCAAAGGAAATAAAATTTAGAATTCAGGATATTCTTAAAAGCTTCGAGAACTACTATAAGAACTTGTACTCCCTCAAAAAACATAAAAACGCATCCGAAACATTCCTAAACACATTAAACCTTCCCCAACTTACTGAGTCACAAAATAAAACACTACTGTCAGAAATACAACCTAAAGAATTAGAAAAAGCAATTATGAAACTTAAAGCTAACAAATCCCCAGGAGCAGATGGCTATACAGCAGAGTGGTACAAAACCTTAAAACAGCAACTATCTCCTCTCCTCCTGAAAACATTTAATTATGTCCTCCACACAGGGGAAATCCCCCCCTCCTGGAGAGAAGGGGTCATTGCAGTCATACCTAAACCTGAAAAGGATAAACTAGACTGCTCCAACTACAGACCAATCAGTGTGTTAAATCAGGACTATAAGCTTTTTACCATTATCCTTGCCAAAAGGTTAGAAAATATACTGACAGACTTAATTCATTTAGACCAAACAGGTTTTATAAGACAAAGACAGACACAAGACAACATTAGACGCACTTTACACATAATTCATCATATAAAAAAATATAACTTAAATGCAGTCATATTGGGATTAGATGCTGAAAAAGCATTTGATTCGGTTGACTGGTCTTTCCTATATAGAATCTTATCCAGTTTCAATTTTCATAACAACTTCATTAGAACTATCCAGGCATTATATAAAAAACCAACAGCTAAAATAAGGATTAACGGTAAATTATCATCATCTTTTGAACTGGAAAGAGGATGTCGTCAGGGCTGCCCCTTGTCTCCACTGCTCTTTGCAATCTTCATAGAACCTCTGAGCCAATGGATAAAACAGAATCAAAAAATTCGAGGTATTACACTTGGTCAGAAGGAACATAAAATAGCACTCTTTGCTGATGACATTTTAATATACCTGGGGCAGCCGGACACCTCTTTTCCAGAACTAGTCTCAGTTTTTTCAGAGTATGGAGATCTATCGGGGTACGAATTAAACATGCATAAAACCCAAGTTTTAACATTCAACTATGACCTGACATAACGCACGGCTCAGGAGACACACACGCAGGCTCAGAGTGAATTTAACAGTTTTATTCAACAACAGGGATGTGTGGTTGCATGTCTGTGATATGTGGATGTACTGGTGGCGGACGTCTGCGTCAGGCACGGAGGCAGGAAACCGTGCAGCCGGACAACCCTGGGGAGAGAGCACAGGGAAAAGGTAACGGGCACCAAACCAGTACAAATGGTTAAAGGATCTTGTTGGCTTACTTGGTAGGGCAGGTGGCAGGCGTGTACAAGGGCGAGCCCAGGAGACAGTGACCTGATGATGCATCTGACAGCAGTGAGAAGATGGCGATGCAGAGGCGAAGTCCGCCGCCGGGAATCCACCTGTGCACAGGGGTGAGATGGGAGCGACAAGAGAAGGTATGCTTACGCTGTAGATCTTGCTGGTAGGTAAGGGGGTTCCTCTGCATCAAGTTGGCCGAAGGGATCAGACGGCTTCAGGCCGAAGCCCAGGGCAGAGTGGCTTATATCCTGTGCTGCTGACGAGGCGCAGGTGTGCGCGCGGCTGACGCCGCTAATGAGCGGCGAGTTGTAACAGTACTCCCCCCTCTAGCAGCGCCTCCTGGTGATGGTTTGTCAGGGTGTGCCCGATGAAACTCGGTGATGAGAGAATGATCCAACACGAACGAGGGACGCACCCACTGTCTCCATTCAGGACCATAGCCCTCCCAGCCCACCAAGTACTGTAGACCGCGACCCCGGCGCCGGGAGTCCAAGATGGTGGAGACAGTCCAAGCCGGATGGCCATCTATCATACGGGGCGCGGGCGGCGCAGCAGGAGGAGGGCAGATGGGATCAGACACCACCGGCTTCACCTTGGAGACGTGGAAGGTGGGATGGATGCAGAGGGAGGGGGGAGTAGCAACACGCACAGCCACCGGGTTGATAATTTTGGTGACGGGGTATAGGCCCATGAAACGCTTAGCCAATTTTCTCCTCTCATCCTTCAGGTTCACATCCTGCGTGGACACCCAGACTGATTGGCCTACCTGGTAGGCAGGCGCAGGCCTCCTATGCCAATCCACCGTGGTCTTATTGCGCTCCGCCGTGCGTAAAAGCGCATTGCGCGTAGTGGTCCAGATGGAGTGGCACCGCCTGAGGTGAGCCTGGACTGTAGGAACTGCCGACTCGTTCTCCAGCGAAGGAAACAGAGGGGGGTCGTAACCCAGGGACACCTTAAAGGGCGACATCCTTGTGGCGGAGGAGCAAGCGGTGTTGTGGGCGTACTCCACCCAGGCAAGGTGTTTGCTCCATGATGCAGGCTTGGAGGCGGTGACGCAGCGGAGAGCAGCCTCCAGCTCCTGGTTGGTCCGCTCACACTGCCTGTTAGATTGGGGGTGATGGCCGGAGGAGAGGCTTACCTGGGCTCCTAATGCTTTACAGAAACTCCGCCAGACGTCCGAGGTGAATTGGGGACCCCGGTCGGAGACCACGTCAACTGGTATCCCATGCAGCCTGACCACGTGTTGGGTGAGAAGATCTGCCATCTCCAAGGCAGAGGGGAGCCCTCGTAATGGCACGAAGTGGGTGGCCTTGGAGAAGCGGTCAACGATGGTCAGGACTGTGTCGAAGTTGTTTGAGACGGGGAGACCGGTGACGAAGTCTAATGCGATGTGCGACCAGGGCCTACCAGGGACGGGTAGGGGCTGGAGCAGACCCGCGGGGGGAGAGTTGCCAGATTTACTGGTGGCGCAGATGGGGCAAGCCCGGGCATAGCGGGCGGCGTCCTTGCGCAGTCCCGGCCACCAATAGGAATGTTGGAGCAGGTCAATCATCTGAGAGGTCCCAGGATGGCAGGCGAGTTTGGACGTATGGAGCCAATGGATGACCTCCCCCTGGACGGAGGATGGAACGAAGAGCCTCCCCTCCGGTCCGCCGCCAGGGTCCGGCTCCAATTCCTGCGCCCTCCGGACTTTATCCTCGATCTCCCAGGAAACGGCCCCCACGACGCACAACCTGGGCAGGATGGTGTGCACGGCGTCCTCCGATTCCTCAGGAGCGAATTGCCTGGAGAGGGCGTCAGGGAGACCGTTCTTGGAGCCCGGCCTGAATGTAATGGTAAAACGGAATCTAGCAAAAAACAGGGACCAACGGGCTTGGCGGGCATTCGGACGCTTGGCAGTTCTTAAATATTCCAAGTTTTTGTGATCCGTTAATACCACGAATGGCAGGGCGGCCCCCTCCAACCAATGACACCACTCCTGGAGCGCGAGCTTGATGGCGAGAAGCTCTCTGTCCCCCACGTCGTAGTTTCGCTCCGCCGGGGACAAGCGCCGGGAGAAGAAGGCGCAGGGCCGTTTGACTCCATCCGCAGGTGACCGTTGAGATAACACTGCCCCCACCCCCGTATCCGAGGCGTCGACCTCCACGATGCACTGAAGAGAGGGATTGACCTGGCTGAGGACCCGGGAGGAGGAAAACTCC
Source organism: Pholidichthys leucotaenia (assembly GCA_020510985.1). Lineage (NCBI taxonomy): Eukaryota > Metazoa > Chordata > Actinopteri > Cichliformes > Pholidichthyidae > Pholidichthys > Pholidichthys leucotaenia. The sequence continues at coordinate 398,969,658 of CM035836.1, forward strand.
GCCTTCAGCGCCTGGAAGGCCGCCGCGGCCTCTTCAGTCCACTGGAACCGGGTTTTAGGGGAGGTGAGACGGGTCAGAGGGCCGACGATGGCTCCAAAATTGGGTACGAAGTGGCGGTAGAAATTGGCGAAGCCGATGAATTGTTGCACCTGCTTCCTAGATGTGGGAGTGGGCCAATCTACCACCGCTTTAACTTTGGCTGGGTCTGGAAGCACCTGGTCGTGGGAGATGACAAATCCGAGAAATGACGTCGTCTTGGCGTAGAACTCGCACTTCTCCGCCTTCACATACAGCCGGTTCTCCAGCAGCCTCTGGAGGACCCATCTCACATGCACCTGGTGCTCGTCCCTGGATTTGGAGAAGATAAGAATGTCATCCAGGTAGACGAACACGAATAGACCGATGAAGTCCCGGAGAACGTCATTGATCAGGCGCTGAAAGATGGCTGGAGCGTTGGTCAACCCGAACGGCATGACCAGGTATTCCAAGTGGCCATTCGGGGTACGGAAGGCAGTCTTCCATTCATCTCCCTCCCGGATCCGGACGAGGTGGTACGCGCTGCGGAGATCCAGCTGGGTAAACCAGGTCGCCCCCTGGAGGGAGTGGAAGGCAGTGTCCATCAGGGGCAGGGTGTAACGGTCCTTCTCCGTGATGTCATTGAGGGCACGGAAGTCGATGCATGGACGAAGGGAGCCATCCTTCTTGCCCACGAAGAAGAACCCTGCACCTAATGGAGATGAAGATGGGCGGATAATACCTGCACTGAGCGATTCCTTGAGGTAAGTATTCATGGCCTCCTTCTCCGGTGCTGACAGGCTGTAAAGACGTCCCGAGGGAAGGGGCGCCCCCTGGCGGAGATTTATGGCGCAGTCATAAGGCCGGTGTGGGGGAAGAGACATCGCCTTGGACTTACTGAAGACTGCGCCCAGGTCGTGAAATTCCGCTGGCACCAAGGAGAGGTCTGGAGGCACAGCATCCTTGACCACGGGAGGAGAGGATGGAGAGCAGGCAGCGGATTGGAGGCAGGTGCTCATACAGAAGGTGCTCCAGGCTGTCACCATACCGGTCTTCCAATCCAGGACGGGGTTGTGGAGACGGAGCCACGGGTAACCCAGAATCACCGGAGACACAGAGGATGGCAGGATGTAAAAGGATATATCCTCCCGGTGGTTTCCAGAGATAATGACTGAGACGGGGTTCGTCCGATGAGTCACTTTCCCCAGGGACGCACGGGAGAGATTGATGAGGGCGAGAGGAGTTTTAAGGGGCTGACAACGGATGCCCAATCGGGTTGCCAGGCTTTGTGAAATAAAGCTGCCTTCCGCGCCTGAGTCCACCAGTGCGTGGGTGAGGTGCCCTGTGGGGTTATGGCAAAAACGGATGGGCAGCGACAAATGTGTGAGGAGAGTTGACCGGTTAGCATCCACGAGGCCCCCTACAGTTACTCGCGGACCTCCCCGTTTGGCTTCTCCGGGCAACGCTCCACAGTGTGCTGGTTGTCTCCGCAATACATGCAGAGACCCAACTCACGGCGGCGTTGTCTCTCCGCAAGGGAGAGCTTTGCCCGGCCCGTCACCATGGGTTCCGACTCCTCGGAAACCTCCGGTGGCGGTAACGCCAGGGGGCGAGCTTGGGACGGGCGTGATGAGGCACCCCACGAGCGAGAAGGCAACTTCCGCTCCGAGGTGCGCTCGCGCAGCCGGTTATCCAAGCTGATGGTGAGAGAGATTAGCTCCGCAAATGATTCAGGGATATCCCGACCAGCCAGTTCATCCCTCAGACCAGAATTTAAACTGCGGAGGAAGATGCCACAGAGGGCGCGTTCCTCCCAGCCAACCTCCTCCGCTGTAACCCGGAAGTCAATGGCGTACTCCGCGGCCAATCGGCTCCCCTGCTGAAGGCTGAGGAGGTGATCGACCTGGACACTCTCAAAACGAGAGTGATCAAAGACTTCCAGGAAGTGGTTAACGAACTGGCCATAGGTGAGGGTGGCATAACTGGGCCTTGCCATTACGGCATAAGCCCAGGTGAGCGCACGACCCTCCAGGAGATTACCTATATAGCCAATTCGACTGTGATCTGAGGGAAAATCTCCGGGGACACGCAGGAACACCGACTCACACTGCATAATGAACCCCCGCGCTCCACCGAGCTTACCGCTAAAGCGGGCGGGGGTCGGGATAGGTGTGAGTCGGGCTGGGACACCCGGAGCAGGCTGGACGGCCACTGAAGCAGCGGAAGCTGCGCCTCCCTGACGAGCCGGGGGGAACGGCTGCCGGGGGTCCAGGCGGTCTAACCGGTCAGTAATCAAAGTTAACTGATTAAGAATCACCTGTTGCTGATGAGCTATTAAATCCACCCGAGCCTCGAGGGTGGAAAGTCAGCGTGTGAGCCCGCTGTCCGCCGAGCCGCTCTGCTGAAGCCGTACTGACATAACGCACGGCTCAGGAGACACACACGCAGGCTCAGAGTGAATTTAACAGTTTTATTCAACAACAGGGATGTGTGGTTGCGTGTCTGTGATATGTGGATGTACTGGTGGCGGACGTCTGCGTCAGGCACGGAGGCAGGAAACCGTGCAGCCGGACAACCCTGGGGAGAGAGCACAGGGAAAAGGTAATGGGCACCAAACCAGTACAAATGGTTAAAGGATCTTGTTGGCTTACTTGGCAGGGCAGGTGGCAGGCGTGTACAAGGGCGAGCCCGGGAGACAGTGACCTGATGATGCACCTGACAGCAGCGAGAAGATGGCAATGCAGAGGCGAAGTCCGCCGCCGGGAATCCACCTGTGCACAGGGGTGAGATGGGAGCGACAAGAGAAGGTATGCTTAAGCTGTAGATCTTGCTGGTAGGTGAGGGGGTTCCTCTGCAGCAAGTTGGCCGAAGGGATCAGACGGCTTCAGGCCGAAGCCCAGGGCAGAGTGGCTTATATCCTATGCTGCTGACGAGGCGGAGGTGTGCGCGCAGCTGGCGCCGCTAATGAGCGGCGAGTTGTAACATGACCCAAATCAATATTTACTAAGCAAACTCAAAACTAACTGGGAGATGGAATCTATGAAATATCTGGGGGTTAATATCCCGAAACAACTCAACAAAATTATAACACTAAACTATGATCCACTGATGGCAAAAATAAAATCTGATCTAGCAAGATGGAATATGATACCATTCTTGGGTACCGCACAAAGAACTGAAGCAGTCAAAATGAATATACTTCCATGTCTTCTATACCTTTTCCAAACAATACCAGTAGAACCTCCCAAAAAAACATGGCAAGAACTGGACAGAAGGATCTCAAGATTCATATGACAGGGCAAGAGACCTAGAATCAGATATAGAACCCTACAGCTAAACAAAGACAAAGGTGGGCTCGCGCTGCCAAATATCAGGGACTATTTTAAAGCCGCACAAATTAAAACTTTAGTAGAGATATGTAACCCAGTCTACACTGCACAATGGAAGGAGATGGAATGCCAAATAACAAGTGACATCCCCCTACAGGCGATAATAGGGAACAATGCCTTACCTAAACTTTTGAATAACACTAACCCGCGGATAGAGACCCCGCTAAAAATTTGGTTTAAGATAGTCAGAGAGAATCAAACTAAAGAACCCTATCGATTACTGCAATGGATTGCCTATGATCAAGACTTTACTTCTAATAAAACAGACACTAGATTTAAAAAGTGGAAAGAGAATGGACTGATAAAATATTACGATTTTTTTAAAGGGCAAATTTTAAGAAGTTTTGAAGATTTGAAAAAACAAGGTCTAATAAATCAAGACCTTTACAGGTTCTTTCAGCTTAGACACCACATAAACAAAATACTTAAAAAGGAGGATTTGGAAAGGGCCCAGTCAGGTGTTCTGAAGGTCTTCTTAATGGCATATAAAGGGATCCCAGGGATCAGATACAGCTCTAAAATATACCATGGTCTTCAAGACTTAAAAGGAGACAACACATCATATATAAAAGAGAGATGGGAAAAAGAAGGGAATTTCACTTTACAACTGGAAATATGGGAAAAGCTAAATAAACAACAATAGAAAAGTACCTCATCCCTGCAGTGGAGAGAATTTGGATGGAAAAATTTGGTAAGATTTTTCAGAACACCTGCACAAAACAAATTTACTCGTAAGGGGTTGAATTGTTGGCGCTTGTGTGGTGATGAGACTGCAAATCATTTTCATGTGTTTTGGTCATGCCCAGTTATCCACCAATATTGGACCAATGTACAGACAATATTGGGGAAAATATTCAAAATAACAGTCCCCTTTTCTTTTGTAACTTTGTATTTGGGTTTACTACCGGAATCACTGGAAAGATGAGGAGAAAAATACTTATTCACTGTTTTAATATTGGCAAGTAAAAAAGCTCTAACTAAAAAATGGATGTTGAAGGATTGTCCTACACCTGAAGATTGGATTAACGTGATTCAAGACATTTACTCGATGGAAAAGTTGACATTCGCACTGAGACAGGACATGGATGGGTTCTTGAACTTTTGGCAACCCTGGATCGCATATGTGTCTTCCATCAGATCTAATCATTGACAAATACCATTTCAATAACTGCACCTCTCTTTGTTCCAATGCTACTCAGATGCTCTTTTATTTTTTTTTTGTTCTTTTGTTTTCTTTTTGTTTTTTGTTTTTTCTTGTTTTGTTTTTTGTTTGTTTTTTTTGTTCTTTCTTTAATTCTCTTTTTCTTTCACTTAAAAAAAGGGTGTTGTAATAATTATTCTTCCAATGTTGTCAAAAAACAAAAAAAGGGAACATGTGATGAAAATGTAAACAATGCAATGCTGTAATGACATGTGTACCCTTTACAAAAACTTAAATAAGAAAAAAAAAGAAAAGTGGGCAAATCTAAAAAAACAAAAAAAAACAAAAAATGATGGAGTCCCAGACGTTTTTATAGCTGTTGAGCCCAGCTAATTTTAATCCATCCGAGGTTCAGAAAATCGTAGTCGAGCATGTCATTAAAAATGCAGAGAAGCCGTCAAACGCCCATTCCTCTTTGAGAATCAGACCTTTCTCTGGCAAAATGCCAAGACCATATACTGAAACTGACTATGAAACATGGCGTTCACATGTTGACCTGATGATGGGAGATACTTCTTTGTCTGACTTGGAAAAATCTTGCAAGATCTTTGAAAGTCTTCTTGCTTCTGCGGCTGATGTTATTCGCCCTCTTGGGCCTGAAGCCACCTCTGTCGACTATCTTAAGCTTTTGGATTCAGCTTTTGGGACTGTTGAAGACGGCTTGTGCAATTCATGAACACTTTCCGAGATTATGGAGAAAAACCCTCTGCATATCTGCATCGTTTGCAGGTGGCGCTCAATCTCACAGTGCGTAGAGGCAGTCTAGAGCCACAGGAAGTGGACAAACAGCTTCTCAAGCAGTTTAACAAAGGCTGTTGGGATGATAATCTGCTAAAAGAGCTACAGCTGGAACTAAAAGATAAACATCCACCTGCGTATGCAGAGTTGTTGCTTCACCTTTGCACTGTTGAAAACAGACAAGAAGTTAAAAACACACGCATGAAAAAACATTTGGGCACCACAAAGCCAAGAGCAGCCTCCTACGAACAAACAGTCACCGAAACAAGTACAAATAGTGAAGTAGAGTCGGACAGTCTGAAAGAACTGAAAAAGCAAGTCGCTGATCTAAAAAGCCAATTAGCTGCTGTCGTGAAACAAAAGAAACAAGCACCACCAAAGAAAGACCCAACTAAGAAATCTGGAAATAAAAAACCTGACCATGCCAAACCTGAAAACTTACCTTCGTCCAGCAGTCCCAATACTAGGCCCAAACCATGATATTGCTTCCGCTGTGGCGAAGATGGGCATATTGTAGCCACTTGTGAGTCAGAGCCAAACCCTGCGCTTGTGGCTGCAAAACGCAAAGAACTAAGAGTAAAAAGACAGATTTGGGACAGTCGGAACCCCACATCGTCTTTAAAACTGAAGCCTACCCCTGTTGCGGGACAAACAGAGGCTAGTTCAGAGATGACCCGTCCCAAACCAAAAGCTCCATTCAAGACACGTGCTAAACTGAAGTCGCATTACAAAACAGACCCCTTTAACTTTCCTAATGGTCTAATTGGTACCAAAAGTACAGCCCAAGTGAAAGTGAATGGCTGTACTGTGAGCTGTTTGTTAGATACAGGCTCCCAGGTGACTACTGTCCCTGAGTCCTATTACAGACAGTACTTATCCAACCATGAGATTAAGCCACTTTTTGAGCTGTTAGAAGTGGAGGGAGCTAATGGTCAGAGTGTACCTTATTTAGGCTACATTGAAATGCATGTCACTTTCCCAAAAGATTTTCTCGGTATTGAAGCCGAAGTGCCAACACTTGCCTTAGTGGTTCCCGATGTACGTGCAGCTGATCAGTCCTTAGTGTTAATAGGGACAAACACATTAGATGTACTTTACGAGCTGTACTCTGATGCATGTTCTGAACTGCAGCCAACCATGTCACTTGGTTATAAGGCAGTGTTAAAAGTCCTTGAGCTACGGCACAGACAGTCCAAAGACACTAGCCTTGGTTTAGTGACCATGCGCAACAAAGAGCCACAGTTAGTTCCTGCAGGCCAAACAGTTTTTCTAGATGGCGCTGTAGCTGTGTCAGCCGGCAACAGTGAAAAATTTGTCTTGTTAGAACACCCGTTAATGTCAGCCTTACCTGGTGGTATCCTGGTAAAACCATGTCTCATACAGTAGACTTACCTGAAAGAGCACCTTACCTTGTTCCAGTTGTACTCACCAATGAGTCGGAACATGACGTAACAATCCCTCAGAAGTGTGTCATTGGAGAAATTTGTGCATATCAACGAGTCCTATCGCAAGAACACTCAGTGAAAGTTACAAAGTCCAAGACTGAACAAAAGTCCACTCTGAAGTTCAACTCTGACTCTTCCCCCATTAGCGCTGAATGGAAAGAGCGCCTAACAGAAAGACTCAGTCAAATGCCTGAAGTATTTGCACAAAACGATCTTGACTTTGGCAAAACGGATCGAATGAAACACTCAATCAAATTATCAGATGAAACACCGTTCAAACACAGAGCACATCCCATACATCCAAATGACCTGGAAGCGGTCCATAAGCATCTCAAAGAACTCCAACAAGCAGGCGTGATAAGAGAGTCCACTTCCCCATTTTCTTCACCTATTGTAGTGGTGCAAAAGAAAAATGGCGATGTCCGCCTTTGTATTGATTACAGGAAGCTTAACATGCAGACTGTAAAAGATGCTTACGCCCTCCCCAACTTGGAGGAAACGTTTTCCACCTTGACTGGTTCGCAGTGGTTCTCCGTCCTCGATTTAAAGTCGGGATACTACCAAATTGAGGTAGAGGAGCTGGACAAACCAAAGACGGCGTTCGTATGTCCCATGGGTTTTTGGGAATTCAATAGAATGCCCCAAGGCATTACAAACGCCCCCAGCACATTCCAGCGCCTCATGGAGAAATGCATGGGCGACATGAATCTGCATGAGGTGATTGTGTTCCTCGATGACATCATTGTATTCTCCAAGACGCCCGAAGAACATGAGGCTCGCTTAATGAAAGTTCTTAATTGCCTAAAAGAGTACAGGCTTAAACTCTCCCCTGAGAAATGCAGATTTTTTTCAAACTTCTGTCAGATACCTTGGTCACATTGTGTCCAGTAAAGGAGTTGAGACCAACCCCGAAAAAGTGAAAGCCCTAAGTACCTGGCCTGTTCCCCGTGATCTCAAACAGCTCTGCTCATTCTTAGGCTTTTCAGGGTACTATAGGCGGTTCATTAAGAACTATTCCAGCATCGGTAAGCCCCTCACTGACTTGACAGCAGGCTACCCTCCTTTGCGCAAAAGCACAAAGTCCAAAGCTAAGCCTGCCCAGTACCACGACCCAAAGACACCGTTTGGCGAGCGATGGACTTCTTCCTGTGATCTTGCATTCAAAACCATCATTGAAAAGCTCAGTACTGCGCCTGTCCTGGGTTTCGCTGACCCTCAGTTGCCATATACACTCCATACTGACGCCAGCACTAGAGGGCTGGGCGCCGCCCTCTATCAAGAGCAGGAGGGCCAGACTAGGGTCATAGCTTATACAAGCCGGGGGTTGTCTAGAAGTGAGTCCCGTTACCCCGCCCATAAATTGGAATTTTTGGCTCTAAAGTGGGCAGTAACGGAGAAGTTCGCAGACTATCTATATGGCAATCACTTTACCGTCATAACAGACAGTAACCCCCTGACGTACATCTTAACTACTGCAAAGATGGATGCCATGAGTTGTAGGTGGCTAGCTGCTCTGTCGATGTTTAACTTTAAGCTTCAATACAGAGCAGGCAAGCTTAACTCAGATGCAGATGGCCTCTCTAGGCGGCCACATGGTGAGTTACTTAATGACGCAGTGTCCCAAAAGGAGCTTGACCACATACAGCAGTTCACTCAAACTCACTTGTCTCTTCCTGAAAGCAGTTTAAGTTCCGAGGTAGTGTCTGCTATATGTGAAAAACACCTTGTCTGTAGCTCTCCAGACAACACCTTCCCTTTGGTTCACTCATTAGCCCTCTCTGTAGCCGCCATTCCAGATGGCTACGCCGATGAAGATGGCTGTGGTGGTCTTCCAGTTGTACTCCACATGACTCCTAAACAGATCAAAAACGAACAAAGAACTGACCCCTGTTTAAGAGAAGTGATTGCACAAATTGAAACTGGGCTAAAAGTTCCACCAACTGTACGAACTGAACTTCCTGACATCAACTTGTTACTCCGAGAGCTCAGTCGACTTGAAATGTGCAATGCCATCCTCTACCGCACTCGTCAAGATGGAGGAAATGTTACTTACCAGCTCGTCTTACCTGAACAGCTCCGCGATTCAGTCTTTCAAAGCCTCCACTGTGACATGGGCCATTTAGGCACAGAGCGTACTTTGGATCTCGCCAGAACAAGGTTCTATTGGCCTTGCATGGCGGCAGATATTGAAAAGAAGATCAAGACATGTAATCGCTGCGTAAGACGTAAAACTGCTCCAGAACGAGCTGCTCCGCTTGTCAACATCAAGTCCACACGACCGCTCGAACTTGTCTGTATGGATTTCCTGTCCATTGAGCCTGATCAAAGTAACACGAAGGTGTCACGGTGGCCCTCGAGAGCCACCATAAGTCACAAGTCACCGGTGAGTTGCAGTGATGTTTTATTGAGGGGTAAAGGAACAGAGGATAATACACACGACAATGAGGGTAGGATAATCACAGGGTAACTTACAAGGCAGATGACGAATGAACAGCTTCTGAGCCGGGGAATGCCCGATGCATCAGACGGTGTGACGTTCTGTTGGGAGATTAACGGAAGTATAACAAAGACTGCTGCATCGGGGTGCATTCAGCGTCCGCTTATAACACTGGTCACTAATGACCCCGAATGCAGCGCAGCTGTTGACTTTGACAGCAGGAAGCTCCACAGGGCGCTGTCACAATAAGAGCCCGGGGAGCTAGAAGGGACCCACTGCTGTCAAAGCCTGGAAAAGATAATGTATGACCCGAGCGTGGACGAGACCAGCACTCGGGTCATGACAGAAGGATGTGCTCGTGTTAACTGATCATTTCACGAAATACGCTATAGCCATCCCTACCAGCAATCAGAAAGCTCAGACCGTTGCAAAGGCACTTTGGGACAACTTTATAGTCCACTACGGGATACCCGAATGGTTACATAGTGATCAGGGTCCCGATTTTGAGTCCCATATCATAAAAGAACTCTGCAAAATCATGGGCATTCGCAAAATCCGGACGACTCCCTATCACCCCAGAGATAACCCAGTAGAACGTTTCAATAGAACGTTATTGAGCATGCTGGACACTCTGGAGGAAAAGAACAAAACTCATTGGCACAACTATGTGAAACCACTTGTACATGCGTACAATTGTACAAAAAATGACACTACTGGTTTTGCCCAGTATGAGTTAATGTTCAGTCTTCAGCCGAAATTGCCCATCGACCTCGCATTTGGGCTCCCGTTTCACAACAAAAGTTTCAAGTCATATTCACAGTACATTGAAAAACTGAAGATAACTCTACAAGAAAGCTACAAACTAGCAACAGAAAATGCTAACAAGATGGCTGAAAGAAACAAAACAAGATTTGATATGCGAGTGAAACCCTCAAAACTAGAACCAGGCGACAGAGTTTTGGTACATGCAGTCCGCCTCAGAGGCAAGCACAAACTAGCAGACAGGTGGGAAGCTGAAATCCACATTGTGGTGAGCCAAGCAGGTGACTTGCCTGTTTACACTATAAAACCTGAGACAAAAGATGGTCCTGTTCGCACCATTCACCGTGACCTCTTGCTTCCCTGTGGTTTTCTTGCCCTTGTTGAAGAAGAACCTGTCCAACCAAAACGTGTCCGAAAACCTAAGACAAGACAATCACTTGGACAAAGTGAGGAATGTGAGAATTCAGAACTGGAAAATGAAGATGTCTGTTGGTACAGAGAAGAACCAATCCAAACGCCCATAAAGCTCACTCGAGTTTATGAAATTCCTCATCCAAAGACATTCTTTAAAGGAGACATTCCTGCTGAAACTCACTTACCTGAGAATGACAACCAAATAGAAAATGTCACTTTACCTAGATGTGACAACTTACCAAATGATGGAAACCTGGAGGAAACTGAAACAAATGTGGAACCATCAAACAATGAGAATGGAACTGAAAGTGAAACCAACTCACCTGATAAAAGTACCTGTGATGAACCTGTGGAAGAAAAAGAACCTGAAAAAGAAGTCCCACAGACTGTGAGACGCTCCGAGAGGACAACCTCCCAGCCAGAAAGACTACAGTATAGTCGGTTGGGAGATCCCCTCGTAACTGTTGCCCAGTCCCTGTTTCAAGGACTAAATCTGGCTTTTACCAGAGCCTTAACAGAGACAGATCCTAAGATTACTCAAACCTGGCTTTTACCAGAGCTTTAACAGAGTCAGATCTTAGGAATATTCCCATGAACACTAGTTCTCCTGTCAGCACCATTTAGCTAATCCCATGCAAAGGGACTTGCATGATTCTAAGGGGGGATAATGTAACCCAGTGTTAAAAATGTGACGGAATTATGAGTGTCGATACCGCTTTAAGAGGAAGGGGGGGACACTCATTTCACAGTGGAAATGGATACTTTGAAGATGGGTATGTATCTACAATGTAAGTTCATAAAATGTGTTTGTGAATGGTTGGGAGCATTTTCTGGAAGGTTTTGATAGAGTCCCAAACGTTTTTATTTGGCGTTTTGGGCAACCAATGGCTGCGTTGTTAGCTTGGCAGCAACAGCCAATGGGGTCCCGCCAGCCAACGGGGTCACGCACTCTCTCCCTCGGTCTGTGCGTAATCCGCAGAACGCTCTTAGACACTGCCGAGACACGACTGAGAGAGACGATCACTCGCTGAGATGGAGACGCTGACGTGCAAATAGCAGCCTTTGCCTAGATAAAAATTGAGATTGATTGGGATCCAAAGGCTGTCGACGCCATTGAGCGCGGGAACTCCATTGACGCACGTGTCACCTAGCTTGGTCAGGTTTTTTTGTTTGGACTGGTTGGACCAGAAAACCGGGATTCTCCAGATCTGGATGGCGAGCCGAAGCCTGAATCAGATTTACCACTAGAGGTGGTCTAATTGATCATCTGGAAAGGACTCTAGAAGACTGTAAATACTGTAAATACATTTTGGGTATTTTATTTTTAATTTTTACCTCCGCCAGGAGGTAATGTTTTTGCCGATGTTTGTCTGTCTATTTGTTTGTCTGTTGGTTAGCAAGATAACTCAAAAAGTTTTGGACAGATTTCGATGAAACTTTCAGGCGTTGTTGGAAATGGTACAAGGAAGAACTGATTAAATTTTGGGGATGAGCCGGATCACCATCCAGAAGAAAACCGCCATTACAGAAAATGCCATTTTCGTCAATAACTACTGAACCACTAATCCTATCATTGTCAATCCAATTGCTAGTCATATGTTTTCATGGTCAAGGAATCTGAAAACGTACACACAAACACTGTATGGGGGGAACTGTGGCAGCCATTACGGAAAATGCCATTTTCGTGAATAACCACTGAACCACTAATCATATCATTGTCAATCCAATTGCTAGTCATATGTTTTCGTGGTCAAGGAATCTGAAAACGTACACACAAACACTGTATGGGCGGAACTGTGGCCGCCATTACCGAAAATGTCATTTTCATGAATAACTACTGAACCACTAATCCTATCATTGTGAATCCAATTGCTAGTCATATGTTTTCATGGTCAAGGAATCTGAAAACGTACACACAAACACTGTATGGGGGGAACTGTGGCGCTTGGCGGAGGTCTGCGCTCTCCGAGTGCTTTTCTAGTTTATTTATTGTGACAAGTGTGTGTTTTTTTCTGATTGTACATATTTGTAAATAATACACATTTGTTAAAATAATATATATAGTTGCAAGTTCTATACGGGTATGTGTGTCATCTGTTGTTGCACCTCCCAGGCTCCTACGAACCTGTAGTCGGTCTGATCTGGCCCAATTATCCTTTTTGTCCAGGTAGAACCAAAAAGGGTACTACACCTAGGGTTAGTAAGGATTACACTTCCCACCCCAAAGACCTGAACAGATACAGACCAGTGGCTCTGACGTTTCACATGATGAAGACCCTGGAGAGACTGCTCCTTGCTCACCTCCGCCTCCTGGTGGGACCAGCTATGGATTCACTCCAGTTCGCCTACCAGCATGGCATTGAGGTGGAGGATGCAGTGATCTTCCTCCTTCACTGTTCCCTGTCCCACCTGGAGAAGCCTGGGAACGTGGTGAGGATCACGTTCTTTGACTTCTCCAGTGCTTTCAACACCATCCAACCGATGATCCTGAAGGACAAGCTGCTGTGCGCAGGAGTGGACCAGCACCTGTCATCATGGATCCTGGACTACCTCACTAACCAGCCACTGTTTGTGAGAACCCGGGACTGTGTGTCCAACACGATCATCGGCAGCACGCCCCCCCCCCCCCCACAGGGAATGGTTTTGGCTCCCTTCCTGTTCACCCTTTATACTGCGGACTTCTCACACAACACAACACACTGCCATCAACAGAAGTTCTCTGACGACTCTGCAATTGTCAGCCTCATCTCCAACAGATATGAAGCTAAGTACAGAGGACTTATCCAGGATTTCGTGGACTGGTGCCATCGGAACTGCCTCCAGATCAACACGAGGAAAACTAAGGAGCTGGTGGTGGACTGCCGCAGGCAAGGACAACCCTTCACAGCACCAGTAAACATCCAGGGAAAAGACATTGAGATGGTGACATCCTACAAGTACCTAGGTGCTCATCTGAACAATAAACTAGACTGGTCACACAATACCGACACACTCTACAAGAAGGGACAGCGCAGGCTGCTCCTACTGAGGAGGCTCAGGTCTTTTGGTGTACAAGGGGCACTGCTGAAGACATTCTACGACACGGTGGTGGCATCAGCCATCACTTTTGGAGTGGTCTGCTGGGGCAGTGGCATTACTGCAGCCGATAGGAAGAGACTGAACAAACTGATCAAGAAAGCTAGCTCTGTCCTGGAGCAGCGCCTTGACCCAGTGGAGGAGATAGGAGAGAGAAGGATGGTGGCTAAACTGTCATCTGTGCTGGAGTCCGAGTCCCACCCTATGCAGGACATACTGAATTTTTTTTTTTTTTTTTGTTACTTATTTGTACCCGTAGGTAGACTTGGTTTGCAGTCTGGTGACAAGCCACCGGCTGCTGGTCGCTGCGTGCGCGAGCGCCCTAAACCTACATGTTGGGGTTTTTTTGGTGTGCGGGAGGAAACCGGAGAAATCCCGGAGTAAACCCGCGCAACACAGGGAGAACATGCAAACTCCACACAGCTCACTGTTGGTCGGGGGCTGGGATCGAACCCACGATCTCATGATCCCCGCGGTCCCCCGGCCGAGGGTAAAACTGTGCTGCCACAGTGCTAAACCACTGCGCCACCGTGCAGCCAATGCATTGAGGAGCTCATTTAGCAGTAGACTACATCATCCTAGGTGCGTGACCGAGAGTTTTCACAGGTCCTTCCTACCTACGGCTGTCAGACTGTATAGCCTAAGCAGGGCTGCTCGCAGAGATAGCAAAAAAATGTGGCGACCTAATAGTATTGAATGCAAAAGACGCAACAGACTTACACAAATGGTCCCCTCCAGTATACAACTAGGACAATATCAGTCGCTACGGAGGGTGACAATATGTATGGGTACATATTCATACTAGTGTAACGTCGGGGCCGTGTTAAGGGGGGCAGGGATTTCCCAGCATGCTTTACCAGATGAAAACGTTACTGTGTGTGTGTTATTACTGAGTTATTATACTGCTGTGTCATTATAACACAGCAGTGTTTATAGGCAGGATTAGGGCAAGATGTATCATGTGTTGTATAACCATGATTGAAACGGAGGTCTGGGAGAATGACCTCCCCTCCTGTCTGTGCTCAGTGTTGTTGGGGTTGGGTGTGTGTAAAATAAAACCTGTTCGTCACAACTATCTGCTCCTCTTCTTTGTGGAACCACGCATATGTCACACTATGTAGGATAACTAAATAGACGGTTATGCTGTTTGGTCCATCTAGCTACAATGCTCCGCACTGTGTATATATACATTTATGTGTACATATGTATATTCACTGCTCTTATTTTCTTATCTTCAAAATTATTGCTCTGAGTGTTGCTATCCCTGTGCTGTTGCAATCCTGGAATTTCCCCATTGTGGGACTAATAAGGGCTTAAGTTGATTTATTTCAGTAATTCAATTCGAATAAATTCAGTATACAAAGTGATATATTTCACTTGTTTATTTCTTTTAATTTTGGTGGTTATCTTATCTTATCTTATGGATGGATGGATGGATTTTCCATGCTAAAAAAGCCTGTTGATAAAATTTTGATCATTTTAGAGGAGCTTTGTTACCCTATAATTGCACATGAGTCGAAAACGTAAACCACCCAGTTTTCTGAAACTGTTCGGGATAAAACACCAAACTGAATCAGGGTCTTTAGGACACTCTTTAATCCATTTGATTTTAAACATGTTATTTAGGTCAAAATTTAATAGTTCAAATTCACATTCTTTCCTGGATCCTGAAAGAACATCTTTCCTTAAATGATGATGTTTATTTTTCCACGACAAATCATTTTAATTGAAATTTAATTCTGTAGGAAGCTAATATATGCCACTTATGCTTGAGCGGGTGGTGGGCGGGGATTTGGTAAATTGCATTTCTTATTGGTTGCTTTCCCACGTGACTTCAGACGTCAACAACAAAGTGGAGTTTGAGCAACGCTATAAATATGACAAGCGACTTCTTGTTTTTGACGTCTTCACTTGAAATACAGTAGTTGATCTTTTCATACTTAGCCGTGAGTATTATTTCATGTCACACGCAGCGGTTGTATTGTACACGGAGAGTACCTGCAAAGCTAACCTGAACTAGCCAGCTGTTAGCTAAACAGCTGACGAGCTAACGTGCTATCATTTGTGCAACTACCGTTTAACATAAGTATTACCACGTGACTTTTATGCTTATTTACTGTGCACAGGTGTTATTAATTCAGCATGTCTTCGTTTAGGAAACGACAATGGAGGCCTGCAAATCGTCTGCCGCGACCATGCAGGTGAGCTTCGTGTGTCAGCGCTGCTCGCAGCCGCTCAAACTGGACACGTCCTTCAATGTGTTGGACCGGGTCACCATCGGGGAGCTCACCGGTATGTTATGAGATGTGCCAAACCTTGTAGTGTAACTTGAGCCAAACTCATATGTGAGATTGATCCATTGTTTGACCTCTGCCCTTCCTCAGCACCTCTGGTCACTGTAACCCCCAGCAAACAGGCAGAAGCCAGCGAGGGGGCGACTGCTCCAGAGGTGCGTCTGCTGATCGCTGCTTGGTTTTCATTCTGAGAGTGGATTCCTAGTTTGACCCACATTCTCTTTGCAGGAAACTTTTGAAGAGAACAAACAAGACGGAGTGTCAAGAAAATATGTCCCTCCTGCAAGGTGAGCACAAAAAAACTTCCAACCTAAAGTGATTCTAGTTCACATTTATTGATGATTCTTAAATTGGCTCCATTTGTGCATACAAGGGATTATAAAGCCCTTCACAGCTCGGGGCATGCAGCTTCTGGGCTCTTCCTTCCCGAGTTGGTGCTGTCGCAATTAAACTTTCTTTTTGTAAGTATAACGAGCTCCAAAGTCTTAGTATGTGACTATTTGGCTTTTAACTTCCAAAAACACACCACAGATATGTTGAGCAAAATAAAATGGGGGAAAAAATTTTTTTAACAAGGCAAGGCTCACAATAGTTCATGTAAAGAGCGGTTTCTGTGCAGAGAAACTAGAAACGCTGAGAAAACTGAGGCTTATGGTTCTTTTGTCATGTTGACCATGTTAACAACTGTGCCAGGTTGGCTTTTAAGTTCTTATTTAAAGAAATTTTAAAAAAAAAACAACTTGACATGTGACCAAAATGAAATGTGCTCAAACAACAAATTGACTAATGGACAAGTGCTCGTGATGCAGGCTTATGCAACAGGTAAACAAACAGTAGTTTGGGAAGAAAAACGTGAAAATCTGGCTTGGAAAAGGGGCAGCAGGATTAACAAGGTGAGAAGATTGGGACCTTACTGTTATCTAGTTGAACTGAGAGACACCCTGGGGAGAATCCTTTGTTTTTAAGAACATTCAGGAATCTGTTTTCCCATTGACGGTTTCAGGCATAGGCTTTCACAATCATGCAACTGATTAAAACAAGGACTAAATCTGGTGTGGTATGTTACATTTACCATTTGAATGTATTTTGGGTATTTCAAATGGTATAGAAGAAAACAATTAAAATAAGAATCTGTTAGTTTACACAGCATCAAGCGAGAAGAGGGGGGGGGGAAGCTATACTAATACCTACAATAAAAGTAACTAATTAACGACCCTCCCTCCCCCCCAAAAAAGCACAAACTGTTAGAAAATAATTAAAAGACATGTTTGAACATGAATAATCAGATTACTTAACAGAATTTGAAATGCAAGAGTTTGTATCCAAATTCTACCTTTTTTTTTTTTTTTAGTTTCAGTTGAATGGCTTTCTGGGAGAACTGGAGGTTTTTGTCTTCTGCTTGGTTAATTATGAGTTGGCCAGTTTCGTGGTTGAAAGCACCAATTAGATTCAGACCATTTTAGTGGTCTTTGGGCAGCACGGTGGTGCAGTGGCTAGCACTGTTGCCTTACAGCTAGAAGGTTCCTGGTTTGAATCCCCAGGTTGGCAGGGGTTGTAACCTTTCTGTGTGGAGTTTGCATGTTCTCCCTGTGCTGCGTGGGTTTACTTCGGGGGCTCTGGTTTCCTCCCACAATCCAAAGACATGCATGTTAGATTAATTGGCTGTTCTAAATTGTCCCTAGATATGTTTCCTATAGGCCCTTAGAATAGAGGGTTAGTATTAGTGAAAGCGCTTTGAGTGGTCTTTGTGGCTAGAAAAGTGCTATATAAGTGCAGGTTAGTTAGTCTTTCGTTCTGAGATGGGGTCCTTAAAATCTTTAGGGTTGGATATATATATATATTTATTAAAAAAAACTTGTGACAAAATTAGCAACCCTTTTTCCTTGGAATCACACTGAATTACCATATTTGTGCATGTCACACAAATGTGACCTGTGCTGGCAAAATGAGTCACAATGAGGAAATTTTCAAAACTGAGGTTTTATTTTCATATTCTGTATTGAAAGACCTTCAAAATGATATTTAATTTGTAGGAATTGGGCAAAAACTGACCAGCAACAAGTTGATTTTGTTTATATCTTGGCTGGTTTGAAAACTCTCATTTGATGGGTCCTGGGTTATGTCTTCCGGGGGAAAAAAACGTGTATTTTTAGAAAGTGAGCCTGGGTCTTTGTGCATTCCTCTTTTATATCTTTATTCTCATGCATCAAGACTCTGAACTTCCGACCATAATAATTGATGTTTGAACAAAGAACTGTGTGGTACATTAACATGACATAACGCCGGTGCCTCCAACACCTTTCTTCTCTCCGTGGCTCCAGTGTCTTACTCTTCTCCCCCTGGGGGGGTGCATAGAACAAACAGTCCCATCTGATACCCCCTGGTGACACCACCTTTGGTCCATTGTCCAAATTCTTCCCCCTGTCCAATCCTCTTCCCCCTGCCCCCTCTGGGTGGAGAAGCCCCCACAGTGTGATGTTTATCTGTGACAATTGCCAAATCTGCACCATATCCCCCTATTCCACCAGTCATTTTATCATCAGATGCTAGAAAATGGCCGGGCTGTTCACACCTGTCTTGCATGTTGAAAGTATTTTTCTTTTGGTCTCCAATCACAATTTAGTTTCCTAGGTCCCCAACCCCTCGCAAAGTTGTCTTAGTTTGACTTGTGGAAACTAAATTGAGAAGGGTTCAAGACACTTGTGACAAGTCTCACTATTTTGATAGACAATTTGTCGCACACATTTTTTGAACATGTTCAGAATTCCTGCAACACAAGAGCCGAGGACCTGTGACACACGAGATGAAATTGCGAACCCCTGCCATCGTTGGCAGAGATTTTGGAAACTCACAAATGCTGTTCTCCAGCTAGTCGTGAGCACTGGGCTGCAACAGCTTGAGATTAATTGGAGACCGGCGTTCTCAAGGGAGTTTGCAAAATGTCTCCAAACATTCTCAGTGGTTCCCCATTTCCCTCTCCCGAGTTGCAGGGTCTTGCACTCGTCTCGCAGGAATTTTGAACATGTTCAAAAAAACTTGTGCGACAGCTTTTCTCTCAAAATAGTGTTGAGTCATTGCAGGGTGTCTCAAACCCATCTCAACCTCAACTTGAACTTTACTCAAGTCATTTTCCACGAGTCCGAAAGTATGAGAAAAGTAAGACAACTTAGCAGTGGGTTGGGGACCTACGTAGGAATCTAAATTCTGACTGATCAGAGAGGTGCAGCGGCAGGCAGCAGTTTATTATTGCACCAAATCCCAGCCCCTGACCAACAGTGATCTGTGTGGAGTTTGCATGTTCTCGCGAATCTGCGTGGGTTTACGCCGGGATTTCTCCGGTTTCCTCCCACAGGCCAAAAACATGCAGGTTAGGTTAATTGGAGACTCTAAAGTGGCCCTAGGTGTGAATGTGTGTGTGAATAGTTAA
The DNA here is from genome assembly GCA_020510985.1 of Pholidichthys leucotaenia. NCBI lineage: Eukaryota > Metazoa > Chordata > Actinopteri > Cichliformes > Pholidichthyidae > Pholidichthys > Pholidichthys leucotaenia. The sequence goes on from CM035836.1 coordinate 398,988,855, forward strand.
GGGCTGGCGCCTGTGGCTGCTTCATCCATCCAGGTGGATGCCCTCAATTTCCCCTCTGGGGATCAATAAAGTGTACAAAATCAAAAAAAAAAAATAAATCATCCAATCTCTCCATTGTCATGTTGTTTATGTATCTGCTTGTCATTTACTGATGTGAAAAATGTAGAGTTGCTATTATGAGTTTCGTTGCTAGCTGTAAATTTGGGGATCAGACTAATTCCTGGTCTTTTTCCTGTATTGGAGCTGGAATTGACAAGTAGTTATATATGGTTTTACTATTATTTTAGGGATTGCCAAGCATGTTTATTGTATACAGTACATGTCTGTATTGTGTTAAATCATTTTGTGTGCACTTCTGTACAATACTCTAGGAGAGAAGCTGCAGTGAAAATTTTTTTTTTTTTTTTTTTCTATTGTTGTGGTTCCCAGGCATTTTGTGTGTACAGTGGTGTGAAAGTGTTTGCCCCCCCTTTCCTGATGTCTCATTTTTTTTGTAGGTTTGTCACACTTAAATGTTTCAGATCATCAAACAAATTTAAATATTGGACAAAGATGACACAATTAAACACAAAATGCAGTTTTTAAATGAAGGTGTTTATTAAGGGAAAATAAAATCCAAACCTACATGGCCCTGTGTGTGTGTGGGGGGGAGTGATTGCCCCCAAACCTAATAACTGGTTGGGCCACCCTTAGCAGCAACAACTACAATCAAGCATTTGCAATAACTGGCAATGAGTCTTATACAGCGCTGTGGAGGAATTCTGGCCCACTCATCTTTACAGAATTGTTGTAATTCAGCTACATTGGAGGGTTTTTGAGCATGAAACGCCTTTTCAAGGTCATGCCACAGCATTTCAGTCAGGTTCAGGTCAGGACTTTGACTAGGCCAGAATCAGAATCAGATTTATTGCCATTGTTCATGTAATACACAAACTAGGAATTTGTCTCGGTGCCTTGCTGCAACATTAAAAACATAATGAGAAAAAGGGATAAACTAAAAAACTAAAGGACTAGAAATGTGCAATAAGTGTAGAAAAATAAGTAATAATAAGTAATAATAATACTAGTAATAATGAGTAGTACGAGTCAAGGCAGTTTTAAAAAATTAGCATGTAGCAGATAATGTGAAGTACCACATAGTGCAGTCAATAATGCAACAGAAAAACAGTGATGATTGACATGAGTCTGGTTGAGCTGCTGTACATAGTGCACGAGAGTCAAAAGTCACTTAGTGTTCAGCAGTCTGATGGCAGAGGGGAAAAAGCTGTTCATGTGCCGGGAGGTTTTAGTCCAAATGGACCGAAGCCTTCTACCTGAGGGGAGGGGGGCAAACAGCACGTGACCAGGATGTGAAGGATCGGCTATGATCCGGCCAGCACGCCTCCGGGTCCTGGAGATGTACAGGTCCTGGAGAGATGGGAGCTCGCAGCCTATCACCTTCTCAGCAGTGCGCACGACGCGCTGCAGCCTTAGTCTGTCGGCCACTCCAAAGTCTTCATTTTGTTTTTCTTAAGCCATTCAGAGGTGGACTTGCTGGTGTGTTTTAGATTAGATTCAACTTTGTCATTACACATGTATGAATACAAGGTAACAAAACACAGTTTAGCATCCAATCAGAAGTGCAAAGGACAGCAGTGCAGTATATACAGTAATTAACAGTATGTGCAATTTAAGCAAATATATGCAGCAGTGCAGAAAGTTAAGAGTACTGTTATGTGCAAATAATGTACAATAAGTTAGATGGGCAGTTATGTACAGGTGAGGATGGTAAGATGATGGTAAGAGTCAGCGGGGAACTAAGTTCAATCACGTGACAGCTGTTGGAAAGAAACTGTTCCTAAACCTGCTGGTTCTAGTCCGAAGGCTTCTGAAACGCCTTCTGGAGGGGAGAAGCCTGGAACAGTCCATGAGCATTTGGATCATTGTTCAGCTGCAGAACCCAAGTGCGCTTCAGCTTGAGGTCACGAACAGATGGCCGGACATTCTCCTTCAGGATTGTTTGGTAGACGGCAGAATTCATGGTTCCATTTACCACAACAAGTCTTCCAGGTCCTGAAGCAGCAAAGCAGCCTCAGACCATCACACTACCACCACCATATTTTACTCTTGGTATGACGTTCCTTTTCTGAAATGCTGTTACTTTTATGTCAGATGTAATGGGACACACACCTTCCAAAGTTCAACTTTTGTCTCATCAGTCCAGAGTATTTTCCTAAAAGTCTTGGATCATCAAAATATTTTCTGGCAAAACTGAGACGAGCCTTTGTTCTTTTTGCTCAGCAGTGGTTTTCGTCTTGGAATTCTGCCATGTAGGCCATTTTTGCCCAGTCTCTTTCTTATGGTGGAGTCATGAAGGCTGACCTTAACTGAGGCAAGTGAGGCCTGCAGTTCTTTGGATGTTGTTGTGGGGTCTTTTGTGACCTCTTGGATGAGTCATTGCTGCACTCTTGGGGTAATTTTGGTCAGCAAGCCACTCCTGGGAAGGTTCACCACTGTTCCATGTTTTTGGCATTTGTGGATAATGGCTCTCACTGTGGTTCGCTGGAGTCCCAAAGCTTTAGAAATGGTGAGAAAATTGAACTCAGTTTTCCAAAGATGTGATAAACCACAGTTAATTTTTTTTTTTTTTTTTTTTACCCTTAACAAACACTTTCAATTAAAAACTGCATTTTATGTTTACTTGTATTATCTTTGTCTAATTAAGTTTGTTTGTTTGATCTGAAACATTTAAGTGTGACATACAAAAGAGAAATCAGGAAGGGGGCAAACACTTTTTCACACCTGTGTGTGTGTGTGTGTGTGTGTGTGCATTCACACCAGGGTAGTCCGGGAATCTCGGTTCAACTCAGCAGGGAATGGCGAGAATTTTCACACCTTCGTCTGTTCGGTTTGCGTTCATACAGCATTTCACAAAAGCAGACCAAACTGCTTGGACAACGTCCCACAGTTACAACAGCTGCTCGTCAGTTGTGCTGTAGCCGAAGCCACCACTGACCAGGAACAAAATCTCGGTGAAGAAGTGAAATCCGGCTCATCGATTGGCCAGGACCGGTGTGATGCCGAGAATTGCTTGCTTGCCAAAAATTGCATCCCATGCACCAAAACTATAAAATATAACACTACAGCCAGGCTTGTAACAATTTGTGCAATTTTTAGAAGTACCCATTATGCAGTTTTTAGAAATACAAATTATTACCTCTTGTAAATTATCTTTCAATTATGTTTATTCGACTATGGGATGCAATTCTTGGCAAGTAAGCAATTCTCAGCATAACGCTGTTCCCTTCAGTAAGGTGTTTATGCGCCACAGACTGATAAAAATGAAAAGCTCCGCTGTCTAAACCCCCATGCCGCCATCAGTGTTTTTAAAAATGTCTGTATTCTTGTGTGTAGCCACAAGCAGCTGAGAAATCTGGTTCTTAGACCAAATATCTATCGGATCGTGTATCTCACTCCTCACTTGTCACTACTCAAAGTCCATCCATCCATCCATCCATCCATCTTCTACCGCTTTTCCGGAGGTCCGGGTCGCGGAGGCAGCAGTTCAAGCAGAGAAGCCCAGGCTTCCCTCTCCCCAGCCACCTGCTCCAGCTCTTCAGAGGGGATACCAAGGCGTTCCCAGACTAGCTGGGAGACATAGTCTCTCCACCGAGTCCTGGGTCTGCCCCGGGGTCTCCTCCCAGTGGGACGTGCCTGAAACACCTCAAATGGGAGGCGTCCAGGAGGCATCCTAATCAGATGCCCATACCACCTCAACTGACTCCTTTCAATGTGGAGGAGCAGCGGTTCTACTCTGAGCCTCTCCCGGATGACTGAGCTCCTCACCCTATCTCTGAGGGTGAGTCCAGCAATCCTACGGAGAAAGCTCATTTCAGCCGCTTGTATCCGCGATCTCGTTCTTTCGGTCATTACCCAAAGCTCGTGACCATAGGTGAGAGTAGGACTCAAAGTCCAAGTGACATTTTTTTTTTTTAAAAACTTTTCTCCTCGGTTTTCTCCAGTAAAAGTATTTCTTGGATCCGTGCGGTTGACTTTATTTCCTACCCAAAATGGAGGCTGAAGAACCTGGAGCTCTTCAGCTGAATCGGGATGTTGGATTCATTTACCCACGGATTCCTACCACAGACGTGCTGCCACAGAAGCACACATCAGGTTTTCAGCAGGGACTTTTTCAGGGGAGTGGGAACTTTGTCTGCATCTCACCCAGATGGTGAATTCATGTGTTTACACTGAGTTATAATGTAATCGTGTGGCGTGAAAAATTTGCTCGTTTGCGTTTGATGTGAAGGCACCTTTACAGTTAACGCCACTTTCTCTTCTCACTTTGTGTTGCTGTGGTTACGCAAACACTGAGGGGCACGGCCACCCTTTGTCCGCTGGATACTCTTTGTATTCACATGGCAAGCAAAGTGCACCAGACTGCGTTTGCAAGCAGAGACCCCCCCCCCCCTTTTGGGGGACCAGAGTTCGCTTGCTTGGTGCTGCACCAGAGTTCCAGCGCGTGTTCAGATGGCGCCAAATGAACCAAACTATCCACGGAATACACACTTCGGTCCTTTAATCTGGACCAAACAGTGGCCGTGTGAATGTGCTGTATGTGTGTGTGTGTGTGTGTGTGTGTGTGTGTATATACAGTGGGGCAAAAAAGTATTTAGTCAGCCACCAATTGTGCAAGTTCTCCCACTTGAAAGATGAGAGAGGTCTCGAATTTTCATCATAGGTATACCTCAACTATGAAAGACAAAATGAGAAAAAAAAAATCCAGAAAATCACATTGAAGGATTTTTAATGAATTAATTGGTAAATTCCTCAGTAAAATAAGTATTTGGTCACCTACAAACAAACAAGATTTCTGCCTCTCACAGACCTGTAACTTCTTCTTTAAGACGCTCCTCTGTCCTCCACTCGTTACCTGTATTAATGGCACCTGTTTGAACTCGTTATCAGTATAAAAGACACCTGTCCACAACCTCAAACAGTCAGACTCCAAACTCCACTATGGCCAAGACCAAAGAGCTGACAAAGGACACCAGAAACAAAATTGTAGACCTGCACCAGGCTGGGAAGACTAAATCTGCAATAGGTAAGCAGCTTTGTGTGAAGAAATCAACTGTGGGAGCAATTATTAGAAAATGGAAGACATACAAGACCACTAATAATCTCCCTCGATCTGGGGCTCCACGCAAGATTTCACCCCGTGGGGTCAAAATTATCACGAGAACGGTGAGCAAAAATCCCAGAACCACATGGGGGGGACCTAGTGAATGACTTGCAGAGAGCTGGGACCAAAGTAACAAAGGCTACATCAGAAACACACTACGCTGCCAGGGACTCAAATCCTGCAGTGCCAGACGTGTCCCCCCTGCTTAAGCCAGTACATGTCCAGGCCCGTCTGAAGTTTGCTAGAGAGCATTTTGATGATCCAGAAGAGGATTGGAAGAATGTCATATGGTCAGATGAAACCAAAATAGAACTTTTTGGTAAAAATTCAACTTTTCATGTTTGGAGGAGAAAGAACACCATACCTACTGTGAAGCATGGGGGTGGAAACATCATACTTTGGGGCTGTTTTTCTGCAAAGGGACCAGGACGACTGATCCGTGTAAAGGAAAGAATGAATGGGGCCATGTATCGTGAGATTTTGAGTGAAAACCTCCTTCCACCAGCAAGGGCATTGAAGATGAAACGTGGCTGGATCTTTCAGCATGACAATGATCCCAAACACACCACCTGGGCAACGAAGGAGTGGCTTCGTAAGAAGCATTTCAAGGTCCTGGAGTGGCCTAGCCAGTCTTCAGATCTCAACCCCATAGAAAATCTTTGGAGGGAGTTGAAAGTCTGTGTTGCCCAGCGACAGCCCCAAAACATCACTGCTCTAGAGGAGATCTGCATGGAGGAATGGGCCAAAATACCAACAACAGTGTGTGAAAACTTTGTGAAAACTTACAGAAAACGTTTGACCTCTGTCATTGCCAACAAAGGGTATTTAACAAAGTATTGAGATGAACTTTTGTTATTGACCAAATACTTATTTTACCGAGGAATTTACCAATTAATTCATTAAAAATCCTTCAATGTGATTTTCTCAATTTTTTTTTTTTTTTTTTTTTTTCTTATTTTGTCTCTCATAGTTGAGATATACCTATGATGAAAATTGAAGACCTCTCTCATCTTTTAAGTGGGAGAACTTGCACAATTGGTGGCTGACTAAATACTTTTTTACCCCACTGTATGTATGTAATATAGTTTTACATCAGACAATAAAATGATCACTGGAATGGAGAGGCACCCTGTATTTATAAGGTAGAGATTGTGCAATTGGCACAGATATGTCGCATGAGTGTTGGGCAGCTATTGCAGCAGGGCTGTTACAAGTGCAAAAAAACCCTAAATTTTGTCTTGTGCCTGTTGTGAAAATGTCATGCAAGTGTTGCAGGACATTTTCGCAACATGTCTGCAAACACCCTGAGAACTCTGGCCAAGAACTCACTGGGAGTTTATGCAACATTATTGCAATATTCGTGATTCCAAGTGAAAATTGTCGCAAGTTCTCAGATTTGTCACGTTTTGTTTTTATCTCCTAACTAGTGCACTGCCCATAGAATGAAAGTATTCCTGTCTGAAACGGGTATCCCAATCAGGCGTTACAGGCCCAAATGTAGGCTGTGTTTGAAAGTGGAATACAGAGGTGTAGGCAATCACATGTTAGACTTTGACAAATATAATTTAAAAAAAAAAAATTAAAAAAAATTGTGTACTTTATTGATCGCCAGAGGGGAAATTCAGGGCAATCACCTAGATGGATGAAGCAGCCACGGTACGGCGCCATCCCTTCACCATTCACACCTAGGGCCACCTAACTTGCATGTTTTTGGCCTGTGGGAGGAAACCGGAGTACCAGGGGTAAACCCATGCAGACTCGGGGAGAACATGCAAACTCCACACAGAAGGGTCACTGATGGTTGGGGGTGGGATCGATCCCATGACCTTCTCACTGTACTAACCACTGCGCCACCGAGCTGGAGTAAATGGCACTAAGATTTGTGATTGTGTGAATATTGATTACAGAATACCTAAATATTGAAAATGAATGGGACATCTAATATTAGACTGTCTCAGATCCCTTGTTTGTCAGATCGCTTATTTGTCTGATCTTCTGTCACTTGTAAAATAAGTATTTGCTCAATAACAAAAGTTCATCTCAGTACTTTTATATACCCTTTGTTGGCAATGATGGAAGTCAAACGTTTTCTGTAAGTCTTCACAAGGTTTTCACACACTGTTGCTGGTATTTTGGCCCATTCCTCCATGCAGATCTCCTCTAGAGCAGTGATGTTTTGGGGCTGTCGCTGGGCAACACGGACTTTCAACTCCAAAGATTTTCTATGGGGTAGAGATCTGGAGACTGGCTAGGCCACTCCAGGACCTTGAAATGCTTCGTAAGAAGCATTTCAAATGATCCCAAACACACCCGGGCAGTGTGTTTGGGATCATTGTCATGCTGAAAGACCCAGCCACGTTTCATCTTCAATGCCCTTGCTGATGGAAGGAGGTTTTCATTCAAAATCTCACGATACATGGCCCCATTCATTCTTTCCTTTACACGGATTAGTCGTCCTGGTCCCTTTGCAGAAAAACGGCCCCAAAGCATGATGTTTCCACCCCCATGCTTCACTGTAGGTATGGTGTTCTTTCTCCTCCAAACACGACAAGTTGAATTTTTACCAAAAAGTTCTATTTTGGTTTCATCTGACCATATGACATTCTCCCAATCCTCTTCTGGATCATCCAAATGCTCTCTAGCAAACTTCAGACGGGCCTGGACATGTACTGGCTTAAGCAGGGGGACACGTCTGGCACTGCAGGATTTGAGTCCCTGGCGGCATAGTGTGTTACTGATGGTAGCCTTTGTTACTTTGGTCCCAGCTCTCTGCAGGTCATTCACTAGGTCCCCCCATGTGGTTCTGGGATTTTTGCTCACCATTCTCGTGATCATTTTGATCCCACGGGGTGAGATCTTGCGTGGAGCCCCAGATCGAGGGAGATTATCAGTGGTCTTGTATGTCTTCCATTTTCTAATAATTGCTCCCACAGTTGATTTCTTCACACCAAGCTGCTTACCTATTGCAGATTCAGTCTTCCCAGCCTGGTGCAGGTCTTCAATTTTGTTTCTGGTGTCCTTTGACAGCTCTTTGGTCTTGGCCATAGTGGAGTTTGGAGTCTGACTGTTTGAGGTTGTGGAAAGGTGTCTTTTATACTGATAACGAGTTCAAACAGGTGCCATTAATACAGGCAACAAGTGGAGGACAGATGAGCCTCTTAAAGAAGTTACAGGTCTGTGAGAGCCAGAAATCTTTCTTGTTTGTAGGTGACAAATGCTTATTTTACCGAGGAATTTACCAATTAATTCATTAAAAATCCTTCAATGTAATTTTCTGGATTATCCCCCCCCCCCCCTCATTTTGTCTCTGATAGTTGAGGTATACCTATGATGAAAATTGGAGACCTCATCTTTTAAGTGGGAGAACTTGCACAATTGGTGGCTGACTAAATACTTTTTTGCCCCACTGTATTAAAGATAATGGTGTATCTTGCGCTTTGGGGAATGGAAGTTCATTCATTATAATTAGTTTATATCACTGTTTAGTGTAATATTGAATTTCTTCTGTATATTGTCAGTCTCATGCAGTACTATAACAGGACATGTTTAGAGATATTTGAGACCCATTGTAGTGCATCAGTTTATGTATTTTAGCAATATTTTTTTTTTTTTTTTTTTTTTTTTTTTAAACTAATCAACCGAATTGGATTCAACTTTATTGTCATTACACATGTATGAATACAAGGTAACGAAACACAGTTTAGCATCCAGTCAGAAGCGCAAAGGACAGCAGTGCAGTATATACAGTAATTGACAGTATGTACAATTTAAGCAAATTTATGCAGATAGGTCAGTGTAGAAAGTTAAGAGTACTGTTATGTGCAAATAATGTACAATAAGTTAGGTGGGCAGTTATGTACAGGTGAGGATGGTAAGAGATGGGAATAAGTTAGCATAAATTACAGAAGAGCAAAGTACAGGTGAAGTGAGGCAAGTAGCAGACAATCTTATCTAATAATACAGAGTGGTAATATGCAGAAACAGTATGTAGTTAAATATGTGATAATATACAGAAGAGCAGTATGCATCAATATATGACAATATGCAGATATGATATATATATGTGTGTGTGTATACAGTTTGAGGAAGCACGGGGGGGTGTTAAAGGGGAGAGAAGTGGAGGTTCAGCGGGGAACTAAGTTCAATAGCGTGACAGCTGTTGGAAAGAAACTGTTCCTAAACCTGCTGGTTCTAGTCTGAAGGCTTCTGAAACGCCTTCCGGAGGGGAGAAGCTGAAATGGTCCATGAGCAGGATGGTTGGAGTCCCTAAGAATGCTGCGTGCCCGGCGCAGACATCTTTTCCTGTAGACTTCCTCTGTAACTGGAAGTGGAGTCCCTGTGATGCGTTGGGCGGTTTTCACCACCTGCTGCAGCACCTTACGGTCAGCAACAGAGCAGCTTCCATATCAGACTGTGACATAGTTGGTCAGGGTGCTCTCTATCACGCAGGGGTAGAAGTTGCCCAGAATGTCAGTTGACAGATGGTTCTTCTTCAGTGTCCTCAAGAAGAGGCGCTGATGGGCCTTCTTGATCAGGCTGGTGGTGTTAACTGACCAGGACAGGCCCTCCAAGATGTGGGTCCCCAGGAATTTGATGCTGGAGACACGTTCAACAGCTATGCCGTTGATATGGATGGGGTCATGTGTCTCTCTCCCCTCTCCTTCTTGTAGTCCACTATGAGCTCCTTGGTTTTGCTGGTGTTAAGGAGCAGGTTATTGTCAGCGCACCAAGTAGCCAAGTGCTCAACCTCTGCCCTGTAATCTGACTCGTCGTTGTCCCTGATGAGTCTAATCACCGTGGTGTCATCTGCGAACTTTTTGATGGAATTGGATCCATACATAGGCCTGCACTCATGGGTGAAGAGGGAGTAGAGGAATGGGCTGAGCACACAGCCCTGTGGTACACCAGTGTAGGAATTACCTACAAAACACCCAACATTATACACAGAAGGACCTGTTTGACTGCAACAGTTGCATCAGTGTTGCCCATTTGTCAGTAAATATTTAACTAAAAATGATTTATTTCGTTATTTGGGAGTTTTTGTCCTGCGTTTCGGCTCTGTCACACCTGGACAATTTAGGCAGTGTTTGGAAAATGTATGGGGGGGAGATTGGAGAATATGCTGGCGTACGTCGAATCAGTTGTGGCCAAGTTTTGTCTAAATTAAGAACATGCTGAAGCACGCTGGTATACGCCGTAGTTTGCTGAGCTCCTCAGAAAATTTTCAGCATGCTGAAATTTTCAAACATATCCAGCATATGGTTGTGTCCCGCATTTGTGGAACAAAGGTTGTAGGGAAGTTATGCGTTCATTCACACACTTTACTTGAAAGCAACTCGTAGGCTACGGTCACACTGCAGGTCTTAATGCTCAATTCCAATTTTTTTTGTGTGGGCGTTCACAATATAAATTGAATGCGACACCCCCCCCCCCCCCCCCCAATCAGACTCCAGCGTGAACGGTCTACAGCTATGAAGTGACCTGCATGTGCAGAAGAAAACGTAACGTCAGACACAGGGTTGTGTTTGAGCCCTGAACGATTGAGGGGGACAGAACTTCTTCACCTTGATGCAGCAAAATAAAATGTTAAAATAATTCAGAAACTAGGAAAGCACTCGGAGAGCGCAGACCTCCGCCAAGCGCCACAGTTCCCCCCCATACAGTGTTTGTGTGTACGTTTTCAGATTCCTTGACCACGAAAACATGACTAGCAATTGGATTGACAATGATAGGATTAGCGGTTCAGTAGTTATTGACGAAAATGGCATTTTCCGTAATGGCGGTTTTCTTCTGGACGGTGATCCGGATCATCCCCAAAATTTAATCAGTTCTTCCTTGTACCATTTCCAACAACGCCTGAAAGTTTCATTGAAATCTGTCCAAAACTTTTTGAGTTATCTTGCTAACCAACAGACAAACAGACAGACAAACCCCGGCAAAAACATTACCTCCTGGCGGAGGTAATTATGCACAAAAATAAAGGAGACCAGCTTCATTCCTCTACACACCAGATGATCGCTGTGATCAGCTCTGCTTTAACAGAACTGATTGATTGAACAGCTCTCTTGAAAATGAGACTCCCATGTCTCAATGGGATTACCTGTATAAATAAGGTTAATAATAATCCTAGCGATTACAATAGGGCTCTCGCTCACTGATGCCAGTGGCTTGGGCCCTTTCAACAGCGCGGCTCGTGACAGCAACACAAGTACCGCACAGGAAGGACAAGCACAGACTCTCCTCTCCTGGACTGTGGGTCTTCTGGCCATTCCACTCCAGTCATGTCAGTATTGACTTTACATTTTAGATATTACAGCAGCCAGGACTCGTGGTGTGCCATTTAAAAGGAAAAAGGAATTTGCAGCATCCAGTAAATGTGCCATTACTGTGTGCCTACTTGTCTGACGGTTTCACCCCCGGACTCCCCCCCCCCCCCCCCCCCCGTAATTTTGAAGTTTTTGTGTAGCCAACAAAATCACAATCCAGTGATAAAGTGAATAATTGAATGGGTTTATAACTTGGAGCTACCCTATAATGGCATATTTGCAGCGTTTGTTCACAGGAAAAACCCATACAACAGAGCTAAACCCCACCCACACTTCCTGAAGCTAGAGCATGAAGAGAGTGTTGACAGAGCGGTGGCTAAACTTTTATTGATAAAAATTACATATGTTCACTGAGCAAGTCCATACTCGTGGATGCACACCCTTGTAACCCCAGCAATGCATTTATAAAATCTGAGGTCAGTCTGACAAACGGTTTGGGAGATATGTGATGAACACACACACACAGACGGAGATCTCTTGCATTTATAGATGGATTACTTGGGAGCTGTCTCAGCCCAGTGAGGTACTACCCTAAAAGGCACACTCTCACTGGGGCCAGTTGGTTGGTGACTTGGCAAAGGCAATTCTCCCTTCTCCCATGTAACTTTAGTATGAAGTTATGGTACATTGTGGCAGTGAATAATGGAGCAGCAATATGGCACAAACTTATATTTAATGTATTCAATGAGTCTCTCCATGAGAAGTGCTTCAGCAGCCTTTTTTTTTTTTTTTCCTTTTAGTTCACCTCACTCTTCCTTAGTTTATTTTGATAAAAATAAACTAAATATCTCTGCTCGCAGAGATAGCAAAAAGATGTAACAACCTAATAGTTTTTTGAATGCAAAAGATGCAATAGACTTACACAATGGTCCCCTCCGGCATACAACTAGGAAAATACCGGTCACTATGGAGGGTGAGAATGTGTGGGTACATAATCATACCATGTAGGATAAATAAGTAGACGGTTGTGCTGCTGTTTCATCCCATCTAGCAACAATGCTCTGCACTGTGTGTGTTTATATATTTACATATTTATTCCACCTAGCTGCAATGCTCCGTACTGTGGGTGTTTATATATCTACATATTTATTCCATCTAGCTACAATGCTCCACACTGTTTATATACTCGTATATTTATCCCATCCAGTTACAATGCTCTGCACTGTGTGTCTCTGTGTGTGTGTGTGTGTGTGTGTGTGTGTGTATATATATATATATATATTTATAGTAATATGTACATATGTATATTAGCTGCTCTTGCTTGCTTGCTTTTTTTTCCTTGCCTTCTGATTGTTGCTCTGAGTGTTGCTATCCCTGTGCTGTTGCAATCCTGGAATTTCCCCGTTGTGGGACTAATAAAGGCTTATCTTAAATGCAAATACTGGACAAAAATCAGTTAAACTGGAATAAAGTTGCTTTTTAGTGTTGGCAGTAATTGCTTTAGCTTCTCATTATTGAATTTTTCATGTTTTGTATATAATATTTCTATTGCTAAATGAAGCCATTTATGGGTTTACCTCTGTATTCAGTCAAATTTATTTTTTTTTTCAACTGCTTATCCGGGGGTCCGGGTTGTGGTGGCATCAGTGTAAGCAGAGAAGCCCAGACTTCACTCAACCCACATAGCACCATGGTCCCAATGAGCCATCCTGCAAGAGGTGAGCCCACTGGAGGGTGGACCCATGTGGCTTGTTCGGACTGAGCCTGGCTTCCCAGAAAACCAGCCACCAGGCATTTGCCCTTGAGCCTGGGAGGGGTATACCTGGATCCTTGTAACTTTATCATGGGGATCCAATGGACCGTTCTTAATCTGACCCTTTATCCTGAACCAATTGGCCTGGGAGACCCTACCAGGGGCAAATTTTACTGACATGGCTCCTGGGATCATTAGGACATGCAAACCCCTCCTTTTAATAAGGTGGGGATCCATAGGGGGACCTCTGTCTTTCCCCCAAATAAATAAATAAAAATGAAACCTAAGCAAACTATTCAGTTAACCTCTTGCACTCCGGTGTACCGCGGGTGGGCACGTCTCTGCGTCCTAGAGCACACGAGGGCGCTGCGTCCTAGAGCGCACTGAGAAAAAAAAAAAAAAAAGCTGCATTTCCGTTCTTTCACTACAGACACAGCCGCGAACAGAAAGCCAAAGGAGTGCTTTGATTGGTTTAGATGTGATTAACCTCTCATTCGACTAATAAGAGCCTTGAATTGGGTTTCTGAAACCTTGAAGAACCAATGACTGAAAACCTAGCAAGAAGGACCCGCCTACCAACGGCTGCGAATACAGCCAGCCAATTGAAGCACAGAAGTTCGAAAGCTGTTTTGTGTAAGGCTGGGTGACACACAGGCGTTCGCCAGTCTTTTTTTCTTACTACTGTTTTTATTTATTTTGAAAAATCGTTCGCCAAAACCGCAATCATGGAAGCGCAAAACCGCAATAATGGAATTATGGTTTGACCGGGTCGCGTGACCAGAACCACGAGTCCGTAACAAGCGGACCAGCTTCATGTTCGTCTGACAATGACGGCTCCCCCGTCATGTTGTGAACGCCCCCCCCCCCCCCCCCCCCCCGTCCCCGCTACTCTTCTGTAGCGGATTGCAGATATTTTAGTCCAACTGTGCGTATTAGACCACGGCGCACCGTCACCGCTTTCCGTCATGTAGCGATGGGCGATGTCCGTCCTCTGTAGCGGGGGGGGGAGTTACCTTCTACATTACAAATATTCTAGTATAATTTTTTGTGCACTGTAGGTTATTTTTTCTTGTTAAAAAAAAAAAAAAAGCCACACATTTTTTACATGGCATGCTTCTTTGTGTGTGGGGGCTTGTTTGTTCATTTATTCATTCATGAATGAATAAACAACCCCCCCCCCCCCCACACACACACACACACACACAGCCCTTCACCTTTCATTAGAGCCCAAGATGAAGCTTCTGTATTGAATCATTCAAAAGTTACGGACGTTTTTCCAAACTGTGCCATTTGGCACAGTTCAAAAACGCCTGGGAACAACCTAAGAAAAAAGCTGTGTAATATATTCATTTTTTGTGGTATTGTTACAAAATTTTGACCTCAGCTGGATAACACTTGGTTCTACATTCCTGTTGCATTTTCCAGCCCGGATCTGACAGCTGTGTGTTATTTGCAAGCATTTGTATCCAAAAAAACACCCAGTCGAAATTTATTTTCTTCAAGTTTGGTATGTTTAGATGACTGTTACTCAGTGGCCGGAGCACTTGGAGAGTGACTGTTTTGCCAAAAAATTCAAAGTGTTTTCTTTTAAATGAGACCAACTCCATGAAGATGCTGCAAAAGGTTGAAGAACAGCTTTTGATTTACTTTGGGTACGTTATTTTTTGGCGTTTTTAGGGAAATTGACCAGAGTGTAAGGGGTTAATGGTGATATTGATGCAAGGTCACATCGCCCAACCCTATTACTGAGTATACAGTGGCGCGAAAGTGTTTGCCCCCTTCCTGATTTCTCATTTTTTGTAGGTTTGTCACACTTAAATGTTTCAGATCATCAAACATATTTAAATGGTAGACAAATAACACTAACAGAAAATGCAGTTTTTAAATGGTGTTTATTAAGGGTAAAAAAAAAAAATCCAAACCTACATGGCCTTGTGTGAAAGTAACACCCCCCGTTAAAACCTAAATTAACTGTGGTTTATCACATCTTTGAAAAGCTGAGTTCAATTTCTCTAGCCACACTCAGGCCTGATTACTGCCACACCTGTTCTCAATCAAGAAATCACTTAAATAGGACCTGCCTGACAAAGTGAAGTAGACCAAAAGAGCCTCAAAAGATAGACATGCTGCAATCAAAAGAAATTCAGGAACAAATGAGAAAGTAATTGCAATCTTATCAGTCTGGAAATGGGGATGAGAATCCTCCGCTGATCCGAGGAATTCCTCGGATTTGATCATGTCTAGGGTCATTCTCGTGAATCATCTAAATTCAAGGAGAAATTTTATTTTTTTTGGTGGCGGGGCGGGGGTCTGTTATGAGCGGCGAGTCGTATTTTCGATCGGCTGCTCAAATCCACCGCGCAGAACACGCTACCCAGCGAGATCAGTAATGTAACAAGGCCACTGATTGGCTGATACTTATTGAAGCAACCAATCGGCGATTTTGTTATTCCTTTGTCATATCCCACATGCGGAGCGAAATGCAAATGGCGGACAATTCAATCAACCGAGTTTTCCCGTTTTTGTGAAAATGGTGAACCAAAAACTCACGAAAGACAACAAAGCAAGAAGACAAAGGGATAAGGAACAAGTTTCGTTGGGAATGGCTCGAGAAAAAAAAAAACAAAACAAAACAAAAAAAAAAAACAACCCTAACATCTCAAAATTGTGGCTACAAGGAGATCGAATTATTCGCTCGTGCTGCGTTCAAAACGATCGATGGACACGGTTAAATTCAGATGCCAGTCAAAGTTCATCACAATCGGCCCTGATTACAGCAATTAGTGATCGGACGACACATTCCGAGGTAAGATTTTTTTTCTCGTTATAAGTAATGTACTTGAGAATTTTCGCGTAATGAATTTGTTATGAAATAGCATGTGTAAGTTGTGACGTCATGCCTGTTTTGAAACACTATTGATAATTTGAAACACTAAACATCTTTTAGGTTTTACTTACTTTCTTAGATTATCTTTCAAATATTAAAATATACTAATATGCAACTTTTTTATATTCCTAGTAACACTAACAAATGCACACATTAATAAATCAAAATGCTTGCAGAATGTCAGTATATTTTAATAAATGGGTGATGGACTTGGTGATGGAATTTTGTTAATATTTATAATTTATTTTGCTTGGTTAAATTATTTTGTCTGTTCTAGAACTATGTAAATATAATTCTGTGTCAGTTCTAGGGGCAGCAGTTTAGGAGGCGGCTGTGGCGCAGGTGTAGTGTGACCGACTACTGACCGGAGGGTCATGGGTTCGATTCCCACTCTGTCTGAAGTCTGCATGTCAAAGTGTCCTTGAGCAAGACACTGAACCCCCAGTTGCTCCTGGTGGCCAGGCTAGCGCCTGTGTGTGTATGGCGGCTCTGCCGCCATCAGTGTGTGAATGTGTGCGTGAATGGGTGGATAGCAGGATCTGTAAAGCGCTTTGGTCATCCAGAGATGTGAAAAAGCGCTATATAAGCGAATGCCATTTACCATTCTAAACATATTTTTTTTTCCCACAATATCTTTATTGAACCTTTTTTTTTAACAAACATGACACAAACAATCAAACACTAACATTAAAGTACTACAAAAAAAAAATGCACTAAAAACACCAACAACCACCAACAAAATGAAGTCTTCAACAATGCTCCTCTGTTTAGTCTAGACAATCCATTACATAAGTATACATATTATGTTCACCAGTTTGGAATTTACAAGGTCCACACACATCATTCACCTTCTTCTTCTTCAAGAGTTATGTTTAAATTTTTTACATAATCAATAAAAGGTCTCCATATATTCTCAAACACACTTTCCTTTGATTTCAGTATGTATGTTATTCTTTCTAATGGAAGGTTTGTTAACATCTGTCTTAACCACTGAGTCACATCTGGTCTATGAGTCTTTTTCCACAGTAGTGCAATACATTTTTTGGCATTAAGCAAACTGAGGTCTATGAATGTTCTTTCACTTTTATTAAAGTTATGCTTTTTTGGGTACAGACCCAACAAAAACAGTTTAGGATTCAATATGATTTGTTTTGAAATTATTTTTTCAATTGTTACCCTCACCTCTTCCCAAAACATTCTAATTATTCTACATTCCCATAAACAATGAAATAGGGTTCCTTTACTTTCCATGCATTTTGTGCATGTATCTGGTATGTTTTTGTTATATCTATTTAACTCCACCGGTGTAACATACATCCGCATTAACCATTTAAAATGTATCAATTTAAGACGTACATTTATTGATTTGGTTTGAGCTTCTGTACAAGCCAATTCCCATTGTTCCTCTGAAATTTCAGTTTGCAGATCTTCTTTCCAGTAGTTTAATCTTTTCTGTGAGTTTTCACTTGAGGATAGTGTCAATGAGTTATAAAACTCTGAAATAATACCCTTTCTTTTACTATCTTTCATCAACATTTTTTCCAAGGATGAGTAAATAGGTCGAGTGAGAGCATTATTTTGATTTGATCGAATAAAGTTCCTAAGTTGAAGATATTTAAAAAAATGTGTTCTATTAAGATTAAATTTGATCCTCAGCTCTTCAAAAGACATTATGTTATCTGCACATGACAGATATAAATCTTGAATCTTTTGAATCCCTTTTAAATTCCATACTTTAAATACAGCATCCGCTCTCCCTGGTTTAAAATATTGATTACCCCATATTGGGCTAAATTGTGACAGTAAGTGTGGTTCTTTTAAATAGTTTTTAGTTTCACACCATATTTTGATCATATGTTTTACAAATGGATTTTTAACTTGTTTTTGTAATTTTTTTTTTTGCCAAATCTGAGTATATGAATATGGGAAGAGGTAAAGGTAAATTGTATGATTCCATTTCAGTCCAGTGAGGGAGATCATTTGATGAAAAATAATATGTCATAGACCTCAGTTGTGCCGACCAATAATACAACATAAAATTCGGACATTTCAGACCTCCACGATCAAATGGTAAATATAATAAAGACAGACGTAATCTAGCCCTCCTGTTGTTCCATATAAATTCCACTAACTTTTTTTTTAATTCTTGAGAGTAAATCTAAAGGTGGTGGTAAGGGAATGTATTGAAATAAATAAAGTATTTTAGGTAAGATATTACTTTTAAGAATATTGATTCTCCCGATCATCGACATTGGTAGTGACATCCATCTCTGAAGTAACTCATTAATATCTGTCATTAAGGCTTCATAATTGACACTGGCGACTGATTCTAGCTTAGGCACAATTTGGATTCCTAAATATTTAAACTGATTTACAACATTGAATTGATTTACCTCAGGGGCTGGGTAATTTCTCTGGGTCTCATTTAGCATTAATATTGAAGATTTAGTTTTATTTATGTTATATCCTGATATTTCCCCAAAATTCTTTATTAAATTCAACAAGGTCGAAATTGATTTTTTAAGATTCAACATAAACAAAATTATGTCATCGGCATACAGGGAGATTTTATGTTCTGTTGGTCCAACTTTAATTCCATATATTTGTGACTGTAGACGTATCGCCATCGCTAAAGGTTCAATTGCCATAGTAAACAGTAAAAGTGAAAGTGGACAACCTTGTCGACATCCTTTATTGATTTTGAAATATTGTTATTTGTTAGGATTTCTGCTGTAGCATTATTATATATTATCTGAACCCATTTTATGAAATTATTTCCAAGTCCAAACCTTTGTAAGACTTCAAAAAAGGGCCATTCAACTCTATCAAAGGCCTTTTCGGCATCCAGTGATAAGAGAGCTGTATCCGGTGCTTCTTTATTATAATATTAAATAGTCTTCTTACATTATGGAAGCCTTGTCTTCCCTTTATAAAGCCATTCTGATCTCGATTAATAATATTTGGTAAAATTTCTTGTATTCGTCTTGCTAAAATTTTACAGATTATCTTAAGGTCGGCATTTAATAGGCTTATTGGTCTCATATTTTCACATTTATTAGAGGGCATACCTGGTTTTGGCAGCAGTATAATTAAGGCATTATTCATGTATGATGGTAAATTACTATTTTGAAATGCTTCTAAAACCATTTCCAAAAAAGGTTTTATTAATTTATTCTTAAATTTTTTATAAAGGTCAACTGGAAGACCATCTGGTCCTGCACTTTTTCCTGATTTCATATTATCAATGGCTAGTCCAACTTCTTCTTGACTAATTTTAGACTCCAATATCTCCCTGTTTTCATTTGGAATACACGGTATAAATAGTTCGTTCAAAAACCCATGTAGTTTTGTTAAGTCAGATTCATTTTTGGTATCATATAATTTTTCATAGTAATCTCTAAAGGCTCTATTAATTTCTAAAGGATCTATAACTACCTGTCCTTACTTATAATACTGGTAATTGGTGTTTTAAATTCTAATTGTTTAATCTGCCATGCCAATAATTTTCCTGATTTTTCACCTTGTTCATAAAAAGATTGTTTCAATCTTAGAAGACTCGAGGCAGCTCTATTCGCTGATTTTTTTTTTTTTTTTTTGTCATATTCAGCTCTCAAAATCAGTAATTCGTTCTCCAACCTTGGATCACTTCCTGCATACACTCTTTCTTGAAGAATTTTTATTTTATGTTCCAATTGGACTCTCTCCTCTCGAGTCTTCTTAGATTTTGAACCTGTATAACTAATAATATGTCCCCTAATAAAAGCTTTGAAAGCCTCCCACTTTACACATGCTGATGTTTGTGTAGTATTGATGTCAAAGAACTCATCTATCTGCTTTTCTATGTATTTAACAAATTCCTCATCCTGAAGCCATTTATGCTGAAATTGCCATCTACCTGGTTCCTTTGTCAATTTCTTATCTACATACATTAGACAGCAGGGTGCATGATCAGAGATCATGATGTTATCATAAAAACAGTTTTGAATCTTGGACCTTAATTCTGTGGAGATCAAAAAATAATCAATACGTGAGAATGTCTTGTAGGTATTGGAATAACAAGAGTAGGCTTTAACTTGTGGTTTCATTTCTCTCCATATATCTAGCAATTTCAATTCTTTCATAAAATGATTAATGGTCATCCTACATCCATTGTGCGTACAGTCCAGTCCTGTTGATCTATCTATACCGGGATTCAATGTACAATTAAAATCCCCTGCTATTATATGTTGCCCTGTAAGTGATGATAAGATAAGAAATAAATTAGCAAAGAACTTTTGATCATCTATATTGGGACCATATAAGTTCACCAAATTTATATTTTCTAATAGCAAAGATCCTTGAATGATTACATATCTTCCAAATTTGTCTCCAATTACATTTTTCACTTGAAATGGGACTGACTTATGTATGAGAGTCATAACTCCCCTGGCTCGGGATGAAAATGATGAGGTGAATACACTTCCTTGCCATCTACTCCTAATTCTTTTTACATCCTCCTCTATTAGATGAGTTTCTTGTAAAAACACAATTTTTGAACCCATGTCTTTTATTTTATTCATAACTTGTTTAAGTTTTTTTAAATTTTGTAGACCTCTGCAATTCCATGAAGTTAAATTAAGATTAACGCTTTGGTTTATGATCAATAGGGAGTTTGGGATTACCTTGCAGTGTAAACATGCTCATACAGAGAAGCAAAAACATGAGTGGTTGAACATTCATCCTACAAACTACACACAAACAAATTCCCCCTTCCCACATTTGTGGCAATCCCCCCAAAATCAAAAGAAAAATTCCGTCTCCCGATATATTCTAAACATATTAAATAGTAGTAAAATATAATTTAGTATTATTACATCAACATACCATTCAGATATCATAAATTTACACATGTGATGCAGCAGCAGATTAAAAAGGTAAACTATAAATGCATTTGTAGTTACTTCTAACTTTAAATATAAGACGATTGGACTTCCGGGAAGATGGCGGAGAGACATAACGCTTAAACAGAGAGCTCTCCCTAGCCGGATTAAAAATCATCGGTAAATGGCCAACTCGACATAAGCGGATCAATAAACTAAGGGATGAAAACACGAAGGAGCCGGGCACAAGGACAAAAGCAGAGTAAAATTAAAGAATTCCTCTTCAACAACGCAGGAGAAACCGCTGAACACGGGGCCCAAAAAAACGAGGTGACCGCAGCAGAGAAAATGGAAGACACAAAACTCGATACCATGAACACCGGCATCGCCAGTTTGGGAAAAGAGTTGAGAGACTTCAAACGGCAGCTACAACAGGATTTAGCGGCTCTTAAGGAGGAGCTGAAAAAAGAGATTAAGGAAGAAATTATGGGCCTCCGAAGAGAAATGGAGCGCAAGCTAGCAGAAAACATGGAGGAGCTGCGCTCCCAGCAGGCGTGTATGACAGAAGCGCAGGCCCGAATATCAGAGCTGGAAGACTGGAATAGCGAGGCAAGCGAACAGCTGCAGACCCTGACGGCACAAATGCAGAGGATGCAGGAGAAAGTAACCGACTTGGAGAGCAGGTCCAGACGGGGCAATATACGCATCTTCGGGATCCCGGAGGGCATTGAAGGCAACTCGATGACGAAATTCATGGATCAGTTCTTAAAAAAAGAGCTGGAACTGCCCAGCGAAGCGGATCTGCAGATTCAACGAGCGCACAGAGCCTCGGCACAGAACCCGAACCCACGCTCTACACCCAGGTCAGTTGTGGTAAACTTTCTGAAATATGATGTAAAGGAAAGAATCCTGACACGAGCGTGGAAAAAAAAGATACGAATCGGCGACAAGCAGATATTCTTTGATCATGACTACCCGGCGGAAATTGTGCAGCAGCGGAAGAAATATGCCAACATTAAAAAAACGCTGAAAGAAAAAAAAATTAGATTCCAAACGCCGCTAACGAAGATGAGGATTCATTGGGAGAACGGCGTAAGAACCTACAACACAGCCAGAGAGGCAGCGCAGGACATGATGGAGCGGGGCCTTGAGGTGTACGTGCCGGAGGAAACGGTAGGAGCAGCGGAGGCCCTGAACGCATCACGACAGCCGGAGTGGAGGCGAGTGAACGGCAAAAGACGGGGGGAGACGTGGCGCAGCGGGCCCAGGAAAGACTACAAGGCTTTCAACTGAAAGCCTAGATTATAACAAAGATTAAGAAAGACACAGAAGAAATGAAGGCCAAGAAGACAAGGTAAAAGAGAAACAGACGGCTAGGAGAGGTTTAAGTGATATTTGTTGGACATTTCTAGACTAATGACTATTTCTTGGATAGTAAATACAGGTCTAGGGAGGGCCCTACACTCGGTGAGGACAATCCCTCCACCCACCAACAGGGACCAGTGGGCAGAAGAAAGGCCCAAAGTATGGAGGTCGAGATTTTTTAATGTGTTTTTATATAAATATGTGTTATTTTTGTTGTTAAAGGGGCTAGGAGCACAAGTTAAAAAAATGGAAAAACATGATTATGGGTAAAAATCTTAAGATAATAACACTAAACGTGAATGGTCTGAACTCACCTGTTAAAAGGGAAAGAATAATAAGAAAATTCAAGAAAGAAAAAGCCGAAATTATATTTATGCAAGAGACACATTTGAGCAAGACAGAACATGTGAAACTAAAGAGATTTGGCTATAAGAACTCCTACTACAGTTCATTTAAGGGAGGAACTAAAAGGGGGGTTATGATACTAATCTCAAATAAAATACAATTTGAATGTGAACAGGAAAGCCAGGATAAAGAAGGCAGGTATGTAATAATAAAGGGTAGAATAGATGGAATGCAGATCACATTAGTGAACATCTATGCCCCACCAGAAAGTGACAAGGGTTTTTTTCAACATCTGTTTGATCTCATAGCAACACACAGTGAAGGAGTCCTAATTTGTGGAGGAGACTTAAATGCTGTCATGGATCATGAAATTGACACAAGTGTTAAGAAGACAAAAAAACATGTAACAAAATTCATAAGAACCTCACTGGCAGAAATGGGTATGGTAGACATTTGGAGGGACCTGCACCCACTCGAAAAAGACTATACACATTATTCAGCAGTCCATAAAGTACACTCTAGAATAGATTACTTCCTTATGAATGAAGATGACAGACACAGGGTGAGAAATTGTTGGATTGGAGGGGCAGAAATATCAGATCATAATCCTATATACATGGAAATAAATTTAAACAATAGAAAACGACAAACAACATGGAAACTTAATGTAGGACTGTTAAATGATGATAAAATGAAAGAAAGAAAGAATAAAAGTAAACATAAATGAATATATCCAAGAGAATGACAATGAAGAAGTGGACCCAACAATACTATGGGATGCACTAAAAGCCGTGTTAAGAGGTAAATTAATTGTTGAAACAGGAAAAGCAAATAAGACTAAACTGGAAGCATATGAACAAAGATGTGAGAGACTGAGGGAATTAGAACATAAACATCAAAGCACAAATGACCCAAAAATATATCAAGAAATTAAAGAAGAAAAAATAAAGATAAAAGAAACACAAATGGATGAAATTGAAAGGAAAAATAGATATCTAAAGCAAAAATATTATGAAACGGGACCAAAAGCCACAAAACTGCTGGCAAAACGGTTAAGAAAACAACAAACAATGAATAATGTATATAAGATTAAAGACCCCACCACAAATAAAACCACAGTTAACCCAGAAAACATCGAAGAAATATTCCATAATTTCTACCAAGAACTATACTCGCAACCTGAAGAAACAAATACTAAAGATATTAAAAAATTTCTATGCACATTGGACTTGCCATCAATAGGAAATCAACAAAATGAAAAGCTAACAGCAGAAATAACAACACAAGAGATTAGAGATGTGATTAAGTCACTTAAAAACGGTAAATCACCAGGTAGTGATGGATACCCTTCTGAGTTTTATAAACTGTTTATAGAAGAACTCATGCCACAGCTTCTAAAGTCATTTAATTGGACGTTGAACAACAACAAAATACCTCCATCATGGAACGAAGCCATTATTTCAGTCATTTTAAAGCCAGGGAAAGATAGAGAACAATGCGGAAACTATAGGCCAATCTCTTTATTAAATGTGGATTATAAAATATATACAACAATTATATGTAAACGAATAGACATTCTTGACGGAATTGATAGAAGATGATCAAACTGGTTTCATAGAGGGACGCCAAACACATGACAATATCAGGAGAACAATACATATAATTAATCAAATACATAAAGAAAAGAAAAGCGCAGTAATAATGAGTTTAGACGCAGAAAAAGCATTTGACAGGGTTAACTGGAAATTCCTATATAGTGTGCTGGAACGCTTTGGATTTAACGAAAAATCAGTACAATGCATAAGGACGCTGTATCAAGAACCTGTGGCAAGAATCAAGATAAACGGTAGCTTAACAGACAAAGTAAATATACAAAGATCAACTAGGCAGGGATGCTGCTTATCGCCCACCTTGTTTGCTCTGTTCATAGAGCCACTGGCTCAAGCGATACGACAAAATAAGAAATTAAAAGGTGTAACAATAAAGGGGGCGGAACACAAGATTGGGCTATTTGCAGACGATATTATAGTTTACCTTGAACAACCAGATGAATCAATAATGGAAATGATGAACTTGATAGAAAATTTTGGAAAATTATCAGGATACAAGATAAACATAACAAAAACACAAATACTGACATTCCACTATAACCCTCTAAACCAGATAACTGATAAGATCAAACTAAACTGGAAACAAAAAGAAATAAAATACCTTGGAGTGAACATACCTAAAGATCTAAGCAAAATCTATAAAGCAAACTATGATGGGTTGGAACAAGAAATAAAAAAAGATATTGATAGATGGTCAATCTTAAATATGGATCTGAATTCAAAAATTGAGACAGTCAAAATCAGCATACAACCTAGATTACTTTACCTCTTCCAGGCTCTACCAACAGAGATTCCAGATGCCCAATTCTCAAAGTGGGACAGGATGATATCGAGATTTGTTTGGGGAGGTAAAAAACCAAGAGTGAAATATAAAACTCTCCAGTTACCAAAAGAGAAAGGAGGCATGGGCCTACCGAGTCTAAAGGAATATTACTACTCAGCACAAATAAGATATATCATATGTTGGTGCGACGAGGGATATGAGGCAAAATGGAAAGAAATGGAAAAGGAAATTGAGGGACTCCCAGTACAAAGCATAATAGGAGATAAAGATGCATATAAGCAAATCAAACAAATAGACCCAATCACTAAATTTACTTTAGAACTGTGGTATAAAATAGTACAAAAGTATAATATAAAGGAAGACATAAAACTATTGAAATGGGTAGCATTTGACAGTCAGTTTGAACCGGCAAAACAAGATAGGGGATACAAAAATCTGGTGAACAAGGGAATCACAGCATGGGGCAATATCGGAAAAAAAGATCTCGGGAGCTTTGTAAACATCAGGAGAAAATTTAAACTAGAAAGATCGGAATTCTTCAGATATCTGCAGATGAGAGACTATTATATGAAGAAGATTAGGCATAACCTCCAAACAGATGTGAGCGAGATTATACAATTCATTTTAAGCTCATATACAGGAAATAAAACAAGAATTATTTCAAAGATATATCAGAAACTTATGGCAAACAATCATTCAAGTAACTATATAAAGGAGAAATGGGAGAAAGAGCTCAATTTAAACATAACAGAAGAAAGCTGGCAGGAAATATGGAAAACACAACACACGTCAACAAATTCAAGAACATGGAGGGAATTTGGATGGGAAAAACCTGATTCGCTTTTTCATTACACCACAGATTCAAGGAAAGTATACAAATACCCAATCTATATGCTGGAGGGGGATGTGGGGCTCAAAATGCAGACCACTCGCATATGTTTTGGAAATGCTGCAAAATCTCATCATTCTGGAAATCTATACATGTGACAATACAGAGGATATTAGGATATAATATACCAATGAACTGTAACTTGATGTACCTATGTGATCTTAAAAGAGACAATGTTATACAGGCTGAGGACAGATATCTAGTTAAAATCTTGTTGATTGCATGTAAAAAAACAATCACAAAAAAATGGCGATCAGAAGTTCTTCCTGACCAAGAGCAATGGACTGACATTATTGAGGACATACGTATGATGGAAAAACTAACATATCGACAAAGAATGCAAGAAGGACTATGGGGGGAAAAAAAATGGCGGAAATGGACACACTACAAAGTGCAACAACGAGACAAATATTGAAAGAATAACCAAAGACGCTGGAAAAACCAGAAGAATTAAGAGATGGAAACTAAAAACTTGATGCTCCAACATTTGTCCCCCCCCCTTTTTTTTTTTTTTTCTCCTTTTTCTTTTTTACTCTAGCCCCTTTGTTTTTTTTAAATGTAGACTGTGATCTGAATGCAATATATATAATGAAAAATGAATAAAAATCTTAAGTTACAAAAAAAAAAAAAAAAAAAATATAAGACCACATTTGAGCATTCTAAAACACCAGATTTCATTAGCTTCTGGGGGGCATTGCCCCCCTGACCCCCCCCCCCCCCAGGCTCCGCCTTGGATCCAGCTTGGGGGACGCAGGCCTAACTAAGACCCCCGGCTTAATTTCCTCTTTTTTTCCCAAACCCCATTCTCATCCCTGTGGAAAAGGTTATGAAGTCATTTCTAAAGCTTTGGGACTCCAGCAAACCACAGTGAGAGCCAGTATTCACAAATGGCAAAAACATGGAACAGTGGTGAACCTTCCCAGGAGTGGCCAGCTGACCATAATTATGCCAAGAGCGCAGCAACGACTCATCCAAGAGGTCACAAAAGACCCCACAACATCCAAAGAACTGCAGGCCTGACTTGTCTCAGTTA
The DNA here is from genome assembly GCA_020510985.1 of Pholidichthys leucotaenia. Classification (NCBI taxonomy): domain Eukaryota; kingdom Metazoa; phylum Chordata; class Actinopteri; order Cichliformes; family Pholidichthyidae; genus Pholidichthys; species Pholidichthys leucotaenia. The sequence goes on from CM035836.1 coordinate 399,015,807, forward strand.
GGGTCAGTGTTCATGACTCCACCATAAGAAACTGGGCAAAAATGGCCTCCTGTACATGGCAGTTCCAAGGCAAAAACCACTGAGCAAAAAGAACATAAAGGCTCGTCTCAGTTTTGGTAGAAAACGTCTTGATGATCCCCAAGACTTCTGGGAAAATACTCTGGACTGACGAGACAAAAATTGAACTTTTTGGAAGATGTGTGTCCCATTGCATCCAGCGTAAAAGTAACACAGCATTTCAGAAAAGGAACATCATACCAACAGTAAAATTTGGTGGTGGTAGTGTGACGGTCTGGGGCTGTTTTGCTGCTTCAGGGCCTGGAAGACTTGCTGTGGTAAATGGAACCATGAATTCTGCTGGCTACCAAAAAATCCTGAAGGAGAATGTCCGGCCATCTGTTCGTGACCTCAAGCTGAAGCACACTTGGATTCTGCAGCAGGAAAATGATTCAAAACACACCAGCAAGTCCACCTCTGAATGGCTTCAGAAAACAAAATGAAGACTTTGGAGTGGCCCAGTCAAAGTCCTGACCTGAATCCGAATGAGATGCTGTGGCATGACCTTAAAAGGCGGTTCATGCTCAAACCCTCCAATGTGGCTGAAATACAACAATTCTGTAAAGTTGAGTGGGCCAGAATTCCTCCACAGCGCAGTAAAAGACTCATTGCCAGTTATCACAAATGCTTGATTGCAGATGTTGCTGCTAAGGGTGGCCCAATCAGTTATTAGGTTTAGGGGGCAATCACTTTCACGTAGGGCCATGTAGGTTTGGATTTTTTTTCCCGCCGTTAATAAACGCCTTCACTTAATAACTGCCTTTTGTGTTTACTTGTTATCGTTGTCTATTTAAATTTGTTTGATGTGAAACATTTAAGTGTGGCAAACATACAAAAAATAAGAAATCAGGAAGGGGGCAAACACTTTCTCACACCACTATTTTTTTTTTGTTTGTTTTTGATGGTACACTTTGTTACTTTCCATTAAAAGTGGTTTATATAATGATGACAGTAATATTAGATGAGATTTATATTGCGCTTTACATGCCAGGTGACATCTCAAAGCACTTACAGGAAGTCCATTATTCATTCACTCCAGACAGACATTGATAGTGGCAAGCTACCTCTATAGCCACAGCTGCCCTGGGGCAGACTGATGGAAACATGGCTGCCAATTTGCACCAACAGCCTCTCCGACCACTACCGAACATTTATACACATTTATACCCAGTGTCATGAACACTGAAGGCAAGGTGGTTAAAGTGTCTTGCCCAGGGACACAATGGCAGGATGACTGGGAAGGGTGGGATTCAAACCACCAACCCTCTGGTTATTGGGCAACCCGCTCTACCTCCTGAGCCACTGCTCAGGTAGGTACTCCACATGTGGACAAAATTGTTGGTACCCCTCTGTTAATGAAAGACAAACCCACAATGGTCACAGAAATAACTTCAATCTGACAAAAGTGGTAATAAATAAAAATTCGATGAAAATTAACCAATGAAAATCAGACAGTGCTTTTGAATTGTGGTTCAACAGAATTATTTAAAAAAAAAAAAAAAACAAAAAACAAACAAACTCCTGAAACAGGCCTGGACAAAAATGATGGTACCCCTAGAAAAGATTGAAAATAATGTGACCATAGGGACATGTTCAACCAAGATGTCCTCTACTTAACATCAGAGGTGTCTACAAACTTGTAATCAGTCAGTCGGTGTGAACGAGAGGAACGTGTGGCGAGGCAGAATCTTCAAATCCAATCTTCCATTTATTGTAACTTACAGGTAAATCGTTCAGACATCCGACACGATTCTCAAGCTCTACTTCAATAATACTGATCAAACGATTCATCTTGCTCTGATCATCTCCTTTCATCTGATCTCAAGATTCTGATTAACCATAATCGCCAATGATGACGCTGATCCTTCTGATCATCTCCTTTCATCTGATCTGGATTCTGATTCTCCTTGGCGATTCTGAATCAACTCATCTCTCAATTATCCTGATCCGATCTGATTGGAACTCTAGGTCACAATCATCACACCTGTTTTATACTGACAGAGACAATTAGGGCTGATTAGCCCCTACCATAATCCCAGGTAAAACGACAAATCTTCCATCATTTACACATACCCACCAATTCCAAAATACATAAATATTTTCCCCACTATACAATATAAATAACATAATAAATAACAATCAATGACAACAACAATATAAATAGTTCAAAACCCCTATTTACAAAACTAAACCACCCCTCTAACTTATCATAGATGTTTCCTTCCTGCTGGTGTCCTATAAAAGGCCCTCCACTCCTAACGGAGTCTTTTGCCTGGACACACACAGGAAGCATATTGACAAAGGTATGTACAATAACTTATCATTCATTTTTACCCAAATACTTAACCATACAATTATCTCCCAAGGCATTCAAATTAAACAAAGACAGATTCCAAATAAATGTGTGTACTTTAACAGATAATCATAATAACATTTACCATTACAAATATACATGATCACACACACAATAAGTGATAATAGTGGTGACATCCCATCGTCACATTTCCTCCCCCCGTTCCCGAGAATACAGTACTCTTGAGTCCTGTATTCGTGAGAGGCAATCAGCTACCAGGTTGGTTTTCCCTACCCCATACCGAACAATAAAATTATAAGGTTGGAGGGATACATACCACCCTGTGAGACGGCTGTTTATGTCCTTCATTTTGTCCAACCACTGTAAAGCCCGATGATCTGTCTCCAATACAAAATGACGCCCTAATAAATAATACTTCAAAGACCCTATTGCCCATTTAATAGCAAGACATTACCTTTCTATTATGTCTGCCATTTAAAAACTGTCTGGAGTTAAAATGTCTAACCTGAGCTGGACCACCCCTTTCACCCTCATTAAACTCTTTCCTGAAAGAGGTGAAAGAGCTGCCACGGCCGCGGATAGTTCTCCTGTTGGCCGACAGAAAACCTCCGCCAGACGAGCAGCGCCCTCTGCAGTCTTCAGGTCCCGCTCCTGCATCCAGACTCTCAGTTCCGGGTTCACCATGCGCAGAAATTACTCCAAAATCAATAGTTCAGAAATGTCTTAAAGTATTAAGGTCTCTGATTTCAACCATCTACAAAACAGATCTTTCAGACGTACACACAATTCGCGGGGGGCCTCATCCTGACAAACGTCCAGGGACCGAAACTGCCACCCATAAGTGTCGGATGTGACTTCACATTTATTAAAAAAAAAAAAAAAATAGCCTCTTTCAATTTTCCACAATTATCCGTGTCTGCAATGTCCATCAGAACACATGTGCTCCGCGCTTTACCTGCGAGTAGAGGAGCCAGATGAACAGCCCACTCTTCCTCACACCAGCGGTAGACCACAGCAATCCCCTCGAACGACGCCAGGCAGCTCGATGACATCCTCGGAAGAGAGAGGATTCAGCCTGGGCTCGTGATGCGTTCGCGGCCTCCTTGGCTGCACCTGCAGCAGCAAATCATCCTCTCGCGGGCCGACCCGACTGGCCGCCACCCTAGGATTCTCCCTCAAAGCGCCGACGTCACCACTACGCTCAGCCCGGCTCCCATAGTCCTCTCTCAATTCCGCCACCTGCGACTCCATCCGATGGATATGATTCTTTACCGACGTAAATCGTTCCAGGTCAGACTGCTCCTCTTGCCTCACTTGCTCCTCTCGCCATAAGTCCTTCCGTCCACCAAACGCCACGACGTCAAGTAACAATCCCACTTCTGACACCAAATGTGAACGAGAGGAACGTGTGGCGAGACAGAATCTTCAAATCCAATTTTCCATTTATTGTAACTTACAGGTAAATCGTTCAGACATCCAACACGATTCTCAAGCTCTACTTCAATAATACTGATCAAACGATTCATCTCGCTCTGATCATCTCCTTTCATCTGATCTCAAGATTCTGATTAACCATAATCGCCAATGATGACTCTGATCCTTCTGATCATCTCCTTTCATCTGATGATCTGGATTCTGATTCTCCTTGGCGATTCTGAATCAACTCATCTCTCAATTATCCTGATCTGATCTGATTGGAGCTCTAGGTCACAGTCATCACACCTGTTTTATACTGACCGAGACAATTGGGGCTGATTAGCCCCTACCATAATCCCAGGTAAAACAACAAATCTTCCATCATTTACACATACCCACCAATTCCAAAATACATAAATATTTTCCCCACTATACAATATAAATAACATAATAAATAACAATCACTGACAACAACAACAATATAAATAGTTCAATAAATAGTTCAAAACCCCTATTTACAAAACTAAACCACCCCTCTAACTTATCATAGATGTTTCCTTCCTGCTGGTGTCCTATAAAAGGCCCTCCACTCCTAACAGAGTCTTTTGCCTGGACACACACAGGAAGCATATTGACAAAGGTATGTGCAATAACTTATCATTCATTATTACCATTACAAATATACATGATCACACACACAATATGTCATAATAGTGGTGACATCCCATCGTCACAGTCGGCCTATTTAAAGGGTGACAAGTAGTCACTGCTGTTTGGTGACATGGTGTGTACCACACTGAACATGGACCAGAGGAAGCAAAGGAGAGAGTTGTCTCAGGAGATTAGAAAGAAAATTATAGACAAGCATGTTAAAGGTAAAGGCTATAAGACCATCTCCAAGCAGCTTGATGTTCCTGTGACTACAGTTGCACATATTATTCAGAAATTTAAGATCCACGGGACTGTAGCCAACTTCCCTGGTAGCCAACCTCCCTGGATGTGGCCGCAGGAGGAGACGGATAATACGAATGGTAACAAAAGAGCCCAGAACAACCTCTAAACACATTCATGGTGAACTCCAAGGTCAAGGTACATCAGTGTCAGATCGCACCATCCGTCGTTGTTTGAGCCAAAGTGGACTTCATGGGAGACGACCAAGGAGGACACCACTGTTGAAAACAAATCCTAAAAAAGCCAGACTGGAATTTGCCAAACTGCATGTTGACAAGCCACAAAGCTTCTGGGAGAATGTCCTATGGACAGACGAGACAAAACTGGAACTTTTTGGCAAGGCACATCAGCTCTATGTTCAGATGCAAAAATGAAGCATACCAAGAAAAGAACACTGTCCCTACTGTGAAACATGGAGGTTCTGTTATGTTTTGGGGCTGCTTTGCTGCATCTGGCACAGGGTGTCTTGAATCTGTGCAGGGTACAATGAAATCTCAAGACTATCAAGGTATTCTAGAGAGAAATGTGCTGCCCAGTGTCAGACAGCTTGGTCTCAGTCGCAGGTCATGGGTCTTGCAACAGGATAATGACCCAAAACACACAGCTAAAAACACCCAAGAATGGCTAAGAGCAGAACATTGGACTATTCTAAAGTGGCCTTCTATGAGCCCTGATCTAAATCCTATTGAAGATCTGTGGAAGGAGCTGAAACATGCTGTCTGGAGAAGGCACCCTTCAGACCTGAGACAACCGGAGCAGTTTGCTCATGAGGAGTGGGCCAAAATACCTGTTGAGAGGTGCAGAAGTCTCATTGACAGTTACAGAAATCGTTTGATTGCAGTGATTGCCTCAAAAGGTTGTGCAACAAAATATTAAGTTAAGGGTACCCTCATTTTTGTCCAGGCCTGTTTCATGAGTTTGTTTTTTACAATAATTCTGTTGAACCACAATTCAAAAGCATTGTCTGATTTTCATTGGTTAATTTTCATAGAATTTTTATTTATTACCGCTTTTGTCAGATTCAAGTCATTTCTGTGACCATTGTGGGTTTTTCTTTCATTAACAGAGGGGTACCAACAATTCTGTCCGTGTGTATATGGAGCTACTAGAGCAAGTGAGATGTGGATCTAGATTATGAAGAACACTGAATTGCTGACTCTTGAACTGTGCACTTCTCAGGATAACGTCAACAGAGAGCGCCAACAGCTTCACTCTGATTGGAGACACATCTGACGGTGGCACCATGGAAAATCTTAGTCGTAAAGTGAAGGTGACTGTTTACTCTATTGCCGATATGTTTAGTTTGTCAACCTACAGCACATTTCTATTCCGATACTCTATTCTTTTACCTGACGTAACAACTTTGCTTGCGATCCTCTCACGTAAAGGTAACCAGTGGCTTGTTTGACATCATGTCGGGCCAGAGTGACGTGGACCACCCACTGTGCGAGGAGTGCACTGACACTCTGCTGGATCAACTGGACACACAGCTCAACATCACAGAGAATGAATGTCAGAATTACAGGTAAGCCAGTGCACAACAGAATCACCTTTTATAGATGTTAACACTTAATCGCTTTATTTTTTTTTTTTCCATGTATATTTAGGGAGTGTCTATCGATGCTGTCACAGCTGGAGGTGGAGGATGAGGAAACCCTAAAGGCAGAGCTGGAGAGCCTTCAAATGGAGGAAGCGGCTCTGGTCAAGCGGCTAGAAGAGGTGGAGCAGGAGAGGGGAGCTGTGGGAAAAGGTCTGATGAAGAGCAGGGCCCTGGTTCAAAATCTGGAGGAGGAGGAACAACGGTAAGTGAGCTAGAAGTGGTGTGGATTTGTGACAATGGTGTCTTGGTAGACAATTGGGCAATAACTGCTCTCCCTTCCTCTTATAGGCACCAGAAAGAGTACAGCGAGTTTAAACGACAGCAGCTGGAACTGGATGATGAGCTGAAGAGTATTGACAACCAGATGCGTTATTGCCAGATTCAGCTGGACCGTCTCAAAAAGACAAACGTTTTCAATGCTACATTTCACATCTGGTGCGCGTCTGCATCCTAAGAAATAATTCTTATTTGGTTGCAAAACTGACCCAGTGTCTGACTGACAGCATCTGAATTGTTTCTCCTTTCCAGGCACAGTGGCCAGTTTGGTACCATCAACAACTTCCGCCTGGGTCGACTGCCCAGCGTCCCGGTGGAGTGGAATGAGATCAATGCAGCCTGGGGGCAGACTGTGCTGTTGCTGCACTCTCTGGCCAGCAAAATGGGGCTGTGCTTTGAGAGGTACAATATTTTCATTGACCTGCATTCAGCATTGACTGTTTTGAGTATACCGTATATGTTTAATGCAAGAATTGTGCTTGTTTTTTTTACTTGAAATTTATTAAAAGTGCAAATTAATGTATTGTTACTGTTTAAACATTAGCTAAGACATTTGACTTTAGCTTTCCCCTTGCATTAGATTTAGAAAATTTGAAACGCAGATTTATTTTTGCAGACATTTTGTATTTTCACTGTATTCATGATAAATCAGCCACACACCACAAGAAAATCTTGCTGATTTTTGAGCAGAATTTCCCCCCTTTTAAAAGCCAAAGGGAAAGTCCTGATCATCTTGGTGGTTCTACTGATTATCGTTTAAAATTTTCCTTTGGAGCGGGGTGGGTATTGAGTGAGCAAATATGCTTGGAAGAATATCGGGGCCACCTTGATCCCACGTTGTAAATATTCACTTGGTGAAGGTTTGATCTGATTACCTGTTGTGTGGGGTGATCCCCAAGAGCGACACACTCTGTGGATTGTTCCCTCAACAAAATGATAATCAAACCACTAAGTTTCATTTATTTTCCCTGACTTGAAGTTTGCTCACCTTTCTCCACTTCTGTCCTTTCGGGTAGCGGGTTTCTGCCTGATTCAATCGTCAACCAGACCATGCCATTTTGTCCTGCTCTGCATATAATTTTCAACTTCAAGTTTGTTCCTTTTAAAAGTTGTTTGGATATATGAGCAGTTTGCAGGTTTTTTTTTTTTTTTTTTTTTTAAATGCAAGGTGCCAAAATGGACAAAAAGTGACCCCCAAAATACAGTCTCACACATTAGCATATTTGTGCTAATGTGTGAGATTGAAAGTGTGTGTCTTCCCCCCCCCCCCCCCCCCCCCATGTGAGCTTGCTTTCAAAGAGTCAGCTGTTCGTTGCACAAAATCTAGCAACACCAGTCAGGACAGTCACGTTGCTTTTAATGGAATCGGTCAGTGTGGGGTGTGCTGTCTTTGACTTTTTTTTTTTTTTAAATTGTCAGATGTGGGGTCTACCACATTTTCAAAATCTTTTAAAATGTCCCAAATGTCTTGCCTTGCAGATATCGTCTTGTCCCCTATGGAAACCACTCGTATTTGGAGTCGCTGACAGAGAAGTCAAGGGTAATCCATGAAACTGTCCTATTCCCAGCTCTTGCATTTATGTTCCCAGTTTTGTCCCAGCACTGATTCTGCCCACTTCTCCTACTGTGGTGTTTTTTTTTTTTTTAATCTTCAGGACCTTCCGCTGTACTGCACTGGTGGCTTGAGGTTTTTCTGGGACAATAAGTTCGACCATGCCATGGTGGCTTTCCTGGACTGTGTCCAACAATTCAAAGAAGCAGTGGAAAAGGGAGGCACCGGCTTCTGCCTCCCATACAAGTTAGATGATCACACATTGGAACAATGCAGTGCTGTGGAAAAAGTATTTGCCCCCTTCCGGATTTCTTAGATCTTTGCATATTTGTCACACTTAAATGTTTCAGATCATCAAACAGATTTTAATGTTAGAAAAAGGTAACCCAAGTAAATACAAAATGCATTTTTTTTTCATTTCATTTATTAAGGGGAAAAGGCTATCCAGACCTACCTGGCCCAATGTAAAAAAATAAAAAATAATAAAAAAATTGCTCCCTAAACTGATAACTGGTTGTCACCCTTAGTGGCAACAACTGCAGTCAAGTGTTTGTGATAACTGGCAGTGAGTCTTTTACATCATTGAGGAATTTTGGCTCACCCTTCTTTGCAGAATTGTTTTAATTCAGCCGGTTTGTTTTAGGCCAGATGTAATGGGATGCACACTTTCCAAAAAATTCAACTTTTGTTTCATCGGTCCACAGAACATTTTCCCCAAAGTCTTGGATCATCAAGATGTTTGGCAAATGTGAGACGAGCGTTTGTGTTCTTTTTGGTCCGCAGTGGTTTTCACCTTGGAACTCTCCCATGGATGCCATTTTTGCCCAGTTTTTTTTTTTAATTGTTGAATCATAGACCAGTGTCCAAACTGAGGCAAGTGAGGCCTGCAGTTCTTTAGATGTGGTTTTGGTTTCTCTTGTTTTTTCAATTTCTTTAAATCATGGCATGATTTTTTTTTTTTTTTTTTTTAATTTTGTATACTTTGTTGATTCCCAGAGGGGAAATTGAGGGCATCCACCTGTATGGATGAAGCAGCCACGGTACGGCGCTATCCCTTAACCATTCACACACACATTCACACCTAGGGCCACTTTAGAGTCTCCAGTTAACCTAACCTGCATGTTTTTGGTCTGATGTGTTGCTTTTTGAGATCTTTTAGCCTACTTGATTTTGTCATGTTCTATTTAAGTGATTTCTTGATTCAGCAGGTCTGGTAGTAATCAGGGCTGGGTGTGGCCAGTTAAATTGAACTGAGATTTCTAAAAAAAAAAAAAAAAAAGACCAGTTAGGTTTGGATAGCTTTTTCCCCTTAATAAATGAAATCATTTTTAAATGGCATTTTGTATTTATTTGGGTATCTTTGTATATAGTAAATATTTTTCATGATCTGAAATGTTTAAATGTGACATGCAAAAATATAAGAAATCAGGAAGGGGCAAATACTTTTCCACAGCACTGTACTTGAATCATTGTTGCCTTTTCAGAATCCCCCCCCCCCCCACCACCAACATTTATATACTCTCTAAATGTCTTTCTCAGGATGGATGTGGAGAAAGGTAAAATTGAAGACACCGGTGCCAATGGAGGTTCTTACTCCATCAAAACCCAGTTCAACTCTGAGGAGCAGTGGACTAAGGCGCTCAAGTTCATGCTCACCAACCTGAAGTGGGGACTGGCCTGGGTCACCTCCCAGTTCTACAGTAAATAGACCTGAGTTGGAATTGGCCAAAGGGAATTGTGTACCAGGATGCAGCAATGTCAGGATCTTTTTTTTTTTTCCTGTTTGTGAAATGTGTACTGTTTCTTCTTCTTCATGACAAGGTGCTAGTGGTGAGGAATTTCTGTCTTGGGGTATTTTTGAGGACCAGTCAACATCTTGGCAGGTTTTCAGTGAATGTAGATGGTTTCCATCAAATGAAAATTGAATCCTTAAAAATCAATGTCTCCAATAGGTGTTTTTTTTGAGGGATATGGGATGTTTTTGCCCTTCTAGATTGTAGCTGAGTAGTCAACAGTAGTACTTTAGTATTTTAAGTGTTGTTGCAAAATTGGAGAAATGCATGCTGAAATTCTCTGTAGGGACACTGACACACCTACTTTGTTTGTACACCGTATTGTCTGTCAAATTTTAATGGTTGGATTAAAGTTTTCAATGCTGAAAAAATGGTTTGAACTTATTGAAATAAATTACATTACATATAATTACGTTTGTGTAACTATCAACCAGCATTATAGTTTAACATGTTTCATTTTAAAATTCCTGGCAATTTACTATAGCATTTTGACATGTTTAATTTTACATTGAGGGGCGGTGCGGTGGCGGAGTGGTTAGCACTGCGGCAGCACAGCAACTCACCCTTGGCCGAGGGATCCTAGGTTCGATCCCAGCCCCTGACCAACAGTGATCTGTGTGGAGCGTGCATGTTCTCCCTGTGTCTGCGTGGGTTTACTCCCACATGCCAAAAACATGAAAGTTAGGTTAGTTGGCACCAAAACTGGGGATTCTAAATTGTCCTTGGGTATGACTGAGAGTGAATGGTTGTCTGTCTCTCTGTGTTGGCCCTGCGATGGACTGGCGTTCTGTCCAGGGTGTACCCTGCCTCTTGCCCTGAGATGCTGGGATAGGCTTCAGCCCCCCCGCGACCTGAACAGGATTAAGCGGAAGATGAATGAATAATTTTACATTGACTGGGAGTGTATAATAGTTGGCATTATTGTAGCCATATGTCTGAAACAAAAGCTATTCCCAGGGTCTCCAAGGTGTTTTATGCCTTTTTGGTTGTGGTTATAGGCTTGTAATTAAATTACAAATCATTCTAATTTACTGAGATACATTAATAGTAATCACGAGTCTCCAGTCTGTTTCTAGAACCAAAGATGATTCTTGTCCTTTTCCAGCATATCCCTGTGGAACTGAAAAGTTGCAAATTATGATTTCCCATGGAGAGGAACCAAACTTGGTACTGTTACTAGTCTCTATATGGTACTACTATGGGTCACACACTTTTCATTGCTTTATGCAGCTGTGGAAATCTCACCTGTTGAAGTCTGCAGATTTTGTCAGAAGCCATGGCTTTACTTTAGAAATTCATTCATCTTCCGTTTAATCCTTTTCGGGTCGCAGGGGGGCTGGAGCCTATCTCAGCATCTTTGGGTGAGAGGCAGGGTACATCCTGGACAGATCGCCAGTCCATCGCAGGGCCAACACAGAGAGACAAGACAACCATTCACTCTCACAGTCATACCTAAGGACAATTTAGAATCCCCAGTTTGTTGCCAATTAACCTAACTTGCATGTTTTTGGCATGTGGGAGGAAACTGGAGAAATCCCGGAGTAAACCCATGCAGACACGGGGAGAACATGCAAACTCCACACAGATCACTGTTGGTCGGGGGCTGGGATTGAACCCAGGATCCCCTGGCCAAGGGTGAGTTGCTGTGCTGCCGCAGTGCTAACCACTCTGCCACCGTGCTGCCCAGCGTGGTTCTGCAGATATGAAATTCTTCCTCAATGCCCTCTCCAAAGTCACCTGACTTCCACCTCTTTACAACCATGAAGTCATTTTAAAATGCTCATTAAGTAAGAAATGAGCATTTCATTGTCTTGGAAGTGCTTGCCCTTCAAAAATGACTTCATGGTTGGAAAGAGGTTGAAGTCAGATGATGTGACTTTGGAGAGTAAGAGTGGTGAGGAAGAATTTCATATCTGCAGAACCATGCTTCCCTCTGGGCAACATCAGAGTTGTGAACTAGGGCATCGTCTTGTAGGAGGAGGATATCTTTGGTCAGCATGTCATGCCCCCTCTACTTCCACATGTGACCATAAATTGAAAAATTCTCCATTCAAATGAATGGCAAGAGCAAAATTATCTTTATCCTGATAAAAATTTTTTCACAAGTTACACATTTATCAATTTAAAATATAATTTTCCACGTAATTAAAGTTGTCGGCTGTTGTATAAGAGTAATAGTTTTTGTTTAAACGACTAGCGGACAACAATTCCCATCATCCCACATCACTAAACTGTAATCGTGTTGCAGTACATGTCTATGTTGTGCAATGACTTATGTTTCTTTCAAGCAGCAACATGGCATCCCCGTTTGATGCCCAAGACTAGCCTGGTGGGTAGCGATGGGCTCTTGAGCCATTATATCGCTATGGCCATGCCTCTGTTTTGTTGGCCTTCCACAATTTCTGCAGCAAAGAAATGAAGTTCCAGTAATTGTGATACTCCTTTGCCAGGAAATCCATCATCAATACTTCAGGCTGGTCCCAAAAGACCGAGTGTGACCTTACCCTCAAAGGGTTGGACATGTACCCTCTTTGGAGGTAGTGAGTTATAATGCTTTAACTGGGCTTTAGTCTCTGGATCATAGTGATGGACTCTTGTTTCATCCTGCATCATTCGTCTCGCAAAGAAGTGCTCCTGGTTTTCTTGGCACATGGCCAAAAGAGCCAAGAGCACGACTCATTCCTGCTTCTGGAAATGTGTGAGCAACCAGGAAACCAATCGTACAACTCCCACATGCACAAATGGTCATGGGTTAGTTGTTTCCACAGACCCCTCACTTATCTTGACATCTTGGGCTGGTTGGTTAATGACTATGCTGTGATCCTCCAAAACGGTGACCACACTTTAACTGTTGCTGCTAGTGCTGTACAGGAACACAATGACCACTCTGCACTCAACTGACTCCATTATCACACTTTACTCCACCTTAGTACCTGTGAAAGAGAAACTCTTAAGAGGTCAGAGCTGCAAATTGCCATGTGACCTATAGAGATACAGTATGTATTATTAAACATGTAATTTTAGCCTCCTACAATAACAGGAAGCAGGTCAGGGGAAATCTTTAATGAGCAGCGCTTGTAAGGTTAAAAACAATCTCAAATCTAAAGCTGACAAACCAGTTTAGAACTAGCCTTTTGCCACCATTTTAAAGTTCAAATATGTTTTGTAGCTTCAGATTTTTTTTTTCCAAAAAAAATTGATGCAAAATTGTGCTTTCAGAAATGTAAGGTGCAGCTGTAATGTTGCATTGCAGGTCAGCAAAAATACTGGCACTGCATGAGACTAAAATATTGAAGTTGGCAGGCTGATTCCCCGTTAATGAGAACAGAATATTAGTTTATTCTAAAGTCAGAATAGCTGGAAATTTATACAACTGCATCATTAACCATGAATGAAAATAGGTCTGAAAAGAAAAAAAAATTAAAAGACACCAGTTAACCAAATGTTTTTAATGCTTTCATTTCATTTTTAATCTTAATCTCACATCACAACACTCACACAGCCCCCCATTAATGTTACTATTAAAGGGAGGGGAAATCTCATGGAAAAATATGGACTTAATTAAAATAATACGTTGATTTCCAGTTATCAAGTAAATCATTTTAAGCTGGTCAAAACCAATCAGTCTTTTCCAGAATCAGCCCTCTTCTGTGTCAAGTCATTTATAAATCTCTAACAGAGCCATGTCGACAACACACACTGAACTTTGGTCATCGGTCACTCCTCATTATAGGAGCCCTTTTAGAGAAATGTCAGATTCTACAAGGATACGTATACATGAAACTGGACACTAGTTCTAGAAAAACAGTTTCATACATGATGTATTTCAAGCAGTATAGGGTGAAATTTAATTAATACTTATTCTAAACCTTCCAGAGAACAGCAAGTGATTTTTTTAATATACTTTATAACTCTGACCATTGTGCAATTTTTCAGGTGCTTTTAAATCCCATCATGTTTTAAAAAAAACAAAAAAAAAACGAACATAAAAATGAGCCAAAGTTTTGTTAGTGCATGCATACGGGCGAATCTTTGGGTTCCACTGAGCCCACGGCCCTTCAGAGGCTGGCCCTTCATTTTTAACCACATGGACAGCTATGGTGGGCACGCCAACGTCATCACCACCTTATCCATCGTTTGGTTCCATTCACACTTAAAAGAACTCCGTCCATCACACTCTGGCAGTCAAGAGAGGAAAAGAAGGAGCTTCATCAAGCGTTTAATGTCTCCACTTGGCTTTAAGTTTTGTTCCATTTCTTTGAAGCTAGCTTGAATTGGAGGCACTACTGCTGAAGCAGCTGGAGGTGGAGGGGGTGGGAGGAGCCAGAGGTGTACTGCTGCCCAGGGCTTTTCTGATGTGGGGCATTAGGAAGGGGTCACTGGCCAGCTGCAGCACATCCACTCTGTCCTCTTTGTGGTAGGCCAGGCAACGTCGAATGAAAGCCTGTGAAGGGAATGGAGGACAAGGTTATTTTATATTTTCATTTTATAATTACCACCAGTTCTTTTTTTCCTAATGTCATACTTGTCATAAAACCTTATATATCTAAACAAATTAGGGGTGGTGCAAAGCAAGTTTTGGGGCTTGGAATATTCAGTAGTAATTCAAATATCCAAATATTCCATGTTGTCCTTGGTTCTCCCTGAGTGGAATGTTACAACATGAATATCTTATTATACATAAATGTGGGACTTCTGCAACTTTTTTTTTGCAAATTAAGTTTTTTTTTTCTCCTTTTTGAAAAGTTGCACTCTTTTTGCTTTCAAAAAAAGCTATAAATCTGTGACATCTACTGTACATGTAAATCAGGGGTGTCCAATCATGTGCCATGGAGGGCCAAGACCCTGCAGGCTTTACCTCCAACCAGTGTGTTCAGCACCAGATTTCACTGAATTTCTTCCCACTGATTGCTGATCAGTGAAAACACCTGCTGAAGCAACTGGGTAGAAGAGAAAACCTGCAGGGTCTTGGCCCTCCATGGCACATGATTGGACACCCCTGACGTAAATGTTCTACTTTAAAAAAACAAAACAAAAAACAAGAGTACTCCGAGACAAGTGCAATATCCCCCACCTATTTTTTTTGAAAATCTCAATATGCCACTCAAAAAGAGCAGTTTTCAACTTTTCTATATAATTGAGGCAGAACCATCCATCCATCTTCTACCGCTTTTCCGGGGTCCAGGTCGCAGAGGCAGCAGTTCAAGCAGAGAAGCCCAGACTTCCCTCTCCCCAGCCACCTGCTCCAGATCTTCAGAGGGGATACCAAGGCGTTCCCAGACCAGCTGGGAGACAGTCTCTCCACCGAGTCCTGGGTCTGCCCCGGGGTCTCCTCCCACTGGGACGTGCCCGAAACACCTCAAGTGGGAGGCGTCCAGGAGGCATCCTAATCAGATGCCCATACCACCTCAACTGACTCCTTTCACTGTGGAAGAGCAGTGGTTCTACTCTGAGCCTCTCCCGGATGACTGAGCTCCTCACCCTATCTCTGAGGGTGAGTCCAGCAATCCTATGAAGAAAGCTCATTTCAGCCGCTTGTATCTGCAATCTCATTCTTTCGGTCATTACCCAAAGCTCATGACCACAGGTGAGGGTAGGAATGTAGACTGACCAGTAAATCAGTAGATTTGCCTTAGAGCTCAGCTCCCTCTTCACAACAGACTGGTACAACGTCTGCATCACTGCAGATGCTGCTCCGATCCATCTGTCAATCTCTCGCTCCATTTTCCCCTCACTCGTGAATAAGACCCCGAGATACTTAAACTCCTCCACTTGGGGCAGGAGCTTGTCCTCAACCTGGAGAAGACAATCCACCTTTTTCTGGCTGAGGACCATGGACTTGGAGGTACTGATTCTTATCCCTGCCGCTTCACACTCAGCAGCAAACCGTCCCAGTAAGACCAGTAAGTCATTGCTGGATGAAGCCAACAGGACAACATCATCTGCAAACAACAGAGATGAGATCCTGTGGTCACCAAGCATGACACCCTCCATTCCCTGGCAGCACCTAGAAAACCAAATTATGATAAACCTATCATCCATGAATATACAACAAAAATAGTTGTATACAACCATTAGTTGTGGGACAGGATCCCAAGGTGATCCTGTGGAGCAAGTTTGGTGACCCTAGCTTTATCCATCCATCCATCCATCGTCTACCGCTTTTCCGGAGGTCCGGGTCGCGGAGGCAGCAGTTCAAGCAGAGAAGCCCAGACTTCCCTCTCCCCAGCCACCTGCTCCAGCTCTTCAGAGGGGATACCAAGGCGTTCCCAGACTAGCTGGGAGACATAGTCTCTCCACCGAGTCCTGGGTCTGCCCCGGGGTCTCCTCCCAGTGGGACGTGCCTGAAACACCTCAAGTGGGAGGCGTCCTAGCTTTATTCATTCTATAGTAAGTAGTGCATTGCCCGTAGAACGCAAGTATTCCTGTCTCAAACAGGTATTCCAATCAGGCTTTACAGGCCCAAATATAGGCTGTGTTTGAAAGTGGAATACAAAGAGGTGTAGGCTATATGTTGGCAATCATATGTTAGACTTTGACAAATATAAAAGGGAGTAAATGGCACTAAGATTTACTTGACTGTGCGAATATTAATTACAAAATATCTAAATATTGAAAATGAATGGGACATCCAATATTAGCGACTGTTTCAGATCCCTTGTTTATTTGTCAGATCACTTATTTGTGTGATCTTTTATCACTTATATTCAAGATAATAGTGTATCTTGCACTTTGGGGAATGAGAGGAGTTCAGTCATCATAATTATTTTAGTTTATATCACTGTTCAATGATGGAGTTGGCACAGAAAGACTGGCACACCAACAGTAATACACTTGCTGCTGTATGTCTCTGCACTTTAACTGCAACCATTTGCACAAATACTGCTGCTGTCTGTCATTGCAATACTGATCATGTGCAGTCCTATCTGTTACTATCTGCACCTACACTACCACAATGAACTGCAACTATGGGTATTACATCACTAGTCATCTGTATATAGGATTGGTGGGTTTTATCATTGTTAATCGTTTATCTCTATTTGCACTATGGAAGGTCTGGGTCTATCTTTTGTCGCCATTTGCACTACGGGTTGCATTACTGTACATAAACTGCTGTTGTTGTTTTCCTTTTCTTCCAGCGTTATTCCTTTTTATATTATGCACACCAATGAAGAGAGAGAGAAACGCCATTTCAATTCTCCTGTATGTCCTGTACGTATAGTAGTATTGACAAAAAATCTTTGACTCTTGAGTTCA
This sequence comes from Pholidichthys leucotaenia, assembly GCA_020510985.1. Lineage (NCBI taxonomy): Eukaryota > Metazoa > Chordata > Actinopteri > Cichliformes > Pholidichthyidae > Pholidichthys > Pholidichthys leucotaenia. Next base: position 399,033,023 of record CM035836.1, read on the forward strand.
GTGTAATATTGAATTTCTTCTGTGTATCATCAATAAACTCATGCAGTACTATAACAGGACACGTTTACAAATATTTTAGACCCATTGTAGTGCATCAGTTTATATTTTAACAATATTTTGTTATTAAAAGGTTTTTAAAACTGTAATCAACCAAATTAACACCAAAGTACCCAACATTATTACATACAGCAGAAGGTCCCGTCTGACTGCAACTGTTGCATCAGTGTTGCCCATTTGTCAGTAAATATTTCACTAAAAATGATTTATTTCGTTATTTGGACATTTTTGCATCCTGTGTTTGGTTGTTAAGTCATTCCAGTCATTAAGCTCCACAATCATTGTGGTATTAAGTTTTTAATTCTTAGATACTCTCGCAGAAGGGGGGGACTCGCGGTTCTGCAAAGTACAGTGGTACCACATGGGTGAAGCAGAAGCAGGGACTCCTGCCCATCACTGACTGGGCAAGCTGGGCGTGCCTCACCGTGAAGGACCGTGGTCCACCCAGTCGGGCTGCTGCTTCTGTTCTGCATGGTCTGTGTTGGATACACTGGTGTTCTCTGTCAGACCTGGGTCCCCGCTGACGCTCCACCCAGTCTGCTCACATGCCTCATGTTCTCCACATATGCCGAATTATCCTTTAGACCTACGCAATCACGGCAACTTTATGGTATAATTTTTTAAGCATTAAATCTTCAAGTATTATCTTTTTCTAGTCAAATCTGTCACTTTTCACTTCCTTGTTTTGTTCACAATGTGCTGTGGTTACTGATGCCATGATGTTGTGTATTATCCAATCAGTACAGAGTTGATCCAAAACCCCGCCCACACCTCAAGAAGCCAGAGCATGAGGACAGAGCGATGACTAAACTTTTATTGATAAAAATGACATATTTTGACTGAAGAAATGCAATACTTGGGGATGCACATCCTCGTAACCTCAGCAAAACATGTATAAAATCTTAGGTCAGTCTGATGAACGGTTCAAGAGATATGCGTGGAACCGACACACACACACACAGAGATTCTGTGCATTTATAGATAGATAGGGCATAGGGAATGCTAACCTTGACATATGCCCCCCCCCCGTGGATTGCCACCTTATAGTGGTGGAGGGGTTTAAGTGCCTGCATGATCCCTGGGGCTATGTTGTCGGGGGCAACTTGCCCCTGGAAGGGTCTCCCAAAGCACACTGGTCCTGAGTGAAGGGCCAGACTAAGGGCAGTCCTTTGGATCTCCACGAAAAACGTTACATCAAGGACCCAGTGTGCATGGGTCCGCCCTCAGTGGACTAACCACCTGCAGGAGGGATCATGGTGCTTTGTGAACCGGGCGGAAGTAGAGGCTACTCTGCCTGGTCTGATACCCCCGCGACCCGGATCCCTGGATCAGCGGTAGAAAATGGATGGATTGTTAACCGTGACCTTTGACCTTTTGACCCCAAACCCATAGTCAGAGGTTCAGAGTCTCAGAGTGAACCTGTGTACCAAGTTTGGTGACCCTAGAGAGCTTTACACGTTCTATCCACCTTATTTCTAGGCCCCATGATGCCTTGCGTGAATTATGGTAGCAACTTCCGGTACTAGTTTAGAACGTATGGTTGTCACTGAAACAGGACACTTTTGCTTGTTAAAAAAACAATGACCTCGGCATCAAAAATGAGAGAACATCGCCTTTTGCACCTCAGAAACAGTAATATAATCATACCACTTCCCACGACTATTGAGGGATGGGAAGATGACCTTAAAAAGTGGCCTCGCAGACAGTAGTTCTGTTTGTTAGCGCCGCTGCTAAGATGCTAATGCTGTAAACAAAAAAAAGCTCTGAGATATATCAGTGCCTCCACCGCAATAAAGTCGGCTGCATTTTGTTAAAATATGTTGGACATAATCCCCGTGTCTGCGTGGGTTTACTCTGGGATTTCTCCAGTTTCCTCCCACATGCCAAAAACATGCAAGTTAGGTTAATTGGCATCAAAACTGGGGATTCTAAATTGTCCTTAGGTATGACTGAGAGTGAATGGTTGTCTGTCTCTCTGTGTTGGCCCTGCGATGGACTGGCGATCTGTCCAGAGTGTACCCTGCCTCTCGCCCAAAGACGCTGGGATAGGCTTCAGGCCCCCCGTGACCCAGAAAGGATTAAGCGGAAGAAGATGGATGGATGGATGGATAATCAAATAGAGCAGACGTATGCCACAATACTGTGCTTGGCTGTCATGGTATATACAGACAGCTGCAGCCGTTCATTTTACCCCAAAATTAAAATGCTCATGCTGCTGTCATGCCATAAATACTTATTTAACTTAACACGTACAGACGTTTTATGACAATTGTTCAGAATTTTATTGACCTATATTTTGTGATAATTTAAAAATTAATGCATGCTGAAGTTCATATTGTTCCAAGGCAGTGCAACAAATGCAAAAAACCCCAAAAAACTATTTGATATCTTTCTTAAATCGTTAAGCCTTAGGAAGCAAACTGTTACTATTTTTGTTTATTATTTTACTTCATGCAGCCTTCATTATGGTGACATATATAACAGATAAACGTCAGATCTGTGACATCCATACAAGTGAAAACATACCTGGTGCTCTTGTGTCTGTCCTGTGTCTGTACTACCGATCACACCAATAGTCCTATTTCGTTCAGTGCATGATCATTGCCGGTGAGAAGCCTCCATTTATACAGTCTATGGCACAACCACGAACACCACAAGAAGTACCAGAACTACGCCAAAACATTCAAAAAATACAAAAACTACAAGTGCTGAAATTAGCTGCCACTTAAGTGCAAAACACGTACAGTATGTGGACTATACATTAAAATGAATTTGAAAAACTTTTAAAAATTCTATTTTAAATGCCCCTGCAACTCCACTCTTGCTGACTGATTTAACACTACTGCAGCTGAAACCGGAAGCTCTGTCCATAATCGTTGCTTCAGCGGCACCCCCAGGAATAAGGTGGATAGGAAGAGCGCATAGGGAGTGTCAACCTTGACCTTTGATCCCCAAACCTGTAGTCAGAGGTCATGGTCTCAGAATGAACATGTGTGCCAGGTTTGGTGACCCCAGCTTTCTTTGTTGTTGAGATATAGTTTATAAGTTGTTTTGATGTTGACCTTTGACCTTGTGATCCCAAAACCACAGTCACGCTTCAGGGTCACAGGGTGAATCTGTGTACCAAGCTTGGTGACCCTAACTTTACTCGCTGTACAGTAATAAGGCATAGGAAATGTTAACCTTGACCTTTTGACCCAAAACTCAAAGTCTGAGGTCAGGATCCTAAGGTGAACCTGTATACTAGGTTTGGTGGTCCCAGCTTTACTGGTTGTACAGTAATGACTGCAGCCACCAGCCATCACAGCTGCCCCCCGCTAACTCCGCGGGGGCAACTATAGCGCAGGTGTAGTGTGGCCGACTACTGATCAGAGGGTGAGGGGTTCAAATTCCCGCTCTGTCTGCAGTCTGCATGTCGAAGTGTCCTTGGGCAAGACAATAAACCCCCAGTTGCTCCTGAAGGGTCAGGCCAGCACCTGTGCATGGCAGCTTTGCCACCATCAGTGTGTGTGAATGGGTGGATAGCAGGATCTGTAAAGTGCTTTGGTCAGCTAGAGATGAGAAAAAGCGCTATATGAGTGAACGCCATTTACCATTTAACCTTGACCTTGTGACCCCAAATCCACAATCAGAGGTCAGGATCCCAAGGTGAACCTGTGTATCAGGTTTGGTGGCCCTAGCTTTACTGGTTGTACAGTAATAAGGCATAAGGACTGCTAACTTTGAGCTTTTGACCCCAAACCCATAGTCAGAGGTCAGGATCCCAAGATGAACCTGTATAACAAGTTTGGTGACCCTAGGCGTCCTTTGTTGTTGAGATATAGTTTATAAGCCATTATGATGTTGACCTTTGACCTTGTGATGAACCATAATCACACTTTAGGGTCACAGGGTCAACCTGTGTACCAAGTTTGGTGACCCTAGGTTTACTCGTTGTACAATAAGACGACATATGGAATGTTAACGTTAACCTTTGACCTTTTGACCCCAAACCTATAGTCTGAGGTCAGCATTCCAAGGTGAACCTGTGTACCAGGTTTGGTGGCCCTAGCTTTACTCGTTTTATAGTAATAGTAAACGTAGCATTTACCATAGTGCAACTGCAATGTTAATGTTGAACTTTGACCCTTGAGTCCAAACCCATAGTTAGGTCAGGGTGTAACTCATGCAAGATGTGTATTTTATCCAACTACTGTATTGATTTGAAAAGCCTATATCATTTCTTTCAGTAGTTATTGTGTTTAGAAGTTTTAGGGAAAATCTGACCTCTGGCCTTAAACCGCAAGGTCATCCGATGAGAGTGAAATTCCAATATGCGCATCATTAGAGTATACAGTATCAAATCATGGTACCAAGTTTCAAAACAATCAGAACAAAACTGTCGGAGGAGTTGATTTCACAAATGTGGGACAGATTTGTGAACATAATCCCCTTTTGGCCTTCGCCCAAAGGGATCGAAGACCTCTTTGGGCTTCTGCCAGCGGGGGATAAAAATGATCTACTTATGTGGCCAGGAGCCAACAACAGACACTGTATAGAAGCACAATGATGTTTATCCCCATTACCTTTGCTTCTGTGGTGACTGCAGGCTTTGGAGGGAACTGGACTTCAGTGGCTTTTAGTATTGTGTTTTCTTGTAAAATATCCTGCTGCGACTGGTTGTGGCCAAAAGGCTTGAAAGGGAAAAAAAACAAACCATTGTTTAAAAAGTTAACTAATCAAAAATCCTATCCTGTAGTGTGGCGATTACCTTGCGTCCATATAAACTCTGGTAAAAGATGACGCCTACTGACCAAACGTCCACCTTGTTGGATATTTTTGGGGGTTCCTTACCAACAACAAAACATTCAGGTGGCAGGTACCTGCAAGCCACAAAAATACAATACTGGAATAGATGACCTCTACAAATCACTTCACTACTGAACAGAGAAAATCAGAACTCAGTTGTTAAGACTTTGCTCCAAAAGACCACAGACATACGTCAGGACACGTGTAGGTTGCCTGGTTACTAAATGAAATGTGTGTGTTTGTACCAGTAGGTCCCTGCTCCCTGTGAAGTCAGGTCCATGCCATCTGCAGAGTTGTAGCTGTCGTCGTCCATGATTTTGGATAGACCAAAGTCAGTGATCTTAATCTCCCCGCAGGCTGTGCCGTTGACCAACAGAATGTTTCCTAAGAACATTGTGTACCTCAAGTTAGCTGGCACAAATATACAACACAGATGCATGCATCTAAAAGAGTCTACAATGAATTTTTGTGGTGGTAAATGTTCAGAGACTTGTTATCCACTGAATAATGAAAAGCTTCAAAATGACAAAACTAAGAATACCTGGCTTCAGGTCGTAGTGGATAATTGGTGGCCGAATCTCATTGAGATACTTGAGGGCATTCACAAGCTGCATGACGATAGAGCGACCCTCCTTCTCCGTCATCGACTTATTTTGCTTTAAGTAAAAATCCAGATCATTGCCTTCACAATACTCGAGTACAGTGCAAAATCTGAAAGAGATAAAAAACTTGATGACTTATCTGGGGAAGATGTAAATTCTGATCACATACTGTATTTACAAACAAAATGATTCAAATATGCCTATAAGGTGATATTTTGATAATATTGGTGCACAAACCATATTTAGAATACATAAGAGCAAACATTCGTATGATGCTTCTGTGGTTATTTCAATTAGTGAAGTTCATTTCACACTAAACAGGTTTTCATCCCAAAAATTAATAAAATAGTCACATGGACATTTGCTTGCACGGATTCAATGGGTTATTTTTATATATGCCCATTGCATATTGTGCAGCAGAACAAATATTGCCATGGACTGTTATCTCAGCTGACTTAGTTGTGGAAATAATCAGATACAGTGGGGCAAAAAAGTATTTAGTCAGCCACCAACTGTGCAAGTTCTCCCACTTAAAAGATGAGAGGTCTCCAATTTTCATCATAGGTATACCTCAACTATGAGAGACAAAATGAGGAAAAAAAATCCAGAAAATCACATTGAAGGATTTTTAATGAATTAATTGGTAAATTCCTCAGTAAAATAAGTATTTGGTCACCTACAAACAAGCAAGATTTCTGGCTCTCACAGACCTGTAACTTCTTCTTTAAGAGGCTCCTCTGTCCTCCACTCGTTACCTGTATTAATGGCACCTGTTTGAACTCGTTATCAGTATAAAAGATACCTGTCCACAACCTCAAACAGTCAGACTCCAAACTCCACTATGGCCAAGACCAAACAGCTGTCAAAGGACACCAGAAACAAAATTGTAGACCTGCACCAGGCTGGGAAGACTGAATCTGCAATAGGTAAGCAGCTCGGTGTGAAGAAATCAACTGTGGGAGCAATTATTAGAAAATGGAAGACATACAAGACCACTGATGATCTCCCTCGATCTGGGGCTCCACACAAGATCTCACCCCATGGGGTCAAAATGATCACGAGAACGGTGAGCAAAAATCCCAGAACCACATGGGGGGACCTAGTGAATGACCTGCAGAGAGCTGGGACCAAAGTAACAAAGGCTACATCAGAAACACACTACGCCGCCAGGGACTCAAATCCTGCAGTGCCAGACGTGTCCCCCTGCTTAAGCCAGTACATGTCCAGGCCCGTCTGAAGTTTGCTAGAGAGCATTTGGATGATCCAGAAGAGGATTGGGAGAATGTCATATGGTCAGATGAAACCAAAATAGAACTTTTTGGTAAAAACTCACCTTGTCGTGTTTGGAGGAGAAAGAACACCATACCTACTGTGAAGCATGGGGGTGGAAACATCATACTTTGGGGCTGTTTTTCTGCAAAGGGACCAGGACGACTGATCCGTGTAAAGGAAAGAATGAATGGGGCCATGTATCGTGAGATTTTGAGTGAAAACCTCCTTCCACCAGCAAGAGCATTGAAGATGAAACGTGGCTGGGTCTTTCAGCATGACAATGATCCCAAACACACCGCCCGGGCAACGAAGGAGTGGCTTCGTAAGAAGCATTTCAAGGTCCTGGAGAAGCCTAGCCAGTCTTCAGATCTCAACCCCATAGAAAATCTTTGGAGGGAGTTGAAAGTCCGTGTTGCCCAGCGACAGCCCCAAAACATCACTGCTCTAGAGGAGATCTGCATGGAGGAATGGGCCAAAATACCAGCAACAGTGTGTGACAACCTTGTGAAGACTTACAGAAAACGTTTGACCTCTGTCATTGCCAACAAAGGGTATATAACAAAGTACTGAGATGAACTTTTGTTATTGACCAAATACTTATTTTACCGAGGAAGCTACCAATTAATTCATTAAAAATACTTCAGTGTGATTTTCTGGATTTTTTTTTTTTCTTATTTTGTCTTTCATATTTGAGGTATACCTATGATGAAAATTGGAGACCTCTCTCATCTTTTAAGTGGGAGAACTTGCACAATTGGTGGCTGACTAAATACTTTTTTACCCCACTGTAAATTAAGTCTTTTGGTTCAAATGATAACACTTTTTGGTTTAAATGAAGAGAAAAAAACAAAGCAACATTCAGTTTTATACCATGAACATCACATCAAGAACTTGAATAACCAGATCAAGGATAACATATGGCTCAAGACTACCAGAAGCTACTCTATGATTGTCGACACTTGATGTTTGCTTGCAAATGTTATATGATGGTACAGATAGGTGCTAACGTTAGTCACAACAGCCAGCATAAGCATCAAATCTGGGGTTCATAAGAAACTTAAAATATTCTATAACATGGTAATGAGCCACACTCATGAAATGCAAATGAGCTAAGAGGCTAGCATGTCCAAACAGTTACACTATCAGCTGAAAATACTGCCTGAATTGGCTGAAGCAAGACAAAATATAGATATACACAGGTGCATCTCAATATATTAGAGTGCCAACAAAAAGTAGATTTATTTAGGTAATTCAATTAAAAAGATTAACTTCTATATTATATAGATTCATTACGCTGAGACTGATATATTTCAAGTGTTTATTTTAATTTTGATGATTATGGCTTACAGTCCATAAAAACCCCAAATTCAGTTTCTTAAAAAATTAGAATATTACATAAATTTAATTTTAAAAAATAGTTTTTTAATAGAAATGTTGGCCGACTGAAAAGTATGTCCATGTACACACTCAATACTTGGTCGGGGCTCCTTTTGGATTAATTACTGTATCAATGTGGTGTAGCATGGAGGTGATCAGCCTGTGGCACTGCTGAGGTGTTTTGAAGGTCCAGGTTGCTTTGATAGTGACCTTCAGCTCATCTGCATTGTTGGGTCTGGTGTCGTTCATCTTCCTCTTGATAATACTCCATAGATTCTCTATGGGGTTTAGGTCAGGAGAGTTTGCTGGCCAATCAAACACAGTGATGCCATGGTCATTAAACCAGGTTTTGATACTTTTGGCAGTGTGGGAGGGGTGCCAAGTCCTGCTGGAAAATGAAATCAGCTTCTCCATAAAGCTTGTCAGCTGAGGGAGGCATGAAGTGCTCTAAAATTTCCTGGTAGACGACTGCGCTGACTTTGGTCTTGATAAAACACAGAGGACAAACACCAGTTTAATGATGCCATGGTCATTAAACCTGGTTTAATGATCATGGCATTGCTGTGTTTGATTGGCCAGCAAACTCTCCTGACCTAAACCCCATAGAGAATCTATGGAGTATTGTCAAGAGGAAGATGAGAGACACCAGACCCAACAATGTAGACGAGCTGAAGGTCACTATCAAAGCAACCTGGACCTTCATAACACCTCAGCAGTGACACAGGCTGATCACCTCCATGCTACACCACATTGATACAGTAATTAATCCAAAAGGACCCACGACAAAGTACCAAGTGTGTACATGGACATACTTTTCAATCGGCCAACGTTTCTATTAAAAAAAAACTATTTTTTAAAATTAATTTTACGTAATATTCTATTTTTTTGAGAAACTGAATTTGGGGTTTTCATGGGCTGTAAGCCATAATCATCAAAATTAAAATAAATAAACACTTGAAATATATCACTCCCTACGTAATGAATCTATATAATATAGAAGTTTAATTTTTTTTAAATTGAATTACCTAAAATAAATCCACTTTTTGTTGACATTCAAATTTATTGAGATGCACCTGTATATATACTGTATGTGTGTGTATATACAGTATACCTTCTCTAACCTTTTGTATGCACATGTCCAATTGTTCAATGTTTCAGTAGTTTTTACACAACTTGCTGTTCTCTAACAAGGTGCTTAACAGCAAAATTCACAACAGGTGTTTGATCCATGAATCGACCAATAAATATTCTGGTTCAATTAGAATTGGTATTTAAACAGTCCTCTTCCATCATGCTGTTCACATTTTGACATCATGAGACCAAGACGACACCTAACAATTGATCAACAGTACCTCACCACTGCGAGGCTTCAACAGGATGTTCTCAGAAGAAAGTGGCCACTGAGCTTAGACTGTCACAGTGCGTCATCAGCAGGTTGCAAGAGAGATACAGAGAGACTGGAAGAGTCACAGAAAGGCATAGAAGTGGACGTCCTTTGGCCACATCCCACGCTGATGACCGCTTCATTGTGAACAGTGCCCCGTGGAACCGGATGATGAATGACACTCAACTCCAGGCACATTTAAGGGAGGTGAGAGGCGCCTGTGTCACGTCAGACCATTCGAAACCATTTACATCATCGTGGTCTGCATGCTAGATGACCTGCAAGGGTACCTGACCACACCACCAGGCACAGGTATCATTGGCTTGCATGGGCCAGGGAGCATTTACGCTGAACAAGGGACCAGTGGGCCTCAGTGCTGTTCTCTGATGAAAGCCGATTCATGTCGAGCAGAAATGATGGCCGCCAGTGATGTTGGAGATGTCAAAGAGAGTGCTATGCATCAGGTGGTGGTGATGGTGTTATAGTCTGGGCAGGTGTAACTAGTCAATACAGAACTACCCTACACCTTGTGAATGGTACAGTGACAAACCAATACTACCTGAGTAACATCATTAATCCAGCCATTGTGCCCCTGCATGAACAACACAGGCCCAGTTTCATCTTCATGGACATTCCACCCTCATGGATCGTCACCTTATCGTGGTGGGGGGGTTTGCGTGCCCCAGTGATCCCAGGAGCTATGTTGTCCGGGGCAATTTGCCTCTGATAGGGTCTCCCAAGACAAACTGGTCCTGGGTGAAGGGCCAGACTAAGAACGATCCAACAGACTCTCATGAATTGTATATCAAGGATTCAGTGTACCTTGCCCGGTATGGGATTACAGGGGCCCCACCCTGGAGCCAGGCCTGGGGGAAGGGCTCGAAGGCTAGCGTCTGGTGGCCGGGTTTCCACCCATGGGACCCGGCCGGGCTCAGCCCGAAGGAGTTACATGGGTCCGCCCTCCAGTGGGCTCACCACCTGCAGGAGGGATCATGGGGGTCCGGTGCTATGTGGATCAGGTGGCGGTCAAAGGCGGAGACCTTGGCGGACTGATCACAAGCTTTCTAAACTGGCTTTTGGTACGTGGAATGTCACCTCTCTGGTGGGGAAGGAGCCTGAGCTGGTGTACGAGGTTGAGAGATACCGGCTAGATATAGTCGGCCTCACCTCAACACACAGCTCCGGTTCCGGAACCAGTCTCCTGGAGAGGGGCTGGAGCTTGGCCTTTTCTGGAGTTGCCCCGGGCGAGAGGCGACGAGCAGGGGTGGGTATTCTTGTATCGCCCCACCTTGCTGCCTCTATATTGGAGTTTTCCCCGGTGGACGAAAGGGTTGCTTCCCTGCGCCTTTGGGTTGGGAAACGGGTCCTGACCATCATTTGTGCCTATGCACCAAATGATGTTTCAGAGTACCCACCCTTTTTGGAGTCTGTGACTGGGGTGCTGGAGGGTGCTCCTCTTGGAGACTCCATTGTCCTACTGGGGGACTTCAATGCGCACGTGGGCAACGACAGTGAAACCTGGAGGGGGGTGATTGGGAGGAACGGCCTGCCCGATCTGAACCCGAGTGGTGTTCAGTTATTGGACTTCTGTGCTAACCACAGTCTGTCCATAACGAACACCATGTTCAAGCATAAGGGTGTCCATATGTGCACCTGGCACCAGGACACCCTAGGTCGCAGGTCGATGATTGATTTTGTTATCATGTCATCAGACCTGCGACCGTATGTCTTGGACACCCGAGTAAAGAGAGGTGCAGAGCTGTCAACTGATCACCACCTGGTGGTGAGTTGGATCCGATGGCAGGGGAGGAAGCCATTCAGACCTGGTAGACCCAAACGTATAGTGAGGGTGTGCTGGGAGCGTCTGGCTGAGGCCCCTGTCCGGGAGGTCTTCAACTCCCACCTCCGGAAGAACTTCAACCACATTCCGAGGGAGTCTGGAGACATGGAGTTTGAATGGGCCATGTTCTCCACCTCTGTTGTTGAAGCGGCGGCCCAGAGCTGCGGCCGCAAGGTGGTCGGTGCATCTCGTGGTGGCAACCCCCGAACCAAGTGGTGGACACCAGTGGTGAGGGGGGCCATTAAGCTGAAGAAGGAGTCCTATCAAGCTTGGTTGGCTTGTGGGACTCCCGAAGCAGCTGAGGTGTACCGGCAGGCCAAGCAGAGTGCAGTTCGGGTGGTTGCTGAAGCAAAAACCCGGGTATGGGAGGAGTTCGGTGAGGCCATGGAACAAGACTTTCGGTCGGCCTCAAAGAGATTCTGGCAAACTGTCCGGCGGCTCAGGAGGGGAAAGCAGCTCCCCGTCCACACTGTGTATGGTGTGGATGGGACACTGTTGACTTTGACTGGGGACATCGTCGGGCGGTGGAAGGAATACTTCGAGGATCTCCTCAATCCCACTGATACGCCTTCCACAGAGGAAGCAGGGTTTGGGGACGAGGGGGATGACTCGCCTATCACAGGGGCTGAGGTCGCCAAGGTGGTTAAAAATCTCCTTGGTGGCCAAGATTCGCCCCGAGTACCTCAAGGCCCTGGATGTTGTTGGGTTGTCATGGTTGACACGCCTCTGCAACATTGCGTGGAGGCCGGGGGCAGTGCCTTTGGCATGGCAAACCGTGGTGGTGGTTCCTCTCTTTAAAAAAGGGGACCGGAGGGTGTGCTCCAACTTTAGAGGGATCACACTCCTCAGCCTTCCTGGGAAGGTCTATGCCAAGGTACTGGAGAGGAGAGTCCGGCCGTTGGTCGAACCTCGGATTCAGGAGGAGCAATGTGGTTTTCGTCCTGGCCGTGGCACATCGGACCAGCTCTTTACCCTCTCGAGAATTCTCAAGGGTTCGTGGGAGTTTGCCCAACCAGTTTACATGTGTTTTGTGGACTTGGAGAAGGCATTTGATCGCGTCCCTCGTGGATTTTTGTGGGGGGTGCTTCGGGAGTATGGGGTATCGGGCTTGTTGTTACGAGCTATTCGGTCTCTGTACGACCGTTGTGAGAGTTTGGTTCGTATTGCCAACACTCGGTCGGAGTCATTCCCAGTGAGAGTTGGACTCCACACCAGGGCTGCCCTTTGTCACCGATCCTGTTCATAATTTTTATGGACAGGATTTCTAGGCGCAGCCAGGGAATGAAGGGTGTCATGCTTGGTGACCACAGGATCTCATCTCTGTTGTTTGCAGATGATGTTGTCCTGTTGGCTTCATCCAGCAATGACCTACAGCTCTTGCTGGGACGGTTTGCCGCTGAGAGTGAAGCGGCTGGGATGAGAATCAGCACCTCCAAGTCCGAGTCCATGGTCTTCAGCCGGAAAAAGGTGGATTGTCCTCTCCGGGTTGGGGACAGGCTCCTGCCCCAAGTGGAGGAGTTTAAGTATCTTGGGGTCTTGTTCACGAGTGAGGGGAGAATGGAGCGAGAGATCGACAGACGGATTGGAGCAGCATCTGCAGCGATGCGGACGTTGTACCGGTCTGTTGTGGTGAAGAGGGAGCTTAGTTCTAAGGCAAAGCTGTCGATTTATCAGTCAATCTACGTTCCTACTCTTACCTATGGTCACGAGCTTTGGGTAATGACCGAAAGAACGAGATTGCGGATACAAGCGGCTGAAATGAGCTTTCTCCGTAGGATTGCTGGACTCACCCTCAGAGATGGGGTGAGGAGCTCAGTCATCCGGGAGAGGCTCAGAGTAGAACCGCTGCTCCTCCACATTGAAAGGAGTCAGTTGAGGTGGTATGGGCATCTGATCAGGATGCCTCCTGGACGCCTCCCACTTGAGGTGTTTCAGGCACGTCCCACTGGGAGGAGACCCCGGGGCAGACCCAGGACTCGGTGGAGAGATTATGTCTCCCAGCTGGTCTGGGAACGCCTTGGTATCCCCTCTGAAGAGCTGGAGCAGGTGGCTGGGGAGAGGGAAGTCTGGGCTTCTCTGCTTGAACTGCTGCCTCCGCGACCCGGACCTCCGGAAAAGCGGTAGAAGATGGATGGATGGATGGACGACAATGCTCCAGCTCATCGAGGTTGCATCATGTGACTTGTTTATAAGTCACATGATTATAACATCTATCCACTGCCAGGAGGCGCCCTCTGCTGCTCACTAACAACTGTTACATTTACACTACACAATGACATGCAAATATACACACACTGCTCTCCCTCCCTCTGCTGTGTGATTGTCCACTACTGCTAAATATGCATTGAGGGTTTTTTTGCCTGCAATCAAAATTTCGCTTACCCATTAAGCGTCAATTTGATAAAACATGTTTTTTTCTCTCGCCTATTGTGTCATATCATTTCTTTTCTTTTTTCTTTTCTTCTTTATGACTGGCGCCTAGCGGCTGCCCCGGCCTTGGATGCGCTCTGCAGAGCGTGCCCAAATGCCAAGTCACGTTTCGTTACCTTGTATTCATACATGTGTAATGACAATAAAGTTGAATCTCATCTCATCTCATCATTAGGGAACGGCTGCTGGAGGCTGGGGTACCTCAAATGGAGTAGCCTGCACTTTCTCCAGACCTGAATCCCATAGAAAACCTATGGGCTCAGCTGAGTCGCTGTGTAGAGGCTCATAACCTTCCACCCCACAACCTCAATGACCTGAGGGCCACCCTTCAAGAAAAGCGGAATGCCATGTCTCAGTAGTCAATAAGTCGACTTGTGAACAGCATGAGACATCGTTGTCAAACTATAATTGATGCTCAAGTGCACATGACAAGTTATTTAGACAATGACATTTTTTGTTGTGGTATACCCACCACTGTTGTTGGCTTTTGTTTCAATAAATTGTTTGAGATGAGGAAATCACCATTGCATGCTTCTAATTAAATGTCCTACTTTCATGATATAATATCACTGTAGCGTGAACTTTTTACATTTTTCATACATTTCATCCGAAAGCCAAATATCCCCAACTTTTTGTGAGTAGTGTATATACTCCATATATTGGAAACCTCCTACAGGATTGACATGAACATTTGACATACAGGAGAAAAGAAAAAGAAAAATGTAGGTAGATATTCCACACTACTCTATTTTTGTACCATACCAATGAGAAACAGCCTATATTAAGATATAATATATATCATGAAGAAATGATACTTTGATCTCACCCTCCCTCTAATCCTAAACCCAACCTTCCCCTCATATTCTTTTTTTTTTTTTTTAAACGCTGTTTAGGACTCTGTCCAAATGCAGACGGACAAAAAGAAAGATGGGCCAGCCAGTCTTATTAGACACTATCTGGAGGGAACTTCACTCAAAAGGGAGAGAAGACCAGACTGTCAATGAGGGTAGCTCATTCCAGCCTGGTGAAATCACCCCAAGAGTGCCCAGATCTCCTGACTGACTTGAGGATCATTGTGCATGAGTTTGCTGAACATTGAGACAATTGCCTAGGAGGAGTAACAATTTTAGAGAGATCATAAATGCTTTGATCTCCTGACCTTTGACAACGACCAAGACCTTGAGCTCAACCTGGATACAAACGAACATAATTATCATTGTGTGTGAGGTTGAGAATTAGGGCAACTGCCTAGGAGGAGTAGCGATTTTCTGAAATAACATAGGTGCCAGATCTCCTGACCTTTGACCCTGACCTTGAGACAATCTGGATACAGAGCCATCTCAGGGTCATTGTAAGTGAGTTTGGTGACCAACAGGGCAAATGCCTAGGAAGAGTAGCAATTCCCACAAAATGTGAACTGATGGACGGACATCACGTCATTGCATTAGCTCCTTTTGGCTTCACTGGAATGAGCTAAAAACCAGATATCAGAATCAAACTAGAAAAGCACTCGGAGAGCGCAGACCTCCGCCAAGCGCCACAATTCCCCCCATACAGTGTTTGTGTGTACGTTTTCACATTCCTTGAGCATGTAAACATATGACTAGCAATTGGATTCACAATGGTTATTTGTTTATTTGACAGGGACAGTGCAATAAACACACAATCAATGACAATCAATGTGATAGTGATAGGATTAGTGGTTGAGTAGTAAAAGCATTGCCTCCTTGGCGGAGGTAATAAACTGAAGTGTTGCTGTTGTGTCCATCTCCTCCACTGACGGATGCAAATTGGGTAGACAGGTTGCCGTGGGTTTTATATTATATTGTAACGTGCTGCTCGACATGGCGACGTCCCACCGGGAGGTTCGAACTCACGCCTCCCGCTCCGGAGTCCCGCACTCTACCTGTGTCGCCAATAGGGTCAACCCACTTGGCAAGCCAAATAGGGTGCTCATATTGAGTTCGCTACAATATTATTGTTTTGGGGGTTGCGCTCCGCGGCAAACGACAATTTAGAAGCTTCGCCGGCAGAGAGCTCGTTTTTGCGCAGCGCCTATGGCTGGCCGGTGAATTTCTGCCAAATGCGCAGCTCCTATGGCTGGCCGGGGAATTTCTGCCAAAGAATCCGTCGGCGGACAGCTGCCCGTGTGAGGTTTTGCAGTTGCACGCTGGCGGGCCCAGGCCAGCAGTGTTTTCCGCGTCCTTTTGTGCCTAAAACGTTGAAGAACGCAGAGTTTGTGTTGCAGACACGACGACCAGCGCCCTCCATTGCGCCTGCGCACATGTTGAAAATGGCTGTATGTCACAGTGTTGAATGAGAAATGCTTTAAAAAATTCCTGTATCCAGACGGTGAACTGGATCACCCCCAAAATTTAATCAGTTCTTCCTTGTACCATTTCCAACAACGCCTGAAAGTTTCATGGAAATCCGTCCAAGATTTTTTGAGTTATCTTGCTAACCAACAGACAGACAGACAGACAGACAAACAAACAGACAAACCCCGGCAAAAACATAACCTCCTCCTGGCCTTTTGGCCTGGCGGAGGTAATTATTAGAATAATGACAATCTTTCATTTTGGCTCAATTTTGATTTGTTTAGGGCATTTTCTGTAGCCCAACATCCCATACTCTTATTTTCTTAATTTCCTTGGAATTAAAACTACTGATGTTTTTCTACAGTTAGAAAATCCCATTTGCACACTATCATGATGTAAAATAAAATGAGGCACTTACGAGTCTGTGTCGATCGAGAAATAGTCATAGAGTTTAACTATTCTAGGGTGGTCAAGTTCTTTGTGGATTCGGTACTCTCTACAGGCATGTCTGAAAATAAGGATTTATCATTGATCATTAAAACAGTACGAAGTTTCAGTTTAAAAAGCCACAGCAAACTGAATTATAGATCAAAACATTGTGCAGTGTGAGCATGTGGAGGGCAGTTAACTGAATTTCAGACTCACTTGTGGTAGTTTTCCTTCTTCTCCTCCCTCCAGTTCTTATTGAGCTGATGGATTTTAATGGCCACATACCTCTGCTCTGTTAAATCAAAAGCCTGGGGAAGAAAAAAGTTTTAGAGAACCTATAATTTGACCAGAAAACCACTCTGCATGGCATACATTAACTGCTTACAGCAAACAGGAGTACTGCAAATCTCACTACACCATTAAACTCATTGTTTATTCAATAATACGGTGGAAAAAAAAGAAAAGAAGCCTCACCTTAAACACTTCACTAAAGCCACCTCTTCCAAGTAAATGCAACAGCAGATATCGGTCATTTAGTGTAGGGTGGTCTTTAAATCTACAGAAGAGAGGTCTGTTAAGCTCAAAACAAAGCACTAAAGTAAGCTTTTAAGCTAGAAGACTAAAAGGTTACGACCAAGATGGGATGATACATACTGAGAATTGTCCTCATTATGGATTCTCTTGAGCTCCCGAATGTGCAGGTTTTTCACCCGCTCCAACTGCTCCAGCTCTGATTGGAGCTCTGCCTCTTCCTACAATAAAACACACACATTATTCACTGAAACTTCAAACTCTGGTGCATAAGAAAAAGCATAAATGTTGGTACCTTTTTGAGATGACCAATTCGTAGTTTGAAAATCTCCTCTTGCTCATGATACTCAGCAAGTGACAACCTGTGTAAAGGTAAAGCAAAGATGGAAATTAAACACACCTATGATTAGCTTGACATTTAACCCTTACACACCGTTTATATTCTATGCCTTCACAGTATGGTTCAGGTCAAAATTGACCCGGACCAAGAATTCCTTCATAGTAAGTGTCTGTACCGAATTTTGAACGACAGGTCTATTTAGAATGTCTAAATGGGTTGCACGGTGACGCAGTGGTTTAGCACTGTGGCAGCGCAGTTTTACCCTCGGCCGGGGGACCGCGGGGATCATGAGATCGTGGGTTCGATCCCAGCCCCCGACCAACAGTGAGCTGTGTGGAGTTTGCATGTTCTCCCCGTGTTGCGCGGGTTTACTCCGGGATTTCTCCGGTTTCCTCCCGCACACCAAAAACATGTAGGTTTAGGGCGCTCGCGCACGCAGCGACCAGCAGCCAGTGGCTTGTCACCAGACTGCAAACCAAGTCTACCTACGGGTACAAATAAGTAACAAAAAAAAATAAATAAATAAATAAATAGCTTATCTCATATTAATAAATGTAAGATTAATCCTTATTAAATGTTTCAGAGAGCAGGAGGAGAATATTTTTTAAGTTTTACAATACTCATTTTTGGAGAAAAACATCTATCACAAAGCATCATGTTCTGTTTTACATAAGACATAAAAAAATTTAAAAGCAATAATGACAAATATATTTCAGTGAATTTGAAAATGGCCATGTTTAACCATTGCAGCTATTAAATGCTGTCTTCACTGCTATATCATAAGAAATTATAATTATCAATAATAATTCAACATTTACCACTTAGAATACAAAACATTAAAATACAATTCTTGTTTCAAATTAGTCTCTTCAAAGCAGTGGTAGAAAACTGCGTGTGTGGAACCTGCACATGTGTTTCCCACATTTGGAGCAGGTTGTCCCCATTTTGCAGTTCTCCTTTGCAGGGCAGGAGTTGCATCTCCTCTTCTCTCTCCTTGTGTATCTTTTTGCCAGGCTCACTTTGAGCAGCACAGTGATACCGTGGTTAGCATTGTTGCCTCACAGCTAGAAGGTTCCAGATTCAAATCCCAAGGCTGGCAATGGTGGGAACCTTTCTGTGTAGAGTTTGCATATTTTCCCTGTGCTGTGTGGGTTTACTCTGGGGGCTCAGGTTTTCTCACACAATCCAAAGACATGCATGTTAGGTTAACTGGTGACTCTAAATTGTCCCTAGCTATTTTCTCTGATAGACCCTTACAAGAAAGGGTTAGTGAAGCATTTTGAGTGGTTCTGGGAGTAGAAAAGTACTATATAGTACAGGTCCTTATCCCTCAGATCACTGCACTGCCATTACCAATACTGCAGAAGCTGCTGTGTGGGGAAGGTGGTGCTGGTTTTGCATTCAAGAAGGCCAAGATCCAAGCTCCTCCAAAAAGAACCTCCTCCAGTTTTGTAATATTGCAGGTACTTGTGTTAGCAGGTGCAGATCTTATATTAAAATTAAAAAAAAAAAAAATTAAATCACCCTTTATTGTCATTCAACTGTACAACCAATCATGTACAGTACAGTATCTGTGTCAAGGCACCCTCTGACCTCTGGATGACTTCTGTTCCTTATGTGCAGGGCTTGACATTAGCACCTGCCCATCTGCCACTGGTGTGTGTATTTCACTGGTGGCGGGTAAGACAGCCAGTCTCACTAGCCACTTTGGCGGGTTGTAGTTTTTTCAAGCAACATCTAAATTAATAAGCCTATTGCAGTGTGAGACTACAAAACTACAACTCCCATGAGCACTATCTGCACACACAGCGCATTGTCATTGGTCCACTGTCACCTTGGATGTGGTCTGGCTCAACTCCCAGCGGGGTACACAGGACTGATCTAGGCTGGAGTACAGGAGAAACCGCAGACGTTGTGCGCCACAGGTCAGTTCATTTTGTGGCCAGAAACGGTGCTGAATTGACAGCAGGCCAGCCAGCAGAACACACCCATGCCTCCTCTCAGCGATCTGATCACCAGGGGAATTCTGCCTGATCCTTCGTTGTCACAGCATGAACAGTTAAACTGTGCTCTCCCCCCACATCAGCTCTACCTCTGTAGTTAAATGTGATTATTTTTAAAGCAAGAAGCTCCCGTTTACTGTTCACAGCTGTGCAAATTTAAGTTTTCATATGACAATGAGGAAAACGTGACTAAACTTTTTGTTGCTGTAAAGAGCAAATGAAGCTTCTTCTGAGGTGAACTTTTGTTTATCTATAATCATCTATGATATCCGTGATATGCAGCTTTTTCCATGGAAGTAAAACCTCTAATTATGCATTTTTAATGTGCTGGTCCATCCATCCATCCATCCATCTTCTACCGCTTTTCCGGAGGTCCGGGTCGCGGAGGCAGCAGTTCAAGCAGAGAAGCCCAGACTTCCCTCTCCCCAGCCACCTGCTCCAGCTCTTCAGAGGGGATACCAAGGCGTTCCCAGACCAGCTGGGAGACATAGTCTCTCCACCGAGTCCTGGGTCTGCCCCGGGGTCTCCTCCCAGTGGGACGTGCCTGAAACACCTCAAGTGGGAGGCGTCCAGGAGGCATCCTAATCAGATGCCCATACCACCTCAACTGACTCCTTTCAATGTGCTGGTCCAGGAATGTCAAACATGTGGTCCGCGGGCCAAAAGTGGCCTGCCAGGGAGTTTTTCTCTGAATTTACAGTTTTCTTTGTTCATGTAAATTTGAGACACTTTCCTCCTTAAGATGAGACTCTTTTCCTCAACAGTTTTCTTTTTCTTCTTTTTTCTGGTGAAAACAGGTAGTGTTGATGTAGATTAAATCCATCAGCAACTACTAGTGACCTTGTGCAGCCCTCAACGGGTGTCCCGATTCATAGGGGTAATTTTCAATCTCTATCAAGGGTCAAGGGGTAGGAGTAGGCAAAGGGGAAGGGATACAAATGAGAATTGGGACAGACCCCAAATCTACCTGTACTTTACTCTCAAATTGCAAATATTTTTCTAGACTGTTTTACAGTATTTACTGCTGTTAATAAATAATTCAACAGTGTTTCTCTTGCTATTTTTATGTATGTATAAGGGTCATTTATATTTAAAATGACTGTAAATTTAGTTCAAGTAACTTTTAGCATGCAATACTCAAATTTGATCATATTAAACATAATTTTCCAACTCCAAAATTGTGGCTAGTGAAAAGGCTGAGTGGCTAGTAAACTTTGGAAAGTCACTAGTCACAATGGCCAGTGAGCAAAAAAGTTAATGTCAAGCCCTGGTTATGTGCACCATCTATAATCACTCCTATGCTGTTTTACTATTTCACTGATTCCCCCATGCCCCTTCAGAGACCAGCAGGTGTTTGTTTCTGCAGGAACTTGTCCAAATGTGGCTGTTACACAGGCAACTTCTTGTGACAGTGTCTGGGTAAAATACATAAAAAAATACATACAAACATGGCCGGTACAGTTTCACAGTTCCAAGATTCCCTAAAACCACCATTTTCCTGGATATGACCCACACTGGTAGAGCTAAAATCCATCTTAATAGATACGGGTCAAATTTGACCCGAAACAGCCTCAGTGTACAAAAATCTGTAGAACCAGCACAGAAGAGTAAAATTTTAATTTTTTTCCTCATTTTTGTGTATTTTGGCTCACTTTAGGAAAAGTCCTAAAATTTCAGGATAAAAGAATGACGTTTAAGGTATTTTTACTGCTGTCAAATGTCAAAACAGGTAAAATTTGACCTGAACAGAATATAAGGGTTAAACAAACCAAATTCAATCAGTAAAAATGCAGACCCACATCTGATGCAACCTTTTGATTACAAATGTAAGATAAGCTAAATCTTTATTAGTCCCACAATGGGGAAATTACAGATGTTATTGTTGTTTTACACCAAATTGTCTAGACTCCTTTGTTAAAGCCTGTGATCAATTAATTTTTCACTCGTGAACAGAAGTGTGTGCAGTATCCACAAAATGCACTCAAGTAAAAGTAGCTTTACCTGATGATATTAATTACTCAAGTAGTCGTCACCAACCAGACTGTCAATGAAGGAGTAGCTCTTTCTGGCCTGACAAAATCACAATGAGAAGTGCTCAGATGTCCTGACTGTTGACCTTGACCTTAAGTACAGACCAGATGCAGACCCATCTAGGATGTGCTTCAGGTCAAGGTCAATGGCCTACGAGGAGTTTTTCGTGAAATCATAAATCCCCAAATCTCCTGAACTTCTGACAATGACCTTGACCTCAACCTGGATGCAGACCTACCTGAGGATCATTGTGAGTTCAGTGAGAATTTAAATAACTGCCTAGGAGAAGTGATTTTTCTAAAATCATGCAAGTGCCCAGATCACCTTGAGCACAACCTGGAAGCAGACCTACCTGAGGACCACTGTGACGGAGTCTGGATACTCTAGCTTTATTTGTTCTTAAGCACAAACACAGACACAGATGGCAGGTCAGCTGACTATCCAGGGAACAGTGCAGCTAATAAGACTAGTTGGACTTTTTTGAAGAACCATATCTCTGAAGTTGTTGTTTCCACATATTTTCAGTAATTTAACAAAGACTAATACATTAGTCAGTTTTTTTTCCTCCCCCAAATCAACTTCTGTATGACCAGTAACCATTCCTTTTTGTGATCTTACGTTTCGTTCTCCTGGCCGTTGCTTCTGCTCCTTCGTTTGTTCTGTTCAGGATTGGGTGGAAGTGTCTGAGTAACAGATGGAGGTTTCCTCTTCCCCAGCAGTTTTCTCTGTCTTTCAATATCCTCCCGCTGTGAGTTAATTCTCTCTTGCTGCCTACAAGTTTAAAAAAACAACTTGGTGTGAACATTTTGCATGCAAAAAGTACAAAATGCTAAAATATGTTTGTGCTAATTTATGTATGCTTACTTGAGGATGTTCTGGAAGGCATAGCCATCTGTCCACTGCTCAGTGAAGGAAGCTCCATGGCGTACAGTGGTATAGTAACCCAAACGCAAACGGTTCTGCATGCTCTTGTCCCTGCAGGCCAACTTCTCTTGTTTTGACTACATAAAAAAGAATAAAACACAATCACATTCAACAAAAATATTCAGCTTATTTGACCTACTTTTTAGGTCCACCATAATCAGAGTATTTGCAGCTGTAGAGAAGTTAAATTTAAAACTTTAAAGGCCACTGGATCAAATTTAAGACCTCACACTTGCAAAAAGTCTAAACACATTACATTTAGCCTTGTCCAATGATCCACCTGAACTGAAATCTATCTCACATCTTAAATCTGCACTTCCCAGGTTCCACGATGGCACTACATAATCAGGCTATTCAAACAAAACCAATAAAACTAGACCCTAAATAAACTGGCATATTTAGGGGGACAAAATCAGTCTCTTCAGGATTTCGCAGGATGTTTTTATGATTGTTGCGGCCCAAAAAGCCTGAATTCGTGGGAGCTTTTTTTTTTTTTAAATTGCAATGTTTTGAGAGGTTTTTTTTGCACTAAAAGTTGTGGGAAGAATTACAAATTTTAAAGCCAATGCTTTTTCCATGGTTTATTGCAATGATATTCTATAACACAAAAAAAGCACAGGATTGTCAAAAATTTCCTATTAAACAGTGATTTGTAAATTAAGCAGAAACTTCTGCTACAGTGGATATAAAAAGTCTACACACCCCTGTTCAAATGCCAGGTTTTTGTGAGGTAAAAAAATGAGACCAAGATAAATTATTTCAAGTCTTTTTCCACCATTAATGTAACCTATAACCTGTACAACCCAATTGAAAAACAAACTGAAATCTTTTAAGGGGAAAAATAAAAAACTTACAATAACCTGGCTGCATAAATATGCACACCCTCTTATAACTGGAGATGTGGCTGTGTTCAGAATTAACCAATTCATTCAAACTCTTTTTCATGGGAGTCAGCACACACCTGGCACCATTTAAAGTGCCTCTGATTAACCCCAAATAAAGTTCAGCTGTTCTAGTAGGCTTTTCCTGACATTTTTGTAGTCACATCTTACAGCACAAGCCATAGTCCGCAGAGAGCTTCCAAAGTATCAGAGGGATCTCATTGATCAAAGGTTATCAGTCAGGAGAAGGGTACAAAAGAATTTCCAAGGCATTAAATATACCATGGAACACAGTGACAGACAGTCATCATCAAGTGGAGAAAATATGGCACAACAGTGACATTACCAAGAACTGGACATCCCTCCAAAATTGATGAAAAGACAAGAAGAAAACCGGTCAGGGAGGTTGCCAAGAGGCTGACAACAACATTGAAGGAGCTGCAGGAATTTCTGGCAAGTACTGGCTGTTTAGTATATGTGACAACAATCTCCCATCTTCTTCATATGTCTGGGCTATGGGGTAGGGTGGCAAGACAGAAGCCTTATCTTACAAAGAAAAACATCCAAGCCATATGAAATCTCCCAAACACATGTGGGAAAATGTGTTATGGTCCGATGAAACCAAGGTTGAACTTTATGGCCATAATTCCAAAGGTATATTTGGTGCAAACACAACACTGCTCATCACCAAAAGAACACCATACCTACAGCGAAGCATGGTGGTGGCACCATCATGCTTTGGGGCTGTTTTGCTTCTGCTGGAACTGGGGCCTTAGTCAAGGTGGAGGGAAATATGAACAGTCCCAAATACCAGTCAGTGTTGGCACAAAACCTTCAGGGTTCTGCTAGAAAGCTGAAGAGGAACTTCATCTTTCAGCACGACAATGACCCAAAACACACATCCAAATCAACAAAAGAATGGCTTCACCAGAATAAGATTAAGGTTTTGGAATGGCCCAGCCACAGTCCAGACCTGAATCCAATCAAACATCTGTGGGGTGATATGAAGAGGGCTGTGCACAGGAGATGCCCTCACAATCTGACAGATTTGGAGCATTTTTGCAAAGAAGAGTGAGCAAATATTGCCACATCAAGATGTGCCATGCTGATAAGATAAGCCTTTATTTGTCCCACAATGGGGAAATTCCAGGATTGCAGAGGCAAAGGAATAGCAGCACTCAGAGCAATAGCTAATAAGATACTAAGATAAGAACTGGTTAGCCAAAGCAGTAGATGAACATACATATGTACGCAATTGTATACAGTGCAGGAGCATTGCAGCTAGATGGTATAAACAGCATTACGGTTTGTTAAATTACCCTGTAGAATGTGAATATGGACCCAGACAATATATGTTGCATTTGAATCAAAAGTGTTGCCACCCTCAATAATAATTGTTATTGTCTGAGTTGTGTATTGAAAGGGACGATCTCTACTGTGCAGAGTTGTTATATTAAGTACATTTAATATGACCTGTACGAGCAGCCCTGGTTAGGTTTTAAAGTCTGACAGCCGTAGGTAGGAAGGACCTGCGGAACCTCTCCGTCGTGCACCTAGGATGGCACAGCCTAATGCTAAATGAGCTCCTCAGTGCACTTAGCGTGTCCCGCATGGGGTGGGACTCGGACTCTGGCAGAGATGACAGCTTAGTCACCATCCTCCTCTCTCCTATCTCCTCCACTGGGTCGAGGCAGCGCCCCAGAACAGAGCTAGCTTTTTTGATTAGCCTGTTCAGTCTCTTCCTGTCGGCTGCCGTGATGCCACTGCCCCAGCAGCCCACTCCAAATGTGATGGCTGATGCCACCACCGAATCGTAGAAGGTCTTCAGGAGTGCCCCTTGCACTCCAAACGACCTGAGTCTCCTCAGGAGGTACAGCCTGTGCTGCCCCTTCTTGTAGAGTCTGTTGTTGTTGTGATAGATTCCTACCCAAAAAGACTGAGTGCTGTAATAAAAGCCAAAGGAGCTGCAACAAAGTATTAGTTTAAGGGTGTGCAAATTTACGCAAGCAAGTTATTGTAACTTTTTTATTTTTTAAATTTTCCCCTTAAAAGATTTCAGTTTGTTTTTTAATTGGGTTGTGCAGGTCACAGATCACATTAATGGTGGAAAAAGTTTTGAAATTATTTACCTTGGTCTCATTTTTTTAAATCACAAAAACCTGGCATTTTAACAGCGGTGTGTAGACTTTTTGTATCCACTGTATACAGAAAAAACTCTTTTGTGCAACAGCAAATACAGGCTAACATTATTAAGTGAGAATGAAGTAGCTACTCATAAATTTGTCATAAAAATGACCAACACTATAGGCTACTCTTGCTGAGAACTTGAATAAAAAGGATGAATAAAATAATTAACCATTACAACAGCTAAATTGCACTGAATGCATGTTAACCACTTGCGCTCCGTTGTTCCGCGGGCGGGCAAGTCTCTGCGTCCTAGGACGCACGAGGGCGCACTCCTGCGCCCTCGTGCGCACTCGGACGCATAGTCCAGATTGTGGTGATGTAGGTGGTGTTGGCGTCCAAGTGCCACTGAAAAAAAAAGCTGCAGACACAGCCGCGAACAGATTAGTTCATCTGATTGACCTCTCATTCGACTAATAAGAGCCTTGAATTGGGTTTCTGAAACCTTGAAGAGCCAATGAATGAAAACCTAGGAAGAAGGACCCGCCTACTGTGAATGCAGGAGCCAATTGAAGCACAGAAGTTCAGGCTGGGTGAAGAGAGACTTACTGCTGCAGCAGATGAAAACAAAGGATGCTGGACGAATCTGCTACAGACCCCGCAGCATGGAGAACACCCACAAGTGGGACCTGCACTCATTCCAGCAGAATAGACGTTTAGGATTCTCTTCCGTCATCATAGACCGACGGAGGCCGACGACAAAGGTCGTAAATCATTCACCAAAACCGCAATATTGGAATTATGTTTTGATCAGGATCCACGAGCGGAGCAGTGTCGCGTTCGTCTGACAATGGGGAAGAGAAGTTCGCCAGGACTCTGCTGCTGTGAAGAGGTAAGGTGTTATATGCTAAATTATTATTTCTCCCTGAATACTGTAATCCAAAAATGACTTTTGACCGATCGGTAAATTACAACTGTACGGCGCACGCACTTCGTGCGCCGCGATAAACGGTTCATTTGCCGTGTTCGGACTGTGAGCCCCCCCCCCCCGCTGCAGAAGAGGAGCCGGGGGGGGGGGGGCGTTCACGGTCCGAACGCCCCCGGTCTGCGGGGGGAAGCCGCTCTGACTGCGCAGCGGTCGTCACATAGACATATGAGTCTATTCCTTCATGTAGCGATGGCCGTCCTCTGTAGCGAGGGGGCGGACAACCTTCCCCGAAGCCGCTGTGACAGCGTTGCTGTGGAAACATGCAACGAGTGTAATCCGTCATGTAGCGAGGGCCGAACTCTGTCCTTGGTAGCGGGGGGGGGACGACCCCCCCCCCCACACACAGACACAGCCTTGAGTGTGACCTTTCATTAGAGCCTAAAATGAAGATTCTACATTGAATTATTCAAAAGTTACAGACGTTTTTCCAAACTGTGCCATTTGGCACAATTTGGCACAGTTCCAAAACGCCTGGGAACTACCTGAGAACAAAGCTGTGTAAAATATTCATTTTTTGTGGTATTGTTACCAAATTTGGATCTCAGCTTGATAACACTTGGTTCTACATTTCTGTTGCATTTTCCAGCCGGATCGGACAGCTGTGTGTTATTTGCAAGCATTTGTATCCAAAAAAACACCGTGTCCAAATTTATTTTCTTCAAGTTCAGTATGTTTAGATGACTGTAACTCAGTGGCCGGAGCACGTAGAGAGATTATTTTTTTTTTGCCAAAAAATTCAAAGTGTTTTCTTTTAAATGAGACCAACCCCATGAAGATGCTGCAAAGGGTTGAATAACAGCTTTCGATTTACTTTGGGCACGTTATTTTTTGGCATTTTTAGGAAAATTGCCCGGAGTGCAAGGGGTTAAAGAGTATAGATTTGGAAATTATTGCAGCACCTTCATTTGAAAATTCCCTAACTGCAGCAGTCCCCAACCACTAGGTACAGAGCGCAGAGGAAAAAATAAATAATTTATTCTGCTCCTCTGTATTGTCTATCAAAGTCCGTGTTTTTGTAAAAAATAATCACTGAATATTCTCTCTCTTTCCATGCCTGACTCCTACCCGTCTGTCTATCTGCTGCGAGTCTTGACACACACCTGTCTCATCAGATACTCATCTTTCCTTTAGCGGGAGTTGTACTGGGAAGAGGGGCTCTCCTTGGGGGTTTGCTGGGGTGGGGACGTGCCTTGGTCTGTGTCCAGACTGGAGATTCACAACTTTAAAGCTCACTGATGAGATGTAGTAATGATTTTACCTCTAAAGCTGTCTAAAATGTTCAAACACTGGCTGTAGTGTTAGATTTGCTCGTTTGAGGTTTTAAGGCGTCTCTCCTCATGTGCACTCCCGCGATGGGGTACTTTCAGGCAGGCAGACTTTTTTCCAACACAAACCTGGCACTTTGTACACGCAGTCAGGATGAAGACGTGAAGAAACATCCACAGGCAAGCCGGGGGAGACGGAGGAAGGGACGGTGTGGTAAAACTCGTGGGTGACTTTTTTTTTTTTTTTTTAATTGCACACTCTGTTTTTTGCTGTGTTCTATTAATACTTACTGTAAACACGGAAGTGAGCGTGGTGCAGCGACGCATTTGATTGGTTAGATTGAGTGTTTGAGCGCTAGTGGAGGACAAATTTGGTTGGCAAAATTGGCGGAAGTTGACGATGACTGGCCAAAATTGTGGGAAAGTTGCAGTGATTGGACAAAGTTGCAAGGTCGCGCAAAAGACACAGCCAGTCAGTGATTACGAGTGAATTTGTGTGATCGCAACATCGCGAAATCCTGGAGAGATTGCAAAATGGCAAATTTACCAAAAAATTGACAAACTTACAAGAAAATATATATCATGAGAAACAAGTAAATTAATGACAAAAAGTCATAATTTTTTTAAGAAAACATAACGGATTGAGAAAATGGAACCAAATGAGAAAATAGTGGCAAAATTACAAGAAAACAAGTAGCAAAATTATGAGAAAAAGTCAAATTTATGAGCAAAAAAAATCTAATTTACAGGAAAAAAGTCACTAATTTATGTAGAAAAGGTAACACACTTACGGGGAAAAACATTCACAAATTTACAAGAAAAAAGTCACAAATTTATGAGGAAAAAAGGTACAAATTTGTGTGAAAAAGAAATACATTTAAAAAAAAAGTTGTAAATTAAAATAAGTCAAAAATATGAGGGAACAAAAAGTCACAAACTTATAAGAAAAAAGAAGTGTGTGAGGAAAAAGTGGCAAATTTACAAAAAAAAAAAATTGCAAATTTAAGATAAGATAAGACTTTATCAGTCCCATAATGGGGAAATTCCAGGATTGCAACAGCACAGGGATAGCAACACTCAGAGCAACAATCAGAAGGCAAGAGAAAAAACAAGAGCAGCGAGTATACATATATATATATATATACTGTATATATATACTGTATATATATATATATATAGACACACAGTGCGGAGCATTGTAGCTAGATGGAATAACTATGAGTATATAAACACACAGTGCGGAGTATTGTAGCTAGATGGAATGAATATGTGAATATATAAACAGTGCGGAGCATTGTAGCTAGATGGAATAAATATGTAGATATATAAACAGAGTGCGGAGCATTGTAGCTAGATGGAATAAATATGTAAATATATAAACACAGTGCGGAGCATTGTAGCTAGATGGAATAATATGTAGCTATATAAACACACAGTGCGGAGCATTGTAGCTAGATGGAATAAATATGTAAATATATAAACACAGTGCGGAGCATTGTAGCTAGATGGAATAAATATGTAAATATATAAACACACACAGCGTGGAGCATTGTTGCTAGATGGAATAAATATATAAACACACACAATGTGGAGCATTGTAGCTAGTCTACTTAGTTATCCTACATGGTATGATTATGTACCCATACATATTCTCACCCTCCATAGCGACCGGTATTTTCCTAGTTGTATACCGGAGGGGACCATTGTGTAAGTCTATTGCGTCTTTTGCATTCAATACTATTAGGTTGTCACGTCTTTTTGCCATCTCTGCGAGCAGCCCTGCTTAGGTTGTACAGTCTGACAGCCGTTGGTAGGAAGGACCTGCGAAACCTCTCGGTTGTGCACCTAGGATGATGTAGTCTGCTGCTAAATGAGCTCCTCAGTGCATTCAGTATGTCCTGCATAGGGTGGAACTCGGACTCCAGCAGAGATGACAGTTTAGCCACCATCCTTCTCTCTCCCATCTCCTCCACTGTGTCAAGACGCTGCCCCAGGACAGAGCTAGCTTTCTTGATCAGTTTGTTCAGTCTCTTCCTATCGGCTGCTGTAATGCCACTGCCCCAGCAGACCACTCCAAAAGTGATGGCTGATGTCACCACCGTGTCAAAGAATGTCTTCAGCAGCGCCCCTTGTACACCAAAAGACCTGAGTCTCCTCAGTAGGAACAGCCTGCGCTGTCCCTTCTTGTAGAGTGCGTCAGTATTGTGTGACCAGTCTAGTTTATTGTTCAGATGAACACCCAGGTACTTATAGGATGTCACCATCTCGATGTCTGTTCCCTGTATATTTACTGGTGCTGTGAGGGGTTGTCCTTGCCTGCGGCAGTCCACCACCAGCTCCTTAGTTTTCCTCGCGTTGATCTGGAGGCAGTTCCGATGGCACCAGTCCACGAAGTCCTGGATAAGCCCTCTGTACTCAGCTTCATCTCCGTTGGAGATGAGGCCAACGATCGCAGAGTCGTCAGAGAACTTCTGTAGATGGCAGTGTGTTGTGTGAGAAGTCCGCCGTATAAAGGGTGAACAGGAAGGGAGCCAAAACCGTTCCCTGGGGGCCCCCGTGCTACCGATGATCGTGTCGGACACACAGTC
Organism: Pholidichthys leucotaenia; assembly: GCA_020510985.1. Lineage (NCBI taxonomy): Eukaryota > Metazoa > Chordata > Actinopteri > Cichliformes > Pholidichthyidae > Pholidichthys > Pholidichthys leucotaenia. The sequence goes on from CM035836.1 coordinate 399,063,195, forward strand.
CCGGGTTCTCAAACTGTGGCCGGTTTGTGAGGTAGTCCAGGATCCATGATGACAGGTGCTGGTCCACCCCTGTGCACAGCAGCTTGTCCTTCAGGATCATCGGTTGGACGGTGTTGAAAGCACTGGAGAAGTCAAAGAACATGCTCCTCACCGCATTCCCGGGCTTCTCCAGGTGGGACAGAGAACGGTGAAGGAGGAAGATCACCGCATCCTCCACCCCAATGCCATGCTGGTAGGCGAACTGGAGTGGATCCATCGCTGGTCCCACCAGGGGGTGGAGGTGAGCAAGGAGCAGTCTCTCCAGGGTCTTCATCATGTGGGACGTCAAGGCCACTGGTCTGTAGCTGTTCAGATCTTTGGGGTGGGAAGTCTTTGGTACAGGTACCACACAAGATGTTTTCCACAGCTGTGGTACCCTCCCCAGCTTCAGGCTCAGATTGAAGATGTACTCCACAGTCCAACACAGCTGGTCTGCACAGGACTTGAGGAGCTTTGCGCTGATGCCGTCCGGTCCCGACGCCTTCCTCGCCTTGATCTTCCTCAGCTCCGTCCTCACCTGGGTCTTAGTGAGGGTCAGGTTGGGGGCTGTGTGTTGGGAGTGGGGGGGTGTTGGTGGAGTGGGGAATGGGCAGCAGGACTTGATGTCTTTAGAGGCAGCAGTGGTTGTTGTGCAGTCAGGGGGGAGGGCGGTTGGTCAAACCTATTGAAAAACAGATTCAGATTGTTTGCCCACTCCCTGCCCCCCGTGGCCTGGGGGAGGTATTCTGGAGCCCAGAGATGGTTTTAAGGTTTCTCCAGACCCCGCTGATGTCGCTCTGTTGCAGCTTGTCCTCCATCTTCTTCCTGAAGCTGTCCTTGCCTTCTCTGATCTTTCTCCTCAGCTCCCTCTGTACGGACTTCAGCATCTCCCTGTTCCCCGACCTGAAGATCCTCTTCTTCTCTCTCAGAAGTAGTTTTTATCTCAGGGTTGATCCAGGGTTTGTTGTTTGAGCAACACTGTATGGTCTTGGTGGGAATGGTGTTGTCCACACAGAAGCTGATGTAGTCCGTGATGGTGTGAGTGAGGCCATCGATGTCCTCACCATGTGGATCGCAGAGCTGCTCCCAGGCGGTGGTTTCAAAACAGCCCTTTAGAGTGTTCATTGCCTCCTCAGACCATAACTTCACTGTGCGCATGGCTGGAGGTTGTCTGTGCACTAGGGGTTTGTACACCGGCAGGAGATTAACCAAGTTGTGATCCGATCTCCCAAGTGGGGGGAGTTGTGATGAGGTGTACGCCTCCTTAGTGTACGCCTCCTTAGTGTTTGTGTAGAATAAGTCCAGTGTTTTATTGTCTCTAGTGTGGCATGTGACATACTGGGTAAACGTGGGTAGAATGGGAGACAGTGAAACATGGTTGAAATCGTCTGAGATGAGGAGAAGAGCATCTGTGTGTTCTGTCTGCAGCCTGCCAGTTACTGAATGGATAACGTCACGCGCTGTCCCAGCGTTCGCCGTCGGATTTGCATAAATAACAATGCAGATCACGTGTGAGTATTCCCTCGGGAGATAGGTAGGCCGTATGCTAACAGCTAGCAACTCGATGTCTTTGCTGCAGTGTTGTTGTTTAACAGTGATATGTCCCGGTCTGCACCAGTTGTTGTTAACATACATTATCACTCCACTGCCCCTTGCTTTGTCACTGTCTGATGTTCGGTCTGCCCGTATCGCGTGGAAACCCTCCAGTTCAATGTTAGCATCTGCTGCTAATTCAGTTAGTCAAGACTCTGTGAATAGAAACAGGCTACATTCTCGGTATATGCTATCGTAGCGGGAGATAGCCGCTAGCTCATCTACCTTTCCCAGTAACGATTGTACATTCCCCATAACGGATGGGAGGGTGGGTCTGTCCCTTATATTTCTTGCCCTCCGCCTTACTCCAGAATGACACCCATGTCGTTTTCGCCTCAGTTCTCCCGGTATGTTGAGTTTTTCCGCTAGCACCGGGTGGCGGTTGAGCGCTAGCAGCTCTTCCCTGCTGTACCGTCTCCTGCTATAAACAGTGGCTCCGTCCACTGGCTCGGGAGACATTTGGGGTGATCTGTGTGTCCGTGATATATATGGAGTGAAAGGTGTGCCGGATCAGAGAGTTGTCACCGGATCAGGAGAGAGAGGAAGAAAAAAAAGACTCAGAATTGAGCCGCTGTTGCAAAAGGCAGCCGACTCGTGTGGCGCCGGAAGTGAAAAGAAAAAAAACAAACTGTTTATTCTGTTATAAAACAGAAGTTACAATTCCTGAGGTTTTCACCTCAAATACAAGAAAACGGGTATCATGTTTATTATGTCTGTATTTTAAAACGCTGAAATGCAGATTTAAGTTTTAACTGTCATTTCTAAGGATAATTAATGTTTTAATTTTAAATGAACAAATGTAAGACTTAATAAAAACTTTTTAAGAATCCATGGGCACTGATAATTTAGATGTAATCATTTGCAGGTTATATCTGGCATCTACAGACATGCATGACCCCAAACTTTTTTTTTTTAACTTGCTCTGACAATCTGCATCCTCAGGTCCTTCTACAGATGTGTGGTGGAGAGTGTTCTGACGTACTGCATTGCTACATGGTACTCCAGCTGCAGTATGTCAGACAAAAAAGCCCTGCAGAGGATAGTCAAGGGGGCTGAGAGGGTAATTGGAGTCTCCCTCCCCTCTGTCCAAGAACTTTTTCAGAACCATTGTAGGAGCAGGGCACTGAACATTGTCAAGGACTGTTCTCACCCTCTGCATAAACACTTTGAACTTCTTCCATCTGGTAAACGATTCCGCAGCATCAGAGGCAGAACCACCAGACTGATCAACAGCTTCCTTCCACAAGCTGTCAGGATGCTGAACAGTTGACCCGGAATCTCTCATACACACTACTGCACCTACGGACATTTTGTATATTATTTGTATATTATAGTTAGTTAGTTTTTTTTCCCAAGTATGTCTCAGGGATGTGTGAATGGATGGGGGGGTGGGGGTGGGGGGTGAAGCTATGTGTGAGTGTGTCTTAAATCATGCTGCTTCTATTTATATGGATGCCGAGAGAAACGCAATTTCATCTTGTCTGCACTACAGTTGTATGTACAGCAATATGACAATAAAGTTTGATCTGATTTGATTTGATTTGAATCCTCAATAGGAAGCAGCCGAAAGAGGGTGTGCGTGTGCGTTTGTTTTCACACTCTTCTACATGGTTGTTCCAATTCAAGCAAACATACTTTATAGTAAATTCATATTCACACTAACCCTCTCAATTAGCAGCTTCTTGCTCATGGTCACACACTTGTTAAGCCGCTCCTTGTAGCGCTCCAGCATTTTCTGCTGCTCGTCCACCTGCCGCCTCAAGTCACAGTTAGCCTGCCAAAACACACATCATCACTCTAAAAGCAAGTTTTAATCACAAGGACTCACTGCTGTTTTTTTCTTAAACTTGCAGAATGTACCCCTCATGGATCGTCACCTTATCGTGGTGGGGGGTTTGCGTGCCCAAGTGATCCCAGGAGCTATGTTGTCCGGGGCAATTTGCCTCTGGTAGGGTCACCCAAGATAAACTGGTTCTGGGTGAAGGGCCAGACTAAGAACGATCCAACAGACTCTCATGACTGCTAGAACAAGGATTCAGTATACCCCGCCCGGTATGGGGTTACCGGGGCCCCACCCTGAAGCCAGGCCTGGGGGAGGGGCTCGATGGCTAGCATCTGGTGGCCGGGTTTCCACCCATGGAACCCGGTCAGGCTCAGCTCGAAGGAGTTACATGGGTCCGCCCTCCAGTGGGCTCACCACCTGCAGGAGGGACCGTGGGGGTCCGGTGCTACGTGGATCAGGTAGCGGTCAAAGGCGGAGCCCTTGACGATCTGATCCCAAGCTTCCGAAACTGGCTTTTGGGATGTGGAATGTCACCTCTCTGGTGGGGAAGCAGCCTGAGCTGGTGCATGAAGTTGAGAGATACCGGCTAGGTATAGTCGGCCTCACCTCAACACACAGCTCCAGTTCCGGAACCAGTCTCCTGGAGAGGGGCTGGAGCTTGGCCTACTCTGGAGTTGCCTTGGTGAGAGGCAACTCCAGAGGAAGCAGGGCTTGTGGACGAGGGGGATGATTCGCCTATCACAGGGACTGAGGTTGCCAAGGTGGCTAAAAATCTCTTTGGTGGCCTGGCCCCAGGGGTGAACAAGATTTGCCCTGAGTACCTCAAGGCCCTGGATGTTGTAGGGCTGTCATGGTTGACACGCCTCTACAACATTGCGTGGAGGTTGGGGGCAGTGCCTTTGGCATGGCAAACCGTGGTGGTGGTTCTTCTCTTCAAAAAAGGGGACCAGAGGGTGTGCTCCAACTTTAGAGGGATCACACTCCTCAGCCTTCCTGGGAAGGTCTATGCCAAGGTACTGGAGAGTAGAGTCCGGCTGTTGGTCGACCCTCGGATTCAGGAGGAGCAATGTGGTTTTCGTTCTGGCCGTGGCACATCGGACCAGCTCTTTATCCTCTCGAGAATCCTCAAGGGCTTGCGGGAGTTTGCCCAACCAGTTTACATGTGTTTTGTGGACTTGGAGAAGGCATTCGACTGCGTCCCTCGTGTTTTTTTTTTTGTGTGTGTGTGTGGGGGGGGGGGGGTGCTCCGGGAGTATGGGGTATCGGGCTTGTTGTTACGAGCTATTCGGTCTCTGTACAACTGTTGTGAGAGTTTGGTTCGTATTGCCAACACTCGGTCAGACTCATTCCCTGTGAGAGTTGGACTCCACCAGGGCTGCTCTTTGTCACTGATCTTGTTGATAATTTTTATGTATAGGATTTCTAGGCACAGCCAGGAAATGGAGGATGTCATGCTTGGTGACCACAGGATCTCATCTCTGTTGTTTGCAGATGATGTTGTCCTGCTGGCTTCATCCAGTAATGACCTACAGGTCTTACTGGGACAGTTTGCCGCTGAGTGTGAAGCGACTGGGATGAGAATCGGCACCTCCAAGTCCGAGTCCATGGTCCTCAGCCGGAAAAAGGTAGATTGTCCTCTCCGGGTTGGGGACAAGCTCCTGCCCCAAGTGGAGGAGTTTAAGTATCTTGGGGTCTTATTCACGAATGAGGGGAGAATGGAGCGAGAGATTGACAGATGGATCGGAGCAGGATCTGCAGTGATGCGGACGTTGTACCGGTCTGTTGTGGTGAAGAGGGAGCTGAGCTCTAAGGCAAAGCTGTCGATTTACCAGTCAATCGAAATTCCTACCCTCACCAATGGTCATGAGCTTTGGGTAATGACCAAAATAATGAAATCGCGAATACAGGTGGCTGAAATGAGCATTCTTCGTAGGATCGCTGGACTCACCCTCAGAGATAGGGTGAGGAGCTCAGTCATCCGGGAGTGGCTCAGAGTAGAACCGCTGCTCCTCAACATTGAAAGGAGACAGCTGAGGTGGTACGGGCATCTGATCAGGATGCGTCCTGGACACCTCCCACTTGAGGTGTTTTGGGCATGTCCCACTGGGAGGAGACCCCGGGGCAGACCCAGGACTCGCTGGAGAGACTAGGTCTCCCAGCTGGTCTGGGAATGCCTTGGAATCCTCTCTGAAGAGCTGGAGCAGGTGGCTGGGGAGAAGGAAGTCTGGGCTTCTCTGCTTGAACTGCTGCCTCCAATACCCAGACCTCCGGAAAAGTGGTAGAAGATGGATAGATGGATGGCAGAATGTAACCATTAGTGATTCAGCTTCGTCTGTTAACACATTGGTGTAATTTAAGCAACAACAGCATCTGAATGTTAAAGCAGACGGACAGTGACATTTTTTTATTAAACCAATCAACAGATTGTATGAAAATATTCTATTCTGTCTATTCCCGCGATTTAATATGTGTCACCAGCTTCCATAAATGACCTTATTTGCTCATAGCTCAGCCTTCACTTAGTGAGGCTGCAGTACCGCCATCTCTCGATAGGTGCGGGCATTGGTGACGTCACAACAGCAATACATAGTAAATGGCAGAACGAGAGCAAAGTGATTCGGACAGCGATTATTTTCTCGAGTTTGACGACCTCAATATAAATGATGGCATTGAAAATGAAGAATCGGATGATGAAGTAGTTTTGGGTGGTGCTGAGGGGGTATTCAGCCTTATTTGTGGGAAAGAAGTGAGGATTATGTTGCCTGCCTGTGCAGTGAGCCTCATCAGAGAAACATTCCCATCTGATCACTACAAGGGATTTTGCCTACAAAGATTAGATTTGTGAACAATGATATGTAAATAAAGTTTTGTAAAATCATATATTGAGTTTATTAATGTTCATGTCAATGTTATAATTCTCATAGTTCAGCATTCATCAAAGTCGCATGTCATATACATTTGAATAATTTGAACACACTAAATTCTTCTCAATTTGAAAAGAAATATTACATACTATACCACCTTTGTATGAATGTTTGAAAACACAGCAGAAATATACAAAGAAATACAAAAATCAATGGAGTATCACTACAGATTAAGAAAATAACTAGTTTCCAGATATAGCCAATTATTATATTCCAATAAATAACATTTTACAGTTATAATGGGCACCATTCTATGGTAGAAAATTGGGGTTCCATTTTTAAAAGCACATTTCTCTTACAATCTTAGGCTTATATTTATTTTTCTTAGCAAATATGTTGCTTCCCTAAAAATTGAAAGCTGAACTGTCATTGGTAATTACCTCCGCCAGGCCGAAAAGGCCAGGAGGAGGTTATGTTTTTGCCGGGGTTTGTTTGTCTGTTTGTCAACTCCGCGTTCTTCAACGTTTTAGGCACAAAAGCACGTGCAAAACACTGGTGGCCTGGGCCCGCCAGCGCGCCTCTGTTTGCACGCAGCTCCAAAACCTGACACGGGCACCTGTCCGCCGCCGCATTATTTGGCAGAAATCTGACCAACACAAACTCCGCGTTCTTCAACGTTTTAGGCACAAAAGCACGCGCAAAACACTGGTGGCCTGGGCCCGCCAGCGTGCCTCTGTTTGCGCGACGCTGCAAAACCTGACACGGGCACCTGTCCGCCGCCGCATTATTTCCCAGAAATAATTTGATTTTGAAAATCATCCATTGCTTGGAATTCATTTAAAATGTTTAGTAAACATTTGCAGTGAATATTAAAAATACAAAACTTACCCTGTTTACTTCTCGTGTTCTGACAGCTGATCGCATCGGTAGATCACCCTTGCTTTTCACGCCACTGTCACTGACACTTGTCTCAGAGTCAGACTTGGCAATCGCGGGATATATAGTTGGAATAGCCATTTTATCACCAATCTTTTTGCAAATTTCATTTCAAATTGCATCTTATTCTCGAAATCGCTGTCAACGAAATGTCTACTGCACATGTAGGGCGCTAACGAGGTGCAGGTGTGCGCGCAGCTGAGGCAGATGCCTGAGAACGGCGAGCCGTGACACCTGCAGAATATATGTGGACAAGAAAGACTGACAAACCTGGGTACTATTTCACTGGAGTCTGCTTTAATACAGAAGCTGAAGCAATAGGGAACACTGTGTGTCTCTGTAATTGAGAACTTTGCTTCTAAAAACACAGGAGGATGGACTTCCAATATAAGTAACCGGTGAGTTAAACTGTCTTTCTTCAGCATGTTTTTTTCCCCCCTAACTGTTCTTATGATCATGAAAATATTTGGTAATTCCGAGAAATATCCGTAATCGCCGATTTTAAGACTTAAACATCAAGTGTTGCATGAAGCAAAACACAGCAGTGGCTGCGACAGTGTGCGTGTGTTTGCCGGTTGTGACGTCACACAGTCAGTGGCCATCTTAGCCGCTGATCGCTTGGCTCTCCAGGGCAGCATACTTTCAAGAGCACATTGTCACCATATGCGACATTTGTTGAGACCAAAACATGTGCAGTTCGCTTTAGCTCGTCTCAGACAACAATTTGAGATATGAATTAGCGATATTGAATTTTCGTCTGTCCATCTGCTTTAACAAGCATGTCATCCATGATGAGCTGCAACTATACTGGTGCAGGTTAATTACTGAGGCTGTTCTGACAAAAGAAAAAAAAATCTTTGGACTCAGGTGATCAGTAAAGATAAAAATGTTTAAATTTACAAGTCACTGATTTGTGTTTTCTTTTGTACTCTAATTAGCAGATTTGAACAGGACTTGATTTTTAAATGCTTCTCGATAAAAGTAGTGAAACACTGCAGCATTCAGACATTTATCCACACTTACCCTCAGCAGATCATCTATTCTTCCTTCTTTCTTCTCCAGGTCTGAATTCTTATTCTTCTCCAGCGCTGTCAGTTTCAGCAGTGTCAGTTCTGTCTGAAGAGGGTGACAAGCACAGAGATAATGTGTCCTTCAAAAGTTAAAGACATTCCTTGAGTAAGTAAGTAAGTAAAAGAACTCCATCACTTTGAATTTACCTAAATCAGCATTGGTATCCTGAATATTAGGGATAAACTTAAAATGCTGACCTTTAATCAGCCCAATTAGTGTAATTTGCAAGGATGTGTTACAACTATTTTGTCAGATAACAGCTGTGTAACAGGCACTGACCTTAAATGACCTTTGATTTTTGCAACTTGAAAAAAAAAATTACATTTCACACTTACATTTCACCTGGCTGAGATCGTCACTTCCTTGTGGTAACGTATCGTCACTTCCTGTTTTGCTGTCTGCCTGTGTGGTTTGCTCTCCAGCTCTCGAGCCACTAGCTATGGCTACTAGCTCTCTTTCCTCTCCTCCTCTGGTGTGCTCTCTCTGTCAGATGTTTAGCTACACCTCTGCCTCTTTTAGTGATAACGGTAAATGTAATAAATGTTGTCTTTTTGAGGCGCTCGAGGCGAGGTTGTCTGATTTGGAATCCCGGCTCCGCTGCATTGAAACACCGTCTGCGCCAGTTAATCTCGACGGACGCCCCTTAGCTGCAGCGGAGCTAGCTAGCTTAGGTCCCCCTGTCACCGGTTCCCCGGCTCTCCTCTGCAGCGAGGAGACTGGGTGGGTGACGGTGAGAAGGAAGCCTAGTCGCAAAGCCCCGGTTCACCACCAACCTGTTCACGTTTCTAATCGTTTTTCCCCGCTCAGCGACACACCCGCTGAGGAAAAAACTCTGATCATTGGCGACTCTGTAGTCAGAAACGTGAACCTAGAGACTCCAGCGGCCATAGTCACATGCATTCCTGGGGCCAGAGCAGGCGACATCGAGTCAAATTTGAAAATGGTGGCTAAAAGTAACTGTAAATATTCCACAATTGTTATTCACGCCGGCATTAATGACATCCGTCTCCGGCAGTCGGAAGTCACGAAACTTAATGTAGAATCGGTGTGTGACTTTGCCAAAACGATGTCTGCCACTGTAGTATTCTCTGGGCCCCTCCCCAATCTGACCAGTGATGACATGTTTAGCCGCTCGTCATCCTTGAACCGCTGGCTGTCTGTGTGGTGTCCTAAAAATGACGTGGGCTACATTGACAATTGGAGCTCTTTTTGGGGAAAACCTGGTCTTATGAGACGAGACAGCATTCATCCCACTTTGGATGGTGCTTCTCATTTATCTAACAATCTGGCATCTTTTTTATCCAAATTTCCAAAACCATGACTACTCAGAGTTGGGACCAGGAAGCAGAGTCGCAGTCTTACACGCCTCTCTGCAGCTCCTCTTCATCCGCCACCCCTCAGCTTAGCCCCTGTCTTCCCCATCAGAGAATCGTTGTCTGCTCCCTCCAAAGTAAATAAAAATATAATGTATAAGCATCCCAAAGTGATAAAGCAAAATATTGGTAAAACTCAAATTAAACATAAAGCCTCTAAACTGAATGATTTGGCCTCTGTTCCTCCTCATAATTTAAAAATTAAATGTGGTTTATTAAATATTAGGTCTCTAACTCCCAAGTCTCTGTTAGTCCATGATCTGTTAATTGATCATCAGATTGATTTAATTTCCCTTACAGAGACTTGGTTAGGACAAGAGGATTATGTTGGTTTAAATGAATCAACTCCCTCTGGTTATTTAAACTGTCAAAATCCCAGAAGTTCTGGTCGTGGAGGAGGAGTAGCAACAATTTACCATTCCAAATTACTAGTTAATGTAAAGCAAAAAACATGTTATAATTCCTTTGAGGGCCTGGTCCTCAGTATTGGGCACTTTAGCAATTCCAGGTTAAACCCAATTTTATTTGCCATAGTTTATCGTCCCCCATCAACCTATTCAGAATTTTTATCCGAATTTCCTGATTTCTTAGCTGATTTAGTGCTGAAATCTGATAGAATAATTATAGTAGGGGACTTTAATATACATGTGGATGTAGATAGTGACTGCCTTAATGTGGCTTTTAATTCAATATTAGACTCGATTGGGTTTTCTCAGAAAGTAGGAAATTCTACTCATTACCTCCACCATACATTGGACCTTGTTCTGACATATGGCATAGAAATAGAAAATCTGGTAGTGTCTCCTCATAACCCTGTACTGTCAGACCATTGTCTGTTAACCTTTGATTTTACTATTTCTGACTATTTGGCTCCTAAAGAAAAATATTATCACAGTAGATGCCTCTCAGATGATGCTGTTTCCAAATTTATGCAGATTGTTTCCTCTATGCCATGTGTCAACACAACGGAAATAAGCTATAGACAGCTTGCTCCTTCTGTAATTGATAACATGGTGGATAGTGTTTCAGCTTCTCTACATCAGGCTCTAGACTTGGTGGCCCCCTTAAAAAAGAAAAAGTCTAATCAGAGATTTTTAACTCCTTGGTTCAACACAGAAACTCGTAGCTTAAAACAGAAGACTCGTCAATTAGAAAGAAAATGGCGCTCTACTAATTTAGATGAAATCTATTTAGCTTGGAGAAATCATCTTTTAATTTATAAAAAATCTCTTAGAAAAGCTAGAACGAGTTATTACTCTGCATTAATAGAAGAGAACAAGAATAATCCCAGGTTTCTTTTCAGTACTGTAGCCAGGTTGACAAAGAGTCAGGACTCTGTCAATCCTAGCATCCCCTTAGAGCTTACTAGTCAGGACTTTATGAACTTTTTCAATAATAAAATTTCATCCATCAGAGATAAAATCAATCAGATTCTTCCCACAGTTAACTTAAATACTGTAACTACTACAACTCCTTCTATTGATGTCTGTCTTGATGAGTTTACTCCAATCGACCTTTGTGAGTTAGACAAAATAGTTTCCTCATCCAAACCTTCAACTTGTCTTTTAGACCCTATTCCTACCAGGTTATTTAAAGAAGTCTTCCCACTTATTGGTAGCTTTATTCTTCATATAATCAATTCTTCATTAACTTTAGGCCATGTACCGCAGGCTTTTAAAACGGCTGTAATTAAACCCTTACTCAAAAAGCCAACGCTAGATCCAGGAGCTTTAGCTAACTATAGACCAATCTCTAATCTCCCTTTCATTTCAAAAATCTTAGAAAGAGTTGTTGCTATGCAATTATTTGACCACCTGCAGGGAAATGGTTTATTTGAGGAGTTTCAATCTGGGTTTAGAATCCATCATAGCACTGAAACAGCCTTAGCGAAGGTCACTAACGACCTCCTCATTGCATCTGATAATGGACTAGTTTCTGTACTTGTCCTTTTAGATCTTAGTGCAGCTTTTGATACTATTGATCATAATATTCTACTTGATAGATTAGAACACTATGTTGGACTTAATGGAACTTCGTTGCAGTGGTTTAGATCTTATTTATCTGATAGGTTCCAGTTTGTTCATGTAAATGATGAGTTTTCTCTCAGCTCAAAGCTTAGTCATGGAGTTCCACAGGGATCTGTGCTTGGCCCTACTCTTTTTAGTTTATATATGCTTCCGTTAGGCAACATTATTAGAAAGCACTGTATACATTTTCACTGTTATGCAGATGACACACAATTATACCTGTCAATGAAGCCAGATGATACTAATCAATTAGCCAAGTTAGAAGCCTGTCTTAAGGAAATCAAAGTTTGGATGACTTGTAATTTCCTGCTATTAAATTCAGATAAGACTGAAGTCATTCTTGTTGGTCCAAAAAACCTTAGAAATTCCTTTCCAAATCAAACTTTCAGTTTGGATGCAGTTACTCTCTCTTAATAGCTCTGTGAGGAACCTTGGAGTTATTTTTGATCAGGATTTGTCCTTCAATTCACATATTAAATTTGTTTCTAAGACTGCCTTCTATCATTTGCGTAATATTGCCAAGATTAGGAGCATCTTGTCTCAGAGTGATGCTGAGAAGCTGATCCACGCTTTTGTTAGCTCGAGATTAGATTATTGTAATTCTTTATTATCAGGTTGTCCTAAAACATCTTTAAAAAGTCTTCAGCTGATCCAAAATGCTGCAGCAAGAGTTTTAACAGGTACTAGAAAGAGAGATCATATCTCTCCGGTTCTGGCCTCCCTTCATTGGCTTCCCATAGAGTTTAGAATTAAGTTTAAAATCCTTCTTCTTACTTACAAAGCTCTAAACAATCAGGCTCCTTTTTATTTAAAAGATCTGATACTACCGTATCATCCTAACAGAGCACTACGCTCCCAAAATGCAGGTTTACTTGTAATACCTAGAATCTCCAAAAGTACAATGGGAGGCAGAGCCTTCAGTTATCAAGCTCCTCTCCTGTGGAATCAGCTGCCAATCTGGATTCGGGAGTCAGACTCGATCTCTGTTTTTAAGAATAGGGCTAAAACCTACCTTTTTGATATAGCCTACAATTAGGGAGGGATCATGTGTTTTCTGAACCCTCCCTTAGTTATGCTGCTAATAGGTTTAGTCAGCCGGGGGACCTCCAGTAATGCACTGGGCCTCATTCCTTTCCTCACTCTCTATGAAATATTTTTTTTTTGCTGGTCATTAACATTTGTTTGTTCTCTCCCATAGATTGAGTCCCCATCGTGCTGTTTGCTCTCTACATGTCTGTTCTTTTCTTCTTCTCTATCCCCTCACCCCCCAGCCAGTCGCAGCAGATGACTGCCCCTCCCTGAGCCTGGTTCTGCTGGAGGTTTCTTCCTGTTAAAAGGGAGTTTTTCCTCTCCACCGTCGCCAAGTGCTTGCTCACAGGGGATCGCCTGATTGCTGGGGTCTTTCTGCAACTGTGGGGGTCCTCCCTACAGTTGATAGTGCTATGAGATGACTGTTGTTGTGAAATGGCGCTATATAAATAAAGTTGAATTGAATTGAATTGAACTTACAGCCATGGACAAAATTGTTGGTACCCCTCTGTTAACGAAAGAAAAACCCACAATGGTCACAGAAATAATTTGAATCTGACAAAAGTGGTAATAAATAAAAATTCTATGAAAATTAACCAATGAAAATCAGACCGTGCTTTTGAATTGTGGTTCAACAGAATTATTGTAAAAAACAAAGTCATGAAACAGGCCTGGACAAAAATGAGGGTACCCTTAACTTAATATTTTGTTCCACAACCTTTTGAGGCAATCACTGCAATCAAATGATTTCTGTAACTGTCAATGAGACTTCTGCACCTCTCAGCAGGTATTTTGGCCCACTCCTCATGAGCAAACTGCTCCAGTTGTCTCAGGTTTGAAGGGTGCCTTCTCCAGACAGCATGTTTCAGCTCCTTCCACAGATCTTCAACAGGATTTAGATCAGGGCTCATAGAAGGCCACTTTAGAATAGTCCAATGTTTTGCTCTTAGCCATTCTTGGGTGTTTTTAGCTGTGTGTTTTGGGTCATTATCCTGTTGCAAGACCCATGACCTGCAACTGAGACCAAGCTGTCTGACACTGGGCGGCACAATTCTCTCTAGAATACCTTGATAGTCTTGAGATTTCATTGTACCCTGCACAGATTCAAGACACCCTGTGCCAGATGCAGTAAAGCAGCCCCAGAACATAACAGAACCTCCTCCATGTTTCACAGTAGGGACGGTGTTCTTTTCTTGGTATGCTTCATTTTTGCGTCTGTGAACATAGCACTGATGTGCCTTGCCAAAAAGTTCCAGTTTTGTCTCGTCTGTCCATAGGAGCTTTGTGGCTTACGTCAAATAGGTTCATTTTGTCTTCTTTTAATTATTTATCTTCTGACGAAGGCTGCAGTGCAGTTGAAACATGTAAAGAAGGTAAAGACATCTCCTTTCTATTTTATTTTTTGTCTTTTATAGGAAGATAAAAAAAAAAAAAAAAGCTTTGTGGCTTGTCAACATGCAGTTTGGCAAATTCCAGTCTGGCTTTTTGATGATTTGTTTTCAACAGTGGTGTCCTCCTTGGTCGTCTCCCATGAAGTCCACTTTGGCTCAAACAACGACGGATGGTGCGATCTGACAATGATGTACCTTGACCCTGCAGTTCACCATGAATGTGTTTAAAGGTTGTTCTGGGCTCTTTTGTTACCATTCGTATTATCCGTCTCTTCCATTTTTCATCAAGTTTCTTCCCGCGGCCACGTCCAGGGAGGTTGGCTACAGTCCCGTGGATCTTAAATTTCTCAATAATATATGCAACTGTAGTCACAGGAACATCAAGCTGCTTGGAGATGGTCTTATAGCCTTTAACATGCTTGTCTATAATTTTCTTTCTAATCTCCTGAAACAACTCTCTCCTTTGCTTCCTCTGGTCCATGTTTAGTGTGGTACACACCATGTTACCAAACAGCACAGTGACTACCTGTCACCCTTTAAATAGGCCGATTGACTGATTACAAGTTTGTAGGCACCTGTGATGTTAATTAGAGGACATATCTTGGTTGAACATGTCCCTATGGTCACATTATTTTCAATCTTTTCTAGGGGTACCATCATTTTTGTCCAGGCCCGTTTCATGAGTTTGTTTTTTTAAAATGATTCTGTTGAACCACAATTCAAAAGCACTGTCTGATTTTCATTGGTGAATTTTCATAGAATTTTTATTTATTACCACTTTTGTCAGATTCAATTTATTTCTGTGATCATTATGGGTTTTTCTTTCATTAACAGAGGGGTACCAACAATTTTGTCCACGTGTGTATATCCATCCATCCATCTTCTTCCGCTTAATCCTTTTCGGGCCGTGGGGGGGCTGGAGCCTATCCCAGCATCTTTGGGCGAGAGGCAGGGTACACCCTGGACAGATCGCCAGTCCATCACAGGGCCAACACAAAGAGACAGCCATTCACTCTCACATCCATACCTAAGGACAATTTAGAATCCCCAATTGATGCCAATTAACCTCACTTGCATGTCTTTGGCCTGTGGAAGGAAACCGGAGTACCGGGAGTAAACCCACGCAGACATGGGGAGAACATGCAAACTCCACACAGAAGGGTCACCGATGGTCTGGGGGTGGGATCGAACCCACGATGGTCAAGGGTGGAATCGATCCCATGACATTCTTGTTGTGCTGCCACTGTGCTAACCACTGCGCCACCGTGCTGCCCGTGTGTATATCATCCTTACAAATTCTACCATACTCTACAAATGAGGTTTTCTTAAAGGGTCGTTGGCTGCACTTTTTCCACATTTTAACAGCTCACACATGTTCAAACAAAATGTTTGTGACATATTTTGGTCAAATTTTCTTTAATGATCTTTATTGCTACACAAGTCTTTTAAACCCTTTCTGAGAACAGCTGGTTTCAGTGCACATCTCTTTAAATCTCCAAGGTTATAGCACCTTGGGGGAGTCAGATTATTTAGCATCTCAGACAAGAGACAGTGGATAAGCATGGGAGAACAATGCTCAGGAGGTTCCTGGCGAGATAGCAGGAAGGAGTCAAGGACGTAGGGGGTTGAATGCAGTGTAATGCAAATGTCATGTGTGTGGAGAAATGCCATGAAACTTGTGAGGAGAGATTTGGGATAAAAAGAGAATGCCTGCTTAAATAAGTCAGTCTGTTCTGTGCTTTAGAGATGTGAAGTGTGTAATAAACTGTGTGCCATGAGTCGGCCTCTTATTTCACACACTCCACACTGGTGACCCAAGACATATTATGGAACATGAGGCAAGAACCCCGGAGCCGGCCCGGTCAGGAAGCTCCAGCGAGGCGGCAGCCATCTCACAGACAGCCCGGACTGGAACCCCCAGCCACGCGTGTGCGGTTTCAGTCAAGCTACCGGATTTCTGGCAGCACAACCCGCGCTCTTGGTTCCACCACACTGAGGCCCAGTTCGCCCTCCGGGGAGTAACGGCAGACGACACCAAGTTCTACCATGTGGTAGCAGTGCTGGACGCCCGCACAGCTCAGCAGGTAGCGAGCCTGCTCGTTCAGCCACCAGCCAGCAACAAATACGAGGCGCTCAAGGCTGCGCTCACCCAGCGCTACACGCTCTCGGACTGTGAGAGAGCGGAGAGGCTCCTGACGCGGACCGAGTTAGGAGATGGTTCGGCCGTAGACCTGGTTGAGAGGATGCTGGCGTTAATGGGCATTGACGACGGGCACTTTCTGTTTGCCCACCTCTTCCTCCGGAACCTTCCAACAGTGGCGAGAGCGGTTCTGGCCAATTCGCCGTCGCTGGCCGCGCGTGACTATCGTGCGCTAGCCCAGGAGGCAGACCAGATCATCATCACCACCAGGGCGATCACAGTCAACGCGACAGCGGCGGAGCCCAGCGAGACGACCAGAGGAGGCGAGGAGCCACCGACGGTAGCAGCAGCGGGGGCCAAGGAGCGCCAGAGAGACATGCTCTGTTTCTACCACCGTCGCTTCGGAGAGAATGCACGCAGATGTGCGCCACCGTGCCAATTCAAGCGCTCGGGAAAACGCCGAGACCGGCGGTCAGTAGCAGCTGCGACCCTCGGTGAAGAGAACAAGCTGCTCTACTTAACGGATGCACGCTAGGGGAGGCGCTTCCTCGTGGACACCGGAGCCCAGAAGAGCTTCATCCTGCCGACCTACACCGACCGGCTGGCAGGACCTAGTGGCCCCGAGATGTTGGCAGCAAACGGCTCGGATATTAAGACCTTTGGTGAGAGGACTCTGCTCTTATCTCTACATGCCCTCGTGCGCTCTAGGACGCACGAGGGCGCTGCGTCCAAGCGCGCACTGAAAAAAAAAAAGCTGCATTTCCGTTCTTCCACTACAGACACAGCCGCGAACAGATTAGTTCATCTGATTGACCTCTCATTCGACTAATAAGAGCCTTGAATTGGGTTTCTGAAACCTTGAAGAACCAATGACTGAAAACCTAGCAAGAAGGACCCGCCTACCAACGCTGTGAATGCAGCGAGCCAATTGAAGCACAGAAGTTCGCAAGCTGTTTTTTGTAAGGCTGGGTGAAGACAGACTGCTGCAGCAGATGAAAAAAGGACCCGCAGGAAGAACCGTCACAGACCCAGCAGCACGGAGACCATCCACAAGTGTGACCTGCGTGACAGGGACTGCCATTCGCGCATCGGGCTGTTCAGTCACAGGCGGTGCTTTTTTTTTTTTTTTTTTTATTCCAGCAGAATAGACGTTTAGGATTCTCTTCCATGGTCATCATAGACCGACGGAGGCCGACGACGAAGGTCGTAAATCATTCGCCAAAACCGCAATCATGGAAGCGCAAAACCGCAATAATGGAATTAAAGCGGCAAGATAAAATAAAGGCAGCGATGGAGTTTTGAGTTTATTAAATCATACCGCCTTCATCGGAACACCTCCCCAGCCCTCGTGCTGCGGGCTGAGGTGATGTCCTCAGGCTCTCAGAGAGGAGACACAAAGTGTGTGTCTGCAGCAGTTGAAGGAGTCAGTGAATGAGAGGCAGATTTACAGAACAGTGCAGCATATATACTCAACTCAAAACAATACATCAAAGACATTCACAGCAGTCGATCTGGGCATTTGCATATCAGAGGTACAGACAGGATGCATGAACACAATGCATGGATGACACTTTAACCTCACAGCTGTAAACTCAGCATGCAGCGGAAAAAACCCAGGAGTAACGAGCTGACTGTCTCTGTGTGTTGTGGGGGGGTTGAATCAACCCGCCACACACTCCCCCCCAGAGGGCACGGCAGGGGGCCGAGACCTCGATGTTGCAGTTTGGGCAGTGAGCAGGGAAAAGCTCTGTGCAGGTGGAGGGGGAGGGGGAAGGGGGGTGCGCGGTGAAATCGTTCGGGCCGCGCCAAAAATTGTTTGCTGCTCCGCGATGTCGAGGGGCTGTCCCGTTGAACTTGTGGAGATCACCAGAAGAAAAATTAGTCTCCGACTCCTCTCGAGGCCATGAAGAAAAACAGGAGCGGCGAGGTTGCGTAAACAAACGCAGAGGAACTTTGGCGTGTTGGCTTTAGGTGCGTGCGCAGCCCTAAAGCCCTCGGGAAAAGCAGACGGCTGAATCCTTTGTGCGCCGTGGCTGAAACCATCAGTGAATCCTGTGAGCGCGCTGCGCGCGTGCTTGCTTCAGGTGAGCGCGCAGCCTTGAAGGTTCTGCGTGCAGCTGCGCAGGACGATGGCGGTCTCTGGAGCCATTCTTGTTCCGTGCGTGTTGCGCCGTCCTCGTCACCCCCGGTGCGTGTGCCGGGGCTCCTTGCGTGGGCGGGCCTGCTGGAAAGGAACCAGGGTCGGAAACTTGGTGGAGATCGGCGCAGTCAGTGCCGAAAAACATGTATGATGAGCCGTGGCTGCAGATTAGTCATGGTGCGTTGGAGCGATGAGGGGAGATAGACGATCTTTGTCCCTCAGGCTGTCCTGCATGGACGCCCCGATCTCGGCGAGGGTTGCGCCATGACGCTTACTGCCGTTTACCCGGTCTTGGGCGATGTCTGGAGAGTAGCTCGCCTGCCGTGAGCTCTGCGTTGAGGCCTCCCTGAAGCCGCAGGGAGGGCAGATCAGTCAGGCTGCTGCGTTCACTCGTCGGCGGAGCATCACTGCCCGGTGCTGCGTTCGCCGGCAGCTCGTTTTCTTCAGCGTCGGGTCGCCAGCGTGGCCGTCCAGACCAGAAGGTTGCGTTTGCACAAAACGTGTGCGTTCTTGGGGTCACCAGTAAAGCGGCATGATAAAATAAAGGCAGCGATGGAGTTTTAAGTAGAGTTTATTAAATCATACCGCCTTCATCGGAACACCTCCCCAGCCCTCGTGCTGCGGGCTGAGGTGATGTCCTCAGGCTCTCAGAGAGGAGACACAAAGTGCGTGTCTGCAGCAGTTGAAGGAGTCAGTGAATGAGAGGCAGATTTACAGAATAGTGCAGCATATATACTCAACTCAAAACAATACATCAAAGACATTCACAGCAGTCGATCTGGGCATTTGCATATCAGAGGTACAGACAGGATGCATGAACACAATGCATGGATGACACTTTAACCTCACAGCTGTAAACTCAGCATGCAGCGGAAAAAACCCAGGAGTAACGAGCTGACTGTCTCTGTGTGTTGTAGGGGGGCTGAATCAACCCGCCACAGAATTATGTTTTGACCGGGTCGCCGAGACCAGGACCACGAGTCCGTAACAAGGGACCAGCGTCGCGTTCGTCTGACAATGAGGAAGAGAAGTTCACCAGGACTCTGCTGCTGTGAAGAGGTAAGTGTTATAAGCTAAATTATTCTTTATCCCTGAAAATTGTAATCAAAAATTACTTTTGACCGATCGGTAAATTACAACTGTGCGGCATATGAAGTCCCAAGTTCGTGCGCCGCGGTACACGGTTCGTGCGCCGCGTCTGGACCGTGAACGCCCCCCCCCCCCACTACTCTTCTGTAGCGAGGGGGGGGAACCGCGGTGACTGTGCCGCGGTCGCCACATGACTATTCCGTCATGTAGCGATGGCCGATGTCCGTCCTCTGTAGGGGGGGGGGGGTGTCCCACACACACACACACACACACACACACACACACACACACACACACACACACACACACACAGCCCTGAGTGTCACCTTTCATTAGAGCCCAAGATGAAGCTTCTATATTGAATCATTCAAAAGTTAGACGTTTTTCCAAACTGTGCCATTTGGCACAATTCAAAAACGCCTGGGAACTACCTGAGGAAAAAGCTGTGTAATATATTCATTTTTTGTGGTATTGTTACAAAATTTTGACCTCAGCTGGATAACACTGGGTTCTACATTTCTGTTGCATTTTCCAGCCCGGATCTGAAGCTGTGTGTTATTTGCAAGCATTTGTATCCAAAAAAACACCCAGGCCAAATTTATTTTCT
Organism: Pholidichthys leucotaenia; assembly: GCA_020510985.1. Classification (NCBI taxonomy): domain Eukaryota; kingdom Metazoa; phylum Chordata; class Actinopteri; order Cichliformes; family Pholidichthyidae; genus Pholidichthys; species Pholidichthys leucotaenia. Next base: position 399,083,256 of record CM035836.1, read on the forward strand.
TCAAGTTCAGTATGTTTAGATGACTGTAACTCAGTGGCTGAAGCACTTAGAGAGATTATGACTGTTTTGCCAAAAAATTCAAAGTGTTTCCTTTTAAATGAGACCAACCCCATGAAGATGCTGCAAAGGGTTGAAGAACAGCTTTCGATTTACTTTGACCACGTTATTTTTTGGCGTTTTTAGGGAAATTGACTGGAGTGCAACGGGTTAATGTACTGTCCTTTGACTCTCTTCCCTGTATAGCTCGAGTGACCCGGCCAACAGCACAAGCCAACGTCACAGCTCCAGGCGGTAAGTTCCACACACTGCTCACTCAGTTTCCAGCACTCACAGTCCCGACGTTTTCGGCGGCCATCGCTAAACATGGGGTGGAGCACTTTATCACCACCACCGGGCCGTCCGTTTTTGCAAGACCTTGGCGCTTGGACGCAGCTAAACTGGCCATAGCGCGCGAGGAGTTCGCCAACCTGGAAAGGTTGGGCATCATCAGGCGATCAAACAGCCCATGGGCATCCCCGCTACACATGGTCCCTAAGGCTGAGGGATCGTGGCGACCGTGCGGTGATTTCCGCAGGTTGAACAACGCCACAGCGCACGACCGCTACCCAATTCCCCACATACAGGATTTTTCCGTTCACCTCGCCGGAGCACGCATTTTTTCCAAAATAGACCTGGTCCGTGGTTACCACCAAGTCCCAGTGCACGCTGAGGACATACCCAAAACAGCGGTAATAACTCTTGTTCGGTTTATTCGAGTTCCTGCGCATGCCATTCGGGTTAAAAGGAGCGGCACAGACATTCCAGCGCATGACGGATGCAGTGCTGCGCGATCTCCCGTTCGTGTTCGTCTACCTGGACGATATCCTGGTAGCCAGTGTGTCCGAAGACGAACACGAAACCCACCTCACGACGGTTTTCCGGAGGTTGGAGGAGCACGGGTTAATAATCAACCCAGCGAAATGCCAGTTCGGCGTGACAGAGATTGATTTTTTGGGGCACCGCGTCTCTCCGAAAGGAGCGATACGCTGCCCGACAAAGTGCGCGCCGTGGCGGATTTTCCCCGGCCTCAGACGGTCAGGGCACTGCAGGAATTTTTGGGGATGGTGAACTTTTATAACCGTTTCCTTCCCCACGCGGCGCAGCTCATGCAACCATTGTACGCCGCGCTCAAGAAACAGAAACAGAAACCCGCGGATAGGGTCGAATGGACCCCGGAGCGAGAGCGGGCGTTCTCGGAGGTTAAAGCAGCCCTGGCAAACGCCGCACTGCTGGCGCATCCGGATCCGACGGCCCGGATAGCGCTCATCACCGACGCTTCAGGTGTGGCCATAGGGGCTGTCGTGGAGCAGCGCGTCGCCGGGGCTTGGCAGCCGCTCGCCTTTTTCAGCAGAACTTTGCGCGACCGCGAACGTAAATACAGCGCGTTCGACAGAGAGTTACTGGCCCTCCACCTGGCCATACGCCACTTCCAGTTCTGGCTGGAAGGGCGCAGCTTCACTGCGTTCGTGGACCACAAGCCGCTAACATTCGCGATGGCCAAGGTTTCAGAACCGTGGTCGGGCCGCTAGCAGAGACAGCTGGCCGCGATCTCAGAGTTTACTACCGATATTCAACATGTGTCAGGTAAACTGAATGTGGTGGCGGACTGCCTCTCGCGTGCCGTGGTGGCCCCGGTCTGCGTGGGGATAGATTATGCAGCCATGGCCGCGGAGCAGATTAGCGATGCAGATGTGCACGCGCTCCAGTCTGGACCAACAGGGATAAGGCTGGAGAGCAGGGTGCTGCAAGACGCCCCCCCCCCCCCCCAATCTGCGATGTCTCCACGGGACGCCTGCGTCCGGTGGTCCTGGTTGCGTGGCGCCGCCGCGTGTTTGAGTCGGTTCACACTCTGGCGCACCCAGGAGTGCGCGCGTCAGTCAAGATGGTGGGAGAGAAGTTTGTGTGGCCGAGCCTACGCAAACAAGTGAAAGAGTGGGCTGCATCCTGCGTGGCGTGCCAACGAGCCAAGGTACACAGACACACGAAGGCTCCCTTGGAGCCGTTTCGTATCCCGGCTAAGAGGTTCGACCATGTTCACGTGGGCCTTGTGGGCCCCCTCCCGCCATCACATGGGGTGCACGCACCTCCTGACAGTGGTGGACCGCACCACGCGCTGGCCAGAAGCAGTCCCGCTGGCGGCAACCACGTCCGCGGACGTAGCACGCGCTTTTTTGGCAGCATGGGTGGCGCGTTTTGGAGTCCTGTCGGACATTACGTCCGACAGGGGCCCTCAATTTGTTTCCGAACTCTGGTCCGTGATGGCCCGCAGCCTGGGTGTTACAATTCATCGCACAACCGCATACAACCCACACACAGGCCAATGGGTTATGCGAGCGTTTTCATAGATCACTGAAAGCAGCACTCAGGGCTTCACTGACGGATGCAAATTGGGTAGACAGGCTGCCGTGGGTTTTATTGGGGTTGCACTTCGCGCCGAAAGAGGATCTGGAAGCTTCCCGGGCAGAGCTGGTTTTTGCGCAGCCTATGGCTGCCCGGGGAATTTCTGCCAGATAATTCCGCGCTGGGCAGCTCCCCGTCTCAGCTTTTGCAGCGGAGCGCAAACACAGGCACACTGCCGGGCCCTGCCCACCACAGTTTTCCGCGTGTTTTCGTGCCTAAAACTTTGAAGAGCACGGAGTTTGTGTTCGTCAGACACGACGCCCACCGCCCCCCATTGCGCCCACCCTATGATGGACCATTCAGAGTGTTGGAAACAGGGGATAAGCATTTTGTGCTAGACTTGGGGGGTAGGCGGGAAAAAATTGGCATAGACAGACTCAAACCCGCTTTCATTGTGGCGGACGAGCAAGTGCTGTTGGCTAGGGCTACGGCGTGGAAGAACCCCACGGAGAGCTCCCCAGGGAAACGATTCACCAGAGCAGCCACACGGACAGACCGAAGTGGCCCCCCCCCCCCCGCCGTCAGGGCCCACCCGCAGTCAGACACACTCCCAGCAGCCCCCCACCGGCACAGCAGCGCCACGGAGGCGGTAAACCCCAGTTACAGCAGATACGGGAGGAGACTGAAGCCCAAACAGCATGTGGACTGATGTTCTATTGTTCTATCTAAGATGCTGGGGGGGGGAAGTATAGCACCTTGGGGGAGTCAGATTATTTAGCATCTCAGACAAGAGCCAGTGGATAAGCATGGGAGAACAATGCTCAGGAGGTTCCTGGCGAGATACCAGGAAGGAGTCAAGGACGTAGGGGGTTGAATGCAGTGTAATGCAAATGTCATGTTGTGTGTGGAGAAATGCCATGAAACTTGTGAGGAGAGATTTGGGATAAAAAGAGAGTGCCTGCTTAAATGAGTCAGTCTCTTCTGTGCTTTAGAGATGTGAAGTGTGTAATAAACTGTGTGCCATGAGTCGGCCTCTTATTTCACACACTCCACAAGGTCACATTTAAGTCTACCTTCCTTACATCAGTATTGCTAATCTTGATTTCATTTTTTTTTCTGTCAGATCATAATGAGAAAAAAAGAAAAGGAGAGAGAAAAAAGGCAACATATTTCAGACAGAACGGGTATAGGCAGAAGCAACAGCTTATATGTGTCTACCCCTCATATATAATACAAATAAACAACCAACCTCAAAGTCATAATACAGGTACAACAACACATACAGTGCATCCGGAAAGTATTCACAGTGCTTCAATTTTCCACATTTTGTTATGCTACAGCCTTAGTCTAAAAGGGATTAAATTCATTTTTCCCCTTAAAATTCTACACACAATACCCCATAATGACAATGTGAAAAAAAATTGGGGGGGATTTTTGCAAATTTATTAAAAATAAAAAATCACATGTACATATGTATTCACAGCCTTTGCTATGAAGCTCAAAAGTGAGTTCAGGTGCATCCTGTTTCCACTGATCATCCTTGAGCTGTTTCTACAGCTTAATTGGAGTCCACCTGTGGTAAATTCAGTTGATTGGACATGATTTGGAAAGTCACACGCCTGTCTATGTTAGGTCCCACAGTTGACAGTGTATGTCAGAGTACAAACCAAGCATTAAGTCAAAGGAATTGTCTGTAGACCTCCGAGACAGGATTGTCTCGAGGCACAAATCTGGGGAAGGGTACAGAAAAATTTCTGCTGCTTTGAAGGTCCCAATGAGCACAGTGACCTCCATCATCCATAAATGGAAGAAGTTCGTAACCACCAGGGCTCTTCCTAGAGCTGGCTGGCCGTCTAAACTGAGCGATCGGGGGAGAAGGGCCTTAGTCAGGGAGGTGACCAAGAACCCGATGGTCACTCTGTCACAGCTCCAGTGTTCATCTGTGGAGAGAGGAGAACCTTCTAGAAGAACAACCATCTCTGCAGCAATCCACCAATCAGGCCTGCACGGTAGAGTGGCCAGACGGAAGCCACTCCTTAGTAACAGACACATGGGAGCCTGCCTGGATTTTGTCAAAAGGCACCTGAAGGACTGTCAGACCAGGAGAAACAAAATTCTCTGGTCTGATGAGACAAAGATTGAACTCTTTGGTGTGAATGCCAGGCGTCATGTTTGGAGGAAACCAGGCACGGCTCATAACCATGTCAATGGTGGTGGCAGCATCATGCTGTGGGGATGTTTTTCAGCAGCAGGAACTGGAAGAGTAGTCAGGATAGAGGAAAAGATGAATGCAGCAATTAGGGATGTAACAATATTGACGTTATCGCAATATCGCGGTAGTAAAAGTGTCTCGATAGCGTCGTGGTCGTGTTACGGTATTAAGAGGGCGGGTATCTGTCAAAAAACAAGAAATAAGCAGGCTCCCGCGCAACAAAGCATTGTAAACTACACAGACCATGATCCTTTGCGCTGCGACGTCACAAGAACTGTTGTTGAGCCAATAGGAGTGCATGCTGCACGCTGTCCACACAACAAACATGGCGGCGGACAAAGTTCGGCTCACGTCACTGAAGAAAACCCCCCCGAAGTTGAGATTGTGCAAGCCCCAGCAACTTTCAAATCAGATGTGTGGAGGCATTTTGGTTTTGCCGTGTCTAAAAACACTAAAGGAGAGAGGGTGGCGGACAGACAATGGCCTCATTAGCAAAGATAATGTCCTCATTAGCAAAGACCTACCTATGTATACCTGCTACCTCAGTGCCCAGTGAGAGAGTATTTTCTACAGCAGGGGATATTGTAAATGCCCAGAGGTCTCTTCTTCTCCCTTGCAATGTAGATCTTTTGATCTTTCTGAAGAAAAACTTGAACATAAGCTAAAGGATAGGTCAGTGTTTTCCAGTAGGCTTTTTGCCTGACTTAATTGTTTCAACAGGCTGTTTTTATTTGCCTAGCACATTTATGATTAATTTTACTTTACACATTGAACCTGGCTTAACTTGATCTTTGTTTGCTCTTAAAGGGAATTCCCTATTGTTGTTTACAGTTGTTCTAGTTGCTGCTTAGTATGATCCTTGCACATAAGAACAATCAGTTATGTGACCAAATATTACCAAATGGTAAATTGATGTTCCTGACTTGAACTTGCACTTTAAAAGCACTAAGTGATCAGCATTTTATGTTGTCATGATCCATAAATATAAAAATAAATGGCCTGGTGACTGGCAAAAACAGATTTAATGCCAGTTTTTGGTTATTATCATCACAATGTGGAAGATGTGAAAATGACGAGGCAGCGTTCTTTCTCAGAATCAGCTTTATTCACATCTCCATTTCAAAGCAGAAAAAAGAGAGAATGAAACAGTAACTCTCGTCCTTAAATATCAGGGACTTCACACCTCATAGATCACATGTCCCACAGACCACCTTGCATAATAAAGACAGTCACAATGCATTTCACCACCTGGCATAATAAAGACAGTCACAATGCATTTCCCTCCATGATATCACTTCCACTGTCTCCCACGCATCCTTTAATCGACCCCCCACAGTCTCCAGCCTTGTATAACAAGGCTAAGCTTCCTGCCTTTGTTCTGACCTAAAATGCGAGTCACAGAACCGGTCCAACAGGTCCATTGAGTGTTCACCACACAAGCCCCCCCAGCATTTTAGAAAAACAGAACAACAAGAAAATAACCACATGCATGCCATGATAGCATCAATACACATCAGTCCACATGCTGGATAGGCTTCAGCCTCCTGCCGAATCTGCTGTAGCTGGGGTTCACCGTCTCTGCTGCGCTGTCCCGCTGGGGATTTGCCGTCTGGGGGCGGAAACCATTTGTCAGTCTCTGGGGGTGTTCTGGGGAAACATTACTTTGGGAAACATTACTGTGTGAAACCCTCCGTGGTGGTCTACCTCGCCGCGGGGCCTTTGCCAACAGCACTTTCTCCTCTGCCACCACAAAGGCAGGTTTAAGTCTGTCTTTGCCAATTTTCTCTTTCCTACCCCCCAAATCTAGCAAAAACTGCTTGTCCCCTGTTTCTAGCACTCTGAATGGTCCGTCATAAGGCGGTCGCAGCGGGGTTCGATGCGCATCGTGTCTAACAAAAACAAACTCTGCGTTCTTCAAAGTTTTAGGCACAAAAACGCGCGGAAAACTGTGGTGCGCGGGGCCGGGCAGTGTGCTTGATTCTATGTTACTCCGCAACAGCTGAGACGGGGAGGCGTTAGGCGCAGGGTTATCTGGGAGAAACTCCCCAGGCAGCCGGAGTGGCTGCGCAAACACGAGCTCCGCTGGGGAGGCTTCTAGATCCTCTTTAGGTGCAGAGCGCAACCCCAATAACACCCATGGTAACTTGTCAACCCAATTTGTATCCGTCAGTGACACTCTGAGAGCCGCTTTCAATGACCTATGGAAACGTTCGCATAACCCGTTAGCCTGCGGATTGTACGCGGTTGTGCGGTGAATTGTGACACCCAGGCTGCGGGCCATTGTCGACCAAAGCTCGGAAACAAATTGAGGGCCTCTGTCGGACGTAATGTCCGACGGAACGCCGAAGCGCACCACCCAAGTTGTTAAAAACGCGCGCGCCACTTCCTCAGCCGTGGTTGATGCCAGCGGGACCACTTCAGGCCAGCGAGTGGTGCGGTCCACCATTGTCAGAAGATGTGTGCACCCCTGTGACAGCGGGAGGGGTCCAACGAGGTCCACATGAACGTGATCGAACCTCTTGGCCGGAATGTGAAACGGTTCCAAAGGAGCTCTCGTGTGCCTGTGTACTTTGGCTCGTTGACACGCCGTGCAGGCTGCTGCCCACTCTTTGACCTGTTTGCGGAGGCTCGGCCAAACAAATTTCTCTCCCACCATTTTGACCGACGCGCGAACTCCCAGGTGCGCCAAAGAATGAACCGAGCCAAAAACGCGGTGGCGCCACGCGGCCGGTACTACTGAACGCGGCCGTCCAGTGGAGACATCGCAGATTGGGGGGGGCATACCGTCTTGCAGCACCCTGCTCTCCAGCCTTAACCCTGTTGGTCCAGACTGGAGCGCGCGCACGTCTGCGTCATTAACCTGCTCTGCGGCCATGGCTGCATAATCTAACCCTACGCTGACTGGGGCCGCCACAGCGCGCGAGAGGCAATCTGCCACTACATTGAGTTTGCCCGCCACATGCTGAATATCAGTGGTAAACTCTGATATCGCGGCCAGCTGTCTCTGCTGCCGGCCTGACCACGGTTCCGAGACCTTGGCCATCGTGAATGTTAGCGGTTTGTGATCAACGAACGCAGTGAAAGCGCGTCCTTCCAGCCAGAACTGAAAGTGGCGGATGGCCAAATGGAGAGCGAGCAGCTCCCTGTCGAACGCGCTGTATTTACGTTCGCTATCGCGCAAGGTCCTGCTGAAAAAGGCGAGGGGCTGCCAAACCCCAGCTACGTGTTGTTCCACGACCGCCCCTATGGCCACATCTGACGCGTCAGTGGTGAGCGCTATGCGGGCCGTTGGGTCTGGGTGTGCCAACAATGCAGCCTTTGCCAAGGCTGCTTTCACCTCCGAGAACGCTTGGTCCCGCTCTGGGGACCACTCGATCTTATCCGCAGGTTTCTTTTTTTGAGCGCGGCATACAGCGGCTGCATGAGCTGCGCCGTGCGGGGGAGAAAACGGTTATAAAAATTCACCATTCCCAAAAACTCCTGCAACGCCGTGACTGTCTGCGGCCGGGGAAAATCTGCCACAGCGCGCACTTTGTCAGGCAGCGGGACTGCTCCTTCGGGGGAGACGCGGCGTCCTAAAAAATCGATCTGCGCCACCCCGAACTGACACTTCGCTGGGTTGATTATTAACCCGTGATCTCCCAACCTTCGGAAAACTGTGGCAAGGTGTTTTTCGTGTTCGTCTTCGGACGCGCTGGCTACTAAAATATCGTCCAGGTAGATGAACACGAAAGGGAGATTGCGAAGCACCGCGTCCATCATGCATTGGAACGTCTGAGCAGCCCATTTAAGTCCGAATGGCATGCGTAAAAACTCGAATAAACCAAACAGAGTTATTACCGCTGTTTTGGGTATGTCCTCAGCGCGCACTGGGACTTGGTGGTAACCGCGGACCAAGTCTATTTTAGAAAAAATGTGCGCCCCTGCCAAATGAACTGAGAAATCTTGGATATGTGGGATTGGGTAGCGGTCGTGCGTTGTAGCGTTGTTTAACCTGCGAAAATCCCCGCAAGGGTGCCATGATCCGTCAGCTTTCGGGACCATATGTAGGGGGGAAGCCCATGGACTGTTTGAATGTTGGATAATGCCCAACCTCTCCAGGTTGGCGAACTCCTCGCGTGCTATGGCTAGTTTAACTGTGTCCAAGCGCCGAGCTTTTGCAAAAACGGGCGGTCCGGTAGTGGTAATAAAATGCTCCACCCCGTGCTTAGCGACTGTTGCCGAAAATGTGGGGACCGTGAGTGCTGGGAACTGAGTGAGCAGTGTGTGGAACTTACCGCCTGCAGTTGTGATGTTGGCTTGTGCTGTAGGCGGGGTCACTCGCGCTGCACAGGGGACAGAATCAAAAGAAAGTGCATTAACCAGGCGCCTGTTAGCGAGATCAACCAACAACCCATGTGAGCACAAAAAATCAGCCCCCAGCATAGTGAAATTTACTGTTGCTACAACAAAAGTCCACTCATATGCATGGCCGTGTAGAGACAGAAGCAGAGTCTTCTCACCAAAGGTCTTAATCTCCGAGCCGTTCGCCGCCGTCACCAGGGGACCTCTGGAACCCGCCAGTCTGTCCGCGTAGGAAGGAGTGATGAAACTCAACTGGGAGCCTGTGTCGACGAGGAACTGCCTCCTGGAGCGTGCGTCCGACAAGTAGAGCAGCTTGTTCTCTTCCCCGAGGGCCGCGGCTGCTACCAACCCCCGGTCTTGGCGTTTCCCGAACGCCCGAACTGGCATGGCGGTACACACTTGCGTGCCCTCTCTGCGAAGCGGCGATGGTAGAAACAAAAGACGTCCAGTCCACGCTCCCTGGCCCTTGCCGCTGCCGCCGTCGGTGAGTCTGGCACCGCTGTCTCTGGCCTCCTGTCGTCTACGGTCGTCGCGCCGAGTTCTGCTGCAGCGGCCATGGCTGCGCGCCACTTGGTGCCGTTGACAATCCGCTGCGCCTCTTGGCCCAGCGCGCGGTAGTCCCGTAGGGCCAACAGTGGCGAACTGGCCAGAGCCGCTCTCGCTGCTGACAGTAGAGTCCTGAGGAAGAGGTGGGTGAAAATGAAGTGATCATCGTCAGAGTCTTTCAACCTCAACAACTTCTCCATCAGGCTCGCGGGCATGTCGTTTTCCCCCTCCGTCAGCGCCAGGAGCCTCTCTGCTTGCTCCTCAGCCGAGAGGGTGAATTGCTGGATGAGTGCAGCCTTCAACGTGCCGTATTTGTCGCTCTCCGGCGGCTGGTCGATCAGGCTCTCCACATGCTGGGCCATATTGTTGTCCAGCTTTGCGACTACGTGGTAGAATTTCGTGACATCTCCCGATATCCCCCGGAGGTTAAACTGCACCTCAACTGCGTTGAACCAGGAGCGCGGATTGTTCTGCCAGAAGTCCGGTAGTTGGACTGTAGCGGCATTCGCTTGGCTGGGTGTTCCTGACGCGGCTGGCCGGGGGAATTTCTTTCTTCCATGAAACGTCTCTGGGTCACCAGTGTGGAAGATGTGAAAATGACGAGGCAGCGTTTTTACTCAGAGTCAGCTTTATTCACATCTCCATCATTTCAAAGCAGAAAAAAGAGAGAATGAAACAGTAACTCTCGTCCTTAAATATCAGAGATTTCACACCTCATAGATCACATGTCCCACAGACCACCTTGCATAATAAAGACAGTCACAATGCATTTCACCACCTGGCATAATAAAGACAGTCACAATGCATTTCCCTCCATGATATCACTTCCACTGTCTCCCACGCATCCTTTAATCGACCCCCCAAAGTCTCCAGCCTTGCATAACAAGGCTAAGCTTCCTGCCTTTGTTCTGACCTAAAATGCGAGTCACAGAACCGGTCCAACAGGTCCATTGAGTGTTCACCACAACAAACGCAATATTATGAGCTATTTTACAATACCGTGAGCCTCTCCACAATATCGCAACAAATATCGTACCGTGAGATCAATATCAAAATCGTATCGTACTGTGAGATTTTGATATCGTTACATCCCTAGCAGCAATGTACAGAGACATCCTGAATGAAAACCCACTCCGGCGCCACACGAGTAGGCTGCCTTTTTGCAACAGAGGATCAATTTCTTCGTATTTCTATTTACTATTTGGCTTCTCTTGCTAATCTTTCTGATCCGGCGACACCTTATCCATCACGGACGGACGGACACACGGATTGCTCAAATGTCTCCTGAGCCGGCAGACGAAGCCACTGTTTTTAGCAGGATACGTTACAGCAGAGACCAGCTGTTAGCACTTAACCGGACCAAGATGCTAGCGCAAGACTTCGACATACCAGGTGAAATATGACAGAAACGACGTGGACGCCGTGCTGGAGCAAGATGGCGGGCAAGAAATATAAGGTACAGACCCGTCCTTCCATCCGTTATTATGGGGAATGTACGATCACTACTCAATAAGACAGATGAGCTAGTGGCTATGGCTCGTTACCAGAGTGTCTTCAGAGAGATTAGCATGATGTTGTTTACTGAGACGTGGTTAACAGAACTAGCAACAGATGCTAACATCGAACTGGAGGGTTTCCACGCAATACGGGCAGACCGAACACCAGACAGTGGGAAGGCAAGGGGCGGAGGAGTGACAATGTATGTCAATAACAGCTGGTGCAGACCAGGACATATCACGGTTAAACAACAACACTGCAGCAAAGACATTGAGTTGCTAGCTGTTAGCATGCGGCCTACCCATCTCCTGAGGGAATACTCACACGTGATCTGCATTGTTATTTATGCAAATCCGATGGCGAATGGGGGGACAGTGCGTGACGCCATTCACTCAGTAACTGGCAGGCTGCTGACAGAACACCCAGATGCTCTTCTCCTCATCTCAGGTGATTTCAACCATATTTCGCTGTCCCCCATTCTGCCCACGTTCACCCAGTATGTCACATGCCACACTAGAGACAATAAAACACTGGACTTATTCTATGCAAACACTACGGAGGAGTACACCTCATCACCACTCCCCCCCACTCGGGAGATCGGATCACAACTTGGTTCATCTCCTGCCGGTGTACAAACCCCTAGTACACAGACAACTTCTGGTCATGCGCATGGTGAAGATATGGTCTGAGGAGGCAATGGACGCTCTCAAGGACCGTTTTGAAACCACTGCCTGGGAGCAGCGCTGCGATCCACATGGTGAGGACATTGATGGCCTCACTCACACCATCACGGACTACATCAACTTCTGTGTGGACAACACCGTACCCACCAAGACCATACGGTGTTGCTCGAACAACAAACCCTGGATCAACCCTGAAATAAAAACACTTCTGAGAGAGAAGAAGAGGATCTTCAGGTCAGGGAACAGGGAGATGCTGAAGTCCGAACAGAGGGAGCTGAGGAGGAAGATCAGAGAAGGCAAGGACAGCTTCAGAAAGAAGATGGAGGACAAGCTGCAACGAAGCAACATCGGCGGGGTCTGGAGAAACCTTAAAACCATCTGTGGGATCCAGAATACCTCCTCCCAGGCCACGGGGGGCAAGGAGTGGGCGAACAATCTGAACCTGTTTTTTAATTGGTTTGACCAACCACCTGCCCCCCCACCCCGACTGCACACCGTCATCGAGACCTGCTGTCCACACCCCACTCTACTAACACCCCCCCACTCCCAGCACACAGCCCCCCAACCTGACCCTCACTAAGACCCAGGTGAGGACGGAGCTGAAGAAGATCAAGGCGAGGAAGGCCTCGGGACCGGACGGCATCAGCGCAAAGCTCCTCAAGTCCTGTGCAGACCAGCTGTGTGGGATTGTGGAGCACATCTTCAACCTGAGCTTGAAGCTGGGGAGGGTACCACAGTTGCGGAAAACATCTTGTGTGGTACCTGTACCAAAGACTTCCCACCCCAAAGACCTGAACAGCTACAGACCAGTGGCCCTGACATCTCACATGATGAAGACCCTGGAGAGACTGCTCCTTGCTCACCTCCGCCCCCTGGTGGACCAGCAATGGATCCACTCCAGTTCGCCTACCAGCATGGCATTGGGGTGGAGGATGCGGTAATCTTCCTCCTTCACTGTTCTCTGTCCCACCTGGAGAAGCCCAGGAATGCGGTGAGGATCATGTTCTTTGACTTCTCCAGTGCTTTCAACACCATCCAACCGATGATCCTGAAGGACAAGCTGCTGCGCGCAGGGGTGGACCAGCACCTGTCATCATGGATCCTGGACTACCTCACGAACCGGCCTCAGTTTGTGAGAACCCGGGACTGTGTGTCCGACACGATCATCAGTAGCACGGGGGCCCCCCAGGGAACGGTGTTGGCTCCCTTCCTGTTCACCCTTTATACTGCGGACTTCTCACACAACACAACACACTGCCATCTACAGAAGTTCTCTGATGACTCTGCAATCGTCGGCCTCATCTCCAACGGAGATTAAGCTGAGAACAGAGGACTTATCCAAGACTTTGTGGACTGGTGCCATCACAACTGCCTCCAGATCAACGCGAGAAAAACTAAGGAGCTGGTGGTGGACTGCCGCAGGAAAGGACAACCCTTCACAGCACCAGTAAACATCCAGGGAACAGACATTTAGATGGTGACATCCTACAAGTACCTGGGTGTTCATCTGAACAATAAACTAGACTGGTCACACAATACCGACGCACTCTACAAGAAGGGACAGCGCAGGCTGTTCCTACTGAGGAGACTCAGGTCTTTTGGTGTACAAGGGGTGCTCCTGAAGACATTCTACGACACGGTGGTGGCATCAGCCATCACTTTTGGAGTGGTCTGCTGGGGCAATGGCATTACAGCAGCCGATAGGAAGAGACTGAACAAACTGATCAAGAAAGCTAGCTTTGTCCTGGGGCAGCGCCTTGACCCAGTGGAGGAGATAGGCGAGAGAAGGATGGTGGCTAAACTGTCATCTCTGCTGGAGTCCGAGTCCCACCCTATGCAGGACATACTGGACGCACTGAGGAGCTCATTTAGCAGTAGACTACATCATCCTAGATGCGCGACTGAGAGGTTTCGCAGGTCCTTCCTACCTACGGCTGTCAGACTGTATAACCTAAGCAGGGCTGCTCGCAGAGATAGCAAAAAAAAAACCTGACAACTTAATAGTATTGAATGCAAAAGACGCAACAGACTTACACAAATGGTCCCCTCCAGTATACAACTAGGCCAATATCAGTCACTATGGAGGTTGACAATATGTATGGGTACATATTCATACTACGTAGGGTAACTAAATAGACGGTTATGCTGTTTATTCCATCTAGCTACAATGCTCCGCACTGTGTATATATATTTATATATTTATGTGTACATATGTATATTCACTGCTCTTATTTTTCTTATCTTCTAAATTATTGCTCTGAGTGTTGCTATCCCTGTGCTGTTGCAGTCCCGGAATTTCCCCATTGTGGGACTAATAAAGGCTTATCTTATCTTATCCAGAGCGCTCTTGACCTCAGACTGGGGTGACAGTTCATCTTTCAGCAGGACAACGGCCGTAGGCACACACCCAAGATATCAAAGGAGTGGCTTCAGGACAACTCTGTCAATGTCCTTGAGTGGCCTAGTCAGAGCCCAGATTTGAATCCAATTAAACATCTCTGGAGAGATCTGAAAATGGCTGAGCACCGACACTTCCCATCCAACCTGGAGCTTGAGATGGAGCTTGAGAGGTGCTGCAAAGAGAAATGGGTGAAACTGCCCAAAGATAGGTGTGCCAAGCTTGTAGCATCATATTCAAAAAAAACTTCAGGCTGTAATTGCTGCCAAAGGTGCATCAAAAAAATATTGAGCAAAGGCTGTGAATACTTATATACAGTGGGGCAAAAAAGTATTTAGTCAGCCACCAATTGTGCAAGTTCTCCCACTTAAAAGATTAGAGAGGTCTCCAATTTTCATCATAGGTATACCTCAACTATGAGAGACAAAATGAGAAAAAAAATCCAGAAAATCACATTGAAGAATTTTTAAAGAATTTATTTGCAAATTAGGGTGGAAAATAAGTATTTGGTCAATAACAAAAGTTCATCTCAATACTTTGTTATACAGTGGGGTAAAAAAGTATTTAGTCAGCCACCAATTGTGCAAGTTCTCCCACTTAAAAGATGAAAGAGGTCTCCAATTTTCAGCATAGGTATACCTCAACTATGAGAGACAAAATGAGAAAAAAAAAATCCAGAAAATCTCATTGAAGGATTTTTAACTAATTAATTGGTAAATTCCTCGGTAAAGTAAGTATTTGGTCACCTACAAACAAGCAAGATTTCTGGCTCTCACAGACATGTAACTTCTTCTTTAAGAGGCTCCTCTGTCCTCCACTGGTTACCTGTATTAATGGCACCTGTTTGAACTCATTATCAGTATAAAAGACACCTGTTCACAACCTCAAACAGTCAGACTCCAAACTCCACTATGGCCAAGACCAAAGATCTGTCAAAGGACACCAGAAACAAAATTGTAGACCTCCACCAGGCTGGGAAGACTGAATCTGCAATAGGTAAGCAGCTTGGTGTGAAGAAATCAACTGTGGGAGCAATTATTAGAAAATGGAAGACATACAAGACCACTGATAATCTCCCTCGATCTGGGGCTCCATGCAAGATCTCACCCTGTAGGGTCAAAATGATCACGAGAACGGTGAGCAAAAATCCCAGAACCACACAGGGGGACCTAGTGAATGACCTGCAGAGAGCTGGGACCAAAGTAACAAAGGCTACCATCAGTAACACACTACGCCGCCAGGGACTCAAATCCTGCAGTGCCAGACGTGTCCCCCTGCTTAAGCCAGTACATGTCCAGGCCCATCTGAAGTTTGCTAGAGAGCATTTGGATGATCCAGAAGAGGATTGGGAGAATGTCATATGGTCAGATGAAACCAAAATAGAACTTTTTGGTAAAAACTCAACTTGTCGTGTTTGGAGAAGAAAGAACACCATACCTACTGTGAAGCATGGGGGTGGAAACATCATGCTTTGGGGCTGTTTTTCTGCAAAGAGCCCAGGACGACTGATCCGTGTAAAAGAAAGAATGGGGCCACGTATCGTGAGATTTTGAGTGAAAACCTCCTTCCATCAGCAAGGGCATTGAAGATGAAACGTGGCTGGGTCTTTCAGCATGACAATGATCCCAAACACACCACCCGGGCAACGAAGGAGTGGCTTCGTAAGAAGCATTTCAAGGTCCTGGAGTGGCCTAGCCAATCTCCAGATCTCAACCCCATAGAAAGTCTTTGGAGGGAGTTGAAAGTCCATGTTGCCCAACGATAGCCCCAAAACATCACTGCTCTAGAGGAGATCTGCATGGAGGAATGGGCCAAAATACCAGCAACAGTGTGTGAAAACCTTGTGAAGACTTACAGAAAACGTTTGACCTCTGTCATTGCCAACAAAGGGTATATAACAAAGTATTGAGATGAACTTTTGTTATTAACCAAATACTTATTTTACCAAGGAATTTACCAATTAATTCATTAAAAATCCTTCATTGTGATTTTCTGGATTTTTTTCTCATTTTGTCTCTCATAGTTGAGGTATACCTATGATGAAAATTGGAGACCTCTCTCATCTTTTAAGTGGGAGAACTTGCACAATTGGTGGCTGACTAAATACATTTTTGCCCCACTGTATACCCTTTGTTGGCAATGACAGAGGTGAAACGCTTTCTGTAAGTCTTCACAAGGTTTTCACACACTGTTGCTGGTATTTTGGCCCATTCCTCCATGCAGATCTCCTCTAGAGCAGTGATGTTTTGGGGCTGTCGCTGGGCAACACGGACTTTCAATTCCCTCTAAAGATTTTCTATGGGGTTGAGATCTGGAGACTGGCTAGGCCACTCCAGGACCTTGAAATGCTTCTTACGAAGCCACTCCTTCGTTGCCCGGGCGGTGTGTTTGGGATCATTGTCATGCTGAAAGACCCAGCCACGTTTCATCTTCAATGCCCTTGCTGATGGAAGGAGGTTTTCACTCAAAATCTCACGATACATGGCCCCATTCATTCTTTCCTTTACACGGATCAGTCGTCCTGGTCCCTTTGCAGAAAAACAGCCCCAAAGCATGATGTTTCCACCCCCATGCTTCACAGTAGGTATGGTGTTCTTTGGATGCAACTCAGCATTCTTTCTCCTCCAAGCACGACAAGTTGAGTTTTTACCAAAAAGTTCTATTTTGGTTTCATCTGACCATATGACATTCTCCCAATCCTCTTCTGGATCATCCAGATGCTCTCTAGCAAACTTCAGACAGGCCTCGACATGTACTGGCTTAAGCAGGGGGACACGTCTGGCACTGCAGGATTTGAGTCCCTGGCAGCGAAGTGTGTTACTGATGGTAGCCTTTGTTACTTTGGTCCCAGCTCTCTGCAGGTCATTCACTAGGTCCCCCTGTGTGGGTCTGGGATTTCTGCTCACCGTTCTCGTGATCATTTTGACCCCACGGGGTGAGATCTTGCGTGGAACCCCAGATCGAGGGAGATTATCAGTGGTCTTGTATGTCTTCCATTTTCTAATATTGCTCCCACAGTTGATTTCTTCACACCAGGCTGCTTACCTATTGCAGATTCAGTCTTCCCAGCCTGGTGCAGGTCTACAATTTTGTTTCTGGTGTCCTTTGACAGCTCTTTGTTCTTCGCCATAGTGGAGTTTGGAGTCTGACTGTTTGTGGTTGTGGACAGGTGTCTTTTATACTGATAACGAGTTCAAACAGGTGCCATTAATACAGGTAACCAGTGGAGGACAGAGGAGCCTCTTAAAAGAAGAAGTTACATGTACATGTCTGTGAGAGCCAGAAATCTTGCTTGTTTGTAGGTGACCAAATACTTATTTTCCACCATAATTTGCAAATAAATTCTTTAAAAATCAGACAATGTGATTTTCTGGATTTTTTTTCTCATTTTGTCTCTCATAGTTGAGGTATACCTATGATGAAAATTGGAGACCTCTTTCATCTTTTAAGTGGGAGAACTTGCACAACTGGTGGCTGACTAAATACTTTTTTACCCCACTGTACATGTGATTTCTTAGATTTTTACTTTTAATAAATTTGCAAAAGTCTAAAAAAAAACAACATTCACATTGTCATTATAGGGTATTTTGTGTAGAATTTTGAGGGAAAAAAATGAATTTAATCCCTTTTGGAATAAGGCTGTAACATAACAAAATGTGGAAAAAAGTGAAGCGCTGTGAATACTTTCCGGATGCACTGTATACAACTTAGCTAGCTAGAGCCTGGCTTTGAGACAACTAACGTAAATTTGTCTGAGAGGATGAATGAAATAATCACTAGTGGACAGGGGTGTGTGGTTTCAGTGGTGGATAGATATGAAACATTCATGAATAAGCCAAGACTAGCAGCCACCTTGGTGGTGCCAACAGTTCAATAATGATAATAGTAATGCATCAGATTTATATAGCACTTTTCATGGACACTCAAAGATGCTTTACAATGGACCCATTATTCATTCACTCCACAGACTAAAGCCCCTTTTAAACTAGTACCTATTCAGCCTGACTTGCCTCGACTCTACTCAGCTTGACACGGTGTGGTTGGTTTTCCATTACAACTGAGTATCACCTCAAGTGGGTGGGTTCATTACAAGAAGGCGGCCCGTTATCCCGTTATGTTGTTTACATGCTGATGTTTTCACTGATAAGTAACATAAAAGATGCTTAAAATCACAAAACACTCACCATATTCCCCTTTCTGCGATAATCAACAAAATAAATGGCTACTCAGAAATCAGCACCATCCCAAAACACTCCATCTTCCCTGTGAGCAGCCATCAGCTCAGAGACCTCCTGGTATATTTTCAGCAGAACCAGCGGGACCGAAAAGTTTATAGGCTGGAAAGTTCATGGTTGTCAAATTTGACCAAATGTAGTTTATTTTTCAAGCGCAGGGATCGAAGCGCTACAGCACCAATGGAATAACTGTGTGCACCGCTGTTGAAAAATAACCACATTTGATCAAATTTGACCACTATGAACTTTTCAGCCGCGGTGCCAGTGGAACATTCTGAAATGAAATACCAGGAGGTCTCCGAGCTGATGGCTGCTCACAGGGAAGATGGTGAGTGTTTTGGGATGGTGTTGATTTGTGAGTAGCCATTTATTTTGTTGATTATCACAGAAATAATAAAAACTCATGGCCAAATTTACAAATGGCGGTTTTGAATCTTGTGAAGACGTCACTTTCATCCATTGATGTTACGCCCTGGCCAATTAGTGGCCTGCACTCCGGTGACATCCCATTTTCAGCTCAACTCAGCATGGTTGGGACCTCACTGATGTAGGTCCCAAAAAAGAACCTGGTACCAGGAACTAATGGAAAACCCTACAAACCGAGTAGAGTCGAGGCAAGTAGGGCTGAGTAGGTACTAGTGGAAAAGGGGCTAAAGACTGCTAACGGAAAGCTACTGTTGTAGCCACAGCTGCCCTGGGGCAGACTGATGAAAACGTGGCTGCCAATCTGCGCCAATGGTTTCTCTGACCATTTTTATACATATCCATACCCAATGTCATGGATATTGGCATCAAGGTGGGTAAAGTGTCTTGCCCAGGGACACAATGGCAGGATGGCTGGAGAGAGCAGGATTCGAACCGCCACCTCCGGTTACTGGACGACCCGCTCTACCTCCTGAGCAACTGATGCACAATGTAGCATCACGGCAAAAATGTAGCAAAATAGGCCAGAATGATGCGTGATATATTATCACTGCGGATTAGTGAACCAAGTGGAAACAGTGATGTTTATTAGGGTGACTGAAATCTAAAGAAAATGACAATATAAGTGCAAGCTACCTAGTATCGCTTAGCTCGTAGGCTCACACCTTTGGCTCCACACCCATCTACATGACAGACAGCTAGGCTAGCCAATAACAGAGCAGCGGGCAGGTGCCAAGGCTAGTGACTAGGGCTGGGCAATCTGACTGTTACGGCCCCCTCCGCTACTAGCCAAGAGCTAGCGAGGAGTTCTTCTTTGGCTCAGTGGTAGAGCGGAGGTGTTGAGATCATGGTGTCATGGGTTCAAATCCCAGCTTAGGACATAGGTGAATCTCTACGTTGCCCAAAGAAGGGGTGAAAATGACCAGGTTCGTCCACCTTGGCGTAAGGGCCGAAACAGACTTTGAAATCCCAGGATAATATAGGCAATTCTGGCCTTGGTCCAGTTGGAGCCATAACAGAAAGTGGGAGCTCGTCCAGGTTTTGACACCTGCACCACTTCCTTAAGGGGGGAGGTGTACACAGATCACAATCTGTGAGCTTTCATCAGTCAAATGCCTAACTCAAATCAACAGCTGATGCGATGGGCTTTGTTTCTGCAATCCTTTAATTTAGACATTAATTAAATTAAATCACCCTTTATTGTCATTCAACCATACAACCAATCATGTACATCCATCCATCCATCCATCCATCCATCTTCTACCGCTTTTCCGGAGGTCCGGGTCGCGGAGGCAGCAGTTCAAGCAGAGAAGCCCAGACTTCCCTCTCCCCAGCCACCTGCTCCAGCTCTTCAGAGGGGATACCAAGGCGTTCCCAGACTAGCTGGGAGACATAGTCTCTCCACCGAGTCCTGGGTCTGCCCCGGGGTCTCCTCCCAGTGGGACGTGCCTGAAACACCTCAAGTGGGAGGCGTCCAGGAGGCATCCTAATCAGATGCCCATACCACCTCAACTGACTCCTTTCAATGTGGAGGAGCAGCGGTTCTACTCTGAGCCTCTCCCGGATGACTGAGCTCCTCACCCTATCTCTGAGGGTCAGTCCAGCAATCCTACGGAGAAAGCTCATTTCAGCCGCTTGTATCCGCGATCTCGTTCTTTCGGTCATTACCCAAAGCTCGTGACCATAGGTGAGAGTAGGAACGTAGATTGACTGGTAAATCGACAGCTTTGCCTTAGAACTCAGCTCCCTCTTCACCACAACAGACCGGTACAACGTCCGCATCACTGCAGATGCTGCTCCAATCCGTCTGTCGATCTCTCGCTCCATTTTCCCCTCACTCGTGAACAAGACCCCAAGATACTTAAACTCCTCCACTTGGGGCAGGAGCCTGTCCCCAACCCGGAGAGGACAATCCACCTTTTTCCGGCTGAGGACCATGGACTCGGACTTGGAGGTGCTGATTCTCATCCCAGCCGCTTCACACTCAGCGGCAAACCGTCCCAGCAAGAGCTGTAGGTCATTGCTGGATGAAGCCAACAGGACAACATCATCTGCAAACAACAGAGATGAGATCCTGTGGTCACCAAGCATGACACCCTCCATTCCCTGGCTGCGCCTAGAAATCCTGTCCATAAAAATTATGAACAGGACCGGTGACAAAGGGCAGCCCTGGCGGAGTCCAACTCTCACTGGGAATGACTCCGACCGAGTGTTGGCAATGCGAACTAAACTCTCACAACGGTCGTACAGAGACCGAATAGCTCGTAACAACAAGCCCGATACCCCATACTCCCGAAGCACCCCCCACAAAAATCCACGAGGGACGCGGTCAAATGCCTTCTCCAAGTCCACAAAACACATGTAAACTGGTTGGGCAAACTCCCACGAACCCTCAAGAATTCTCGAGAGGGTAAAGAGCTGGTCCGATGTGCCACGGCCAGGACGAAAACCACATTGCTCCTCCTGAATCCGAGGTTCGACCAACGGCCGGACTCTCCTCTCCAATACCTTGGCATAGACCTTCCCAGGGAGGCTGAGGAGTGTGATCCCTCTAAAGTTGGAGCACACCCTCCGGTCCCCTTTTTTGAAGAGAGGAACCACCACCCCGGTTTGCCATGCCAAAGGCACTGCCCCCGACCTCCACGCAATGTTGCAGAGGCGTGTCAACCATGACAACCCAACAACATCCAGGGCCTTGAGGTACTCGGGGCGAATCTCGTCCACCCCCGGGGCCCGGCCACCAAGGAGATTTTTAACCACCTTGGCGACCTCAGCCCCTGTGATAGGCGAGTCATCCCCCTCGTCCCCAAACCCTGCTTCCTCTGTGGAAGGCGTATCAGTGGGATTGAGGAGATCCTCGAAGTATTCCTTCCACCGCCCGACGATATCCCCAGTTGAAGTCAACAGTGTCCCATCCGCACCATACACAGTGTGGACGGGGAGCTGCTTTCCCCTCCTGAGCCGCCGAACAGTTTGCCAGAATCTCTTTGAAGCCGACCGAAAGTCTTGTTCCATGGCCTCACCGAACTCCTCCCATACCCGGGTTTTTGCTTCAGCAACCACCCGAGCTGCACTCCGCTTGGCCTGCCGGTACACCTCAGCTGCTTCGGGAGTCCCACAAGCCAACCAAGCTTGATAGGACTCCTTCTTCAGCTTAATGGCCCCCCTCACCACTGGTGTCCACCACTTGGTTCGGGGGTTGCCACCACGAGATGCACCGACCACCTTGCGGCCGCAGCTCTGGGCTGCCGCTTCAACAACAGAGGTGGAGAACATGGCCCATTCAGACTCCATGTCTCCAGACTCCCTCGGAATGTGGTTGAAGTTCTTCCGGAGGTGGGAGTTGAAGACCTCCCGGACAGGGGCCTCAGCCAGACGCTCCCAGCACACCCTCACTATACGTTTGGGTCTACCAGGTCTGAATGGCTTCCTCCCCTGCCATCGGATCCAACTCACCACCAGGTGGTGATCAGTTGACAGCTCTGCACCTCTCTTTACTCGGGTGTCCAAGACATACGGTCGCAGGTCTGATGATACGATAACAAAATCGATCATCGACCTGCGGCCTAGGGTGTCCTGGTGCCAGGTGCACATATGGACACCCTTATGCTTGAACATGGTGTTCGTTATAGACAGACTGTGGTTAGCACAGAAGTCCAATAACTGAACACCACTCGGGTTCAGATCGGGCAGGCCGTTCCTCCCAATCACCCCCCTCCAGGTTTCACTGTCGTTGCCCACGTGCGCATTGAAGTCCCCCAATAGGACAATGGAGTCTCCAGGAGGAGCACCCTCCAGCACCCCAGTCACAGACTCCAAAAAGGGTGGGTACTCTGAAACATCATTTGGTGCATAGGCACAAATGATGGTCAGGACCCGTTTCCCAACCCGAAGGCGCAGGGAAGCAACCCTTTCGTCCACCGGGGAAAACTCCAATATAGAGGCAGCAAGGTGGGGCGATACAAGAATACCTACCCCTGCTCGTCGCCTCTCGCCCGGGGCAACTCCAGAAAAGGCCAAGCTCCAGCCCCTCTCCAGGAGACTGGTTCCGGAACCGGAGCTGTGTGTTGAGGTGAGGCCAACTATATCTAGCCGGTATCGCTCAATCTCGTACACCAGCTCAGGCTCCTTCCCCACCAGAGAGGTGACATTCCACGTACCAAAAGCCAGTTTAGAAAGCTTGGGATCAGTCCGCCAAGGTCTCCGCCTTTGACTGCCACCTAATCCACATAGCACCGGACTTCCATGATCCCTCCTGCAGGTGGTGAACCTACTGGAGGGCGGACCCATGTAACTCCTTCGGGCTGAGCCCGGCCGGGTCCCATGGGTGGAAACCCGGCCACCAGACGCTAGCCTTCGAGCCCCTCCCCCAGGCCTGGCTCCAGGGTGGGGCCCCGGTAACCCCATACCGGGCGGGGTACACTGAATCCTTGATATACAATTTATCATGAGAGTCTGTTGGATCGTTCTTCGTCTGGCCCTTCACCCAGGACCAGTTTGTCTTGGGAGACCCTATCAGAGGCAAATTGCCCCGGACAACATAGCTCCTGGGATCACTGGGGCACGCAAACCCCCCCACCACGATAAGGTGACGATCCTGACCAATCATGTACAGTAGAACAAAATTGTGTTTTACCTATCTACAGTGTTAATCACACACACCCCATGTGTAGAATCAGAGGGCCGCTGCCATGCAAGGCGCCGCCACAGATTTCCCTCCTCTATTCCATTATTGCTGAGCACCAAGCTGGACGGCAGGAAGTTCCACTTTTATATGGTCTTCGGCATGACCCAGCCGGGATTTGAACCCCTGCTCCCGGGTGTGGGGTGGATGCTCTACCAACTGAGCCACCACTCCGGTGGTGGCTCAGCACCTCTGCGGAAAGGATAACGTTGTTGCGGACACTGTCGCGCTCCTTTGGTGTTGTTGAATAATGGATTGTTTTCCCCATTTTTCAACACTTTGCGGTAGAGGTGTTATGTGCACCTCAGCGTGCTGTACACGTCCGCCTATAGTGTTTCGATTGTTTCATGTTGACTTGTCCTTGTTTATCGCTGTCTCAGCTGTCATTGGCTCCGGACTTCAAGGGATGCCTATAAAAGGAAGCGGAGCGGACACTGAGGCAGGCACTTGACTTCCTCAACCACCAGCATCCACCGTCAGCCTGCTCACTGTCCGTTTTCTTATAATTTTGCATATTAATCTAAGTTGAGTAGGGAGTTGCCAGCAGACTTGTTTTTGGTTAGGTAAGTTTCTTTTGGTTAGGTTAGGGGTGAAGGCGGAAGCCGAACCCATTGCTGGGTTGGTTCTGAGCCTTCTCCCTCTTTTGTTTGTTTTAGCCGGGGCTCCCATCTCTGTTTCCTTGGTTTTGTTCTCTCTCTCTTTTTTTTTTTCCCCAATAAACACTGTTGACTGCAAAACCAAGTGAATGTCTTATGTTTGGTCCCTCTGAGCCATAAAAAGGGGCTGTAACACTGACCTTGAATCAGCATCATGGTTAACTAATGCTTTCATGTTGGTTTTGTTCTTGTTATTTTTTTTTCCTCCCTTCTTACTGGCAAGTCTTGTAATTAAGCAATACTACACAAGAGTGTGGTATATCACTGCGGTGCGGTAGTAATAGAGCATAATATAATAAAGACCAAGACTATTGCCATTTTACACACAACAAAAACACTGTCTCGTGTTTACAGCACATACCTCTCGACAGTTTGAGGGTCACATCACGTGCGCGATGGCTAATTACCTTGTTAGCTGCGTTGGGGGAGTCCTTTACGCACCTGTGATTGTGTTACCATCATATAGTGATTATGAGTCTCTTATCAGATTCTTAAATACAGCCTTAGCTTGTCCATTCCCTCTGTAAAACAGGAGAGATGACGTGGATGACCGTCAGAGGCTAACAGTGACTTAGCATCTGCTCCTTTTAGTGTTAGTATCCACACACTTGGCTTGCTTTTTCTTGGCATCATCAGATGAAATAAAGAGTCAATCATCACATACGATGTAGATGAAGACTGTGCTTGTTTTTGTTAGAAGCCGTCTTTAATTGCTCCGCCTGTATTCTGCAGTATCTGAACAGCGCTGACTGCGCTGCTTCCGGAGTTACGTGCCCACGCCAGAAACTCCACGGGCACGTCTTAAAGGGGCAGTACATGAAAAGCTCTCAGATACACGCACACAAAAATGAAAGGGGAAAAACAGACATGAGCAAGATTACGTCGGTTCTACACCCCAAACATCTTTCCTGGTTTTATTTCAGTTAATTGCCCAGCCCTACTAGTGACATTTACCCGTTAGTGTATGTCAAGAAATTATCATATTCCTTGACATACAGTAAAATACCCAAAAGAGTTAAAACGACTTCTTGGAGAGAAAAACAAGATAAAAGGTTGTGGGTATTTTAAGAGAAGTGAGTATTTTGATGCTTTTTCGATAATCACATCAATAGATGCATTTCAGATGGATAAAACCCGCAAAAACCATTTTTCAGTCAGTGACCCATTCATTCATTCATCCATCCATCTTCAACTGATTAAATCCTTTGATGAAGAGATGAAATCACAAAAAAAAAATTGTTTCAAAAATAAAATATCTAAAAATGACAAAGATGTAAAACGTGATCCCAGACAAAATATACTGACACAAACTAAAATACCAGTACAATATGAAAAAAAAAAAAAGATCAATGATGGTGGTTAGTGATGATTCAGGACAATAAGACAAGTCACCTGGATGGCTTTGTGTGACCAGAAGTGCGTGGGGGCTATTTTAACTGAGCTGCAGGATGAAGAGTCTGTGTGGACCGAGCCCGTGGACGAGGGACTGTTGTGCTGAAGCTGCACCCAGAGAAACAAAAGAGAGAAGCTTAAAGTCACAGAGAATAAAATAGTGTAATAACACACAGATACAGTTGTGTGAAAAAGTGTTCACCCCTTCCTGATTTCTCATTCTTTGTATGTTTGTCATACTTACATGTTTCAGATCATCAAACAAATTTAAATATTAGACAAAGATAACACAAACACAAAATTCAGTTTTTAAATGAAAGTGTTTATTATTAAGGGTAAAAAAAAATCCAAATCTACATGGCCCTGTGTGAAAAGTGTTTGCCCCCTGGTTAAAACATAAATTAACTGTGGTTTATCACATCTTTGGAAAGCTGACTTCAATTTCTCTAGCCACACCCAGGCCTGGTTACTGCCACACCTGTTCTCAATCAAGAAATCACTTAAACAGGACCTGTCTGACAAAGTGAAGTAGACCAAAAGATCCTTAAAAGCTAGACATCATGCTTCAATCCAAAGAAATTCAGGAACAAATGAGAAACAAAGTAATTGCGATCTATCAGTCTGGAAAAGGTTATAAAGCCATTTCTAAAGCTTTAAGACTCCAGCGAACCACAGTGAGAGCCATTATCCACAAATGGCAAAAACATGGAACAGTGGTGAACCTTCCCAGGAGTGGCCGGCTGACCAAAATTACCCCAAGAGTGGAGCGACAACTCATCCAACTTCACTTTGTCAGGCTGGTCCTGTTTAAGTGATTTCTTGATGGAGAACAGGTGTGGCATTAATCAGACCTGGGTGTGGCTAGAGAAATTGAACTCAGCTTTCCAAAGATGTGATAAACCACAGTTAATTTGTTTTAATATGGGGGCAATCACTTTTTCCACACAGGGCTATGTAGGTTTGGATTTTTTTTTTTACCCTTAATAATAAACATCTTCATTTGAAAACTGCCTTTTATGTTTACTTGTGTTATCTTTGTCTAATATTTAAATTTGTTTAATGATCTGAAACAAGTGTGACAAACATACAAAAAAATGAGAAATCGGGAAGGGGGCACTTTTTCACACCACTGTGTACAATTATCAAAACATCCTTCAGATCACTTAATTGGGGGGGGGGGATATAAACACGGGTAGGAAAAAGTTGAAAATGCTACTAAAATCTTTAATAACTTGAACTGATAACAAATTGACAAAAAAATTTAATTTTTATAAGTTAACTGTCCCAATATTATGCCATTTCTGATTGGAGGGACGAGTATGAACAGTATATGTGTGTAGTCCCTCTTCTCAGAAAAAAACACAAAGTAAAAGCTAGGTTGACCCCTAAAGTGAGGTACATTGAACCTTCAGTCAATTTTCAATGTCACAATTATTTTACTAAACAAAATCGGCATGGTGATTCATGATGAATTCATAACCTGGACTACTTCTTTCAGCTGCTCCCTTTCAGGGCCGCCACAATTTATCATCACCTGATATTGTGATGATCAAGGATGCTTTACTTCACATGCAGAAGAAACTACAGTGAAATTTAAATTTGCTATAACCCACTGACTGCAATACATTAAAAATAATACAGTTCATAAAAATAAGTAAAATTCTACATTACTTAAAAGGCAACAAAAAGTTAAGAATGGTTTCATATGCTAAAACAAGTAGAAATTTTGAACAATTTCTACATGTTTCTACATGAGCAAAGGCTGTGCATACTTATGTACATGTGATTTGAAAGTTTTTCATTTTTAATAAATTTGCAAAAATCTCAAAAAAAAACTTTTTTCACATTGTGATTATGGGGTGTTGTGTGTAGAATTTTGAGGAAAAAAATTTATTTAATCCATCCATCCATCCATCCATCTTCTTCCGCTTAATTTTTGGGTCGCGGGGGGGCTGGAGCCTATCCCAGCATCTTTGGGCGAGAGGCAGGGTACACCCTGGACAGATCGCCAGTCCATCGCAGGGCCAACACAGAGAGACAACCATTCACTCTCACAGTCATACCTAAGGACAATTTAGAATCCCCAGTTTGATGCCAATTAACCTAACATGCATGTTTTTGGCATGTGGGAGGAAACCGGAGAAATCCCGGAGTAAACTCACGCAGACACGGGGAGAACATGCAAACTCCACACAGATCACTGTTGGTCAGGGGCTGGGATTGAACCCAGGATCCCCTGGCCAAGAGTGAGTTGCTGTGCTGCCGCAGTGCTAACCACTCTGCCACTGCGCTGCCCTTAATTTAATCCATTTTGGAATAAAGCTGAAACATAAAATGTGGAAAAAGTGAAGCACTGTAAATACTTGTGGATGCACTGTACGTACAGGACATACAGGAAAATTGAAATGCCGTTTCTCTCTCTTCAATGGTGTACGCAATATAAAAAAAACTAAAAGGAAAAAGGAAAAAGGCTGGAAAAACAACAACAGCAATGTACAGTAATTTTTTTTAATTTTTTAAATTTTTTTTGTATACTTTATTGATCCCCAGAGGGGAAATGCTACCCGTAGTGCAAATAACAGTAAACAATAAAAACCAGACATCCCGTAGTGCAAATAAAGATAAACAATAAAACCCAGCAATCCTATATAGAGAAACGGTAGAGCAGTAATACTTGTAGTTGCAAGTTCGATGCGGTAGTGTAGGTGCAGACAGTGACAGATTGGACTGCACATGATCAATATTGCAATAACAGACAGCAGCAGGTATGGCATTTGTGCAAATGGTTGCAGTAAATTGCAGAGACATACAGCAGCAGACGTATTACTGTTGGTGTGCCAGTCTTTCTGTGCCAATAGCTGAGGTAGTTATTATGCAGGTGAGTGCGTTACGGTCTAGGGGTGGGGGGAGTGGACAGAGTTCAGGGTCCTGATGGCCTGGTGAACAAAGCTGTTAAGCAATCTTGTGGAGCGGGCCCGGAGGCTCCGGTACCTTTTCCCCGAGGGCAGGGGGCTGAAGAGGGAGTGTGAGGGGTGGGAGGTGTCCTCTGCAATGTTGATGGCTCTGCGGGTGAGGTAAATGTCCGAGAGGGGGGGCAGAGGGGCACCAATGATCTTGCTGGCAGCTTCCATACCACACCGTGATGCAGCTGGTGAGGATGCACTCAATGGTGCCCCAGTAGAATGAGCACATGATGGGGGGGTGGGACTCGTGCTCTCCTCGGTTTCCAGAGCAAATAGAGATGAGTTTGAGCCTTCTTGGCCAGTGATGTAGTGTTGTTGGACCAGGAGAGGTCCTCAGAGATGTGCACCCCCAGGAACTTGGTGCTGCTCACACTCTCCATAGCTGCTCCATCAATGATCAGAGGGGGGTGCTGTGCGTGTCCCCTCCTGAAGTCGACCACAATCTCCTTGGTTTTTCTCATGTTCAGAACGAGATTACCGTCTTTACACCACTGGACGAGATGGCTAACCTCATTTCTGTAGTTGGCCTCCTCATTGATGATGAGGTCCACCACTGTCGCGTCATCCGTAAACTTGATGATGTGGTTGGTGCTGTAGGCTGGTACACAGTCATGGGTCAGCAGGGTGAAGAGCAGCAGGCTGAGCACACACCCTTGTGGGGCCCCTGTGCTCAGTGTGATGGTCTTGTAGGTGTTGCTGCCAACCTGCACATTCTGTGGCCTCCCTGTGAGAAAGTCCAGCATCCAGTTACAGAGAGAAGTTTTGAGTCCCAAGTGTCTGAGTTTTTGTATCAGGTGCTGGGGGATGATTGTGTTGAATGCTGAACTGAAGTCCAAGAACAGCATTTACACGTAGGAGTTCTTTGAGTCCAGGTGGGTGAGGGCTGGATGGAGAGCAGTAGCGATGGCATCTTCTGTGGATCTGTTTGACCTGTATGCAAACTGAGATGGGTCGTGGGAGGGAGGATGAACTTGATGTTCTGTATGACCAGCCACTCAAAGCACTTCCTTATGATGGAGGTCAGTACTACGGGCCGGTAATCATTGTGGCTGGACTGTCCATCCATATGACAGGCAGTCAGACAGCAGAACATTTGCTACAGTCCTGCCCACTGCACAAAGCGTTCAGAGAGAGGACCTGGCCCACCCCAATCCCAGTGGCCCAGAAGCTCTATGACTAGTTGGGGGACCTGCAGCGTACTGTCGCTTTCATTGAAGAGGCGGGAGTGTCCCTCTGACGAACGAGAAGAAGACGAAGTTGTAGCTGGATGGAACGGGCTTCTTTGGGACTGGTATTATGGTGGCAGTTTTGAAACATGTAGGGACAACAGCTTGACTCAGGGAGATGTTGAAGATGTCTGCCAGGACATTCTTGAGCTCCTCAACACAGTCCTTCAGAACGCGACCTGGTATGTTGTCTGGTCCAGTTGTCTTGTGTGAGTTGATCCTGGGGTGGGTCCTCTTCACGCTAGGCAGATCCAGACTTATGGCCTGCTCGTATGGGGGAGGGGTGGTCTTCTGTGCTAATGTGCTAGTTTGTGCTTCAAAGCGGCCAAAGAAGTCATTGAAGTTGTTAAGCAGTGTGATGTCACTCGCACAGGTCTGAGGTGGAGGTTTATAGTTGGTGAGGGTCTGTTTGCTATGCCAGAGGGAATGTGCATATCTGGTGTTGCATAAGTGGCCAGATATTTTCTTGCTGTGCTGTCGTTTTGCCTCCTTGATGCCATAGGACAGGTTGGCCCTAGCTGTTGTTAGTCCTGGAGTGTCACCGGCCCTGAAGGCTGCATCCCAAGCCCTCAGGAGCCCGTGGACCTCTGCTATCATCCATGGCTTTTGGTTAGCATGAACAGTGATGGTTTTGCAATGAGTGACATCATCAATGCATTTAACGATGGATGCTACAACAACCTCAGTGTACTCCTCTATGTTGGTGTGTCCACTGTGAGTGGCTGCATGCTTGAAAGTGTCCCAGTCTGTAGTGCTGAAGCAGTCCGAGGTCCCCTCTGGCTACACACGCACCTGCTTTTTTTGTTGGTCTGATGACTTTCACTCTGGGTTTGTATGCCGGCCTTCGCAAGATGGTGATGTGATTAGAGAGACCCAGGTGGGGAAGGGGGGAGGCTCTGTATGCTCTCTTGTAAGTTGTGTACACCAGGTCCAGCAAATTGCAGTGGGCAGGACATACACGGCAACTAGTAGGACAGATGCTTACATTCTCTTGGAATGTAAAAGGGTCAGCACTTGATGATCATAAACTCAACCAACACAAAACTGTTTGTGTATAACAGACGCATCTTGGCACCAAGCGTCACTGATGTAAACACACAAGCCTCCCCCTCGGGTCTTTCCTCCCTCCATTAATATCCGATCAGCACGGTAGCATGTTAGCCCTGCTAACTGAATGGCAGAATCCAGGATATTGTCATTTAACCACGTTTCCGTAAAGGCAAAAACACAGCAGGTCCATGCATCATGTTGAGTAGTTTTCAGGAGCTGTATGTGGTCCATTTTGTTGTCTAGTGAGCGTATGTTGGCCAGAATGAGGGAAAGAATCGAAAGTCTGTGTGGGCTAGTGTGACAGAGATCATCCTGCGCAGTTCGCCCCACACGGGACACGAACCCGCGACCTCTCAGTCAACTACACACAGTTCGAGCATGGGAGACACAGCACGATCGCGCTGAGCTAAAGGTCCGACCGATAGCTCAGCGCTACCGATACTGTATGAGGCTTTCGGGAGGGAGGTTTTTACTAACGTTCTACGCCGAACAGTACTAGTTGGCATCCGTTACACTCTCCCCCTTAAACCTCACTCCCATCCCGGGTTCACGGCACCATTGTGACAGAGGTCATCCTGCGCAGTTCGCCCACTCGGGACACGAACCCGCGACCTCTCAGTCAACTACACACAGTTCGAGCATGGGAGACACAGCACGATCGCGCTGAGCTAAAGGTCCGACCGATAGCTCAGCGCTACCGATACTGTATGAGGCTTTCGGGAGGGAGGTTTTTACTAACGTTCTACGCCGAACAGTACTAGTTGGCATCCGTTACACTCGCAGCTAGCTTCGTTCAGATATCTCCATGTTTACCTCTCTTTCGTCACTGCTCGCACAGTCTACGGCGTTTCCATTTGGGATAAGACACAGCAGTCAAGTCCAGGGGTGTGGAGGTCTGGTGGAGAAGACCTAGGCCACGGAGTTCCTCCGTAACACTCTGGTCCAAGGCGCAATGTTTGGTCATATTCCTTATTTCCAGAAGGCTGTGGTGACTGTAGCTTGTGCGCAGCATCATATACGGACATTAAGCACATGAATATACACTTAGGCGTAATTAAAACAACACTAAATGTCACAAAAACACGAAGAGAGAAGGGAGGCCGTTGTGTGTTCATGTGCCACCTAGTAAACAGTTCTTGTCCTTGGTCACTGTTCCTATTCTTACAAGTCAGCTCGCTGTACTACAATAAATACTAAGATAATAAAGTGTCACTCAAGCCTTTAAAAATTAACTACCATGCCTCCAGCTAGTGGTTGCAGTTTATAAACATAGTTCCATTGCCTGAAATGGTCCAGAAAAAAACAAACTGATAATGCGTATTAAAATGATTAAAACACACACACACACACAAATTAAAATAAGATGCTTTAACAACCCTGTCTATTTGAGAACGGTGACAGATGTTTTGGAGCTAAATAATGAATGGTTGGTAAAGACAGGAACAGAGCAGGTGAGAGCTGTGGAGATGAATGCCGGTGCTCACCAGAGGATTAGACAGTGAGTGCTGTGGAGAGAATCGCACCAGGACAGGGATGCCACGAGCAGGACTGGTGCCAGAGCCACTGCTACCAGCAAACTGACCATGGGGGAAGTTGAAAAGAGTGTGGGAACAAGACAAAGAGGACAGAGTGGTTATTGAGGGGAAAGCTGAATGAAAGTGAGGCTGAGACTGTAAAGCCTGACAGTGATTTTAAACACACTAAAATGACCTCAATGCAAAATGCACTCAAAGTGGTGGCACATTTACTCACATCAAAGAAGTCACTCATTTTGTGCCCTCTTCCCTTTCCTGTCAAAAAAAAAAAAAAAAAAAAAAGAGAAAATCATCATCTGCAATACTGATCACTAAGGGGAAAATAATGTCATTTTTATTGAGAGACTGCTTTTTTTTTCCACCTTTTTTTTTTCCAAGCTGGACTTACCTTGGCTGCTGCTGTCAAAGATTTCTCCTTTTCTCTTCCTGCTTCGGTCACCGACTTTCTTCTCTGGTGTCTGACAATAGAGATAGAGAATTTATTTATATCTTATGTTTATTTCTTAACCTAGATTAACATACAGTGGTGTGACCAAAGTGTTTGTCTCCTTCCTGATTTCTCTTTTTTTTTGTATGTTTGTCACACTTAAATGTTTCAGATCATCAAATTTAAATATTAGACAAAGATAAAACAAGTAAACACAAAATGCAGTTTTTAAATGAAGGTGTTGATTATTAAGGATAAAAAAAACCCAAACCTTCATGGCCTTGTGTGAAAAAGTGACCCCCCCCCCCCCCGGCCTTAAAACATAAATTAACTGTGGTTTATCACATCTTTGGAAAGCCAAGTGCCTGATTACTGCCACACCTGTTCTCAATCAAGAAATCACTGAAATAGGACCTGCCTGACAAAGTGAAGTAGACCAAAAGATCCTCAAATGCTAGACATCATGCTGTGATCGAGAGAAATTCAGGAACAAATGAGAAACAAAGTAATCGAGATCCATCTGTCTGGAAAAGGTTATAAAACCATTTCTAAAGCTGTGGAACTCTAGCGAGCCACAGTGAGAGCCATTATACACAAATGGCGAAAACATGGAACAGTGATGAACCTTCCCAGGAGTGGCCGGCTGACCAAAATTAATGAATGAATGAATGAATTTATTTATTTCGGATAGTACATTACAGGTTAAAAGAAACTGTATAATATAACAACAAGGTCAAATTAGACAAAGACTCCTACTATACAATTCCACGTGAGTTATCCGAAATGGGTGATGGCTGAAGCCGCAGCTTATATTGCCCACCCATATTCCATCCAAGAATTCAAAGGAGAAAAAAGAGAAAACAAGACAAGAGCGATTACAATTTAAAACAAGGCTAAGACAAAATATGACTGAGAGAAAAAGAAAACTGAGCTAGTCTAAGTTAAGCGGTTACTATTCAAAAACAAATCTAAGACATAGTGTCACAGAGAAAAAAGAAAAACTAAGCTGTAACACAACACAGGCTGGAAATGTCAATCCTTATGTGAGTTTACATGTCGTCTTGTAAATATGTTTGGAGTATTTCTTCCTTTAGTTTTTGTTTAAATTGTCCAAGCTTTGTACATGATTTTAATTCAGGTCCAAAATCGTTCCATAATCTGACACCTTGCACTGAAATACAGTGTTGCTTGGTAGTTGTTCTCACTGTAGGCTTTTGAAATATACATGTTCCTCTGAAGTGATATCATTTCTCCCTTGTTTGGAACAACTTTTGGATATTTGCGGGCAGTGATAGATTCTTCACTTTGAACATTATTATTGCGGTTTTAAAGTCGATCAGATCTTTCAACTTGAGAGTTTTTTGTTTAAGAAAAAGTGGGTTTGTTGGTTCCCTGTAAGCTGCTTTGTTGATTATTCTAATAGCTCTCTTTTGAAGCATAAAGAGTGGATATATGTTTGTTTTATATGTATTTCCCCATACTTCATTACAATATGTCATGTATGGGAGTATTAATGAATGATACAAGGTGTATAGTGTGGGTTGATTCAGCAAATTTTTCACTCTGTGTAATATTGCAATTGATTTGGATACTTTACCTTTTATATAATTAATATGTGGCTTCCAACACAGTTTGTTATCAATTATTACTCCAAGGAATTTAGTTTCGGATACCCTTTCAATCTCTACACCATTTACACTGAGTTTGGGTACTGGGTAGTTGTGATGGTTGTTAAAGACTATAAATTTTGTCTTGCTTAAATTGAGCGTTAATTTGTTTGAATCAAACCACAGTTTCAGCTTTCCTAATTCCTTTCCGAGTGTATCCAGAAGTTGTTCCAAATTGTTTCCACTGCATAGCAGGTTAGTGTCATCAGCAAACAATATTAAGTCCATTTTTTCTGAAACTTTACATATATCATTTATATACATATTGAATAATAATGGTCCCAAAACTGAACCCTGTGGGACTCCACAGGTGACCTTCAGTAGCTCTGAGTTTTTGTTGTTAACACATACAAACTGATATCTATTCTTTAACTAACTTCTTAACCAGGACAGTGCTACCCCTCTGATACCACAATTTTGTAGTTTCTTTAATAATAGATTGTGATCTACTGTATCAAATGCTTTTTTAAGATCCAGGAATACTCCAACTGAATACTCTTTATTTTCAATGGCTGTTGATATTTTTTCTGTAAATTCCATTAAGGCATATGCTGTTGTCCTTTTGTGTCTGAACCCATATTGCTGCTCACACAATAAATCATTCTTCAGTATGAAGTTGTCAATTCTCTCATAGAATATTTTTTCAAGTATCTTGGAAAATTGCGGTAATAGTGAAATTGGTCTGTAGTTGGAGAGTTCCCCTCTGTCGCCTGTCTTGTAAATCGGAATTACTTTAGCTATTTTCATTGCAATTACCCCAATTACCCCAAATTACCCCAAGAGTGCAGCGATGACTCATCCAAGAAGTCACAAAAGACCCCACAACAACATCCAAACAACTGTAGGCCTCACTTGCCTCAGTTAAGGTCAGTGTTCATGACTCTACCATAAGAAAGAGACTGAGCAAAAATGGTCTGCATGGCACAGTTCCAAGATGAAAACCGCTGCTGAGCAAAAAGAACATAAAGGCTCATCTCAGTTTTGCCAGAAAACATCTTGATGATCTCCAAGACTTTTGGGAAAATACTCTGTGGACTGACGAGACAAAAGTTGAACTTTTTGGAAGGTGTGTGTCCCATTACATCCGGCATAAAAGTAACAGCATTTCAGAAAAAGAACATCAATATCAACAGTAAAATATGGCGGTGGTAGTGTGATGGTCTGGGGCCGTTTTGCTACTTCAAGACCCAGAAGACTTGCTGTGGTAAATGGAACCATGAATTCTGCTGACTACCACAAAATCCTGAAGGAGAATGTCCGGCCATCTGTTCGTGACCTCAAGCTGAAGCACAGTTCGGTTCTGCAGCAGGACATTATGATCCAAAACACACCACCAAGTCCACCTCTGTATTGCTTAAGAAAAGCAAAATGAAGACTTTGGAGTGGCCTAGTCAAAGTCCTGACCTGAATCCGATTGAGATGCTGTGGCATGACCTTAAAAAGGCAGATCATACTCGAAAACCCTCCAATGTGGCTGAATTACAATTCTGCAAAGATCAGTGGGCCAAAATTCCTCCACAGTGCTGTAAAAGACTCATTGCCAGTTGTCGCAAATGCTTGATTGCAGTTGTTGCTGCTAAGGGTGGCCCAACCAGTTATTAGGTTTAGGAGGCAATCACTTTTTCACATGGGGCCATGTAGGTCTGGAATTTTTTCCCATAATAATCAACACCCTCATTTAAAAACTGCATTTTGTGTTTACTTGTGTTACCTTTGTCTAATATTTAAATGTGTTTGACGATCTGAACAAACATACAAAAAAAAATGAGAAATCAGGAAGGGGGCAAACACTTTTTCACACCACTGTATTTACACTAAAAAATATATCAGTTTGGATTACCTTAACAACTGCGCTTGCTTTAAATATATTCAACAAAATGTAACACAATTACTAGGATCTTATTTTTTAAAATATAATTATGACTAAATTTTATTGCAGGTCTTATAATTAAATTAAGCATACTTAAGGTCTTATTACTTCCACCAAGGCAGTAAGGTTTTTGCTGACGTTTGTCTATTAGCAGGATTACATTAAAAAAACAAAACAAAAAAAAAATAGTGGATGGATTTTGATGAAATTTTCACCAGAGGTGGACCTTGGGCTACAGATGACACCATTAAATTTTGGAGGTGATCCCTGAGTGCATAGTACCTCCGCTAAGGTCACATCTCACAATATATGGACAGACGGAGGGACGGACAGCGATATGGACAGATGGACAAAGGGATGGAGGAACAGATGGCTCCTTGGCAGAGGTATGCACTCTCTGAGTGCCTTCTATATATTTTTCTCTGCATCATAACAATGGTGCGCCTTTCCTACAATTAATTCCAAGTCTAGAATAATTACAAATATTCAGCCAGAAGAAAATTCAATCCATCCATCCATCCATCTTCTTCCGCTTAATCCTTTTCGGGTCGCGGGGGGGCTGGAGCCTATCCCAGCATCTTTGGGCGAGAGGCAGGGTACACCCTGGACAGATCGCCAGTCCATTGCAGGGTCAACACAGCGAGACAGACAACAATTCACTCTCACAGTCATACCTAAGGACAATTTAGAATCCCCAGTTGATGCCAATAAACCTAATGCATGTTTTTTTGGCATGTGGGAGGAAACCGGAGAAATCCCGGAGTAAACCCACGCAGACACGGGGAGAACACGCAAACTCCACACAAATCACTGTTGGTCGGGGGCTGGGATCGAACCCGGGATCCCTTGGCCAAAATCCTATTAACAGTTATTGCAGTTTATTAATGATGATTACTTCCACCAAGGAGGTAACGGAATCGGGGCGGTTTGTTTGTTTTGTTGTTAGTAGGATCACAGAAAAACTACTCAATGGATTTTGATGAAATATTCGCTCACGCTGACCCTTGGCCTCAGGATGAAACTGTTAGATTTTCAAGGTGATCTGAGAGTGCATTCCTCCACCAAGGCCCTATCGTCTCACAACGGGTCTTATGTAAGAACCATTCGTAAATATACTAAATTTCTAGATACTAACAGATTGGTGAATCCCAAAAATTTACGTAAATGATCGTACATCACATTTACGAACAAATCTGTTTGTACTAACAAAATTTACGAGTGGTCCAGACCAGTTGTAAGAGTTATGTGTAAATAGTTTTGTTGTTATTCTTAAAGTGTCTGTGACACGATTTAGGAACTATGGATCAATATTCAGTCTGAATTTATCTTCAATCGTCCATATAGTTGGTTCTTTTGACTTAGAACGCTAAATAAATGGAAAAATATTTCCAAGAATTCAAATTTAGTGCCGTGTTGCACTAACGTGATCTCCTGAGACTCGCCTCGTTTCCAGATATAACATCATGAGGTGAAGTTCATCTCAGCTGATCCGTATGCTGTCAGTGTAAACAAGCTGTTTAGCTTCTATATCAGCAAAGAAATGCCGAAATGTTGCGTGGCGGCTGGGTGTTCTAGTTGCTCCAGTGAACGTACAAGCCTGTTCTCATTCCCAGAAGATCCAGATCTTAAAAAATGGGTGAAGCAAGTACAGAGAACAAGGGACAAATGGCAACCAACACCATCTCCTGCACTCTGTAGCGATCATTTCACTGCAGACAGTTTTGAGGAGGCGCCTGCTATACAGGAATCTTTAGGCTTGAAAGTTTGATACAAATGAGTTCTAAAACCGACTGCCATACCTACAGTTTTTAAACAAAAACCCACAGATCAAGACGATATCAACATATCAAAACAGCGCAGAGAAACAAGTGTCAAAACTCGCCCGGAAAAGAGTTTGTGTAATTGATTTTTTTTTTCCCCACATAAGGCAATCGTGATTTTATAATATTTTTTCCGCTGAAAGTAAAATCCTCCCCTTTGAATTTTGAAGCCGAGTGTTGACTTTACTCCAAATGGAATGACTGTGTGTTAAAAAATGTTATATAACTTTTTTTCAGTTTTCATTTTTATTAATCTAATTGCCTACCGAAACTGAATATCTGAGCATTTTTTTTTTTTTAATTTCCCCAACCACCCCATCGGGGAAATTAAAAAAAATTGAAGCCAAAATTTCTGTAAACCAAACAATTAAATAACGATCGCCTTATGCGGAAAAAAAAAAAAAAATCAATTACACAAACTCTTTTCTGGGCGAGTTTTGACACTGTTGTTTCTCTGCGCTGTTTTGATATGGGCAACCGTCCATATCAAAACAGCGCAGAGGACTTCCGGGAAGATGGCGGAGAGGCATAACACTTAAACAGAGAGCTCTCCCTAGTCGGATTAAAAATCTTTGCTAAATGGCCAACTCGACATAAATAGGTTAAAAAAAGATACGAGTTGGCAACAAACAGATATTCTTTGACTATGACTACCCGAAGACCGACAGAAATTGTGCAGCAGCGAAAGAAATATGCCAACATTAAAAAAATGCTCAAAGAGAAAAAAATTAGATTCCAAACGGCACTAACGAAGATGAGAATTCATTGGGATGATGGCATGAAAACCTACAACGCGGCCAGAGAGGCAGCGCGGGACATGAAGGAGCGAGGCTTTGTGGTGAGTGTACCCGAGGAAGCGGCTGGAACAGTGGCGGCACAGAGCGCACCGAGACAGCCGGAGTGGAGGCGAGTGAGCGGCAGAGGACGGAAGACGGACGTGGCGCACCGAGCCCAAGAAAAACTGCAAGGCTTTCAATGGAAAGCTTAGATTATAACAAAGATTAAGAAGGGCATAGAAGAAATGAAGGCCAAGAAGACTAGGTAGAAGAGAAACAAACGACTAGGAGAGGTTAAAGTGATTTTTGTTGGACATTTCTAGACTAATGACTATTACTTGGATAGTAACTACAGGTCTAGGGAGGGCCCCTCACTCGGTGAGGACATTCCCTCTACCCTCCAACAGGGACCAATGGGCAGAAGAAAGACCCAAAGTGCGGAGGTCGAGGTTCGTTAATGTGTTTTTGTACATATATGTGTTAGTTTTGTTGTTAAAGGGGCTAGGAGCACAAGTTAAAAAAATGGAAAAACATGAATATGGTTAAAAATCTTAAGATAATGACATTAAACGTGAATGGTCTGAACTCACCTGTTAAAAGGGAAAGAATAATAAGAAAATTCAAGAAGGAAAAAGCCGAAATTATATTTATGCAAGAGACACATTTGAACAAGACAGAAAATGAGAAACTAAAGAGATTTGGCTATAAGAACTCCTACTACAGTTCATTTAAGGGAGGAACTAAAAGGGGGGTTATGATACTAATTTCAAATAAAATACAATTTGAATGTGAACAAGAAATCCAGGATAAAGAAGGCAGATATGCAATAGTAAAGGGAAGTGTAGATGGTATGCAGATCACATTAGTGAACATCTATGCTCCACCAGAAAGTGACGAGGGTTTTTTTCAACATCTGTTTGATCTCATAGCAACACACAGTGAAGGAGTCCTAATTTGTGGAGGAGACCTAAATGCCGTCATGGATCATGAAGTTGACACAAGTGTTAAGAAGACAAAAAAACATGTAACAAAATTCATAAGAACCTCACTGGCAGAAATGGGTATGGTAGACATATGGAGGGACCTGCACCCACGCGAAAAAGACTATACACATTATTCAGCAGTCCGTAAAGTACAATTTAGAATAGATTACTTCCTTATGAATGAAGGTGACAGACACAGGGTGAGAAATTGTCGGACTGGAGGGGCAGAAATATCAGATCATAATCCTATATACATGGAAATATATTTAAACAATAGAAAACGACAAACAACATGGAAACTTAATGTAGGACTATTAAATGATGAGAAAATGAAAGAAAGAATAAAGTTAAACATAAATGAGTATATCGAGGAGAATGATAATGGAGAAGTGGACCCAACAATACTATGGGACGCACTAAAAGCCGTGTTAAGAGGTAAATTAATTGTTGAATCAGGAAAAGCAAAAAAGTCTAAACTGGAATCATATGAACAAAGATGTGAGAGACTGAGGGAATTAGAACGTAAACATCAAAACACAAATGACCCAAAAATATATCAAGAATTTAAGGAAGAAAAAATAAAGATAAAACAAATACAAATAGATGAAATTGAAAAGAAAAACAGATATTTAAAACAAAAATATTATGAAACGGGGCCAAAGGCCACAAAACTGTTGGCAAAACGGTTAAGAAAACAACAAACAGTGAATAATGTATATAAGATTAACCACTTGCGCTCCGTTGTTCCGCGGGTGGGCAAGTCTCTGCGTCCTAGGGCGCAGGAGGGCGCACTCGTGCGTCCTCGTGCGCTCTCGGACGCATTGTCCAGATTGTGACTGACGACTTCCTCGTCACTTCCTTGTGGTAACGTATCGTCACTTCCTGTTTTGCTGTCTGCCTGTGTGGTTTGCTCTCCAGCCATTAGCTATGGCTACTAGCTCTCTTTCCTCTCCTCTGGTGTGCTCTCTCTGTCAGATGTTTAGCTACACCTCTGCCTCTTTTAGTGACAACGGTAAATGTAATAAATGTTGTCTTTTTGAGGCGCTCGAGGCGAGGTTGTCTGATTTGGAATCCCGGCTCCGCTGCATTGAAACACCGTCTGCGCCAGTTAATCTCGACGGACGCCCATTAGCTGCAGCGGAGCTAGCTAGCTTAGGCCCCCCTGTCAGCGGTTCCCCGGCTCTCCTCAGCAGCGAGGCAACTGGGTGGGTGACGGTGAGAAGGAAGCCTAGTCGCAAAGCCCCGGTTCACCACCAACCTGTTCACGTTTCTAATCGTTTTTCCCCGCTCAGCGACACACCCGCTGAGGAAAAAACTCTGATCATTGGCGACTCTGTAGTCAGAAACGTGAACCTAGAGACTCCAGCGGTCATAGTCAAATGTATTCCTGGGGCCAGAGCAGGCGACATCGAGTCAAATTTGAAAATGCTGGCTAAAAGTAACTGTAAATACTCCACAACTGTTATTCACGCCGGCATTAATGACATCCGTCTCCGGCAGTCGGAAGTCACGAAACTTGATGTAGAATCGGTGTGTGACTTTGCCAAAACAATGTCGGACTCTGTAGTATTCTCTGGGCCCCTCCCCAATCTGACCAGTGATGACATGTTTAGCCGCTCGTCATCCTTCAACCGCTGGCTGTCTGTGTGGTGTCCTAAAAATGACGTGGGCTACATTGACAATTGGAGCTCTTTTTGGGGAAAACCTGGTCTTATGAGACGAGACAGCATTCATCCCACTTTGGATGGTGCTTCTCATTTATCTAACAATCTGGCATCTTTTTTATCCAAATTTCCAAAATCCTGACTACTCAGAGTTGGGACCAGGAAGCAGAGTTGCAGTCTTACACGCCTCTCTGCAGCTCCTCTTCATCCGCCACCCCTCAACTTAGCCCCTGACTTCCCCATCAGAGAATCGTTGTCTGCTCCCTCCAAAGTGAATAAAAATATAATGTATAAGCATCCCAAAGTGATAAAGCAAAATATTGGTAAAACTCAAATTAAACATAAAGCCTCTAAATTGAATGATTTGGCCTCTGTTCCTCCTCATAATTTAAAAATTAAATGTGGTTTATTAAATATTAGGTCTCTAACTCCCAAGTCTCTGTTAGTCCATGATCTGTTAATTGATCATCAGATTGATTTAATATCCCTTACAGAGACTTGGTTAGGACAAGAGGATTATGTTGGTTTAAATGAATCAACTCCCTCT
This sequence comes from Pholidichthys leucotaenia, assembly GCA_020510985.1. Classification (NCBI taxonomy): domain Eukaryota; kingdom Metazoa; phylum Chordata; class Actinopteri; order Cichliformes; family Pholidichthyidae; genus Pholidichthys; species Pholidichthys leucotaenia. The sequence continues at coordinate 399,125,233 of CM035836.1, forward strand.
GGTTATTTAAACTGTCAAAATCCCAGAAGTTCTGGTCGCGGAGGAGGAGTAGCAACAATTTACCATTCCAAATTACTAGTTAATGTAAAGCAAAAAACATGTTATAATTCCTTTGAGGGCCTGGTCCTCAGTATTGGGCACTTTAGCAATTTTAGGTTAAACCCAATTTTATTTGCCATAGTTTATTGTCCCCCATCAACCTACTCAGAATTTTTATCCGAATTTGCTGATTTCTTAGCTGATTTAGTGCTGAAATCTGATAGAATAATTATAGTAGGGGACTTTAATATACATGTGGATGTAGATAGTGACTGCCTTAATGTGGCTTTTAATTCAATATTAGACTCGATTGGGTTTTCTCAGAAAGTAGGAAATTCTACTCATTACCTCCACCATACATTGGACCTTGTTCTGACATATGGCATAGAAATAGAAAATCTTGTAGTGTCTCCTCATAACCCTGTACTGTCAGACCATTGTCTGTTAACCTTTGATTTTACTATTCCTGACTATTTGGCTCCTAAAGAAAAATATTATTACAGTAGATGCCTCTCAGATGATGCTGTTTCCAAATTTATGCAGATTGTTTCCTCTATGCCATGTGTCAACACAACGGAAATAAGCTATAGACAGCTTGCTCCTTCTGTAATTGATAACATGGTGGATAGTGTTTCAGCTTCTCTGCATCAGGCTCTAGACTTGGTGGCCCCCTTAAAAAAGAAAAAGTCTAATCAGAGATTTCTAACTCCTTGGTTCAACACAGAAACTCGTAGCTTAAAACAGAAGACTCGTCAATTAGAAAGAAAATGGCGCTCTACTAATTTAGATGAAATCTATTTAGCTTGGAGAAATCATCTTTTAATTTATAAAAAATCTCTTAGAAAAGCTAGAACAAGTTATTACTCTGCATTAATAGAAGAGAACAAGAATAATCCCAGGTTTCTTTTCGGTACTGTAGCCAGGTTGACAAAGAGTCAGGACTCTGTCAATCCTAGCATTCCCTTAGAGCTTACTAGTCAGGACTATGAACTTTTTCAATAATAAAATTTCATCCATCAGAGATAAAATCAATCAGATTCTTCCCACAGTTAACTTAAATACTGTAACTACTACAACTCCTTCTTTTGATGTCTGTCTTGATGAGTTTACTCCAATCGACCTTTGTGAGTTAGACAAAATAGTTTCCTCATCCAAACCTTCAACTTGTCTTTTAGACCCTATTCCTACCAGGTTATTTAAAGAAGTCTTCCCACTTATTGATAGCTTTATTCTTCATATAATCAATTCTTCATTAACTTTAGGCCATGTACCGCAGGCTTTTAAAACGGCTGTAATTAAACCCTTACTCAAAAAGCCAACACTAGATCCAGGAGCTTTAGCTAACTATAGACCAATCTCTAATCTCCCTTTCATTTCAAAAATCTTAGAAAGAGTTGTCGCTACGCAATTATTTGACCACCTGCAGGGAAATGGTTTACTTGAAGAGTTTCAATCTGGGTTTAGAATCCATCATAGTACTGAAACAGCCTTAGCGAAGGTCACTAACGACCTCCTCATTGCATCTGATAATGGACTAGTTTCTGTACTTGTCCTTTTAGACCTTAGTGCAGCTTTTGATACTATCGATCATAATATTCTACTTGATAGATTAGAACACTATGTTGGACTTAATGGAACTTCGTTGCAGTGGTTTAGATCTTATTTATCTGATAGGTTCCAGTTTGTTCATGTAAATAATGAGTTTTCTTTCAACTCAAAGCTTAGTCATGGAGTTCCACAGGGATCTGTGCTAGGCCCTACTCTTTTTAGTTTATATATGCTTCCGTTAGGCAACATTATTAGAAAGCACTGTATACATTTTCATTGTTATGCAGATGACACACAATTATACCTGTCAATGAAGCCAGATGATAGTAATCAATTAGCCAAGTTAGAAGCCTGTCTTAAGGAAATCAAAGCTTGGATGACTTGTAATTTCCTGCTATTAAATTCAGATAAGACTGAAGTCATTCTTGTTGGTCCAAAAAACCTTAGAAATTCCTTTCCAAATCAAACTTTCAGTTTGGATGCAGTTACTCTTTCTCTTAACAGCTCTGTGAGGAACCTTGGAGTTATTTTTGATCAGGATTTGTCCTTCAATTCACATATTAAATTTGTTTCTAAGACTGCCTTCTATCATTTGCGTAATATTGCCAAGATTAGGAGCATCTTGTCTCAGAGTGATGCTGAGAAGCTGATCCACGCTTTTGTTCGCTTGAGATCAGATTATTGTAATTCTTTATTATCAGGCTGTCCTAAAACATCTTTAAAAAGTCTTCAGCTTGTCCAAAATGCTGCAGCAAGAGTTTTAACAGGTACTAGAAAGAGAGATCATATCTCTCCAGTTCTGGCCTCCCTTCATTGGCTTCCCATAGAGTTTAGAATTAAGTTTAAAATCCTTCTTCTTACTTACAAAGCTCTAAACAATCAGGCTCCTTTTTTTTTTCCACAATATCTTTATTGAACCTTTTTTTTTTTTTTTTTTTAACAAACATGATACAAACAATCAAACACTACCGCTAAAGTACTACAAAAAAAAAAAAAAAATGCACTAAAAACACCAACAACCACCAACAAAATCAAGTCTTCAACAATGCTCCTCTGTTTAGTCTAGACAATCCAATACATAAGTATACATATTATGTTCACCAGTTTGGAATTTACAAGGTCCACACACATCATTCACCATCTTCTTCAAGAGTTATGTTTAAATTTTTTACATAATCAATAAAAGGTCTCCATATATTCTCAAACACAATTTCCTTTGATTTCAGTATATATGTTATTCTTTCTAATGGAAGGTTTGTTAACATCTGTCTTAACCACTGAGTCACATCTGGTCTATGAGTCTTTTTCCATAATAGTGCAATACATTTTTTGGCATTAAGCAAACTGAGGTCTATGAATGTTCTTTCACTTTTATTAAAATTATGCTTTTCTGGATACAGACCCAACAAAAACAGTTTAGGATTCAGTATGATTTGTTTTGAGATTATTTTTTCAATTGTTACCCTCACCTCTTCCCAAAACATTCTTATTAATCTACATTCCCATAAACAATGAAATAGGGTACCTTTACTTTCCATGCATTTTGTGCATGTATCTGGTATATTTTTGTTATATCTATTTAACTCCTCCGGTGTAACATACATCCGCATTAACCATTTGAAATGTATCAATTTAAGGCGTGCATTTATTGATTTGGTTTGAGCTTCTGTACAAGCCAATTCCCATTGTTCCTCCGAAATTTCAATTTGCAGATCTTCTTTCCAGTAGTTTAATCTTTTCAGTGAATTTTCACTTGAAGATAGTGTCAATGAGTTATAAAACTCTGAAATAATACCCTTTCTTTTACTATCTTTCATCATCATTTTTTCCAAGGATGAATAAATAGGTCGAGTGAGAGCTTTATTTTGATTTGATCGAATAAAGTTTCTAAGTTGAAGATATTTAAAAAAATGTGTTCTATTGAGATTAAATTTGATCCTCAGCTCTTCAAAAGACATTATGTTGTCTGCACATGGCAAATATAAATCCTGAATCTTTTGTATCCCTTTTAAATTCCATACTTTAAATACAGCGTCCGCTCTCCCTGGTTTAAAATATTGATTACCCCATATTGGACTAAATTGTGACAATAACTGTGGTTCTTTTAAATAGTTTTTAGCTTCACACCATATTTTGATCATATGCTTTACAAATGGATTTTTAACTTGTTTTTGTAATTTTTTTGCCGAATCTGAGTATATGAATATGGGAAGAGGTAAAGGTAAATTGTATGATTCCATTTCAGTCCAGTGAGGGAGATCATTTGATGAAAAATAATATGTCATAGACCTCAGTTGTGCCGACCAATAATACAACATAAAATTTGGACATTTCAGACCTCCACGATCAAATGGTAAATATAATAAAGACAGACGTAATCTAGCCCTCCTGTTGTTCCATATAAATTCCACTAACTTTTTTTTTATTCTTGAGAATAGATCTAAAGGTGGTGATAAGGGAATGTATTGAAATAAATAAAGTATTTTAGGTAAAATATTACTTTTAAGTATATTGATTCTCCCGATCATCGACATTGGTAGTGACATCCATCTCTGAGTTAACTCATTGATATCTGACATTAAGGCTTCATAGTTGACACTGGCGACTGATTCTAGCTTAGGCATAATTTGGATTCCTAAATATTTAAACTGATTTACAACATTGAATTGATTTACCTCAGGGGCTGGGTAATTTCTCTGGGTCTCATTTAGCATTAATATTGAAGATTTAGTTTTATTTATTTTATATCCTGATATTTCCCCAAAATTCTTTATTAAATTCAACAAGGTTGGAATTGATTTTTTTAGATTCGACATAAACAAAATTATATCATCGGCGTACAGGGAGATTTTATGTTCTGTTGGTCCAACTTTAATTCCATATATTTGTGAATGTAAACGTATCGCTATCGCTAAAGGTTCAATTGCCATAGTAAACAGTAAAGGTGAAAGTGGACAGCCTTGTCGACATCCTCTATTGATTTTTATTGGTTTTGAAATATTGTTATTTGTTAGGATTTCTGCTGTAGCATTATTGTATATTATTTGAACCCATTTTATGAAATTATTTCCAAGTCCAAACCTTTGTAGGACTTCAAAAAGAAAGGGCCATTCAACTCTATCAAAGGCCTTTTCGGCGTCCAATGATAGGAGAGCTGTATCCGGTGCTTCTTTATTAAAATAAATAATATTAAATAGTCTTCTTACATTATGGAAGCCTTGTCTACCCTTTATAAAGCCATTCTGATCTCGATTAATAATATTTGGTAAAATTTCTTGTATTCGTCTTGCTAAAATTTTACAGATTATCTTAAGGTCGGCGTTTAATAGGCTTATTGGTCTCATATTTTCACATTTATTAGAGGGCTTACCTGGTTTTGGCAGCAGTATAATTAAGGCATTATTTATGTATGATGGTAAATTATTATTTTGAAATGCTTCTAAAACCATTTCCAAAAAAGGTTTTATTAATTTATTCTTAAATTTTTTATAAAGGTCAACTGGAAGACCATCTGGTCCTGCACTTTTTCCTGATTTCATATTATCAATGGCTAGCCCAACTTCTTCTTGACTAATTTTAGACTCCAATATCTCCCTGTTTTCATTTGGTATACACGGTATAGATAGTTCGTTCAAAAACCCATTTAGTTTTGTTAAATCAGGTTCATTTTTGGTATCATATAATTTTTCATAGTAATCTCTAAAGGCTATTAATTTCTAAAGGATCTATAACTACCTGTCCGTTACTTATAATACTGGTAATTGGTGTTTTAATTTCCAATTGTTTAATCTGCCATGCTAATAATTTTCCTGATTTTTCACCTTGTTCATAAAAAGATTGTTTCAATCTTAGAAGACTCGAGGCAGCTCTATTCGCTGATTTTTTGTCGTATTCAGCTCTCAAAATCAGTAATTCATTCTCCAACCTTGGGTCACTTCCTGCATACACTTTTTCCTGAAGACTTTTTATTTTATGTTCCAATTTAGCTCTCTCCTCTCGAGTCTTCTTAGATTTTGATCCTGTATAACTAATAATATGTCCCCTAATAAAAGCTTTGAAAGCCTCCCACTTTACACATGCTGATGTTTGTGTAGTATTGATGTCAAAGAACTCGTCTATCTGTTTTTCTATATACTTGACAAATTCCTCATCCTGAAGCCATTTATGCTGAAATTGCCATCTACCTGATTCCTTTGTCAATTTTTTATCTACATATATTAGACAACAGGGTGCATGATCAGAGATCACGATGTTATCATAAAAGCAGTTTTGAATCTTGGACCTTAATTCTGTGGAAATCAAAAAATAATCAATACGTGAGAATGTCTTGTAGGTACTGGAATAACAAGAATAGGCTTTAACTTGTGGTTTCATTTCTCTCCATATATCTAACAATCTCAATTCTTTCATAAAATGATTAATAGTCATCCTACATCCAATGTGCGTACAATCCAGTCCTGTTGATCTATCCACACCTGGATTCAATGTACAATTAAAATCCCCTGCTATTATATGTTGCCCTGTAAGTGATGATAAGATGAGAAATAAATTAGCAAAGAACTTCTGATCATCTATATTGGGACCATATAAGTTCACAAGATTTATATTTTCTAATAGCAAAGAACCTTGAATGATTACATATCTTCCAAATTTGTCTCCAATTACATTTTTCACTTGAAAAGGAACTGATTTATGTATGAGAGTCATAACTCCCCTGGCTCGGGATGAAAATGAAGAGGTGAATACACTTCCCTGCCATCTACTCCTAATTCTTTTAACATCCTTCTCTATCAGATGAGTTTCTTGTAAAAACACAATTCTTGAACCCATGTCCTTTATTTTATTCATAACTTGTTTAAGTTTTTTTAAATTTTGTAGACCTCTGCAATTCCATGAAGTTAAATTAAGATTAACACTTTGGTCCATGATCAATAGAGAGTTTGGGATTACCTTGCAGTGTAAACATGCTCATACAGAGAAGCAAAAACATGAGTGGTTGAACATTCATCCTACAAACTACACACAAACAAATTTCCCCTTCCCACACTTATGGCAAACCCCCCAAAATCAAAAGAAAAATTCTGTCTCCCGATATAGCCATCGACCGTTCCACACCCACGGGGAACAGCCTAAGCCACTCCTTCTTCATCCTCCCAATCACCCTAACTCTACTGCTTTTAATGACGTAACATTAACTCTCCTCTGTAGTTTTCCAACTTAACTCCAAAATTTTTAACAACTTTGTACATCATAGTTGTTTTTTTTTTGTTTGTTTTGTTTTTGTTTTGTTTTTTTTAATATATAATACAATCTATATTTTGTAAACTTACTATTTACTTCAAGTCAGTCAGATGCCTGTGCAAATGCTTAATTATTCTACCTTATATTTTGTTCATGCTTAGCTCCCACCAGTCTCTTCTTCTTCTTTGATCTTCTTGATGAACTCCTGCGCCTCCTCTGGGGTCTTGAAGATGTGGGTTCTGCCCTCATACGTGGTCAGCAGTCTCGCAGGATAGATTACACCATGACGAATCCCAAGGTTGCGCAGCTCCTTACGTACGGGATCAAACTGCTTCCTCAATTGCTGGATTCCTGTGGCCAAATCTGGGTAGAACCGCACCTGCTGGTCCTGGTGTTTAATCTCTCCTTTTTTAGCTCGTGCAGCGTTGAAGATCTTCATCCTGTCTCTGTTGCTAAGAGACTTCATAATTAAGGTCCTCGGCGGTCCCTTATCTCTCCGTGGGCCAATGCGATGTGCTTTTTCCAGAACCACTGCTGATTGCAACTCCTCGCTGCCCAGCACCTCCGGAATCCACTTTTCCAGAAAGGAACATACGTCCCGACCTTCTGATTCCTCTGGAAGACCCACCAGCCTCAAATTATTCTGTCTCGACCGAGATTCCAAATCCAAAATATTATCTTCCAGAGATTTATTTTTTTTTTCCAAAGTGCGCACCTTTAATTGAAGACGGGTGACGTCATCTTCAGCACTAGCGAGACGGAGCTTCATCTGCGCCGTTCGTTCTACACAGTCACCCAATTCCTTTCTTATTCCTTCCAACGCTGTCATAATCCCATCAAATCTAGAGGAAAAGTCCGCTCTCATTGAACTCATGGCAGCCATCAGCGCATCTGCGCCATTCCCCGCAGATATCGCAGCGTTGCCAGCCTCCTCCGCCATATATGGAGTTTTGTTTACTGCGTCACAGACCTGAAAGTCCGTTAATTTGGACTGTTTCGGCGGCTCGCTTTTTCCTTTTCCTGGTTTTCCAGCCTTAGGCTTCGCCGACATATCTTCGCCCAAATGCTGGGATACGTTCTGTCCCAAATGAGAGAGTTATTTGCCGATTTTTTTTTTTCCAGGAGCAGAGCAGAGCGAGACACGTCCGTCCTACGTGGCAGCCATAACCGGAAGTTCATCAGGCTCCTTTTTATTTAAAAGATCTGATACTACCGTATTATCCTAACAGAGCACTACGCTCCCAAAATGCAGGATTACTTGTAATACCTAGAATCTCCAAAAGTACAATGGGAGGCAGAGCCTTCAGTTATCAAGCTCCTCTCCTGTGGAATCAGCTGCCAATCTGGATTTGGGAGTCAGACTCGATCTCTGTTTTTAAGAATAGGGCTAAAACCTACCTTTTTGATATAGCCTACAATTAGGGAGGGATCATGTGTTTCTGAACCCTCCCTTAGTTATGCTGCTAATAGGTTTAGTCAGCCGGGGGACCTCCAGTAATGCACTGGGCCTCACTCCTTTCCTCACTCTCTATGAAATATTTTTTTTGCTGGTCATTAACATTTGTTTGTTCTCTCCCATAGATTGAGTCCCCATCGTGCTGTTTGCTCTCTACATGTCTGTTCTTTTCTTCTTCTCTATCCCCTCACCCCCCAGCCAGTCGCAGCAGATGACTGCCCCTCCCTGAGCCTGGTTCTGCTGGAGGTTTCTTCCTGTTAAAAGGGAGTTTTTCCTCTCCACCGTCGCCAAGTGCTTGCTCACAGGGGATCGCCTGATTGCTGGGGTCTTTCTGCAACTGTGGGGGTTCCCCCCTACAGTTGATAGTGCTATGAGATGACTGTTGTTGTGAAATGGCACTATATAAATAAAGTTGAATTGAATTGAATTGTGGTGATGTAGGTGGTGTTGGCGTCCAAGCGCCACTGAAAAAAAAAGCTGCAGACACAGCCGCGAACAGATTAGTTCATCTGATTGACCTCTCATTCGACTAATAAGAGCCTTGAATTCGGTTTCTGAAACCTTGAAGAACCAATGAATGAAAACCTAGGAAGGAGGACCCGCCTACTGTGAATGCAGGAGCCAATTGAAGCACAGAAGTTCGGGCTGGGTGAAAAGAGATTTACTGTTGCAGCTGATGAAAAAAAAGGACGCTGGACGAACCTGCTACAGACCCAGCAGCATGGAGAACACCCACAAGTGGGACCTGCACTCATTCCAGCAGAATAGACGTTTAGGATTCTCTTCCGTCATCATAGACCGACGACAAAGGTCGTAAATCATTCACCAAAACCGCAATATTGGAATTATGTTTTGACCGGGATCCACGAGCGGACCAGCGTCGTGTTCGTCTGACAATGGGGAAGAGAAGTTCGCCAGGACTCTGCTACTGTGAAGAGGTAAGGTGTTATAAGCTAAATTATTATTTCTCCCTGAAAACTGTAATCCAAAAATGACTTTTGACTGATTGGTAAATTACAACTGTACGGCGCACGAAGTACGAAGTGCGTGCGCCGCGATAAACGGTTCATTTGCCGTGTTCGGACCGTGAACAGCCCCCCCCCCCCCCCCCGCTGCAGAAGAGGAGCGGGAGGGGGGGCGTTCATGGTCCGAACGCCCCCCGGTCCGCAGGGGGAAGCCGCTGTGACAGCATTGCTGTGGAAACATGCAACAAGTGTAATCCGTCATGTAGCGAGGGCCCAACTCCGTCCTTTGTAGCGGGGGGGGGGACAACCCCCCCCCCCACACACACAGCCCTGAATGTGACCTTTCATTAGAGTCCAAAATGAAGATTCTACATTGAATTATTCAAAAGTTACAGACGTTTTTCCAAACTATGCCATTTGGCACAATTTGGCACAGTTCCAAAACGCCTGGGAACAACCTGAGAACAAAGCTGTGTAAAATATTCATTTTTGTGGAATTGTTACAAAATTTGGACCTCAGCTGGATAACACTTGGTTCTACATTTCTGTTGCATTTTCCAGCCGGATCGGACAGCTGTGTGTTATTTGCAAGCATTTGTATCCAAAAAAAACACCGTGGCCAAATTTATTTTCTTCAAGTTCAGTATGTTTAGATGACTGTAACTCAGTGGCCGGAGCACGTAGAGAGATTATGTTTTTTTTGCCAAAAAATTCAAAGTGTTTTCTTTTAAATGAGACCAACCCCATGAAGATGCTGCAAAGGGTTGAAGAACAGCTTTCGATTTACTTTGGGCACGTTATTTTTTGGCGTTTTTAGGAAAATTGCCCGGAGTGCAAGGGGTTAAGGACCCCATCACAAATAAATCCAGTTACCCCAGAAAACATCGAAGAAATATTCCATAAATTCTATCAAGAACTATACTCGCAACCTGAAGAGACAAATATTAAGGATATTAAAAAATTTCTATACACATTGGACTTGCCATCAATAGGAAACCAACAAAATGAAAAGCTAACAGCAGAAATAACACCACAAGAGATTAAAGATGTGATTAAGTCACTAAAAAATGGTAAATCACCAGGTAGTGATGGATACCCATCTGAGTTCTATAAACTGTTTATAGAAGAACTCACGCCACAGCTCCTAAAGTCATTTAATTGGACATTAAACAACAACAAAATACCTCCATCATGGAACGAAGCCATTATTTCAGTTATTTTAAAGCCAGGAAAAGATAGGGAACAATGCGGAAACTATAGGCCAATCTCTTTATTTTTTTTTCCACAATATCTTTATTGAACCTTTTTTTTTTTTTTAACAAACATGATACAAACAATCAAACACTAACACTAAAGTACTACAAAAAAAAAAAAAAAATGCACTAAAAACACCAACAACCACCAACAAAATCAAGTCTTCAACAATGCTCCTCTGTTTAGTCTAGACAATCCAATACATAAGTATACATATTATGTTCACCAGTTTGGAATTTACAAGGTCCACACACATCATTCACCTTCTTCTTCAAGAGTTATGTTTAAATTTTTTACATAATCAATAAAAGGTCTCCATATATTCTCAAACACAATTTCCTTTGATTTCAGTATATATGTTATTCTTTCTAATGGAAGGTTTGTTAACATCTGTCTTAACCACTGAGTCACATCTGGTCTATGAGTCTTTTTCCATAATAGTGCAATACATTTTTTGGCATTAAGCAAACTGAGGTCTATGAATGTTCTTTCACTTTTATTGAAATTATGCTTTTCTGGGTACAGACCCAACAAAACCAGTTTAGGATTCAATATGATTTGTTTTGAGATTATTTTTTCAATTGTTACCCTCACCTCTTCCCAAAACATTCTTATTAATCTACATTCCCATAAACAATGAAATAGGGTTCCTTTACTTTCCATGCATTTTGTGCATGTATCTGGTATATTTTTGTTATATCTATTTAACTCCTCCGGTGTAACATACATCCGCATTAACCATTTGAAATGTATCAATTTAAGGCGTGCATTTATTGATTTGGTTTGAGCTTCTGTACAAGCCAATTCCCATTGTTCCTCTGAAATTTCAATTTGCAGATCTTCTTTCCAGTAGTTTAATCTTTTCAGTGAATTTTCACTTGAAGATAGTGTCAATGAGTTATAAAACTCTGAAATAATACCCTTTCTTTTACTATCTTTCATCATCATTTTTTCCAAGGATGAATAAACCAATCTCTTTATTAAATGTGGATTATAAAATATATACAACAATTATCTGTAAACGAATAAAGACATTCTTGACGGAATTGATAGAGGATGATCAAACTGGTTTCATAGAGGGATGCCAAACACATGATAATATCAGGAGAACAATACATATAATTAATCAAATACATAAAGAAAAGAAAAGCACAGTAATAATGAGTTTAGACGCAGAAAAAGCATTTGATAGGGTTAATTGGATGTTTCTATATAATGTGCTGGAACACTTTGGATTTAATGAAAAGTCAGTGCAATGCATAAAGACACTGTATCAAAAACCTGTGGCAATTTTTGTTGGGTCTGTATCCAGAAAAGCATAATTTTAAAAAGCGTGAAAGAGCATTCATAGACCTCAGTTTGCTTAATGCCAAAAAATGTATTGCACTACTGTGGAAAAAGACTCATAGACCAGATGTGACTCAGTGGTTAAGACAGATGTTAACAAACCTTCCACTAGAAAGAATAACATACATACTGAAATCAAAGGAAAATGTGTTTGAGAATATATGGAGACCTTTCATTGATTATGTAAAGAAATTAAACATAACTTCTGAAGAAGAAGGTGAGTGATGTGTGTGGACCTTGCAAATTCCAAATTGGTGAATGTATAATATGTATACTTATGTAATAGATTACCTAGACTAAACAGAGGAGCATTGTTGATGACTTGCCTTTGTTAGTGGTTGTTGGTGTTTTTAGTACTTTTTTTTTTGTAGTTAGTGTTTTCTTTTTTTTTTTTAATTTTTAAATTACTTTAGTGTTAGTGTTTGATTGTTTGTGCAATGTTTGTAAAAAAAAAAAAAAAGGGTTCAATAAAAAATACTGTGAAAAAAAAACCTGTGGCAAGAATCAAGATAAACGGTAGCTTAACAGACAAAGTAAATATACAAAGATCAACTAGGCAGGGATGCTGCCTATCGCCCACCTTGTTTGCTCTGTTCATAGAGCCACTGGCTCAAGCGATGCGACAAAATAAGAAATTAAAAGGTGCAACAATAAAGGGAGCGGAACACAAGACTGGGCTGTTTGCAGACGATATTATAGTTTGCCTTGAACAATCAGATGAATCAATAATGGAAATGATGGACTTGATAGAAAATTTTGGAAAATTATCAGGATACAAGATAAACATACCAAAAACACAAATACTGACATTCCACTATAACCCTCTAAACCAGATAACTGATAAGATCAAACTAAACTGGAAACAAAAAGAAATAAAATACCTTGGAGTGAACATACCCAAAGATTTAAGCAAAATCTATAAAGCAAACTATGATAGGTTAGAACAAGAAATAAAAAAAGATATTGATAGGTGATCAATCTTAAACATGGATCTGAATTCAAAAATTAAGACAGTCAAAATCATCATACAACCTAGACTGCTTTACCTCTTCCAGGCTCTACCAACAGAGATTCCTGGTGCCCAGTTCTCAAAGTGGGACAGGATGATATCGAGATTTGTTTGGGGAGGTAAAAAGCCAAGAGTGAAATATAAAACTCTCCAATTACCAAAAGAGAAAGGCGGCATGGGTCTACCGAGTCTAAAGGAATATTACTACTCAGCACAAATATGACATATCATATGTTGGTGTGACGGAGGATACGAGGCAAAATGGAAAGAAATGGAAAAGGAAATTGAGGGACTCCCAGTACAAAGCATAATAGGAGATAAGGATGCATATAAGCAAATCAAACAAATAGACCCAATCACTAAATTTACTTTGGAACTGTGGTATAAAATAGTACAAAAGTATAATATAAAGGAGGACATAAAACTATTGAAATGGGTAGCATTTGACAGTCAGTTTGAACCGGCAAAGCAAGATAGGGGATACAAAAATCTGGTGAACAAGGGAATCACAGCATGGGGCAATATTGGAAAAAAAGATTTCAGGAGTTTTGTAAACATGAGAAGAAAATTTAAACTAGAAAAATCGGAATTCTTCAGATATCTGCAGATGAGAGATTATTATATGAGAAAGATTAGGCATAACCTCCACACAGATGTGAGTGAGATTATACAATTCATTTTAAACTCGTATGCAGGAAATAAAATAAGAATTATTTCCAAGCTATATCAGAAACTTATGGCAAACAAACATTCAAGTAACTATATAAAGGAGAAATGGGAGAAAGAGCTAAATTTAAACAACAGAAGAAAACTGGCAAGAAATATGGAAAACACAACACACATCAACAAGTTCAAGGACATGGAGGGAATTTGGATGGTAAAACCTGATTCGCTATTTCATTACACCACAGATCCAAAGAAAATACACAAATACCAAATCTATGTGCTGGAGGGGCTGTGGGGCTCAAAATGCAGACCACTCGCATATGTTTTGGAAATGCAGCAAAATCTCATCATTCTGGAAATCTACACATGTGACAATACAGAGGATATTAGGATATAATATACCAATGAACTGTAACTTGATGTATTTATGTGATCTTAAAAGAGACAATGTAATACAGGCTGAGGACAGATATCTAGTTAAAATCATGCTGATTGCATGTAAAAAAAACAATCACAAGAAAATGGCAATCAGAAGTTCTTCCTGACCAAGAGCAATGGACAGACATTGTTGAGGATATACGTTTAATGGAAAAACTAACATATCGACAAAGAATGCAAGAAGGACAATATGAAAAAAAATGGTGGAAATGGACACACTACAAAGTGCAACAACGAGACAGAAATTGAAAGAATAACCAAAGACACTGGAAAAACCAGAAGAATTTAGAGATGGAAACTAACTACTTGATGCTCCAACATTTGTCCCCCCCCTTTTTTTTTTCTTCTTCTCTTTCTTTTTGACTGTATGGTTAGCTCCTTTTTTTAAATATAGAGACTGTGATCTGAATGTAATATGTATGATGAAAAATGAATAAAAATCAAAACAGCGCAGAGATACGGACGATACTGGAGTGGTGGCCTAGTTGGTAGAGCATCTGCACCACAACCGGGAGGGCGTGGGTTCAAATCCCGGCCGGGTCATACCAAAGACCATATTAAAAAAATGGTACTTTCTGCCTTCTAGCTTGGTGGTCAGCATAACAGAATGGGGAAAGGAAAGCTAACGCACAGAGCTACCAGAGGACTGACCCCTCACTGTAGCGTTCACTACTGACAGTAGCTGTGTGGCCTAGGGTCAGTAAATAGGCGCCGCCCCAGACACCACATGGAGTCCCACATGCTGTGGAAGCGATTAACTTATTTCATTAAATATAATTACCTCCACCAAGACAGGAGGTAACAGATTTTGATGAAATTTTCAGGAAAGCTGTGTAATGGCATGGGGAACAGATGATTAGATTTTGGTGATGATGTTAAGACTGCATACCTCCACCAAGAGCACCAAGGGCTTTGTATTTGTGCAGCAGGATTACACAGAAACTACTGGATGGATTTGGATGAAATTTTCACCAGAGGTGGTTCTTAGGCTGCAGAGGAACCCACTACATTTTTTTTTTTTTTTTTTTTTTTCTCTCGGCGCCACACGAGTCGGCTGCCTTTTGCAACAGCGGCTCGATTCCGAGTCTTTTTCCCTTCCTCTCTCTTTTGATCCGTCTTTTTTTTTCACCCCACTTATATCACGGACACACAGATCGTCCTAAATGTCTCCTGAGCCGGTGGACGGAGCCACTGTCTATAGCAGGATACGATACAGCAGAGAACAGCTGCTAGCATTCAACCGCCACCCGGTCCCATTGGAAAAACTCGACATACCGAGAGAACTGAGGCGAAAACGCCGCGGCTGCCGGGCTGGAGTAAGGCGGAGGACAAAAAATATAAGGTACAGACCCTCCCTTCCATCTGTTGTCATGGGAAATGTACGGTCGATACTGGGAAAGTTAGATGAGCTAGCGGCTATCTCCCGTTATGATAGCACATACCGGGAGTGCTCTCTCCTTTTGTTTACTGAGACGTGGCTAACTGAACTAGCAGCAGATGCTAACATTGAGCTGGAGGGTTTTCACATGATACGAGCTGACCGAACACCAGACAGTGGCAAGGCTAGGGGCGGTGGAGTGATAATGTATGTTAACAACAACTGGTGCAGACCGGGACATATCACTGTTAAACAACGACACTGCAGCAAAGACATTGAGTTGCTAGCTGTTAGCATGAGGCCTACATATCTCCCGAGAGAACACTCACACGTGATCTGCATTGTTGTTTATGCAAATCCGACGGCGAACGCTGGGACAGCACGTGACGTCATCCATTCAGTAACCAGCAGGCTGCAGACAGAACACCCAGATGCTCTTCTCCTCATCTCAGGCGATTTCAACCATGTTTCACTGTCTCCCATTCTACCCACGTTCACCCAGTATGTCACATGCCACACTAGAGACAATAAAACACTGGATTTATTCTACGCAAACACTAAGGAGGCGTACACCTCATCACAACTCCCCCCACTCGGGAGATCGGATCACAACTTGGTTCATCTCCGGCCGGTGTACAAACCCCTAGTGCACAGACAACCTCCGGCCATGCACACTGTGGAGTTATGGTCTGAGGAGACAATGGACACCCTAAAGGGCTGTTTTGAAGCCACCGCCTGGAAGCAGCTCTGCGATCCACATGGTGAGGACATCGATGGCCTCATTCACACCTTCACGGGCTACCTCAGCTTCTGTGTGGACAAATCCGTTCCCACCAAGACCATACGGCGTCACTCAAACAACAAACCCTGGATCAACCCTGAGATAAAAACACTTCTGAGAGAGAAGAAGAGGATCTTCAGGTCAGGGAACAGGGAGATGCTGAAGTCCGTACAGAGGGAGCTGAGGAGAAAGATCAGAGAAGGCAAGGACAGCTTCAGGAAGAAGATGGAGGACAAGCTGCAACAGAGCGACATCAGCGGGGTCTGGAGAAACCTCAAAACCATCTCGGGGCTCCAGAATACCTCCCCCCAGGCCACAGGGGGCAGGGAGTGGGCGAACAACCTGAATCTGTTTTTCAATAGATTTGACCAACCGCCCTCCCCCCTGACTGCACAACAACCACTGCTGCCTCTAAAGAAATCAAGTCCTGCTGCCCACTCCCCACTCCACCAACACCCCCCCACTCCCAACACACAGCCCCCCATCCTGACCCTGACCAGGACCCAGGTGAGGACGGAGCTGAGGAAGATCAAGGCGAGGAAGGCGCCGGGACCGGACGGCATCAGCGCAAAGCTCCTCAAGTCCTGTGCAGACCAGCTGTGTGGGATTGTGACGTATATCTTCAACATGAGCCTGAAACTGGGGAGGGTACCACAGCTGTGGAAAACATCTTGTGTGGTACCTGTACCAAAAACTTCCCACCCCAAAGACCTGAACAGCTACAGACCGGTGGCCTTGACGTCCCACTTGATGAAGACCCTGGAGAGACTGCTCCTTGCTCACCTCCGCCCCCTGGTGGAACCAGCGATGGATCCACTCCAGTTCGCCTACCAGCATGGCATTGGGGTGGAGGATGCGGTGATCTTCCTCCTTCACCGTTCTCTGTCCCACCTGGAGAAGCCCGGGAATATGGTGAGGATCATGTTCTTTGACTTCTCCAGTGCTTTCAACACCATCCAACCGATGATCCTGAAGGACAAGCTGCTGCGCGCAGGGGTGGACCAGCACCTGTCATCATGGATCCTGGACTACCTCACGAACCGGCCTCAGTTTGTGAGAACCCGGGACTGTGTGTCCGACACGATCATCAGTAGCACGGGGGCCCCCCAGGGAACGGTGCTGGCTCCCTTCCTGTTCACTCTTTATACTGCGGACTTCTCACACAACACAACACACTGCCATCTACAGAAGTTCTCTGATGACTCTGCGATCGTTGGCCTCATCTCCATTGGAGATGAAGCTGAGTACAGAGGGCTTATCCAGGACTTCATGGACTGGTGCCATCGGAACTGCCTCCAGATCAACGCGAGGAAAACTAAGGAGCTGGTGGTGGACTGCCGCAGGCATGGGCAGCCCCTCACAGTACCAGTAAATATACAGGGAACAGACATCGAGATGGTGACATCCTATAAGTACCTGGGTATTCATCTGAACAATAAACTAGACTGGTCACACAATACTGATGCACTCTACAAGAAGGGACAGCGCAGGCTGTTCCTGCTGAGGAGACTCAGGTCTTTTGGTGTACAAGGGGCGCTGCTGAAGTCATTCTATGACACGGTGGTGGCATCAGCCATCACTTTTGGAGTGGTCTGCTGGGGCAGTGGCATTACTGCAGCCGATAGGAAGAGACTGAACAAACTGATTAAGAAAGCTAGCTCTGTCCTGGGGCAGCGCCTTGATCCGATGGAGGAGATAGGAGAGAGAAGGACGGTGGCTAAACTGTCATCTCTGCTGGAGTCCGAGTTCCACCCTATGCAGGACATACTGAATGCACTGAGGAGCTCATTTAGCAGCAGACTACATCATCCCAGGTGCACAACCGAGAGGTTTCGTAGGTCCTTCCTACCAACGGCTGTCAGACTGTACAACCAAAGCAGGGCTGCTCGCAGAGATAGCAAAAAGACGTAACAAACTAATAGTTTTTTGAATGCAAAAGATGCAATAGACTTACACAATGGTCCCCTCCGGCATACAACTAGGAACATACCGGTCGCTATGGAGGGTGAGAATATGTATGGGCACATAATCATACCATGTAGGATAACTAAGTAGACGGTTATGCTGTTTCATTCCATCTAGCAACAATGCTCTGCACTGTGTGTGTTTATATATTTGCATATTTATTCCATCTAGCTACAATGCTCAGCACTGGGTGTGTTTATATATTTATATATCTACATATTATTCCATCTAGCTACATTGCTCCGCACTGTGTGTGTTTATATACTTGCATATTTATTCCACCTAGCTGCAATGCTCC
This sequence comes from Pholidichthys leucotaenia, assembly GCA_020510985.1. NCBI lineage: Eukaryota > Metazoa > Chordata > Actinopteri > Cichliformes > Pholidichthyidae > Pholidichthys > Pholidichthys leucotaenia. Next base: position 399,143,618 of record CM035836.1, read on the forward strand.
GTACTGTGGGTGTTTATATATTTACATATTTCTTCCATCTAGCTACAATGCTCTGCACTGTGTGTTCATATATTCATATATTTATTCCATCCAGCTACAATGCTCTGCACTGTGTGTCTGTGTGTGTGTGTATATATATATATTTTATAGTAATACGTACATATGTTTATTAGCTGCTCTTGCTTGCTTGTTTTTTTTCTTGCCTTCTGATTGTTGCTCTGAGTGTTGCTATCCCTGTGCTGTTGCAATCCTGGAATTTCCCCGTTGTGGGACTAATAAAGGCTTATCTTATCTTATCTTATCTTACATTTTGATGAGGATCTGAAAATGCATACCTCCGCCAAAGCTCTTATCTTCTCACAGAGTGTTGTGATAACCGCAATTATGTAGTATGGACAAGCCTACTGCGGAGGATAACGAGCAACTGCAACAACTGCAGTGTTCACTTTTTTTTGTGTGTGGCTATATCTCGTTGTTTACTCATGTGCCTCTATTGATTATTACATGGATGAGTGAGTGTTCTTGTTTAGTGCCATGTCAGCATCTATGGCTATTTCATGGCAAAAATAGAACTAATAAGAAAACTGAGTTAAAAATTATAGAGATAGGATGATAAATGAAAGAATAAATAAATAGATCGAGATGATATCTAGATACAATAAAACAGAAAATTTAAATAAGATGCTTCAGATGCACATGTGCTAAAAACCCTAAAATCTTCTTTGGCAGTGCCTTGTTAAAAATATCCTTCAATGACTTTTGAGTACAAAAACATTGTCTTGTCATGAGAGCAAGACAGTCAAGTAAAATGTGCTTTACTGATAAAAAAAAACAACAAAAAAACAAAAAAAAAAACCTCCACAAAACTGACAAAATGGTGGTGCTTCACCTTTTAATAAAAAGCTGTGCATGAGCCTTGAGTGGCCAATACAGCATCTAGTGTACACTACCTCATCATGTCGGTTTTGAAAGCGATGCAAGTGTCTATGGCTTATAGCAGCTTTAATATAGCGCAGTTTATTTGCAGTACATGTGTCCCATTCAGTCTGCCACTTCTTTAAAATACAGGAGGTCATTGGAGGCCTGAGGTCTGAGGCTGGGATCTGGCATTCAGTGACTTCTTGGGTAAGGGCCGTCTTGGCAGCATTGTCTGCCTGCTCGTTACCTGACAGGCCAACATGGCTGGGGATCCAGCAGAAGATGACATTAACATTACGTTTCTGTAAAAAAACTTATTTTTCTAAAATCCAGATAATAATGGGGTGATCAGTCTTTAAAAACCCAAGTGCCTGAAGACAGGATCTGGAGTCAGTAAATATGAAGGAGCTCTGTTGTTTGGTTCTTTCAATGTGTTCCAATGCTAGAAGCAAAGCACGAGCCTCTGCTGTAAAAACTGAACATTGTTTGGGAATCCACAAACCATGCTGATTGTGCCTGGTGACAATTGCAGCCGAGACTGAGCCATCTACTTTTGATTCATCCGAGTATATGGAAATATGGTGAGGAAAACGGCATTTTATGTCCAAGATCTGCTGCTGGTGCACATTTGTGTGAGTGTCTCTCTTTTTGTTTTGGCTAGGATCCAGAATGATACAGGGTTTCCTCAAACTCCATGGAGGAATGGGACAAAACTGTGTCTGTGTTACGTTGCTCATATCAGGGTTTAATTTTACCAGGTGAGGTTCTATACGGAGTCCAGAAGGAGTGATGCTCTTAGGTCTGACCTTATACATCTGCAAAAATCAAGGGTGAAAAACTGCAGAGTAGGCTGGATTTCTATGGTCAGCTTTAAGTTTAACCATATACTGGAGAGCCAATTTCAGGCGCCTGTTTTGAAGTCAAGGCTCGTTTGCTTCAACATACCAACTTTTAACAGGAGAGGTTCTGAAAGCCCCCAAGGCAAGCCTTAGCCCCTGGTGATGGACAGTTTCTAGCGTCCTGATGTATGTTTTCCTTGCTGATCCATAAACTATGCTCCCATACTCTAACTGAAATCTTACAAGTGCTCTATAGAGACGCAGCAGCACAGTAGAGTCCACACCCCATTTAGTTTTAGCCAAAACTTTAATAATACCAAGGGCTTTAAAACATCTGATTCGTAGAAATTTTATATGTGGAATAAAAGACAGCTTATTATTAAAAATGAGTCCAAGGAATCTGGTTTCTTTTACCACCTTGACAGCTTCTCCATCTATGAAAAGCTCAGGGTCGAGGTGAAGAGACCACAGCAGGCAAAAGTGCATGCAGACAGTTTTTGTTTTTGAAAATTTAAAACCATTACTGACTGACCATATATTAATCTTGTTTATGCACAGCTGTAGTTGCTTTTTGACTGTGCTCATGTCTTTCCCCCTGTAGCAAATACAGAGGTCATCTACGTAAAGATTACAAGAGGTATTTGGTCTAAGAGCACCAACTACACTATTAATCTTAATGCTAAAAAGAGTCACCGAGAGGATGCTTCCCTGGGGGACTCCTTGTTCTTGCACATGGGGCTCTGAAAGGGTATCTCCTACTCGGACTTTGAAGTGTCTATTGGACAAAAAGTTTGAAATGAAACAGGGCAAATGTCCCCTAAAACCCATGCCACGTAGGTCTCTTAAAATACTGTATTTCCATGTTGTGTCATATGCTTTTTCTAAATCAAAAAATACAGCAACTACATGTTCTTTTCTAATAAAACCATCATGTATATAGGCCTCTTATCTGAAAAGGTGGTCTAAAATGCTTTTACCACGTCTGAAGCCACACTGGTAATCAGTTAAAAGGCCTTCAGACTCAAGCACCCACACAAGGTGATTGTTTACCATTCTTTGATGGTTTTACAGAGGCAACTTGTCAGAGCTATTGGATGGTAGTTGTTGGTATCACTATGAGCTCTCCCGGGTTTTGGAACAGGTATAACTACTGCTTCTTTCCAGCTTTCAGGAATACTGCCTGACTTCCAGATGTTGTTGAAAACCATCAAGAGAATGGATAGTGCACTGATGGGTAAGTGTTTTAAAAACTGGCAATGAATTTTATCTGGCCCCACAGCAGTGTCATGAGAGTTCCTTATTGAGAACTGTCATGAACTACTCGTGCGCTTTTCCACAGCGCACGGAGGAGGGGGAAAAGGATGAGGATTTACACGCTGGGATACACCCCACACACATTTATTGAACACCGCACCAACAAACAATACCAGTGCATACAATTCACATAGGCTCAAGGAGTCCTCCAGGACGCTCCACAGTCTGGGTGAGAATACCGGGGAAGGAACACACACAGACAATACTCACGAGACTGGAGCTGTCTGAGTAAGTCCGAATAAGCACGAAGGTGAACAAAGTCCTCTGACGTGACTTCATACGATGAGCACTGATCGTATATGAAGTGCAATAACCCAGCAATGCATGACTGGAAAAAGGCTCCTTAAGTACATGCATTGCTGGATCCACAAGTTGATCACACCTGGGCGAGGAGCGGGGAGATGGCACACGGGAGTGGGAACAGCTGGCAGTAATAGAGAGGGGGCGTGGTCCGACTGGCAGACAGTTAGACAGCGCGAACTCCAGCGTGAGCCCAAGAGGCTGCCTCGCCGCTGCCGGCCAGACAGCAGTGGCTATGGGTACGGCAGAGCACACAGAAATACATATTAACATACATACAACATGGCACGTACCCACAGAGAGGCCAGGACCGAGCCGGGGAAAACCAATCCGGCTCGGTTCCTGACAGAGAACAAAAGTTCTTCCATAGTGAAATCTTGGTTGTATGGTTCTGAGTTATCTGAAGAAAATAATAAAGGTAATAAACACACCTTAATACTAATAAATGCACATTAAAAGCAATTAGGACAATTAAAGCAGTTGAAACTAGAGGAAGCAAGAAAAAATGAAAATTCACTGGGTGATAGGCTCCAGCCCACCCGCGACCCGAAAAGGATTAAGCGGAAGAAGATGGATGGACTATAACTTGTCCCTGAGTAAAATAAAAATTCACTGAGTGAGTATGACTTGTCTGATAATACCCAATAGACTGTACAATGGTAATTTTAATATCAGAGATGATATGAATGTGAGATGGCATGAGACTATGTACAATGTGCAAATGAACAATGTACAAATTAGCATCCAGTGTGAGAATTCCTCTGTGTAAAGCTGTGTGCCCTGATAATACCCAGTAGACTGCACAATGATAATTTAGCAGCAGAGATGATATGGACGTGAGATGGGGTGAGATTATGTACAATGTGCAAATTTAGCATCCAGTGTGTGAATTCCTATTTGCAAAGCTCTGTCCGGAATTGTGTTATTTATTCAGGAGTCTGGTGGCAGTGGGAAAGAAGGAGTTTTTTAGTCTGGATATCCTGCATTCCACACTTTTGTACCTCCGGCCTGAGGGTAGAAGTGTAAATGTTCTGTGCTGGGGGTGGGTGGACTCCTGGAGGATGGAGGCAGCGCTCCTTTGGACTCTGCGGTGATAGATGTTCTGCAGAGAGGGAAGTGGAGTCCTGATGATTCTCTCAGATGTCATCACCACTCTCTGCAGGTGTTTGCGGTCCAAAGCAGTAGTGTTGCCGTACCACGCAGTGATGCAGTTGGTCAAGATGCTCTCAATGATGCAGTTGTAGAAGTTGTTGAGGATCTTGGGGGACATGCCAAACTTCCTCAGCCTCCTCAGAAAGTACAGCCACTGTTGAGCTCTCTTAACCAGCTCTGTGGTGTTGAGTGCCCATGTAAGGTCCTCGCTGATGTGGATGCCCAAGTATTTAAAGCTGCGTACCCTCTCCACCTCAAGCTCCCGGATAAACAGCGGCCAATGAGCTCTCCTCCCCTTCCTCATGTCCACTATAATTTCCTTTGTCTTGTCTGTGTTGAGGGTGAGGTTGTTGTCCTCACACCATGACACCAGGCTGGCCACCTCCCTCCTGTAGGACATTTCATCACCACCAGTGATGCGTCCTATCACTGCTGTGTCATTTGCAAACTTTAAGATGACATTGTCCTTGTGGGACATAACACAGCCATGGGTGAAGAGGCTGTAGAGGATGGGGCTGAGAACACAACCCTGTGGGACACCTGTGTTCATGATGATGCTGGCTGAGGTCCTGTTACCAATCCTGACAGACTGAGGCCTGCCAGTCAGAAAGTCCAGTAGACAGTCACAGAGGGTGGGATGCAGGCCAAGTGAAGACAGTCTGTAGGTCAGTTTGTGGGAGATGACCGTGTTGAAGGCGGAGCTGTAGTCGACAAAAAGCATCCTGATGTAGGAGTCTTTATCTTCCAGGTGGGAGAGGGACTAATGAAATGCATGGTTGTGATTTTGAAGCAAGAGGGGACAATGTTTTGGTTGTGGGAGAAGTTAAAGATGGTTGTGAGAACATCAGTCAGCTTGGCAGCACATGCTCTGAGAGCCTGCCCAGGGATGTTGTCTGGTCCTGCTGCCTTGCGGGGGTTGATATTCCTCAGTGCTTTGTTTACCTAGCCTGATGAAACTTTCATTGGAGGGTGCATGTGTGTGTTTGTCTCCTCTCTGCACTGAAGCTGGAGGTCTCAAAGCGGGTATAATAGGTGTTGAGATCATCCAGCAGGTTGTCTGTGGAGCTGGTGGTATTACTGGTGGTTTTCTTGTAGTCTGTGATGTGCTGCAGGCCTTGCCACATGCGCCCAGTGTCAGGGGTGGAGTAAAGGTTGTCCAGCTTTTCTCTGTACTGGCTCTTGGCTGTTTTGTAAAAGTGACTGTGTGAAAAAGTGATTGCTGCCCCCCCCGGTTAAAACATAAATTAACTGTGGTTTATCACATCTTTGGAAAGCTGAGTCCCATTTCTCTAGCCACACTCAGGCCTGATTACTGCCACACCTGTTCTCAATCAAGAAATCACTGAAATAAGACCTGCCTGACAAAGTGAAGTAGACCAAAAGATCCTCAATAGCTAGACATCATGCTGCAATCCAAAAACATTCAGGAACAAATGAGAACCAAAGTAATTGAGATCTATAAGTCTGGAAAAGGTTATAAAGCCATTTCTAAAGCTTTGGGACTCCAGTGAACTACAGTGAGAGCCATTATCCACAAATGGTGAAAACATGGAACAGTGGTGAACCTTCCCAAGAGTGGCCGGCCGACCAAAATTACCCCAAAAGCATAGCGACGACTCATCCAAGAAGTCACAAAAGACCCCACAACAACATCCAAACAACTGCAGGCCTCACTTGCCTCAGTTAAGGTCAGTGTTCATGACTCCACCATAAGAAAGAGACTGGGCAAAAATGGCCTGCATGGCACAGTTCCAAGACGAAAACCACTGCTGAGCAAAAAGAACATAAAGGCTCGTCTCAGTTTTGCCAGAAAACATCTTGATGATCCCCAAGACTTTTGGAAAAATACTCTGTGGACTGACGAGACAAAAGTTGCACTTTTTGGAAGGTGTGTGTCCCATTACATCCGGCGTAAAAGTAACAGCATTTCAGAAAAGGAACATCATACCAACAGTAAAATATGGTGGTTGTAGTGTGATGGTCTGGGGCTGTTTTGCTGCTTCAGGACCTGGAAGACTTGCTGTGGTAAATGGAACCATGAACTCTGCTGTCTACCAAAAAATCCTGAAGGAGAATGTCAGGCCATCTGTTCGTGACCTCAAACTGAAGCGCACTTGGGTTCTGCAGCAGGACAATGATCCAAAACACACCAGCAAGTCCACCTCTGAATGGCTTAAGAAAAACAAAATAAAGACTTTGGAGTGGCATAGTCAAAGTCCTGACCTGAATCCAATTGAGATGCTGTGGCATGACCTTAAAAAGGCGGTTCATGCTCGAGAACCCTCCAATGTGGCTGAATTACAACATTTCTACAAACATGAGTGGGCCAAAATTCCTCCACAGCACTGTAAAAGACTCATTGCCAGTTATCGCAAAAGCTTCATTGCAGTTGTTGCTGCTAAGGGTGGCCCAACCAGTTATTAGGTTTAGGGGGAAATCACTTTTTCCACACAGGGCCATGTATTTTTGGATTTTTTTTCTCTCCTTAATAATAAACACCTTCATTTAAAAGCTGCATTTTGTGTTTTCTTGTGTTATCTTTGTCTAATATTTAAATTTGTTTGATGATCTGCAACATTTAAGTGTGACAAACATACAAAAAATGAGAAATCGGGAAGGGGGCAAACACTTTTTCACACCACTGTATATTGGATGACAATATAAAAACGTCTATCATTTCATAGAGTACGCTATCATTTATATCGTGATTTAAAATGCACATACTCCCTTTTCTTGAGCAAAGCTCCTCACACACTACATGTCAGCTCCTCGCCTCTCCAGCAAAGTGTGCGCAGCGGAAAAGTTGTGTGGTGGGTGGCTAGGCTTCAGTCTGGTGGGTTACTAGCTTGAAACTATCGGTTTGGTCAAATAGCTGCTACTCCTGTTTGCCAGGGATGTGGGACTGTTTTCCATCATGCTGCGTCAGACAGGATAGTCCGCTAACCTTGTTTTAATAGGAGGTAAGCAACGTTAACACCATGTGTAATTATAAAACAGCAAATGCTAAATGACGATGCTAAGTTGTGCTAACTGGAAACTGTAGCAGACCATTGGGCTTTTTTGGTTTAAATTACTGCTGAGTTTCTTAGTTTTGTCTGAAAAAAATTATTAAAGCTGCAAAAGTGCATGATGGTGGCACATACATGCAAAATAAATAATAAAGACATTAAAGCAGGTCGGAGGAGCGAGTTGGCTCTTAAAGGGCCTATATCATGCTATTTTAAGCCTTTCAGAGTAAACTATATGCATGTATGTGATAGTATACAGTGGGGCAAAAAAGTATTTAGTCAGCCACCAATTGTGTAAGTTCTCCCACTTAAAAGATGAGAGAGGTCTCCAATTTTCATCATAGGTATACCTCAACTATGAGGGACAAAATGAGGAAAAAAAAAATCCAGAAAATCACATTGTCTGATTTTTTTTTGGTCTTGCATGATTTTTTTTTTTTATTTAAGTTTTTGTAAAGGGTATACATGTCATTACAGCATTGCATTGTTTACATTTTCATCACATATTCCCCCTTTTGTTTTTTTGACAACATTGGAAAAAAATTATTACAACACCATTTTTTTAAGTGAAAGAAAAAGAGAAATTAAAAAAAGAACAAAAGAAAACAAAAAACCCCCCAAAAGAGCAGAAAAATAAAAGAGCATCTGAGTAGCGTTGGAACAAAGAGAGGTCCCATTATTGAAATGGTATTTGTCGGAGTCGGTCGGTGCACGCCATGAAGGCAACAGCATAGAACCTCTGCTCCCTGCACATTCATATTGAAAAAGCCCTTAAAACGCGAAAACCTATAGAACTACCAGCTCAAGACGATCAACTAAAAGGGCAATGGTAAAAGGCAAGTCAAAAACCAAGAAACAGGCTGAAACTACGGAGTTTGATACCGAAGAAACTGAAGCTAACGACGACAGCGTCGGTTTGGCTAGTGCTGGTGCCAGCAAAATGGAGGAAGACGACAGCATTGATTTGAAGGCGATACTGATGGAAATCAGGGACTTCAGGAAAGAAAATACACAACAGTCGAATGAAGTTAAAGCAGAAATCAGCAAGATTAATGCAAGACTCGAAACAGCGGAAGGACGCATTTTGGAAACGGAGGAACGAGTGGAAACAATAGAGGAGGTGATTACAGAGCTCGTGAAACTCCAGTCTAAGCTACAGGCCCAATTCACTGACCAAGAGGGGCGTTCTCGTAGAAATAATGTACGGATATATGGTGTGATTGAAAACGAAGAGAAAGGTGCTCCGACTATGATAGATTTTGTCGAAAATCTTCTGAGGGAAAAGCTCCTACTGCCCTCGACACTGGACTTGCATATTGAACGCGCACACCGCGCCCTGGCGGCAGTTCCCCCAGCCGGAGCACCACCTCGATCCATCATTGCACGCTTTACCAGTTACAAGAGCAAGGAAGAGGTGCTCAGGAAAACTTGGCAAATGAGGGGATTTCAGTGGAAGGGCAAACAGATTAACCTTGATCACGATTATGCACCCGACGTCCTCAAGCAGAGACAGACATACGCAGAGGCTAAAAAGATCCTAAAGCAACGAGGGATACGTTTCCAGACCCCGTTCCCAGCTAAACTCCGAGTGTTCTACCCAGACGAAACAAAACTTTATAACACCGCTGAAGATGCAACTAAAGACATGTTTGACAGAGGATTCCCAGTCACTGTCTACAAGCCACCGGAGACACTGATGGCACGGATTCAGAAAACAGCGTGGACCACTAAACGAAGGACAAGAGGAGAGCGACGCACACCGCTGGATCCGGGTCAGACTGGACCGTCATCAATAAAGGAGAAACTGCAACAATACAGAAGGGAATCCATGTAAAAATGCCAATATAAATCTGCTGTTCAATTTATAACCCAGTTGCAGGTAATCTGATTTAATGACTTATCCGTGGTTTATTTTATTTTATTTTTTTTTTTTTTATTTATTTATTTTTTTTTTTACATATACATGGTTTTTCTATTAAGAGATAATACAATAACTAAACACGAGAAATGAGTGAAACCTAAGACTTATTGCCAATCTAAATCAGCTGCCGGGAAATGGCTGTTCAGGCATAATATGGAGGAAAGGCGTGACGATGGACGCTCCACTAGAGGGCCCACCCTGACGCAAGTGGCTTACCCTCTTAAAGACTCACAACATCAGGTCTTACAGGGTTTGTTTTTCTTTAAACCCCACAAACGGAAATCCTGGTTTATTTCCTCAAATGTTTGTTATCGTTTTGTTTGGCTGCAGTTCAGAGCAGCACTGTTTGGACAAGTGGTATACTTATGTTTATTAATGAAGAGAAAAAGAAAAACAAATTATAGCCAACAATCAGACTATCAATGTCATCTCCTTTAATGTAAATGGAATTATCAGCCCACAAAAAAGGTCCAAAATACTCTCCAAACTCAAAAAAGAAAAGATACATGTGGCCCTTCTGCAAGAAACGCATGTATTAGACCAAGAACTCAAAAAGCTTAAACGAGGTTTTTATAAGTATGTCTATGGATCATCATACAAACCTGGCCACCGTAGAGGTGTTGCAATTCTCATTTCACGACAGATTTGTTTTGATTATTTATCTGACAAGAAGGATAAAGAGGGGCGATATATATTGGTAAAAGGAAAAATTGATGGCTCATTAGTAACTATTCTCAACATATACGCACCACCAGGAAGTAATTGGAATTTTTATAAACAGATGTTCGAAATGATGGTATCTGAAACTGAAGGAATGTTGATATGTGGAGGGGACATGAATGTACGGTTGTCAAAACTGGACAGTTCAAAGAATGACTCCGCACAAAAAAAATCAATAATAAAGAAAATAAACAGTATCATGAGTGAAACCGGAATTATCGATATCTGGAGAGATTTTAACCCTTCTGGACGCGATTATACACATTTTTCTGCCCCCCATTCTACATATTCGAGAATTGATTACTTCTTCACATTTAATAAAGACAGATATAAGATTAAAACAAGTGATATTGGCACAATTGATCTGTCAGATCACTCTCCAATATATTTATCTATCTGTATGAATGATACTCGCAAAACCACAACTTGGAAACTTAATTCCAACATTTTGAATGATTCAAAAATGAAAGAGAAATTAAAAGAAGAAATTGATGAATACTTTAAGGAAAATGATAATGGGGAAGTGTCACCATCCATTTTATGGGATGCTTTTAAAGCGGTTATAAGAGGCAAAATTATTGCCAGCACCTCTTTCATTAAAAAGCAAAAAAAAGAAAAACTCGAAAAATTACAAATGGATCTTAAGGAACTACAAAGACAACACAAAATTACTTTAAACAATGACAAACAATATGAAATAAAAAGATTACAAAAAGAAATTGATAACATATTCTGATGAAACGCAAAAAAAGCTTATCTATCTTAAACAAAATTATTATGAGGCTGGAGGGAAGTCAACGAAATGGCTAGCTTTTAAACTAAGAAAACAACAGGCTGATAACACAATTTATAGAATAAAAAATCCCAAAACTGGGATTACACATGATGATATTACAGAAATTCAGGAGAGTTTTGTAACCTATTACAAAGACCTTTACTCACAGCCTAAATTAAACAATGGTGACCACACTGAAATCTTTTTAAGTTCACTAAATCTCCCCGGTGTCACCGAACAGGAGAACAGTAACCTAACAAAAGAAATCACAAATAAAGAAATCAATGATGCAATTACAAGACTAAAACCACAAAAGCCCTGGCCCAGACGGCTACTCTGGTGAATGGTATAAGACCTACAGGGAGGAATTAATTCCAAGATTAAGGGAAGTGTGTAACTGGGTATTGAAAGGAGGGGATCCACCTCCCTCATGGAAAGAAGCGATTATCACTGTCATCCCAAAAGAGGGAAAAGATGAATTGAATTGTAGCCAGTATCGACCAATATCAGTCTTAAACTTAGACTACAAAATATACACGTCCATAATAGCAAAGCGACTTGACAATATTATACCCAGACTTATTAATCATGATCAAACTGGTTTTATCCGCCAGAGGCAGACTCAAGACAGTATTAGAAGGACCCTCCACGTTATACACCATATTAAAAAAAATAAGATTGAGGCATTGCTTATGGGTTTATATGCTGAAAAAGCATTTGACTCAGTGAGATGGGCATTTCTTTACAAAGTTTTGAATAAATTTGGATTTCACCATATAATCATTAAGGCCATCCAGGCAATTTACCACAAACCAACAGCCAAAATAAAAATAAATGGTAGTCTTTCAAAACCAGTCTCACTTGAAAGATCATGTCGCCAGGGCTGCCCCCTTTCACCAATTTTATTCACTTTATTTATTGAACCGCTTAGCCAATACATTAGACAAGATAATTTAATTGAGGGAATTGATATACATGGGGACATTCAGAAGATATCACTTTTTGCAGACGATGTCCTAATTTATTTAGGTCAACCAAAAATCTCTACCTAGATTGATGGAGATATTAGAGCAGTTTGGATCACTTTCAGGTTACAAATTAAATATTGAAAAAACACAAATTATGACCTTAAATTATCAACCCTCAATGGAGTTAAAAAATAAATACATTTTAAATGGGACAAAGACTCCATGAAATATCTTGGCGTGATATTAAGTAGAGACACTGGAAAGTTGTTTGAAAAGAATTATGGCCCATTAAATTCCAAAATAAAATCGGATTTAAGAAAATGGAGTCTAATACCAACTTTAGGACTAATTAATAGAATAGAATCAATAAAAATAAACATTTTACCCCGATTACTTTACCTTTTCCAAACTCTCCCAATTGAAGTGTCAAAACAACAACTTGTAGAATGGGACAAGTTGATTTCCCGCTATATATGGCTTGGGAAAAAACCTCGAATAAGATACAGTACATTACAACTGTCAAAGGACAGAGGTGGCTTATCTTTGCCATGTATGAGGGACTACTACTACTCTGCCCAATTAAGACCATTGGTTTGCTTAAGTGATCCAATGTTCAAATCTAGGTGGAAAGATATAGAGGAAAAAGCCACTAAGGGCCCTCCTATACAAGCAATGATAGCAGACAGGAAATTGCAATCACATTTGAAAGACCCGGATAATCCCTGGCTAAAATTCACTTTTAAGATTTGGAATGACGTAAGTAGAGAGAACAAACTAACCAAGACTGAAATGATGTTAAGATGGTGCGCTTACGACACAGAATTTTTACCAAACCGTAATGACACAAGATTTCAAAAATGGACGTCAATGGGACTCACTTCATACTTCACATTTAACCACAAGGGGGAGCTAGCAGACTTCCAAACCCTTAAATCAAAAAAGGGGCTAAATAACCAAGACTTTTTTAGGTACCTACAGTTGAGACATAGATATAATGAAATTATAAGGACCAAGACTGATAAGGAGGATAATAAAATTCTAAATATATTTCAAATGGCCTTTAGCACTACTACTGTTCAGAAAAATATAGCAAGATTTTATCAGGGACTTCAAGCAAACAAATCCACCAATACCCTATATATTAAGAAGAAATGGGAAAAAGAAACAGGATCAGCAATAGATGATAGCGACTGGGAATCATTATGTACAGTGCAATGGAAAAATACTTATTCAACTATTTGGAGGGAATTTGGATGGAAAAATTTAATTTGTTTCTTTATCACCCCAGTCCAAAAAAAACCACCAAAATTTAGGCACCGGTTGTTGGAGACTATGTGGAAATGAGGCTAATCATTATCATGTATTCTGGGCCTGCCCAAAAGTTACCCCATTTTGGAAAGACACATAAGTGCCTGGAAAAGGTTTTTTCTACCCATGTCCCCTTTGACTTCCTGTACATGTTTTTAGGTTTGGAAATTCCTAACATAGCCTCATTTGCAGATAAATATTTAATGAGAATTGTACTATTGTCAGCAAAGAAAGTCTTAATGAGAAAATGGCTCCAAACAGACATACCAAAAATTCAGGATTTACATGATATGGTATACCAGATATTTATGATGGAAAGGATTACCATGTCTTTACGACTACAAAGAGATAAATTTGATAAATACTGGCTTAAATGGACCCAATATACAGGAAATCAAAGGAGAGACTTTAAGTAATCTATCCCATTGAAGGGAAGAAAAGAGCAAAACCGAAAAATTTAATACCACTTGTCCACTGTTCAGTTTATTTGTCTACATGTTATTTTTTATACTGCAAAAAAAAACAAAAAAAAAACAAACCTTATGGGAAGATTAATCGAGGGCATTTTCTTGTGTATTACTTTTTATTTACCTTTCCTTTGTAATAAAGTACTGCTCTCAATGTAAACAATCTGACCAAGATCACCAATAAAACTATAATTGAAAAAAAAAAAAAAGAAATGGTATTTGTCAAAGATTAGATCTGATGGAAGACACATATGCGTTCCAGGGTTGCCAAAAGTTCAAGAACCCATCCATGTCCTGTCTCAGTGCAAATGTCAACTTTTCCATCGAATAAATGTCCTGAATCACGTTAATCCAATCTTCAGGTGTAGGACAGTCTTTCGACATCCATTTTTTTGTTAGAGCTTTTTTACTTGCCAATATTAAAACCGTGAATAAGTATTTTTCTCCTCGTCTTTCCAGTGATTCCGGTAGTAAACCCAAATACAAAGTTACAAAAGAAAAGGGAACTGTTACTTTGAAAATTTTCCCCAATATTGTCTGTACATTGGTCCAATATTGGTGGATAACTGGGCATGACCAAAACACATGAAAATGATTTGCAGTCTTTTCACCACACAAGCGCCAGCAATTCAACCCTTTACGAGTGAATGTTTTGTGCAGGTGTTCTGAAAAATCTTACCAAATTTTTCCATTCAAATTCTCTCCACAGCAGGGATGAAGTACTTTTCCATTGTTGTTTATTTAGCTTTTCCCATATTTCCAGTTGTAAAGTGAAATTCCCCTTTTCTTCCCATCTCTCTTTTATATATGATGTGTTGTCTCCTTTTAAGTCTTGAAGACCATGGTATATTTTAGAAATGTATCTGATCCCTGGGATCCCTTTATATGCCATTAAGAAGACCTTCAGAACACCTGACTGGGCCCTTTCCAAATCCTCCTTTTTAAGTATTTTGTTTATGTGGTGTCTAAGCTGAAAGAACCTGTAAAGGTCTTGATTTACTAGACCTTGTTTTTTCAAATCTTCAAAACTTCTTAAAGTTTGCCCTTTAAAAAAATCGTAATATTTTATCAGTCCGTTCTCTTTCCACTTTTTAAATCTAGTGTCTGTTTTATTAGGAGTAAAGTCCTGATCACAGGAAATCCATTGCAATAGTCGATAGGGTTCTTTAGTTTGATTCTCTCTGACTATCTTAAACCAAATTTTTAGCGGGGTCTCTATCCACGGGTTAGTGTTATTCAAAAGTTTAGGTAAGGCATTGTTCCCTATTATAACCTGTAGGGGAATGTCACTTGATATGTGGCATTCCATCTCCTTCCATTGTGCAGTGTAGACTGGGTTACATATCTCTAAAGTTTTAACTTGTGCGGCTTTAAAATAGTCCCCGATATTTGGCAGCACGAGCCCACCTTTGTCTTTGTTTAGCTGTAGGGTTCTATATCTGATTCTAGGTCTCTTGCCCTGCCATATGAATCTTGAGATCCTTCTGTTCAGTTCTTGCCATGTTTTTTTGGGAGGTTCTACCGGTATTTTTTGGAAAAGGTATAGAAGACGTGGAAGTATATTCATTTTGACTGCTTCAATTCTTTGTGCAGTACCCAAGAATGGTATCATATTCCATCTTGCTAGATCAGATTTTATTTTTGCCATCAGTGGATCATAGTTTAGCGTTATAATTTTGTTGAGTTGTTTCAGGATATTGACCCCCAGATATTTCATAGATTCCATCTCCCAGTTAGTTTTGAATTTGCTTAGTAAATATTGATTTGGGTCATAGTTGAATGCTAAAACTTGGGTTTTATGCATGTTTAATTCGTACCCCGATAAATCTCCATACTCTGAAAAAACTGAGATTAGTTCTGGAAAAGAGGTGTCCGGCTGCCCCAGGTATATTAAAATGTCATCAGCAAAGAGTGCTATTTTATGTTCCTTCTGACCAAGTGTAATACCTTGAATTTTTTGATTCTGTCTTATCCATTGGCTCAGAGGTTCTATGAAGATTGCAAAGAGCAGTGGAGACAAGGGGCAGCCCTGACGACATCCTCTTTCCAGTTCAAAAGATGATTATAATTTACCGTTAATCCTTATTTTAGCTGTTGGTTTTTTTATATAATGCCTGGATAGCTCTAATGAAGTTATGAAAATTGAAACTGGATAAGATTTTACATAGGAAAGACCAGTCAACCGAATCAAATGCTTTTTCAGCATCTAATCCCAATATGGCTGCATTTAAATTATATTTTTTTATATGATGAATTATGTGTAAAGTGTGTCTAATGCTATCTTGTGTCTGTCTTTGTCTTATAAAACCTGTTTGGTCTAAATGAATTAAGTCTGTCAGTATATTTTCTAACCTTTTGGCAAGGATAGCGGTAAAAAGTTTATAGTCCTGATTTAACACACTGATTGGTCTGTAGTTGGAGCAGTCTACTTTATCCTTTTCAGGTTTAGGTATGACTGCAATGACTCCTTCTCTCCAGGAGGGGGGGATTTCCCCTGTGTGGAGGACATAGTTAAATGTTTTCAGGAGGAGAGGAGATAGTTGCTGTTTAAAGGTTTTGTACCACTCTGCTGTATAGCCATCTGCTCCTGGGGATTTGTTAGCTTTAAGTTTCATAATTGCTTTTTCTAATTCTTTAGGTTGTATTTCTGACAGTTTTTTATTTTGTGACTCAGTAAGTTAAGGAAGATTTAATGTATTTAGGAAGACTTCGGATGCGTTTTTGTGTTTTTTGCGGGAGTACAAGTTCTTGTAGTAATTCTCGAAGCTTTTAAGAATTTCCTGAATTCTAAATTTTATTTCCTTTGATACTGGGTCTCTGATTTTGTAGATTGCTCTCTCCGTTTGTTGTTTCCTCAATTTATAGGCTAGTAATTTTGCCGATTTGCTGCCTGCTTCATAGTATTTTTGTTTCAGAAATGTAAGTTTCTTCTGGATTTCTATTGTGTAGATCTCATTTATTTGTTTTTTAATTTCTTTAATTTTGAGCGAGTCATCAGAATGAGTGTTGTCTTTGTGCTCTTTTTCTAGTTTCTTAAGTTCTGACTCTAATGTGATTAGTTTTTCTCGTCTCAGTTTCTTTTGGAGTGCCAGTTTTGCGATAATCTTTCCCCTTATTACAGCTTTGCATGCGTCCCACAGTATTAAAGGGGATACTGTCACACGTGGCTCTAGGGAGCCACGCAATAAGAGAGCTAAGGGCGAGCCAGTAAGTTGTGATGTTTATTGGTGACAGGGGTAAGGGATGAGGAAAGCACAGATGCTCATACACAGTTACACTCATGGGCAGTACAGCAACAGAGTTAACAGTTAACAAGGTGGCGCTCCCAAGTGATTCGTTAAGACAAGTAGAGGGCTTGCGCCGGACATGGGGGCACAGAGGCACAAATACTTCTTACAGGAAAACACTTACGAGAGACGCTGGATGATGAGACAAGGGCTGGCACCAGACGAAGGGGCTCCAGCCTAGTAGTGCTTATGTCGCAGCCCCGAATGATCGAAGCTGTTCCTCTTTATACTCATTAGCAGCGCCCCAGCTGATGAGGATTAATTGGCCCCAGCCGTCCCGTGACACTGACAGCTGGGAACCAGCTGAGGCGCTGCCCAATGAGAGGCAGGGATAAAAAGAGCATGGGCTGAGCGCCGAGCTGGCGTCTCACCCCATGGTGACAGAGCCTCCCCCTCACGGTCGGGCTCCCGAACGACCAGGAACATCCCAGACCCCCCCCCCCCCCCCACCTAGGGTGGGCGGAAGGGAGGCAGGACCGGAGGGGAAGATG
This sequence comes from Pholidichthys leucotaenia, assembly GCA_020510985.1. Lineage (NCBI taxonomy): Eukaryota > Metazoa > Chordata > Actinopteri > Cichliformes > Pholidichthyidae > Pholidichthys > Pholidichthys leucotaenia. The sequence goes on from CM035836.1 coordinate 399,161,086, forward strand.
CAAAGGGAAGGACAAAAAAAACCCAATAGACCAATGTAGGGCAGCAGGGCAGAGAAAAAAAAAACCCAAATACAATACCCTACGTCACAGGGAAAAAGATTAACCCAGAGCACAGTTGGGGAGAAAACTGAGTTAGGACACAGGTAGGGAAAATACTAAATATGACTACAGACAACACACAAATAACGTGTAGATCGGGGCAAAGAAAGAAAACCAAAAACCCACCAAAAAGGTGGCAGGAATGAATAAAGCAATCACAGAGTATGGTTAAGGGGAACAAAACACACTACTCCATAATGCACCAACAAGACAAAGGTCAGGACAAAAAATGATGAAAGACGCTGTGCATGGATAATAAAGAAAACAAAATACACAGCACTGAATATATAAAAGATCACCTAAAGAAACACAGGTGACAAGGACAAATGGGTAATAATGAAGTACGGTTAAGTGGGAACGAAACATTATTTCAAACAATAACACACACAGTCAATGTTAAAGTCAGGGCTAGGGAAGGCCCCCCACGAGGATAATAAGACAGAATGGGGTGATCACAGAGTATGGTTGAACAGGAAACCACACACATACTCCATGATGCACCGACGAGGCCAAGGCTAAGGTAAGGATGAATGAAAACGCTGAGTAAAGATAAGAAAATGCAATACACAGCGCAATACATAAGGTGAGTCACCAAGAGGAAAAAAAGGTGACAGGGTAACAGGATAACAAGATAAAAATGCTGAGTATGGTTAATAAAAAAAAACCACAGCACAAAAACATATATATTCCCCTAATGGACAAAGAAACTACACCCGAGTGACCTCAATAATAATAAAAGAAGTAAAGGACACCCGAGGAGACGGCAGGCAGAGTCCAAAACGGCCGGAATTGTTCTGGTAATCTCCCCGCCCATTGTCCAGTTGGCAACCCGGGGAAGAGACAATGTTCGGGCGGCCAAGTCCAAACCCAAGTTCCAAGAAACTAGGCCACCGGTAGCCGTGCCAGGCCACCCAGCAACAATACAGCTCGTTGGGAGGTTGGACCAGCTCGCCGAACCAGAAGACTTGCAGGTCGAGCCGTCGACCCGCGTCACTCAACCACCAGGACCGTTGAGACGGGCGAAGGGTCAGAGCGGACCTCGGAGGAAGAGGCTTAGGGGAGAGCCGATGATGAGGTAGACGAGCGTCAGGCTGCAGGGGAACAGCCACCTCCCCACCGGACCTGGACAACACTGGGGTGGCACCCGCGTCTGACCCCGATTGGGTCTTAGGCGAACCCACGCTGAACGCCGCTGGAGCAGCACCCGCATCGGACCCCGATTGGGTCTTGGGCGAATCCACGTCGAGCACCGCTGGAGCAGCACCCACGACGGACCCCGACTGGGTCGGCACCGCACCAGAACCGACCTCCAACACTGAACCTGGACCCCACAGCACCACGAGGAACGGCAACTCCTCGCCGGCGACCCTGGAAGAAGGGTCAGAGAAGAAGACAGAACCGGGGTCAGGATCACCGGCAGCGCCAGAACCCGGCGGAACGAGCTCTGATGCAGCGGGCGGCTGCACCCGGCTCATCCCCCCTCGAGACAGGCTAAAGTGCTCAGAGAAATAGAGGGAGAAAAGAGAGAGGAGCACTCGCCTGATCTCGGGTTCCGACGCCGTCCAGGACTGCGAAGATCCAGGATCCGTTGTCCGGAGGTCGTTGTCAGGCTCCCATTCGGCTGCGTCGGGCCCCGCAGCCAGGACGATGGTCAGCGCAGCTTGAGGTTCCTCCAGCGCAGGTAGCCACGCCGACAGTCCACGCGGCGTGATGGTAGGAGAACCTCGTCCTGCTGGACCGAACCGCACCTCCGTGGAGACCCGGGGACGCTTGGTTGTCGGCACAGACTCCACACAGCAGTCGGTCTTCCTCCTCCGCCCACAACGTAGCTGCGGAACCGCAGGCCCTCTCCTCGTCCCACCACGTTGACCCGGAGCCGGGGAGCGCTCGGCGGAGAGAGACACAGAGGATGCAGAATTAAAGGCACAGGTTACAGCAGGTGGTGGGAGTTCAGGGAGCTGCGAACCCCGAATTCCACCTCCAGGAGTGTGACAGAGCAAATCATTAAACTGATGTAAATAAACTGAGACTTGCCTGCCTCCTGGAGGTTGGGTGGAGCCTGCTGCGGTGAACATTGCTTCCTCCTCTCCCCGCCAGGCGATAACGGAGGACCCCCTGGGAAATCGTCTGGGGACTGCTCGAGTTGTCTCCAGGAGAGGGCTCACCAGGCCGGGATTCCAGGCACACACAGCAGTCGGGGAGCGTGTCGAGGAGGAGGGGGTAACGGCCGGGGTGAGCCAGCCCGAATGCCCTGGAGTGACAGCGGGGGAATGAGGCTCAGGGAACGAGGCTGTAAAATCTCCACACTGACGAGGCGAAAAGGTGACAGCTGCGTGGGAGGAGAGGTCCTGGTGGAAGCCCAGAACTGGATCCGGACGGGGTTCATGCTGAGGTGACTTGGCGAAGTGATGACGGCTATTCCCAGGGGACGAAGCGAGGGGGGAACCCAGGAATCGCCGCTCCTGAGCAGAGACCGAGGCGAGGAAGGCGTTGAGCTCGGGAAAGCTTCGCTGCCCTGGAGTCCTCTCCACCAATCTCACTGCCGCCGCCACGTGCCTGCAGATGGTGAATGGATGCACAGCGGGGATTGCGTCAGCTGCTCGGTTCCAGACGTAACTGCTGTCAGCTGCGGCTCCATGGGGGGAATCCCGAGTGACATGGTGCAGAACGGGGGCAGCCCTCTGGGTGGCGCGAACTCCCGGGCTGGAATGGCAGCAGGAACGGGGTCCCGAAGCGGGGGGCAACGTCATCCACTTCGGCGTTCTGCCGGAGTTTCCATCCAACCCGTGGACTCCTGGACTGGAATGGCAGCAGGAACGGGGTCCCGAAGCGGGGGGCAACGTCATCCACTTCGGCGTTCTGCCGGGGTTTCCATCCAACCCGCGGAGCTTCTCTCGCTGTGTGACCATGGCATCAATCCTGGCACTGACCTCGAGATGGAATTACGAACGAGGGTGACAGTCCAGGAGATCCTCAGCACGGCCCGGATGCCAGCGTCTCGAATTGGAGGCGTCGTGCAGGGTGAAGAGCGTCCTGTTGACAGCCCCCGAGATGGACCTCAGCTCGTCGCCCTGGCGTCGGGAGTGACTCCTGGGAAACGGCATGCTAACGGCGCTAACACCCAGACAGGAAGGTACAAGTCCAAACCATTTATGGCCGCCAGCAACTCGTTCTGGCTGCGACATACTGTCCCACGTGGCTCTAGGGAGCCACGCAATAAGAGAGCCAAGGGCGAGCCAGTAAGTTGTGATGTTTATTGGTGACAGGGGTAAGGGATGAGGAAAGCACAGATGCTCATACACAGTTACACTCATGGGCAGTAAAGCAACAGAGTTAACAGTTAACAAGGTGGCGCTCCCAAGTGATTCGCTAAGACAAGTAGAGGGCTTGCGCCGGACATGGGGGCACAGAGGCACAAATACTTCTTACAGGAAAACACGAGAGATGCTGGATGATGAGACAAGGGCTGGCACCGGACGAAGGGGCTCCAGCCTAGACTACTAGGCTTATGTCGCAGCCCCGAATGATCGAAGCTGTTCCTCTTTATACTCATTAGCAGCGCCCCAGCTGATGAGGATTAATTGGCCCCAGCTGTCCCGTGACACTGACAGCTGGGAACCAGCTGAGGCGCTGCCCAATGAGAGGCAGGGATAAAAGGAGCATGGGCTGAGCACCGAGCCGGCGTCTCACCCCATGGTGACAGATACTTCTCCATTATCATTTTCTTCCAAATATCTGAGAATATCTGATTCCAATTCATCTTTCAGTGGTCCTTTCAGCACATTTGAATTTAACCTCCAAGAAAATGTATTATTATTTGTGTATTTTTGGATATTGAAGTCCATATAGATTGGACTGTGGTCAGAGAGATCCATCAGTCCTATTTTACATGTTTTTACTCTTCCAATGTCTCTATTAAACATAAAAAAAAATAGTCAATCCTTGAGTATGATGAATGTGGTGGCAAGTAAAATGTATAATCTTTTACACTGGGGTTGAATTCCCTCCACGCATCACAGATTCCCATTTCTTTTAGTAGCATCTGAGTTTTTCTACTTTGAGTGTTATTTTGATGTGGAGAATTACCTGATGCATCCCAGTATGGATTCAGTCTTAGATTGAAGTCTCCACCACATATCACTAAACCTTGGGCTTTAGTTATCATTACGTCAAATACATTTTTATAAAATTCCCATGCCCCTGGAGGTGCATATACATTCAACAGGGTGATATCTTCTCCCTCTAGCCAACCAAGTACCATGCTAAATCTCCCTTCTTTATCTTTGTGTTCTGATTTTTTTTCAAATATAATTTTGGTTGAGATCAATGTCGCTACCCCCCTCCTCCTCCCTGACTTATATGAAGATGAAGAGATCAGTTTAAACCCTTGTCTATTAAGTTTAGTGTGCTCCAAGTCTGTTTGGTGGGTTTCCTGTAAAAATATTATTCCTGCTTTGTCTTTTTTCATTTTGCCAAGAATCTTGGATCTTTTAACTGGATTCAGGATCCCTTTTACATTATATGAGATTATTTTGGTTACACCCTGTTTCTCCATTGTATTGTCTTATTTAGTATAACCGTGTAGTGGCCCTCTTTTATGCTACTCAGAAACTGAAAGAACATTAAGAACATAAAAAACATTGAGAACATAGTATATAAAACTTTAAAACAAAAAACTGTCAAAAGATCTTCCTGACCTGAGGTCTTTTTAGTGACCTTAGTAGAGCCTTGATGGTGTGTTGGCTCTGAGGGAATTTCCTCAAACTTTGTTACATGTTGAGGACCCTCTCTTAACCCTGTAAGTTGTCCCATGTTCTTAACGTGAGTTTCAGATCCCAATCCGAACTTGTAATGATTTTTTTTTTTTTTTTAATGCCGATACCCTATGAAACTGTGCGCAACCTCCCACCACCATCACAGCAAACAACCACGTTAATACAGTATTTGTTAGTGTGGAGAGTTTATGTGGTTCATTGTCACATTTCTATTTTAACAATTTTTTTTTTTTAAATACTTATTTGTTTCTAATATGATGACTGTTCCATGAAATGTTTTACCACTTCATACTTGCTGATTCTGCATCTCCTTTAATGTTTGTTACCTTGTAGGAGGAGGGTTGGATGCGCAGATTGATTAAAAATATCGTTATTCCCTCCTGAAAGCATTCAGTTTTTCCTTATAGCCCTGGCGCTGGGTTTCCCACTGCTGGCCCGTGGATTTTGAGGGTCTCTGTGTGGACCACGTTTGAGCCTTGATTCTTTCGATCGGATCTGCTGCGGGTTTATACACCGTTACCGGAAGCCCTCTTCTCGCCATATCCCTGGTTGCTTCTTCTGCCGAGTTGTAGAGACACGTCTCTTACCTGTAAAAAACCCGCAGCTTCGCCGGAAATGGAGTTTGAAAGCGCAGTTTCTTCTCTCTTAGTACCTTTTTAGCGTCGTCGTATTCCCGATGCTTTTTAAGGACCTCCGGGGCGTAGTCATGCTCCACAAAAACTTTTCTTTCTTGGTGCATAAATCCTTTTTTCTGCCAAGCCAGTCTCAAAACCTCTTCTTTTGTTCTGAAGTTGGAAAACTTCACCACCACCGATCGCGGGGGGGCTTCCGCCGACGGCCTTGGGGCTAATGAACGGTGCGCCCTTTCTAGTTTCAAATTGGTGGATTAGGGAATTTCCAACTTCTCTCTCAGTATGGTTTCCACGCATGCAGCCAATGTGGTGAAACCGTCCTCAACTCCTTCTTTCAGACCATGAATTCTTATGTTGTCCCTTCTTAGTCTTCCTTCCTGGTCAGTTAGCTTAGCCTCCAGTCTTGTCTGTCGTTTGAGTAATTCCAGCGTGGTTTCTTCCAGCCCTTTTACTCTTTTCTCTGCTTCCATGATTCGGGCCTCAGCCTGGTCCAGTCTGTTGTTTGTCCTTTTTATTTCGTCTTTAATTTCACGAAATTCGGCCCAACACTCTCGGCGAAATTCTCTTAATTCTTGAAGTACCGTTTTTAAGCTAACCGTGTTGCTAGCCTCATTCAGCTCCTCTATTTCCGAGTGGTTGTTGTCCTCCAGGTCAGATTCTCCAGCCGATGTGTGTCTTGGCCTGGTAAATGTCGATCTCTTCTGTTTTCCTTTAGGCATAATGACTTTGTCTTTTGATTTTCACTCTTCCATAAATCCGTTAAATCTGATTTTCATGGTATTTTCACGGATGGGGTCTGGGAGCTTCAGTGTTAAGCTGCTATCACCATGGTGTCTAGACCGGAAGTCACATTGTCTGATTTTTAAAGAATTTATTTGCAAATTATGGTGGAAAATAAGTATTTGGTCACCTACAAACAAGCAAGATTTCTGGCTCTCACAGACCTGTAACAACTTCTTTAAGAGGCTCCTCTGTCCTCCACTCGTTACCTGTATTAATGGCACCTGTTTGAACTCGTTATCAGTATAAAAGACACCTGTCCACAACTTCAAACAGTCAGACTCCAAACTCCACTATGGCCAAGACCAAAGAGCTGTCAAAGGACACCAGAAACAAAATTGTAGACCTGCACCAGGCTGGGAAGACTGAATCTGCAATAGGTAAGCAGCTTGGTGTGAAGAAATCAACTGTGGGAGCAATTATTAGAAAATGGAAGCCATACAAGACCAATGATAATCTCCCTCGATCTGGGGCTCCACGCAAGATCTCACCCCGTGGGGTCAAAATGATCACGAGAACGGTAAGCAAAAATCCCAGAACCACATGGGGGGACCTAGTGAATGACCTGCAGAGAGCTGGGACCAAAGTAACAAAGGCTACCATCAGTAACACACTACGCCGACAGGGACTCAAATCCTGCAGTGCCAAACGTGTCCCCCTGCTTAAGCCAGTACAGAAAGAATGCTGAGTTGCATCCAAAGAACACCATACCTACTGTGAAGCATGGGGGTGGAAACATCATGCTTTGGGGCTGTTTTTCTGCAAAGGGACCGGGACGACTGATCCGTGTAAAGGAAAGAATGAATGGGGCCATGTATCATGACATTTTGAGTGAAAACCTCCTTCCATCAGCAAGGGCATTGAAGATGAAACATGGCTGGGTCTTTCAGCATGACAATGATCCCAAACACACCACCCAGGCAACGAAGGAGTGGCTTCGTAAGAAGCATTTCAAGGTCCTGGAGTGGCCTAGCCAGTCTCCAGATCTCAACCCCATAGAAAATCTCTGGAGGGAGTTGAAAGTCCGTGTTGCCCAGCGACAGCCCCAAAACATCACTGCTCTAGAGGAGATCTGCATGGAGGAATGGGCCAAAATACCAGCAACAGTGTGTGAAAACCTTGTGAAGACTTACAGAAAACGGTTGACCTCTGTCATTGCCAACAAAGGGTATCCATCCATCCATCCATCTTCTACCGCTTTTCCGGAGGTCCGGGTCGCGGAGGCAGCAGTTCAAGCAGAGAAGCCCAGACTTCCCTCTCCCCAGCCACCTGCTCTAGCTCTTCAGAGAAGATACCAAGGCGTTTCCAGACCAGCTGGGAGACATAGTCTCTACACCGAGTCCTGGGTCTGCCCCGGGGTCTCCTCCCAGTGGGACGTGCCCGAAACACCTCAGGTGGGAGGCGTCCAGGAGGCATCCTAATCAGATGCCCATACCACCTCAACTGACTCCTTTCAATATGGAGTGGCTCTACTCTGAGCCTCTCCCGGATGACTGAGCTCCTCACCCTCTCTCTGAGGGTGAGTCCAGCAATCCTACGAAGAAAGCTCATTTCAGCCGCTTGCATCCGCGATCTTGTTCTTTCGGTCATTACCCAAAGCTCGTGACCATAGGTGTGAGTGGGAACGTAGATTGACTGGTAAATTGACAGCTTTGCCTTAGAACTAAACTCCCTCTTCACCACAACAGACCGGTACAACGTCCGCATCACTGCAGATGCTGCTCCAATCCGTCTGTCAATCTCTCACTCCATTTTCCCCTCACTCGTGAACAAGACCCCAAGATACTTAAACTCCTCCACTTGGGGCAGGAGCCTGTCCCCAACCCAGAGAGGACAATCCACCTTTTTCCGGCTGAGGACCATGGACTCGGACTTGGAGGTGCTGATTCTCATTCCAGCCGCTTCACACTCAGCGGCAAACCGTCCCAGTAAGAGCTGTAGGTCATTGCTGGATGAAGCCAACAGGACAACATCATCTGCAAACAACAGAGATCCTGTGGTCACCAAGCATGACACCCTCCATTCCCTGGCTGCGCCTAGAAATCCTGTCCATAAAAATTATGAACAGGATCGGTGACAAAGGGCAGCCCTGGTGTGGAGTCCAACTCTCACTGGGAATGACTCCGACCGAGTGTTGGCAATACGAACCAAACTCTCACAACGGTCGTACAGAGACCGAATAGCTCGTAACAACAAGCCCGATACCCCATACTCCCGAAGCACCCCTCACAAAAAACCACGAGGGACGCGGTCAAATGCCTTCTCCAAGTCCACAAAACACATGTCAACTGGTTGGGCAAACTCCCACAAACCCTCAAGAATTCTCGAGAGGGTAAAGAGCGGGTCCGATGTGCCACGGCCAGGACGAAAACCACATTGCTCCTCCTGAATCCGAGGTTCGACCAACGGCTGGACTCTTCTCTCCAGTACCTTGGCATAGACCAGTGGTCCCCAAACTACGGCCCGCGGGCCGGATACGGCCCGCCTCCACATTTGGCCCGGCCCCCTGAACAATACCAGAGACGCATTATGATTTTTTTTTTCCCCAGTCTGGCCACGCGATTGAGACTAATACACGCATAGAACGTGACATTCTATTCCACCCTTCTGCAGTCTGTGCCCGTATCTGAAACCCCCCCCCCCTCAGAAAAAAAAAATAATCCTAGACTCACCCGTCAAATAAAACGGAATAATGGCGAAAAGGTTAGTTAAGAGAAAAACTGATTCAGAATGCAGGGTATTTAACCTGCAGTGGACAAACAATTATTTTTTTGTTCAATGCAAAGAAAAGGCTGTTTGTCTCATCTGTCAAGAGGCTGTGGCAGTATTCAAAGAATACAATCTGCGCCGACACTATGAATCCCGTTACAAAGACAAGTATGACAGCTTGCAAGGCCAAATGCGAGCAGACAAACTCTCAAAGCTAAAAAGTGGACTGTTAGCTCAGCAGAATACATTTGTACGCCAAGCTCAGCTGAACCAGTCATCCGTTCGGGCCAGCTTTCAGGTTGCTCAACTGATAGCAAGCAGCGGTAAACCTTTCACTGATGGAGAATTTGTCAAGAAATGTTTGAATGCTGTCGCAGAGGAGGTGTCCCGAGAAGAAAGATGTCTTTAATGCCGTGAGTCTGTCGGTGAGTACAATCACCAGACGCATTGAAGAAATCGGGGGTAATGTATATGCCCAGCTGCAGCAGAAGACGAAAGAATTTGACTTTTTTTCCATTAGCACTGGATGAGAGCATGGACGTGCAGGACACAGCGCAGCTGCTCATTTTTATTCGTGGAGTTAGCGCAAACTTTGAAATGTGTGAGGAGCTGGCAGCCCTCCGAAGTCTCAAAGGGACTACGACGGGGGAGGATATGCTCATATGAGTCATTTAAGTAAGAGATTCTGCTCTGACAACTAAGCTGACCTTTTACTTGTTAAGATTGTGTACGGCACAACAGAAAGTTAATGTTCCATGGACTTTTTTTTCTGTGAAGAACCCAGAGAGGGTTATTTGGTTATTATTTATTTCATAAATAGTGTTATTTATTTCATTAATAGTGTTATTATTTATTTTCTGACTTTTTTTCCTGTGAAGATCCCTGAAAGGGTTATTAATGTTTGGTTATGTGTGGCTTTCTGGAAAACAATAAATGTTTATGTTTAGGCACCCCTGCGATCGTCACACTTTTTCTGTTACAAACTGACCCCGGCCCCCCATCAGAGAAGGCAAAAGTTATGTGGCCCTCACAGGAAAAAGTTTGGGGACCCCTGGCATAGACCTTCCCAGGGAGGCTGACGAGAGTGATCCCTCTAAAGTTGGAGCACGCCCTCCGGTCCCCTTTTTTGAAGAGAGGAACCACCACCCCGGTTTGCCATGCCAAAGGCACTGCCCCCGACCTCAACACAATATTGCAGAGGCGTGTCAACCATGACAGCCCAACAACATCCAGGGCCTTGAGGTACTCAGGGCGAATCTCGTCCACCCCCCGGGGCCCGGCCACCAAGAAGATTTTTAACCACCTTGGCAACCTCAGCCCCTGTGATAGGCGAGTCATCCCCCTCGTCCCCAAACCCTGCTTCCTCTGTGGAAGGTGCATCAGTGGGATTGAGGAGATCCTCAAAGTATTCCTTCCACCGCCCGACGATATCCCCAGTCGAAGTCAACAGTGTCCCATCCACACCATACACAGTGTGGACAGGGAGCTGCTTTCCCCTCCTGAGCCGCCGGACAGTTTGCCAGAATCTCTTCGAGGCCGACCGAAAGTCTTGTTCCATGGCCTCACCGAACTCCTCCCATACCCGGGTATGGGAGGAGTTCAGCACCCCCTCGTGGACTGTCACCTTATCGTGGTGGGGGGTTTTGCGTGCCCCAGTGATCCCAGGCGCTATGTTGTCTGGGGCAATTTGCCTCTGATAGGGTCACCCAAGACAAACTGGTCCTGGGTGAAGGGCCAGACTAAGAACGATCCAACAGACTCATGATAAATTCTATGTCAAGGATTCAGTGTACCCCGCCCGGTATGGGGTTACCGGGGCCCCACCCTGGAGCCAGGCCTGGGGGAGGGGTTCGAAGGCTAGCGTCTGGTGGCTGGGTTTCCACCCATGGGACCCGGCCGGGCTCAGCCCGAAGGAGTTACATGGGTCCGCCCTCCAGTGAGCTCACCACCTGCAGGAGGGATCATGGGGGTCCGCTGCTATGTGGATTAGGTGGCGGTCAAAGGCGGAGACCTTGGCGGACTGATCCCAAGCTTTCTAAACTGGCTTTTGGTACGTGGAATGTCACCTCTCTGGTGGGGAAGGAGCCTGAGCTGGTATACGAGGTTGAGAGATACCGGCTAGATATAGTCGGCCTCACCTCAACACACAGCTCCGGTTCCGGAACCAGTCTCCTGGAGAGGGGCTGGAGCTTGGCCTTTTCTGGAGTTGCCTCGGGCGAGAGGCGACGAGCAGGGGTGGGTATTCTTGTATCCCCCCACCTTGCTGCCTCTATATTGGAGTTTTCCCCAGTGGACGAAAGGGTTGCTTCCCTGCGCCTTCGGGTTGGGAAACGGGTCCTGACCATCATTTGTGCCTATGCACCAAATGATGTTTCAGAGTACCCACCCTTTTTGGAGTCTGTGACTGGGGTGCTGGAGGGTGCTCCTCTTGGAGACTCCATTGTCCTACTGGGGGACTTCAATGCGCATGTGGGCAACGACAGTGAAACCTGGAGGAGAGTGACTGGGAGGAACGGCCTGCCCGATCTGAACTTCTGTGCAAACTTCTGTGCTAACCACAGTTTGTCCATAACGAACACCATGTTCAATCATAAGGGTGTCCATATGTGCACCTGGCACCAGGACACCCTAGGTCACAGATCCATGATCGATTTCGTTATTGTGTCATCAGACCTGCGACCGTATGTCTTGGACACCTGGGTAAAGAGAGGTGCAGAGCTGTCAACTGATCACCACCTGGTGGTGAGTTGGATCCGATGGCAGGGGAGTAAGCCATTCAGACCTGGTAGACCCAAACGTATAGTGAGGGTGTGCTGGGAACGTCTGGCTGAGGCCCCTGTCCGGGAGGTCTTCAACTCCCACCTCCGGAAGAACTTCAACCACATTCCGAGGGAGTCTGGAGACATGGTGTCTGAATGGACCATGTTCTCCACCTCTGTTGTTGAAGCGACGGCCCAGAGCTGCGGCCGCAAGGTGGCCGGTGCATCTCGTGGTGGCAACCCCCGAACCAAGTGGTGGACACCAGTGGTGAGGGGGGCCATTAAGCTGAAAAAAGAGTCCTATCAAGCTTGGTTGGCTTGTGGGACTCCCGAAGCAGCTGAGGCGTACTGGCAGGCCAAGCGGAGTGCAGCTCGGGTGGTTGCTGAAGCAAACAAAAGGTATATAACAAAGTATTTTTTTTTTTTTAAAATACTTTGTTATATACTCTTTGTAACAAAGTTTTTTTTTTTTTTTTGAGATGAACTTTTGTTATTGACCAAATTCTTATTTTCCACCATAATTTGCAAATAAATTCTTTAAAAATCAGACAATGTGATTTTCTGGATTTTTTTTCTCCTTTTGTCTTTCATAGTTGAGGTATACCTATGATGAAAATTGTAGACCTCTCATCTTTTAAGTGAGAGAACTTGCACAATTGGTGGCTGACTAAATACTTTTTTACCCCACTGTATTACCTTTGGTACACTGGAGAATGAATTTCTTATGAAATATGAGTTATTTTTGCGAGCTACTTTTCCAACCCGGAAGTAAGATGCCTCGATCTCTGAGGCTCCGCCTCTCCTTCTTGTGGCTGCCACCCATTTCATGACGCAACCCCTGAGCCGGCTGCTGCAGCGTGTCACTGGGTTCCGCCCATGAAAACTTGGAAGACATTGTCTTACGTAAAAAAGCAAACAGTTGTTGTCACTGAGCAGATTAGGTGTGAGAGAAACTACTTCTTCACAGCGTCAATGCTAAAGTGAAAGAGTTTTGCCGATCACCGCTCCGTTAGCTGCGCGGAGAAAGTGGGTGTGTGCGTTAGCCTGGGGGTGGTGCTGGCAGCACAGGCACTTCCTGGAGTGGGCGGCTCACCCACGTTCATACGTATGAACGTGGGTGACCCAGTCATTATCAGGGACAGGGCGGAGCAGCAGCTCAGAGAGCAGGTTTGAGGAGGAATACTCAGAGATGCATGAATGGAGCAAAATACCACTTTGGGGGTGTTTTTGGTGAGGAATTAACATTATAACATGCTTAAAAGCTCAAAAAAGTCGATTTTGCATGATATAGGCCCTTTAATGTAGTTTACTTGATTTCTAATAATTTTAATTAGTCAAGTAGCAATAATGAATAAAGTTAAAATCATCACATGCATTACATTCCCTTTTGTGTCTTTGAGATAGATGATAGATAGATGATAGATAGATGGATGTACTTTATTGATACCAAACTGGGACATTACAGCGTAACAGCAGCATGACAGTTGACAGCCAAACAACAGAAACACGCACGACAGACAAAGGGATTACCCATGGAAAGTAAAAAAGAAACTAACACGACTATAGAACCTATATACATCATAGCTTAATATTTGATGACCCGTATAAACACATGAATCATCCCATTGCACAAAGAAGGACTATCAGGAGCAGAGTGAAAATGTGAGGTACCAGTTAGTCTGTAAGGTGCAGTGTGGCAGCATAGCTATGACCAGAATACAACATCATAGTGAGTTACTGTACAGTGAAATTGCATGTGGCAGGAAAGATTTCCTGTACCTGGCCGTTCGACAACGAAGCTGTAGTAGTCTACTGGAGAAAGTGCTTCGCTGCCTATCTAGTGTGTGGTGGAGGGGGTGATCAGGATTGTTCATGATGGATCGCAGTTTATTTAGTGTTCTCCTCTCCACCACTGTCTCAAAGGTCTCCAGTCTGAGACCAATTACAGAGCTAGCCCTCTTGATAATCTTGTCAAGTCTGTTGGTATCTCTGGCCCTGATACTGCTACCCCAACAGACCGCAGCAAAGAAGATGGCGCTGGCAACAACAGTCTGGTAGAAAAGCTCCAGCATCCTGCTGCACACGTTGAAGGATCTCAGTTTTCTCAGGAAATAGAGTCTGCTCATCCCCTTCTTGTGCGCAGCATCGGTGTTGGATCTCCAGTCCAACCCGCTGCTGATCCTGACACCCAGATATCTGTAGTCTTCAACCACTCCCACATCCTCCCCCCTAATCTGCAGTGGCTGAGAAGGAGCCTTCCTTCCTCTTCCTGAAGTCAATCACCATCTCTCTGGTCTTGCTGACATTCAACCTCAGGTGATTCTGTTCCGTCCACTCCACAAATCTGTCTACCAGTGCCCTGTACTCCCCCTCCTCTCCTCCTCTTATACACCCCACAACAGCTGAGTCATCAGAGAATTTTTGCAGGTGACATGACTCAGTGTTGTACTGAAAGTCCGTGGTGTATAAGGTAAAAAGGAAAGGAGAGAGCACAGTCCCCTGTGGCGCTCCCATATCACTAGCCACCACTCCAGACAAGAGAAGATCAAGACTTATCTGAAATATTTTTACGAAGAAGTAAACAGGTTAAATCAGGCCAGAATGGCAGTCTTCAGGCTGCAGATCTACATTTAAATTTTCACTGATTTATACTAACAGCTAATTTACATCTGTAGATGGCAGGGATGGGCAATTTTCTCATTTTCAGACATTTTTTGTTATGCATTTTTTTTTTTTTTGCTATTCTCCTCTGGCTCAGGAAATATTTAACATTGATTTTTTTTTTTTTCATTTTATATGATTTAGAAGAAAAACCTCAAATTTATGAGACTCAAGTCACACATTAAACATTAAACTAGAACAACACTGCAAAATTATGAGAGGAAAAAGTGTATGTAAAAAAAGTAAAAAAAAAAGAGATGGTCCTTTTTATGTGATTTAATAAACTGCAGAATTTACAGAAAATGTATATTGTGATATATGTAGTAATTATGATATGAAATTTTGGTCATATTGCACAGCCCCATTTTGCACATGCTGTTTACATGTTTGGAGGAGATACAAGTGTTTGTTGAATCAGGAGTGGCTTGTTAGTACTAATGCCGCTAACAAAATATGTGATTTACATATACTAACATGTTCTTGCATGTGGCCCAATGTGTTAGCAGGATTACTTAAAAACTATTGGATGGATTTGGATGAAATTTTCACAAGAGGTGGCCCTTGGGCTATGGATGAACACATTAGATTTTGGAGGTGATCCATGAGTACATACCCCCACCAAGACCCTATCTCACAAATTATGAACAGAGGGATGAACGGAGAGACGGACGCATGGAGCCTTGGCGGAGCCCCCTCCAGTTTCACTCCTAAAATTCTACACATGAAACCTTCAAAGTGTTTTCAGTTTGGTTTTGTTTTTTTTTTTTGTTTTTTTAACCAAATCAAACATTGCCAAATATCTGATTGTGATTTAGTAAAAATAGAAAGTATATAAATAAAACACCCACA
This sequence comes from Pholidichthys leucotaenia, assembly GCA_020510985.1. Classification (NCBI taxonomy): domain Eukaryota; kingdom Metazoa; phylum Chordata; class Actinopteri; order Cichliformes; family Pholidichthyidae; genus Pholidichthys; species Pholidichthys leucotaenia. Next base: position 399,176,350 of record CM035836.1, read on the forward strand.
TATACACATCTGGCACAATAAAGTAACTCTTAGCATGCAATACTGTATACAAAATACCCATCTACCATCCAAATCATTATGCAACCACTGCTGGAATTTATGATGTGTACACAGGACTAAATCATTCAAATATGAGTGGATAACTACTTTTTATTTTGACTTGACTCATCTCAAAACCAACCTCTAGTTCCTTGTCACTGAGTGATCCTGCACTGCAGACAGACTGGTTGGATGATTCGCCGTTGGCTGAATTCTACAACACAGAAATGAGACAACAGACAGAATTCATTAGCCATTTAGTAGTGTTAAAGAGCAACTCCGGCAAAAATTAATTTTTTTTCTGTTAACATGTCTGTAACATGTTTTTTGTGACTTACAAAACATATCAAGCGCAAAATCTCACCACACTCCCCTGAAACGGGTGAGTGTGGACAGACTGCTAGTAATTACGTAAGCATTTCTGCTTAGCCTGGTTGGTTATAACATTAACCAATCAGACGGATACTCTTGGCTACCTCAGGGGAAGTGGGAGGAGCAGCAGGATTGAGGCAGAGAGGGTTGGGGTAGCAGCAGAGAGAGCGGGGAGAGGCAGAGAGGTGGTGGTGGGGGGTGACCTGAATTGAATGTGGCTGTGCAAGACCGGTCTCGTACAGCCACATTCAAATCGAGCTGCTCTCAGCTCACTTCGCCAGCAGATGGGCGCCGCACTGTGACCCGAGAGCAGCTATATTCACATCGGGTCCCCTCCCTGCTCAGTTGCCGGTGGATGGGGGACTGGCTGTTAGTAAAAAGTAAATACATATTTGGCAACTACGCATTTGTCTTGCCTTGACCATTTTCAGAAAATGTTTTTTACTTTTTACTTTTGAAGATATAGGCAAAACTTTAACGTCTGGAACTGTCGTGAACAGACTAGCAGCTAGGAGTTGTGGTGACCAATCATGTGCAAGCCCTACAGGTCAGGGACTGCGGCGACCAATCATGTGCAAGCCCTGCAGGCCGCTAATTAGACTATTCATAGATCTGTGCATACTTAAGTAGGTGAAAGATTTAAAAGCTCTTTCCAAGCAATTCTAAGGCAATAAAAGTTTTTTATGGGTAAAAAGCCACAATATACTATTTTGGGCAATACATAAACTAACAAATATGCATTGTATTTTTTTTTTAATTACTGAAAGGTTTTAAAGGATTTCAACCCATCATCACATCATTTTTGAAGAAGTTAACTGAGTTAACTCATTCAAATGTATGAAAACCCCCTTGCACATAAAGAACATACCAGATAAACATCACACTCTACCATTGATGAATGTCTTATTTGTTGATAGGCCATTAGCAGTCAACAAGGTGAACAATATTAAGCTGTTAAATTGGAGCACCCCAATTAAGGTACTTTGTAGATACTTCTAAGCTTAGTACTTGGGTAAGAACATCATGACTGCAACTAACAATTATTTGTGTTACCCTTTAATCTGCCAGTTATTTTTTAAAACTAATTTATTAATCATTTGGTCTATAAAATATTTTAAAAAGTCAAAAATGTTCATCACCTGAAACAATCATGTTTTTATTTTTTTCCTGCAAAAGGGGTATAGGCGATTGGTTGATTATCAAATTAGTTGTTGGTTTGTTTTCTGTCAATCACTGCAGCATTAAAAGACACCATAGTGGGTACTTGGTACTCACTACTCCATTATGGCGTTCACTTATATAGCGCTTTTTCTCATCTCTGGATGACCAAAGCGCTTTACAGATCCTGCTATCCATTATTATACATCTTTAGTTTATATCCAGGTGGTACAATCCATCTGTGTCATTAAACATCAGACACTAACCAGGGGTGGGCAGTGAGGGCCATTCCACTGCAGGTTTTCTGTTCCACTCAGTCTCTTCAGCAGGTGTTTGCTCTGATCAGCTTCAATGATTGCTAATCACTGACAACACCTGCTGAAGAGACTGGGTGGAACAGAAAACCTGCAGTAGAATAGCCCTCCATGGCACATGATTGCCCACCCCTAACCCCTGTTTAGTCACTAAACAGGCTGTTTAGTGACTAAACAGCCTGATGACGCTAGAAACAGCAGGCTTTCCAGGGAAACAGGCTAATGCTTTTAAGGTCTGCTGACTTACTGCTGTTCAAGGTCACACATTCAGCCAATATTTCTGTCTTTTAATCCCTTAACTGTAGATTTGATCCACTGTCTTAAATTGCACTTACAGTGTTTATTGCAGCCAACAAACTTAAACCTTTACCACTCCAATACCACAGCGAGCAGGCCAACAATTCATTTCAAAACAATATAGGACACAGCATGAGTAATAGTGATGTCTTTCACAAGGGTTGCCATTTTCTCAGATGCACAGTAATACCCGGTTCATCAGCAGGGTAGCAGCCTAATGCAAAGTCAATGCTGTGTGCTTCAGCAGTGGTGCCATTTCAGTGTCACTCGTCTCCAGTGAAACAAAGAGCTGCTGACCAGATCCTGTGTCAGCCGAAACAGAGCTCGTCTTGTTTTACTTTTAGCTAAAGAAAACATCATTCACTTAAGGAATCCACTAAACACAGCTGATGCTGGAAATAAAAAAAAAAAAAAAAAAAAAAAAAAAAGAGGACTTCTGAAGCATTTCTACACTGACAATGAGAAACATATGAGAGCCAACCTAAATAAAAATTAAATAAAAAGGAGTTTTCCATGCTTGCAAAAAAAAGGGGGGGGGATATTATCTCATAGCTCTGAAATGATTTCAGTAAGGATAAAAAAAGAATTCAATCAAGGTATAGCTCACAACATCTATACATTTGTAGTTCAGGACAGAAACTTATTTGTTACTTGTGTTAGGTTTTTTTTTAACTGATAATTAGTCATTTAAATATTTTTTATGTTTGCTTTACTCGGATTATATTTTGACAGCAGACACAAGTAATTTCATTTGCTGTTTATTTTTTTAATCACTCAGTTTCTTAGTAAATTGTTTAGTTTTTATTTTCTTGTTTAGCTCTTTTTGCCGAATTAATGAGTAGTCTGTTGTAGGTAGGGCTGTGCAATAAATTGATTTTATACAACAGTTTATTCCAACTGAGCAATCTAACTGCACAATAGAGATTCCAGGAATTCCTATATTCCCCATTAATCACACTCAGATGCTTCACTGAATGTATATCACTCCACTTTAGAGGTGTTCTTATAATCTTTAAATGAAAGAACCCGAGTGAGGAGGATCACATACCCCATGCATATGCAAATCAGGGGCCCATAAGTAGAACTGTGATCAACATAAAATGACCAGAAAAAAGTCCCCCTCCTCCAAAATGGAACCTCTTACTTGAGTCAAGGCTTCTGTATAAACAGGAAGTCAATCCGGTCAGAAATATAGACGATGTAGTGGTGACAACATAAAATGAAGTGGAAAAAGTACAACCCCCCCTCAAAAAAAAAAAAAAACCCTCTCATCAGAAATGTAAAAGTTATAGTGGTGACAACATGAAAAAAACCTCCCCAAAATACATAGAACCCCTCATTAGATGCATCTGAAAATTGGATGTGTCCAAGGTATTGATGAGTTATAGCTTCTGTATAAATCTGAAATGAATCCAATCAGAAATGTCGAAGTTACAGCAACTAAAAAATGTCAAACGAATAGACAGACGGACAGGTCAAAAACATTAAATCCCCTACAACTTGGTTGTAATGGGTATAATTATACAATTAATATCAATGGCTTCTTATAATATGTGAGCTCTAATAATGTGTTGGATTCCTTGGCTTCCACAGTGATGTATTCAGCCCTTCCCTTCATTTCAGCATATGACTGAATCACCGCAGTGATATATTCATTGATATCGCTCTTCCTCTCGTGTAATATTGCTTAATTAAACTGAAATTGAATTTTTTGGACAATGTCAAAAATGAATATCATGAAAATAGATTTTCTCCATTCACAAGCGTAAATATGGTAGTCTCCAGCTGTAACTTCATCCCCCACTCTTAAAACTTAATTTACTAAAAGTTAAGTTGGTGCTTTATTAATCAGAAATATGTGGATTCATCTTTCATCAAACCTGTATTATAAAAAAGGTTTAGTTTGGTGAAAGCCAGGTTTGCCCTTTATTCCCAATAGAGAATCATTTTTGGGGGAAAAAACTACCTGAAATAATTCCTTGTCTTCAATCAAACGCATCAATTAAAACTGAAAGTGACATGGGGTGAATAAATAACAACCGGGGATTTTATTTTTAGGCCATATCTATCGCCCAGCCCTAGTTTTGGGTTATTTGAGGACTGGCGAGCTGTCCAGGGTGCACCCTGCCTCTCGGCCAAAGATGCTGAGATGGGCTCCAGCCCCCCCCCCCCCCCGACCCAAAAATGAATGAATGAATGAGTAACACCATGGGCACATAAGGTTATACAGGTGAGGCAGGCAGGAATAGGACCAGCATGCACCTGGGTGGGGCCATGCTTTTTAACCAGGAGGAGAAGCAGCAAACAATGTTTGACTTTTTCTTTGCCCGATTTTTTGGATTAAACAAACAACATGAAAATGCTATGAACTACATGAACAATGGACTTTTTTTTCCCCGTGTAAACCACATGTCCAAGGGTCAGTAGCGATAATCTGATTTTAGGTGTTGTTTGTTTGCTTTTCCGTTTGATTTTTCTTGACAAGTTGTCATTACATTCAATATCTTCAGAAAAAAAAGGCAGAAACTTTATCATTTCAACCAACAGAATTATACAAATAAGACATGCCAACCTTGGCCACACCAACACCAGTGAACCGAGCCTCAAGCAGCTCCTGCCTGCGTGGATCCAGGCTAATAGCCTGGCTATGAAGTCCTTCCATCATGCCTAGAAAGAGAAACACGAAGCAAATGTGTAACTTTTGTGGACTTGCTGGGCTGTGTTACTGTTATACAACATGCATGTAAGACTGCAAGAAACAATCTAGAAAATCGTTGGGGCTGAGTGACCAACAAAATGTTACACCTTTGGTTTTTCTAGTCACTCCGATCTACATTTGATCAACATACAGTCCACAGTTGAAAGAAACAGTACTTCTAGCAGTACTGATAGCACTTACAGTTAGGCCCAGAAATATTTGGACAGTGACACAATCTTCATGATTTGGGCTCTGCATGCCACCACATTGGATCTGAAATGAAACGACTACAACGGAGTTGAAGTTCAGACTTTAAGGTTTAATTCAAGGGGTTGAACAAAAATATATGATTAAACATGTAGGAATTGTAGCTATTTTTATACAAACGCTCCTCATTTCAGGGGCTCAAAAGTAATTGGACAAATAAACATAACCCTAAGTAAAATGTTACTTTTCAATATTTTGTTGAGAATCCTTTGCAGGCAATGACTGCCTGAAGTCTGGAACCCATGGACATCACCGAACGCTGGGTTTCCTCCTTTGTGATGCTTTTCCAGGCCTTTACTGCAGCTGTTTTCAGTTGTTGCTTGTTTGTGGGTCTTTCTGCCTTAAGTTTTGTCTTGAGCAAGTGAAATGCATGCTCGATTGGGTTGAGATCTGGTGACTGACTCGGCCATTGCAGAATATTCCACTTCGTTGCTTTAAAAAAACTCCTGGGTTGCTTTTGCAGTATGTTTTGGATCATTGGTGAAGCGCCGTCCAATCAACTTTGCTGCATTTGGCTGAATCTGAGCAGAAAGTATATCCCTATACACTTCAGAATTCATCCGGCTGCTTCTGTCTTTTGTCACATCATCAATAAACACAAGTGACCCAGTGCCATTGGAAGCCATGCATGCCCATGCCATCACTGCCTCCACCATGTTTTACAGAAGATGTAGTGCTTTGGATCATGAGCTGTTCCAATTGTTCTCCAAACTTTCTTCTTCCCATCATTCTGGTACAAGTTGATCTTAGTCTCATCTGTCCAAAGAATGCTGTTCCAGAACTGGGCTGGCTTCTTCGGGTGTTTTTTGGCAAAGTCAATTCTGGCCTTTCTATTTTTGAGGCTGATTCATGGTTTGCACCTTGTGGTCAATCCTTTGTATTTACTCTCATGAAGTCTTCTCTTTATGGTAGACTTAGATACTGATACACCTACTTCCTGGAGAGTGTTCTTCACTTGAGTGGATGTTGTGAAGGGGTTGTTCTTCACCATGGAAAGGATTCTGTGATCATCCACCACTGTTGTCTTCCGTGGACGTCCAGGCCTTTTTGAGTTCCCAAGCTCACCAGTGCACTCTTTTTTTCTCAGAATGTACCAAACTGTTGATTTGGCCACTCCTAACATTTCTGCTCTCTCTGATGGATTTCTTCTTCTCTCTTTTTTTTTCAGCCTCAGGATGGTCTGTTTCACCTCCATTGAGAGCTCCTTTGACCAGCATGTTGTGTGTTCACAGCAACAGCTTCCAAATGCAAACGCCACACCTGGAATCAACTCCAGACCTTTTAACTGCTTAATTGATGACAGGTTAATGAGGGAAGAGCCCATGCAGCCTTGTTACTTTTTTTGCAGCCTTCTGAGTCAATTGTCCAATTACTTTTGGTCCCCTGAAAAAGAGGCGGCTACATATTAAAGAGCTGTAATTCCTAAACCCTTGCTCCAATTTGGATGTGAATACTCTCAAATTACAGCTGAGAGTCTGTACTTTAAGCCTATATTGATTATATAATTGTATCCTGAATATGTTTTCATAAACAGCTAAAATAACAAAACTTGTGTCACTGTCCAAATATTTTTGGGCCTAACTGTACAACTGGGTAATTGAAAACAACTATTTCAAGAAAACATTTTACAAAAGAACACCTCACCTCTATGATGCTAGATTCCTATAACTCCATAAAACAGAACTGTAGTTCAAAAGTCGGTTAAAGTCCCTGATTTTTATGCAGGGCATTAATCGTCATTTTTAATGCAAACCTCCAGGACTTTACCAGTTAACCAGGTTTAAACATCTGTATCATTATTTCAATTCAGAAGGTTAATCAGAAACTAAATAAGAAAATAGAGCCAACAAGTCTAAATGTTGATTATTTAATGTCACGGAGAAATTGAAGCAAAAGTGTCAAATATTTTCTATAAATTCTCATCTCCTTTTACATCATGAATATCTTGGCAGAACCTCCTATTGGGATTAGAAATTTTCCACCTTACAGGCTGGCCATCAACTAGTGACACATTCATGACATTTAATAGTGATGACAACTGTTCTAAAATCATTTGAAGATAAACAGCCGCAGAAACTATGATACTATTATTATCATTTTAACCAAGGCAACTAATCAAACCCATCAGGTTGTTTACCAAAACAATGCTGGACAACTGTGTTACTAAAACAGAGAAAATGTATAGTTCTATTCCACCTTTCTGAACAAAACGACGAACACAGAAAGATTCAATTTAACCTCTTTTCAGGAAAAGTGACTTGATAGAAGTTGGAGGTTAACGACACTTGTCAAGTAACTGAGGAATTCAAAACATGGCTAACGCTAACTATGCTAATTATGTTTTAATACAAAAAAACAACAGGCTGCCATGCACTGTCAAGTCAACATAAGCCATTTTGACAGTAGGAAATATTTAGGATTAAAGTCAGATGGGCTGTAACAGCTTAGGTTATTAGCAGAAGGGCATCCAGACTAGCTAGCATCCTTGTAGGAAGCTAACATCGGCTACAACAGGAGTCTCACCTGGAGAACCTTTGCCAGTTTTCAAACCCTTTACAAATACCGAGGATACTCTCCGTCCATCTGGTCACAGCAAATTTCCTAACAGCTCAGAATCCCACGCACCCCAAATGACGCCGTATGAATTAAACTATCCATTTACAATAATTCCGAATCCAGGGAAGACATCTGTTAGCTTAGCCGGTGCTAGCTACTAGGAGCAGTGCGGCTGGCTCCTGCTGGTGTCATCGGGACAGGAGGCCGTGATCCTCGGGGTTTCCTCCTCTGTGTTGGCGCCCCTGCACGGGCACACCGTGAGCTGTCAGTGCTATGAAGCCTCACGACAAGTGTTGTCACATTTCTGCTTCACCCGGTGTGCCTTTTTGCGATGTGTCGTTAGCACCAGGAGGAGTGACCTGGTTAGAATCCATCCTGTACACAGCAATAAAGGACCATGACCGGGCTACAGCAGTGAGGCCCCTGAGAACTCCAGGAACAAATTGAAGTGACGCTTTCCATGCACTAATTTCACAAATATGAGTAACAGTCTCAATAGCAAAACCAGTTAAGCGATAATGACGAATTTCCATGTGGGCCCCAACTTCTAGGGCTTTTCAAGAGCCACAAATTGATTAAAAATAATAATTGAAAAGTTTTAAGTTTGCACTTAAAAAAAACAAAAAAACAAAAAACAACTGCATTTGAGTCTATCCATCCATCCATCTTCTTCCACTTAATCCTTTTTGGGTCGCAGGGGGGCTGGACCCTATCCCAGCATCTTTGGGCGAGAGGCAGGGTACACCCTGGACAGTTTGCCAGTCCATCGCAGGGCCAACACAAAAAATACAGTGGTGTTGTGGAGAAAGGAAGCAGGCGAGGCGACGAGCTAGACAACACATGAACTTTATTCCATCTCCAACATACAGTACAGTAAAAGAGCTCACTGGTCTTTGTGCATTCATCTTTTATACCTTTAATTCCATGCATTGAGACCCGGAACTTCCGACCATAATACATTGTTTGGAACAAAGACCTGTGTGGCACATTATCATAACATAACACTGGCCCCACTACTCACACCCTTCTCTCTTCCAGTGGCTCCATCAGCTCCTCCTCTCCCTGGGAAGTGCATAGTCCATACACTCCCGTTTGAGACCCCCCGGTGGCCTTTCTCCTCTGGTCCATTGTTCCCCCTTATCCCATTGCCTTCTCTGGGTGGAGAATCCCCCACCCGTGCCTCCACAGTGTGAAAAAGTGTTTGCCCCCTTCCTGATTTCTAATTTTTTTGTGTGTTTGTCACACTTAAATGTTTCAGATCATCAAACAAATCTAAATATTAGACAAAGATAACACAAGTAAACACAAAATGCACTTTTTAAATGAAGGTGTTTATTATTGAGAAAAAATCCAAACCTACATGGCCCTGTGTGAAAAAATGATTGCCCCCTAAACTTAACTGGTTGAGTCATCCTTAGCAGCAACAACTGCAATGAAGCGTTTGCGATAACTGGCAGTGAGTCTTTTACAGTGCTGTGGAGGAATTTTGGCCAACTCTTCTTTGCAGAATTGTTGTAATTCAGCCACATTGGAGGGTTTTCAAGCATGAACCGCCTTTTTAAGGTCATGCCACAGCATCTCAATCGGATTCAGGTCAGGACTAGGCCACTCCAAAGTCTTCATTTTGTTTTTGTTAAACCATTCAGAGGTGGACTTGGTGGTGTGTTCTGGATCATTGTCCTGCTGCAGAACCCAAGTGCGCTTCAGCTTGAGGTCACGAACAGAAGGGTGGACATTCTCCTTCAAGATTTTTTGGTAGACAGCAGAATTCATGGTTCCATTTACCACAGCAAATCTTCCAGGTCCTGAAGCAGCAAAACAGCCCCAGACCATCACAGTACCACCACCATATTTTACTGTTGGTTTGATGTTCCTTTTCTGAAATGCTGTGTTACTTTTACGCCGGATGTAATGGGACACACACTTTCCAAAAAGTTCAACTTTTGTCTCGTCAGTCCATATATGTCAGCTTTATCAAGTGTTGTGGGATGTGTCTGGTGCATGTGCTTGGATGGGGCAGCTCGGTGCATGGACGTGAGTGAGTGGGAGCGTGCGCGCAGCCAAGGCGCCCCCCCCCCCCCCCGGTGTGTGTGGAATGACCCCGAGAGCGAACGGTGTGTGTGATTTGGTGCGGATGAGTAGAAAGAGAGCAAGGCGACCGGAGCAGGTAGAATTTGTTGCTGACAACAGTGCGGTATATAAATAAAGCCCCAACGCTTCAGCAAAACGGCCTGTGCTTCTGTGTACCACCATATCCCTTTTTGACAAGAGTGAGGTTTACTCGGGAGTTGACCCCGGAGGAAGAGCTGCCTCCGGCCCTGGAGAAGATGGATCTCCCCTGCGTCCCCCAACCACGGTTAGGAGACGAAAGGCAGGAACGGTCAACACAAGCGTGCTATCACAGACATGTCTCATGCGCGCGCTTTGAGCAATATTGTGCTATTATCATAGCGTGATTAATACATATGTCAGCTTTATCAAGCGTGCGCTATAGCGCGTGATCACAGACACTCAGAGTGACTGAAATGTGGCTGCCAATCCACGCCAACGGCCTCTCCGGCCACCACCGAGCATTTAAACATTTTTACACATTCATACCCAGCGTTATGGGCACTGTGTGGCAACCCCCACAACAGACAGCTCGCTCTTCTGTTTTTTTCCGCTGCATGCTGTGAAGTAATCTGCCATTCATGCATGGTTTCACTGCTGTGATGTTAATGTCCCACTCATGCATTGTGTTCATGCATCCTGTACTGTCTGTGCCTCTCATATGCAAATGCCCAGATCGACTGCTGTGAATGTCTTCGATGTATTGTCTGAGCTGAGTATATAAGCTGTCTGATTTTGATGTTCATTCTCTCACTCTCACTCTGCAACTGCTGTTGACACACACACACACACACTCTGTCTCTTTGCTGGAGAGCCTCCGAGCCGCCCATTGGGTGAGCTTCGTGACGGTGGTATGATTTAATAAACCTGCTTAAAACCTTCACCAATGCTGCTTTATTTCATGCCGCCGCAACTGGAGGCAATGCGGGTGAAGTGTCTTGCCCAGGGACACAACGGCAGGATATCTGGGGAGAGCGTGATGCGAACCGCCAACCATCGGGTTATTAGACGACCTGCTCTACCTCCTGAGCTGCTGCCGCCCCACTTTTTCCTCAACTTTCCCTCTTTAGGAAAGCTATGGAGGCTTACCCCGCTCTCTTTATTTCCCTTTGATTGGAAATTACATCCAAAAGCCACGCAATGTGGCATTTTCACTGACAAATGGCAGTAGTTAGGAGCTTCGCTTCTTGTCCTGTATAAGACAGAAAAAACGGCTGTAACCATTCTACGTCACTACCCAGAATGCATTGCAATGTAAACAAAAATGGCGATTTACATCGTAATAAAGTTTTTTAAAAATATATAAAACTGGGAATTATTTTCAAAAAAATTAGTTATGTTACTAACATAAAAATAAAGCATATAGAGCTAACATGCCAATATAATCGGAGTTCCTTTTAACTGAGGCAAGTGAGGCCTGCAGTTCTTTGGATGTTGTGGAGTCTTTTGTAACCTCTTGGATGAGTTGTCGCTGCGACTGGGGTAATTTGGGGTAATTTTGGTCAGCCTGCTACTCCTGGAAAGGTTCATCAGTGTTCCATGTTTTCACCATTAGTGGGTAATGGCTCTCACTGTGGTTTGCTGGAGTCCCAAGGCTTTAGAAATGGTTTTATAACCGTTTCCAGACTGATAGATCTCAGTTATTTGGTTTCTCATTTGTTCTTGAATTTCTTTGGATTGCTGCATGATGTCTAGCTTTTGAGGATCTTTTGGTCTACTTCACCTTGTCAGGCAGGTCCTATTTAAGTGATTTCTTGACTGAGAACAGATGTGGCAGTAATCAGGCTTGGGTGTGGCTAGAGAAATTGAACTCAACTTTCCAAAGATGTGATAAACCACAGTTAATTTGAAACTCGTGCTGGCAAAATGAGTCACTTTGAGGAAATTATCAAAAGTGAGGTAATGTTTTTTTTCCATATTCTGTATTGAAAGACCTTCAAAATGATATTTAATTTGTAGGAAATGTGCAAAAACGGATCCGGAAAAAGACAATTTTTGTATTTTGGCTAGGTTTAAATCTTGCGTTCGGTTGGGAGTTACATCTTCCACAAAAACATATGTATTTTTTAGAAAGTACGTTTTCCCAAGCTTTCCAATGACACCAGGCACTCATGGGGGTTTTTCAGGGACTTGCCGCTAGCAAACAAAGAGTCATGATTTACAACTTTTTGCGCCTGCAGCTTGTAATGATGTGGTGCGCATTTCGACTCATTTTGCCAGCATGGGTCACATTTATGTTTTAACAGGGTGGTTGGGGGGGGGGGGAATCACTTTCACACAGGGCCATGTAGGTTTGGATTTTTTTTACCCTTAATAAACACCTTCACTTACAAACTGCATTTTGTGTTTACTTGTGTTATCTTTGTCTAATATTTAAATTTCTTTGATGATCTGAAACATTTAAGTGTGACAAACGCACAAAAAAAATTAGAAATCAGGAAGGGGCAGACACTTTTTCACACCACTGTATGTCATTGAACAGATGTGGGCCAATTTTTGGCTCCTATAAATTATCTAGTTATCAGTAGGCTAGTTATTACCTCCACCAAGGGGAGGAGGTAATGTTTTTAGTGGCGTCTGTTGGTTTGTCTGTCTGTTAGCAACATTACTCCAAAAGTTATGAACGGAGTTTGATGAAATTTCCAGGAAAAGTGTGTAATGGCACGGGGAACAGATGATGCGATTTTGGTGGTGATCTATGTCACGATCTGGATCCAGACATATTTTTTTGGGGGGAAATAATATTGAGCTACCCCTTTAAGACGTGTCCACCCCTTTAAGACATGTCCACAGATGCGTGTCTCAATTCAGGTTCTGCGTCCTCCAAGCATGCATTTCTAGGCCAGATACATCACTGTGCTGCATCGAAGGCTGTCCCATTGGAGCCCTGCTCCCCCATCTGTGCGGTTGGGCTCCATCCACTGGAAACAATTCAGGCTGGGACTCGGGGAAGTGGGTCTGTGTTGTCCCATTTACACAGACCCTTGGCCGTTTCCCTGGGCACCAGTATGCTTCGAGCACCGCACACTGATATGGCCAGCCTGGCCACATGTCCAGCATACAGGAGGGCTTCGTTGAACATGGTTGCTGTTACGTGGTGGTTGTAGTGATGCAGCTTGGAGCAGTTCAGTCAGTTCATCCACCCATGCCTGCTTCTCTTGGCTTGGCCCCTCCTGTCCCGCTGCTCTCACCATGGGGTTGTTTCCAGCGTAAGCACTCCCGGCTATCTCTCCGACGGCGTCCCTCTCCACAGCCAGCTCCAGCGCCTCCTGCAGGGTACGAGGGTGTGCCAGTTGGATCTGTATGCACAGCTGTCTTGGGGTTATGGCTCTGATGAACTGATCTCTGGCCAGCTCACTTTGTACTTCGGGGGCATGTACGTGTATGCTCTTCTCGCCAGTGTTTCAGTGTCACTAGCCAGAACACGGAGTGGTTCTCTGGGCTGTCTCTGCCTGTTTGACAGCTCTGAGTGTAGAACACTGACCTGATTGCATTGTCCAAAACGCCACAGCAGAGCCCCCACTAAAGCCCCATAGTCCTCTCTCTCTACTGGGCTAAGCAGCAGCAAGCATACTAAGGCATCATCTGTGAGCAACAGGGCCACCTGAAGGGCTTTGTCTTCTGATCAATGTACAGCCTATGTTAACAGTTCAAATTGGGCATGGAAAGCCTCCCAGTCTGCCTTACTGGAGTATTTCGGCGTTTTCACTTGAAGTTGGACACCCTGGGCGCCGCCGTCTTTGTTTACATCTGGGGCCATATCACTGTTGGCGGGCACTCCCGCGCTTGCATACATCTTCGCGCCCCTCGATCCAAAACCAGCATCGGCGGCTAGTTTTCTGGCTGCATGTCTTAGGTGAGCCATATGTTCCATGGCCCCTTCGTGTCCCACCTCATCGGCAAAAATGCTGTCCACCTCTTCCTCCTTAATCCTCCAGGGAGTGTCGGTCTTGTTTCTCTGTTCTGCCATCTTGTCTGCAGGCTTCTAAGGCCGATTAGCTGTGTTTGGGTTTGCCGTGACTAGTAGGAATAGCTGGTGAAGCGCCAGAGTTTTACTTCTGACACCAGTGTAGTGTCCGCCAGATGTGTTGTGAAAACCACGAAGATGTTGCCAATTTAACACCTTTATTCTTAACAAGACGAGTCACTGTAGGCCATGACCACACCAAAACCCCCCAAAAAGGAGCCAAACAAAAGCAACAGATCTCTCTCTCCCTCCCTCCCTCCCTCTCTCTACAGCTCAACCACACAACCTCCCACAGAACAGACAGGACTCGAACGTTGCAATATGTTTTAAATCAAATTGTTTTTGCTGAATTAATAAATATAAATACCTTAAGGTAGTTTAGGTTATGATGTGAAGCTCTCCTCTCACTGCTCCGTTGGCTGTGCATTGTATTATGGGATATATTGGTGAATGTAGTGACACTACTTTTCAAGATGCATTGTGGGATATTTTGAGTGTACTATATAGTGAATGAAGTTTTCAGTTCAGATTTCGAACAGCACTACAAAATGGCTGATTCACTATATAGTACACTACATGGGGAACGAGTGAACATTTTGAACACAGTAGAAGAGTATCTTTGTGACCCTAACATATCCCAGCATTCAGCAAGTGGCTCAGCCTGGCTGAGCCATGTGCTGTAGATCCTTTCCAGCTCAATCTCTCTGTCTAGCCAATTGATACAAGTCCTTTTCTCCTTCCTTAGTGTTTAGCCTCTCATACAACTCACTATACGCCTTTTCTTTTGCCTTTGCCACCTCTCTTTGCCATGTGCCTAGATTCCAAATACTCTTGTTTACTTTCTTCATCTCCCTGGCTATCCCACTTTTTCTTTGCTAACCTCTTCCTTTGAAGATTTTTCTGTACCTCATTCCACCACCATGACTCCTTGTCTTCCTTCCTCTGTCCACTGGATACACCACATACCTTTCTGCCCGTTTCCCTCAATACCGTACTTTTGCTGTACTTTCCCAGTCATCTGGTAATTCTTCCCTACCACCCAGCGCCTTTATCAGCTCCTTCTTGAACTCTGTGTGACCTTCTTCCTTCTGTAACTTCCCCCACTTAATCTTTGGAAAGCAAGAAGAGGAAAATGGTGAAGGCAGAGCCAAAGTCATCCGATGCTGTCTACGTACATTCTCCCCTGCCACCACCTTGCCGTCTCCCATCTCTTTCAGATTTCTCCTTCTGCATAAGATGTAGTCCACCTGTGTGCACCTTCCTCCACTCTTGTAAGACACCCTATGTTCCTCTCTCTTCTTGAAGTATGTGTTCACCACAGCTATTTCCATCCTTTAAGCAAAATCCACAACCATTAGTCATTCCACATTTCTCTCCTTAAGACCATACTTACCCAGGACCTCCTTATCACCTCTTTTCCCTTCATCTACATGTCCATTAAAGTCCGCTCCAGTCATCACTTTCTCCCCCCCGGGAACACTCTCCACCACTTCGTCCAATTTACTCCAGAATTCCTCTTACTTGACATCCAACTTGTGGGGCATACGCACTGACAAATGTTAATTTATTAATTAATGTCAGTAATATAAAAATACAGTATGGCGTGGTTGAAATAACTTGCTTTAAGATAACTTTTAAAGTCCCGTAGAGACATCAGGAAGTTGATGTTATTTATTACCTCCGCCAAGGAGGTTATGTAATCAGGGTGGTTTGTCTGTTTGTCCGTCCGTCTGTCTCTTAGTAGGATTACGCAAAAACTCATGGATGGATTTTGATGAAATTTCCACCAGAGGTAGCCATTGGGTCAAAGATGATGTCACGCTGCCCGAATGGTCAAGGCACACCAGAGAAGGAATGGAGGCTTCCTAACAGTTTTGCAATCAGCAATTTTTCTTTATTACAAAAGCTACTTCGCAGGCAACAACTCACATGAACATCTGACACCCACCACAAACCAAATGACAAACACCTGTTATATACTTAGTGAGATAATTAGACTTAATTGGAACATACCAAAATCCCAAGCAAAACAAACATTTTCATATTTCCACATACCCAATAGCATCTAAAAGAGACATAAATACATAAATAATTTCTCCCCTATTTACAGAATAAATGCCACACCATAAATAATACAATAAATAATTTAAACCCTTATTTACATATTAAATTACCCCTTACTCAACCATCACATGCCTCCTTCCTCCTGGCATCCTTTAAAAGGCACTCAAACCCCTAAGGAGTCTTTTGCCTGGATACCACCAGGAAGCATGCTGGCAAAGGTACGTGGTCTTATTATTCAATTGCCTCACCCAATTAATATAATTAACCTTAACATTTATCTCACAAAAGGAATTCAGTTCAGTCAAAACAGATCTCCAATTATATGTGCACTTTATCAATACAGTCTATGTTAACATTTACAAATTCTACACATATAATTCTCAATTACAGAAGACTGTAGCAGTGGCGACACTCCGTCGTCACATTTCCTCCCCCCCTCTTCCAAGAGTACAGTACTATATGAGTCATGTACTCTGGAGAGGCTGTCTGCCACAAGGTTGGTTTTCCCTGCCATATACCGAACAGTGAAGTTATAAGGCTGAAGGGACAAATACCACCCTGTAAGATGACTATTCGTGTCCTTCATCCTATTCAGCCACTGTAGGGCCCGATGATCTGTCTCCAACGTGAAACGACGCCCAAGTAAATAGTACTTAAGAGACCCTATTGCCCATTTCATGGCAAGACATTCCTTCTCTACCGTAGAGTATCTCGTCTCCCGGTCCAACAACTTACAGCTCAAGAACAGTACTGGGTGTCTCTCTCCCTTCACCTCCTGGAGAAGTACTGCTCCAATGCCAACTCCTGAAGCATCTGTCTGTAGAATAAATGGATGGACAAAATCCGGACTGTAGAGAACCTTCTCACCAGAAATAGCACCCTTCAGATCTTCAAAGGTTCTATCACACTCCTCTGTCCATTTTACCCTATTTGGTGCTGAAGCCTTAGTGAGGTCAGTCAGGCTCGCTGTTCTTTCAGCAAAATGGGAATAAATTTACTATACCATCCTACCATTCCCATAAACAACCGTACCTTCTTCTTGGTAGTAGGCACAGGATAGATCCGAATGGCATCCACTTCACCCACTCGTGGTCTAATGACCCCCTGACCAACCACATGTCCCAGATACTCCACCTGCTGCTGTCCAAACGCACATTTGCGTGGACTGATAGTCAGTCCTGCCCTCTTAATCAAATGAAGGACCTGCCTAAGATGTAGCAAATGTTCCTTCCAGGTCTGACTATAGATGACTACGTCTTCTAAATAGGCAGCCGCAAAGTCTGATACCCCTCTTAATACCTGGTCCATGAGCCACTGGAAAGTTGCAGGTGCCTCCTGGAGGCCAAATGGCATAACCTTGAACTGAAAATTGCCATAAGGTGTTTTAAAGGCTGTAAATTCTTTCGTTTCAGGTGCCAAGGCCACCTGCCAATACCCCTTGCTCAGGTCTAGCATGGAAATAAACCTAGGCCTGCCCACTTTTTCTAATAACTCGTCAATACGGGGCATGGGGTACGACTCAAACTTAGAGACTGCGTTAAGGTATCTGAAGTTGATACAGAACCTCAAAGAGCCATCCTTTTTGGGGACCAGCACAATCGGGCTACACCACTCAATGACTGACTCCTCAATCACTCCAAGCTGCAACATCAAGTCAATTTCCTGCTTCAGTTTTGGGACCAACCGCTCAGGGATCCTATAAGACTTTTTATGGGGAACAGCCTCTTCCTTTAAATGAACCTTATGGTGAACAAATGTGGTGAAACCAGGTCTCTCCTGAAACAGTTCTGGATCTAATAGTGCCTCTAACTCTCTCTGCTGATTAACCTGCAAATGAGACACCTGAAATGAACAAGGCTCTGTCACATTTGTGGGAAAGGACTGTTCTCTCTTCCTCCACTTCTGTTGCACAAATGAGGAGCTGATGATGCGTCTGCTGAAGAACAGGCTGCTGCTGCTGATGACCAGGTTGCTGAAACTCCTTTAACAAGTTAACATGGAAGCTCTGATGTTTTGACTTCCTGTCAGGCATATATAGTTCGTATGTCACTGCACTTAGTTTCTTAGAAATTTCATAAGGCCCCTGCCATCGAGCCAACAGCTTACTGTCACAAGAGGGCAGCAGTAACAACACCTGCTGACCTGGGTGAAAAACCCTCTTTCTGGCCTTCTTATCATACCAAGTCTTTTGTTTGGCCTGTGCCGTCCTCATGTGCTCCTGAGCCAAAGCAGTCATTCGATCCAGTTTCTCTCATTTTAATGACATATGAGACCACATTGTCCTGATCACTCAGTGGACTCTCCCAGTGCTCCTTTAATAAGTCCAGTGGGCCCCTCACCTGACAACCATATAGTAGTTCAAAAGGTGAGAACCCTGTTGAAGCCTGGGGAACCTCCCAATAAGCAAATAACATGTACGGCATCCATTGGTCCCAATCCGAGCCCGTATCGGAAACAAAATTTTGCAGCATGTTCTTCAAAGTCTGGTTAAATTGCTCAACCAGTCCGTCTGTCTGAGGGTGATCTGGAGTGGTCTTAATTCCCTTAATACCCAACAGCTTATATACCTGCTGCAACAGCTTGGATAAGAAATTTGTTCCACAGTCTGTTAAGACCTCTCTGGGTATGCCTACCCTCAAAAATAACTGAATGAGGCAGTTGGCAACCTGTCTAGCCTTAATAGATTTTAATGGGAAGGCTTCTGGGTACCGAGTAGCATAGTCACTTATCACCAGAATGTATCTATTACCCAAGGAGCTTCTCTCTAGGGGGCCAACTATATCCATCCCTATTCTGTCAAATGGTGTTCCAATGACTGGTAATGGGTGCAGTTAGGCACGGGCTACTCCATCTGACATGTTTCACATGTTGCACAGAACTCCCTAATCTGGGTATACATTCCCGGCCACATAAACCTTCTAGGAATTCTTTGTAATGTCTTCTGGAATGCTAGATGACCTGCCCAAGGGATAACATGTCCCAGTTCCATAACCTTTGGTGTGAGGCCTTGTGGCAAAGCTATGGCCACAACTTCACCTTGCTGTTGGTACAAAATGCTCTTTTTAACGACATACACGGCCTCAGCCAAACAATCCACTCTGCCCTGTTTCACACCCTCAATCTCCGAGACTTTAACAAACCAAGGTTCTTGTGCTGGGTCAGCTTTCTGCAGTGCAGCTATGTCAGAAGGGATGTCAAAGTCTACTGACTGGCTTAGCTGTGGTGTTTCTTCACCCAAGTTCTTCACTGAAGCTAAAACATTGTCTCTTGACTTCCGGTCTGGACGCCATGGTG
Source organism: Pholidichthys leucotaenia (assembly GCA_020510985.1). Taxonomy (NCBI): domain Eukaryota; kingdom Metazoa; phylum Chordata; class Actinopteri; order Cichliformes; family Pholidichthyidae; genus Pholidichthys; species Pholidichthys leucotaenia. Next base: position 399,195,485 of record CM035836.1, read on the forward strand.
ATAGCAACTTAACGCTGAAACTCCCAGACCCAATCCAAGGAAAACATCTTCAAAATCAGACTTAATGGATTTTTGGAAGAATAAAAATCAAAAGACAAAAACACCATGCCTAACCAAAAGCAGAAGAAACTGACATTCCTCAGGTCAGGACGCGCAGCGGCCGCAGAATCTGAACCGGAGGACCTCCGTTCAGAAGACGAGGACCTGGGCCTAGCTAACAAAAGGATTAGCTTGAAATCGCTATTTGACGAAATACGACGATTTCGGGCCAAATTTCTTGAATTCAGAGAGGATCTAAAAAAGGCGAACAGCAGAATGGACCAGGCCGAAAACCGAATCTTGGAAGCTGATGAAAGAATAAAAGTGCTTGAAGATTCTATGCTGGATTTACACAAAAAACAGTCAAGGCTGGAGGCTAAGCTAACCGACCAAGAAGGAAGACAGACGAGATAACATCAGAATTCACGGTCTGAAAGAAGGAGCTGAAAATAGTTTCAACACAATGGCGGAACGCGTGGAATCCTTATTGAGAGAGAAGTTGGATATTCCACAAACCACCGATTTGAAGATAGAAAAGACCCATCGTACATTAGCCGCAAAGCCAGCGGCAGAAGCGCCCCCACATTCGGTGGTGGTAAGATTCTCCGATTTCAAAATAAAACAAGAGGTTGTAAGATGGGCTTGGCAGAAAAAAGGATTTATGCATCAAGGGAGAAAAGTCTTCGTGGAGCATGATTACGCCCCGGAGGTTCTTAAAAAGCGCCGGGAATATAACGACGCCAAAGAGGTTCTACGGGAACAGAATCTACGCTTTCAGACGCCATTTCCTGCGAAGGGTCTTTTACGGTGAAGAGTCATGTCTCTATAATTTGGCGGAAGAAGCAACAATTGACATGGCGAGAAGAGGACTCCCGGTAACGGTGTTTCAACCCGCAGCGAATCTGAGCGAGAAGATCAGAGCTCAAACGTGGTCCACTCAGAGACCTTCAAAATCCACGGGCCAGCAGCGGGAAACTCAGCCCCAGAGCTACAAAGATAAGCCTTCCAGTTCCAGGAAGGAATAGTGACCTTTGTTTTTTTTCTTTTCAGTCATTCTGCACTTCCATCCCCCCTCCTACAAGGTAACAAACATTAAAGGAGATGCAGAATCAGCATGTGGTAAAACCTTTCATGGAGCAGTTATAGCATTAGAAACAAATGTCTTCTTAATGTAAAGGAAAAAAAAAATTAAAAAAAAAATCTTGTTAAAATAGAAATGTAACAATAACCCACATGTTCTCCCTACACTAACAAATACTGTATTGGAGTGAATGTTTGCTGTGATGGGGGTGGGAGGGTGCATACAATCTCATAGGGTATAGGCATAAAAAAAAAAAACCAAAAAAAAAACAAAGGACTTCCGGTTATGGCTGCCACGTAGGACGGACGTCTCGCTCTGCTCTGCTCCTGGAGAAAAAAAATCGGCAAATAACTCTCTCATTTGGGACAGAACGTATCCCAGCATTTGGGCGAGGATATGTCGGCGAAACCTAAGGCTGGAAAACCAGGAAAAGGAAAAAGCGAGCCGCCGAAACAGTCCAAATTAACGGACTTTCAGGTCTGTGACGCAGCAAACAGGGCTCCATATATGGCGGAGGAGGCTGGCAACGCTGCGATTTCTGCGGGGAATGGCGCAGATGCGCTGATGGCTGCCATGAGTTCAATGAGAGCGGACTTTTCCTCTAGATTTGATGGGATTATGACAGCGTTGGAAGGAATAAGAAAGGAATTGGGTGACTGTGTAGAACGAACGGCGCAGATGGAGCTCCGTCTCGCTAGTGCTGAAGATGACGTCACCCGTCTTCAATTAAAGGTGCGCACTTTGGAAAAAAAAAATAAATCTCTGGAAGATAATATTTTGGATTTGGAATCTCGGTCGAGACAGAATAATTTGAGGCTGGTGGGTCTTCCAGAGGAATCAGAAGGTCGGGACGCGTGTTCCTTTCTGGAAAAGTGGATTCCGGAGGTGCTGGGCAGCGAGGAGTTGCAATCAGCAGTGGTTCTGGAAAATGCACATCGCATTGGCCCACGGAGAGATAAGGGACCGCCGAGGACCTTAATTATGAAGTTTCTTAGCAACAGAGACAGGATGAAGATCTTCAACGCTGCACGAGCTAAAAAAGGAGAGATTAAACACCAGGACCAGCAGGTGCGGTTCTACCCAGACTTGGCCACAGGAATCCAGCAATTGAGGAAGCAGTTTGATCCCGTACGTAAGGAGCTGCGCAACCTTGGGATTCGTCATGGTGTAATCTATCCTGCGAGACTGCTGACCACGTATGAGGGCAGAACCCACATCTTCAAGACCCCAGAGGAGGCGCAGGAGTTCATCAAGAAGATCAAAGAAGAAGAAGAGACTGGTGGGAGCTAAGCATGAACAAAATATAAGGTAGAATAACTAAGCATTTGCACAGGCATCTGACTGACTTGAAGTAAATAGTAAGTTTACAAAATATAGATTGTATTATATATTAAAAAAACAAAAAAACAAAAACAAAACAAACAAAAAACAAACAAACTATGATGTACAAAGTTGTTAAAAATTTTGGAGTTAAGTTGGAAAACTACAGAGGAGAGTTAATGTTACGTCATTAAAAGCAGTAGAGTTAGGGTGATTGGGAGGATGAAGAAGGAGTGGCTTAGGCTGTTCCCCGTGGGTGTGGAACGGTCGATGGCTATATCGGGAGACAGAATTTTTCTTTTGATTTTGGGGGGTTTGCCACAAGTGTGGGAAGGGGAAATTTGTTTGTGTGTAGTTTGTAGGATGAATGTTCAACCACTCATGTTTTTGCTTCTCTGTATGAGCATGTTTACACTGCAAGGTAATCCCAAACTCTCTATTGATCATGGACCAAAGTGTTAATCTTAATTTAACTTCATGGAATTGCAGAGGTCTACAAAATTTAAAAAAACTTAAACAAGTTATGAATAAAATAAAGGACATGGGTTCAAGAATTGTGTTTTTACAAGAAACTCATCTGATAGAGGAGGATGTTAAAAGAATTAGGAGTAGATGGCAGGGAAGTGTATTCACCTCTTCATTTTCATCCCGAGCCAGGGGAGTTATGACTCTCATACATAAATCAGTTCCTTTTCAAGTGAAAAATGTAATTGGAGACAAATTTGGAAGATATGTAATCATTCAAGGTTCTTTGCTATTAGAAAATATAAATCTTGTGAACTTATATGGTCCCAATATAGATGATCAGAAGTTCTTTGCTAATTTATTTCTCATCTTATCATCACTTACAGGGCAACATATAATAGCAGGGGATTTTAATTGTACATTGAATCCAGGTGTGGATAGATCAACAGGACTGGATTGTACGCACATTGGATGTAGGATGACTATTAATCATTTTATGAAAGAATTGAGATTGTTAGATATATGGAGAGAAATGAAACCACAAGTTAAAGCCTATTCTTGTTATTCCAGTACCTACAAGACATTCTCACGTATTGATTATTTTTTGATTTCCACAGAATTAAGGTCCAAGATTCAAAACTGCTTTTATGATAACATCGTGATCTCTGATCATGCACCCTGTTGTCTAATATATGTAGATAAAAAATTGACAAAGGAATCAGGTAGATGGCAATTTCAGCATAAATGGCTTCAGGATGAGGAATTTGTCAAGTATATAGAAAAACAGATAGACGAGTTCTTTGACATCAATACTACACAAACATCAGCATGTGTAAAGTGGGAGGCTTTCAAAGCTTTTATTAGGGGGCATATTATTAGTTATACAGGATCAAAATCTAAGAAGACTCGAGAGGAGAGAGCTAAATTGGAACATAAAATAAAAAATCTTCAGGAAAAAGTGTATGCAGGAAGTGACCCAAGGTTGGAGAATGAATTACTGATTTTGAGAGCTGAATACGACAAAAAATCAGCGAATAGAGCTGCCTCGAGTCTTCTAAGATTGAAACAATCTTTTTATGAACAAGGTGAAAAATCAGGAAAATTATTAGCATGGCAGATTAAACAATTGGAAATTAAAACACCAATTACCAGTATTATAAGTAAGGGACAGGTAGTTATAGATCCTTTAGAAATTAATAGAGCCTTTAGAGATTACTATGAAAAATTATATGATACCAAAAATGAACCTGATTTAACAAAACTAAATGGGTTTTTGAACGAACTATCTATACCGTGTATTCCAAATGAAAACAGGGAGATATTGGAGTCTAAAATTAGTCAAGAAGAAGTTGGGCTAGCCATTGATAATATGAAATCAGGAAAAAGTGCAGGACCAGATGGTCTTCCAGTTGACCTTTATAAAAAATTTAAGAATAAATTAATAAAACCTTTTTTGGAAATGGTTTTAGAAGCATTTCAAAATAATAATTTACCATCATACATAAATAATGCCTTAATTATACTGCTGCCAAAACCAGGTAAGCCCTCTAATAAATGTGAAAATATGAGACCAATAAGCCTATTAAACGCCGACCTTAAGATAATCTGTAAAATTTTAGCAAGACGAATACAAGAAATTTTACCAAATATTATTAATCGAGATCAGAATGGCTTTATAAAGGGTAGACAAGGCTTCCATAATGTAAGAAGACTAATATTATTTATTTTAATAAAGAAGCACCGGATACAGCTCTCCTATCATTGGACGCCGAAAAGGCCTTTGATAGAGTTGAATGGCCCTTTCTTTTTGAAGTCCTACAAAGGTTTGGACTTGGAAATAATTTCATAAAATGGGTTCAAATAATATACAATAATGCTACAGCAGAAATCCTAACAAATAACAATATTTCAAAACCAATAAAAATCAATAGAGGATGTCGACAAGGCTGTCCACTCTCACCTTTACTGTTTACTATGGCAATTGAACCTTTAGCGATAGCGATACGTTTACATTCACAAATATATGGAATTAAAGTTGGACCAACAGAACATAAAATCTCCCTGTACGCCGATGATATAATTTTGTTTATGTCGAATCTAAAAAAATCAATTCCAACCTTGTTGAATTTAATAAAGAATTTTGGGGAAATATCAGGATATAAAATAAATAAAACTAAATCTTCAATATTAATGCTAAATGAGACCCAGAGAAATTACCCAGCCCCTGAGGTAAATCAATTCAATGTTGTAAATCAGTTTAAATATTTAGGAATCCAAATTATGCCTAAGCTAGAATCAGTCGCCAGTGTCAACTATGAAGCCTTAATGTCAGATATCAGTGAGTTAACTCAGAGATGGATGTCACTACCAATGTCGATGATCGGGAGAATCAATATACTTAAAAGTAATATTTTACCTAAAATACTTTATTTATTTCAATACATTCCCTTATCACCACCTTTAGATCTATTCTCAAGAATAAAAAAAAAGTTAGTGGAATTTATATGGAACAACAGGAGGGCTAGATTACGTCTGTCTTTATTATATTTACCATTTGATCGTGGAGGTCTGAAATGTCCAAATTTTATGTTGTATTATTGGTCGGCACAACTGAGGTCTATGACATATTATTTTTCATCAAATGATCTCCCTCACTGGACTGAAATGGAATCATACAATTTACCTTTACCTCTTCCCATATTCATATACTCAGATTCGGCAAAAAAATTACAAAAACAAGTTAAAAATCCATTTGTAAAGCATATGATCAAAATATGGTGTGAAGCTAAAAACTATTTAAAAGAACCACAGTTATTGTCACAATTTAGTCCAATATGGGGTAATCAATATTTTAAACCAGGGAGAGCGGACGCTGTATTTAAAGTATGGAATTTAAAAGGGATACAAAAGATTCAGGATTTATATTTGCCATGTGCAGACAACATAATGTCTTTTGAAGAGCTGAGGATCAAATTTAATCTCAATAGAACACATTTTTTTAAATATCTTCAACTTAGAAACTTTATTCGATCAAATCAAAATAAAGCTCTCACTCGACCTATTTATTCATCCTTGGAAAAAATGATGATGAAAGATAGTAAAAGAAAGGGTATTATTTCAGAGTTTTATAACTCATTGACACTATCTTCAAGTGAAAATTCACTGAAAAGATTAAACTACTGGAAAGAAGATCTGCAAATTGAAATTTCGGAGGAACAATGGGAATTGGCTTGTACAGAAGCTCAAACCAAATCAATAAATGCACGCCTTAAATTGATACATTTCAAATGGTTAATGCGGATGTATGTTACACCGGAGGAGTTAAATAGATATAACAAAAATATACCAGATACATGCACAAAATGCATGGAAAGTAAAGGAACCCTATTTCATTGTTTATGGGAATGTAGATTAATAAGAATGTTTTGGGAAGAGGTGAGGGTAACAATTGAAAAAATAATCTCAAAACAAATCATATTGAATCCTAAACTGGTTTTGTTGGGTCTGTACCCAGAAAAGCATAATTTCAATAAAAGTGAAAGAACATTCATAGACCTCAGTTTGCTTAATGCCAAAAAATGTATTGCACTATTATGGAAAAAGACTCATAGACCAGATGTGACTCAGTGGTTAAGACAGATGTTAACAAACCTTCCATTAGAAAGAATAACATATATACTGAAATCAAAGGAAATTGTGTTTGAGAATATATGGAGACCTTTTATTGATTATGTAAAAAATTTAAACATAACTCTTGAAGAAGAAGGTGAATGATGTGTGTGGACCTTGTAAATTCCAAACTGGTGAACATAATATGTATACTTATGTATTGGATTGTCTAGACTAAACAGAGGAGCATTGTTGAAGACTTGATTTTGTTGGTGGTTGTTGGTGTTTTTAGTGCATTTTTTTTTTTTTTTTGTAGTACTTTAGTGTTAGTGTTTGATTGTTTGTATCATGTTTGTTAAAAAAAAAAAAGGTTCAATAAAGATATTGTGGAAAAAAACAAAAAAAACAAAAACACACACACATTACAAATTCGGATTGGGATCTGAAATTCACGTTAAAAACATGGGACAACTTACAGGGGTAAGAGAGGGCCCTCAACACGTAACAGAGTTTGAGGAATTTCCCTCAGAGCCTACACTCCATCAGGGCTCTTACAGGGTCTTTAAAGAGACCCCAGCTCAGGAAGTTTTTGTATTGATATGTGAAGTTCATATGGAGTCACCACTAGAGGGCAGTATGACCCCGGCCATGACCTGACTATAAAAGGAGATGTACATGTGCCACTGTGTGGTTAGTTGTTAGTTGCACTTGAAGTGACAAGTAAAAAGTCCTGACACCCGGTGTGTGCGCCTCGTCATTACATGTTCCAGGAGAACATTACATGGTACCAGGAGTAAATTACATGATACCAGGATAAAACTACGAACCGACGGCGAAGATGAACGCTCGTCGACAGCCGGACGAGTTAAAGTTGACCGGTAACGTCAACGAGAACTGGAAAGTATTCAGAGTTTTGAACTTTATTCGCTTGCTATCGGTCTCCGTGACGAGGAGAGGAAAATAGCATTACTGCTGACAGTAGCAGGGCGAGCGGCGCTAAATGTGTTCAACACATTCATCTTCACGGAAGAAGAAAAAGGCAACTTCGACGCCGTGATGAAGAAATTTGACGATTATTGCACACCGAGAAAGAATGAAACGTACGAGAGGTATGTGTTCAGAAAAAGACTTCAGAAAGAGTCAGAGTCCATCGAGCTGTATGTCACGGACCTACGGTTGAAATGTCAGTCATGCAACTTTGGAACATTGAGTGAGTCAATGATATGGGACCAAATTGTAATAGGGGTCCAGGACAACAAATTGCGGATGCAATTACTGAAAGAGACTAACTTAACGCTGGAGAAAGCGATACAGATTTGCCAAGCGTCTGAGAGTATAAAGGCACAATTAAAGACTTTTAGCAGCAAGGAAAAAGAGACTGCTGAGGTCGGTGCAGTGCTGCGCGCGAAGCCGAAAGGAACGTTGCAGGCAAGAAAAAGGGAGGCAAACCCAGAGCGCGTGCGCGGGAACTGTGAGCGGTGTGGAAGGCAACACGCGCCGAAACAGTGTCCAGCATTCGGGAAGGAATGTCGCAAGTGTGGCGGAAAAAATCACTTCGCAAAGACCTGCTTCTCAAAGAAGAGAGTGCAACTCGTGGAGAAAAAGAGCGACAGCGAGGAGGATCAGTTTTACGTGGACGCCATCGAGGGAGAGACGAGCGCTGACGAATGGATAGTGTGCCTGGAGATGAATGGCACGGACATGTCACTGAAGCTCGACACAGGTGCGCAGGTAAACATCCTGCCAATGAAAGAATTTAAAAGACTGAAAAACAAGCCGAAAATAAGAAATAAAAAGATTAATCTGAGAACATATGACGATAAGCCAATACCCACTAAAGGAATGTGCAGGGTTACACTGTCAAACAAAGGTAAAACAGCGAATGCATTGTTTGTACTTGTTGATGGAAATAGACAAGCAATTTTGGGTTTAAAAACATGCGATCAGCTAGGTCTGATCAAAAGGGTGAATGTCATTGATACAGACAAAGTGACAACACGAGAAAATACAGAGGCTACAACAAGTAAGCACAAACACACTGACTGGGTGAAAGAATACAAAGAGGTGTTCAAAGGAATAGGCCGCCTACCAGGCAAACAAAAAATTAGGCTGAAAGAGAATGCAGTGCCAGTCATACATGCAGCAAGAAAAGTGCCAATAGCTCTTAAAAAGAGGCTGAGAGAAACACTAGACTCACTGATAGCAGACGGAGTGGTCAGAAAAATAGAAGAACCAACTGAATGGGTTAACTCACTAGTTATAGTGGAGAAGCCAAATGGAGATTTGAGATTGTGCATAGATCCAAAAGATCTAAATAAAGTAATACAGCGGGAGCATTACAGGCTACCAACAAAATCTGACATAACCAGCACAATGAGTGGAGCAAGTTACTTCACAAAATTAGATGCCAAATCTGGGTTTTACCAAATAGTGCTAGATGTGGAAAGCGCTAAATTGTGCACATTTAATACGCCATTTGGAAGGCATTGCTTTCTACGAATGCCGTTCGGGATTAGCTCAGCCCCTGAAATTTTCCATAGAACTGTGCAGCAATTGTTTGACGGAATAGAAGGGGTGGGAGTTTTTCTTGATGACGTGGTAGTCTGGGGAAAAACAAAAGAGGAGCACGACGAAAGGTTGGCAAGAGTTCTCACACAGGCGCAAAAGTCAGGTATGAAACTGAATAAGAGTAAGTGCCAATTCGGGGTACGGGAGATTACATACCTGGGAGAGAAATTATCTGGGGCAGGCGTGCAACCAGATCCGGAAAAAGTGCGGGCCATAGCAGAGCTGCCAGTACCGCAGAACAAAAATGACTTGCAAAGAGCCCTAGGACTAGTCAATTACATGGGGAAATTTATCCCAAATTTATCAGCTAACACAATAGCTCTTAGAAGCTTGTTAGAGACCAATACAATGTGGCAGTGGATGGCAGAGCATGCCAGAGAATGGGAGTGGCTCAAAAGCAGTCTAATAAAGGAGCCAGTGTTAAAATTCTATGATCAGGACAAACTGCTAAAAGTGTCCACAGATGCGTCCAAAGCCAGCCTAGGAGCTGTGCTATTGCAAAAACATGACACAGAGTGGTATCCAGTCGCATACGCATCGCGCACCATGACAAGCGCAGAAAAAAATTACGCGCAAATAGAGAAAGAGACTCTAGGTGCAGTGTTTGGATGTGAGAAGTTTCATGAATATGTGTATGGAAGGTCAGTAATACTAGAAACAGACCACAAACCACTGATTGCGATCTCACAGAAGCCACTGGGTGACGCACCACCGCGCATCCAGCGTCTAATGTTAAGATTACAGAAATATGACTTGAAATTTGAGTTTACACCAGGCAAGCAACTAATTGTAGCCGATGCGCTGAGTAGGGCTAGCTTGAGCAACACCAGCAGCACAACAGAGGAAGCTGTGCAAATACATATAGACTCTATTAAGGCACACATGCCAGTGTCAGATGCAAAATGGACGAAGATAGTGAAAGAAACACAAAAAGATGAGAAACTAAAAAGAGTAATGGAACAGATACATCAGCCAGGACAGGTTATGATTGACAAGCCTTACCAACACTTTAAAGGTGAACTGTCTGTGTTAGATGGGGTTCTGTTAAAGGGTACAAGGATAGTCATACCTACCTCCATGAGATCAGAAATGGTTAAATTAGTGCATGAGGGGCATTTGGGTATTGAAAAGTGCAAAAGACGTGCACATGATGTTTTGTATTGGCCCAACATGCACAAGGACATTGAGGCATATGTGCAGCGCTGTGAGATTTGCCAGCGCCACAGGTATCAACAGCCAAAGGAGCCTATGAGGCCCCATGAGAAGCCTCAAGGGCCATGGAGAAAAGTGGGCATGGATCTATTTCAGCTTAAGGGCAAGGACCATCTGTTAGTCATGGACTATCATTCCACCTACCCAGAGTTTGCAGGGTTGAGTGACACAACAGCAGAAAAGGTGATTGCACATACAAAGAATGTTCGCACGCCATGGAATTCCAATGACTGTTGTAAGTGATAACGGACCACAATTCACGAGTCGGTGCTTCAAAGACTTTGCAGACACATATGGGTTCAAGCACGTGACCTCAAGCCCTCTGTACCCACAGTCAAATGGGTTAGCAGAGAAAGGGGTGCAAATAGTGAAGCGCATACTGAAAAAGGCTGCAGACAATGCAGAAGACCCACATCTGGCGATCCTGAATTACCGAGCATCACCACTGGAGAATGGACTGTCCCCAGCAGAAATGCTCACGAACAGAAAACTCAGAACGCGACTTCCATCAGCATCTCAGGTGATGGAAAAGAGAGATGTGAGGCGTGATGAGAGGCAAACTGAACTGTACAACAGAACAGCACAACCTCTGAGACCACTTGCACATGAGGACATAGTGCGAGTGAGATGTGATGGAGAATGGGGACCGCTGGCGAAAGTGGTCAAAGAAACAACTCCCAGATCATATGAAGTCATCACAGAGCATGGGAAAACAATGAGGCGAAACCGATGTCACTTACTGAAAGTGCCTCAGACAAAAATGAGAGTCACAGACAGTGAAATAAGCGACATGCTAATTTCCAGCCAAACCGAACAACCAGAAATGGCTGAGAACCAGAACATAGAGACAGACACTAACAAACAGACTGAGGTGACACAAAGGAGATGCTCACAAAGGCAAATTGTGAAACCGAAAAGATTGATTGAGGAAATGTAAGGAGTACTGAAATGAAAAAAAAAATGTGTTGATGTTGAATTGTAAACAGAGGAAAAAATGTGTTGATGTTGAATTGTAAACAGAAAAGAAAAAAAAAATTGTACTTGTGATTCAGTGTACAAGGTGAAAGAAATGTAAATAGAAATGGAGTTTATTTTGTATATAGAAATTTGAGAAAAAAGTTTATAGTTGGACATGACCTTACTAGAAAAAAAAGGGAGATGTATTGATATGTGAAGTTCATATGGAGTCACCACTAGAGGGCAGTATGACCCCGGCCATGACCTGACTATAAAAGGAGATGTACATGTGCCACTGTGTGGTTAGTTGTTAGTTGCACTTGAAGTGACAAGTAAAAAGTCCTAACTGACACCCGGTGTGTGCGCCTCGTCATTACATGTTCCAGGAGAACATTACAGTTTTTTTGACAGTTTTTTGTTTTAAAGTTTTGTACACTATGTTCTTAATGTTTTTTATGTTCTTAATGTTCTTTCAGTTTCTGAGTAGCAAAAAAGAGGGCCACCACACTGTTATACTAAATAAGAAAATACAATGGAGAAACAGGGTGTAACCAAAATAGCCTCATATAATGTTAAAGGGATCCTGAATCCAGTTAAAAGATCCAAGATTCTAGGCAAAATGAAAAAAGACAAAGCAGAAATAATATTTTTTACAAGAAACCCACCTAACAGACGTGGAACACACTAAACTCAATAGACAAGGGTTTAAAATGATCTCTTCATCTTCATATAAGTCAGGGAGGAGGGGAGTAGCGACATTGATATCAACCAAAATTACATTTGAAAAAAAAAAAAAAAAAAAAAAAAAAATCAGAACACAAAGATAAAGAAGGGAGGTACAGTCTGGTAATTGGGCGGCTAGAGGGAGAAGATATCACCCTGCTGAATGTATATGCACCACCAGGGGCTAAATGGAAATTTTATAAAAATGTATTTGACCTAATGATAACTAAAGCCCAAGGTTTAGTGATATGTGGTGGAGACTTCAATCCAAGACTGAATCCATACTGGGATGCAACAGGTAATTTTTCACATCAAAATAACACTCAAAATAGGAAAACTCGGATGCTACTAAAAGAAATGGGAATCTGTGACGTATGGAGGGAATTCAACCCCAATGTAAAAGATTATACTTTTTATTCAACGCCACATTCATCTTACTCAAGGATTGACTATTTTTTTATGTTTAATAGAGACATTGGAAGAGTAAAAACATGTAAAATAGGACTGATGGATCTCTCTGACCACAGTCCGATCTATATGGACTTAAACATCCAAAAATACACAAATAATACATTTTCCTGGAGGTTGAATTCAAATGTCCTGAAAGGACCACTGAAAGATGAATAGGAATCAGATATTCTCAGATATTTGGAAGAAAACGATAATGGAGAAGTATCCCCTTTAATACTGTGGGATGCGTGCAAAGCTGTAATAAGGGGAAAAATTATTGCAAAACTGGCAACCCAAAAGAAACTGAAACAAGAAAAACTAATCACACTAGAGTCAGAACTCAAGAACCTAGAAAAAGAACAAACACTCATTCTAATGACTTGCTCAAGATTAAAGAAATTAAAAATCAAATAAATGAGATCTACACAATAGAAATCCAGAAGAAACTTACATTTCTGAAACAAAAACACTATGAAGCAGGCAGTAAATCGGCAAAATTACTAGCCTATAAATTGAGGAAACAACAAACAGAAAGAGCAATCTACAAAATCAGAGACCCAGTATCAAAGGAAATAAAATTCAGAATATTCTTAAAAGCGTCGAGAATTACTATAAGAACTTATACTCCCACAAAAAACATAAAAACGCATCCGAGACATTCCTAAACACATTAAACCTTCCCCAACTTACGGAATCACAAAATAAAACACTACTGTCAGAAATACAACCTAAAGAATTGGAAAAAGCAATTATGAAACTTAAAGCTAACAAATCTCCAGGAGCAGATGGCTATACAGCAGAGTGGTACAAAACCTTTAAACAGCAACTATCTCCTCTCCTCCTGAAAACATTTAACTATGTCCTCCACACAGGGGAAATCCCCCCCTCCTGGAGAGAAGGGGTCATTGCAGTTATACCTAAACCTGAAAAGGATAAACTAGAATGCTCCAACTACAGACCAATCAGTGTATTAAATCAGGACTATAAGCTTTTTACCATTATCCTTGCCAAAAGGTTAGAAAATATACTGACAGACTTAATTCACTTAGACCAAACAGGTTTTATAAGACAAAGACAGACAAGACAACAGTCGACGCACTTTACACATAATTCATCATATAAAAAAAAATATAACTTAAATGCAGTCATATTGGGATTAGATGCTGAAAAAGCATTCGATTCGGTTGACTGGTCTTTCCTATATAGAATCTTATCCAGTTTCAATTTTCATAACTTCATTAGAACTATCCAGGCATTATATAAAAAACCAACAGCTAAAATAAGGATTAACGGTAATTTATCATCATCTTTTGAGCTGGAAAGAGGATGTCGTCAAGGCTGCCCCCCGTCTCCACTGCTCTTTGCAATCTTCATAGAACCTCTGAGCCAATGGATAAGACAAAATCAAGAAATTCAAGGTATTACACTTGGTCAGAAGGAACATAAAATAGCACTCTTTGCTGATGACATTTTAATATACCTAGGGCAGCCAGACACTTCTTTACCAGAACTAATCTCAGTTTTTTCAGACTATGGAGATTTATTGGGGTACAAATTAAACATGCATAAAACCCAAGTTTTAACATTCAACTATGACCCAAATCATTATTCACTAAGTGAACTCAAAACTAACTGGGAGTTGGAATCTATGAAATATCTGGGGGTCAATATCCTGAAACAACTCAAAATTATAACACTAAACTATGATCCACTGGTGACAAAAATAAAATCTGACCTAGCAAGATGGAATATGATACCATTCTTGGGTACTGCACAAAGAATTGAAGCAGTCAAAATGAATATACTTCCACGTCTTCTATACCTTTTCCAAACAATACCGGTAGAACCTCCCAAAAAAACATGGCAGGAGCTGGACAGAAGGATTTCAAGATTCATATGGCAGGGCAAGAGACCTAGAATCAGATATAGAACCTTACAGCTAAACAAAGACAAAGGTGGGCTCACGCTGCCAAATATCAGGGACTATTTTAAAGCCGCACAAATTAAAACTTTAATAGAGATATGTAACCCAGTCTACACTGCACAGTGGAAGGAGATCGAATGCCAAACAACAAGGGACATCCCCCTACAGGCGATAATAGGGAACAATGCCTTACCTAAACTCTTGAATAACACTAACCCGTGGATAGAGACCCCGCAAAAAATTTGGTTTAAGATAGTCAGAGAGAATCAAGCTAAAGAGCCCTATCGACTTCTGCAATGGATTGCCTATGATCAAGACTTTACCCCCAATAAAAACAGACACTAGATTTAAAAAGTGGAAAGAGAAAGGGCTGATAAAATATTACCATTTTTTTAAGGGGCAAACTTTAAGAAGTTTTGAAAAAACAAGGTCTAATAAATCAAGATCTTTTCAGGTTCTTTCAGCTTAGACACCACATAAACAATATACTTAAAAAGGAGGATTTGGAGAGGGCCCAGTCAGGTGTTCTGAAGGTCTTCTTAATGGCATATAAAGGGATCCCAGGGATCAGATACATCTCTAAAATATACCAAGGTCTTCAAGACTTAAAAGGAGACAACACATCATAAATAAAAGAGAGATGGGGAAAAAGAGGGGAATTTCACTTTACAATTGGAAATATGGGAAAAGCTAAATAAACAGCAATGGAAAAGTACCTCATCCCTGCAGTGGAGAGAATTTGGATGTTAAAATTTGGTAAGATTTTTCAGAACACCTGCACAAAACAAATTTACTCATAAGGGGTTGAACTGTTGGCGCTTGTGTGGTGAAAAGACTGCAAATCATTTTCATGTGTTTTGGTCATGCCCAGTTATCCACCAATATTGGACCAGTGTACAGACAATATTGGGGAAAATATTCAAAATAACAGTTCCCTTTTCTTTTGTAACTTTGTATTTGGGTTTACTACCAGACTCACTGGAAAGACGAGGAGATAAATACTTATTCAATGTTTTAATATTGGCAAGCAAAAAAGCCCTAACTAAAAAATGGATGCTGAAAGACTGTCCTACACCTGAAGATTGGATTAACGTGATTCAAGACATTTACTCGATGGAAAAGTTGACATTCGCACTGAGACAGGACATGGATGGATTCATGAACTTTTGGCAACCCTGGATCGCATATGTGTCTTCCATTAGATCTAATCTTTGACAAATACCATTTCAATAATGGTCCCGCTCTTTGTTCCAACACTACTCAGATGCTCTTTTACTTTTAATTACTTAATTTTCCTGTTTGTTTTTTGCTGTTCTGTTTGTTTTTATTTTATTCTCTTTAATTTCACTTTTTCTTTCACTTTAAAAAAAAAAGGGGGTTTTGTAATAATTATCCTACCAATGTTGTCATATAGCAAAAAATAAGGGAACATGTGATGAAAATGTAAACAATGCAATGCTGTAATGACCTGTATACCCTTTACAAAAACTTAAATTAAAAAAAAACAAACCAAAAAAACCCATTGTCCCTTCTTCTCTGAGCCTTGGATTTTGGCTGCTTAATAGGGCCTGCCTCTACCCCAGAATCATAAAAAGGCAACTGCTGGAGAACACTGGCAGCCCTCTGCGCCCTGGTTGTCACCATATTACAATTTTTCCCAACAGGTGTATTAAGCCTCTGCTCAATAGCGCCACCTGCCTGTCCCTCAGTTTGTTCGTCTCTAACCTGTTGTATGATATCCAACAAAGTTGGAACATCATTACCAAGAATAACTGGATATGGCAAATCTGGCACAAGAGCTACAGGAAGGAGATAAGTTTGACCCCCCACTGTTAAATAGACCTCAGCGGTCGGGTACAACTTCTTATCCCCATGGACACAACTGATATTTACTGTAGACTCACTCCACGAATCCCTAGGGACTAAACTGGGCAGAACAACAGTCTGAAAACAACCAGAGTCTAACAAGGCCTCTTCACACTGACCATTAAGCAGAACAGTTGTTATATATTTCACTGTGAACTGGTGCTGAAAGAGTGGGTCTTGGAACTGAGCATAACAATGAAGGCTTACTATTTTTCGTGGCAGGACATGAATATGACCGATTTTATTACACTGATAACAGCGTATATCTTTATTAGAGACAAAACATGACTTTTTGCTACCATTATATCTGCCATTTGTGATCTGACTGGAACTGGAATACAGTCTATTTTGAGCTTGACCACCACTTTCACCCCCATTAGACTTACTCTGTGTGGTGAAAGAGCTGTCATGGCTCAAAGTAGGTCTCCTGCTCCCAGACCTGGCTGACAGAAAGACCTCCGCAAGACGAGCAGCGCCCTCTGCAGTCTTCGGGTACCACTCTTTTATCCAGATTCCCAGTTCCGGGTCCACCATCCACAGAAACTGCTCCAAAATCATCAGTTCCAAAATGTCTTTTATAGTTGAGGTCTCTGATTTAGTCCATTTATAAAACAGGTCCTTTAAACATACATAAAGTTCATGGGGGGGGGTTTCGTCCTGATGAATGTCCAGGGACCGAAACCTTCTTTTATAGGTGTCGGGTGTTATTTTATATTTAATTAAAATTGCTTCCTTCACTTTGTCATAATCGTCCGTGTCAGCAATGTCCATAAGCACATATGCACTCCGTGCTTTACCTGTAAGCAGAGGAGCCAACTGAATAGCCCACTCTTCTTTACACCAGCAGCAGACCGTAGCGATCTTCTCAAACGTCGCCAGATAGTGCTCGATGTTGTCCTCGGGAGCGAGCGGATTCAGCCTGGGCTTGTGGTGCATCTGTGTTGTCCTCGCCTGCACCTGCAGCGGTAGGTTATCCTCCTGCGGGCCGACCCGACTGGCTGTCATCCTGGGGTCTCCCCCCGAAGCGCTGTCGTCACTGCTGCGTTCAGCCCGGCTCCCACACTCCTCTCTCAGCTCCGCCACTTGTGACTGCATCTGGCGAACTTGATGCTGCACAGTCTGCCACCTTTGTTCTTGAAGAGAGGCTTCTTCCTCCCTCTGACAGTCTCTGACTGTCAGTAAAGGTACCATGGACTTCACCAAGCTCGTCAGTTCCTCCAGCTCGTCCAGTCCACTGGCCCCCTGCCCCTCAGTTGCCATACTTGCGTCAAAATCCCCTACTTGTTCTTGTTGCTTCTTTATTTTCTTTTTGGACATCGCTCCTTCTATCCCGTGTTATCACTTCTTAATTTGACAACACTTTCTTGACCAAACGTCACCATTTGTCAGGGAACGAACCACTTCAAACACCAATTGTCATGCTGCCCGAGCAGTCAAGGCACACCAGAGAAGGAATGGAGGCTTCCAAACAGTTTTGCAATCAGCAATTTTTCTTTATTACAAAAGCTACTTCACAGGAAACAACTCACATGAACATCCGACACCCACCACAAACCAAATGCCAAACACCTGTTATATACTTAGTGAGATAATTAGACTTAATTGGAACATACCAAAATCCCAAGCAAAACAATAAACATTTTCATATTTCCACATACCCAATAACATCTAAAAGAGACATAAATACATAAATAATTTCTCCCCTATTTACAGAATAAATACCACACCATAAATAATACAATAAATATTTTAAACCCTTATTTACATATTAAATTACCCCTTACTCAACCATCACATGCCTCCTTCCTCCTGGCATCCTTTAAAAGGCACAGAAACCCCTAAGGAGTCTTTTGCCTGGATACCACCAGGAAGCATGCTGGCAAAGGTACGTGGTCTTATTATTCAATTGCCGCACCCAATTAATATAATTAACCTTAACATGTATCTCACAAAAGGAATTCAATTCAGTCAAAACACATCTCCAATTATATGTGCACTTTATCAATACAATCTATGTTAACATTTACAAATTCTACACATATAATATAATTCTCAATTATAGAAGACTGTAGCAGTGGGGACACTCCGTCGTCACAGATGAACCCATTAAATTTTGGTGATGATCTAACAGTGCATCCCTCCATCAAGGACCTTGTCTGTATTTGTGCAGCAGGGTTACACAAAAACTACTGCATGGATTTGGATGAAATTTTCACCAGAGGTGGTCCTTGGGCTGGAGAGGAACTCATAACATTTTGGTGATGATCCCAGAATGGATACCTCCACCAAGGCTCTTATCTTCTCAGTGTGTGAGCAGAATACTCCAAAACTACTGGATGGATTTGGATGAAAATTTTACCAGAGGTGGTCCTTGGGTTAGAGAGGAACCCATTACATTTTGGTGATGATCCAAGAACGCATATCTCCACCAAGGCTCTTATCATCTTACACTGTGTTAGCAAGAAGCCTCCAAAACAAACCCATTACATTTTAGAAGTGATCCATGAGGGACGGAAGGAGCCTTGGTGGAAGTATGCGCTCTCTGAGTGCTTTTCTAGTTAGCACACGTAGTAGTACTTTTGAGACTTTTCTGGTTTGTCTGTTAGCAGAATTATACAAAAACTATTGGACAGAATTGGATGAAATTTTCACCAAAGGTGGCCCTTGGCCTGAGGATGAAGTCATTAGATTTTTTTTTTTAAATTTAAGTTTTTGTAAAGGGTATACATGTCATTACAGCATTGCATTGTTTACATTTTCATCACATGTTCCCTTTTTTTTTGACAACATTGGAAAAATAATTATTACAACACCATTTTTTAAGTGAAAGAAAAAGAGAAATTAAAGAACAAAAAAACAAACAAAAAACAAAACAAGAAAAAAAACCGAAAGAGCAAAAAAAAAAATAAAAAAAATAAGAGTATCTGAGTAGCGTTGGAACAAAGAGCGGTGCCATTATTGAAATGGTATTTGTCAAAGATTAGATCTGATGGAAGACACACATGCGATCCAGGGTTGCCAAAAGTTCATGAACCCATCCATGTCCTGTCTCAGTGCGAATGTCAACTTTTCCATCGAATAAATGTCTTGAATCACGTTAGTCCAATCTTCAGGTGTAGGACAATCCTTCAACATCCATTTTTTTGTTAGCTTTTTTACTTGCCAATATTAAAACAGTGAATAAGTATTTTTCTCCTCGTCTTTCCAGTGATTCCGGTACTAAACCCAAATACAAAGTTGTAAAAGAAAAGGGAACTGTTATTTTGAATATTTTCCCCAATATTGTCTGTACATTGGTCCAATATTGGTGGATAACTGGGCATGACCAAAACACATGAAAATGAGTTGCAGTCTCTTCACCACACAAGCGCCAACAGTTCAACCCCTTACGAGTAAATTTGTTTTGTGCAGGTGTTCTGAAAAATCTTACCAAATTTTTCCATCCAAATTCTCTCCACTGCAGGGATGAGGTACTTTTCCATTGTTTATTTAGCTTTTCCCATATTTCCAGTTGTAAAGTGAAATTCCCCTCTTTTTCCCATCTCTCTTTTATATATGATGTGTTGTCTCCTTTTAAGTCTTGAAGACCTTGGTATATTTTAGAGATGTATCTGATCCCTGGGATCCCTTTATATGCCATTAAGAAGACCTTCAGAACACCTGACTGGGCCCTTTCCAAATCCTCCTTTTTAAGTATTTTGTTTATGTGGTGTCTAAGCTGAAAAAACCTGTAACGGTCTTGATTTATTAGACCTTGTTTTTTCAAATATTCAAAACTTCTTAAAGTTTGCCCTTTAAAAAAATTGTAATATTTTATCAGTCCGTTGTCTTTCCACTTTTTAAATCTGGTGTCTGTTTTATTAGGAGTAAAGTCTTGATCATAGGCAATCCATTGCAGAAATCGATAGGGTTCTTTAGTTTGATTCTCTGACTATCTTAAACCAAATTTTTAGCGGGGTCTCTATCCACGGGTTAGTGTTATTGAAAAGTTTAGGTAAGGCATTGTTCTCTATTATCGCCTGTAGGGGGATGTCACTTGTATTTTGGCATTCCATCTCCTTCCATTGTGCAGTGTAGACTGGGTTACATATCTCTACTAAAGTTTTAATTTGTGCGGCTTTAAAATAGTCCCTGATATTTGGCAGCACGAGCCCACCTTTGCCTTTGTTTAGCTGTAGGGTTCTATATCTGATTCTAGGTCTCTTGCCCTGCCATATGAATCTTGAGATCCTTCTGTCCAGTTCTTGCCATGTTTTTTTGGGAGGTTCTACCGGTATTGTTTGGAAAAGGTATAGAAGACCTGGAAGTATATTCATTTTGACTGCTTCAATTCTTTGTGCAGTACCCAAGAATGGTATCATATTCCATCTTGCTAGATCAGATTTTACTTTTGCCATCAGTGGATCATAGTTTAGTGTTATAATTTTGTTGAGTTGTTTCGGGATATTGACCCCCAGATATTTCATAGATTCCAACTCCCAGTTAGTTTTGAGTTTGCTTAGTAAATATTGATTTGGGTTGTAGTTGAATGTTAAAATTTGGGTTTTATGCATGTTTAATTCGTACCCTGATAAATCTCCATACTCTGAAAAAACTGAGATTAGTTCTGGAAAAGAGGTGTCCGGCTGCCCCAAGTATATTAAAATGTCATCAGCAAAGAGTGCTATTTTATGTTCCTTCTGGCCAAGTGTAATACCTTGAATTTTTTGATTCTGTCTTATCCATTGGCTCAGAGGTTCTATGAAGATTGCAAAGAGCAGTGGAGACAAGGGGCAGCCCTGACGACATCCTCTTTCCAGTTCAAAAGATGATG
This sequence comes from Pholidichthys leucotaenia, assembly GCA_020510985.1. Lineage (NCBI taxonomy): Eukaryota > Metazoa > Chordata > Actinopteri > Cichliformes > Pholidichthyidae > Pholidichthys > Pholidichthys leucotaenia. The sequence continues at coordinate 399,216,512 of CM035836.1, forward strand.
ATAATTTACCGTTAATCATTATTTTAGCTGTTGGTTTTTTATATAATGCCTGGATAGTTCTAATGAAGTTGTTATGAAAATTGAAACTGGATAAGATTCTATATAGGAAAGACCAGTCAACCGAATCAAATGCCTTTTCAGCATCTAATCCCAATATGGCTGCATTTAAATTATATTTTTTTAAATGATGAATTATGTGTAAAGTGCGACTAATGTTGTCTTGTCCTCACTGACGGAGGTCCTATAGAGTTTTTCATTCCCGGAGATGGGTAAAAGTACCTCGATATGAACGACACCCTGCTGCACCTCTGTGTGAAAATTACCAATGTGGACGGTACGAACTTGGTGGATGGCGCGGCGGTGGGCCTCTTCAATTACCCTCTAAATACAATTTTCAGTCAGTACGACATGATCTTGGGAGACAGATTGATTTCACAATCCAGCACCACACACCCCTACCGAGCCTTAATTGAGACGATACTGAACTATTCCAAGGACACGCTCAAGAGCCAATTTAGTGCCGGTCTTTTTTACAAAGATACAGCCAGAGCTGTAGACTCTATCGTGACCGTGGACGGCCCTAATGTGGGTTTAAATAAAAGAGCCCGTTTTACCGCCAATTCTTGCAAAGTGCACCTGCTCGGTCCTCTCATGGGGACATAATTTTTTGCGAGAGGCTCATGCTGAACTCTGTCGATTTGAGAATCAAACTAACCCATGCCAATGACACTTTCTGTCTCACGGGAGCCGGCGATTCCGCTTTCCGTTGGGGGCCTCTCTATTTGTTAGAAAAGTGTCCGTGTCCCCCGCGGTCAGATTAGGCCACGCCACAGCCCTAATGAAAGGCAATGCACTCTACCCCCTCTCACGCGTCAATGTAAAAGCATACTCCATCCCACAAAATTCTAGGATGTGCAACCAGGAGAATCTGTTTCTGGGGGCCATCCCCAAATACGTGTCATGGGCAGCGAGAGCACGCCCCTCCCCTCCTGCCGCACGCTCACCAATTCATCACTGCACCTGAGACAGAGGACACACCTGCGCCCGCTCATTAGCCAGCATACTTAAGGAGGCCTCCTCCGTGCAGTCAGTGCTGGCTCGTCTGGGTATACTGCCCTTAATTCAGGCATGCAGGTTGTTTTGTTTTGCTAGCTTTAGACACGTCGTCTAAACTGCTCTTTCTTTTTTCCACAATATTTTTTATTAAACCTTTTTTTTAACAAACATGGCACAAACAATCAGACACTTGTAGAATGTGCAAATGATGAGGGCAGCTGATCTCAAGCAGTTTATTACACATTCTCTCTCATGAGCATAGTAGAAAAGAGAGCCTCTCAAACAGAACTCTTCACTTATATACTCAGGTCCTTCTGCATATCAAAAGGTCACAATGTATTCACATAAAGGGTCACTTTGCATGCACTTCCTTAATTCTTACACATCCCCCTCACAGACTCTGGCATACAAAGGAAACTCCACACCGTCTCTGACATACAAAAGATCACATTTCACAGCTTCCTGTTATCTCCAAGGAAACTCTACACTTTGTTCTTATCTAAGATGTGAGGCATTATGCAAGGCACATGTGTGGCTACACTATCCCCCCAAACATTTAGATCAAACAAAAGAATAACAGTCTGCATGTTGTGATAGAATCATTACACATCAGTCCACATGCTGCTTGGGCTTCAGTCTTCTCCCGTATCTGCTGTAACCAGGATTCTCCGCCTCCGCAGCGCTGTCATGCTGGGGAGCTGCTGTCTGGGGGTGAAAACCTTTTGTCTGTCCCTGTGGGTGTTCTGGGGAAATTCTACTCTGGGAAGCACCCCGTGGGGGTCTTCCGCGCCGAGGAGCCCTTGCCAACAGCACTTGCTCGTCTGCCACAAAAAAAGCGGGTTTGAGTCTGTTTATACCAATCTTTTCCCTCCTACCCCCCAAATCTAGCAAAAAATGCTTGTCCCCTGTTTCAAACACTCTGAACGGTCCATCATAAGGTGGTCGCAATGGGGGGCGATGCGCTTCATGTCTGACAAAAACAAACTCCGCGTTTTTCAAAGTTTTAGGCACAAAAACACGCAGAAAACTGTGATGAACGGGGCCCGGCAGCGTGCCTGTGTCAATGCTACGCTGCAACAGCTGAGACGGGGAGCTGCCTGCCGCAGGATTATCCGGGAGAAACTCCCCGGGCAGCCAAAGTGGCTGCGCAAAAACGAGTTCAGCTGGGGAAGCTTCTAAGTCTTCTTTAGGCGCAGAACGCAACCCTAATAAAACCCACAGTAGCTTGTCTACCCAATTTGCATCCGTCAGTGACACCCTGAGAGCCGCTTTCAATGACCTATGAAAACGTTTGCATAACCCGTTAGCCTGAGGATTGTACGCGGTTGTGCGGTGAATTGTGACACCCAGGCTGCGAGCCATTGCTAACCAAAGTTCGGAAACAAATTGAGGGCCTCTGTCGGACGTAATGTCCGACGGGACTCCAAAATGCGCCACCCATGCTGTTAACGCGCGCGCTACCTCCTCGGCTGTGGTTGACGCCAAGGGAACCACCTCTGGCCATCGCGTGGTGCGGTCCACCATTGTCAGAAGGTGCGTGCACCCCTGTGATGGCGGGAGGGGGCCCACCAGGTCCACGTGAACATGGTCGAACCTCTTAGCCGGGATGTGAAACGGCTCCAAGGGAGTCTTCGTGTGTCTGTGTACTTTGGCTCGTTGGCACGCCATGCAGGCTGCTGCCCACTCTTTCACCTGTTTGCGAAGACTCGACCACACAACTTTCTCTCCTACCATCTTGATTGACGTGCGCACTCCCAGGTGTGCTAAAGAATGAACCGAGTCAAAAACGCGGCAGCGCCACGCGGCCGGTACCACGGGACGCGGTCGCCCCGTGGAGACATCGCAGATTAGAGGGGGCATACCGTCTTGCAGCACCCTGCTCTCCAGCCTTAACCCTGTTGGTCCAGACTGGAGCGCGCGCACATCCACGTCACTAACCTGCTCCGCGGCCATGGCTGCGTAATCTATCCCCACGTGGACCGGGGATGCCACGACGCATGAGAGGCAGTCTGCCACTACATTCAGTTTACCCGAGACATGCTGAATATCAGTAGTAAACTCTGAGATGGCGGCCGGCTGTCTCTGCTGCCGACCCGACCAAGGTTCTGAAACCTTGGCCATCGCGAATGTTAGTGGCTTGTGGTCAATGAATGCGGTGAAACAGCGCCCTTCCAGCCAGAACAGGAAGTGGCGAATAGCCAAGTGGAGAGCCAGCAACTCCCTATCAAACGCGCTGTATTTACGTTCACTATCGCGCAAAGTCCTGCTGAAAAAGGTGAGCGGTTGCCAAGCGCCGGCTACACGCTGCTCCACGACCGCCCCTATGGCCACATCTGACGCGTCAGTAGTGAGCACTATGCGGGCCGTTGGGTCTGGATGTGCCAGCAACGCAGCGTTTGCCAGGGCTGCCTTGACTTCCGAGAACGCCTGCTCTCGCTCTGGGGACCATTCGATCTTATTCGCGGGTTTCTGCTTTTTGAGCGCGGCGTACAGTGGTTGCATGAGCTGCGCTGCGCGGGGGAGGAAACGGTTATGAAAATTCACCATTCCCAAAAACTCCTGTAACGCCCTGACCGTTTGTGGTCAGGGAAAATCTGCTACCGCGCGCACTTTGTCAGGCAGCGGAACCGCTCCTGCGGGAGAGAAGCGGTGCCCCAAAAAATCAATCTGCGTCACCCCGAACTGACACTTCGCTGGGTTGATTATTAAACCGTGCTCTCCCAACCTCCGGAAAACCGTCGTGAGGTGGGCTTCGTGTTCATCTTCGGATGCGCTGGCTACCAAAATATCGTCCAGGTAGACGAATACGAAAGGGAGATCGTGCAGCACCTCATCCATCATGCGTTGGAACGTCTGCGCAGCTCCTTTAAGCCCAAATGGCATGCACAAAAACTCGAATAGACCAAACGGAGTTATCACCGCTGTTTTGGGTATGTCCTCAGCGTGCACTGGGACTTGGTGGTAACCGCAGACCAAGTCTATTTTAGAAAAAACGCGCGCTCCTGCCAAATGAATGGAAAAATCTTGGATGTGAGGGATTGGGTAGCGGTCGTGAGCTGTGGCGTTGTTTAACCTGCAGAAATCCCCGCAAGGCCGCCACGAACTGTTAGCCTTAGGAACCATGTGTAGCGGGGAAGCCCATGGGCTGTTTGAACGCCTGATGATGCCCAACCTCTCCAGGTTGGCGAACTCCTCGCGTGCTATGGCCAGTTTAGCTGCGTCCAAGCACCGAGCTTTTGCAAAAACGGGCGGTCCGGTAGTGGTAATAAAATGTTCCACCCCATGTTTAGCGACGGTTGCCGAAAATGTGGGGACCGTGAGTGCTGGGAACTGAGTGAGCAGAGTGTGGAACTTACCGCTTGCAGCTGTGATGTTGGCTTGTGCTGTTGGCCAGGCCGCTCGAGCTGTACAGGGAATAGAGTCAGAAGAAAGTGCATTAACCAGGCGCCTGTTAGTGACATCAACCAACAAACCATGTGAGCACAAAAAATCAGCCCCCAATATATTGAAATTCAATGCTGCTATGACAAAAGTCCACTCAAATGTACGGCCGTGTAGAGACAGAAGCAGAGTCCTCTCACCAAAGGTCTTAATCTTCAAGCCGTTCGCTGCTGCCATCTCGGGACCGCTGGAACCTGCCAGCCGGTCAGCGGAGGAAGGCGTGATGAAACTCAACTGGGCGCCTGTGTCCACGAGGAAATGCCTCCCCGAGCGTGCGTCCGTCAAATAGAGCAGCTTGTTCTCCTCCCCGAGGGTCGCAGCTGCTACCGACCCCCGGTCTTGGCGTTTCCCGAGCGCTTTGAACTGGCACGGTGGTATACATTTGCGTGCCTTCTCTGCAAAGCGGCGGTGGTAGAAACAAAGGGTGTCTCCTCTGCGTTCCTTGGCCCCCGCCGCTGCCGTCGTCGGTGGTTCTGCTACCGCTGTCCCTGGTTCCCTGCCATCTCCGGCCGTCGTGCCGAGCTCCGTCGCTGCCACCGTGGCCGCACGCTGTCTGCTGGCGTTGACAATCCGATGCGCCTCCCGGGCCAGCGCGTGGTAGTCCCGCTGGGCCAACAACGGCGAACTGGCCAGGGTCACTCTCATCTCTGACGGTAGGGTCCTGAGGAAAATGTGGGTAAAGATGAAGTGGTCATCGTCCGAGCCTTTCAACCTCAGCATCTTCTCCATCAGGTCAACGGGCGTGCCATCTCCCAACTTGGTCAGCGCCAGGAGTCTCTCTGCTCTCTCCTCAACCGAGAGCGTGTAGTGCTGGATGAGTGCAGCCTTCAGCGCGTCGTATTTGTCGCTGGCTGGTGGCTGTTCCAGAAAGCTCTCCACATGCTGAGCCGTGTGGTTATCGAGCTTTGCGATTACATGGTAGAATCTCGTGTCATCTACCGATATTCCCCGGAGAGCGAACTGTACCTCAACCAGGTGGAACCAGGAGTGCGGGTTGTGCTGCCAAAAGTCCAGTAGCTGGACCGTAACGGCATACGTTTGGCTGGGGGCTCCCAACGAGGCTGGCTCCGGGGAATTCTCCTCTTGTTGCATGCTTCGTCTTGGGTCACCAGTGTAGAATGTGTAAATGATGAGGCCAGCTGATCTCAAGCAGTTTATTACACATTCTCTCTCATGAGCATAGTAGAAAAGAGAGCCTCTCAAACAGAACTCTTCACTTAGATACTCAGGTCCTTCTGCATATCAAAAGGTCACAATGTATTCACATAAAAGGTCACTTTGCATGCACTTCCTTAATCCTTACACATCCCCCCTCACAGACTCTGGCATACAAAGGAAACTCCACACCGTCTCTGACATACAAAAGATCACATTTCACAGCTTCCTGTTGTCTCCAAGGAAACTCTACACTTTGTTCTTATCTAAGATGTGAGGCATTATGCAAGGCACATGTGTGGCTACACACTAACACAAAAGTAATTTAAAAATTAAAAAGAACAATAACAAAAAAAAATGTGTAATAAAAACAACAGCCATTAACAAACACAAGTCAACAACAATGCTCCTCTCTTTAGTCTAGGTAATCTATTACATAAGAATACATAATATACATTCACCAGTTTGGAATTTGCAAGGTCCACACATTCACCTTCTTCTTCAGACGTTATGTTTAAATTCTTTACATAATCAATGAAAGGTCTCCATATATTCTCAAACACATTTTCCTTTAATTTCAGTATATATGTTGTTCTTTCTAGTGGAAGGTTTGTTAACATCTGTCTTAACCACTGAGTCACATCTGGTCTATGAGTCTTTTTCCACAGCAATGCAATACATTTTTTGGCATTAAGCAAACTGACAAAATTGTAAATTGGTAAATTGTGACAGTGAGTGTGGTTCTTCTAAATATTTTTTGGTTTCACACCATATTTTGATCATGTGCTTTACAATTGGATTTTTAACTTGTTTCTGTAGTTTTTTAGACGAGTCTGAGTATATGAATAAGGGAAAAGGTAAAGGTAAATTGTATGATTCCATTTCAGTCCAGTGAGGAAGATCATTTGATGAAAAATAATATGTCATAGACCTCAGTTGTGCTGACCAGTAATACAACATAAAGTTTGGACATTTCAGACCTCCATGATCAAATGGTAAATATAGTAAGGGCAAACGTAATCTAGCCTTCCTATTGTTCCATATAAATTCCACTAACTTTTTTTTAATTCTTGAGAATAGATCTGAAGGTGGTGGTAAAGGAATGTTTTGAAATAAATAAGGTATTTTTGGTAAGATATTACTTTTAAGTATATTAATTCTCCCGATCATCAACATTGGTAGTGACATCCATCTCTGAAGTAACTCATTAATATCTGTCATTAAGGCTTCATAGTTGGCATTGGCGACTGATTCTAGCTTAGGCAAAATTTGAGTTCCTAAATATTTAAACTGATTTACAACATTGAATTGGTTTACCTCAGGAGCTGGATGATTTCTCTGGGTCTCATTTAGCATTAATATTGAAGATTTTGTTTTGTTTATTTTATATCCTGATATATCCCCAAAGTTCTTTATAAAATTTAACAAGGTCGGAATTGATTTTTTAAAATTCGACATAAACAAAATTGTCATCAACATACAGGGAGATTTTATGTTCTGTTGGTCCTACTTTAATTCCATATATTTGTGGATGTAAACGTACTGCCATCACTAAAGGTTCAATTGCCATAGTAAACAATAAGGGTGAAAGTGGACAGCCTTGTCGACATCCTCTTTTGATTTTTATTGATTTTGAGATATTGCTGTTTGTTAGGATTTCTGCTGTAGCATTATTGTATATTATCTGGACCCATTTTATGAAATTATTTCCAAGTCCAAACCTTTGTAGGACTTCAAAAAGAAAGGGCCATTCGACCCTATCAAAGGCCTTTTCAGCGTCCAGTGATAGGAGAGCTGTATCCGGTGCTTCTTTATTGGAATAAATAATATTAAATAGTCTTCTTACATAAAGGAAGCCTTGTCTTCCCCTTATAAAGCCATTCTGATCTCAGTTAATAATATTTGGTAATATTTCTTGTAGTCATTTTGCTAAAATTTTACAGATTATTTTAAGATCAGCATTTAATAGGCTTATTGGTCTCATGTTTTCACATTTATTAGGGGGTTTACCTGGTTTTGGCAACAGTATAATTAAGGCATTATTCATGTATGGTGGTAAATTACCATTCTGAAATGCTTCTAAAACCATTTCCAAAAGTTGTTTTATTAATTTATTCTTAAATTTTTTTATAGGGGTCAACTGGAAGACCATCTGGTCCTGCTCTTTTTCCTGATTTCATATTATCAATGGCTTGCCCAACTTCGTCTTGACTAATTTTAGACTCCAGTATCTCCCTGTTTTCATTTGGAATACATGGTATAGATAATCCACCCCAAAACCCATTTAGTTTTGTTAAGTCCATCCATCCATCTTCTACCGCTTTTCCGGAGGTCCGGGTCGCGGAGGCAGCATTTCAAGCAGAGAAGCCCAGACTTCCCTCTCCCCAGCCACCTGCTCCAGCTCTTCAGAGGGGATACCAAGGCGTTCCCAGACCAGCTGGGAGACATAGTCTCTCCACCGAGTCCTGGGTCTGCCCCGGGGTCTCCTCCCAGTGGGACGTGCCTGAAACACCTCAAGTGGGAGGCGTCCAGGAGGCATCCTAATCAGATGCCCATACCACCTCAACTGACTCCTTTCAATGTGGAGGAGCAGCGGTTCTACTCTGAGCCTCTCCCAGATGACTGAGCTCCTCACCCTATCTCTGAGGGTGAGTCCAGCAATCCTACGGAGAAAGCTCATTTCAGCCTCTTGTATCCGCAATCTCGTTCTTTCGGTCATTACCCAAAGCTCGTGACCATAGGTGAGAGTAGGAACGTAGATTGACTGGTAAATCGACAGCTTTGCCTTAGAACTAAGCTCCCTCTTCACCACAACAGACCGGTAAAACGTCTGCATCACTTCAGATGCTGCTCCAATCCGTCTGTCAATCTCTCGCTCCATTTTCCCCTCACTCGTGAACAAGACCCCAAGATACTTAAACTCCTCCACTTGGGGCAGGAGCCTGTCCCCAACCCGGAGAGGACAATCCACCTTTTTCCAGCTGAGGACCATGGACTCGGACTTGGAGGTGCTGATTCTCATCCCAGCCGCTTCACACTCGGCGGCAAACTGTCCCAGCAAGAGCTGTAGGTCATTGCTGGATGAAGCCAACAGGACAACATCATCTGCAAACAACAGAGATGAGATAAGATAAGATAAGATAAGATAAGCCTTTATTAGTCCCACAACGGGGAAATTCCAGGATTGCAACAGCACAGGGATAGCAACACTCAGAGCAACAATCAGAAGGCAAGAAAAAAAAACAAGCAAGCAAGAGCAGCTAATAAACATATGTACGTATTACTATAAAATATATATATATACACACACACACAGACACACAGTGCAGAGCATTGTAGCTGGATGGAATAAATATATGAATATATGAACACACAGTGCAGAGCATTGTAGCTAGATGGAATAAATATGTAAATATATAAACACCCACAGTACGGAGCATTGCAGCTAGGTGGAATAAATATGCAAGTATATAAACACACACAGTGCGGAGCAATGTAGCTAGATGGAATAATATGTAGATATATAAATATATAAACACCCACAGTACGGAGCATTGTAGCTAGATGGAATAAATATGCAAATATATAAACACACACAGTGCAGAGCATTGTTGCTAGATGGAATGAAACAGCATAACCGTCTACTTAGTTATCCTACATGGTATGATTATGTGCCCATACATATTCTCACCCTCCATAGCGACCGGTATGTTCCTAGTTGTATGCCGGAGAGGACCATTGTGTAAGTCTATTGCATCTTTTGCATTCAAAAAACTATTAGTTTGTTACGTCTTTTTGCTATCTCTGCGAGCAGCCCTGCTTAGGTTGTACAGTCTGACAGCCGTTGGTAGGAAGGACCTACGAAACCTCTCGGTTGTGCACCTGGGATGATGTAGTCTGCTGCTAAATGAGCTCCTCAGTGCATTCAGTATGTCCTGCATAGGGTGGAACTCGGACTCCAGCAGAGATGACAGTTTAGCCACCGTCCTTCTCTCTCCTATCTCCTCCATCGGATCAAGGCGCTGCCCCAGGACAGAGCTAGCTTTCTTAATCAGTTTGTTCAGTCTCTTCCTATCGGCTGCAGTAATGCCACTGCCCCAGCAGACCACTCCAAAAGTGATGGCTGATGCCACCACCGTGTCATAGAATGACTTCAGCAGCGCCCCTTGTACACCAAAAGACCTGAGTCTCCTCAGCAGGAACAGCCTGCGCTGTCCCTTCTTGTAGAGTGCATCAGTATTGTGTGACCAGTCTAGTTTATTGTTCAGATGAATACCCAGGTACTTATAGGATGTCACCATCTCGATGTCTGTTCCCTGTGATCCTGTGGTCACCAAGCATGACACCCTCCATTCCCTGGCTGCGCCTAGAAATCCTGTCCATAAAAATTATGAACAGGATCGGTGACAAAGGGCAGCCCTGGCAGAGTCCAACTCTCACTGGGAATGACTCCGACCGAGTGATGGCAATACGAACCAAACTCTCACAACGGTCGTACAGAGACCGAATAGCTCGTAACAACAAGCCCGATACCCCATACTCCTAGTTTTGTTAAGTCAGTTTCATTTTTTGTATCATATAGTTTTTCATAATAATCTCTAAAGGCACAATTAATTTCTAAAGGATCTATAACTACCTGTCCATTACTTATAATACTGGTAATTGGTGTTTTAGATTCTAATTGTTTATTCTGCCATGCCAATAATTTTCCTGATTTTTCACCTTGTTCGTAAAGTTTGCTTCAATCTTAGAAGACTCGAGGCAGCTCTATTCGCTGATTTTTTTGTCATATTCTGCTCTCAGAATCAGTAATTCTGAGAGCAGAATTACTGCTCTCAGTAATTCTTGAAGAATTACTGAAGAATTCTTGAAGAATTTTTATTTTACGTTCCAATTGGACTCTCTCCTCTCGGGTCTTCTTAGATTTTGAACCTGTATAACTAATAATATGCCCCCTAATAAAAGCTTTGAAAGCCTCCCACTTTATACATGCCGTTGTTTGTGTAGTATTGATATCAAAGAACTCATCTATCTGTTTTTCTATGTACCTAATAAATTCCTCATCCTGAAGCCATTTATGTTGAAAATGCCACCTAACTGGGTCCTTTGTCAATTTCTTATCTACATATACTAGACAGCAGGGTGCATGATCAGAGATCACAGTGTTATCATAGAAACAGTTTTGAATCCTGGACCTTAATTCTGTAGAGATCAAAAAGTAGTCAATACGTGAGAATGTCTTATAGGTATTAGATTAACAAGAATAGGCTTTAACTTGTGGTTTCATTTCTCTCCATATATCTAGCAATCTCAGTTCTTTCATGAAATGATTAATGGTCATCCTACATCCATTGTGCATACAGTCCAGTCCTGTTGCTCTATCTATACTGGGATTCAGTGTACAATTAAAATCCCCTGCTATTATATGTTGCCCTGTAAGTGATGATAAAGTGAGGAATAAATTAACAAAGAAGTTTTGATCATCAATATTGGGGCCGTATAAGTTCACCAGATTTATATTTTCTAATAACAAAGATCCTTGGATGATTAGATATCTTCCAAATTTGTCTCTAATTACATTTTTCATTTGAAATGGGACTGTTTTATGTATGAGAATCATAACTCCCCTAGCTCGGGATGAAAATGAGGTGAACACGTTACCTTGCCATCTTCTCCTAATTCTTTTTACATCCTCAGCCTTGATTAGGCGCCTTGTTACGGCTGCCGTGTTGTTGTGATGCGCTTACATAGCGCGCCAATGTCAAGTCAAATTCCTCGTGTGTTTCTAACATGCTTGGCAATAAAGCTTTTTCTGATTCTGATCCTCCTCTAATAAATGACTTTCTTGTAAAAATACAATTTTTGAATCTGTCTTTTATTTTATTCATAACTTGTTTAAGTTTTTTAAGATTTTGTAGACCTCTGCAATTCCATGAAGTTAAATTAAGATTAACGCTTTGATCTATGATCAATAAGAAGTTTGAGATTACCTTGCAATATGAACATACTCTTACAGAGAAGCAAAAACATGGATGATAGAACATTCATCCTACAAACTAAACAAAAACAAATTCCCTTTCCCCACATTCGTGGTAATCCCCCCAAAATCAAAATATTCCATCTCCCGTTATAGCTAGTGACTGTTCCACACCTGTGAGGATCAGTCAAACCACTCTCTCTTTCTCCTTTAAATCACCCTGACTCTACTACTATTCTTATGACATTAACTCTCTTCTGTAGTTTTTTCAACATAACTTCAAAGTTTTATAGCAACTTTGTACATCATAGCTTTTTTTTTTTTAAATACAGTCTGTATTTTGTAGACATGTTATATGTTTCAGATCAATCAGATGCCTGTACAAATGCTTAAATGTTCAACCTTTGTCATGTTCATGCTTAGCTCCCGCCAGTTTCCTTTTGGATCTGCTTAATGAGCTCCTGCGCCTTGTGAGGGGTCTTGAAGGTGTGGGTTCTCCCTTTATATGTGACCAGCAGTCTTGCCGGATGAATTACTCCGTGACGAATCCCTAGGTTGCGCAGCTCTTTGCGGGCCGGGTCGAACTGCCTCCTTAATTATTGAATTCCTGTGGCCAAGTCTGGGTAGAACTGCACCTGTTGATCCTGGTATTTAATTTCCCCTTTAGCACGCGCAGCATTGGTGACTGTCATCTTGTCTCTGTAGTTGAGGAACTTCATAATCAGCGTCCTCGGTGGTGTCTTATTATCTCTCGGTGGGCCGATTCGGTGAGCTCTCTCTAAAACAACCGATGACTGCAGATCCGCGTTATTCAGCGCTTCTGGAATCCACTTTTCCAAAAAGGAACATGGGTCCTGTCCCTCCGCTCCCTCCGGAAGACCCACCAGCCTCAAATTATTCCGTCGCGAGCGGGATTCCAAGTCTAGGACATTATCTTCCAGACTTTTGCATTTTAATTCCAGTGTTTGCGCTTTAGATTGCAGGCTGGTGACGTCATCTTCAGCGCTTGAAATTCGGAGCTCCGCCTGCAACACTCGCCCCATGCAGTCGATTATTTCCTTTCTCATATCTTCTATCGCTGCTATAATCCCATCAAATTTAGACGAAAACTCTGTTCTCATGGAGTTGATGGCAGTGAGCACTACGTTTGTCCCCTCTTCAGCAGTTCCCGCTCCGTCGCTGGCTCCCTCCTCCGCCATTGCCTCTGGAGTTTTCTCTGTTTTGCCTCGAGCGTGGAAGTCTGTTAGCTTGGGTTGTTTTGTCGAATTACCTTTTCCTCCACCTAATTTTCCAATCTTGGTCTTTACCATATCCGCGCCAAAACGCTGGGATGGGTTTTGTTCCAATTAAGAGAGTTTTAGTAAAATTTTTATTTTTACGAGCAGAGCAGTGTGAAACAAGTCTTCCTACGAGGCCGCCATAACCGGAAGTCCCCTAAACTGCTCTTTCTCGTGTTGTTTCAGGTTGCTCCCATCATGTGGGTGTGTCTCGGGACTGCGTGCGCTCTCCTGCCACTTCATCACCTCCCCAGCAACAGATCTTTACCCGGGTCAGGCACTCCAAGCTCATTCCCCCTTCCCTACTGGTTCGTCTATTCCCCGCTGGAGTCCTGCCGGTCCTCCCTCGGAGTCCCGAGTAAGTGACAATTTGGCTCGCCCATTTCCCTTTCTCTGCTTCTCCACTGACAGCTCTCGCTTTTCTCCCTGCAGATGGATTGAACCTTCTGCCGAGTGGCTGTTTCTCTAACGTTGTGCTGTTTTCCACATTTAATAAATTATTGAATGTTCCCCCCTTGTGTGGTTTCGTCTTGTGCTCGCATCGTGCACATGGGCTGTCAGCTAATCATGACAGAACGAGCCAGCTGAGATGATAGCTCAGCTGGTGCCTCATCACAAGAGCTGTCAGCTACGGATCACTAGTCAGCATCCGAGCACCAACTCGCTGTGCTGACGCAACAGGTTTCTAACTTAATCCAGCTTTGGTCTCTGTTGCCTCCCCTGGCTCCACCTCCTCAGCCTGCTCACCGCGCTACGGTGGGGCTTACCACTTCCATCCCCACACCTACTCCATACGTGGGGGAGGTGGGGAGATGAAAGAGTTTTTTAATCCAGGTACGTACAGACGTGGACAAAATTGTTGGTACCCCTCTGTTAATGAAAGGAAAAACCCACAATGGTCACAGAAATAACTTGAATCTAACAAAAGTGGTAATAAATAAAAATTCTATGAAAATTAACCAGTGAAAATCAGACAGTGCTTTTGAATTGTGGTTCAACAGAATTATATTAAAAAACAAACTCATGAAACAGGCCTGGACAAAAATGATGGTCCCCTTAACTTAATATTTTGTTGCACAACCTTTTGAGGCAATCACTGCAATCAAACGATTTCTGTAACTGTCAATGAGACTTCTGCACCCCTCAGCAGGTATTTTAGCCCACTCCTCATGAGCAAACTGCCCCAGTTGTCTCAGGTTTGAAGGGTGCCTTCTCCAGACAGCATGTTTCAGCTCCTTCCACAGATCTTCAATAGGATTTAGATCAGGGCTCATAGAAGGCCACTTTAGAATAGTCCAATGTTTCGCTCTTAGCCATTCTTGGGTGTTTTTAGCTGTGTGTTTTGGGTCATTATCTTGTTGCAAGACCCATGACCTGCGACTGAGACCAAGCTGTCTGACACTGGGCAGCACATTTCTCTCTAGAATACCTTGATAGTCTTGAGATTTCATTGTACCCTGCACAGATTCAAGACACCCTGTGCCAGATGCAGCAAAGCAGCCCCAGAACATAACAGAACCTCCTCCATGTTTCACAGTAGGGACAGTGTTCTTTTCTTGCTATGCTTCATTTTTGCATCTGTGAACATAGAGCTGATATGCCTTGCCAAAAAGTTCCAGTTTTGTCTCGTCTGTCTATAGGACATTCTCCCAGAAGCTTTGTGGCTTGTCAACACACAGTTTGGCAAATTCCAGTCTGGCTTTTTTATGATTTGTTTTCAACAGTAGTGTCCTCCTTGGTCGTCTCCCATGAAGTCCACTTTGGCTCAAACAACGACGGATGGTACGATCTGACACTGATGTACCTTGACCTTGGAGTTCACCATGAATGTGTTTAGAGGTTGTTCTGGGCTCTTTTGTTACCATTTGTATTATCCGTCTCCTCCTGCGGCCACGTCCAGGGAGGTTGGCTACAGTCCCGTGGATCTTAAATTTCTGAATATGTGCAACTGTAGTCACAGGAACATCAAGCTGCTTGGAGATGGTCTTATAGCCTTTACCTTTAACATGCTGGTCTATAATTTTCTTTCTAATCTCCTGAGACAACTCTCTCCTTTGCTTCCTCTGGTCCATGTTTAGGGTGGTTCACACCATGTCAACAAACAGCACAGTGACTACTTGTCACCCTTTAAATAGGCCAACTGACTGATTACAAGTTTGTAGACACCTGTGATGTTAATTAGAGGACACATCTTGGTTGAACATGTCCATATGGTCACATTATTTTCAATCTTTTCTAGGGGTGCCATCATTTTTGTCCAGGCCTGTTTCATGAGTTTGCTTTTTAAAATAATTCTGTTGAACCACAATTCAAAAGCATTGTCTGATTTTCATTGGTTAATTTTCATAGAATTTTTATTTATTACCACTTTTGTAAGATTCAAGTTATTTCTGTGACCGTTGTGGGTTTGTCTTTCATTAACAGAGGGGTACCAACAATTTTGTCCATGGCTGTAAAATCCATGCAGATATTCTGGAATGGATATGTTGATACAGGGAAGGTACCTTTCTGGGGTCTTAAGTTTCCTTGAGCGTTATTTTCTGAACAAAGTAGGCATTTTTTTTTTTTTACAAAATTGGGTAGCAAATTGGGTGAACCCATAGGTGGTAAAAGATTTATGTTAACATAGAGATCATACCCCCCTGTGACACATGGGAAATCCCGTGAGTCAGAATTGCAGCCTGCTGGTATAATTTATGGGGTAAAATGAGTTTACTGTTTTGTCATTTGGAAAGCTTGGAGATGTTGTCAAAAACTGCACCTTTTTGTGTCCATTTATAGATTTCAGACTGTGGAGATGTGGTCTGAGCATCAATAAGGATCCATCCATCCATCCATCTTCCTTCGGCTTAATCCTTTTCGGGTCACGGGGATGTCATGTGATAATTGCTCTGTATATTTTAAGAGAAGGGGTGCAGTAGTATCATTTCAACCTGTCCTTGTGCTGCAGCCTTTGCAGTGTCACCTGCAAACTGATTGCCCTTAGATACTGGATGCATACTGTTGGTGTGTGCTGCACACTTGCATATGGCCAGTTTGGAGGGGAGGTGAACATTAGGATGAGATCTTTGTGTAAGATAGGTTTTCCTGTTGATGTAACCGTCCCTCTCTTCTTCCATTGTAGTGCAAAATGGTGTATAGTGGAGAATGCATATTGGCTGTCAGTGTAGACTGTGCGTGCTTTCCTTATCCTGTCTATGCATAAACTTACCATCAACAGACAACACATATATGTTGTTAGGCTCTTCCTGGTTCATACAGCAACACACACAAGAACAAACTTTACAACACCTTTTTTCTTTCTGCTCTGTCCTTCTCTTTTCCTTTGTGCGCTTTGATTACTCCCCATAATGTTTTAGGACATCCTTTTATTTGAATCTTGTTTATTCAGTTTTATTATTATATTATGTTAGTTCCATCCATCCATGCATCTTCTACCTCTTTTCCGGAGGTCCGGGTCGCGGAGGCAGCAGTTCAAGCAGAGAAGCCCAGACTTTCCTCTCCCCAGCCACCTGCTCCTGCTCTTCAGAGGGGATACGAAGGCGTTCCCAGACCAGCTGGGAGACATAGTCTCTCCAGCAAGTCCTGGGTCTGCCCCGGGGTCTCCTCCCAGTGGGACGTGCCTGAAACACCTCAAGTGGGAGGCGTCCAGGAGGCATCCTGATCAGATGCCCATACCACCTCAACTGACTCCTTTCAATGTGGAGGAGCAGTGGTTCTACTCTGAGCCTCTTCTGGATGACTGAGCTCCTCACCCTATCTCTGAGGGTGAGTCCAGCGATCCTACGAAGAAAGCTCATTTCAGCCACTTGTATCCATGATCTCGTTCTTTCGGTCATTACCCAAAGCTCATGACTATAGGTGAGGGTAGGAACGTAGATTGACTGGTAAATCGACAGCTTTGCTTTAGAACTCAGCTCCCTCTTCACCACAACAGACCGGTACAACGTCCGCATCACTGCAGATGCTGCTCCGATCTGTCTGTCAATCTCTTGCTCCATTCTCCCCTCACTCGTGAATAACACCCCAAGATACTTAAACTCCTCCACTTGGGGCAGGAGCCTGTCCCCAACCCGGAGACAATCCACCTTTTTCTGGCTGAGGACCATGGACTCGGACTTGGAGGTACTGATTCTCATCCCAGCCACTTCACACTCAGTGGCTGGGATGATAATTTAGTTACTCAATTAACTCAACTAGTTTAGTTACTCAGTTACTCAACTAACATTCTGTTAGTTATATTTTTATTATATTAGTTATATTTTATTATTATATTTAGTTATATAAATATTTTTATTATTTTAGTTACATAAATATTAACCTTTCCTCCCTGGTTTTTACTAGAAAGAGACTTTAATTCCTTCTTGATCGGCTTTTACTAGAAAGAGATTTGATCGGGACTTAATACCCGTAACTGGGACTTAATACCCAATTATTTTCTTTCACTGTCAGGGAATCCAATCCTGATTAATTATTTTCAACCTTTTTCAACATTCAGTATTAAATTTGCTCACTTCGATCCAGTTGCCTCTGGGTTGGACCCAGTCACCCTTCTGGTCCGGTGGGAGAGTCCCCTCCGTTGCCTCACTTCAGTCAAGCCGACTCACTGGACCCAGTGTGGGAGGTCTTTGGGTTGCCGTGCACGGTCCTTGGAGGGGTCCTCCACCGGAGGGAAGGATGTTGGGGTCCCAGTCCGGGTAGCCAGTATGTTGAAAAATTTCCCTGTTCAGAATCAGAATCAGAATCAGGTTTATTGCCATTGTTCATGTAGTACACAAACTAGGAATTTGTCTCGGTACAATGCTGCAACATTAAACATAAGATAAGAGAAATAAACTATACATGTAATAAAGTGTAGGATAAGATTAAGTGATACTGGTCAACAGTTAAAATATATATTAGCCAGCAGCAGATACTGTGGAGAACTATATAGTGCAGTCGGTAATGCAGGAAGAAAACAGTGATGATTGACATGAGTCTGGTTGAGCTGCTGTACATGGTGCACGAGAGTCACTTAGTGTTCAGCAGTCTAATGGCAGAGGGGAAGAAGCTGTTCATGTGACGGGAGGTTTTAGTCTGGATGGACCGAAGTCTTCTACCAGAGGGGAGGGGGGCAAACAGTACGTGACCAGGGTGTAAGGGATCGGCTATGATCCGGCCAGCACGCCTCCGGGTCCTGGAGATGTACAGATCCTGGAGAGAAGGGAGCTTGCAGCCGATCACCTTCTCAGCAGTGCGCACGACGCGCTGCAGCCTTAGTCTGTCCCTGGCAGTGGCTCCTGCGTACCACACGGTTATGGAGGTGGTGAGGATGGACTCGATGATGGCTGTGTAGAACTGCACTAACATCTTGGTGGGTAGCTTGAGCTTCCTCAGCTGCCGCAGGAAGAACATCCTCTGCTGGGCTTTTTTGATGAGTGAGCTGATGGTCAGCTCCCATTTGAGGTCCCTGGTGATGGTAGTGCCTAGGAAGCGGAAGGAATCAGCAGTGGTGATGGGAGAGCCTGAGAGGGTGAGGGGGGGCAGAGGAGTAGTGACTTTCCTGAAGTCTACAATCATCTCCACTGTCTTCAGAGCGTTCAGCTGCAGGTTGTTATTGCTGCACCAGGACGCCAGCTGGGCCACCTCTCTCCTGTAGGCGGACTCGTCGCCGTTGGAGATGAGCCCGATGAGGGTGGTGTCGTCCGCAAACTTGATCAACTTGACAGACTGGTGGCTGGAGGTGCAGGAGTTGGTGTAAAGGGAGAAGAGTAGGGGGGAAAGTACACAGCCCTGGGGTGATCCGGTGCTGATGCTAGTATAGTCTGAGACAGTCTTTCCCAGCCGCACATGCTGCCTCCGGTCCGTCAGGAAGTCGATGATCCACCTGCAGAGGGAGTCAGGCACGTTGAGCAGGGACAGCTTGTCCCGGAGCAGAGCGGGGCGGATGGTGTTGAATGCGGAGCTGAAGTCCACAAACAGGATCCTGGCGTAGGTTCCCGGGGAGTCCAGGTGCTGCAGGATGGAGTGGAGGGCCAGGTTGACTGCATCGTCTACAGACCTGTTGGCTCGGTAGGCAAACTGCAGCGGGTCCAGGAGAGGGGTGGTGATGGACTTGAGGTGGGACAGGACCAGGCGCTCAAAGGACTTCATGACTACAGAGGTGAGCGCTACAGGTCTGTAGTCATTAAGTCCAGTGATCCGTGGCTTCTTGGGGACAGGGATGATGGTGGAGGATTTGAGGCAGGATGGCACGTGGCATAACTTAAGGGAGGTGTTAAAAATGTCTGTGAATACAGGAGCCAGCTGTTTCGCACAGAGTCTCAGGGTGGAGGGAGACACGCCGTCTGGGCCGGGGGCCTTGCGCGGGTTCAGTCTGGAGAACTGTTTGAGCACATCCTGCTCACTGATGATAAGGGGAGGGGGGGAGGTGGGGGGGTGCCTTAAATGAAGTAGGGAATGTGGAGGCTGTGGAGCTGGAGGGAGGGGGGGAGTTGGACACAGATGACGAGGTGTCAAAACGGGCATAGTGTTGGGACAGTCTCTGACAAAGGGCTTTGTCATCCTGACCTTTAGGAGCCTGAGGCCGATAGTTGGTGATCTGCCTCAGTCCTCTCCACACGGAAGCCGAATCATTAGCAGTGAACTGCTGCTGGAGTCTCTCTGAGTACACAGATTTAGCCCTCTTCAGCTCTCTGTTAAACCGGTATTTAACCTCCCTGTAGCAGTCCCTGTCTCCACTTTTCAGCGCTGCTTCCTTCTCCTTCCTGATCTGTCTGAGCTTAGCTGTGAACCAGGGTTTGTCATTAGAGTAACTCACCCTGGTGCGTGATGGAAGAATGTTCTCTTCACAAAAGTGGATATATGAGTTCACAGTGTCCGTGTACTCATCCAGATCATGCGTGGCTCCTTTAAGCATGCCCCAGTCAGATATTTCCATGCACGTTTCCAGCTTCTCCTCAGCATCACTGGTCCGTATCTTCGTAGTGCTCACAACAGGTTTAGTGAGCTTCAATCTCTGTCTGTATGTGGGAATGAGGTGAACCATCACGTGATCAGATAATCCCAGCGCAGCTCGAGGGACAGCGCGATATGCGTCTTTCACTGTGGTGTAACAGTGATCCAGTGTGTTTAATCCTCTGGTGGGGCATTTAATAAACTGTTTGTAGCGGGGGAGATCGTGGCTCAGATTGCACTGATTAAAGTCGCCAGCCACAATAATCAGCGAGTCTGGAAAACTCCGCTCTGTGTGTTGAATGTGATCCGCGAGCACGCGCTGAGCTTCGCGCGTGTCCGCGTCGGGAGGGGCGTACACAGCGATCATTATGAAAGAAGCAAACTCCCGCGGGGAATAGAAGGGCTTGCAATTGATAACAAGAAATTCCAAGGCAGGAGAACAGTGTTTGGAAATTACCGTTACATCAGAGCACCAGCTACAGTTGATGTACAGTTGATCCTGTTAGGATATATGATGCTCAATCATTGATCAGGCAGGATCAAAGTTTCAGCAAATTTAATTAGAGCGCTGATCAGCGGAAAACAATACAGAGTACAGCTCTCACAGTCTGCCAGTGCATTGCCTTAACTCAACATAGTGATTCTGTCTAATATATATTCTTCTCCCACCCAAGGGACCGTTAGGGTGGTGTCACATTGTAGCCACACATGTGACTTACTTAATGCCTTACATAATGCTTCACATCTTAGATAAGAACGAAATGCAGAGCTTCCTTGGAGATAACAGGAAGCTGTGAAAGTGTAATCTTTGGTATGCAAGAGACGGCTCGGGGGGAGCCTTTGTGGGCCAAGGACTGTGAGGGGGAGGCTAAAGGATTAAAGAGGAAATGCATTGTTACTTTTGATTTGAATGCAATGTGACTTGTGAGCTGTGGGGAGACCTGGGGTATATAAGGGACGAGTTTTTCTGAGATGTTCTCTTTCTACTTTGCTCATGTTGGAGACGTGTAATAAACTGTTTTGAGACAAAACATGCCTCATCAATTACACACACCACAACATCTTGATTAGTTCATCCATGACTCAGTATGATAAGATTGTATCTGCTGAGTCCCTACAGAAAAACTGGTTAAAACTAGTGATAAAGCTAAACAGTCACAGTGATAAACTTAACAGTCACACCAGCATTCCTCTATCTGTATTTTTCCGACTGCTCAATAACTCCTTATATGGTAACAGGATTTCCTGAGTAGGTACACACATTATCACACATTAAGCTTTATAGAAAAATTCATATAACTCAGTGTAAAATAGAATTTTCCCATCAGAGAGGGTTGGTGTTACAGAGGAAGATGCAAGGGATAGGGTGAGATGGAGAAAGATGATCTTCTGTGGCGACCCCTAAAGGGAGCAGCCGAAAGAAGAAGATTGTCATATTAACTCAAAATAACTTTTTGATGTAGTAATTTGTATTTTTCAGTTAATAATCACTGTCAGTGAAGCCAGCAGGAATAATACATTTATTGACTCTTTTCACATGACTTGTAAATCGGAACTCCAAATTATTATAATGTGCAGTACATACTATGTATGATGAAATATTTCTCTTGCCTATTGGTGAATACTCCTATTCAGCTATTGTAATACAACACAGATAATATTAAAAGTACTCTAAATTGTTTGCTGTTTTCCTGCTCTTCAATGTTATCATGGAACATTTCATAAATTGAAGCAGGTTGTATAATTTAACATCTTAATACTATTTCCAGCTATTGATCGTGATTTACTGAACAGTTTTTTTTTTTAATCATAATTCTATATCAACTTGTGGAGTCACAATATTCCAAAAAAATCTGTCTAGTTACCAGTATGAGTTGATAAATACTTAAGAAATGTATAGGGTAACTGACTGATTAAATTTGTTCGTAGAGCGTCTTTGTCTTAAAGACTTTGTTTTTTTTAATTACAGATTTTTCTTGGTATTTATACTTTTCTGTCTTCTTGTAGAATTTGTAAGTAAACTACAGGTGGATTGAATTATTTTAAATTTGGGATTACAAAATTCCACATATAGGGTTTATTGTACCCAAAGCAGTTTCATTAGTATACTTTATAGATGTGGTGTTTGTGCTTTTTGTGAGGAAGCTACACAAGCAGAGCTCCACTTCCAGTATCTTCCAGAAGATGGAAGCACTCGGCTGCATGGAAGCACTAGGCTGCATTCAAAAAGCCCTGACAACTTCTTCAGCACAGGAACAAGAGGGTTTGACAGACTCATCTAATGGAAATGACTTCAAAGCTTTTATAAAATAAATCTACACATTTTACATGTTTAGTAGTTACTCCAGACATAGTGCATAGCATCTTATAGGAAAATGTATCTTGTTGTATTTTTTTTCCCGAGTTTCATGAAAGGATGCGCTGCTCTTGTTATCAGGATTTTATCATTAAAAACAAATGCAAATGAAAATCTGTACCCTATATGTAAATATTTGCTGTGATTGCTTATTAAAAAAAATGGTTACCCTAAATGACAAGGCATATGCAAATATTAACAGATCTAATGTGGACTTTTGAGTGGATGGAGCCTCCCCATGGATCACCCATTGGACCTGAGCCACATGGGTCCATCCACCAGTGGGCTCACCACCTGCAGGAGGAATCATGGGGGTCTGGTACTATGTGGATTGAATTGCTGTCGAAGGTAGTCTCATCCCCAGCTTACTAAAATGGCTTTTGGAGCGTGGAACGTCACCTCTCTTGTGGGAAAAGAGCTTGAGCTTAAGCACAAAGTTAAGAGATACCAGCTAGACATAGTTGGACTCACCTGAATGCACAGCTCAGGTTCTGGAACCATTCTCTTCAAGAGGGGTTAGACCTTTGCCTTTTGTGGGATTGTCCTAGGGCAGCTGAAATTAGCTTTCTCCATAGGTTGGCCAAACTCGCCCTTAGAGATGGGGTGAAGAGCTCAGTTATTCGGGAGAGGCTCGGAGTAGAGCTGCTACTCCACCACATCAAAAGGAACCAGTTGAGATGGTTTGGGCATCTGATTAGGATGCCTCCTGAGTGCCTCACATGTGAGGTGTTCTGGGCATATCCCACAGGGAGGAGACCCTGGGGTAGACTCAGAACACACTGGAGAGACTTTCTCCCAGCTGTCCTGGGAATCCCTGAGTATGCTGCCTGAAGAGCTGGAGGAGGTGGTTGGGGAGAGGGAAGTCTCTGTTTCTCTGCTTAGACTGCTGCCTCCATGACCTGGAGCCCCAGAGAGGTGGTAGTTGATTGATGGATGGATGGATGGATGGGGCTGCAGTTCACTTATTGATCATAGGGTGTCACTGAAACCCAGAGTTTACACAAGTGCCATACATAACCATTACATACTTTACTTTTCAGCTAATGTTTCATATTTAAAAGTAATTTTGTATGGTAGTCAAGAAGAGCTATGATCACTACTATTCTGCTTTCTTAAGATCATAACTTGCTATCCAGTGGTAATGCATTAATTCATGTCGTGATCAAACAAAAAGAAAAAAGATAGTTGCGATCATGGCTGCTCTTGGCTTCCATAACTGTTATAAAGTCCACTACACTGGAAATAATTACAAAATACATTTATAAATCTTAGAGGAAAATATGAATACTGGCGATGTCCTGATCAAAGTTTTTTGTCCCTATCCAATGCGAGTCATTTAAAATTGAGGATAGGCCAGGACTGAGTCACGATCTGTTACATACATTTTCCTACAACACATTCTTGCAAACTACACACCATTAAGTAAATTAAAGTTATTTAACAAAATCAATGCCATGTATTTGCTTGACACCTCATTACTCCAGAGCATTCCACACAACAGACATGTTAGCTACACCTTCCCTGCTGCAAATCTGTACAGCTGCCATGTTATGGCAAGGCTGACGTAAACCAACTGAGATTGCTGGAAAACAGCAGAGAGAATGGTTATGAGCCCAGTGATCCCGATACAAGTCGAGACACAAAAGCCTTGACCGGGCTCCCAATCCAGTACTTGAGACGACCCTAATAAATACTGTGCACACAAGAATTTGAGCAACTGTTCAGTAACCCAATAGTTTATTTTACATCTGCTGTGCAGTGTCACAGATTACATGAATGACAGTTTGCCCCACTGATTTCCACAAGCATTAAATCACATCGCTTATATCAGGAAACTATTTGAGTGTTTTTTTCAAAACAATCTCTGGCTTCAGTTTGTTTACTCGTTCAATATATTTCTCCACCCATGAACTTCTTAAAAATAGTATTTTCCATTTCTCTGCCTCAGTGATCAGGGGCATCACGTGGACGGTTTTATTTTTGTTTCCGTATGCTTTAAAACTAGTTTTCATAAGTGTTCAAAAATATTTTCCATCAGTACCCACCAAGAGAAACTGAAACAAAAAGATCTCACTATTTGATTTCTTTCAACAAATATGTTACATTTGCAAACACTGAACTAAAGACTTGTACTTTTTGTGTTTTGGCCACAGGATCCATCTTATAATGGTAAAGGCATGGGAAGATAATTCTGGGAGGGGCAACATATCAAATCACAATCAATTACACAAACATCTTATTTATCAGCATAATAGTGTGGGTGTTTTAGAACAAATCCCTGATAAATGCGTTCTCAAAATCATTTCTACATATTTACAACAAATAATTATTAATTCTGGTTTTGTGACAGTAGAGGCCTGCACGTGATTTGGTGCCTTCTCATGAAGGATGGCAGAGGTCCATTATTTCATCCTTTAGTCTTCTTCTTTGATCAGTAGCATCAGTCTTTTCCTCTGTAGGTGATGTTGGTGAAGGTAGATGTGGCTCCTTTGTAAAGAGGGTTGTGGCCCTGTTGGACAAAGAAATATAGTGATGTAGGTTGAGGTGACAAAATAACTTAAAATTTTTCATATTTTGGCTGAAGACTCTTGAAACAATCTAAAAAGGCATGCTTGCAAGGCAATACAGCAAAAAAAAAAAAGATTCTTTTATGTAGAACTAGACTGTTTTGGTGTGAGCTGCCCAGTTTCAACAAAATGCAAACAACTCCTGCATCTTTTGTATACAAGGGAATTGTATACAATGAAATTGCTGTTTCATTTAGAAGCCACTATTCTCCTCCATCCACATTAAATGCAGCTCCACACACCATATTCAGTTCAAGTCATACTGGAACATGGACAAGCCTGTAGACATGCATGTGCTGGATTTTAACGTGTGTGGGTTTTTGTTTTTTTTTTCAATTTAATACCAAATTGATTTCATAGTTTTGTATAAAAATTTTATCCAGAAAGCGTTCACTAATGAGGGGTCCTACTTTTTAAGCTGCCTACCATATGGGGTTTATGCTGGGGATCCCTGATTTGAAGCTTTGAATAGAATGGATATTTGCCATTAGCATTTATACTGACCTGTCCAATAAAGATAACAAATTTAGAAAAACTATCTTATGAAGAAAGTGCTCATAACAATGCCTTTGAGTAAGAAGGTTGTCCATCCATCCATCCCTCCCTCCCTCCTTATCCGGGGTTCCGGGTCACAGTGGCAGCAGTCGAAGCAGAGATTCCTGGACTTCCGCCTATTTCACATAGCTCCTAAGATCCCCTTGATCCCTCCTGCAGGTGGTGAGCCCACTGGAGGGTGAGCCCATGTGACTCATCTGGCTCTTGCCAATGAACCTCTCCTCCTGACCTGTCTCCAGGGTGGGGCCCTGGCAACCTCATACACTGGATCCTTGTTGCAACTCCTTCATGGGGATCTACTGGATTGCTCTTTGTCTGATCCTTCACCAAGGACCAATTTGTCTTGGGAGACCCGTTCAAGGGCAAGTTGCCCCCGAAAACATAGCTCCTGGGATCATTAGGGCGCACAAACCCCTCCACCATGATAAAGGTGTGGGACAGTGGTGACCTAATGGTTAGGGATGTGGACCGGTGACTGGAAGGTCACTGGTTCAATCCCTGGACCGGCAGGATCAGATCAGATCTGAGTGAGTCAGATGACAGCAGTGTTTGCTCCACCCTCATTAACCCCACTGTGGTGCCCTTGAGCAAGGCCCTTAATCTCAGTTGCTCCAGTGGAGCTGCTCAGTGGCCACAGATCAGTCTGTGATTGTATTGGGCAGCTTCCAGAATGTGTGAATGTGAACAGGGTGTCCTTGAAAAAGAGAAGTTGCCTCTCAATGGACCTCCTCTGTATAAATAAAGGTTAAGTAAAATAAAAAAGTGATGATTCATGGAGAGATAAGAAGATTCTGATTTTTGAAAATTTCTGATTTTTAAATTTGTTTTGTTTTTTTGTTTAACTTTTTCACATTACTAGGTAGTAGTGTGTTCCTTAAACATCTCATTTCAAAACCAGGATTTCTGCAATGATGTCATATCCTAGTTGACTCCATTGCAGTACAAGTTTGAAAACCCTAATTTTCATGTTAGTGATTGTGTCATGATGCTGAGCACGGTGTGCTCACCGTGTTCATGCTCTCAGTTCATTTTTGATTATTTCCTGTTTTTCCCTCATTGCAGTGTTATTATTGGACTTTATGTTTGGTTTTGGATGTATTCTGTGCTTTGAGTTTGCCAGTGTTTCTGTTATGCAAGTTTGTGTTCTTAGTCTTGTTATTATTATTATTCCGTCATTTACATTAGGTGTCCTTGACCATTCAGCTTCATTGTATAAATATTATCTGCCTGTTAGACATGAGTCCCCCATCTTTTCCTTCAGTCCACCTTGTGTTATTTTGCATCTCTTGGGTTTTGTATTTATCTTGTCCTCGCTTTGATAGTTATTTTTTTCCTTTTATATTCTCTGGTCTGTTTCTGATGTTGTAGTCATTCCATATTTGTAGTCCGTTACTTTTTGCCTTATTTTCCTGTGCTTCCACTTTGACAGCATGCTGCGTTTACTCCCGCTGTGAGCTCGCATTTGCGAGCTATCACAGCTATCATTAGTTCATCTGATTATTCCTTGCTCTTGTACTCACACCTGCAATCAGTTGTGCCTATTTCTGTTGCCCTATTTAAAGATCGCTGTGCTGCTTCTCGGTGCTGCATCGTTGCTCAGTGTTCCAGGTAAAGCTGGTGATTCCTCTCGCCTTAACCGTTTGCTATTTTGGCTTCTCCTGTATCCTCTTGCCTCATCTTGTCTTGTAAGTTTTTGTGTTTACACTGGTCAACACCAAATTTATTGTCTAAGTTTTTTTTAGCTAATTAAGGACAATTTTGATGTGCTGAATCCAAAAATCACATTGGTTTTGCTCAATCAGGCCAACTTTTTGAACTATGGCCACATGTTTTTTTACGTTTTTGTTTACATGTATGGGTATTTTCACTTTATATGATGTAAAATTCTTTTTTTATTTCTTGAAATTCTATGAATTTTGAACAATGATGACATAACATTCAATTTACATGTACTTACCTTTATTAATGTCTACTGTTCAATTTACAGTACAACTGTACAACTGCTGTACAACTGCTTACAACTTAGCATAAAAACCTGACCTGATTGAGAGAAACGGGTGTCATTTTCGGATTCAGCAGTACAAAATTGTCTTAAATCAGTTGAAAAAACACAGACAACTTACAAAAAAATTATTTTTATGTTATTAAAACCTTGCAAACTCGCAGTTCAGCGCCTGGGTCTTCGTTCCTGCCCTGCTGGGCCAATTTATGACAGATTCTTAGCATCACCCACTGAAAACAATGAGCGCAGTCATCTTGGATTCTCATTTTGGACATGCCAACATTCACTCAACTTTACAAGCTGAAAAGCCAACTACCCAGCCAGAAGCTTAAATGGGAACACCTCCAAGTCTGACTGAGTGACCTTAGAGAAGGTACATTTTCTTCTTTTTTTAAAAAACTATCAATATATTCAAAACTGGGTAACTGACCCCAAAGCAGCCTAGATGAATCAATACTGCAGCAGATCTGTAGAAAAATGTTGGGTGTTTTGTTTAGATGATGTTTAAAGGTGCCAATGGAAAGATACCACAAGTTTAAAATAGGAATTCTGATATATTATTTATGCATGACAGCTGTATGTTTCCAATAAGGTCACACACATATTCCTTTAGATTCTCCGTGAGCATCTTAAACCTTCTGTGTGATGTTTGTGGCTTGGGGCCTGGGGGATTTGGCTGCATTTTAAGGCCAGAAAGAGGTCTGTTACCAGTAAAGGCTAATTAGCGTTAGCTAATTTAAACCAAACTCTTCCGCTTGCTGCCTTTTGTTCTGTTGGGAGTAACAGCATGCCACAAAGATAGTAAAAATGTCTTCAGAAAATGAATGAGCAGCTTCGTGTGTGGCCTCTTGTATATTGCTGTTGGCATATATGATGATCAGTGTTAGGAATAACGTGTTACAAAGTAATACATTACTGTAACGCCACTACTTTTGCAGTAACGCGTTGTGTAACGAAATTATCATTTAAAAATTCAGTAATGCGTTAGTTACTGAAATTTGATCAGATGCATTACTTGTGTTACTCGTTTTATTAATATGGATAGATGTTTTAGCGCAAATAAACTGACCCTACCATAGGCGCAGCCGTCAGTCTCTGCGGGTTGGTTTACTGTCCTAGTTCACACGCAACCCGGTGGTGGCTTCTCATATCGAGCCCTGATCACCTGTTGTCCCAGCGGTCAGTAGCTCCTAACAGCTCCTACCTCTGTGGTTAAACATGTGTATTTTTAGAGCAAGAAGCATGCATTCAATGCCTGCATTAAATGCATTTAGTTTTCTTACGCTCAGAGAAAACGTGACTGATTTCAGCTTCTTGTAATCGGTGAACTTTCATTTCTGTGCTTTCTGTTTTATTTTATCTCATTCAGTGTTTCCTCTGGCCTAAAGACCTTGGCGTGGTGGCAACATATTTTTCCGGGGGGGTCGGACACATGACATGATTGTATCTGGAATATGTTAATTTTATACTATTTCTTTTTTTTTTTTCACAGTAATATTGCATAATGGAACTTACCATTTGAAGTATTGTACAACCAAGACTTCAGTTTTGGTATATTGGGCCCATTGGGGTCCCACCCAGATGTCCTGTGTTTGGACTTTTTACTGGTGTCATCCTTCTCTCCTCCTTCTGCTCTCACCTCTCCTGGACCCTCTGCCTGAACACTTTCCTCTCCTTGGCTCCCCTCTTCTGTCTCATCTTTCCCTCTCTGAGCCCTGTCTAATTCAGGTTCAGTCATGGTCCGAGCACCGATTTCGTCCACGCTCGGGCCATACATCATCTCCGCCAGGTTTGACAGCAGTGGTTACCTTCTGGATCCCCGAGCTCTTATTGTGACAGCGCTCGGAGGGGCTTCCTGCTGTCAAAGCCTAACAGCTGTGCTGCATTTACGGCTCATCAGCAGCCCGGCATTTAAGCGGGTGCTGGGAGCAGTATTATGCAGCAGTCTCGTCAATAATTCCTTGCCAGACGTTGAGCGAGTGGTTTTCGTCTCAGACGTCAACTATTCCTTGTCTACGATTATTCCTTGTTCCTGATCTGAATCGTAAGTAAGCTGGGTGTTGGCGCCCTATGATCTCCTGTGTCTAGTCTCGTGTGTTTTAGCCCACCGTGGCTCATTGACTTCTGTTACTTCGTGCGTTATCTTGTGTTGGTGAATAAAACATCTATGCAAACCTCACCAGCGACTTTTGGCGTCTTATGGTGGCTCACGAGGGCCACTGCTTGACAGTAGACTGCTGCCAAGGCGCCTAAACGGAGACGCCAAACCGAGACACTGTTCCCGGTGAGTTTGCTTTAATTGGACAATTGATCTTTCCTGTCTGGGTAACTGCGTGCTGGGAGAATGCCATCACGGAGGGGCCACGCTCGGAGTCGGGACTACAAGCTGGAGGAGGCTTTGGACTATGTGGACAAAACGCTCATCGCTGCCTCCCTCCTCGACTATCACAGCGACGTATGCTGGTACCTGGACTGCACTGAGGATGTCCTAAATCATTTCCCTCGCTACTCCGACCACCCAGAAGTCGACGCTAGGAGGGCCGACATTGCCGCACAGCGCGAGATACTCCGTATAGTGGAGGAAGACTACAGCAGGAAGCAGAGGAGGAGGCATCCTCGCTCCCCGCTGTGGGATCCCATTCCTGTCCAAGAGTTGGATCTCGGCTCTCCTGTTTGAGGGTCGTGTGTGTTTCTGGATGGCTTTTTTTTCTCTCTGGCCCTGGGTGTTTATGTGCATTATGGGGTATGGTATTTTCCGTAAATCGTGCTCTGTAATTGCTTCATTTATGCCCTGTGATTGTCTCATTTGCGCTCGGTGTAATTATGATGTGTGCATTTGAGAGTACCGTATTGTCTGTTATCGTGCCCTGTGACTGTTTCATTTGTACCCTGTCGTAATTATGATCTGAGTGTTAGTGTGCATCGTATTTTTTTTTCTGGTTTTCTATGTGTCTTTGCTATGATCTTGGTTTTTGGTCTGTGGTTGATCCTCTCCCTCCGGGCCTGCTTCCCCATCCGCCCATCCTGGGGAGGGCGGGGGGGGGGGGTGCTTGGGTGTCATGGGGCTTTCGGAGCCCGCCCTTGGGGGGGAGGTACTGTCATGGTTCGAGCGCCGATTTTGTCCGCGCTCGGGCCATACATCATCTCCGCCAGGTTTGACAGCAGTGGTTACCTTCTGGATCCCCAAGCTCTTATTGTGACAGCGCTTGGAGGGGCTTCCTGCTGTCAAAGCCTAACAGCTGTGCTGCATTTACGGTTCATCAGCAGCCTGGCATTTAAGCGGGCGCTGGGAGCAGTATTATGCAGCAGTCTCGTCAATAATTCCTTGCCAGACGTTGAGCCCGCGGTTCTCGTCTCAGATGTCAACTATTCCTTGTCTACGATTATTCCTTGTTCCTGATCTGAATCGTAATTAAGCTGGGTGTTAGCGCCTTACGATCTCCTGTGTCTAGTCTCGTGTGTTTTAGCCCACCGTGGCTCATTGCCTTCTGTTACTTCGTGTGTTATCTTGTGTTGGTGAATAAAACATCTATGCAAACCTCACCGGCGACTTTTGGCGTCTTATGGTGGCTCGCAAGGGCCACTGCTTGACAGGTTCTCTCTCTGCCTATGCTGGTATACAAACAGGTTAGAAAATACCAAGTGTCAAGTTTTGACCTGCAGGATTTTTTTTTTATGGTTTACATAAATAACCAAAATGTGTATTTTTTGTATTTTAATTCTAGTGTTTCTTTTGTCATTGATAAAGAGTAGGAAAGGGAAGGGAAAAAACATTCATAATAGTCATTTACTCATGCATACTTAAATTATATGATCAGAGGTGGGTATAGTAGCCAGAAATTCTACTCATGTAAAAGCAGTGCTATGAAATTAGTAATTAAAAGTAGACAACCAAAAAATTTCTCTTAAAGCTCTTTAAAAACAACAGTTGACACAAAGTGCTGTACATCAACGATAAATAAAATATAAAAACAATAAAATACAGCTAAAGTACAAAACAGCATAGACAAAACAATAGTCATACAATAGAGACAATAAGAACAAATAAAATCAATGTCTCAAACTGGGTCAAAAGCCAGAGAATAAAAATGGGATTTAAGAGGAGTTTTAAAATTGGACAGTGATGAGGCTTGTCTGATGGACAAAGGCAGATTATTATAAAATTACTGTTTTTTTTAATAAATTTGAAACAGAATGTGGCAAATTTTTTACCTTTATCCTCATTCAATTTAAACTTTTGACCATAATTTTGTAGAGCCAGAACAGGACAATAACTTTAACTCTGAATTCAAAGAAATATAATTATTAAAATTATATTTAAAAAATAAATTAACTTAAATAACCAAATATGCAGTTACTTCTGCTATAATATTTCGATGTATTAACATTTTTTTTTTTTTTAGAAATCTCCTCACTACCCAGACAGCAGGAAAAACCTCCTTTATTTTGAAATCCAAATGTTGGCACGTTTAGTTTCTCTGAAGGCTGCTGATGGATTAAAGTCATTGACTTGGTGAATTTCGGTCATCTTAACTTGCCAAGTACATAATAATGAACATACAATGCATCCAGAAAGTATTCACAGTGCTCCACTTTTTCCACATTTCGTTATGTGTTCGCCTTATTCCAAAAGGGATTAAATTAATTTTTTCCCTCAAAATTCTACACACAATACCCCATAATAACAATGTGAAGAGTTTTTTTTTTGTTGAGATTTTTGCAAATTTAATAAAAATAAAAAACTAAGAAATCACATGTACATAAGTATTCACAGCCTTTGCCATGAAGCTCAAAATTGAGCTCAGATGCATCTTGTTTCCACTGATCATCCTTGAGATGTTTCTACAGATTAATTGGAGTCCACCTGTGGTAAATTCAGCTGATTGGACATGATTTGGAAAGGCACACGCCTGTCTATATAAGGGCCCACAGTTGACAGTGCATGTCAGAGCACAAACCAAGCATGAAGTCAAAGGAATTGTCTGTAGACCTCCGAGACAGGATTGTCTCGAGGCAAAAATATGGGGAAGGGTACAGAAAAAGTTCTGCTGCTTTGAAGGTCCCAATGAGCACAGTGGCCTCCATCATCCGTAAATGGAAGAAGTCTGGAACCACCAGGACTCTTCCTAGAGCTGGCCGACCGTCTAAACTGAGCGATCGGTGGAGAAGGGCCTTAGTCAGGGAGGTCACCAAGAACCCGATGGTCACTCTGTCAGAGCTCCAGCATTCCTCTATGGAGAGAGGAGAACCTTCCAGAAGGACAACCGTCTATGCAGCAATGCACCAATCAGGCCTGTATGGTAGAATGGCCAGACGGAAGCCACTCCATGGTAAATGGCACATGGCAGCCCACCTGGAGTTTGCCAAAAGGCACGTGAAGGACTCTCAGACTATGAGAAACAAAATTCTCTGGTCTGATGAGACAAAGATTGAACTCTTTGGCGTGAATGCCAGGTGTCATGTTTGGAGGAAACCAGGCACCGCTCATAACCAAAAGCAATGTTGGCAGCAGCATCATGCTGTAGGGATGTTTTTTAGCGGCAGTAACTGGGAGACAAGTCAGGATAGAGGGAAAGATGAATGCAGCAATGCACAGAGACATCCTGGACAAAAACCTGCTCCAAAGCACTCTTGACCTCAGACTGGGGTGACGGTTTATCTTTCAGCAGGACACCAACCCTAAGCACACACCCAAGATATCAAAGGAGTGGCTTCAGGACAACTCTGAATGTCCTTTAGTGGCCCAGCCAGAGCCCAGACTTGAATCCAATTGAACATCTCTGAAGAGATCCGAAAATGGCTGTTCACCGACGCTTCCCATCCAACCTGATGGAGCTTGAGAGATGCTGCAAAGACAAATGGGCAAAACTGCCCAAAGACAGGTGTGCCAAGCTTGTAGTATCATATTAAAAAAAAAACAAAAAAAAAAACTTCAGGCTGTAATTGCTGCCAAAATATTGAGCAAAGGCTGTGAATACTTATGTACATGTGATTTCTTAGATTTTTACTTTTAATAAATTTGCAAAAATCTAAAAAAACCCCAAACTTTTTTCATGTTGTCATTATGGGGTATAGCATGTAGAATTTTGAGGAAAAAAATGAATTTAATCCCTTTTGGAATAAGGCTGTAACATAACATGTGGAAAAAGTGAAGCGCTGTGAATACTTTCCGGATGCACTGTAAATTATTAGTTAACATTGCAGTAGCTGGTGAAGTAAATCCTCAGTGATTCATCAGTCACTCTTGCCTTTCCCTGCAATGAAGCTTAACCAGACCTGTTAGCTAAGCGACTCCTCATTGTTGTTCCATTTACCAGCGGGTTAAAACCACCATAAATACCTCCACTGCTTATCTCTTGTACTTTTATCCGTGTTTAAAGTACTTTAATAAGCTCATGCTTCTCTCGGACAGCAACACCAGAGAGACACTCTCTGCTTGCAGAAACGGTCACGTGGGTGCTGGGTGGTTCAGCGCGGATGACGGTCATGTGTGTTGTTCATGTGCGTAGTTCATGAGCGTTTCTTTCATATTTAATTTTTCTTAAATTAATATATCATAGGCGTGGTGGCATACTTCCTTAGGGCGGCGGGCCGCCACACAGAAATGTTACCAGATGAAACCCTGTCATTCACTTACATGCTGTTGTGATATGCAACTATTTCATAGAAGCAAATCCTCTAAATATGCGTTTTTAATGGGCTGGTCCAGGGGTGTCAAACATATGGCTCATGGGCCAAAAGCGGCCCACCAGGGGGGGTCCAAAGTTTTCTCTGTGAATTTACAGCTTTATTTCTAGTAAATTTCTGACTTTCTACTGATTACAATAGTTTATGGAAATCTGAGACATTTTTTTTCTCTGTAAGATGAGTTTTTTTTCTCATCAGTTTTCTTTTTCTGCTTTTTTCTGATGAGAACAACGGGCCCTTGATCTTGCTGTGTGTAAGATGATTTAAGTATGCATTTAAAAGTAACGTGAAAGTTACTTTTCCAAGTAACTAGTTACTTTAATCATGCAGTAACTCAGAAATAACTCAGTTACTTTTGAAAAGAAGAAACTAGTAACTGTAACTAGGTACTATTTTTTTAGTAACTTGCCCATCAGTGATGATGATGGTGTGTACCTGTAGGCAGCGTTAAAGGAAACATCCAAATGAATGTTAAGCCATTCATAGTTTATTCAAATACCATACTGGTAGTCACATTCTCTCACCGTATCCCATTTGGCACGAGCACGTTCTTCCTCAAATTTTGCGAACTCCCGTCTGTCATGGATGGTGACCAACAGTTTCCAGATAAGCAAAGCAGCCAGGCCGAGGAACAAGATGGCTCCTGCCACCGACAGAAGCACCACCAAAATGTCTGGACCCGTGGGGCAGTCTGGATGGAAGGAAGAAGTGATAAATGAATAAGTGGAGGGGACTTGCAGGAAAAGATAGGCCAGAGGTCGCATGAGACAAAGTCTGATTTGATATCCTTCCTGCCAGTAGATATAAAGCCTTAGCGCTAACAACCTTTTAGTTTGACTGGCAGGTGCTTTCTGAAGGTCAACAAATCTGAGAAATGTTTGAAGAGATCAAGCACAGCATAATAGGGGTGAACAGCCTGCTAAATACCAAAGAGCAGAGACGAGGATGGGCTGAAATGGAAAATAGAAACCTCCAACACTCAGGCCACAAATCACTGCTCCTCCATTATGGTCTGGCAAAATTCAATAGGAATCTGATTTGCACAATTTTTAAGATGGCTGTGTGCTGTATAAATGGCAGGCCTCTCTTTCAGGAAACCATGAAGCGTTCCATCACTATTGTGGCATAACACATTGCTGTTTCCTTGTTCATTTTCCCCCTCATCTTTAAGCTACTCCAGAAAACTTCTACTGAATACTTCAACAAATATTTTCCTTAGTAAACCAGAGAAAACTAAAAGGTTAAGCACTGGTGAATCATTCTTCATTTTGTGTCTATGATGTCTTATTAAACTCAGTGAAGGTGGGGTTTAGAGTTTCAGAAGGAAATGGGTCATCTTTACACTCTCATTAGTTCCATCATGTTTGGCCTCAGTTTCCAGGGGAAACTTGTCCTCAAAGGATGTTTGTCAAGCTACCATAATGCTGCAAAGACTTAAAAGGGATCATTAAGCTGATTTTGTGAGGCACTTATAAAAACGGTATCATCCAGCAAAAGCCCTTTTCTTAATTAGCAGCTTCCAGTGAGAATTACAAGAGACGAGGACAAAAAAAAAATCTTTACAATAGACAGAATTTATTCATTTTTTTAAAATCATAAACAGGTCTCAACATTAACACCAGCCCACTAGCCAAATCCCAGTGGAATCTGGCTGTGGCCTGAAGCTCAGTCAGTCTTAGTAGGCACTTTCACAAGTGACACATTCTGTTATTTTGTAGTTTCTGCAGAAGTCAAATGAAGTAATAAACAAAGTGAAGTAATAAACATTTTCTTTTAAAAAAAAAGTAGTTTTGTGCAGGAACAAATAAGTTCAGGCGAGATGCAACGAACTGGAAGGTTTCAGAGTTTTATTTCCTCCATCATCGTGAGACACACTGTAGAGCTGTGCGCCGTGTTGTGCTGTGTGTCCTGTCCTCTGAGGCATGTATAGTAAGCTCTTTT
The DNA here is from genome assembly GCA_020510985.1 of Pholidichthys leucotaenia. Taxonomy (NCBI): domain Eukaryota; kingdom Metazoa; phylum Chordata; class Actinopteri; order Cichliformes; family Pholidichthyidae; genus Pholidichthys; species Pholidichthys leucotaenia. Next base: position 399,252,462 of record CM035836.1, read on the forward strand.
ATACAGACAAGAGAGAATGCATGGCACATTTGCATATTGATATACTGTACATATCAGTCCAATACATATCAATCGCCTGGCCAACTGGCGCCCAGACTTCCTCTCCTTAATCCAGGGATGTATAACAATAGTCCATTGTTCTGGTTGTCCCCCCAGGGGTTCTCTGCCCGTATGCAATCCCTGCCGAGCGTGAATAAGTATCAGTCTGCATTGTGCTGGGTGCCCACAGTTTCTTTTTTTAAGATCGCCATTTAATTAAGACCAGAGTTTTTCAAACGGGGTGCTGTGGCACCTTAAGGCACTTTTCCACTAGGGTCAGTTTGGTACGGTTTGGTACGGTTCGGCACCCTTTGTCCGCTTTTCCATTAGGAACCGGAAGTCCTTACGGTTCTGTTTAATTGGAACTGTTCCTATTTCATCGGCACTGATTGAGAGCTGGTCCAAAGCGTACCGGCACTGTTACGTCAACCCACTGCTGGCCACTGATTGGTCCGGGCATACCGTCATGAGAATGGGCATTACGCTGACTTTCCAGAATCGCTGGCTGGCTGCCATTTGCAATTTTTCATCCGTGAGCCTGCGAACAAGTGATATTATAAACAACAACGATAGAATGGCTTAACAGAAATCAGCAGAGATCAACACAGCGGTCCAGCAGAGTTTTCTGTGCGTTTCGGCTGATGAGAGAATGCAGAGGGAAGCAGACTGAGCTTGCAGTGGGAAGCACAAGCAGACGCACTAGAAAATAGATGGAGACACACCGGGAATTAGACCCAGCCACCCGAATTGAATTGAATGTCCAGCCGCGACGCACCCAATTTCAGCAGTTGAAGCCATGATATTGTGATATACAGGACGGTGAGTGATGTGATATTCATGTTTTACGTTATTTTTTCCAGCAGTGGAAAGTTCACTTAGGACAGACGAAAACTTAATCGTGTTTAAACGATGACCTAGCTCAATGCTATGTCCATCCTTGTATGTTGCTTTTTTGTGTTGACAATATCTGATGAAATAAGCTAGTTGAAATTCTGGTTAAAAAGTGTTTTTACATGTTGCACTTTCGTGCTGTGTATGTACTTAATTTGTGTGTATTTCATTGTAGAGTCCAAACAGGATCTGCTCGGAATGGCGACGTTTTGACAGCAATGTATTGTGACAGGTAAACAACACATATTTATAGTCAAATCTTTTGCTTTTTTTTGTAACTTAGATTTTTATTCATTTTTCATCATATATAATGCATTCAGATCACATTCTACATTTAAAAAACAAAGGGGTTAGGGTAGGGAAAAATAAAAAAAAATAAACAAAATAAAAATAAAAAATAAAAAAAAATAAAAAATAAAAGGGGGGGGGGACAAATGTTGGAGCATCAAGTTTTTAGTTTCCATCTCTTAATTCTTCTGGTTTTTTCAGTGTCTTTGGTTATTCTTTCAATTTCTGCCTCGTTGTTGCACTTTGTAGTGTGTCCATTTCCGCCATTTTTTCTCCCATATTCCTTCTTGCATTCTTCGTCGATATGTTAGTTTTTCCATCATACGTATGTCCTCAACAATGTCAGTCCATTGTTCTTGGTCAGGAAGAACTTCTGATCGCCATTTTTTTGTGATAGTTTTTTTACATGCAATCAACAAGATTTTAACTAGATATCTGTCCTCAGCCTGTATAACACTGTCTTTTTTAAGATCACATAAGTACATCAGGTTACAGTTCATTGGTATATTATATCCTAATATCCTCTGTATTGTCACATGCATAGATTTCCAAAATGATGATATTTTGTAGCATTTCCAAAACATATGTGAGTGGTCTGCATTTTGAGCCCCACATCCCCTCCAGCATAGAGATTGGGTATTTGTATATTTTCCTTGAATCTGTGGTGTAATGAAAAAGCGAATCAGGTTTTTCCATCCAAATTCCCTCCATGCCCTTGAGTTTGTTGATGTGTGTTGTGTTTTCCATATTTCCTGCCAGCTTTCTTCTGTTATGTTTAAATTGAGCTCTTTCTCCCATTTCTCCTTTATATAGTTACTTGTATGATTGTTTGTCATAAGTTTCTGATATAGTTTTGAAATAATTCTTATTTTATTTCCTGCATATGAGCTTAAAATAAGTTGTATAATCTCGTTCACATCTGTTTGGAGGTTATGCCTAATCTTCTTCATATAGTAATCTCTCATCTGCAGATATCTGAAAAATTCCGATCTTTCTAATTTAAATTTTCTCCTGATATTTACAAAGCTCCCGAGATCTTTTTTTCCGATATTGCCCCATGCTGTGATTCCCTTGTTCACCAGATTTTTGTATCCCCTATCTTGTTTTGCCGGTTCAAACTGACTGTCAAATGCTACCCATTTCAATAGTTTTATGTCTTCCCTTATATTATATTTTTGTACTATTTTATACCACAGTTCTAAAGTAAATTTAGTGATTGGGTCTATTTGTTTGATTTGCTTATATGCATCTTTATCCCCTATTATGCTTTGTACTGGGAGTCCCTCAATTTCCTTTTCCATTTCTTTCCATTTTGCCTCATATCCCTCGTCGCACCAACATATGATATATCTTATTTGTGCTGAGTAGTAATATTCCTTTAGACTCGGTAGGCCCATGCCTCCTTTCTCTTTTGGTAATTGGAGGGTTTTATATTTCACTCTTGGTTTTTTACCTCCCCAAACAAATCTCGATATCATCCTGTCCCACTTTGAGAATTGGGCATCTGGAATCTCTGTTGGTATAGCCTGGAAGAGGTAAAGTAATCTAGGTTGTATGCTGATTTTGACTGTCTCAATTTTTGAATTCAGATCCATATTTAAGATTGACCATCTATCAATATCTTTTTTTATTTCTTGTTCCAACCTATCATAGTTTGCTTTATATATTTTGCTTAGGTCTTTAGGTATGTTCACTCCAAGGTATTTTATTTCTTTTTGCTTCCAGTTTAGTTTGATCTTATCAGTTATCTGGTTTAGAGGGTTATAGTGGAATGTCAGTATTTGTGTTTTTATGTTTATCTTGTATCCTGATAATTTTCCAAAATTTTCTATCAAGTTCATCATTTCCATTATTGATTTATCTGGTTGTTCAAGGTAAACTATAATATCGTCTGCAAATAGCCCAATCTTGTGTTCCGCCCCCTTTATTGTTACACCTTTTAATTTCTTATTTTGTCGTATCGCTTGAGCCAATGGTTCTATGAACAGAGCAAACAAGGTGGGCGATAAGCAGCATCCCTGCCTAGTTGATCTTTGTATATTTACTTTGTCTGTTAAGCTACCGTTTATCTTGATTCTTGCCACAGGTTCTTGATATAGCGTCCTTATGCATTGTACTGATTTTTCGTTAAATCCAAAGCGCTCCAGTACACTATATAGGAATTTCCAGTTAACCCTGTCAAATGCTTTTTCTGCGTCTAAACTCATTATTACTGCGCTTTTCTTTTCTTTATGTATTTGGTTAATTATATGTATTGTTCTCCTGATATTGTCATGTGTTTGGCGTCCCTCTATGAATCCAGTTTGATCATCTTCTATCAATTCCGTCAAGAATGTCTTTATTTGTTTACATATAATTGTTGTGTATATTTTATAATCTACATTTAATAAAGAGATTGGTCTATAGTTTCCGCATTGTTCTTTATCTTTCCCTGGTTTTAAAATAACTGAAATGATTGCTTCGTTCCATGTTGGAGGTATTTTGTTGTTGTTCAGAGTCCAATTAAATGACTTTACGAGTTGTGGCGTGAGTTCTTCTATAAACAGTTTATAAAACTCAGATGGGTATCCATCACTACCTGGTGATTTACCGTTTTTAAGTGACTTAATCACATCTCTGATCTCTTGTGTTGTTATTTCTGCTGTTAGTTTTTCATTTTGTTGATTTCCTATTGATGGCAAGTCCAATGTGTCTAGAAATTTTTTGATATCTTTAGTATTTGTTTCTTCAGGTTGCGAGTATAGTTCTTGGTAGAAATTATGGAAAATTTCTTCGATGTTTTCTGGGTTAACTGTGGTTTTATTTGTGGTGGGGTCTTTAATCTTGTATACATTATTCATTGTTTGTTGTTTTCTTAACCGTTTTGCCAGCAGTTTTGTGGCTTTTGGCCCCGTTTCATAATATTTTTGCTTTAGATATCTATTTTTCCTTTCAATTTCATCCATTTGTGTTTCTTTTATCTTTGTTTTTTCTTCTTTAATTTCTTGATATATTTTTGGATCATTTGTGCTTTGATGTTTACGTTCTAATTCCCTCAGTCTCTCACATCTTTGTTCATACGCTTCCAGTTTAGTCTTATTTGCTTTTCCTGTTTCAACAATTAATTTACCCCTTAACACGGCTTTTAGTGCGTCCCATAGTATTGTTGGGTCCACTTCTTCATTGTCATTCTCTTGGATATATTCGTTTGTTTATTTTTATTCTTTCTTTCATTTTCTCATCATTTAACAGTCCTACGTTAAGTTTCCATGTTTGTCGTTTTCTATTGTTTAAATATATTTCCATGTATATAGGATTATGATCTGATATTTCTGCCCCTCCAATCCAACAATTTCTCACCCTGTGTCTGTCACCTTCATTCATAAGGAAGTAATCTATTCTAGAGTGTACTTTATGGGCTGCTGAATAATGTGTATAGTCTTTTTCGAGTGGGTGTAGGTCCCTCCATATGTCTACCATACCCATTTCTGCCAGTGAGGTTCTTATGAACTTTGTTACATGTTTTTTTGTCTTCTTAACACTTGTTGTGTCAACTTCATGATCCATGACAGCATTTAAGTCTCCTCCACAAATTAGGACTCCTTCACTGTGTGTTGCTATGAGATCAAACAGATGTTGAAAAAAACCCTTGTCACTTTCTGGTGGGGCATAGATGTTCACTAATGTGATCTGCATACCATCTATTCTTCCCTTTATTATTACATACCTGCCTTCTTTATCCTGGATTTCCTGTTCACTTTCAAATTGTATTTTGTTTGAGATTAGTATCATAACCCCCCTTTTTGCTCCTCCCTTAAATGAACTGTAGTAGGAGTTCTTATAGCCAAATCTCTTTAGTTTCACATGTTCTGCCTTGCTCAAATGTGTCTCTTGCATAAATATAATTTCAGCTTTTTCCTTCTTGAATTTTCTTATTATTCTTTCCCTTTTAACAGGTGAGTTCAGACCATTCACGTTTAGTGTCATTATCTTAAGATTTTTACCCATATTCATGTTTTTCCATTTTTTTAACTTGTGCTCCTAGCCCCTTTAACATCAAAAATAACACATATTTATATAAAAACACATTAAAAAAACTCGACCTCCGTACTTTGGGCCTTTCTTCTGCCCACTGGTCCCTGTTGGTGGGTGGGGGGTTTGTCTTCACAGAGTGAAGGGCCCTCCCTAGACTTCTAATTACTATCAAAGTAATAGTCATAAGTCTAGAAATGTCCAACAAATATCACTTAAACCTCTCCTAGCCGTCTGTTTCTCTTTTACCTTGTCTTCTTGGCCTTCATTTCTTCTGTGCCTTTCTTAATCTTTGTTATGATCTAGGCTTTCAGTTGAAAGCCTTGTAGCTTGTCCTGGGCCCGCTGCTCTACGTCTCTCCCCCTTCTTCCGCCGTTCACTCGTCTCCACTCGGTCTGTCGTGGTGCGTTCAGGGCCGCCGCTGCTCCAGCCGTCTCCTTCGGCACGCTCACCTCAAGGCCCCGCTCCATCATATCCCGCGCTGCCTCTTCGGCCGTGTTGTAGGTTCTTGTGCCTTCCTCCCAATGAATCCTCATTTTCGTTAGCGGCGTTTGGAATCTAATTTTTTTCTCTTTCAGCGTTTTTTTAATATTGGCATATTTCTTCCGCTGCTGCACGATTTCTGTCGGGTAGTCATGGTCAAAAAATACCTGTTTGTCGCCGATTCGTATCTTTTTTTTCCATGCTTGCGTCAGGATTCTTTCCTTTATGTCATATTTCACAAAGTTTACCACAACTGACCTGGGTGGAGAGTTTGTTTTCGGGTTCTGTGCCGGTGTTCTGTGCGCCCGTTGAATCTGCAGATCCGTTTCTCCGGGTATTTCCAGTTCTTTTTTTAAGAACTGATCCATGAATTTTGTCATCGAGTTGCCTTCAATGCCCTCCGGAATTCCAAAGATGCGCATATTGCTTCGTCGGGATCTGCTCTCCAAGTCGTTTATTTTCTCCTGCATCCTCTGCGTTTGCGTCGTCAGGGTCTGTAGTTGTTCGTTTGCCTCGCTTTTCCAATCTTCTAGTTCCGAAATTCGGGTCTGCGCTTCTGTCATACACGCCCGCTGGGAGCGCAGCTCCTCCATGTTTTCCGTTAATTTACGCTCCATTTCTCTTCGGAGGTCCATGATTTCCTCCTTAATTTCTTTTTTCAGTTCCTCCTTAAGAGCCGCTAAATCCTGTTGTAGCTGTCGCTTGAATTCTCTCAACTCTTCACCCAAACTGGCGATGCCAGCGTTCATGTTGTCGAGTCTGGTGTCCTCCATTTTCACTGCTGTGGACATCTCGTTTTTTTGGGCTTTGCGTACAGCGGTTTTTCCTGCGTTGTTGGAGAGGAATTCTTCAATTTTACCCTGTTTTTGTCCTTGTGCCCGGTTCCTTCGTGTTTTCATCCCTTAGTTTATTGATTCGTTTATGTCGAGTTGGCCATTTACCGATGATTTTTAATCCGGCTAGGGGGAGCTCTTTGTTTAAGTGTTATGTCTCTCCGCCATCTTCCCGGAAGTTCTACCAAATCTTTTGCTTTTTAAGTTAAAGTATAGGTAAAGTGCCAAATTTAAAGTAGCACAATTGCTCCTGCCCCAAGTGGAGGAGTTTAAGTATCTTGGGGTCTTATTCATGAGTGAGGGGAAAATGGAGCAAGAGATTGACAGACGGATTGGAGCAGCATCTGCAGTGATGCAGACGTTGTACCGGTCTGTTGTGGTGAAGAGGGAGCTGAGTTCTAAGGCAAAGCTGTCGATTTACCAGTCAGTCTACGTTCCTACTCTCACCTATGGTCACGAGCTTTGGGTAATGACCGGAAGAACAAGATCGCAGATACAAGCGGCTGAAATGAGCTTTCTCCGTAGGATTGCTGGACTCACCCTCAGAGATAGGGTGAGGAGCTCAGTCATCCGGGAGAGGCTCAGAGTAGAACTGCTGCTCCTCCACATTGAAAGGAGTCAGTTGAGGTGGTATGGGCATCTGATTAGGATGCCTCCTGGACGCCTCCCACTTGAGGTGTTTCAGGCACGTCTCACTGGGAGGAGACCCCAGGGCAGACCCAGGACTCGGTGGAGAGACTGTCTCCCAGCTGGTCTGGGAACGCCTTGGTATCCTCTCTGAAGAGCTGGAGCTGGTGGCTGGGGAGAGGGAAGTCTGGGCTTCTCTGCTTGAACTGCTGCCTCCACGACCCGGACCTCCGGAAAAGCGGTAGAAGATGGATGGATGGACAATTTCCACTTAATATGAAAGGGACTGAACTGAGATTTATTTGTGTGAATATTAATTACAGAGTAATTGAAAATGAATGGCACATCCAACAATAGCCACCGTAAACCGCTTGTTTATTTATTTTTTTTATCAGATCACTTCTGTGATCCTTTATGAGTTATAGTCATAATAGTGTATCTTGCACCTTGGGGAATGGTGTCATGATCCGAGCGCCGATCTCGTCCGCGCTCGGGTCATACATCATCTCCGGCAGGCTTGACAGCAGTGAGCACCTTCTGGCTCCCCGGGTTCTTATTGTGACAGCGCTCGGGGGAGCTTCCTGCTGTCAAAGCCTGCCAGCTGGGCTGCATTCGGGGGTCATTAGCGGCTGGCATTTAAAGCGGTCGCTGAATGCAGCCCGATGCAGCAGTCTCCGTCAAACATCCCCGTGTTCAGACGTCGAGCGAGCGTTCCTTGTCTCAGACGTCAGTTTTCCTTATTTGATTCCTCGGCTACGATCATCCCTCCTCCTAATCCTCTATCGTAAGTGCGCTTGATCAGCCTTACAGTCCCTGTTCCTAGTATAGTGTGTTTTAGCCCACCGAGGCTTATTCCTTTGTTGCTTTGTGTTATCCTTCTGTGTCCTGAATAAAACATCATTGCAAACTCACCGGTGACTTGTGGCGTCTTATGCTGGCTCGCGAGGGCCACCGTGACAGTAGACTGCTGCCAGGGCGCCTAAACGGAGGCGCCACACCGAGACGCCGTTCCTGGTGAGTTCTGCATTTGGACTGTGCTCTTTCCTGTCTGGGTACTGCGTGCTGGAAGCATGCCGTCGCGGAGGGTCCGGGCTCAGAGTCAGAGCAACGAGCTGGCGGACGCCCTCGAGTACGTTGATGAAACGCTCATCTCCGCCTCCCTCCTCGACTTCCACAGTGACGTGCGCTGGTACCTGGACCGTACTGAGGACGTGTTAAATCATCTTCCCCACTACGCCGACCACCCTAAAGTCAGCGCGAGGAGAGATGACACTGCCGCACAGCACGAGATACTCCGTGGGCTGGAGGGAAACCCCGGCAGGAAGCCAAAGAGGAGGCATCCTCGCTCCTCACGTCCGGATCCCATTCCTGTCACTATTCCGGTCCAGGAATTCGCACCGCCCAGGAGTGATCCCCGCCAGAGAGTGTCGTCATTCGGGAATCCCCCGGAGAAGCTACAACTCACAGCTGCTTCCATCTGGGACCGAGTGGCGGCAGCTCGTTCCGCTGTTCACCCCACACAAATAATTAAGCATGTGACGGCAGTCAGACTGGTGGAGAGGAACCCCAAGTTGAGTGACTTCCCTGAGTACGCCGACCTGCTCGACTCTGTTTCTGCACTGGAGCGGCGATTCCCGGGCCTCATCTTCGCCTCGCCCCCTGCAAGAAACCGTTGTCACACCCGCTCTAAGCCTCAGCATGAACCCCGTCCGGATCCAGTTCCGGGTCGCCGCAAGGGCTTCACCTCTCACACAGCTGTCACTCCTGCGCCTCGTCTGGAGGGAATCCCCGCAGCCTCTCCCCCCAGGTCATCATCTTCTGCTGTCCCGTCAGCGCTCCGTGCCCGGTTTGTCTCGGCTGTCGCCCCCTCCTCCTCGACACCTTCCCCGGCTGCTGTGTGTGCTCAGAGTCCGGTTTCGGCGAACCCCGTCCTAGATCCATCGCGAGTGACTCCCCCTCGCCCTCCCAGGGGGCCCTCTGTCACCATCCGGCGGGGAAAGGGAGGCGCAACGCCTGCTACAGCAGGCACCATCCTCCCTCCGGGAGACGGGCAAGTTCAAGTTCATTCATCTCCTCATTATTGTGATTTGCCTTGTCTGACTCCTGGGGGTGGAATTCGGGGTTTGCAGCTCCCCGAGCTCCCACCACCTGCTGTAGCTTGTATTATTAAACCCGCTTCCTCTGTCTCCCTCCGCTGAGCGGTCCTTGACGCCAGGCCAACGTCGCCGAATGAGGAGGGGGCCTGCGGTTCTGGAGAGCCTGGTTCCAGTCCCACAGCCACGCCGTGGGCGGAGGAGGAGAGCGGACTGCAGCGTGGAGCCTGCGCCGACGAAGAAATGTCCCCGGGTCTCCACAGACGAGCGGTCCAGTCCAGCTGGTCGAGGGTCCCCAGCCACCACGCTGTGCGGGTCATCGGCGTGGACGTCAGTGCCGGAGGGTCCTCAGGCTGCGGACACCATCATGTCAGCTGCGGAGCCCGACATAGCTGAGTGGGAGCCAGAGGACGATCTCCTCCCGTCTGAGCCCGGATCATCGGAGTCCTGGACGGCATCGGAACTCGAGATCAGGCAAGTGCTCTGTGTTGACTTTCTCTTCTCCATTTTAGAGCATTTTTGCCTGTCTCTTGGGGAGGCGAGCCGGGTGCAGCCGTCCGCTGCATCCGAGCTTGTCTTGCCGGGTTCTGGCGCTACCGGTGATCCTGATCCCGATTCTTTTCTCTCTCCTGAGCCTTCTCCCAGGGTCACCGGTGCGGAGCTGATTCCGATCGCTGTGCCAGAGGCTTCGGGTTCAGGGTTGGAGGTTGGTTCTGGTGCGGCGCTGACCCAGTCGGGGTCTGACGCGGGTGCAGCACCAACTGAATCCAAGGTCGGTGAGGGAGCTGCAGATCCCCTGCCACCGGACACTGGACTGGCTCATCTTCATCTTCATCATCACCCTCATCTTCCCCCCAAGCCTTCTCCACCAGGTGCCGTTTGGGTTCCTCACTTTTGGCCTGGCTCGCCCTCGCTATTCCTCTCTGCAGGGAGGCCGTTGTCGTTCTCTCCCCTGCGGTCCTGGTGGCTAAGCGATGCGGGTCGGCCGCCTGAAGGACTGCCGCACCCATTTGGCACTCTGGGCCGGCCACCCGACCCACTGGACTGTCTGTTTGGCAACCTGGTCCGGCCGTCTTATGGTGTTACTATTACTTGCTGTCTTATGGTGGCTCGCAAGGGCCACTGTGACAAATGGGAGTTGTTCAGTCACCATTAGAATTTAGTTTGTGTAGTCTATAGTATTTCATCTTTAAACTCATGCAGTAAAAGAACACATTACAAATATTTGAGACCCATTGTAGTGCTTCCTTTTATATTTTAGCAATACAAGCACAAAACACCACCCACGACTTCCGGTTATGGCTGCCACGTAGGACGGACGTGTCTCGCTCTGCTCTGCTCCTGGAAAAAAAAAATCGGCAAATAACTCTCTCATTTGGGACAGAACGTATCCCAGCATTTGGGCGAGGATATGTCGGCGAAGCCTAAGGCTGGAAAACCAGGAAAAGGAAAAAGCGAGCCGCCGAAACAGTCCAAATTAACGGACTTTCAGGTCTGTGACGCAGCAAACAAAACTCCATATATGGCGGAGGAGGCTGGCAACGCTGCGATTTCTGCGGGGAATGGCGCAGATGCGCTGATGGCAGCCATGAGTTCAATGAGAGCGGACTTTTCCTCTAGATTTGATGGGATTATGACAGCGTTGGAAGGAATAAGAAAGGAATTGGGTGACTGTGTAGAACGAACGGCGCAGATGGAGCTCCGTCTCGCTAGTGCTGAAGATGACGTCACCCGTCTTCAATTAAAGGTGCGCACTTTGGAAAAAAAAAATAAATCTCTGGAAGATAATATTTTGGATTTGGAATCTCGGTCGAGACAGAATAATTTGAGGCTGGTGGGTCTTCCAGAGGAATCAGAAGGTCGGGACGTATGTTCCTTTCTGGAAAAGTGGATTCCGGAGGTGCTGGGCAGCGAGGAGTTGCAATCAGCAGTGGTTCTGGAAAAAGCACATCGTATTGGCCCACGGAGAGATAAGGGACCGCCGAGGACCTTAATTATGAAGTTTCTTAGCAACAGAGACAGGATGAAGATCTTCAACGCTGCACGTGCTAAAGGAGAGATTAAACACCAGGACCAGCAGGTGCGGTTCTACCCAGATTTGGCCACAGGAATCCAGCAATTGAGGAAGCAGTTTGATCCCGTACGTAAGGAGCTGCGCAACCTTGGGATTCGTCATGGTGTAATCTATCCTGCGAGACTGCTGACCACGTATGAGGGCAGAACCCACATCTTCAAGACCCCAGAGGAGGCGCAGGAGTTCATCAAGAAGATCAAAGAAGAAGAAGAGACTGGTGGGAGCTAAGCATGAACAAAATATAAGGTAGAATAATTAAGCATTTGCACAGGCATCTGACTGACTTGAAGTAAATAGTAAGTTTACAAAATATAGATTGTATTATATATTAAAAAAACAAAACAAAAACAAAACAAACAAACAAAAAAAAAAAAACTATGATGTACAAAGTTGTTAAAAATTTTGGAGTTAAGTTGGAAAACTACAGAGGAGAGTTAATGTTACGTCATTAAAAGCAGTAGAGTTAGAGTGATTGGGAGGATGAAGAAGGAGTGGCTTAGGCTGTTCCCCGTGGGTGTGGAACGGTCGATGGCTATATCGGGAGACAGAATTTTTCTTTTGATTTTGGGGGGTTTGCCACAAGTGTGGGAAGGGGAAATTTGTTTGTGTGTAGTTTGTAGGATGAATGTTCAACCACTCATGTTTTTGCTTCTCTGTATGAGCATGTTTACACTGCAAGGTAATCCCAAACTCTCTATTGATCATGGACCAAAGTGTTAATCTTAATTTAACTTCATGGAATTGCAGAGGTCTACAAAATTTAAAAAAACTTAAACAAGTTATGAATAAAATAAAGGACATGGGTTCAAGAATTGTGTTTTTACAAGAAACTCATCTGATAGAGGAGGATGTTAAAAGAATTAGGAGTAGATGGCAGGGAAGTGTATTCACCTCTTCATTTTCATCCCGAGCCAGGGGAGTTATGACTCTCATACATAAATCAGTTCCTTTTCAAGTGAAAAATGTAATTGGAGACAAATTTGGAAGATATGTAATCATTCAAGGTTCTTTGCTATTAGAAAATATAAATCTTGTGAACTTATATGGTCCCAATATAGATGATCAGAAGTTCTTTGCTAATTTATTTCTCATCTTATCATCACTTACAGGGCAACATATAATAGCAGGGGATTTTAATTGTACATTGAATCCAGGTGTGGATAGATCAACAGGACTGGATTGTACGCACATTGGATGTAGGATGACTATTAATCATTTTATGAAAGAATTGAGATTGTTAGATATATGGAGAGAAATGAAACCACAAGTTAAAGCCTATTCTTGTTATTCCAGTACCTACAAGACATTCTCACGTATTGATTATTTTTTGATTTCCACAGAATTAAGGTCCAAGATTCAAAACTGCTTTTATGATAACATCGTGATCTCTGATCATGCACCCTGTTGTCTAATATATGTAGATAAAAAATTGACAAAGGAATCAGGTAGATGGCAATTTCAGCATAAATGGCTTCAGGATGAGGAATTTGTCAAGTATATAGAAAAACAGATAGACGAGTTCTTTGACATCAATACTACACAAACATCAGCATGTGTAAAGTGGGAGGCTTTCAAAGCTTTTATTAGGGGACATATTATTAGTTATACAGGATCAAAATCTAAGAAGACTCGAGAGGAGAGAGCTAAATTGGAACATAAAATAAAAAATCTTCAGGAAAAAGTGTATGCAGGAAGTGACCCAAGGTTGGAGAATGAATTACTGATTTTGAGAGCTGAATACGACAAAAAATCAGCGAATAGAGCTGCCTCGAGTCTTCTAAGATTGAAACAATCTTTTTATGAACAAGGTGAAAAATCAGGAAAATTATTAGCATGGCAGATTAAACAATTGGAAATTAAAACACCAATTACCAGTATTATAAGTAAGGGACAGGTAGTTATAGATCCTTTAGAAATTAATAGAGCCTTTAGAGATTACTATGAAAAATTATATGATACCAAAAATGAACCTGATTTAACAAAACTAAATGGGTTTTTGAACGAACTATCTATACCGTGTATTCCAAATGAAAACAGGGAGATATTGGAGTCTAAAATTAGTCAAGAAGAAGTTGGGCTAGCCATTGATAATATGAAATCAGGAAAAAGTGCAGGACCAGATGGTCTTCCAGTTGACCTTTATAAAAAATTTAAGAATAAATTAATAAAACCTTTTTTGGAAATGGTTTTAGAAGCATTTCAAAATAATAATTTACCATCATACATAAATAATGCCTTAATTATACTGCTGCCAAAACCAGGTAAGCCCTCTAATAAATGTGAAAATATGAGACCAATAAGCCTATTAAACGCCGACCTTAAGATAATCTGTAAAATTTTAGCAAGACGAATACAAGAAATTTTACCAAATATTATTAATCGAGATCAGAATGGCTTTATAAAGGGTAGACAAGGCTTCCATAATGTAAGACGACTATTTAATATTATTTATTTTAATAAAGAAGCACCGGATACAGCTCTCCTATCATTGGACGCCGAAAAGGCCTTTGATAGAGTTGAATGGCCCTTTCTTTTTGAAGTCCTACAAAGGTTTGGACTTGGAAATAATTTCATAAAATGGGTTCAAATAATATACAATAATGCTACAGCAGAAATCCTAACAAATAACAATATTTCAAAACCAATAAAAATCAATAGAGGATGTCGACAAGGCTGTCCACTTTCACCTTTACTGTTTACTATGGCAATTGAACCTTTAGCGATAGCGATACGTTTACATTCACAAATATATGGAATTAAAGTTGGACCAACAGAACATAAAATCTCCCTGTACGCCGATGATATAATTTTGTTTATGTCGAATCTAAAAAAATCAATTCCAACCTTGTTGAATTTAATAAAGAATTTTGGGGAAATATCAGGATATAAAATAAATAAAACTAAATCTTCAATATTAATGCTAAATGAGACCCAGAGAAATTACCCAGCCCCTGAGGTAAATCAATTCAATGTTGTAAATCAGTTTAAATATTTAGGAATCCAAATTATGCCTAAGCTAGAATCAGTCGCCAGTGTCAACTATGAAGCCTTAATGTCAGATATCAGTGAGTTAACTCAGAGATGGATGTCACTACCAATGTCGATGATCGGGAGAATCAATATACTTAAAAGTAATATTTTACCTAAAATACTTTATTTATTTCAATACATTCCCTTATCACCACCTTTAGATCTATTCTCAAGAATAAAAAAAAAGTTAGTGGAATTTATATGGAACAACAGGAGGGCTAGATTACGTTTGTCTTTATTATATTTACCATTTGATCGTGGAGGTCTGAAATGTCCAAATTTTATGTTGTATTATTGGTCGGCACAACTGAGGTCTATGACATATTATTTTTCATCAAATGATCTCCCTCACTGGACTGAAATGGAATCATACAATTTACCTTTACCTCTTCCCATATTCATATACTCAGATTCGGCAAAAAAATTACAAAAACAAGTTAAAAATCCATTTGTAAAGCATATGATCAAAATATGGTGTGAAGCTAAAAACTATTTAAAAGAACCACAGTTATTGTCACAATTTAGTCCAATATGGGGTAATCAATATTTTAAACCAGGGAGAGCGGACGCTGTATTTAAAGTATGGAATTTAAAAGGGATACAAAAGATTCAGGATTTATATTTGCCATGTGCAGACAACATAATGTCTTTTGAAGAGCTGAGGATCAAATTTAATCTCAATAGAACACATTTTTTTAAATATCTTCAACTTAGAAACTTTATTCGATCAAATCAAAATAAAGCTCTCACTTGACCTATTTATTCATCCTTGGAAAAAATGATGATGAAAGATAGTAAAAGAAAGGGTATTATTTCAGAGTTTTATAACTCATTGACACTATCTTCAAGTGAAAATTCACTGAAAAGATTAAACTACTGGAAAGAAGATCTGCAAATTGAAATTTCAGAGGAACAATGGGAATTGGCTTGTACAGAAGCTCAAACCAAATCAATAAATGCACGCCTTAAATTGATACATTTCAAATGGTTAATGCGGATGTATGTTACACCGGAGGAGTTAAATAGATATAACAAAAATATACCAGATACATGCACAAAATGCATGGAAAGTAAAGGAACCCTATTTCATTGTTTATGGGAATGTAGATTAATAAGAATGTTTTGGGAAGAGGTGAGGGTAACAATTGAAAAAATAATCTCAAAACAAATCATATTGAATCCTAAACTGTTTTTGTTGGGTCTGTACCCAGAAAAGCATAATTTTAATAAAAGTGAAAGAACATTCATAGACCTCAGTTTGCTTAATGCCAAAAAATGTATTGCACTATTATGGAAAAAGACTCATAGACCAGATGTGACTCAGTGGTTAAGACAGATGTTAACAAACCTTCCATTAGAAAGAATAACATATATACTAAAATCAAAGGAAATTGTGTTTGAGAATATATGGAGACCTTTTATTGATTATGTAAAAAATTTAAACATAACTCTTGAAGAAGAAGGTGAATGATGTGTGTGGACCTTGTAAATTCCAAACTGGTGAACATAATATGTATACTTATGTATTGGATTGTCTAGACTAAACAGAGGAGCATTGTTGAAGACTTGATTTTGTTGGTGGTTGTTGGTGTTTTTAGTGCATTTTTTTTTTTGTAGTACTTTAGTGTTAGTGTTTGATTGTTTGTATCATGTTTGTTAAAAAAAAAAGGTTCAATAAAGATATTGTGGGAAAAAAAAAAGCTCTCAAGTTGAAAGATCTGGTTGCCTTTAAAACTGCAGTAATAATGTTTAAAGCTAAGAATCTATCACTACCTGCAAATATCCAAAGTTGTTCCAAATGAGGGAGAAACAATATCATTTCAGAGGAACATGTATATTTTAAAAACCTTCAGTGAGAACTACCACCAAGCAACACTGTGTCTCAGTGCAAGGAGTCAGACTGTGGAACGCTTTTGGACCTGAATTAAAATCATGTACAACACTTGGACAATTTAAACAAAAACTAAAGGAAGAAACACTCCAAACATATATACAAAACGACATGTAAAATCACATAAGGATTATCATATCCAGTCTGTTGTGCTGTTGCTTAGTTTTTGTCACGTTTTGTCTTGGCTTTGTTCTGATTTGTAATCGCTCTTATTTTATTTTCTTTTTGAATTCTTAGATGGAACATGGGTGGGAAATATAAGCTGCGGCTTCAGCCACCACCCATTTCGGATAAGTTATGTTGAATTGTATAATCCAAGGAGTTGCTGTTTAATTTGACCTTATTGGATTTTTTTCCCCTTTGTTCTATTATTCTGTTCCTTTCTTTTAATCTAATCCATCCGAAATAAAGATTCATTCATTCATTCATTCATTTCTCAAATATGTTTTAAACTTGCTTTAATCATCCACCACCCATTTCTGTCTTTCATCTAGGCAAGGGGAAAATGATCCACCCAAACCAGACCTTGCCTCACTATTTACAGAGATGCAAGCTGAAGATCTGCTGAACCAGGACCAGTACGAGGGGCCGACCCAGTTGCTTCTCAGTGAGGCAGCGTGGCTGGCGTGTGTGTGACCCATTCCAGTTTCTTTTTTTTTTTACAGTTTGAATTTTGCACATTCTAAATAATCTGTAATTTGCTGCTGATTGGAGTAAACAATTTAGTGATTTATGTGTTTGCATCATGATTTTCTATTTTGTCTGTTAAGACACCGGTGGCAAGAGTCAACAGTACAAACCATTTATCAGTGACTTTGAAAATAATGGCTCATTTTTAAGAAAAGTAACCAAAACAATTATTTGCTGAAGGCTGTAAAACAAAATAAGAGACATCTGCAAAAGTACAAAGGTTTATTGTCAAAATTCCCAGGGCAATACTACATGAATACATGTAGAGTTCACTGTTGATGCAGAGAATATATATTTATACAGTATCTACATGTAGTCAGCAATACTCAATACGATATATTTCCAGTTAATCCACGTATTTCTCCATGTAACCTTGTGACTGCATTATTTTAATTACTTTTACTCCTAGATCCATTTGTTTTGGCTTAAAATGCATCATAATTGTTAAATATATCTTATGCTCAGTACTGTTTACCTGTTGAAATATACAGTGGGGCAAAGAAGTATTTAGTCAGCCACCAATTGTGCAAGTTCTCCCACTTAAAAGATGAGAGAGGTCTCCAATTTTCATCATAGGTATACCTCAACTATGAGAGACAAAATGAGAAAAAAAAATCCAGAAAATCATATTGAAGGATTTTTAATGAATTAATTGGTAAATTCCTCAGTAAAATAAGTATTTGGTCACCTACAAACAAGCAAGATTTCTGGCTCTCACAGACCTGTAACTTCTTCTTTAAGAGGCTCCTCTGTCCTCCACTCATTACCTGTATTAATGGCACCTGTTTGAACTCGTTATCAGTATAAAAGACACCTGTCCACAACCTCAAACAGTCAGACTCCAAACTCCACTATGGCCAAGACCAAAGAGCTGTCAAAGGACACCAGCAATAAAATTGTAGACCTGCACCAGGCTGGGAAGACTGAATCTGCAATAGGTAAGCAGCTTGGTGTGAAGAAATCAAGTGTGGGAGCAATTATTAGAAAATGGAAGACATACAAGACCACTGATAATCTCCCTCAATCTGGGGCTCCACGCAAGATCTCACCCCGTGGGGTCAAAATGATCACGAGAACGGTGAGCAAAAATCCCAGAACCACATGGGGGGACCTAGTGAATGACCTGCAGAGAGCTGGGACCAAAGTAACAAAGGCTACATCAGAAACGCACTACGCCGCCAGGGACTCAAATCCTGCAGTGCCAGACCTGTCCCCCTGCTTAAGCCAGTACATGTCAAGGCCCGTCTGAAGTTTGCTAGAGAGCATTTGGATGATCCAGAAGAGGATTGGGAGAATGTCATATGGTCAGATGAAACCAAAATGGAACTTTTTGGTAAAAACTCAACTTGTCGTGTTTGGAGGAGAAAGAACACCATACATACTGTGAAGCATGGGGGTGGAAACATCATACTTTGGGGCTGTTTTTCTGCAAAGGGACCAGGACGACTGATCCGTGTAAAGGAAAGAATGAATGGGGCCATGCATCGTGAGATTTTGAGTGAAAACATCCTTCCACCAGCAAGGGCATTGAAGATGAAACGTGGCTGGGTCTTTCAGCATGACAATGATCCCAAACACACCGCCCGGGCAACAAAGGAGTGGCTTCATAAGAAGCATTTCAAGGTCCTGGAGTGGCCTAGCCAGTCTCCAGATCTCAACCCCATAGAAAATCTTTGGAGGGAGTTAAAAGTTTGTGTTGCCCAGCGACAGCCCCAAAACATCACTGCTCTAGATGAGATCTGCATAGAGGAATGGGCCAAAATACCAGCAACAGTGTGTGAAAACTTACAGAAAACATCTGACTTCTGTCATTGCCAGCAAAGGGTATGTAACAAAGTATTGAGATGAACTTTTGTTATTGACCAAATACTTATTTTACCGAGGAATTTACCAATTAATTCATTAAAAATCCTTCAATGTGATTTTCTGGATTTTTTTTTTTCTTATTTTGTCTCTCATAGTTGAGGTATACCTATGATGAAAATTGGAGACCTCTCTCATATTTTAAGTGGGAGAACTTGCACAATTGGTGGCTGACTAAATACTTTTTTACCCCACTGTATATTTAACAGCTCATATGCTACTATATGGCACCTGATCCATGTTTTGCCACGACACCACTGGCAAGAGCAGGTAAATTCCATGACGTCTCAACAGTCTCTCCATGATTTTGACACAGATCAGAGCAATTTGTTGCGCAGGAAGCTAAACATTTCTACAGACATTATAGCCACTTGGCGTTCGAGAAGTTGGGGTCACTTCACTGTGTTGAACTTTAACGCCGACCGTTTGAAGCGATATTTTTGCCACAAGAGAGCCATTTGAAACCCACACACAGAATACATATTTTAGTACCTAATATCGATAACTTGCCGACATTACAATGTTGTACGGCGGACTTAAAAGCAAAGTAACATTAGCAATCATTAGCTTACCGTCATACATAATGTAGTTCGTATCCTCATGTCTTCTCCTTTATACTGCTCTATGGTTTCCTAAATGCTCCAGTACTTTTCCAGAGTGTGTTGTATTGCGGGTTTGCCTTCTGTTCTCCGTTTTTGCCTTTATTCTGGCAAAAACAGCCAGAGAACGCAGACGCCTCATATCCTGCCAACTTGTGTTCTGCGTAACGTTACGCTTGATTGACGCCAGTTACGCTTGTTTTACATAGCGGGAGAGAGAGGGTTGCGCCACCTCCCTGTAACTATTTCCCACCCACTTCAAATGGGACCTAGTGCAGTGGAAAAACAAAGCGGGCTGAACTGTACTGTCCCGTCCCACACCGAACCGTACTGTACTGACCCTAGTGGAAAAGCGCCTTTAGGGTGCTGTGAGAGACTGTTCGGTGTGCCGTGGGAAATTGTCTAATGCCACTTTCAAACTACAATTGGTGCGATGCAATTGTGGATTCCATTAGCATAAATTAACACATCAACAACCCTTCAAGGCTTTTTCAAACTTTAAGTAGACGTGGGGGCAGTGCGGTGGTGGAGTGGTTAGCACTGCGGCAGCACAGCAACTCACCCTTGGCCTGGGGATCCTGGGTTCGATCCCAACCCCTGACCAACAGTGATCTGTGTGGAGTTTGCATGTTCTCCCCGTGTCTGCGTGGGTTTACTCCGGGATTTCTCCGGTTTCCTCCCACATGCCAAAAACATGCAAGTTAGGTTAACTGGCATCAAAAACTGGGGATTCTGACCCACGGTTGGAGAATGAATTACTGATTTTGAGAGCTGAATACGACAAAAAATCAGCGAATAGAGCTGCCTCGAGTCTTCTAAGATTGAAACAATCTTTTTATGAACAAGGTGAAAAATCAGGAAAATTATTGGCATGGCAGATTAAACAATTAGAAATTAAAACACCAATTACCAGTATTATAAGTAACGGACAGGTAGTTATAGATCCTTTAGAAATTAACAGAGCCTTTAGAGATTACTATGAAAAATTATAGGATACCAAAAATGAATTTGATTTAACAAAACTAAATGGGTTTTTGAACGAACTATCTATACCGTGTATTCCAAATGAAAACAGGGAGATATTGGAGTCTAAAATTAGTCAAGAAGAAGTTGGGCTAGCCATTGATAATATGAAATCAGGAAAAAGTGCAGGACCAGATGGTCTTCCAGTTGACCTTTATAAAAAATTTAAGAATAAATTAATAAAACCTTTTTTGGAAATGGTTTTAGAAGCATTTCAAAATAATAATTTACCATCATGCATAAATAATGCCTTAATTATACTGCTGCCAAAACCAGGTAAGCCCTCTAATAAATGTGAAAATATGAGACCAATAAGCCTATTAAACGCCGACCTTAAGATAATCTGTAAAATTTTAGCAAGACGAATACAAGAAATTTTACCAAATATTATTAATCGAGATCAGAATGGCTTTATAAAGGGTAGACAAGGCTTCCATAATGTAAGAAGACTAGTTAATATTATTTATTTTAATAAAGAAGCACCGGATACAGCTCTCCTATCACTGGACGCCGAAAAGGCCTTTGATAGAGTTGAATGGCCCTTTCTTTTTGAAGTCCTACAAAGGTTTGGACTTGGAAATAATTTCATAAAATGGGTTCAAATAATATACAATAATGCTACAGCAGAAATCCTAACAAATAACAATATTTCAAAACCAATAAAAATCAATAGAGGATGTCGACAAGGCTGTCCACTTTCACCTTTACTGTTTACTATGGCAATTGAACCTTTAGCGATAGCGATACGTTTACATTCACAAATATATGGAATTAAAGTTGGACCAACAGAACATAAAATCTCCCTGTACGCCGATGACATAATTTTGTTTATGTCGAATCTAAAAAAAATCAATTCCAACCTTGTTGAATTTAATAAAGAATTTTGGGGAAATATCAGGATATAAAATAAATAAAACTAAATCTTCAATATTAATGCTAAATGAGACCCAGAGAAATTACCCAGCCCCTGAGGTAAATCAATTCAATGTTGTAAATCAGTTTAAATATTTAGGAATCCAAATTGTGCCTAAGCTAGAATCAGTCGCCAGTGTCAACTATGAAGCCTTAATGTCAGATATCAACGAGTTAACTCAGAGATGGATGTCACTACCAATGTCGATGATCGGGAGAATCAATATACTTAAAAGTAATATTTTACCTAAAATACTTTATTTATTTCAATACATTCCCTTATCACCACCTTTAGATTTATTCTCAAGAATAAAAAAAAAGTTAGTGGAATTTATATGGAACAACAGGAGGGCTAGATTACGTCTGTCTTTATTATATTTACCATTTGATCGTGGAGGTCTGAAATGTCCAAATTTTATGTTGTATTATTGGTCGGCACAACTGAGGTCTATGACATATTATTTTTCATCAAATGATCTCCCTCACTGGACTGAAATGGAATCATACAATTTACCTTTACCTCTTCCCATATTCATATACTCAGATTCGGCAAAAAAATTACAAAAACAAGTTAAAAATCCATTTGTAAAGCATATGATCAAAATATGGTGTGAAGCTAAAAACTATTTAAAAGAACCACAGTTATTGTCACAATTTAGTCCAATATGGGGTAATCAATATTTTAAACCAGGGAGAACGGACGCTGTATTTAAAGTATGGAATTTAAAAGGGATACAAAAGATTCAGGATTTATATTTGCCATGTGCAGATAACATAATGTCTTTTGAAGAGCTGAGGATCAAATTTAATCTCAATAGAACACATTTTTTTTAAATATCTTCAACTTAGAAACTTTATTCGATCAAATCAAAATAAAACTCTCACTCGACCTATTTATTCATCCTTGGAAAAAATGATGATGAAAGATAGTAAAAAGGGTATTATTTCAGAGTTTTATAACTCATTGACACTATCTTCAAGTGAAAATTCACTGAAAAGATTAAACTACTGGAAAGAAGATCTGCAAACTGAAATTTCAGAGGAACAATGGGAATTGGCTTGTACAGAAGCTCAAACCAAATCAATAAATGTACACCTTAAATTGATACATTTCAAATGGTTAATGCGGATGTATGTTACACCGGAGGAGTTAAATAGATATAACAAAAATATACCAGATACATGCACAAAATGCATGGAAAGTAAAGGAACTCTATTTCATTGTGTATGGGAATGTAGATTAATAAGAATGTTTTGGGAAGAGGTGAGGGTAACAATTGAAAAAATAATCTCAAAACAAATCATATTGAATCCTAAACTGTTTTTGTTGGGTCTGTACCCAGAAAAGCATAATTTTAATAAAAGTGAAAGAACATTCATAGACCTCAGTTTGCTTAATGCCAAAAAATGTATTGCACTATTATGGAAAAACACTCATAGACCAGATGTGACTCAGTGGTTAAGACAGATGTTAACAAACCTTCCATTAGAAAGAATAACATATATACTGAAATCAAAGGAAATTGTGTTTGAGAATATATGGAGACCTTTTATTGATTATGTAAAAAATTTAAACATAACTCTTGAAGAAGAAGGTGAATGATGTGTGTGGACCTTGTAAATTCCAAACTGGTGAACATAATATGTATACTTATGTATTGGATTGTCTAGACTAAACAGAGGAGCATTGTTGAAGATTTGATTTTGTTGGTGGTTGTTGGTGTTTTTAGTGCATTTTTTTTTTGTAGTACTTTAGTGTTAGTGTTTGTTTGTATCATGTTTGTTAAAAAAAAAAAGGTTCAATAAAGATATTGTGGAAAAAAAAAACAAAAACTGGGGATTCTAAATTGTCCTTAGGTATGACTGTGAGAGTGAATGGTTGTCTGTCTCTCTGTGTTGGCGCTGCGATGGACTGGCGATCTGTCCAGGGTGTACCCTGCCTCTCGCCCAAAGATGCTGGGATAGGCTCCAGCACCCCCACGCTCCGAAAAGGATTAAGCGGAAGAAGATGAATGAATGAAGTAGACGTGGGTCTGATCTCCCACAAACAGTGCATTTCTCCAATGTATAAAGTTTCATGTCCTCACATTGCTGATGTCACATGAATGCAACGTGAGCCTGGAAGCTGATGATACCAGCCACTATTGATTAGTTGAGTCACTTTTTACAAGTCTTTTATCATCCCATGTCAAACTCAGCACAGATCAGTGGTTGGTTGGAATGCACTGATCTATAGGTTGCTGCTTGCTGTCCTCCGTGTCAATGGACAGGGTTGCAAAATGTGTGTTTGTGCTTAAACTTTTATTTGGTTGGGCCATGTGTTGTGCTGCGTATTGCGTCCAGGGCCACACAAAGTGAGAAACGTTTTTTTCAGAGGGGGCTGTCATGGAAAAGAGGAGCAGAGCATCATAGGGCGAAAATTCATGTGGGGTGAACCAGGATGACGCCAAACCAGGACGGGCTGGTGTCTGATCCATTGTAGCCACAGGTGGTCAGAGAGCCACTGCAGACTCCATGGGAGTGACTGAAAAAAAATGCTGTTAAAAGAAACTGTTCACAACTCAGCTGCTGCCCTGTATGAGCCCACAACATCATCCAGAGGGGCACACCTGCCAGGAAAACCTTCTCCAGAAACTGTAAACTGATGTCGGCTGCCCTCAGTACCAAACAAGCAGAAAACTGTCACAGAGCTCTGCCTGCCCCCAGTAAGTCTCAACTAATTTATTCTCCTGGTAATGTTGGAATATCAACGTTGATATGTATGCAATTGCCCTGTGTTTCACACTGACTATAAACAAATTACAGCATGAGTGCAGCAAGACTGCTCATGGCTGAGTTTCCTGGCAGCTGCACAACTCCAGAAAGTTTGGAAGAATAAACTGAAAACTGAATTCCAAAGCTCCGGTGTGGGAGCACTTTGGACTGATGCCAAATGAGTGAAGAGAGCCCAGTAATGTCAAAGAGCCGGTATGTGGCCGACATTTGAAAACAGTGGTAAAGAAAACTGAAAAATGCATTGAAAACACAACCATCCCACTCAAGTCCAAGTGGGAACAAAACTGTGCTCAGACATGTAGAGCCCCCCATTTCCCCACAGTCTGGTATAAAGGAATCTTTGACCAACAATGCAGATATAAACGTGTCATTTTATATCGTTGGTGGGGTGCCATGGGATTTTTTCAATGTGAAAAGGGTGGCGTGGCTCAAAAACGGTTGAAAAAACACTGAATTAGAGAAAAGTCCCAATTTTACCACAAGCAAAACACAAACTTCAGAGGAAAAAAATCCCACAAATTTAAATACAAAAAGCCACAAATTTACTGTAAACAAATCACAAATTTACACAACATAAGCTTTATATTTGTGAGAAAATTTTTACACGCATGCATGCACACGCACAACACCTGCAGCTGTGGCGCAGGTGTAGTGTGGCCGACTACTGCTCGGAGGGTCAGGGGTTTGATTCCCGCTCTGTCTGCAGTCTGCATGTCAAAGTGTCCTTGAGCAAGACACTGAACCCCCACTTGCTCCTGGTGTGTCAGGCCAGCGCCTGTGTATGGCAGCTCTGCAGCCATCAGTGTGTGAATGGTTGGATAGCAGGATCTGTAAAGCGCTTTGGCTAGCTAGAGATGAGAAAAAGTGCGATTTAAGTGAACGCCATTTACCATATAAAGTCACAAATTTATGATCAAAAATTTTGCTAATTTAAAACAAATCACAAGTTAAGCATAAAAAGGATGTAAATGTATTGGGGAAAATAACTTTACAAGTCAAAACTCAAATTTCTGAGAAGTTGCAAATTTACAGAAAAAAGTTATAAATTAGCATATAAAAATGCACAAATATACATGAATAAACATGCAAAAGTACAAATTAAAAAATACTGGTGGCTGTCAGTGGTGCCCCTCAGCCTGCTGGCATTAAGAGTGCTGACTGGCTGAATTTTCTTTCAGTGTCACTCAAAATCAAAACTGCCTCAGATTTTTTTTTTTTAATAGCTACAACTATATTATCAATATGAAAAGCATTTATCATTTCATTCAGAAATTATCACATTTAGACATTCTATGACACGGTGGTGGCATCAGCCATCACTTTTGGAGTGGTCTGCTGGGGCAGTGGCATTACAGCAGCCGATAGGAAGAGACTGAACAAACTGATCAAGAAAGCTAGCTCTGTCCTGGGGCAACGCCTTGACCCAGTGGAGGAGATAGGAGAGAGAAGGATGGTGGCTAAACTGTCATCTCTGCTGGAGTCCGAGTTCCACCCTATGCTGGACATACTGAATGCACTGAGGAGCTCATTTAGCAGCAGACTACATCATCCTAGGTGCACAACTGAGAGGTTTCGCAGGTCCTTCCTACCTACGGCTGTCACTGTATGACCTAAGCAGGGCTGCTCACAGAGATAGCAAAAAGACGTGACAACCTGATAGTATTGAATGCAAAAGACGCAATAGACTTACACAATAGTCCCCTCCGGTATACAACTAGGAAAATACCGGTCGCTATGGAGGGTGAGAATATGTATGGGTACATAATCATACCATGTAGCATAACTAAGTAGACGGTTGTGCTGTTTCATTCCATCTAGCTACAATGCTCCGCACTGTGTGTTTATGTATTTATATATTTATTCCATCTAGCAACAATGCTCTGCACTGTGTTTATATATCTACATATTTATTCCATCTAGCTACAATACTCCGCACTGTGTTTATATACTCATATTTATTCCATCCAGCTACAATACTCCGCACTGTGTTTATATACTCATATTTATTCCATCCAGCTACAATGCTCCGCACTGTGTTTATATATTTATATATCTATCCCATCTAGCTACAATGCTCCACACCGTGTGTCTATATATATATATATATATATATATATATATATATATATATGTATACTCACTGCTCTTGTTTTTTCTCTTGCCTTCTGATTGTTGCTCTGAGTGTTGCTATCCCTGTGCTGTTGCAATCCTAGAATTTCCCCATTGTGGGACTAATAAAGGCTTATCTCTTATCTTATTTACAAGGTTTTTTGAGTGCTGACCTCAAGGTCACCAAAATTCAAACTCATCCCAGATTTTTCAAAGATAGAACAATGGTATCAGTGTGAAACGTGCATGTTATGTCCTTTCTGAGTTATCATATTTACAGTGTTTTTTGTAAACATGATTACCTCAACTTCAAGCTCACCCAAATTTGAACTTGTCTGAGATTGTTCATAGATACATGTATAGTATGAGTACAGAAAGCCTACATAATTTCCTTCTTAAGTTATCAAGTCTACAAGGTTTAGGGAAAAACTGACCTCTGACTGTGATCTCAAGGTCAAGGTCAGAGGTCACCCAAATTCAAACTCATCCAAGATTTTTCATAGATGCAACTATGGTATCAATTTGAAAAGCCTGCATTATTTCTTTCTCTAGTTATTGCGTTCACAATGTACAGTAGGTGTTGATGCCAGTGCTGCCTATGTGCGAGGCGACAATACCCCCTCAACCAGGCGACAATACCCCCTCAGCCTTTTAGAGGCTGAGAGTTAAGAAGTTACAAGTTTGAGAAAAAGCTGAAAATGTAAGATGAAAAAAAATTGACTTCTTTCTAATGCTGACAGGTGAGATTGCTGTAATAATATAAATGCATTTCTGCCTACGGGGCAAAACTTTGAGGTGTTTGTTTTTCACCATTCTTCTTCTTTCGGCTGCTCCCTTTAGGGGTCGCCACAGCGGATCATCTGCCTCCATCTCACCCTTGCCCTTGCTTCTTCCTCTGTAACACCAACCCTCTCCACGTCCTCCTTCACTACATCCATGAATCTTCTCTGTGGTCTTCCTCTTTTTCTCCTGCCTGGCAGCTCCATCTTTAACATCCTTTGTCCAATATATCCACTATCCCTCCTCTGCACATGTCCAAACCATCTCAGCCTTGCCTCTCTTATTTTGTCTCCAAACTGCTCAACGTAAGCTGCCCCTCTGATATACTCATTTTTAGTCTTCTCTCCTAGTCACTCCCAATGAAAATCTTAGCATCTTCAACTCTGCCACCCCAACTCCATTTCCTGTCTTTTTGCCAGTGCCACTGTCTCCAAACCATACATCATAGCAGGTCTCACTGCCATCTTGTAAATCTTCCCTTTCACTCTTGCTGTTACCCTTCTGTCACAAATCACCCCGACACTCCTCTCTACCCACTCCACCCTGCCTGTACTCTCTTCTTCACCTCTCTTATGCATTTTCCATTGCTTTGGATGATTGACCCCAGGCATTTAAACTCATCTACTTTCACTACCAATACTCCTTCCATCTTCACCGTTGCACCTGCCTCCCTCTCATTCACACTCACGTATTCTGTCTTGCTTCTACTAACTTCACCATTCTATGGCTCAAAAATGTTTTGTGGCTCCATACAGAATTTTTGGGAGGGGGTAAAAAACTGCTTAAAATGGCTCTTTGCATTGTAGAAGTAGCTATGTAAACCCATGGCTGGAATGACAGTAAATAAAAAAACTTTCCTACTTGGCTTGTCAAGTGTTTCGACTCTTTTGGCGACATAAGAAGAGTACTGGAGTCTGGTGTAGGAGGTTGTGAGTTTGAACCTCCATTTGGATGCCACTAGTTGAGCTTCACTGCCTTCCCTTTGGTCACAGCTGATAAAAGAGCTGAAGTGACTGGTTACTTTGAAAAACAAATAGCCACAGTGGTTTGTGAGCACAGAGGTTAGCATCAAGTTTTATTCTGATTCAAAGCAGTCCTTAAATAGACGGGGGGGGGGGGGGGGGGGTGTGTAGATTAGCACTATTTTAATGTTTGTTTTGTTTTCAGATTGCATGCAACAACAGACTGTTAGAAAAATACCCGATTCTTTGATTGAAAGATCCAAGAACAAGCCGGAGATTTCTTCAATTTTAAGATGGAACATTTATTTAGAAGTCACAAGTAAAACAAGCAGCGCTGGGTGCAGCGTGACGCAGCTCCTTGTTTGTAGTGAGGCAAAAGCATGCCCACTCAGCTTGGAGAGAAAAGGCTCAACTCTAAATTAGGCAGAGGGAAGTATAAGAAAAATAACTATTTCTACTTATACAATAAAACTGGAGAATAAGAAGATTCATTCCTCAATAAAACTGTAGGAAATCCTAGGTGAACACTACATAAAGGTGAGATAATTTAAATGAAAAACGGAAAATTGTAAATTGGAGTAAATAAAGAAATGAATACAAAAATAAATGAATAAATAAAATGAATGAATAAATATAAATAAATAGGTGTGGAGATGAACCTTGTGGAAGTGAGAGTGGGCAGAAAATGGAAAGGGAAATTTGTTTTTTGGTTTTTTTTTTTGAAAAATTGAAAACTGATGAAATGTTAAAGTTTTGTGCAGGACACAAGACAAAATATGGAGAAATGATTGGAGGAAGGAAAGAAAAAACCGTAAGAATAAGAGACTTATGCTGCAACGGTGAGAACAAACGCAAAATAATCAATAAACACGATAGAACAGAAAAGGACAAAAACATGCTGTTTAATAGCCTGTCTGTTTCTCTCCATTAAATCTGAGATGATTGTGGTCTGTGAAGATGGTGGCTGTGGAACCCCTCCCCCAGCAGCTGGTGAGTCCCCCTGGAATTGTCCACCCTCCTCCTTCACGCCATCAGCGACCCTCTCCTCCCTCCGCAACAACAGTACAAAGACGCATCGAAAGAATGGTCAAAGAGGAACAATTGAGCACATGTAAGTACAGTATTGTTGCTTTCCATATCAGAGACGTGCCAAGACCACATACTGAGCAAACCCAATACATGACCAGTCTTCAAAAAAGCCATACCCATGCCCCACCTAATTTGACCTATCAGTATCAGCTGCAGGGCCACAGGAGATCAGAGTTTTAACAATAGAGTCAGAGGCCCCCATGGGACTAATACTTCCTACAGTATGTTAGCAATTTGGCCACTGGGCTCAAACACCCACAATGGCACCCAGGGGGTCCCTCAATTAGCAACACAATGTGTATCCTCCCCTACAGGATGTTGAAAAAGAACGGCTTTGATATTAAGCCATTCTGTTTCAAAGGGGGAGAGTGAGACAGGAACGAATAGAAAAGTTACCAATTCATTAAGGTTTACTGTGTTGAAGTCTGAGTTAGGCATTTTTCAAGTGGTATCCTTTTTAACAAGCAGGGAGTGAATCTAATAGCAAAACTAAGATAATTGATCACAATGTTCTCAACCTTATAGCTGAGAGGTCGGTGTGTTTTCTCATCTAAAATGCTACCATGTATGCAAAGTATTGAGTAGCTACAGAAAGAGCGTATAAATATGAATGAATCTTTATTTTTTGGAAAAGATTAAAAGAAAGGAACAGAACAATATATCAAGGAAAAATCCAACAAGGTCAAATTAAACAATAATTCCTCTGATTGTACAATTCAACATAAGTTATCTGAAAAGGGTGATGGCTGAAGCCGCAGCTTAGATTACCCACCCATGTTCCACCTAAGAAACACCTAATAAAAAGAAGGCTTGCAATTAAGACCAAAATCTGGAAAATTCTTGAGGCTTGAAACATACCTGTCAAGGCATACCTCATGCCTCCCTTATTGGGGGGGGCTTTCACACCTGTACTGAGTACTTAAAAACTGTATTTATCTGCAGATGAAAGAAAACTGAAGCAAAAAAAAAAAAAACAAACAAAAAACAAACAAACAACAACAATTGCAACATGAACTATTTCAAACATATTTATTCAAATGTACACTTATATGGACACAATCTTGAGCCACAACTTTTTGGTAATGTGACAATAATAAGCCAAGTAGCACAAAAAATAAATAAATAAAAAAAATCAATTAATTTTAAAAAATGATATTAATAATAAATAAATAAAAATAAATTAAAAAAAACAATATTTTTCAAATTTACATTAGCACAAGGTAGATTGCTTAATTTGAAAGTACACAATAAGAATAATTCTGAATATAGTTCTTAATTGTCAGCTAGATATATACACTTAGTTTATTTCGAACACAAAAATATACCAAATACAAGCAAATGGCAAATGCAATAAAGTAACATTATACACTGTCCGAAAGGGAGAAGGAAGAAGTGAACACTTATTAATTCCATCTCCTCTTTTCCATAGATACACCCATGTGAATTTTATACAAATTACCAACTTTAAGACCCCAAGTAAACAATTTACTGTATTTTTTACAAATCAACATTAACACCCATCCATTCTAACATACAATGATGTCCATACAACAAAACCAGCCTCAAACAACACAGATATACACAGTGCTGTCCTACCCACCATTCCATAGTGTCCCATAATATCCCAGAGTGAACATAATGAATCGTACATATAACTACTACCCTTCTAACATATACCCTTTCAGCAAATGATGCTTATACCTCTTTTTGAATTGATTTCTGTTTGTACATAGTTTCAGTTCCGGCTCTAGACTGTTCCACAAATCCACCCCACAGACAGATATGCACACACTTTTCTTGGTAGTACGTATCTTGGGTTTTGTAAAGTTTAAGTCTCCCCTCAAATTATGATCATTGTCTCTTTTTTTAAATATTTTTTGTATATTAGTTGGTAGTTGATTATTAATTGCCCTGTACATTACTTGTGCTGTCTTAAATTTAACTAAATCGATGAACTTTATGACATGTGACTTTAAGAACAACGAATTGGTATGGTCTCTATATTCTGCATTGTTTATTATCCTTGTAGCTCTTTTTTGTAATGTGCATATTGACTGTAGGTTGGTTTTGTAGGTGTTTCCCCAGACTTCTACACAGTAGTTAAGATAAGGTAAAAACAATGAATTGTACAATAAGACCAATGATTTATAGTCCAAGAAGTGTCTCGTCTTCCCCAGTATGCCTATACATTTTGCTAATTTGGCCCGGATGTGACTGATGTGAGGTTTCCAGCAGATTTTATTGTCAAGCGTCACCCCCAGGAACTTATTTTCCTGTACTGTTTCTATTCTGGTATCATCTATCGTTACCAATATTTCATGATTTATTTTATAATTTCCAAACAACATAATCTTTGTTTTTTTTTAGATTTAGAGATAATTTATTTTTGTTGAACCACTGCGTTAATTTTTTCATTTCAGTTGTGACCACCTCTAAAACCTGCTGCAAATTCTCACCAGTGCAGAGGATATTTGTGTCATCCGCAAACAAAATAAATTTCAGAATTTTTGATACTTGGCATATGTCATTTATATATAAAATAAAGAGTTTGGGTCCCAAAACTGACCTCTGGGGCACACCACAAGTGATGTCCATGAAGGGTGATTTGTGCTCTCCAATTTGTACAAATTGTTGTCTGTTACTTAAATAACTTTCCACCCAACTCAGTCCAACCCCTCTTATCCCATACCTTTCCAGTTTCCTTAGTAGTATTCTGTGGTCAATGGTGTCAAAAGCTTTCTTTAAATCTATGAATACTCCTACAGCAACATTTTTTTTATCTATACAACTAGTAATTTCTTCTATAAGTTCGATCAGTGCCAAAGATGTAGATTTATCTGCTCTAAAACCATACTGGCTATCTGTAAGGAGGTTGTGTTTTTCAGTGAAATCATCCAGTCTCTTAGTGAAGATTTTTTCAAGTATTTTGGAGAATTGTGAGAGTAAAGAGACTGGCCTGTAATTTGTGAAGCGATGACTGTCTCCTGTTTTGTATAGAGGTATTACTTTTGCTATTTTCATTTTGTCTGGAAATGTACCAGTTTGAAATGACAGGTTACAGATGTGGGTGAGTGGCTTAACAATTCCCTCAATTACTTTTTTCACTATTGTCATGTCAATTTCATTCCAGTCCGTTGATTTTTTGTTCTTAAATTTACTCACAGTCTCAATAATTTCCTTTTCAGTAACTGCACCCAAAAAGATTGTGTTTGGATTTCTATCTTCTATTTCATTCACAGAACCACTGTAGTTTGTTTCTGGTGTCACTATTGATTTTGCTAATTCAGGACCAACGTTTACAAAAAATTTATTGAAACCACTGACCACATCTTCCATATTATTTATCAAATTGCCATTTTCGATAAAATATTCTGGATAATTTGCATTCTTAGGACGATTACTAATAATCCCATTGAGTACTTGCCATATTCCTTTTATGTTATTTTTGTTATCCTCTAGTATTCTGTTGTAATATTCTTTCTTACAGGTCCTCATTATAGTAGTAAGCTTATTTTTGTATCTTTTGTATTTGATCTCAGCTTCCACCGTTCTGCATTTAATGAATTGTTTATATAATGTATTCTTCTTTTTACATGCATTTATTAACCCCTTGGTGACCCAAGGAATATTTTTTTTGTTGTTGTCTGTCACTGTATTGTTTTATAGGACAGTATTTATTGTACAATGATTGAAATATTTGTAAAAATTTATCATATGCTCTATTTATGTCATTTTCATCATAAACTATCTTCCAATCTTGTATTAATAATTCCTTTCCTTGTATTAATAATTCCACTTGGAATTAAAGAGTTTTTAATTGTCAGCTTAGTTACACTAATGCACTTGGATGAACTTGAAACAAGAAAATGTTCACTGATGCTGCTTGTTATAGTTCCAAGTAGCAGCCTTTGCTGACGCTAGCATTTCTTTTGAAGGCTTGACCTTGAAGCATGGAGTGTCACAATTCATTTTCACTTGCATGAAAGAAGTCAGAGTTTCTGGGAGCATACTTTTTCTGAAGTCGGTGTGAATTTTCCTGACCATGCTGAAAGCCCTCTCACTGTCAACATTGCTGTGAGGAAGGCAAAGCAGTGCTGAGTACACTTTGAGGAGCTGGGGGAAGTGGGGCACATCAAGGGCTGTCTTCAAGGCCATCACCTGACCCCAGTAGACATCAACACGGACAGGCTTGCCATCCTTGTCTTGTAGAGGCACTGTGTTTTCTGGCAGCAGTTGCAGGTCCTCCTATTCTTATTTCAGCTCTTCTGTAACAGTGGGGCAAAATGCAGCAGCAAGCTCTACAATGGGGCCATAGGTCAGGGACTCTGTTTTCCTGGGGTCGAGGACAGAGAGGTGTGGCAGAATTTTGTTGTCAAAGGGGAACTTGTTGAGCATCTTTCACACTACAGCTTCATAGAAGCCTCTTACTGCTTCAAAGAAATTCTGCTCTGTGCCTGGATCAAGTTCATGGGTTTGTAGGCATTCTCTGGTTTCCAGTCCAATGGCGATAAACTCATCAGAGTGCTGCAGGTCACTGTCCAGGGAATCCAGCCTTCTTTGGTCATTGGTCGCCTTTACATACTTCATTTGAACAAATTTGACCAATAGTTTTCTCAAGAGACGATCCATTTCAGGGAGGAGACTGCCTATCTTGCTCTCGTCTGCTTGAAAGATAGTGTTGAAGTTGCTGATGATAGGCAGGATGAACTTGAGAAGCAGGAACAAGTCACATACATCAGGCTCTTTAGGCCATGTACCAAAAAAAAAACCAAGACGACTTCTTTGACAGACTAATCACATGGAATGAAACATACGTCCACCTTTTTCCAACAATGAAGTCATTTTTGAAGGGCGAGCCCTTCCAAGACAATGAAATGCTGATTTCCATGGTCAAGTTGGGGCTTCTGGCACAGCCTGCAGACTTCTACAGGTGAGGTCTCCGCAGCTGCATAAAGCGATAGGAGAAATGTGTAACCCTTGGTGGTAACTATGCAGAGAAAGACTAATAAATGTGCCAAGGTTGAGTCTTCTCAGTCCATGGAAGATGACTCAGGGGAAATCTCTTATGAACAGCCCTCATAAATGTGTAACATTTCTATATTTTAGCTAAATTATATAAAATTGAAAAGCCTGTTTTTTAGTGCCATAGCTATCATGGAGCAGCATATGCCCTGCTGAATCTGAACAGCGCTGTCAATCAAAGATGGTGTTTCCCTATTCTCACCTACTGTAAATCATCACCTTCATTGGGTCTGATCTACTGAAAGCTGAAGTTTGATACTTTATATCCAGTGTGTCTAGGAAGCATGAAGGACTAAAAAGGCCCCGACCTGCAGTGTGGGTCTGGCTGTCAGGTACGATCTGATGCAGATGAGCGTATTTTCCCTTCTTGAAGCTCGGACTCTCCCATTCTTTTCGGTGACGTCCAGTCCCTCGATTTCCCTTTTCTTCAAGCTTTGTTTTCTTCGCCGGCGGCGCGCTGCATGAAGCCATTTTGAAAATCACAAAAAGACTGCTTAGGTGCGCTCAATTTCGCCAGGCATCGAATTACTGTTCAGATGATTTTAGGTTCTCTCAATAATTTTTTTTTTCGCTGTATATTTTTCTTTTTGGCGTACAGAAATGGCAATACGCCCGTATTTGCTAAAATTGCATTTTGCCCGTATTAAAATACGGCGAAACCGTATCACTTGACAGGTATGTTGAAAGGTCATTTTTCCACAGAATATCAGGCAGTCTGACCTTTTACTACAAGAAAACTAGCCACCTGCTGGCCAAGAGAAAGGATGCAGGTTTAGGGCTCCTTTATACTCAAGGGTCAATACATATTTGGAGATTCCCAGACCCTCCTATCTGTAGTTTTTGCACATCTCCCAAAACTTTATGGATATGAACTAAACTTTTTAGCACATTTTCTAGTCTCAAAGACCACCACTAGTACGAGCCCTCTATTCTAAGGGCCCATAGGAGAAGGAGGTCTGGAGACAACTTGGGACAACCAATTAACCAAACATGTGAGGGCAGTGCAGCCAAGAGCTCAAGAAAGCTAAAGAAAAGTATTGCTTATGCTTTACAGATTTGTTGAAATCTAATCACATTGTTAAAGTAAGAGATTTGCAGTAGGCATTTTTTTAACTCGACATAGGGTATGAACGTGTAAGGGTAGATCGGGTACAAGTTTTTAAGATGGAGGTGCAAAATATGATAAAAATGCTGATTTACAATCACAACTTAAGACAAAGGTTGAAAATTTATGCAAAAAGGTATAAAGGTAAAACTGCAAGTTTCAGAGAAAATTGCACATTTGAGGAAAAGTTGCAAATTTGCAAAAATATTTTGGAAAGAGTCACAAATTTCTGAAAAACTTGCAAATTTACAAAGAAAAAATCCAAAATTTGTTAGGGGAAAAAATGACAATTTAGAGAAAAGCTGTAAGTTTACATGAAAGTCACATTCTTTACACATTTCCTTACACTTTGTATGGGGATGGGGGATGGCAGCGTAACAAGGGTGATGGTTTTTGATCATCCAGTGATGAGTAAAAAGCGTTATAGAAGAAGATGAATTAAAACAAACATGACTAGAGTAGACTAGAGAAACAAGAAGATAATTTGAGGTAAAAGCAGCAAACACTCGGCCGAGTAGACTCAAGAATGAAAGTAGAGTATGTGTAACCAAAGAAAAATAAATATCCGTGTAACATTTGCAAATGTAGATTTAAAAGAAAAATAATAAATAAATTAAATTTTGCTCAATCTTGAAGAGTGTCAGGAAGAATGCACAAATGCAGGCAGCCATCTTAAATGTTTCCAAGTACTTAAAGCAGCAATGAGGAATTAGGTGTCCATTCTTTCAGTGCATTTCTTTTAATTGTGAATATTAACATTAATGAGCAAACACTCGCAGCAAAGATTATAGCTTTACTGTATACTCAGTTATTTAAAGTCAATCTAACACCCCAGTTATGTTCCTCCCCAACAGAGGGTATGCATAGGATGTCACCGAACAGAACTCTTGGAAGACAAAAACACTGAGTGACAAAAATGCATGAACTCTCCACCATGCAGTACAAAAACAAAAATCCACACAGCATTCAATTACAGTAGTACAAATAATATCTCTTAGCATGGTGGAGAGTTAATCTTATTATCCCATCTTGTATTAATTATCAAAATTAAATAAAGGCTTTGAAGCAGTTCTTTTCTTGACTCAAGGTTGGAAATCTAAACAAGAAGGGAAAATAAAATTTGAAGGAAAAACACGCACTTATTTATGGAATGGCTGACACAAGGGGAGCTTGAGGCTCCCCATGAATCTGTTTCTCTTATAAAGGGAGGCCAAAAGGAGGAGGGGGAGGACAACAAGGAGGAGGAGGGAGCACGCCCCACAATGGCCGCTGCTGGCGGGAGGGAGGCGCCCACATCCACCACGGAAAAACTGGACTGCATACTTAAAGATGAGCATACTGAGAAGCATACTTGTCTACTACCTACCCACTGCTGAACATATAGGTCCCATCACCCAACACACTCAACACAACGCAACCACCGCTTGCAGATTTCATATAGTCAACAATCACACACTCAAGGCTACTGGGAGATAACTTACAACAGCACATAGATAACTACAGATGTAGTGAATAAGGATAAAACGGTACAGGCTCCATACATTGTGATGGCAACCCCTCAGGCCATTATTGGTCCTGCCCCGGCTGAGCCCTTTGTATTGGCACTTGATTAAAGGTGTAGGGTACAGGGAAGATGCATGCCGGAGGGCACCAGACCATCATGACATGTGCCTGCGGCGTAGAAAAAGTTGTAGGGCGAGTGACTGTACGACTTCAGTCCCTAGAAGAAGAATGGACTGGTACCCGAGCGCATCCACTGCACCTCCAGCATCTGGGGTGGAGCCAGGAGCTTGAGCCTTACCAACACCAGCATCTCTACCTTCTGTGTCAACAAGATGGGACTGTGCTCCAGAGCTGCGGATACGGGAAGCAGACACAGAGGAAGGTCAAACCTCTGTCGCAACCGTGTGATGAATGCAGCCGAATGATGCGAGCCCTGGCAAGGGTCAACGCTCGCATCATTCGGCTACATTCATCACACAGGACAAAGGTTTTGTGGGCTTTGTGGATTGACCCTATTCTACCCTATGACCCCCACATGGTCTACTCCACCGGACAAAGAACTATGATCAGGAGGAGACCTCGGTGGGGGTACAGGACTTGGTGACAGTTCATCTCTTAGACATCGCTCCACTGCGCTAAGGTGTCCACAAGGGGGGAGGCAAGGGTAGCAGAATCAATGGTGCAAGCCTCTTGGGTTGACACACAATGCAGGGACCTGCCTTATTCACCATTTGTTAATCGCTAGCGTCTCTCACACCATACATGGTTGACATGATAAAATCATGTCAAAGGGGGGAGTGAAAGGGTTAATGGAAAGTTAGTGCCAAAATAATAATTCTGTAGGTAATCTTCCATTATGCTCTATACATATTCTGTTTGCATTCTTATGAACAAATATGTTAAACTGAGAAACTGGAATTACGCAAAGCTATAGAGCTTTCTCTCTCCCTCTCTCTCTCTGGCCGCATATTCAGTTTTTGTTTTTTTTGCTGGAGGATGGCGACCTTTGAAATGCCATCTCCGTCTATCCGAGGGGGAGTGAGGATCGTTCCCCCGGACAGCAGCGTTACTGTGGAGGAGGTCCTTCTTGCTGTGGGTGAGAAGGTGGAACATTATGCGATCTACTTTGCATCCTGAATGAATAAAGCTGTAGTTGTGTTTCTGGGTGGGGAGGAGTGTGTCCACAGTCTGGTTGGAAGCGGTGTTGTTATCGGGGATACGTATGTACAGGTGTCCTCCTTATCTGTCCCATCAACGTGTATCACCGTCTCAGGTGTTCCTCCTTTCATCACTGACGAGCAGTTGGAGATGGAGCTCCGCAGATTTGGGAAGTTTACGGGCCCGTTTAGAACTGTGAGTTTGGGATGCAAGGATACCAAATTAAAACATGTAAAGTCACTCAGGCGACAGGTGTTCATGTTTTTGGACTCGCCCAGTCAAACACTAGAAGTGTCCTTCCGGGTCAAACATGGGGACGGCTCCTACATGGTGTATGCGAGCTCAGGACAGTTGAAGTGTTTTGAATGTGGAGATGTGGGCCAGAAACGGTTCGCTTGTCCGCACAAGCAGCAGGCGGGAGGCTCTGATGAAGCCGCAGCTGAAACCAGCGGTGCGGCCTCCGCTCCCGCAGCTACTACAGACGACGTTGCGGGGCCTTCCGCCGGTCCTGCTCCGGAACCTGCTGCTGTGTCTGTGGACAGCCCGGCTGTGGCTCCCGCAGCCCAGCTTACGGTTGCGAGCGTGGCTGGTGATGACGCACAAACAGTCACTGATGGTGCGTCACAATCTAGCTGTGAGAAAAAGCTTGTGACATCAGCGGCTGTGGTTCCGGTGGCTGCTTCCGTTTCAGAGCAGCCAACGGAACAACGCCAGTCAGCTGTTGTAGGTGGCGTTCAGGAAAATGTAGCTCAGGATGAATCAGCTGGGCCAGCTGAATCAATCAGTCAGCCACGTTGTGCTGACGAGGGAATGGATTCTGATTCTGACACTGTGTCTAACACTGTTTCTACTGGGGCAACTTGCAGTAGAAACATGAGTTTGTATTCACTGGAAGAAATAAATGTTTTTCTGGATGAAACCTATAACAGAGCCATTAAAGTCACTGATTACTTCAGTGACACTGATAAATTTATTAGGTCTGTTAATGTGCTAAAAAGGCAGGTTGGTCTTGACCTCCTGGATGAAAGAAAAAGTTTTCGCCTTAAAAAGCACCTGACAGCTCTGCGTAAATCAGCAGGAGGACAAAAGGTCAAGGGCAGCCGACAGATGAAATAACTTACATGGGCACAGCACGGTGTTCCTTATATCTATCTCTCTATGCAAACCATAAAATTAGGATCCTTAAACATCAATGGTGGGAGGGCCAATCATAAGAGGGGATTAATTGGTGACCTGTTTAGACAAAAAAATCTTAACATTTTGTTTTTGCAAGAAATTCATACCACTTCAGCTGATGAAGTGGACTGGGGCTTGTGGTGGAAGGGTCCTTTTTCACTCAGTCATGGTACAAATTTTAGTACAGGAGTAGCCATTTTGTTTGGGGAATCTGCAAATGCAACAGTTTTATCTGTGGTGGAGGTAGTGA
The DNA here is from genome assembly GCA_020510985.1 of Pholidichthys leucotaenia. Classification (NCBI taxonomy): domain Eukaryota; kingdom Metazoa; phylum Chordata; class Actinopteri; order Cichliformes; family Pholidichthyidae; genus Pholidichthys; species Pholidichthys leucotaenia. The sequence continues at coordinate 399,291,738 of CM035836.1, forward strand.
AGGGCAGGCTGCTCCTTGTTAGGGCCGAAATAGGGAATTCCGTGTTTTGTTTGATCAACGTTTATGCTCCAAATCACAGTTCTGAAAGAGTTGCCTTTTTCAATACACTGACAAAAGCACTGCAGAGCTATCACCAAGACCAACTTACTGTTGCTGGTGATTTCAACTGTACCTTGGATTTCACTCTGGATCGCACTAATGCAGAACCTCATCTGCAGTCTTCTCAAGTTTTAAAAAATATCACTGTACAGTTCGACCTCTTGGATAGATGGAGGGTTAAACATACAAACACTAGACAGTATACCTGGGTCAGAGTCACAGATGATATGGTCAGTGCTGCTAGATTAGACAGAATATATGTTTCTCAAACTTTTGCCCCGGGAATCCTCCACAGTAACATAAGTCCCGTCGATTTTACAGATCATCATCTGGCCTCTGTGGTGTTAATTAGCTCACCAGGGGAAAGAACTAAATCTTATTGGCACTTCAATAACAAGCTCCTTCAGGACACCACCTTTTGTCAATATTTTGTGTGCTTCTGGGAACGCTGGAGGACTACAAAGCCTCGTTTTAGTTCCCTGGAACAGTGGTGGGAGGTTGACAAGGTGCAAATTCGCATTTTTTGTCAACAGTATACTGTGAACTCGACTGCCATCATCAAAACCAAAGTCGGTGAACTTGAGGACACTGTCAAGAGGCTGGAGGAGAGTTTGGCTAGGGATCAGGATTCTACCGCAGGTCCTTTGTTGCAGGAGAAGAGATCAGCCCTGAGCTCTTTCCTGCAGGAAAGAGTGAAGGGGGCACTTGTTAGGTCGCGGTTTACTCGCCTGCAGGACATGGATGCCCCAACATCTTTTTTCTTCAATTTGGAGAAGTCTGCTGCAAAAAAGAAGTTGATGACTTGCTTAAAACTCCCACATGGTCAAATGACTACAAATCCATCTGAGATGAGGTGCCATGCAGTGGATTTTTACGGGGCCCTGTTTGGTGCAGAACCATGTTGCATAGAATCTCAAAACCAACTCTTTGAAGGTCTTCTCAAGCTCAGCCCAGAGGACAGGGCTGCTCTGGACTGTGAACTGACTTTGGATGAGTTAACTGTAGCAGTTAATCAAATGGCTCTGGGACGTGCACCTGGACTTGACGGTCTTTCTTCTGACTTTTTTAAGCATTTTTGGGATATTATTGGATCAGACTTTTATGACGTTCTAATTGCCTGTTACAGAACTGGAACTTTACCTGTCTATGGACACTGCAAAACTGCTCCTGAGGAGGGTTGGCCGCTTGGGCTATGATAAGCAGCTTTTCCTCGTGAAGTCCGGGGAGGTGGACCTTACTGGACTTTCTGCTTTTTATACATCTGTCTTGCATGCATGGCAAGTCTTCACCATGGCCCACATTCCTGAGGAGACACCGGGCATGTGGCTGTTCGAGGAACCACTGTTTTTCAATCAATTCATGGACACTCAAGTGCTGCAATCTGTTAGTCTGCAAACTTGTTTAAGGGAGGCAGGCTGTACCAAGCTTGGTCATCTTATGAAGATGTCAACCACGTCGATAGAAACGCTGGGGCGGAGTGCCAACATTACATCTGTCAGACTGGTGCATAGGGTGGTGAAGGAAGTGTGTGCTGCCCTGCCACGCCCACTTAGAGCATTTGCGGAAAACCGTACTCTTTCCACTCAATGGGATAAGGACACTGTGTCCAACTTTCCTGCCCTTTCCATAAGTCCAGCTGTGGGAGAGTGGCAGGAGGGAGAGGATCACCTGCTGTCCTTCAGAACTCCTCGTCTGGGCAAGTTCCAGTTTGTAGGGAAGAAGATGGTGTATCACATCTGTGTGAAAGTTCTGAATCTGCGCTCTCTGACGGAGGTGAAAGAGTCGAAGTGGGCGGGGTTTTTGGGGCCGGTACTCTCCCCGAAAGGCAGCTGGCGGTCCATGTACAAGCTCCCTACAGAGAAACGGACGGCAGATCTCCAGTGGAGGATTGTACATGGGGCAATAGCTATGAATAAATACAGAGCACACCTGGATCCTAATGTGGGGGAGGAATGTTTGTTTTGTTCCCAAGTTGAGACCTTGGAGTATTTGATTGTTCAATGTTTTCATTTATCTGGCATTTTTGATCTTCTGAAAGTGTGGTTTCATAATTTGGGTGAATGTTTCTCTTTTGGTTTGTTTATTTACGGTCCAAAGTATACCAAAGTATAACTTCCTATCTGGTACTGCTAAACTTGCCATCTGGCTGACATGAAAAAATTGGACTACTAACACTGGCAATGTGGATCCTGTTTGTTTTCAAGGCCTCGTTAAAAGTCAGACTCCAGGTGGAGTACTCTTACTATAAAATGGTGGACAATTTGGAGGTATTCACCAATAGATGGACTGTAGGAAATATTTTGTGTTCTGTGGGAGAGGGGGATGAGTTATGTTTGCACTTTTGAAATGTGAGACACGTGGTGGGATGATGGTATTGGTGATCTTACATTTTTGAATTGTACAATAAAGGGATTTTTTAAAACTCAAACTCTCTCTCTCTCTCTCTCTCTCTCTGAGTGGGCGTGGTCGTGAGTGCGAGCTGGGAGCGTGTGACAGCGTGAGTGAATTATCTCAAACCTTTCTCTATCTTTTTGTGTTTAAGGTGGTTTTTTTTTTGCTAAATAATCTTAATTTTTGTAGCTGGGGTGGGGTAGGCGTTCTGGGAGGGGGGTTTCTGCTGCCAGCTCTGCTGGTCAGCATGGTTTTGGAGCGAGGGTCCGGGTTCGAGAAGCTGACACGCCGGCATGCTGTCAAACTGGCTCTGGCTGTCAGCTGCTCAGTGGAGGAATGTAGTCTGGCTGTGGGGGAGTTGGTCGGTTATGAAAGCGTTAGGTCAGCTTCTAGAATGAATAATGCAGTGGTAATCTTCCTAGATAGTGTTGAAAAAGTTAACCAGGTAGTGGAGAGCGGGGTTGTGATTAAAGACACACTGGTTCCTGTTCTGTCTCTGGTAAATCCCGCAAAGAGAATTACAATATCAAATGTCCCACCATTTTTAAAGAATGAGCTGTTGGAGAAGGAGCTGTCGAGACACGGGCAGCTTTTGTCCCCCATTAAGCACATCCCTCTCGGTTGTAAGTCCCCGCATTTAAAACATGTCATGTCTTTTAGGCGACAGGTGCTCATGATTTTAAAGAATAGCGAGGAAAGCCTCAACCTCGTATTTAAGTACCGGATTGACGGCTTTGATTACACCATCCACATCACCTCTGATAATATGAAGTGTTTCGGCTGCGGAATGGAGGGATACTTGATTCGATCATGCCCTCAGGGAGTGGGGGGTGGTCACTCGGGGGAGGCCGCTAGTGCGGCCTCGCAGTTGGGCGCCGCGGCCGCGGGGCCGTCTGGCGATGGAGCAGCTTCGCCGCCCTCCGAGGCTGCTGGCGCTGCCGCGCCATCGGGCACTTCAACAGAGGCCGCGGGGCTGTCTGGCGGCGGGGCGGCTTTGCCGCCCTCCGCAGCCAGCCTATCGATCATAAATGGAACAGCAACAAAAGTTAAAGTACATCGCAGGGCTGCTGCACGGACCAACATTGTGGACAAGGGTGAGATTACCGAGGGGGATCATGCTGAGGATCAGACAGATGAGCCAAATGAGGCACAGGTAGATGGTGGGACTAGAAAGATGAATACAAAACCACAGCACAGGGTGAGCGAAAAGCAAGAAGAGACAGCTACCAGGGTGGCTGAGTCAGTGTTGGAGGATGAGGATGACATTGAAATAGATGAAGAGTTATCTAAAATCTCAATCAAGCAGAAGAATTTGGAAAACAAACAGCAGAGGAGCAAAGTAAAAAGGGTTGTCAAAGAAAGTTCTGAGGTTTCTCTATCTCAACCAGATTCTTATGCTGGGTCTGAGACAGAGAGTGATGGTGAAAGCAGTGATGATGTGGCCAGTGGAGGCGGTTACACCTTCACAAAAATACAGAAGTTTTTGCAGGACACTAAGGGATCCAGAATGGTTAGAGTTGAAAACTTCTTCCCCGATCTAAAACGTTTTGTTGACTCTGCTCGGGCCTACATGAAAAATAGGGGAGAGCTTGAGCAGGAAAGTTTTACTGATCAGGAGGTCTACAGACTAAAAAAGCTTGTACTAAAAGTTAAGAACCAAATTGCCCAGGATGATTAGTCCTTTATTGCTCATTCTTTCTTTTCTGTTTTTGTATTGGCTTTGCCCTCTTATATGCATGTGCAGTTTTAATTTTGGCACACTCAACATCAATGGAGCAAGAGAAATGTCCAAGCGAGCGTGTGTTTTTACTCTTGCAGAATGCAAGAAAATTAATGTTCTGTTTGTTCAGGAGACTCATAGTTCTGAGGACAATGCTGCTGACTGGAGGAGGGAATTCCATGGGGAAATTATTCTCAGTCATAAAAACAGCAGCAGTGGAGTGGGTATTTTATTTTCTCGAGATTTTATTCCACTTTCTTATGACATTGATGAGATAATTGCAGGCCACATTTTAAATGTTCGAGCTGTTTTTGAGAATGTGAAAGTTGTTTTTATAAATGTGTATGCTCCAACCGTAGGCACAGAAAGACTGGCCTTTTTAAATATTTTAGATGACACGATCAAAAATTGCAGTAATGATGACTTTTTATTTGTGGGAGGTGATTTTAATTGTACAGAAAATCCTCTTATGGATAGGAATCACACAGCCACATGCTGCATCCAAGAGAAGTTTGAAAGGTCTCATAGAAGCTCATGATCTGTGTGATGTATGGAGGAATTTTCATGGCAAGGCTAGACAGTACACGTGGAGTCATAGAAAGGACAACATTCTGTCCTTAGCTAGACTGGATAGGGTTTACAGTTTTAAGCACCATTTTAGCATTTTTAAAAGTGCTATTATAGTCCCTGTTGGCTTTACAGATCACTCTCTGGTTCAGTGTTGTGTTTTTATCAAGAATATAAAGTGCAGTAGTGCATACTGGCATTTTAACATATCACTTTTATCGGATAACAGTTTTAAAACTGCTTTTATGTTTTTTTGGAGTAATTTTAAATTAACAAAATCAAATTTTAGTTCTTTGCAGCAGTGGTGGGATGTAGGGAAGAGCCAAATAAAGAATTTGTGCCTACAGTATACTCGCAATGTCTCTGGAGACTTGGCCAGGTCTGTCAGGGACCTGGAGAGAGAAGTAGTGGAGCTGCAGTCTTTGGCAGGCTCCACAGGAGAAAGAGGACATTTTGAGGCCCTCAATGGCAAAAAGTCTGTTTTAACTGACCTACTGGGTGTGGCCGCCAGGGGCGCTGTGGTACGCAGTAGGTTCCAGAACATTGCACTAATGGATGTTCCATCTCATTTTTTCTTTGGTTTGGAGAGGAAGAATGGTCAGAGGAGGATGATCCACTCTCTCAGCTCTGAGGACGGGCGGCCGATCCATGAGTCTGCGGAGATCCGTTGCTTTGCAGCTGCTTTCTACAAAGATCTCTTTAAGAAAGAATTTGTTGAGAATCCACATGCGCTGAGTCATTTTTTGACGGACTTGCCAAAGGTATATGGCTAGCATGAATGCGGAGCTGGAGAGCGGGATCACTCTGCAAGAACTAGCAGTGGCTGTCCAGTCTCTTCAGTGTGGAAAAGCCCCAGGGATAGATGGTCTACCATCGGAGTTCTACAAGGCGTTCTGGTCTGAGATCTGTGAGGACTTGCTGGAAGTACTGTCTGACAGTCTGCGGAAGGGTCACCTGCCCCTAAGTTGTAGGAGAGCAGTCCTCACCCTCCTTTCCAAGAAAGGAGACTTGAAAGACATTAAAAACTGGCGTCCGGTGGCCCTCCTCTGTAGTGACTACAAAATTCTTTCCAAAGTGTTGGCTACCAGACTGAGGAAGGTGGTGGAGCAGGTCATACATGTAGACCAGACCTACTGTGTACCTGGTAGGTTGGTTACAGACAACATTTTTTTAATTCGTGATGTTTTGGACCTCTCCAGCTCATTGGTCAAAGAACTTGGTCTTATTTCAATAGACCAAGAAAAGGCGTTTGACCGAGTTTAACATCCATACCTTTGGCAGACACTAGAGGCCTTTGGTTTCAGCTCAGGGTTCATCGCCAAGATCCAGGCTTTGTATAGAGACATTGAGAGTATTCTTAAGATTAATGGTGGTTTGAGTGCTCCTTTCAAAGTTGAGAGGGGTGTCCGACAGGGCTGCCCCCTCTCAGGTATGCTGTACTCTCTTGCCATCGAGCCCCTCCTTTGTAAACTAAGGCAAGGCCTCACTGGTTTTAAAGTCCCCAACTCTGACTCTGTTTTTACAGTGTCTGCCTATGCTGATGATGTTGTTTTTACAAGAAATCAAAATGATGTAGACTACCTTTTAAGAACTGTTAATCTTTTTGGTGAGTGCTCCTCAGCGAGAGTGAATTGGGGTAAGAGTGAAGCTGTTGTGGTGGGGGGGAGACCACAAAAAATTGCCCTACCTGGTGGCCTCTCGTGGACACAAGGTGGTTTTAAATATCTTGGTGTGTTTTTAGGAAATCAGACTTTTACTGGGAAAAATTGGGAGTGTTTTTTAGAAAAAGTTGAAGGAAGACTAAAAAAATGGAAATGGATTCTGCCAAACTTGTCCTTCAGAGGTCGTGTTTTAATCATCAACAACTTGATTGCTTCAATGCTGTGGCATCGACTGTCTTGTCTGGACCCTCCACCCAATTTGCTGGCCAGAGTGCAATCTATAGTCGTGGACTTTTTCTGGGACCGTCTTCACTGGGTTCCACAGAGCATCCTGTTTTTACCGAGAGAAGAAGGTGGTCAAGGGCTCATCCATCTGGCCAGCAGGGGGGCTGTCTTCCGCCTGCAGTTCATTCAGCGACTGCTGAGTGGCCCCCTTGACCTTGTGTGGAGACCTATTGCCAGGGCTGTCCTGACACGCTGTGGAGGGCTTGGACTAGAGGAGTCGCTGTTTTTAATGGACTTAAGGAGCCAAAAACTCCCAGAACTTCCCCAGTTTTACCAAAGTGCTTTTAAAATCTGGGGACTTTTTAAAAAGAACTTTCCCTAGGCTTCCTTGTCACCTTTCTGGTTTTTAACTCCTTGCACTTCGATCAATTTCCCTAAAAACGCCAAAAAATAACGTGCCCAAAGTAAATCGAAAGCTGTTCTTCAACCCTTTGCAGCATCTTCATGGGGTTGGTCTCATTTAAAAGAAAACACTTTGAATTTTTTGGCAAAACAGTCATAATCTCTCTAAGTGCTCCGGCCACTGAGTTACAGTCATCTAAACATAGTGAACTTGAAGAAAATAAATTTGGCCTGGGTGTTTTTTTGGATACAAATGCTTGCAAATAACACACAGCTTCAGATCCGGGCTGGAAAATGCAACAGAAATGTAGAACCAAGTGTTATCCAGCTGAGGTCCAAATTTGGTAACAATACCACAAAAAATGAATATATTACACAGCTTTTTCCTCAGGTAGTTCCCAGGCATTTTTGAACTGTGCCAAATTGTGCCAAATGGCACAGTTTGGAAAAACGTCTGTAACTTTTGAATGATTCACTATAGAAGCTTCATCTTGGGCTCTAATGAAAGGTGACACTCAGGGCTGTGTGTGTGTGTGGGGGGGGGTTGTCCCCCCCCCTCGCTACAGAGGACGGACATCGCCCGTTGCGCCACAGCCCGTCATGCAGCGATGACGCACAGCTGTAATTTACCGATCGGTCAAAAGTCATTTTGATTACAATTTTCAGGGATACAGAATAATTTAGCTTAGAACACTTACCTCTTCACAGCAGAAGCGGAGCTGGCGAACTTCTTCCTCATTGTCAGACGAACATCAGGGGTCTCGCGACCCGATCAAAACATAATTCCATTATTGCGGTTTTGGCGAACGATTTTTCAAAACAAATAACAGTAGTAATTAAAAAAAGACTGGCGAACGCGTGTGTGTCACTCAGCCTTTGTCGTCGGCCTCCGTCGGTCTATGATAACCATGGAAGAGAATCCTAACGTCTACGTCTACTCTGCTGGAATAAAATCAAAAAAAGCACCGCCTGTGGCCGAACATGCCGATGCGCGAATGGCAGTCCCTGTCACACAGGTCACACTTGTGGATGGTCTCCGTGCTGCTGGGTCTGCGCGGTTCTTCCTGCGGGTCCTTTTTTTTCATCTGCTGCAGCAGTCAGTCTCTCTTCACCCAGTCTTACAAAACAGCTCGCGAACTTCTGTGCTTCAATTGGCTCGCTGCATTCACAGCGTTGGTAGGCAGGTCCTTCTTGCTAGGTTTTCAGTCATTGGTTCTTCAAGGTTTCAGAAACCCAATTCAAGGCTCTTATTAGTCGAATGAGAGGTCAATCATATCCGATCTGTTCGTGGCTGTGTCTGTAGTGGGAGAACGGAAATGCAGCTTTTTTTTCCAGTGCGCTTAGGACGCAGCGCCCTCGTGCGCCCTAGAGCGCACGAGAGCGCCCTCTGTGCGCTGTAGGATGCAGAGACCTGCCCGTCCGCGGTACATCGGAGTGCAAGAGGTTAAAGGAACCACTTGTGTTCGGGACCCATTTTGATGTGGGCAATGCTCTAGGACCTTCTGTTTTAAAAAAGTTCATTTCTGCAAAGGTTACAACGCTGGGACATTAGGTGAATTTATGTGGTCCTAACTTGGGCAATGCTGTTGCCCTGTGCTCAGCTCTTGGCGTTTCTTCAGTCATAACTATAATGAACTTGCTGAAAGATTGGAGAGACTGCCTGTCCGCAGAAGAACACTCTGCTATTGTTTTACACTGCAAAAACTCTGTGCGAACTGCTGATGAGCCTTTTCCTTTTAGTGTTTTATCTCCTGATTTTAAAGATGGCACTGGTGTGTTTTTAAACTCTGAACACATTAACATTTGTGACTCTCCTGGTAAAAAAATGTATGGACTTTTGGTGAAAGTTTTAAATGTGAATAAGTTAAAAGGTCGAGCTGATACACCATGGAGGAAACACTTGGGTTTGGGTTCAGAGGTGAGGCCTGTCTGGAGAGCACTCTATAAACCACCATTAACTAAGAAGGTTGGAGACCTACAATGGCGAGTTTTACATGGTGCTGTGGCTGTAAATGCTTTTATCTCTATTTTAAACCCAAATGTTGTTGAGGTTTGTCCATTTTGTCCTCAGAAAGAGACTGTGTTCCATTGTTTTCTGGACTGTAACTGTCACAACCCGCCGCTCATCAGCGGCTTCAGCTGCGCGCACACCTGCGTCTCGTCAGCAGCGGGCTATTTAGCCCACTCTGCCCTCTGCTGCAGTCTGGAGCCGTCTGTTCTCATCAGCGTTTCCAAAGCTCGTGATTCTACCTCAGATCACCAGCAAAGATTCAACGACACGTAAGAACTCCTTACCTTGTGTCAGAAATTGTATATATGTACAAATATGTTATCATTTCATAATTAGTTTTTAGCTGAACTTTTCTGTATTTTTTCCCTTACAATGGCTGCAACAATGCTGCATCAGGAAGGTTTAACTCACCCTGTAACAGACATACCTCAACAGACCGGAATAATCTGTATTTACTTAAAGTTTAGAAACTGGTGTGCAAGAAGTCATGTACTGACACGGAGTTGTCTTTGTGTTACACAACAAAGCCTGACTGTTTCACCACAAAGCCTGACTGTTCCAAGGCCTTATCAGTCACCACAAAGCCTGACTGTTTCACCACAAAGCCTGACTGTTCCACGGCCTTATCAGTCACCACAAAGCCTGACTGTTTCACGGTCTTATCAGTCACCACAAAGGTGCCCATAAAGTTGCAGTAGATGTTTCCTGTGTCTGACCTGCTCAGTATAAAAGGGACGTGCTGGCTTTGTATGACAGCGCGCATTTCCCATCTGTAATCAGAGGTGTGTTGCTCCTTGTACAAGTAAAAACTTTGAACACATTTTGTGTCTCGAATCTTATTAAGGTACGAACCTAACGGAGTACTATTATTTTGTGAGTCTTGAGTTTCAGATTCCTGACACCTTGTCTTCCAAGTTCTCACCCCTGTGCACAGGTGGACCCTCCTGGCGGCGGATTTCCCCCGTCATCGCCATAGCATCTCCATCTTCTGCGCAGACCCAGCAGGACGCTGTCTCCCAGGCTCATCGCCTGCCGACGCCAGCCACCTGTCCCTGCAAGTAAGCAACACCGTCACTTATATCCCCTGTCTCGGTGTGGTGCCCGTTACCCTTGTCCTTTGTTCTTGTCTCCATAGGGTTGTCCGGCTGTACGGCGCACTGCTGTGCTGCCTGCGCATCGGCGTTCACCCCAGCACATTCCCATACCGCATACATCCATCCACACACACACCTGCTTGTTGAATAAAGCTGTTAAATCTATCCTGAGCCTGCGTGCGTGTTTCCTGGGCCTGTGTGCTACATTATGTCAGTACGGCTCCAGCAAAGCGGCTCAGCAGACAGCGGGCTCGCACGCCGTCTTTCCACCCTCGAGGCTCGGGTGGATTTAATAGCTCATCAACAGCAGGTGATACTTAACCAGTTGGTTAACATCACTCACCGGTTAGACCGCCTGGACCCCCAGCAGGCATTCCCCATGGCTCGCCAGGGCGGGCCAGCTCCTGCCGTTCCGATGCCCGGTCAGTCTACCTCGGGAACGCCAACCCGCCTCACACCAATCCCGACCCCCGCCCGCTTCAGCGGAAAGCTCGGGGGGGGCGCGGGGGTTTATAATGCAGTGTGAGTCAGTGTTTTTGCGCGTTCCCGGGGACTTTCCCTCAGACCACAGCCGAATTGGCTATATTGGAAATCTCTTGGAGGGGCGAGCGTTAACCTGGGCTTACGCCGTAATGGCGAAGCCCAGCTACGCGAGCCTCTCCTACAGCTAGTTCGTGCAGAGCTTTTTAGAGGTCTTTGATCATTCCCGGCGCGATAGCGTCCTAACTGACCGGCTTCTCGCCCTCCAGCAGGGAAGCCGGTCAGCAGCGGACTATGCTATCGACTTCCGGGTTGCAGCGGAGGAGGTGGGCTGGGGCGAAGCCGCTCTCTGTGGCATCTTCCTCCGCAGCCTCAGCTCGGGTCTGAGGGATGAACTGGCTGGTGGGGATCTTCCGGAGACATTGGCGGAGTTAATCTCCACCGCCATTAGTTTGGATAATAGGCTGCGTGAACAGTCCACCGAGCGGAAGTGGAGGCTCCGTCCGCACGCCTCAAGACCGCCCCCTGGCGACACCTCCACCGGAGGCCTCCGAGGAGTCGGAGGCGATGGTGGTGGCCCGGTCAAAGCTCCCTCTAGCGGAGAAACAGCGCCGCCGGAAGTTGAGTCTCTGCATGTATTGCGGAGGAGGCCAACATTCCGTGGAGCATTGCCCGGAGAAGCCAAATGGGGAGGTCCGCGAGTCACTGTAGGGGGCCTCGCAGACTCTAACCGGTCAAATCCCCTCACAAGCCTATCCTTGCCCATTTTGTCACAATGCCACGGGGCATCTCACACATGCACTGGTGGACTCAGGAGCAGAGCAGAGCTTCATTTCAAAGAGCCTGGCAACCTGATTGGGCATCCCCTGCCAACCTCTGCCCGCTCCTTTGAGCCTTATCACCCTCTCCCGTGCTCCCCTTGGCCAAGTGACTCATCGCATGCAGTCCGTCCCAGTCATTATCTCGGGCAATCACCGCGAGGAACTCTCCTTCTACGTTTTGTCCTCCTCTGTGACGCCTGTTATCCTTGGGTACCCCTGGCTGCGCCTGCACAACCCGGTCCTGGATTGGCAGACTGGGAAGATCGCCGCCTGGAGTGCATTCTGTATGGGCACCTGTTTACAATCCGCAGCCTGCGCCCCGTCTGCTCCTCCCCCGATCAAGGACGCTGCACCTCCGGACCCCACCTTGGTGCCCTCAGAATTCCACGATCTGGGCTTGGTCTTCAGCAAATCCAGGGCGATGTCTCTCCCTCCTCATCGGCCCTATGATTGTGCCATCAACCTCCGCCCAGGGGCTCCCCTGCCGTCAGGTCGCCTGTATAGCCTGTCAGCGCCGGAGCGGGAGGCGATGGACAGTTATATAAAGGAGTCTCTCAGCGCAGGTATCATCCGCCCCTCCTCGTCCCCGCTCGGAGCCGGTTTCTTCTTCGTATCAAAGAAGGACGGGTCCCTCCGCCCTTGTATCGACTTCCGAGCGTTGAATGACATCACTGAGAAGGACCGGTACACTCTGCCGCTGATGGACACTGCCTTCCACTCCCTGCAGGGGGCGACCTGGTTTACCAAATTGGACCTCCGCAGCGCCTACCATCTCGTCCGGATCAGGGAGGGGGATGAGTGGAAGACTGCATTCAGAACGCCACAATACTGACACACTCTACAAGAAGGGACAGCGCAGGCTGTTCCTGCTGAGGAGACTCAGGTCTTTTGGTGTACAAGGGGCGCTGCTGAAGTCATTCTATGACACGGTGGTGGCATCAGCCATCACTTTTGGAGTGGTCTGCTGGGGCAGTGGCATTACTGCAGCCGATAGGAAGAGACTGAACAAACTGATTAAGAAAGCTAGCTCTGTCCTGGGGCAGCGCCTTGATCCGATGGAGGAGATAGGAGAGAGAAGGACGGTGGCTAAACTGTCATCTCTGCTGGAGTCCGAGTTCCACCCTATGCAGGACATACTGGATGCACTGAGGAGCTCATTTAGCAGCAGACTACATCATCCCAGGTGCACAACCGAGAGGTTTCGTAGGTCCTTCCTACCAACGGCTGTCAGACTGTACAACCTAAGCAGGGCTGCTCGCAGAGATAGCAAAAAGACGTAACAAACTAATAGTTTTTTGAATGCAAAAGATGCAATAGACTTACACAATGGTCCTCTCCGGCATACAACTAGGAACATACCGGTCGCTATGGAGGGTGAGAATATGTATGGGCACATAATCATACCATGTAGGATAACTAAGTAGTTGGTTATGCTGTTTCATCCCATCTAGCAACAATGCTCTGCACTGTGTGTGTTTATATATTTACATATTTATTCCATCTAGCTACAATGCTCAGCACTGGGTGTGTTTATATTTATATATCTATATATTTATTCCATCTAGCTACAATGCTCCGCACTGTGTTTTTATATATCTACATATTATTCCATCTAGCTACATTGCTCCGCACTGTGTGTTTATATACTTGCATATTTATTCCACCTAGCTGCAATGCTCCGTACTGTGGGTGTTTATATATTTACATATTTATTCCACCTAGCTACAATGCTCTGCACTGTGTGTTCATATATTTATTCCATCCAGCTACAATGCTCTGCACTGTGTGTGTGTGTGTGTGTGTGTGTATATATCTTATAGTAATATGTACATATGTATATTAGCTGCTCTTGCTTGCTTGTTTTTTTTTCTTGCCTTCTGATTGTTGCTCTGAGTGTTGCTATCCCTGTGCTGTTGCAATCCTGGAATTTCCCCGTTGTGGGACTAATAAAGGCTTATCTTATCTTATTTTGAATGCCTTGTAATGCCCTTTGGTCTGACCAACGCCCCAGCTGTCTTTCAACGCCAAATAAATGATGTCCTGCGTGATTTCCTGGGTCTCTTTGTATTCGTGTACCTAGATGATATCCTCATCTTCTCCAGGTCACGTGAAGAACACCAGGTGCATGTGAGACGGGTCTTACAGCGGCTGCTGGAGAACAGGTTATATGTGAGGGCAGAAAAATGTGAGTTTTACGCCAAGACCACCTCCTTTCTAGGATTTGTGATCTCACATAATCAGGTTCTGCCCGACCCCGCTAAGGTCAAAGCGGTGGTGGACTGGCCGACGCCGACCTCCAGGAAGCAGGTCCAACAATTCCTTGGGTTTGCTAATTTCTACCGCCGTTTTGTGCCCAACATTGGTGCCATCGCTGCCCCGCTGACCCGTCTCACGTCACCCAAGAATGCCTTTCGCTGGACTGAAGAGGTCGCCGCGGCGTTTCAGGCGCTGAAGACGGAGTTCTCCTCCTCCCGGGTCCTGACCCAGGTCGACCCCGCGCTGCAGTGCTTGGTTGAGGTCGACGCATCTGACACGGGGGTGGGGGCGGTGCTGTCCCAGCGTTCACCCACTGACGGGACCAAACGACGCAGTAACAGACTGCAATTGTTGTTTGTTTTTTTGGGGAAGCTGTTTTATCTGTTTGGAGAAGTCTTTTCCCTGCAGATTTTTATCTTGGGCTTTCCATATAGACAGAGAACTAAGAAAAAGAGTGAACTTTTAAACTTCATCCTGGGTCAGGCTAAAATGGCTATTTATGTTAGTAGGAAAAGAAAAATTGAACAAATGCTGGATTGTAATGTAAAAGACGTGCTGGTTGACATGATCAAGGCTCGAATAATGATTGATTACAATTACTATCATCTGATGCAAAATGTTGAAACTTTTGAGGCTATGTGGTGCTTTAAGCACATCCTGTGTTGTGTTAAGGAGGGGAAAATTACCTATGGTATGGTCCTGATGTAAGAAGCAAGTTTTTGTTTTAGTTTTCCTGGTTTGGTTACTTGTGTCTTTGATTTCTTGTTAGTGAGTCATTTTACTTTTCCATTGCTTCTTTTAGTTGTTTTAGTTGTTGTGTTTTTCTGTTGAACTTGTGACAATAAAGGTGTGATGAAAAATCAATCAAAATCTCTCTCTCTCTCTCAGCCCTGTGTAAAGCAGCAGGGGGAACAGGGGTCAAGCGCCCCCGACAGGAGGAATAAATGGTGGTCGTTCCTCTGCCTGTTTTACACTTTTTGGGATATTGTTCGATCAGACTTTTATATGACGTTTCTAATTGACTGTAATTGACTGTCACGGAACTGGATCTTTACCGGTCTCCTGCCGGCGCGCAGCAAGGACTTGCCCTGGCTTGAAAATGGGAGGCCTGTGGCTCTTCTTTGCACCGACTACAAGGACACGGTTTACTCGCCTGCAGGGCATGGATGCCCCAACGTTTTCTTTCTACAATCTGGACGAGCCTGCTGCAAAGATGACTTGCTTGAAAATCCCGCATGGTCTAAGGACTACAATCCATCTAAGATGAGGAAAATGTCTCTGGGACGTACAACGGAACTGGCTGCGGGCGCACAGCGCTATCTCTGCTGCCGGAGGAAGGGGACTTGGCCTTGCTTAAGAACTGGAGGCCTGTGGCTCGTCTTTGCACGGACTACAAGGAAGACTCGGACTACTGCCACTGGCAATGTGGACTGGGTGGACTGCGAGGAATACTTTGTGTTGTGTGGGGGAGGGGGATGACTTATGTTTGCACTTTTCCAATGTGAGACAATTGGTGTAATGATATTGGTGCTCTTACATTTTCTTGAATTGTGCAATAAAGGCATTTTTTAAAACACTCTCTCTCTCTCTCTTTAGTCAGGTCTTTCACATTAGTTACACACCCAAAACAACATTCTCACACACACTTTTGATAGTACATTTTAGGAGATCGGTAACGTGAATAGCGGATGGCCTGTTCACGTCAGAGTTAAACTGGCCAATCAGACAGTCGCGTACAAGCCCATCCTACTGTACAGGGGGTTGGTCCGACCCGCCATCCCGAGAAAATAACTAACACGCACCCGGAAATCGTGGTCAGTGTGGCGACGCTCCAGAGGGAGATGCGTCACGCTGCACCCAGCGCTGCTTGCTTTACATTTGACTTCTAAATAAATGTTCCATCTTTAAAGTGAAGAAATCTCCAGCTTGTTCTTGGATTTTTCAATCAAAGAATCGGGTATTTTTTCTAACAAGACTTTTGGTTTCTTGTTTGTAACAAAACAAGTTGTAGTCTTTCTTTAGCCACCTAATAAATCAAAATCAATTTTCCAGTGGATGCAAGGTTGCCATCCAGTTTTTCTTTCCTTTTTTGGTCGGGAAAAATTGTGGTGTACTGTAACTGAACAAAACAAAGTGGACAAAAAGCCAAAACTGTTGCCTAAAAACAAAAAATAAAGGATATTGCTCTGTTAACTGTTAGTAAACATTAGCATTCTTCACTGATAATACAGATTAAAGCCATATATTGGGAACTATGACGAGACTTTTCCGTTTGTGTTCATGGTCAGAGATTTTCTTCAGACATTCTTTACACTTCTAGCAAACAATAAGTCGATCCAGGTTCTTGCATGCATGTTCCTGATCAGACCATTGTCCGTGTTTAGATATATGGTTTTAACATGCATTTGGATGGCAGTGGTGAGTAACTGAGACAGCCAGCGTGAACATTTACAGCCAACATCAAAGCAGCTCTCCTTTCCCCTCTTTTCTCTATTTCCTGCTCTTCTGCTGGCCCCTTTAATCCTTAACAGCTTACACACAAATCAAAATCATAAGCTGGTGCATATTTCTGCAACATCGCCTAATGCTTTGCCAACTTTACAGGCTCTTGTTCTAATCTCCACTTGTTCATGTAATACAGGCTTATTTTTCCTTTTCATATCCTTGGGAGAAAAGCAGGAAAGGGAGAGCCCTCTCTTGCAAGATGTGTAGAGTCAGCGTGTTCCAGGAGGAGCTGGGAAGCTCTTTACGATCCTCTGACACGGCAGGGTGCCCCGTGTTCAAGGCAAACTGTGGTGTACCTCACTGATACCCAGTTGTGCCTTAATTAAATGCATACATTCATTAAAGGTAGACCCAAGGACAGACTTTCTCTGCAGGCAAAAAGCGGTTTTACTGCCACCCCACTCCCTTCTTTCTGTTTGGCCACAAAACAAGCAGATTAAAAGATCAAGGAAGTGACAGCTTGTACCTGAAGAAAAAAGAATTACAAGGGAAGGAACTGTGAAAAACCTAAATAATACAAGCTGTGCTTATCAGATAATCGATATATCTTTAGTACTTCAGGTTTCAAACATAAAACCCAACAGCCAGGCTCAGCAAAGAATTCAATCTAGCAAACTTTCACTATATAAAGCTGACAATAACAGGTTTTCTTTCCATTTTCAGTCTTTTGCTCCAAGACTCAATGCATACAGTATATTTAAATGCACACCAACACTCTGATATTAACCCAATTAAAATCATGCTCCAAATGAGAATGTCATGTAAAGAGCAGTTTCTGATCTTGTTAACCAGACTAAAGTCATATTCATTGTAAGCAATAGCCATTTTAGACCTCTGGAATATCCTAATATTATAGTTCTGTTATTCAGACATCTAAACACCTTACTCACACTAAATATTCCTGCAGCATTTCCAACAATTACTGGTCAAAGTTTCCAGTTCTCCTTTTCCCCCCGCAGATGGGTTTGTTTTTTCAGATATTTGCAGAATTGTTTTATAATGTAGGGAAACTTACTAGTAAGGTGTGTGTGTGGGGGAGGCATTCATACATCTTCAACCACTTACTCCTTTCGGGCTGCTGGGGGAAAGGGGGGTGGCTGGAGCCTATTCCAGCATCTTTGGGTGAGACGCAGGGTACACCCTGGACAGATCCACACCTAGGGACAATTTAGAATCCCCAGCTGATGCCAATTAACCTAACCTGCATGTCTTTAGCCTGTGGGAGGAAACCAGAGTATCCGGAGAAAACCCACACAGACACGGGGAGACCATGCAAACTCCACACAGAAGGGTCACCGATGGTCAGGGGGTGGAATCGAACCCACAACCTTCTTGCTGTGCTGCCACAGGGCTAACCACTGTTAATTATTTTAAATTGGAAATAAAACAAAACTGAATAAAATGTGGAATTATTTAACTGTCATGAATTACTTGCAAATGAATATATAAATCATTATTAAACAAATCGGTAAATAATTAAATGTGCTATTAATTCATTTAAATGTAAATGATATCTATTTTACTATTTATTTATTTCATAGTTTGTGCAACTGTTTCTGTTGTTGGACATACAGTGCATCCAGAAAGTATTCACAGCACTTCACTTTTTCCACATTTTGTTATGTTACAGCCTTATTCCAAAATGGATTAAATAATTTTTTTCCCTCAAAATTCTACACACAATACCCCATAATGACAACGTGAAAAAAGTTTGAGATTTTTGCAAATTTATTAAAAATAAAAAAACTAAGAAATCACATGCACATACATAAATATTCACAGCCTTTGTTCAATGCTTTGTTGATGCACCTTTGGCAGCAATTACTGAAATAGGATTACACTGAGATCTAGGAGCAGACACAGAAGACAACATCTATGGTGAGTGTAACGATAATCTTTATGTAGTAGGATGGACCTTCCTTCCTTTTTCACCTCTCTACGCCCCTGTCTGTTGTGGCACCTTAATTGATAGGTGGCGCTGTGGGGGAGCATGGCGTGTATATATATGTGCCAGCCCTCACTTGCAAACCACTTCCTTATGCTCCCCAGGACAGTTTGTACGTTGGTGTGGTGCATTGTTTGACATGTGAGGCTCCTTTGGTGTGCTCCTCTGAATAAGAAACAAGGTAAGTTTCCCACGTTCTATGCTCTGCCGATTACTGGCATCTGGGTTGACATTACTGCTGTGCTTGCAGTACTTTGGCTGTGAGCCCTGCCATGTAGTGGTGTCTGCTCTGCTCCACTTGGGTCTGGCTCACGCAGCTCTCCTTGGTTAAGGTAGGCAAGTTTAAGTCACCTAGCCTCCATTTTGTGTTGTGTGAGTGACTTCTCCGCTCTCACTAGCTTCTTGTGCCTTTACGGTCAAGCAGCTGTACTTTCCACATTAACCGCGCAGGCGGAGCTACTGACCTCTGAATGTATGCTGCTCCCAATTATCCCTTATTAGCGGTCTTATTTATGTTGTGTTAATGGAAATTGTTTTTTTTTGTTTTAGACAATCAGTGCCACAGTGTGCGGCTCATTTCTAGCGGCCACCACTTGCTCTAGAACTGCTGTCTTATCTGTCTTGTTTTGTTTTGCGTAATCTTGTCTTGTCTTTTATTTATTCATTCAAAACTTTATGAAGGACATAACAAGAGAAACAGGGTGCTCCACAGTGCTTTGTTTTATTCCACTAGTTTTTATTTTTTTTCCATTTTACTTATAGATTTACTGTTTTTAGCATGGATGTGTTTTTTGCATTGTTTATCTAGTATTTGTTCTGTTGCATTCCAATTTTCTGTTACTTGTTTTAAGCTGCTGCCATCCTGTTGTGCAAATTTAGTTTAGGATTTGGGTTTATTTAACTTTGTTTATAATTTTGCTTTTACTTTGGTCTTTTTTAAAATTATGTCATGCGGTGACCCTCGCGGATCACCATAAGACGCCAAGAGTCCACCGGTGAGTTTTGCAATGATGGTAATTTATTAACAAAACGAGACGAGACACAAGGCTATGAGCCGCTAAGGGCAAAAACACACACTAAGCGATACAAGGGCTCGTAGGGCTAACCCCAGCCACTACGAGCTAAACTACGACAAGACAAGAAAGAACACAAACCTGACATGAAGGTCTAACGAGGCCTCACGAGGTTTAGACGATACTCCTGCCATCTAACTGCCGTCAGTGCCCGCCTTATAAAGGCGAACACTAACGAGCAGTGATGACAGACAGCTGACCAATTTTGACAGCCGGAAACCCCACCGAGTGCCTTCACAGTAAGAGCCCTGTGAAGCCAGAATATAACCCCCAGCTGTCAAAGCCGGCAGCGAATATACATAGCCCGAGCGCGGACAGGACCGGCACTCGGGTCGTAACAGTACCCTCCCTCCGAGGGCGGGCTTCCAGAACGCCCATAGACCACCCTGCCCCCACCCCAGGGTGGGCGGATGGGGGTAGGTCTGGAGGGAGAAAAAGACCAACACAAAATCAGTACAGGAAAAAGACAAAATCCAGACCAGACAAGGCAAAAAAACAAAACAAACTAAACACAGTACAATGACAAAAAATACCAAATATTCGAATCAGATAAAATACACATGGAGGAAAATAAGGCAACTGTAGGACATAACACAAATTGCCAAGGATCCCCAAATAACAGTTACAGAAAACACAGGACAGCAAGAGAAAATTAAATCTTTGCCCACATGTTTCACAAGAAAATGGCCTCCCACCTGTGTGAACTCTCGCGAATTTTCAAATAACCAAATACAGAAAAACAGAGCAACTACTAGCTCATACATAACTACACACAAAACAAACTAGGGCAGCTACAAGACATAGACACAAATACCCACAGAACAAAATAGGGCAACTGCAAGACATAACAAATACCCGCAGACACCCAAATGACCATAACACAAAGCACACAGGATAGCAAGGGAAAAAAAAAAAACCCAGCACAATCACTGGGACAGATCATCACCAGAAAATGACCACTACCCCCCCCCCCCCGACAGTTTACGCCAACCGGCGAAGACCAGGCGTCATAGGAACAGTTCAGGTGGTCTCCCCGCGTCCAACGGCCGGCGGGTGGTCATGGGAGGTGGAACATGACCAGGCGGCTCACCACAGTCCAACGCCCAGCACGTCCGCTCCTCTGGTGGCTGAACTAGGTCGCCCAACGAAACACACAACACGTCGGGTGGCCGACCCGGGGCACCGAACCGGCGAAGCAGTCCCTCAGGCGGCCAACCCATGTCCCTCAGCCACCAGTCCCGGGGAAAAACAGCCCGCGGCGGCCTCCCTGACGAGGACAAAACTCGGGAGAGCCGGGGCGAGCGAACAGGAACCCCCATGGCCCCTGGCGATGATGCGCAGGGGCGGTGACTCAGTAGAGGGGAAAGAAGGAAAGGATGAGCCCGTAATCCGTCCGACAGCGAAAGGTCTGCAGCTCCTTCCCTGTCCGCGGACCACACCGGCGCTGCACCTCCGCTGGACCCCGATTGGGTCCCAGCTGCACCCACGTCGGGCCCCGATTGGGCCAGAACCACACCTGCGGTGGACCCCGATTGAGCCTCTGGCGCACCCACGTCGGACCCCGATTGGGCCAGAACCGCACCTGCGGTGGACCTCGATTGGGCCTCTGGCGCACCCCCATTGGACCCCGATTGGGCCTCAGGTGCACCCACGTCGGACCCCGATTGGGTCGGTGCAGCTCCGCTGACGATCTCCACCCTTGAACCTGGGACCTCCAACCCAGTGACTGACTGGTTCCATGCCGGTGACACTGCAACAAGGCTCACAAACAACAAGAAAACCGGGATCAGAATCACCGGTAGCAACAGAACCCAGCGAGACGAGCTCGGGCGCAGCAGGCGGCTGCTCCCCACTTGCCTCCCCGAGAGGCAGGCAAAAATGCTCCAAAACAGGGGACAGAGACACAAGAGGGAGCACTTGCCTGCACTTGGGTTCTGTTGCCACCCAGGACTTCGACGATCCAGGTTCAGGGCGGCGACTCTCATCAGCAGGCTCCAACTCAGATGCGTCGGGCTCCGCAGCTGGCAAGATGTCATCTGCAGTCTGAGGTTCCTCCCGTGCTGCTGTCCACACTGATGACCCGAATGGCGTGGAGGCAGAGGACACTTGACCCACTGGCTTGGACCGCTCCGGCGAGGAGACCCGGGGATGCTTCATCGTCGGCTCAGGCTCCGGGTCGCAGTCTGCTCTTCTCCTCCGTCCACGATGTGGCTGCAGGGCCGGATCCAGGCTTTCCAGCACTGCAGGCCCCCTCTTCATCCGACAATGTTGGCCTGGCATCGCGGACCGCTCAACAGGGGGGGACACAGAGGCAGCAGGTTTAGTCATTATCTCTACAGCAGGTGGAGGGAGCTCGGGGGGCTGCGAACCCCGAACTCCGCCCCCAGGAGTCAGACAAGGCAGGTTACAATCATGATGTAATAAATTAACATGCACTTGCCTTTCTCCCAGAGAAGAGATGGTTCCTGCTGTAGGGGACGTTGTTCCTCCTTCTCCCCGCAGGATGGCGACAGAGGGCCCCCTGGAAGGACGAGGTGGAGCCGCTCTCAGAGGTTCGCTGACGGGCTTTGCCGGCAGCAGGTCCAGCCGGGGATTCTGCTGAGGATTGCCTGGGCCGCGGCGCCGACGTCATCGTCGGCCCCCAGATGGCGCAAACTCCTGGACCGGGTCAAGGACAGGAGCGGGACCCCAGCACGGGGAGCGAGGATGCCTCCTCCGCTGCTTCCTGCCGTAGTCCTCCTCCAACATACGGAGTATCTCGCGCTGTGCGGCGATGTCAGCCCTCCTCGCGCCGACTTCAGGGTGGTCAGCGTAGCAGGGAGAAAGATGATTAAGCACATCCTCAGCGCAGTCCAGGCACCAGCGTACCTCGCTGTCGTAGTCGAGGAGGGAAGCAGAGATGAGCGTTTCATCCACGTATTCTAGGACGTCCACCAGCTCGTGGCTCGGACTCCGAGCTCAGCCCCTTCGCGACAGCATTCCTCCAGCACACCGTACCCAGACAGGAAAGGAACAAACGTCCAAAAAAGCAAAAACTCACGGTGAAAAAGGCGTCTCGGTGTGGCATCTCCGTTTAGACGTCGGGCAGGAGTATACTGTCATGCGGTGACCCTCGCGGATCACCATAAGACGCCAAGAGTCCACCGGTGAGTTTTGCAATGATGGTAATTTATTAACAAAACGAGACAAGACACAAGGCTATGAGCCGCTAAGGGCAAAAACACACACTAAACGATACAAGGGCTCGTAGGGCTAACCCCAGCCACTACGAGCTAAACTATGACAAGACAAGAAAGAAAACAAACCTGACATGAAGGTCTAACGAGGCCTCACGAGGATTGTTTGACGAGGTTTAGACGATACTCCTGCCATCTAACTGCCGTCACTGCCCGCCTTATAAAGACAAACACTAACGAGCAGTGACGACAGACAGCTGACCGATTTTGACAGCCGGAAACCCCACCGAGCGCCTTCACAATAAGAGCCCGGTGAAGCCAGAATATAACCCACAGCTGTCAAAGCCGGCAGCGAATATACGTAGCCCGAGCGCGGACAGGACCGGCGCTCGGGTTGTAACAAATTATTGACAACCTTTTTTTTTTTTATATATTTTTTTTTTTTTGTTTTTTTTTTTGTTACTTATTTGTACCCGTAGGTAGACTTGGTTTGCAGTCTGGTGACAAGCCACCGGCTGCTGGTCGCTGCATGCGCGAGCGCCCTAAACCTACATGTTTTTGGTGTGCGGGAGGAAACCGGAGAAATCCCGGAGTAAACCCACGCAACACGGGGAGAACATGCAAACTCCACACAGCTCACTGTTGGTCGGGGGCTGGGATCGAACCCACGATCTCATGATCCCCCGGCCGAGGGTAAAACTGTGCTGCCACAGTGCTAAACCACTGCGCCACCGTGCAGCCCAACCTTGCTTTTATTGCCCTGAGTTTTAGTCATTTTTTATGGTGCAATACTGAATAAATTTCTTTTGTTGCAGGACAGGAGCTGTGGGCCTGAGGTGTGCATTCCCCTTCTCCGGCTAGCCCCCCGGTAAGCCCCAGACCTGATCCTAAGCATGCTTGTGCCTAACCAAAATTTATTTTAAGCTGAACTCATTGTAGGCAACAAGCAAGTGTTGTGGTTTTAATTAACTGATTGTTTTTTTTTAATTGTTTAATAAAATTATCTGTTACTAATGGAATCGCGTCTATGTGTAACAAACCTGTGTGACCTTACTGGTCTTGGTTTATAGAAAACTATTTCCTGGGGCGAAATTCCCTAGGTGACATTGTTGTACTCTGTGTTTAAAAATCTGCTGCCCTGTCACATCTATTAACAATCAAATAGTGATAACAAAATGGTGGTGAGGATCTAGCAACCCTGTAGGGGAGAGAGAGCAGAAACTATGGTGAGAATATGATAAGGTGACAGGGAGTTAATATTGTTGAAATACTTTCACGTTTCTTCTGGTGGAAGCAGCAGTTAGTTACAGCAGATCCAAATTCTCCAGAGAGGGGATCCAGGAGGTGCTGGTGAGGGGCAAAGGGGAAGAGGCTGGCCAGGCCTGAGTGCTGGGGAGACAGGGATGAAGGAGCTGGTCACAGTGATGGTAAGTCAACTTACTCGTTGGGGGATAACATGCACAGTAAAGATTATCCAGGTCCAATCCGTCAGGCAGTTTCCTGGGTCCAGAGGCAGGCAGGGGTCAGGCACGGCAGGCTAGGACAGAACAGGCAGACAATTCCAAGAAACAGAAAGGCACAGGGTCAAGAGGCAGGCAAGAGTCAGTTCACAGCAGAACAATTCACAAGATTAAATCAGGATAAACTCGAGCAGGATACAGGCAGGTAGTAGATCAGACGTGACCAGACAGAATGGAGTGAGAGTGTCCAATTTATACTGCCTCATAAATTGGCTGCAGGTGGTGCTTGCAGCTGCCAGGCAGGCAGGCAGGAACCCTTACAGTACCCCCCTCTCAAGGAACGCCTCCTGGCGTAGCTCGAGGTTTGTCCGGGTGACGATGGTATAAGTCCTTGATGAGGGTGTCGTCCATGACAAATGATCTAGGGATCCAGGATCTCTCCTCAGGGCCATACCCCTTCCAATCCACCAGGAATTGGATGCTGCGCCCCCTGCAATGTGCATCCAGAATCCAGGTGACCGCATAGACCAATCCACCGTCGACCACCTTCAGGGGCGGTGGTGGTTTGGACAGTGGGCAGAGAGAAATGGAGAACACAGGTTTGATGTGCGAGACATGGAATGTTGGGTGCACCCTCAGAGAGACAGGTAGGTCCAATCTCACCGATGCAGAGTTGATAATCTCTGCGACGGTGAATGGGCCCACAAACCGGGGGGTAAGTTTCCTGGTCTTAGCCTTCAGAGGAAAGTTTCGGGTGGAAAGCCAAACCTTCTGGCCGACCCTGTACTCAGGAGCAGGGCGCCTCCTCTGGTTCGCCCACCTGGAGTTCTCCCCTGCTGCCCGGAGCAAGGCCGCCTTTATCTACTGCCAAAAGTGCCTACACTTGGAGATGTGGGCTGCTACCGATGGTACTGCTACCTCTTCTTCAGCAATGGGAAGGAGAGGCGGGTGGTACCCCAATGAGACCTTGAATGGGGAGAATCCAGTAGCTGCCGATGTGGCTGAGCTGTGGACATACTTGACCCAATGAAGGTGGGAGCTCCAGGAGGAAGGATCGGCCACTGTGACACACCTGAGCATGGCTTCCATCTCCTGTTTGGCCTTCTCATACTGGCCGTTGGTCTGGGGATGGTAACCGGAGGAGAGGCTGACCATGGCCCCGATGGCCTTACAGAAGGCTTGGCAGACCTTAGAGACAAACTGGAGGCCATGGTCGGAAATGATGTCCTTAGGGATGCAATGCAGCCTGACCACATGCACTGACAGAAGGTGTGCAGTGTCCAAGGCGGATGGGAGCTTTTTCAGGGGGAGGAAGTGAGCTGCCTTGGAGAACCTGTCAATGATTGTAAAGATGACCATGTAGCTGTTGGAGGGGGGTAGCCCTGTAACAAAATCCAGCACTATATTGGACCAAGGGTGGCTGGGAAATGGAAGGGGCTAGAGAAGTCCAGCAGGAAGGGGGAGTAGGGGTCTTCCCTGTGGAGCACTGGGGACAGGCCTTTATGTACTCCCAAATGTTTCTTTCTATTGCAGGCCACCAGAAGTAGCACTGAAGAGAGGACAGGGTGTGTGCTACCCCTTGGTAACAGGAGAGCCTCAAGGAGTGTAACCAGTGGAGGATGTCCTCCTTGACAGCCGTGGGAACAACCAACCAACCCGGTGGCCCCTCTCCAGGGTCCAGCTTTGTGCAATGTGCCTCCCGGACCCACTGCTCGATCCCCCAGGTGAGACCCCCCATGACGAGCCCCTCCGGGATGAAGGTCTCTGGAGTCACGGTTGATGGAGAGGTGGAGAACTGATGGGAGAGAGCGTCCGGTTTAGTGTTCTTTGACCCTGGCCTTTAGAAGATAGTACCTAAACTGGCTGAAGAACAGAGCCCATCTAGCTTGGCACGGGTTTAGACGTTTGGTGGAGCAGATGTACTGGAGATTCTTGTGGTCAGTCCTCACAAGAAAGGGTAGAGCTGCCCCCTCTAGCCAATGGCGCCATTCCTCCACTGCCAATTTAAGGGCCAGCAATTTTCGATCCCCAATGTCGTAATTTCTCTCGGCAGGGGACAGTCACCTGGAGAAATACATGCATGGGTGAACCTTCCCATCAGCTCTAGAGCGCTGGGACAACACTGCCCCACCCTTGTGTCTGAAGCATCCACCTCAACAATAAATTGGAGCTCGGAATCAGGCTGGAGCAAAATGGGGACGCCAGAGAAACAAGTCTTCAGAAGGGCGAATGCTTCTTGCGCCTCCTCGGTCTAGCGGAAGGGGACCTTGGTGGACGTGAGGGTAATGAGTGGTTGAGTGAGGGAGCTATAGTTCCGGATGAAGCACCAGTAAAAATTGACAAACCCCAGGAATTGCTGTAGCTGTTTACGGTTGGAGGGGGTGGGCCAATTTGTTACTGCTAGGACCTTAGCTAGCCATCAGTGTGTGAATGTGTGTGTGAATGGGTGGATAGCAGGATCTATAAAACGCTTTGGTCATCAAGAGATGAGGATAAAAGCGCTATATAAGTGAATACCATTTACCATTTTTAGCTGGATCGGGGTTGATGTTCCCGAGTGAAACTATGAAACCCAGAAAAGTGATTGTGGTGGCATGGAACTTGCACTTTTCCACTTTCACATATAAATGGTTCTCCAGGAGGCGCTAGAGGACTAGACGGACATGGATCTGGTGTTCCTCCAGACAGCGATAAAAGATAAAGATGTCGTTGAGGTAGACGAAAACGAATGAATTCAGGAAGTCACGTAATGCATCATTAATCAGCCTTTGGAACACTGCGGGGTTATTGGTGAGGCTGAATGGCATAATGCAGTATTCACAGTGACCTAGGTGCATAGAAAAGGCCATCTTCCATTTGTCACCCTCCCTGATCCAGATAAGGTGGTAGGCATTTCTGAGGTCCAGTTTCATGAAAATAGTCGACCCCTGAAGTTGGTCGAAGGCCGAATTAATGAGGTGGAAGTGGGTATTTATCCCTGAGGGTGATGATGTTTAGTTCCCGGAAGTTGATACAGGGCCGTAGCGAACCATCCTTTTTCTCAACAAATAAAAACCCCGCCCCCAGGGCTGAAAAGAATGATGAATAAGGCCGTTGCTAGGGGACTCCTTTATGTACCTTTCCATGGCCTCCTTCTCGGGACCTGAGAGGCTATATAGCCAGATGGAGGGCAATTTTGCTCCCTGCTGGAGCTCAATGGCACGATCATAAGGCCAGTGAGGGGGAAGTGACATAGCTTTGACCTTACAGAAAACAGGAGCCAGATCATGATAGATCAGAGGAACCTTAAACCCCATTTCCACCAGTATCGCCTGGGCTTTACTTTTTTTTACTTGTTTCGGTTTTTCGCCATTTCCACCCAAGTCCTCACGGTTTAACCGTTACGATTTTCGTGCCTGTTCAGAGGCAGGGTACAGGCGAGCGAAAAGCGAGGTGTGAATTGACGTCAATCGACTGCTAAACGCTGATTGGTCAGGGCGTAACGTCACCAAACGCGTCCGTTTGTTTTCTGTTGAAGCTACACGTCCGCCATTTGTAATTTCAGCGAGTAACCGCGGTGACTGGATTCAAAATTGTGTTCTCATATAACGATGTCCACGCGCAAGTTTATTCCATGAACAAACGAGGAGGTGCGGACTTTTCTGTCCCTCGTAGCCGATGACTACATCCAGAGCGAGTTGGTGGGGCAACTTGCAATGAAAAAATATACCAGGAAGTGTCCGGCCTGCTATTTTGGCAGAGAATTTTGGACTCGACACGGCGACGGAATTGGAAAACGGTGACGGTGAGTGTTGTTTTGTTATTGTCCGTCTTCTTGCCTTTCGGTCAAAAGCGCACTTTATTTTAGCAATAAAGAAAGTTGTTTGATTGTGGGCAATTGTGGTGATGGCTAGCCCGCTAATAGCTAGCTACCTCTGTACCTTGCTGCTACCTGGCATCAAGCTGCTGAATCGCGCTTTTATTTCAGTATTCACGTGAACAAAACGCTGACGTAAGCTTATTGTATTCTGGTTAAAAAGTTTTGTGTTTGCGGTACATGTTGCACTTTGTTTGTGAGCGTTATTGTGTGTTTTTTTCCTTCTATACACAGTTTTCAAATCCCTTGGGTCCGCCTCACTGGACTGCCCCGGCATCTCCCAGTCAAGTGCTGGTAAGGCACAACAAACTGAAAATTACCACCCGGTTGTTTTTATATGTGATTGTTTTCTATAGACGCATAACAAGGAATTTAAAATGTCTTTCTACGTTTATAAAAATACTAGATTCAGGGGTGTTCATAGCCACAGTGGCCCAGTGTTATAGGTGTGTTGGTGGTGAAATACTGTTGTATTTTCACAAAAAAAAAGGAGCACATGTACAGACTTCAAATCAAAATGCTTGACTGAAATTCTTCAAGTCAGCTAACACTATTAACCCATTCTGATTTATGAGGCCACAGTACAAAGAAATTCTTTTAAAAATAACCCATTAAATCAAAATACTTTTTACAATTAATCCTTTTTGAAATGAAGGGGGGCCTAACCACATCACCACAGAAGTTGCTTATAGTCCACTCTACTGAGGGGCAACAACATGACAGTTGAGCTTAAATACAGCAACGAAGCATCCTACCACAGGCTTTCAACAGTTTAATTCCATAATATTTTTTCTGACATGTTTTGATCCGGTGTTATCTAAATACAATGACTTCTGTCTTTCATATAGGCAAGCTGAAGAGGTCCAGCAACATTGCAGACCTTGCATCACTGATGGCCCAGAATCATGCTGAGGAGATGCGGATCCATGAAAGGATGCTCGAACAGCGCGAAAGACACCTGCAGTTAGCCGCATTAAGAAGGGATGAGCTGACAGAGACGGCTTCCTTCCACGGAGCCTTCCGAAACCATTTTGGCAGTCTGCTCGAAGTACTGAAAGCTCCCCATTTGTTAACATGTTTTGGGAATATTTGTAATGTAATAAAATGTTAGTCTTTTGGATAAAAGTGTGGTTTGTATATTATAACACTGGATGATAAAGGCGAATAATTACATACACATTCCATTGCCTCATATGACCCTAATCCTGCTGTTCAGCCATAAAGGTGTCAAGATTTTTAATGGTAATGTAATTGTTATTGTTAAATTTAATAAATATTACCACTGCTGTATCCATTGCTCTACATTGGGTACAGTTTTTAAGTAAAATTGTAAGCAGTTGCACAGGTGTAATTTACATTCAGCAGTAGACACTGATAAAGGTGAAAGTCGAATTGGGTAAAAGGTAAGTACATGTGAATTGAATGTTATATCGGCATTCCAAATTCAGAGAATTCCAATAAATTATAAGCAGTCTAGTATAATATAAAGCAAAAATACCCATACATGTAAACCCAAATATAACATTTTCGATGTTGTAAACGTTGACATGTATATGATAAACCTATGCTATTGTGATTCAATAGATCCATAGTGATCTTTGGTTTGAAAAAGAAAATTATAATTTGGTGTTGGCAGTGTGACAATGTCAGTGTATTTAGTAGGATTAAAAAAAGTTTCATCATAAAATTTCTAGGTTCATTGGCAATTCCATCAAACCAAAAGTGAGTTGTCTAGCTGCAGCATTTTTTTTTTTTTGGAGTCATTTCTACGTTGTTTTAGTGTGTAATTAGCCACCACTGAACAGATAACCCTTATAAATAACAATAGATGGGAAAAATGATACACAATGGGCCTAGATTTGGATTGGCTTTTTTTATAATATCAATTATTTGGTAAGTTAAAGTTAACTGGAAGTATAACAAGTTTCCACATATAATTCCAAGGTCAATTGGCAATTCCATCAAACCAAAAGTGAGTTGTGTAGCTGCAGCATTTTCTTTGCAGTCATTTTCTACGTTGTTTTAGTGTGTAATTAGCCACCACTGAACAGATAACCCTTATAAATAACAATAGATTGTACAATGATACTCAAATGATACCCAATACAAAAAATGGGCCTAGATTTGGATTGGCTTTTTTATAATATTTTTAATTATTTTGTAAGTTAAAGTTAACTGGAAGTATAACAAGTTTCCACATATAATTCCAAGGTCAATTGGCAATTCCATCAAACCAAAAGTGCGTTGTATAGCTGCCGCTTTTTTTGGGAAGTCAGTTTATCATCAGTGTATCATTATTACACAATATACAAAATGGGTCTAGATTTGGATTGGCTTTTTTTTATAATATTATAAATTATTTGGTAAATTAAAGGGGTTTAGGATTAAGCTTCTGCATAATTTTAAATTACCCCGGTGTTTCAGCATTTAATTAACCGTCTGTTAACATTTAACCGTTTTGAACAACAGAGGCGACGTAGTTTAAAAGTGCACAACATTTTATTTAAAAAAAAAGACGTTTGACATATGTATGCACATGAACACTGAACAAATGAAATGATCTCTGAATGATCTCTGCTTCATATGCAGCTGCTTCAGATTCCTCCTGGGCAACCGCTATTCTCCTCTCCTGCTCCAACGTGTGTTGTCTCAATCCACGTCGTCTTCTCCTGTAAAATTCTCTTGTCTCGTTAAAGACATTCATTGTGTTAAAAACCGTGGAAATCCTCCGCTCGTAATCCGCTATTTTTTTCTGTTGTTGAGGAGTCAGTCTCGTCCTTTATACGTCAGCAGTGTAGCGCCACCTCGATCCCGCCCACCCCAGCAATTCTCGGCTTTCCGCGGTTGTGATGGAGGCGCAGCCGCGGGAGAAACAAGTAAAAAAGAAAAGAAAAGAGTAGCGCAGAACTATATAGTGGAAATGTGGCTTTAGAGAGATCAGGGGGCTCTGGGTCTGGGGACTGGAGTGCAATGGAAGGTGAGCAGGCCACTGACTGGAGGCAGGCGGACATGCAAAACATGCTCCAAGAGCAGATGGCCGTCTGGCTCCAGTCAATAATGGGATTGTGAATACACAACCAGGGGTGACCTAACATTACAGGGAAAGTGGAAGCAGAGAGGACAAAAAAAATGGCTCCTCCCGGTGATTGCCAGAGATTAGTACAGTCAGTGGGACCGTGCATTTAATGATCTGAGTGAGGGGCTGATCAGACAGGGTTATGACCGTCTGGGACTGGGGTAACAGACTACAGGGAATTTTAAACTTGGTTACCAGACTCTCAGAAATAAAATTTTGCTCTGCCCCTGAATCGACCAATGCTGAGCGAACAAACTCGGTGGATTAGAGCATTACGCGCACAGAAAAGTCAAGGCGTTTCATAGGGGAATTGTTGGCTCTGCCCATCAGTCTCCCTATTTTGCCTGACGGGCTGAGCCGTTTATTCTTCTCTAGTCATTGATTTACAAAGTGATTAGGTTGACCACAATACAGGCATAGACCCTTGTTGTATCGTCGCTGTTTTTCAGCCGGAATTAGGTTGGATCGCCCGATCGCCGTGAGCTTCAAGGATTCGTGGCTGGCTACGACAAGCGGCAAGACAGAAGATTGTGAACGCAGTGGATCAGTAAGTGACGTAATAGCAGATGTGCGCCGCCACTCCCTTGAGTGCTCACGCAGTCTCCCTTCAGTTTAATGACCACCGAAAGGAGGGTGTCTAATGTCCCCGGTTTATCCGGATAACGGGCGAGCTCATCGCAAAGACGTGGGCTAAGACTCTTGGTAAATTCGACCCTCAGCACAGAGTCACACCACCATGTTTTGGCCACCAATTCCCGGAAACGAATCGCGTGCTCCATAGCAGAGTTTAGCCCCTGACTGAGTTCAAAAAGCTGCATGGAGACGTCGTCCCCCCTCCCCTTTCCCCGGCCAGAATGGTCATCTTGGTTGGGTATTTGATCTAAACGCTGCTCCAGAACACCAAATTGGGCGTCCGCAGTTGTTGTAACCGTGCCCGCTGGGTCTATCTGCTGGTCGCGTGCTGACATGGGATTACACTTAGACCCAGGAGCAGACATGGAAGACAACATCTACAGTGAGTGTAACGATAATCTTTATTAACAATCAAATAATGATAATGAAATGGTGGTGAGGGACCACCATTTCATTGGTGGTCCCTCACCACCAATGAAACTATGCTCTCAGGGTGAGAGAGCATAGTTTCTGCTCTCTCACCCTGTAGGGGAGAGAGAGCAGAAACTATGGTGAGAATATGATAAGGCGACAGGGAGATAATATTGTTGTTATGCTTTCACGTTTCTTCTGGTGGAAGCAGCGGTTAGTTACAGTAGATCCAAATGCTCCAGAGAGGGGATCCAGGAGGTGCTGGTGAGGAGCAAAGGGGAAGAGGCTGGCCAGGCCTGAGTGCTGGGGAGACAGGGATGAAGGAGCTGGAGATAGTGATGGTAAGTCGACTTACTCGTTGGGGAATAACATGCACAATAAAGATTATCCAGGTCCAATCCTGGGCTGCACGGTGGCACAGTGGTAGCACAGTTTTACCCTTGGCCGGGGGATCGCGGGGATCATGAGATCGTGGGTTCGATCCCAGCCCCCGACCAACAGTGAGCTGTGTGGAGTTTGCATGTTCTCCCCGTGTTGCGTGGGTTTACTCCAGGATTTCTCCGGTTTCCTCCCGCATACCAAAAACATGTAGGTTTAGGGCGCTCGCGCACGCAGCGACCGGCAGCCGGTGGCTTGTCACCAGACTGCAAACCAAATCTACCTATGGGTACAAATAAGTAACAAAAAAAAACCAAAAAAAATCCGTCAGGCAGTTTCCTGGGTCCAGAGGCAGGCAGGGGTCAGGCACGGCAGGCTAGGACAGAACAGGCAGACAATTCCAAGAAACAGAAAGGCACAGGGTCAAGAGGCAGGCAAGGGTCAGATCACAGCAGAACAATTCACAAGATTAAATCAGGATAAACTCGAGCAGGATACAGGCAGGTAGTAGATCAGATGTGACCAGACAGAATGGAGTGAGAGTGTCCAATTTATGCTGTCTCATAAATTGGCTACAGGTGGTGCTTGCAGCTACCGTGAGAGCTGCCCAATCAGCAGGCAGGCAGGCAGGATGGGCAGGAACCTTTACAATTACAGCCTCAAGTCTTTTTGAATGTGATGCCACAAGCTTGGCACACCTATCTTTGGGCAGTTTTGCCCATTCCTCTTTGCAGCACCTCTCAAGCGCCATCAGGTTGGATAGGAAGCGTCATTGCACAGCCATTTTCAGATCTCTCCAGAGATGTTCAATTGGATTCAAGTCTGGGCTCTGGCTGGGCCACTCAAGGACATTCACAGAGTTGTCCTGAAGCCACTCCTTTGATATCTTGGCTGTGTGCTTAGGGTCGCTGTACTGCTGAAAGATGAACTGTCGCCCCAGTCTGAGGTCAAGAGCACTCTGGAGCAGGTTTTCATCCAGGATGTCTCTGTACATTGCTGCATTCATCTTTCCCTCTATCCTGATTAGTCTACCAGTTCCTGCTGCTGAAAAACATCCCCACAGTATGATGCTGCCACCACCATGCTTCACTGTAGGGATGGTATTGGCCTGGTGATGAGTGATGCCTGGTTTCCTCCAAACATGATGCCTGACATTCACGCCAAAGAGTTCATTCTTTGTTTCATCAGACCAAAGAATTTTGTTTCTCACGGTCCGAGAGTCCTTCAGGTGCCTTTTGGCAAACTCCAGGTGGGCTGCCATGTGCCTTTTACTAGCGAGTGGCTTCCATCTGGCCATTCTACCATACAGGCCTAATTGGTGGATTGCTGCAGAGATGGTTGTCCTTCTGAAAGGTTCTTTTCTCTCCACAGAGGAATGCTGGAGCTCTGACAGAGTGACCATCAGGTTCTTGGTCACCTACCTGATGAAGATCCTTCTTCCCCGATCGCTCAATTTAGACTGCCGGCCAGCTCTAGGAAGGGACCTAGTGGTTCCAGACTTCTTCCAATTACGGATAATGGGAGGCCATTACGCTCACTGAGACCTTCAAAGCAATAGAAATTTTGCTGTACCCTTCCCCAGATTTGTGCCTCGAGACAATCCTGTCTTGGAGGTCTACAGATAATTCCTTTGACTTCATGCTTGGTTTGTGCTCTGACATGTAATGTCAACTGTGGGACCTTATATAGACAGGTGTTTGCCTTTCCATATCATGTCCAATCAACTGAATTTACCACAGGTGGACTCCAGTTAAGCTGTAGAAAGATCTCAAGGATGATTAGTGGAAACAAGATGCACCTGAACTCAATTTTGAGCTTCATGGCAAAGGCTGTGAATACTTGTGTACATGTGATTTCTTGGTTTTTTATTTTTAATAAATTTGCAAAAATCTCAAACTTTTTTCACGTTGTCATTATGGGGTATTATGTGTAGAATTTTGAGGGAAAACAACTGAATTTAATCCATTTTAAAATAAGGCTGTAACACTAGCCACATGGGCGGCATTAGGCCTTTTTTAGGGGCACTGTAGTTATTCTGTTGGTGCAATATCTTAATTTAAAAGGAAAACTGAATGTGAAACTATGGAGCTGTCCTCAAACTATTTTATTGGTAAAAAGATTTGTTTAATATACTTCTTTTCCGTCTGTATTTTCATAGTTTTTGTTGTTTAAAGAGTGGGAATTTGCTGCCTGGTTGAATTATTAATCTAAATTCACTTATAGTTTGCATTTACCACCGAAGTGGAGGCTCAGTTGGTAGAGCATCCACCCCACACCCAGGAGGCTGGGGTTCGAATCCCAGCTGGGTCATGCCGAAGACCAGATAAAACCAGAGCTTCCTGCCGTCCAGCTTGATGCTCTGCAATAATGGAATGGAGCAGGGAAATTTGTGGCGGTGCCTTGCATGGCAGTGACCCCTCTGATTCTTTATATGTGTGTGATTAACATTGTAGATAAGAGAAACATAATTTTGTTCTACTGTACATGATTGGCTGTATGGATTTGAATGACAATAAAGATGCCTTATCCTTAGTTTCCCTGCATGTTTATTCACTTTTTGCTCATTCCAGCAAAGCTGAAAGGAGCTAATGTGATGCCACGGTGTCCGTCCGTCTGTCCATCCATCCCTCATTTCACAGGAATCGCTACACCACCTTGGCATTTGTCCCGATGATTACCAAACTCATACATAATGATCCTCTGGTAGGTGTGCACCCAGGTTGTGCTCAAGGTCACAAGACGTTTGTTTTATGCTCGTTTTCACAGATAAAGTGACTTGTTTGCCAAACAAAATCTGGCAACACCACTACAAGTAGGTTATTACTATGATTACCATGCAACGCTCGACATCAACTTTTTTGCCCACCGGCAAGTGTGGCTAGTGATTTTTCCAAAGTTACTAGCCACTCAGCCTTTTCACTAGCCACAATTTTGTTGTTGGAAAATTATGTTCAATATGATCAAATTTGAGTATCGCATGGTAAAATTTACAATCATTTTAAAAGTAAATGACCCTTATACATACATAAAAATAGCAAGAGAAACACTTGAATTATTTATTAACAGCAGTAAATGCTGTAAAACAGTGTAGAAAATATTTGCAATATGAGAGTGAAGTACAGGTAGATCTGGGGTCCGTCCTAATTCTCATTTGTATCCCTACCCCTTCCTTTTTGCCTACTCCTACCCCTTGGCCCTTGATAGAGGTTGAAAATGACCCATATGAATTGGGACACCCGTTCAGGGCTGCACGAGGTCATTAGTAGCTGCTGATGGATATCATCTACAGGTATACTGGACCTTCCTTACCTGGCTCTTTGATAACGAACAAGATGGACTTGCCACTGGCATCCTCATAGTACTGGAAACGCTCCACACAGTCGTCCTCGTCTTTATAAGTGCAGTTCACAGCATTTTTGTCATTGAATACTGTAAAACAGGAGAGTGCACAGTTTCTAATTTAGTCAAAATGTATGTCTTTTTTTCTAACTTTTAAGTTGTAGTTAAAATCACATGTGCTCCGTTCTTTATACAAGTGCTACAGTAAAGCTAGTATCTCACGGAGCGGTGAATGCTGATGAATGTTGAGATTTTTGGATTTGCCAACTTCTCTGATGAATGTTCAAGAAAATCAGGGTTCGCCTCTGTCATTGGTGACATTTACATGGGGCAGTGGTAGCGTAATGGTTAGGGATGTGGACTGGTGACTGGAGGGTTGTCGGTTCAATCCCTTGACCAAACGGATCAGATCTGGGTGGAACAGATGACATAGCAGTGTTTGCCCCACCCTCATTAACCCCACTGCGGTGACCTTGAGCAAGGCCCTTAACCCCAACTGCTCCAGTGGAGCTGCTCATTAGCAACAGGTCAGTCTGGTTGTACTGGACTGCCTCCAGGTGTGAATGTGAACAGGGTGACCTTGAAAAAGAGAGGTTACCGCTCAATGGGTCTGCCTTGTATAAATAAGGGTTAAATTAAATTTAGCAACAATTTGCAAAATTCGCACAAATGTTTGCAAAAGACAGTTGCCGAAAATTAGCGAATGTTAGCGACAGTGTTTGTAATGAGAACGTTTTGGACCGTTTGCCAACTGCTGTGCAAACCCAATTAGTCAATTAGTGTTAATTGACAAACCAAAAAGAACATTAGCAAGATGTTATAACCACTTACAATGCTTACAACTATTTTGCAAACGTCTGTGGAAAAATAAAAATAAAGAAACATTGTTTGCAAACTGTTTTCCATAATTTTACAAACTCTGACAAAATCCAAAAATCACAGTGTTCATCAGCATTTGACGGTCTGTGAGATGGTAGCTAAAAATTCAAGTGATCTGAACTCAAGTGATTTTAAGTACAAGGAACTAATATGGTGGATTTACTTCACACATTTTTTTCCTGACAGCTTTGCTACTAGCCTTGCAATATAGTTTGAATTAAGTGACTCTGTGGTGGAAATCCATCCATCCATTTACTAACACTTTTCTGGGTCACGGAGACAGCAGCTCAAGCAGAAAAGCCCAAACTTCCCTCTCCCCAGAGGTGGAAATAAAAAATCTAAAAAGTAAATTACTCACACTCACAATAAATCTTCAGTCTAACTTCATCTCCACCCACAGGAGTCCCCCATACTGTCCAATACAAATACTGTAAGTAGTACTGTACTGCATAATTTTTAACACAAAATACATATTTTTATTGATATGTTGGTATGACCAGAAGTATAAAGGGGGTAATTTTTAACACATCCATCCATCCATCCATCCATGATTCAAGATTACTTTCTTGTTATTCATGCAGTACAACAAAGGTGCAGTGTAGAAAGAGATTATGTTGCAGTCCAGATAAAAACAGACAATAAAAATCACAAAAGCACATCCATCCATCCATCTTCTACAGCTTTTCCAATGATCTGGGTCTGGGAGGCAGCAGTCCAAGCAGTTTATCTCTGACTACCACCTGGTTCACATAGCACTAAGATCCCCATGATCCCTCCTGCAGGTGGTGAGCCAACTGGAGGGCAGACCTATGTGGCTCCTTTAATGTAACTTTTTTCATGGGGATCTACTAAACTGCTCTTAGTAGTTCGCTTGTTTTGGGACACCCTACCAGGGCCAACCTGAAAACATAGCTCCTGGGACCATTAGATCACTCAAACCCCTCCACCACGATAAGGTGGCAATCCATGGAAGGGGGTCTTTTACAAATATAAAGTAGAAATATTGCATCCTACTAAATAAGACTGTGTTTGTCACAACAGCATAGTGGACTTGTTCTGCTCTGCAGCTTCAGTTAGGTCTGTTGTTGCTGGAAACTCTTAATAGAATAGCCTTTTGGTTTTCTGCACAACTCCAGGCTTGAACGAGGACGGCTGTCAGCTGAATCTGTGACAGAGTTGGTTTCTCTTTTTAAAAGCTGAATGTTTGTAGTGTGATGTGTTTTAATGGAATACTATTTTGTTATTTTTGGTCTATTTTATTTATGTTTAGTGACACATACTGACCACGAAGGAGTGAGAAGGCATGGGGAACTTCCTTCCTTCTTTCTCACCCTCTTTATTTTTTAAATATAACCCATTTAAACAGAATAACAGAGCAGTGAAGTTCTTTAAAAATATAATTTTCAGTTACAACAGCAAATTTAAACAGTTCAGTGGGAATTATAATGGAGCCAGGAGTTACAACAATTATCTATACCTGAGTAATCATAATGTTCTCATTGAGGTTAATGTTTTCTTACCTAATTTATCAACAAGCTGAATCTCATCCTTGCAGATTCTAGTGCAGCTGTTGTCTTCAAACAGCTTGCCTCTCTTGAAGTGCTTGCACTCCACACACTCCCTAAGAGGACAAAAACTGTGAGCTATGGCGCTGAATCCTTTCAAGAATGCAGATTACCCCCCCCCCCCCACACACACACACACACACAACACATTAGCAATCTTACTTCTTCATGGTGCAGGCATCAGGGCAGGTGGGGCACTTGTCACATGTAGCTCCATAAGCACCTGGCTGAGTGCACTCACAGGCCCCACACACGCAGTGGCCCCTCCCGCTGCACAGCAGACCCAGGTTGGACATGCAAGTGTCAGTACGCCTCGAGCAGTTACAGTTCTCTCCCTGCCAGTCTGGCGCGCACTGGCAGAATCCACAGTTACAGACGCCGTTGCCTAAGAGGGAAGAAGACAGCAACTAAACTATGGCTCTGTGTACTGGAATATTGTAGGCCTGTGTAGGAAAAGACATTGTGAGATCTTGGGAAGGAACTTTTAGTGGATGAAATGTTCATAACATTCTGCCCATTACACAAATAACTATTCTCTATGCCAAAATAGCTGCTGTTAAATATATTTTTTATAGATATTCATACATTTATCTCAACTTAAATTTGATACTATGATGATAGCCTGCACGCAGCACTTGACTCCACATGTACTTTTTGTTTCTTTATTATTCAATAATCCACACAGCTTCACATGGGGGTAATTTTGGCCATTTTGGGAAAACTTTTGGGAAACCTTGGTCAGCATGACTTTGTAAAGACTGGGCACTGCTTGCTAAGGGATTATGAATTAACCACAAACCTGAGTCATGCTCATCTGTTTTTCAGTAATGAGTTTACCAAAGACACAAGGTCATACAAGCAATAAACAAGCTTTATGTTTCTTGAAAGGGAATTTTAGCAATTCTGAAATCCTGAAAAATTTTCATTGAAGTACTGGAAATGTTTTTTTTTTTTCTATTCTACTCTACACACAAACTCAGCACATAACAGCTATCTCCTGATTTTAGTTCTACCAATCCAACAAGCAACAGTTTATAACCACTGATGAAACCACCTCTAACCCTGCCCCAGAACCATGGTGTGCCACAAGGCTCTATCTTTGGTCCACTTCCTTTTTCACTATCTAAAGTACATGGTCCCCGTTGGCCAGATCATCAATGGTCTGCAGTTCCACTGCTATGCTGATGACACTCAGCTGTACCTCAGCATGTCACCATCTGTTCAGCTCCCTCCACAGTCCCTTGTGAACTGCCTTCATGAAATAAAAACCTGAATGACCACTAACTTTCTCAAATTGAACAGCAATAAACAGAGCTCGTGATCGTGGCACCCAAAGCACTCCTCTGGAAGGTTGGAGATTTTCTCTTTCACGTGGCTTGCTGATCCATCACTCCTTCCTCAGAAGCATGCAACCTGGGCATCATCTCTATACTCTGAGCCCCCCTGCCTCAGTCTGTCCCTCACTAAGACCCAGGTGAGAGCTGAGCTGAAGAAGATCAAAGCAAGGAAGGCTGCAGGTCCAGACGGCATCAGCTCGAGACTCCTCAAGTCCTGTGCAGACCAGTTATTCAGGATCGTGGAGCACATCTTCGATCTGAGCCTGAAGCTAGGGAGGGTACCACAGCTGTGGAAAACATCCTGTGTGGTACCCGTGCCGATGACTCCACACTCCAAGGACCTGAACAGCTACAGAGCAGTGGCCCTCACATCACACCTAATAAAGACCCTGGAGAGGCTGCTCCTCACCCACCTCCGACCCCTGGTTGGGTCAGCGATGGACCCACTTCAGTTTGCCTACCAGCATGGCATCGGGGTGGAGGATGCAGTGATCTTCCTCCTACATCGTTCCCTGTTTCACCTGGAGAAGCCTGGGAGCACTGTGAAGATCATGTTCTTTGATTTTTTTCAGTGCTTTCAACACCATCCAACCAGTGATTCTGAGGAACAAGTTGCTGTGTGCAGGGGTGGACCAGCACCTGTCATCGTGGATCCTGGACTACCTCACAGACTGACCACAGTTTGTGAGGACCTGGGACTGTGTGTCTGACACCATCATCTGCAGTATGGGCCCCCCCAGGGAACAGTTCTGGCTCCCTTCCTGTTCACCCTCTACACTGCTGACTTTTCACACAACACACCACACTGCCATCTACAGAAGTTCTCTGATGACTCTGTGATCGTCGGCCTCATCTCCGAGGGGGATGACGCAGAGTACAGAGGACTTATCCAGGACTTTGTTGACTGGTGTCTGTGGAACTCCCTCCAGATCAATGTGAAGAAAACCAAAGAACTGGTGGAGGACTGCCGCAAGCGTGGACAACCCCCCACAGCACCAGTAAACATCCAGGGAACAGACATTGAGATGGTGACATCTTGCAAGTACCTGGGTGCTCACCTGAGCAATAAACTGGACTGTCACACAACACCAACACACTCTACAAGAAGGGGCAGCGCAAACTGTACCTCCTGAGAAGACTCAGGTCTTTTGGACTGCAGGGGGCACTCCTGAAGACCTTCTATGATTCTGTGGTGGCATCAGCCATTACGTATGGAGTGGTCTTCTGAGGCAGTGACATCATGACAGCAGACAGGAAGAAACTGAACAGGCTGATCAAAAAAGCTAGCTCTGTTCTGGGGCGATGCCTCAACCCAATGGAGGAGATAGGAGAGAGGAGGACGGTGGCTAAGCTGTCATCTCTGCTGGAGTCTGAGTCTCACCCCACGCGGGACACACTGAATGCACTGAGGAGCTCATTTAGCAGTAGGCTATGCCATCCTAAATGCTCGAGGGAGAGATTCCACAAGTCCTTCCTATCTACGGCTGTCAAACTTTATAATCTAAATGCTGCTCATAGAGGCCATATTAACGTCACAACTTTGCACAATAGAGATTGTCCCCTCCAATATACAACTAAGACAATTACAATTATCGAAGGTGGCAACAACACTGTTCATTCAGTGTGAAATATACTGTCTGGGTTGATATTTACAGACGTGGACAAAATTGTTGGTACCCCTCTGTTAATGAAAGAAAAACCCACAATGGTCACAGAAATACTGTAACTTGAATCTGACAAAAGTGGTAATAAATAAAAAGTCTATGAAAATTAACCAATGAAAATCAGACAATGCTTTTGAATTGTGGTTCAACAGAATTATTTTAAAAAACAAACTCATGAAACAGGCCTGGACAAAAATGATGGTCCCCTTAACTTAATATTTTGTTGCACAACTTTTTGAGGCAATCACTGCAATTAAACAATTTCTCAAACTGTCAATGAGACTTCTGCACCTCTCAGCAGGTATTTTGGCCCACTCCTCATGAGCAAACTGCTCCAGTTGTCTCAGGTTTGAAGGGTGCCTTCTCCAGACGGCATGTTTCAGCTCCTTCCACAGATGTTCAATAGGATTTAGATCAGGGCTCATAGAAGGCCACTTTAGAACAGTCCAATGTTTGACTTCCGGTCTGGACACCATGGTGATAGCAGCTTAACGCTGAAGCTCCAAGACCCCATCCGTGAAAATACCTTGGAAATCAGATTTAACGGATTTTTGGAAGAGTGAAAATCAAAAGACAAAGTCATTATGCCTAAAGGAAAGCAGAAGAGATCAACATTTGCCAGGCCAAGACGCGAATCGGCCGGAGAATCTGACCTGGAGGACATCCACTCGGAAACAGAGGAGCTGAATGAGGCTAGCAACACGGTTAGCTTAAAAACGATAATTCAAGAATTAAGAGAATTTCGCCAAGAGTGTTTGGCCGAATTTCGTGAAATTAAAGACGAAATAAAAAGGACAAACAACAGAGTGGACCAGGCTGAGGACCGAATCATGGAAGCAGCGGAAAGAATAAAAGGGCTGGAAGAAACCACGCTGGATTTACTTAAACGACAGACAAGACTGGAGGCTAAGCTAACCGACCAAGAAGGAAGACTAAGAAGGGCCAACATAAGAATTCATGGTCTGAAAGAAGGAGTCGAGGACGGTTTCACCACAATGGCTGCATGAGTGGAATCCATACTGAGAGAGAAGTTGGAAATTCCCCAATCCACCGACTTGAAGATAGAAAGGGCGCACTGTTCATTAGCCCCAAGGCCGTCGGTGGAAGTGCCTCCACGATCGGTGGTGATGAAGTTTTCCAACTTCAGAACAAAAGAAGAGGTTTTGAGACTGGCTTGGCAGAAAAAAGGATTTATGCACCAAGAAAGAAAAGTTTTTGTGGAGCACGACTACGCCCCGGAGGTCCTTAAAAAGCGTCGGGAATACAACGACGCTAAAAAGGCACTAAGAGAGAAGAAACTGCGCTTTCAAACTCCATTTCCGGCA
This sequence comes from Pholidichthys leucotaenia, assembly GCA_020510985.1. Classification (NCBI taxonomy): domain Eukaryota; kingdom Metazoa; phylum Chordata; class Actinopteri; order Cichliformes; family Pholidichthyidae; genus Pholidichthys; species Pholidichthys leucotaenia. The sequence goes on from CM035836.1 coordinate 399,334,087, forward strand.
AAGCTGAGGGTTTTTTACGGGGAAGAGACGTGTCTCTACAACTCAGCGGAAGAAGCAACCAGGGATATGGTGAGAAGAGGGCTCCCGGTAACGGTGTATAAACCCGCAGCAGACCCGATCGAAAGAATCAAGGCTCAAACATGGTGCAAACAGAGACCCTCAAAATCCACGGGCCAGCAGCGGGAAACCCAGCACCAGGGCTATAAGTTAAAACTGAACGCTTTCAGGAGGGAATAACGATATTTTTAGTCAATCTGCGCATCCAACCCTCCTCCTACAAGGTAACAAACATTAAAGGAGATGCAGAATCAGCAAGTGGTAAAACATTTCATGGAACAGTCATAATATTAGAAACAAGTAAGTCTTTAAAAAAAAAGAAAAAAAAACTTGTTGAAATAGAAATGTGACAATGAACCACATGAACTCTCCACACTAACAAATACTGTATTAAAGTGATTGTTTGCTGTGATGGTGGTGGGAGGTTGCGCACAATTTCATAGGGTATAGGCATAAAAAAAAAATCATTACAAGTTCGGATTGGGATCTGAAATTCACGTTAAAAACATGGGACAACTTACAGGGGTAAGAGAGGGCCCTCAGCACGTAACAAAGTTTGAGGAATTTCCATCAGAGCCAACACATCAGCAAGGCTCTTCTAAGGTCACTAAAAAGACCTCAGCTCAGGAAGATCTTTTGACAGTTTTTTGTTTTAAAGTTTTATATACTATGTTCTTAATCTTTTTTATGTTCTTAATGTTCTTTCAGTTTCTGAACAGCGTAAAAGAGGGCCACTTCACTGTTATACTAAATAAGACAATACAATGGAGAAACAGGGTGTAACCAAAATAATCTCATATAATGTAAAGGGATCCTGAATCCAGTTAAAAGATCCAAGATTCTTGGCAAAATGAAAAAAGACAAAGCAAGAATAATATTTTTACAGGAAACCCACCTAACAGACTTGGAGCACACTAAACTTAATAGACAAGGGTTTAAACTGATCTCTTCATCCTCATATAAGTCAGGGAGGAGGAGGGGGGTAGCGACATTGATTTCAACCAAAATTATGTTTGAAAAAAAATCAGAACACAAAGATAAAGAAGGGAGATTTAGCATGGTACTTGGTCAGCTAGAGGGAGAAGATATCACCCTGCTGAATGTATATGCACCTCCAGGGGCTAAGTGGAAATTTTGTAAAAATGTATTTGACCTAATGATAACTAAAGCCAAAGGTTTAGTGATATGTGGTGGAGACTTCAATCTAAGACTGAACCCATACTGGGATGCATCAGGTAATTCTCCACATCAAAATAACACTCAAAGTAGAAAAACTAGGATGCTACTTAAAGAAATGGGAATCTGTGACGTGTGGAGGAAACTCAACCCCAGTGTAAAAGATTATACATTTTACTCAACACCACATTCATCATACTCAAGGATTGACTATTTTTTTATGTTTAATAGAGACATTGGAAGAGTAAAAACATGTAAAATAGGACTGATGGATCTCTCTGACCACAGTCCGATCTATATGGACTTAAATATCCAAAAATACACAAATAATACATTTTCTTGGAGGTTAAATTCAAATGTGCTGAAAGGACCACTGAAAGATGAACTGGAATCAGATATTCTCAGACATTTGGAAGAAAATGATAATGGAGAAGTATCCCCTTTAATACTGTGGGATGCATGCAAAGCTGTAATAAGGGGAAAGATTATCGCAAAACTGGCAACCCAAAAGAAACTGAGACAAGAAAAACTAACCACATTAGAGTCAGAACTTAAGAAACTAGAAAAAGAGCACAAAGACAACACTCATTCTAATGACTCGCTCAAAATTAAGGAAATTAAAAAACAAATAAACGAGATCTACACAATAGAAATCCAGAAGAAACTTACATTTCTGAAACAAAAATACTATGAAACAGGTAGCAAATCGGCAAAATTACTAGCCTACAAATTGAGGAAACAACAAACGGAGAGAGCAATCTACAAAATCAGAGACCCAGTATCAAAGGAAATAAAATTTAGAATTCAGGAAATTCTTAAAAGCTTCGAGAATTACTACAAGAACTTATACTCCCTCAAAAAACACAAAAAGGCATCCGAAGCCTTCCTAAATACATTAAATCTTCCCCAACTTACTGAGTCACAAAATAAAACACTACTGTCAGAAATACAACCTAAAGAATTAGAAAAAGCAATTATGAAACTTAAAGCTAACAAATCGCCAGGAGCAGATGGCTATACAGCAGAGTGGTACAAAACCTTTAAACAGCAACTATCTCCTCTCCTCCTGAAAACATTTAACTATGTCCTCCACACAGGGGAAATCCCCCCCTCCTGGAGAGAAGGGGTCATTGCAGTCATACCTAAACCTGAAAAGGATAAACTAGACTACTCCAACTACAGACCAATCAGTGTGTTAAATCAGGACTACAAACTTTTTACCGCTATCCTTGCCAAAAGGTTAGAAAATATACTGACAGACTTAATTCATTTAGACCAAACAGGTTTTATAAGACAAAGACAGACACAAGATAACATTAGACGCACTTTACACATAATTCATCATATAAAAAAATATAATTTAAATGCAGCCATATTGGGATTAGATGATGAAAAAGCATTTGATTCGGTTGACTGGTCTTTCCTATATAGAATCTTATCCAGTTTCAATTTTCATAATAACTTCATTAGAACTATCCAGGCATTATATAAAAAACCAACAGCTAAAATAAGGATTAACGGTAAATTATCATCATCTTTTGAGCTGGAAAGAGGATGTCGTCAGGGCTGCCCCTTGTCTCCACTGCTCTTTGCAATCTTCATAGAACCTCTGAGCCAATGGATAAGACAGAATCAAAAAATTCAAGGTATTACATTTGGTCAGAAGGAATATAAAATAGCACTCTTTGCCAATGACATCTTAGTATACCTGGGGCAGCCAGACACCTCTTTTCCAGAACTAATCTGTATGAAGAGTTATCGGGGTACGAATTAAACATGCATAAAACCCAAATTTTAACATTCAACTATGAACCAAATCAATATTTACTAAGCAAACTCAAAACTAACTGGGAGATGGAATCTATGAAATATCTGGGGGTCAATATCGCCTGATTGCTGGGGTTGCCTGATTGCTGGGGTCTTTCTGCAACTGTGGGGGTTCCCCCCTACAGTTGATAGTGCTATGAGATGACTGTTGTTGTGAAATGGTGCTATATAAATAAAGTTGAATTGAATATCCCAAAACAACTCAACAAAATTATAACACTAAACTATGATCCACTGATGGCAAAAATAAAATCTAACAAGCTGGAATATGATACCATTCTTGGGTACTGCACAAAGAACTGAAGCAGTCAAAATGAATATACTTCCACGTCTTCTATACCTTTTCCAAACAATACCGGTAGAACCTCCCAAAAAAACATGGCAAGAACTGGACAGAAGGATCTCAAGATTCATATGGCAGGGCAAGAGACCAAGAATCAGGTATAGAACCCTACAGCTAAACAAAGAAAAAAGGTGGGCTCGCGCTGCCAAATATCAGGGACTATTTTAAAGCCGCACAAATTAAAACTTTAGTAGAGATATGTAACCCAGTCTACACTGCACAATGGAAGGAGATGGAATGCCAAATAACAAGTGACATTCCCCTACAGGTGATAATAGGGAACAATGCCTTACCTAAACTTTTGAATAGCACTAACCCGTGGATAGAGACCCCGCTAAAAATTTGGTTTAAGATAGTCAGAGAGAATCAAACTAAAGAACCCCATCGATTATTGCAATGGATTTCCTATGATCAGGACTTTACTCCTAATAAAAGAGACACTAGATTTAAAAAGTGGAAAGAGAACGGACTGATAAAATATTACGATTTTTTTAAAGGGCAAACTTTAAGAAGTTTTGAAGATTTGAAGAAACAAGGTCTAGTAAATCAAGACCTTTACAGGTTCTTTCAGCTTAGACACCACATAAACAAAATACTTAATAAGGAGGATTTGGAAAGGGCCCAGTCAGGTGTTCTGAAGGTTTTCTTAATGGCATATAAAGGGATCCCAGGGAGCAGATACATTTCTAAAATATACCATGGTCTTCAAGACTTAAAAGGAGACAACACGTCATATATAAAAGAGAGATGGGAAAAAGAGGGGAATTTCACTTTACAACTGGAAATATGGGAAAAGCTAAATAAACAACAATGGCAAAGTACTTCATCCCTGCAGTGGAGAGAATTTGGATGGAAAAATTTGGCAAGATTTTTCAGAACACCTGCACAAAACAAATTTACTCGTAAAGGGTTGAATTGTTGGCGCTTGTGTGGTGAAGAGACTGCAAATCATTTTCATGTGTTTTGGTCATGCCCAGTTATCCACCAATACTGGACCAATGTACAGACAATATTGGGGAAAATATTCAAAGTAACAGTTCCCTTTTCTTTTGTAACTTTGTATTTGGGTTTACTACCGGAATCACTGGAAAGACGAAGGGAAAAATACTTATTCACTGTTTTAATATTGGCAAGTAAAAAAGCTCTAACAAAAAAATGGATGTCGAAAGACTGTCCTACACTTGAAGATTGGATTAACGTGATTCAGGACATTTATTCGATGGAAAAGTTGACATTTGCACTGAGACAGGACATGGATGGGTTCTTGAACTTTTGGCAACCCTGGAACGCATATGTGTCTTCCATCAGATCTAATCTTTGACAAATACCATTTCAATAATGGCACCTCTCTTTGCTCCAACACTACTCAGATGCTCTTTTATTTTTCTGCTCTTTTGTTTTTGTTTTTTTTGTTTTTGTTTTGCTCTGTTTTTTTTGTTCTTCTTTTAATTTCTCTTTTTCTTTCACTTAAAAAAAGGGTGTTGTAATAATTTTTTTCCAATGTTGTCAAAAAACAACAAAAAAAGGGGGAATATGTGATGAAAATGTAAACAATGCAATGCTGTAATGACATGTATACCCTTTACAAAAACTTAAATAATAAATAAAAAAAAAAGAATAGTCCAATGTTTCACTCTTAGCCATTCTTGGGTGTTTTTAGCTGTGTGTTCTGGGTCATTATCCTGTTGCAAGACCCATGACCTGCGACTGAGACCAAGCTGTCTGACACTGGGCAGCACATTTCTCTCTAGAATACCTTGATAGTCTTGAGATTTCATTGTACCCTGCACAGATTCAAGACTGCAGCAAAGCAGCCCCAGAACATAACAGAACCTCCTCCATGTTTCACAGTAGGGACAGTGTTCTTTTCTTGGTATGCTTCATTTTTGCATCTGTGAACATAGCGCTGATGTTCCTTGCCAAAAAGTTCCAGTTTTGTCTCATCTGTCCATAGGACATTTTCCTAGAAGCTTTGTGGCTTGTCAGCATGCAGTTTGGCAAATTCCAGACTGGCTTTTTTATGATTTGTTTTCAACAGTAGTGTCCTCCTTGGTCGTCTCCCATGAAGTCCACTTTGGCTCAAACGACGACAGATGGTGCGATCTGACACTGATGTACCTTGACCTTGGAGTTCACCATGAATGTGTTTAGAGGTTGTTCTGGGCTCTTTTGTTACCATTCGTATTATCCGTCTCCTCCTGCGGCCACGTCCAGGGAGGTTGGCTACAGTCCTGTGGATCTTAAATTTCTGAATCATATGTGCAACTGTAGTCACAGGAATATCAAGCTGCTTGGAGATGGTCTTATGGCCTTTACCTTTAACATGCTTGTCTATAATCTTCTTTCTAATCTCCTGAGACAACTCTCTCCTTTGCTTTCTCTGGTCCATGTTTAGTGTGGTACACACCATGTCAACAAACAACACAGTGACTACTTGTCACCCTTTAAATAGGCCGACTGACTGATTACAAGTTTGTAGACATCTGTGATGTTAATTAGAGGACACATCTTGGTTGAACATGTCCCTATGGTCACATTATTTTCAATCTTTTCTAGGGGTACCATCATTTTTGTCCAGGCCTGTTCCATGAGTTTGTTTTTTAAAATAATTCTGTTGAACCACAATTCAAAAGCATTATCTGATTTTCATTGGTTAATTTTCATAGAATTTTTATTTATTACCACTTTTGTCAGATTCAAGTTATTTCTGTGACCATTGTGGGGTTTTCTTTCATTAACAGAGGGGTACCAGCAATTTTGTCCACGTCTGTATATTTTGCCAGGTAATTTAATTAACTGTAATGCTGTTGGTACCATCTAACTCCAATTCTCCTGCACTGTGTATATAACTGTGTACATATGTATATTTATTTACTGCTTTGGCTAACCTATTCTTATTATCTTATTTACTATTACTCTGAATGCTGATATCCCTTTGTTGCTGCAATCCTGTAATTTCCCCATTGTGGGATTAATAAAGGCTTATCTTATCTTCTCTACCCTGTCATTCGAGTTACACATTAAATCTGTCACCAAATCTGCCTTTTGTACCCTAAAAACATCACCAGACTCCATCTCTCACTCTCAGATTCTGTGGTAAAAACCCTCACCCATGCCTTCCTCACCTCCTGGTTGAACTCTTGCAAAGAAATCCTGTTTGGGGTCCTCCACCCACCCACAAAAAGCCCTTGACGGGGTCCAGTATGAACAAAACTCAGTTGCCAGGGTTTCAACCTGCACAAAGACTTGGCAGCATGTCACCCTTATCCTCACTCACCTACACTGGCTACTGGTTAAGTACTGCATCACCTACAAACTCCTAATGCTGGTCTATCAATCGCTCCACAACCTTGCCCTACAATAGCTATCGGACCTCCTCCAACAGCATACCCCATCACGGAACCTACAGTCCTCTGACTCAGGCCTCCTCTCTATTCCCTGCATCAACATGCAAACTTTTGGTGATAGAGCATTCAGTGTGGCGGATCCTCTGGAACAGTCTCCAGATGGAGATTTGCCATGCTGCATCTTTGGACACTTTTAAGTCTGCTCTAAAGACACCTATTCACTCAGGCCTTTGGCATCTAGTCTTTTGTTGTTTGTTTTTGTCTTACAGCTAGTCAGTAAAGTGTCCTTGGGTCTCTTGAAAGGCACTATATAAAGTCACGTTATTGTTATTACTATTATCAATAACAATAGTAATAATAATCTCATCCACAAAAATCTAATCAATTCAGTTTTATTGATATGGGTTCGATTAACAGCATCAGTCATCTCAGGGGACTTTAAATTGGGAGCTTCACACCATTAGGCCTGGAGTGGTGGCTTAGTTGATAGAGCATCCGCTCCACAACCGGGAGGTCGGGGGTTTAAGTCCTGGCCGGGTCATACCAAAGACCACATAAAAATGGTACTTCCCGCCTTCTAGCTTAGTGCTCAGCAAAGTAGAATGGGAGAAGCTGTTTGTGGCGGCACCTTGCATGGCAGTGACCCCTTTGATTCTACATATGGTTAACATTGTAGATAGGAGAAATGTAATTTCGTTTTAGTCTACATGATTGGCTGTATGAACCGAATGACAACAGAGATGTCTTCTTCTTAATGGATCAAGGATGCTTTATTGTCACATGCAGAAAAACTACAGTGAAATTCAAATTAGCTATAACCCACTGACTGTGCAATAAAAAAATGAAAGCAATAATACAGTACACAAGAATAATAGTAAAATTCTACATCAATTTCAAAAGCAACTATAAGTTAGAAATAGATTCTATATGCAAAAATGTGTAAAAAAAAAATGCAGTATTTATTGAGAGTTTATGAGCCTTATGGCTTGTGGAAAGAAACTTTTTAGTCTCTCTGGAAATAAGGTATTTCAACTTCTACATCGACAGTTTCATGGATCTTTGTGATTTGGAAGTGATCCTTATTTAGAAAAAACAGTATTCATAATTGAATTAGAAAAAAGTGAAAAGTGATACTCTTCAGTCAAAATAAATTAATTTACGCTTAAAAAAACAAGTATAAACTAAGCTTAATGCACTTGCTTGAAATTAGGCTATATTTTACAAAGTATTATTGTAGCAAAGATTATACCAAGACCAGAATCTACCAAGACCCTGACAAGACCAAGACTTTAAGGCAGGGGTGTCAAATCATGTGCCATGGAGGGCCAAGACCCTGCGAGTTTTCTCTTCTACCCAGTTTCTTCAGTAAGTGTTTTCACTGATCAGCAATCAGTGGGATGAAATTCAGTGGAATCTGCTGTTGAAGACACTGGTTGGAGGTAAAGCCTGCAGGGTCTTGGCCCTCCATGGCACATGATTGAACACTCCTGCTTTAAGGGGTAGGACAAAGCTAAGTCCAAGTCATGACTGACACATATATACACAGTGGTCTTGGTCTTGACATGGCCTTTGCCTGTACTGGTTTCATCTGGATGCAAATTTGATCTCTTACAGTCTTGGTCTCACTTTGGTCTCTGTCTGGTCTTGGTATGGTCTTGAATACAACACTATTACAGAGCAGCCAAAAAACAATTAATCTAAATCACCTTTCTTTTGCAGACATGCTGCTTTACCACACTGTAGTGAATTTAGACTCATACTGACATGACCAGAGCATCCGCCCCACAACCAGGAGGTCGGGGTTCAAGTCCTGGCCGGGTCATGCCAAAGACCATATAAAAGCGGAACTTCTTGCTGTCCAGCTTGGTGCTCAGCAAAAATGGAACAGAGGAAAGAAATGTGGGCAGCAGTGGCTCAGGAGGTACAGTGGGTTGTCCAATAACCGGAGGGTTGGTGGTTTGAATCCCACTTTCCCCAGCCATCCTGCTGCTGTGTCCCTGGGCACGACACTTTACCCCCCTTGTCTCCAGTGTCCATGACACTGGGTATAAATGTTCGGTAGTGGTCAGAGAGGCCGTTGGCGCAGATTGGCAGCCATGTTTCTGTCAGTCTGCTCCAGGGCAGCTGGGGCTACAGCAGTAGCTTACCACAACCATTGTCTGTCTGTGGAGTGAATGAATAATGGACTCACTGTAAAGCGCTTTGGGGATCTTGAAAGGCCCTATATAAATGCAATCCATTATTATTATTAGACATTATTGCAGTTTAAAGCAACCAGTCATACTTTGTTTGCTCACCAAAAACACAAGAGAATACAGTATCATCTTCAGTAATTTGTTTGCCTTTCTTTTAACTTTTTTTTGGCTGCTTTTAAGATTTTTGTATAAACCAGTGGTAGATGTAATATTAGAATATTATGAATAAGTTGCTGTTTTTCCATGCATCTACCGTATGCATGTGTGAGTCCAGATATTGTAGGAGTGACGGTGTAGAAAACATTGTGGCTTACTGCCACAGAAAAACAATGCCAGATAAGCAATGCGACAGGAAGCTGCTGGGGGTGGACTGACTTGATAAAGGGGAATCCACACTCAAACTGTCATTGTGATTTGACCACATGACCAGCAGCTTTTAAATATATCCTTTTGTGGTGGCAAAAGAAGAATGATTCTCAGCTGAGTGAGACATTTCTAGACAACAGCAGACCATGTTCTGAGCACACATTTACAATGTTCTCCCACTTGGCCATTTTCTGACCAAACATGGGTTTATTTTTAGCCTCATTACACCACACCAGCCAATGAGTAAGCAGAAAGGTATTTTTGTGTTACTCTACTGGCTTTGGGGGATACAGCAAAACATTTCTTTGTGAGAGCAGTGGAAGGGGGAGTGAAGGTTCGAATGATATATGAGAGGCCATGAAGGCAGAACAGCAATCTGTGCCAAAACATTGCATTATGCTATTAAAATGATGCCAGAATCTGCCCGGAGCACAGGCAGTACCTGTTAATGTGCACCAAAAAGAGGTGCTTTAGTGAAGCAGAATACTTGTGACAGGGGGTTTTAAATATTCAATTAAAACTCAACGATCTTCCTTATCTTCCCGTGTCTCCAGGTGTAAATTTTAATCTTTTGAAATGTCGAATAAGTATTCAGTTTCAAATTAAAGACAAAGGACAATAAACACTCTCGTGTTAGTCTATGTTATATCGGTGGAGTTTGGAGTTCATTAGAGTACCGGGTATAAAAGCAGAGAGAAGGAGCTAACTCGGCTTCCCTCAGTGCTCTTGTTTCTACTTTTTGGGAGATATTAGATACAGAGGGAAAAAGTTTAGTTACTGTAGGACAGGGGAGAAGGAAGCACACTGTCAAATTCATAGCCTTCAGAGGTGCAACAAAAATCCAGAGACTTTTAACTCTGAGTCTTCTTAAAAATCAAAAATATATTCTGATGAATGTAGTCATATGGACAGCCCAGAGCATTTAAAAGATTCATATTGGATGAGACTGTCCTCCAACAGACAACACCATATATGGTTGTTTTAACCAGTACGCCTTATCACCAGTATGTACATTTTAACATAAAGTGACCTCTAGTGGCTGTGGAAATAATAAATAGTGTTTACTCTGGGAGTTCTCCGGTTTCCTCCCACAGGCCAAAAACATGCAGGTTAGGTTAATTGGAGACTCTAAAAGTGGCCCTAGGTGTGAATGTGTGTGTGAATGGTAAAGGGATAGCGCCGTACCGTGGCTGCTTCATCCATCCAGGTGGATGCCCTCAATTTCCCCTCTGGGAATCAATAAAGTATACAAAATCAAAAAAAAAAAATCAAATGAAGTTACATGATGGAGTATTACAGTTGAAATATGTGTAAAAGTAGACAACTATTTTTTCCTAACCCTAATCCTAACTCTAATAATTTCCATTATTTTGACCAAATATTTTAAGTTTAGGGGCAGCTCGATGAAAAGGATTAAGCAGTTGAAGATGAGTGAATGAATTTTAACTTAGGGAACTTTGACCATTTAAAAATATGTATTTAATTCTTAAAGATGAGCCACCTAAGGTCAGTCATGAACAAAACATAATGGCGGCTGACACTGGTACCCCTCAGCCTATTTCTTTGTTGTTGAAATATAGTTTATATGGAATTTTGACCTTGAACTTTGACCTTGCCATCCTAAAAGCGTAGTCATAGTTCAGGGTTACAGGTTGAACCAGTTTGGTGACCCTTGCTTTATTTGTTCTACAGTAATAGTGCAAAGGGAATGTTAACTTTGACCTTCGACGTTTTGACACCCCTGCTTATTTCAGCAAAACAATGCTAAGCTTTGTAGTAAAAACATTTTAAAGAAATTAAATATGTTAAGTTTTGAGCACTTCATTAAATATGCAAATCTAAAACTCATCTGTAATGCCTCCATAACCAGGCTCCTCAGGTCCTTAGTGACCTTGTGGTTTCTCTTAAGAGTTGTAGGCTCAGTAACACGAGGAACATCCAGTGGGAACTGTAAGGTCCCTTTACGTAAATCATCATTTGGACAAACTGCTTTCTCCATTCGTGGAATTAAGATGTGGAACACTTTGCCTCCAGAATTCAAACCGAATACAGACTGGAATCATTTTAAATTGAACTTGAAACAGTTTTTAAAGAGGGAACAGTCATGTTGTCATGAATAACTTGCTTTTAGTTTTGTTGTATCTTATTGATTTGTATTGTATACTATTGGGACTGTGTATGCATTTTGTGTAGTTTTACTGGATATTGTGTTTTGTGCGTTTTAAAAGCCCAGCTAGGGGCTGGCATTGCGAATTTTTTCTATGTGATCACAATCTTGCTCACTCCAGCACTATTTTGATAACTTTGTTTTTTCTCTCTGCCCAATGTGTCACCCCTCCCCTCCCCCTCTTTACCCCCCACTGTATGAGGCGCCTTGTATGGCTGCCGCGTCATTAGGGAGCGCTTAGAAACGAGCGCACCTTAGTGATAAGTAAAATTCCTTGTATGTGTAAGCATACTTGGCAATAAAGTTGATTCTGATTCTGAATTAGCCTAGGCTGCAAATGCTTTGGTCTGTAGCAATAATCTATGCTGCATACTTGCCCCTATACAAATAAACAGTAAATAAATAAAAGAGTGCTGGTACTAGATTGGCCTGCTGCAGTCCAGACCTGTCTCCCATTAGAAAGGTGTGGTGCATTATGAGGCACAAAAATACAACAATGGAGACTGCAGACTTTTGAGCAACTGAAGTAGTACATCAAACAAGAATCAGAAAGAATTCCACCTACAAAGCTTCAACAAATAGTGCCCTCAGTTCCTAAATGCTTATTGAGCATTGTTAAAATGAAAGGTGATGTAACACAGTGGTAAACATGCCCCTGTCCCAGCTTTGTTGAAATGTGTTGCAGGCATCAAATTCAAAATGAGTGAATATTTGCAAGAAAACAATAAAGTTTATCAGTTTGAACATTAAATATACTGTCTTTGTAGTGTATTCAATTGAATATAGGTTGAAAAGGATTTTTAAACCACTGTATTTTGTTTTTATTTATGTTTTACACAACGTCCCAACTTCACTGGAACTGGGGTTGTAGTCCTTTCTGTTTTTCTATAAAAACACAGTTGTTGCAGGCAGTACAGGCCCATTCAGGCTATGGGGAGCACGACATTCAACCGGTCAAAGGTTGATGTACTAAAATATTTTTTGAAAATATTATTTTTAAGGTAAGAATCTTACATAGTGTTGCTTTAATACAATACTTATAGAAAGTGAAACATTACTGGCATAACTGGCTCAGGAGGTAAAGCAGGTTGTCCAACAATTAGAGGGTTGGCGGTTTGAATCCCGCTCTCCCCAGCCATCCTGCCATTGTGTCCCTGGGCAAGACACTTTACCCACCTTGCCTCCAATGTCCATGACATTGGGTATAAATGGTTGGTGTGGATTGGTAGCCACGTTTCGGTCGCTCTGCCCCATGGCAGCTGTGGCTACAGTAATAGCTTACCACTACCATTGTCTGTGGAGTGAATGAATAATGTGTCCATTGTAAAGTGTCTTTGAGTGTCATGAAAAGCACTATATACTGTAAATCTGATTTATTATTATGGGAATTGCCATTTCAATTATGCCTTGTTGCTGATTACTAAAGCAAAGAAAATACAAACTGTTTAAGACTGCAGTCAGTAATCCCCAATAAGGTCAGTAATGAAAGCAAAAGATCTACAAGTTGATTTTTTTTAAATGACTGCCTCCTTGTGTATCGTCTGATGTTTTGCACAGCAAAATAACAGTAAAAGGTATCTCATCAGATCCCAATTACAAAAATCCTCAGGGTAACGTCATATGTTTTGATTCAGTGACATGCTGATGGTTTTAACAGGAGGATTCTGAGGTTGTGAGTTAACTCTCTTAACAATGATCAAACACAAACTCACTCCCGTTGTATAAAACATTCAACCACAGTAGAGAAACCTTCAGAAAAGTCAAGTTTCCCTTTTGACCAAAGAACGCTTCTGTCAAGCTGTTGTTCGTGAATCCATTTGAACTTTGGGACAGCCAAACCCTGAGCTGACACAGCCACACGGTGTACACAGACATACAGACCACAACACAGGTTTACTGTGTATGTAGGCCATAACCTGGGCATGTGGGAGAATTTTTTATTGTGTATTATTCTTTCCAGATGAGGTGGGTGGCAAGTCAGCGAGGAGTAAAGGACTGGCAACCTCAGCCTCAAAAATACACATACAGTGGATATAAAAAGTCTACACACCCCTGTTCAAATTCCAGGTTTTTGTGAGGTAAAAAAATGAGACCAAGATAAATCATTTCAAAACTTTTTCCACCATTAATGTGACCTATAACCTGTACAATCCAAATGAAAAACAAACTGAAATCTTTTAAGTGGAAAAATAAAAAAAAAACTTACAATAACGTTTGCATAAATATGCACACCCTGTTATAACTGGAAATGTGGCTGTGTTCAGAATTAACCAATCACATTCAAACTCATGTTAATGGGAATCAGCACATACCTGCCATTGTTTAAAGTGCCTCTGATAAACCCCAAATAAAGTTCAGCTGTTATAGTAGGTTTATCCTGACATTTTTGTAGTTACATCTTACAGCACAAGCCATGGTCCGCAGAGAGCTTCCAAAGCATCAGAGGGCTCTTATTGTTCAAAGGTATCAGTCAGGAGAAGGGTACAAAAGAATTTCCAAGGCATTAAATATACCATGGAACACAGTAAAGACAGTCATCATCAAGTGGAGAAAATATGGCACAACAGTGACATTACCAAGAAATGGACATCACTCCAAAACTGATGAAAAGACGAGAAGAAAACTGGTCGACAACAACACTGAAGGAGCTGCAGGAGTTTCTGGAAAGTACTGGCTGTTTAGTACATGTCACAACAATCTCCCATCTAGGGTGGCAAGATGGAAGCCTTGACGGAGGCCACAATTCCAAACGGTATATTTGGCGCAAACACAACATTGCTCATTACCAAAAGAACACCATACCTACAGTGAAGCACGGTGGTGGCACCATCATGCTTTGGGGCTGCTTTTCTTCAGCTGGAACTGGGGCTTTATTCAAGGTGGAGGGAATTGTGAACAGCTCCAGTCAATTGTTGGTACAAAACCTTCAGGCTTCTACTAGAAAGCTGAAGATGAAGAGGAACTTCATCTTTCAGCATGACAATGACCCAAAGCACACATCCAAATCAACAAAAGAATGGCTTCACCAGAAGAAGATTAAGATTTTGGAATGGCCCAGCCAGAGTCCAGACCTGAATCTGACATGATTCGAGACCCAGGAAGCAGACACAGACTCAGAAATAAACTCAATTATCCTTTATTGTGCAGTGTATGTGAGAATGTGTGCATGTGTACGTGAATGTAGCAGCCGGGGCAAGCAGAGCACCGTACAGACTGGCAACCCTATGGAAGAGCAAAGACAAGGGGGGTTAGTGGCAACAGTCAGGAGAGGATGTACGGTTATATTCCAGTCTTACCGTAAGCGAGTTGGTGAGTTGCTCAGGTGAGGTCCCGAAGGCGCCGGCCAGAGAGACAATGTCTTCGACCCCTGTGGCAGAGGGAATGAGAGGTGAACTTGGTGCAGTGTCGGGTGTGCTTGGTCCGCCGCCAGGAGGAGGAAGTCCGCTGCCATGGATTTCCACCTGTGCACAGGGGAGCTGAGCGTAGGGAGGTAACGAGGAAGAAGTAGACTTACTTGGCGTTGGGGAGCTGGAACTCCCAGGAAGATGACAAGGTAAAGGAAGAATCATAGGAGCTGGAACTCCAGACAAAGCAGTGCAGAGGTCTTAGCCAGACCAGGGAGTAGACAACTCCATGTAGGCCAGAGGGCAGCACGGCTTAAGTAGGCAGACTGATTGAGAAGAGCAGGTGTGCGTGCAGCTGTGGAGGAATTAGGCAACAGGCAGGCAGATCGGATCACCACAGTACTCCCCTCCCACGTGACGCCTCTCGGCGACCGATCTAACCTACCCGGGTGCGTCCGGTGGAAGTCCCTGATGAGCTGAGGATCCAACACGAAGGAGGGACGCAACCAGGACCTCCACTCAGGACCGTAACCCTCCCAGTCCACCAGGTACTGGAGGCCATGACCCCAGCGACGGACGTCCAGAGTGGTGTTGACCTTCCACGCAGGGTCGCCATCGATCACAACCGGTGGAGGTGGCGTCTTGGGAGGGGGGCACAGAGGGCTGGAGCAGAACGGCTTCACCTGGGAGACGTGAAACGTGGGACAGATGCGGAGGGAGGGGGGGAGAGCTGGGCGCACAGCCACAGGATTTACAATATGTGTAATAGCAAATGGACCAATGAAGCGCTGAGAGAGCTTTCTAGACTTGGCCTTGAGGTTGATATTTTTAGTAGAAAGTCATACCTGTTGCCCAACCCAGTAGGGTGGAGCCAAGGTCCTGCGGCGGTTGGTGATGGTGGAGTTGCGATCTGCCGTGCGCCGCAGCACGACCCGGGTAGCCTTCCAGAACCGACGGCAGCGCCTCAGGTGAGCACTCACTGAAGGCACGGCATTGTCTCCCTCCTCCTCGGGAAACAGTGGTGGGGGGGTTGTAGCCCAATGAAGCCTCAAATGGAGACATGCCTATGGCGGATGAAACAGTGGTGTTGTGAGCGTATTCAACCCATGACAGGTATGCGCTCCAGGACGCTGGGTTGGCAGTGGTGATGCACCGTAGCGCTGCCTCCAGCTCCTGATTGGCATGCTCACATTGGCTGTTGCTCTGTGGGTGATATCCCGACGACAGGCTCACCGTAGCCCTAATGGCATTGCAAAAGGCTTTCCATACCTGCGAGACGAACTGGGGCCCCCGGTTGGACATGATGTCAAGAGGAATACTGTGAAGCCTCACCACATGGAGGACAAGCAGATCCGCAGTCTCCTTTGCCGTGGGTAGACCCTGCAGGGGAACGAAGTGGGCTGCCTTGGAGAACCTGTCCACTATGGTGAGGATGACGGCGTTGTTGGCAGAGGATGGGAGTCTGGTGACAAAATCCAGGGCCATGTGGGACCAGGGCCTGCCAGGGATAGGAAGAGGATGAAGCAGGCCAGCCGGAGGAGAGGAGGATGTCTTGCCGGTGGCACACTGGGGACAGGCGCAGATATACTCCCTGACATCATTCCGGAGCGATGGCCACCAAAAGGTCCTCTGTAGTAGAGTCACCGTGCGTGCCATCCCTGGATGGGACAAGAGCTTGGAGGAGTGGGCCCAATTTATCACTTCGCCCGACAGCAGAAGGCACATACAAGCAGACAGCAGAAGGCACATACAATTTCCCTGCCTGCCCCCGCCCGGGTCCGCCTCAGTCTCCTGCGCTCTCAGAACCTTCTCCTTAATACCCCAGGAGAGGGCGCCAATGATACACGATGGGGGAATGATGGGGTGAGCTGGTACCTCTGCAGCATCCGAGATGAATTGCCTAGACAGAGCGTCAGGCTTGGTGTTCTTGGACCCCGGGCGGTAGGTGATGGTAAAGTCGAACCGGCCAAAAAACAGGGACCAGCGGGCCTGGTGCACATTCAGTTGCTTCGCCATCCTGAGGTATTCCGAGATCTTATGATCGGTCCAGACGATGAATGGCTGAGAGGCCCCCTCCAGCCGATGGCGTCACTCCTTCAGTGCCAGCTTCACCGCCAGGAGCTCCCTGTCCCCAATGTCATAGTTCCTCTCTGCTGAGGAGAGACGGCAGGAGAAGAACGCACAGGGCCGAATCCTGTCGTCCACCGGAAAGCGTTGAGACAGCACAGCTCCTACGCCAGAGTCCGACGCGTCTTCTTCCACCAAACACTGTAGAGTGGGGTCCACCTGTGCCAGAATAGGAGGAGAGGAGAATAATGACTTTAGTGCCAAAAAGTCAGCCTCAGCCTCCTCCGTCCACCGGAAGGGCACCTTGGAGGAGGTGAGGCGAGTGAGAGGAAGCGCAGCGAGGCTGTAATTCTTTATGAAGCGGCGGTAGAAGTTGGCGAATCCCAGAAACTGCTGTAATTGTTTCCAGGAGGATGGAGTTGGCCACTCTACCGCCGCTTTTACCTTGGCTGGGTCCGCGATGACTTCATTGTGTATTGAATGTACGGCAGGTATGTGCTCCAGGACGCTGGGTTGGCGGTGGTGATGCACCGTAGCACTGCCTCCAGCTCCTGATTGGCACGCTCACATTGGCCGTTGCTCTGTGGGTGATATCCCGACGACAAGCTCACCGTAGCCCCAATGACATTGCAAAAGGCTTTCCATACCTGCGAGACAAACTGAGGTCCCCGGTCGGACACGATGTCAAGAGGAATACCGTGAAGCCTCACTACATGGAGGACAAGCAGATCCGCAGTCTCCTTTGCCGTGGGCAGACCCTGCAGGGAAATGAAGTGAGCTGCCTTGGAGAACCTGTCCACTATGGTGAGGATGACGGTGTTGTTGGCAGAGGATGGGAGTCCGGTGACAAAATCCAGGGCCACGTGGGACCAGGGCCTGCCGGGGATAGGAAGAGGATGAAGCAGGCCAGCCAGAGGAGAGGAGGACGTCTTGCCGGTGGCACACTGGGGACAGGCACGGATATACTTCCCGACATCACTCCGGAGCGATGGCCACCAAAAGGTCCTCTGTAGTAGAGTCACCATGCGTGCCACCCCTGGATGGCACAAGAGCTTGGAGGAGTGGGCCCAATTTATCACTTCGCCCCGGACGGCAGAAGGCACATACAACTTCCCTGCTGGCCCCTGCCCGGGTCCGCCTCAGTCTCCTGCGCTCTCAGAACCTTTTCCTTAATACCCCATGAGAGGGCGCCAATGATACACGATGGGGGAATGATGGGGTGAGCTGGGACCTCCACAGCATCCGAGTCGAACTGCCTAGACAGAGCGTCAGGCATGGTGTTCTTGGACCACGGGCGGTAGGTGATGGTAAAGTCGAACCGGCCAAAAAACAGGGACCAGCGGGCCTGGCGCACATTCAGTTGCTTCGCCATCCTGAGGTATTCCAAGTTCCTACGATCGGTCCAGACGATGAATGGCTGAGAGGCCCCCTCCAGCCAATGGCGCCACTCCTCCAGTGCCAGCTTCATCGCCAGGAGCTCCCTGTCCCCGATGTCACAATGTCATAGTTTCTCTCCACCGGGGAGAGACGGCAGGAGAAGGACACGCAGGGCCGAATCTTGTCGTCCACCGGAGAGCGTTGACACAGCACAGCTCCTACGCCAGAGTCCGAGGTATCTACTTCCACTAAGCACTGTAGAGCGGGGTCCACCTGTGCCAGAATTGGAGTAGAATAATGACTTTAGTGCCAAAAAGGCAGCCTCAGCCTCCTCCATCCACCAGAAGGGCACCTTGGAGTAGGTGAGGCAAGTGAGAGGAAGGGCAGTGAGGCTGTAATTCTTTATGAAGCGGCGGTAGAAGTTGGCGAATCGCAGAAACTGCTGTAATTGTTTCCGGGAGGAAGGAGTCGGCCACTCTACCACCGTTTTTACCTTGGCTGGGTCCACGATGACTTCATTGTGCGAGATGACAAAGCCCAGGATTGATGTGGACGGAATGTGGAACTCGCACTTCTCTGCCTTCACGAACTGCTTGTTTTCCAACAGCCGCTGCAACACTCGCCTGACATGCACCTGATGTTCATCGAGGGACTGAGAAAAAAATCAGGATACCATCAAGGTAGACAAAGACGAACGAGCCCAGAAAGTTCAACACATCGTTAACGAGCCGCAGGAACACAGCGGGAGCGTTGGTCAGCCCAAATGGCATGACGAGGTACTCAAAATGGCCATTGGGGATTCGAAACCTCGTCTTCCATTCATCTCCCTCTCGGATTCGTACCAGGTGTTAGGCGTTGCGGAGGTCTAGCTTAGTGAAACAGGAGGCCCCCTGGAGGGAGTCAGATGCCGTGTTGATGAGCAGGAGTGTGTATTTGTCCTTGATGGTGATGTTGTTGAGTTCCCAGAGGTCAATGCACGGTCTCAGTGAGTCGTCCTTTTTGCCCACGAAGAAAAATCCCGCCCCCACAGCCGAGGACGAAGGACGAATTATGCCAGAACTCA
Source organism: Pholidichthys leucotaenia (assembly GCA_020510985.1). Lineage (NCBI taxonomy): Eukaryota > Metazoa > Chordata > Actinopteri > Cichliformes > Pholidichthyidae > Pholidichthys > Pholidichthys leucotaenia. Next base: position 399,353,416 of record CM035836.1, read on the forward strand.
GGGACTCCTTGATGTAGGGCTCCATGGCCTCCTGCTCCGGGACTGACAGGCTGCACAGCCGACTAGATGGTAGCGGTGCCCCGGGCTGGAGGTTAATGGCACAATCCTTGGGACTTACTAAACACTGCCCCCAGATTGTGGTATTCCAGAGGAACCCTGGACAGGTCAGGCAGGGGGGTGTCAGGGATACTGAGAGGCACAGAGGGTAAGCATGCAGCGGACTGGAGACAAGCACTAAGACAAAACAAGCTCCATGAGATGAGGTTCCGAGAGCACCAGTCGATGGAGGCGTTGTGCAACTGGAGCCAGGGATATCCAAAAATGACCAGGGAGGTAGAGACCGGAAGCACAACCAACCTGAGCTGCTCACGGTGATTTCCAGACACTATGACAGAGACCGGGGCAGTTTGCTTTGACACCAAAGCCAGTGGAGCCTTGGACAGAGCAATGAGCTTAAGTGGTGTCTTTAACTGGTGACAAGTGAGCCCCAGTCGGGTTGCCAGTTCTTCTGAGATTAAGCTCTGCTCGGCCCCTGAATCAATAAGTGCATGTGTAGAGATTTCCATGTGATTATGAACAAAAAGAATGAGTAACAGGAACTCAGTGAGGGGATTGCTCTGGAGTGAGTCTTTGAGTCCCCCTACTGCGACAAACGGACTCCCTCTTTTGGCCGGATGGGACAAGTAGCTAACTCATGTTCCTCGTTGCCACAATATGGACATAAACCCAACTCCCGGCGGCGCGGTTTCTCCGCCAGCGGCAACTTGGACTGACCCACTACCATCGGCTCAGGAGAGTCTAATGTACCAGAGGGTGGCAGGGCCAGACAGTCAGTGGGCCATTTAAGCTTCCCTCATCTTTCAACTTTACCCATGTAGTGTAAGTTTGATGTGAAAATAGTTTTACTGAGAGTTTTACCTTGCTCATGCCCTCGCTTTATTTCTGATTATTTCTTATATTTTCTCAGTTCTGTGTTATTATTTGACTGTACGGTTGGTTATGTGTTTTGAGTGTGTCTGTTGTAGTTTCTGTTTTCATTGTATTACGATCTGCCTGTTGACATGAGCCCTCACCCGTTCCTTCAAGTTACCGGTTGCCATTTCCTGTGTGAGCTTTTATTTTGTTGACATCCTGTGTTAGCTTGGTTCGCGGTCTTGCTCACCTGTCACCTGGTTTCCATTACTCCTCGCTCTGGTGATCCACACCTGTAATCACTTGTTATCATTGATATCATGCCCTGCTTGCAATATTTAAGAACAGCTGCTTTGTTCACTCTTCGCTGCAGTCTTCTAGTATCCAGACGTAAGATGTCCTAATCTCTTTACATCCTCTGTGTTATCGTGTCAGTCAACCTCTAGCCTTATAGTTTTGTTTGTGCACCTTGTACTTTACATTTGCAATAAATTTCACAACTCACAGTCCAGTGCCTGGGTCTCCTTCCTGCCCCGAGGGGCAATTCATGGCACAGGTTAGTTTAAATAAATAGAGGAAAGTTGCAAAATCATCTCATAATCTCTGGTTTAAGTCTAAACATAAACATTTCCTCACAACCAACACCCCATCCTTCTCGCCTGCACTTAAACCATATATATAATTTACAGGTCTGTCATTTCTGTCTGCTGAATCATAATACTAGAGCTAAGGTGTCCTGCTGCTAACCATAGTTGTAAGTTGAATTAATTATTGAGATATACCATAAATAAACTCAGAAAAGTTCATTCCATTTGCATAAGCCACAAACTGAGCTATTCTCTAACATCTGTAGAAAACACCTGTAGAAAAACCATATTTGGAAATATTCATCAGATAAAATATTGAATTGCTGGTAAAACAACCACAAGTAATTTTTAGCCATTAGCAGTGCATGAATCATTTTTATAACAATAAAAAATCATGTCCGATGTGAGGAAAAGTTTTCTTATTTTTTTTTAACAAATAGAAGCAATATTTTAGACTGCTGAGTGGACAAAACCAGAAAAAGACAGAAATTGGATTGATTGAGAAAATGTTTGGTAGATTAAACAATTACCAAATGTGTTAATCCAAAGAGGTTTTATAAGAAGGAGGTCCCTTCTGCTATGTGCACTGGGTGTGGGGAAAACGTGACACTCATGCAAGGTGTCAGATACCCTGATTTACTGATTTGCCAAAAAACAAGCCTCCTTGGGCACAATGGAGAAATTCCAGCTTCCACTCCCGAACAAGTTTAGAAAATGCAAAATTCACTGTCCAACATATGTGTTATGGCTGCAACTGCTCTACTGCACAGAAGAGGCGAGGTGACTTAGAACACAGCTTTATTTAACTCACTGATAATGACAGCCACTGACAGATCACCAGCTAAGCTCAGGTGAGATAAGAGGCTGTAAGACAGCCGATCTTGGCCTTACATAGGGCGGCCCGGTGACGTCACTGGAGGTGAGCGTCACCGCCCAGCACTTCACAATAAAAGAACTATATGACACTATATAACATTTACGCCCCTTTAAAAGTCCACAACCACTCACTCAATTAAGACCCTCCCCAATTTGGGACCTGAAACACGCACTAACAAACAAAAACTAATATTTCCAAATGGCCTAACACACACACACACACACACACACACACACACACACACACACACACACACACACACACACACCTAAAATAGGGTGGATGGGTGGACTGCCATCCTGCCCACACAGCAAGGTGGATTATTCTGCCACCTGCTAAAGTAGGTCAAAATCCATTGATAACTAAATTGTACGCCATGCTCCTAAACTAGAACAAAAAAAAAAAAAAAATCCCTTGTGTAACATTTTTTTAAACAACAACAATAGCAACAACAACACCAGAACTTCATCATATACTATTTACAACCCAAGTCCTCAAGTGAAAAAGACATAACTGGCATGGGGGCCCAGGGCACCCTCTCAGCAGATGCGCCCCTGGAAACAGCCGGTCTTCGCGATGATGGCTGGCCCTCCAGATGCTGAAGCCACTCCTACTCATGCTTGGCCTTGTCCCACATTCAGCCTCATTTCCCGGAGCCTCCTCCTGGACACGCCGAAGCCGGTTCACATGCCACACCGAGCTGTCAGACAGTCTGAGTTGTGCTGCGTCCAGTTTGGCCGCTATGCACAGACACTCCTGACACTCCTGAGGTTGTTGTCTGGCCCATGTTCGCTGCGGGTGCTCCTCACCTTGAACCCGGACCCAATCCAGGACCTTCAACAGGGCCCAGCTCGGCTTGAGGCATTGTTGTCGAGCACGCCGATCCCTCATACTCATCAGTCTTGTCCCAACCTCTTCTATTGTTGGTGTAACGTGTGCATCGTAGCTGCAGACCCTCCATCCCATTGCAGCCAAACTTCGGAGGCATCTAGGGCTAACCCATTGGTCTCACTCGCTGGCACAGGCGCCTCGCTGTCACGCTCGGTACTCCCCTCAACCGTTTCCCGAGCGCTGGCACTGAGACCCTCCTACACTGGCCCTGAGCAAAATCGGTCCCGCTTGACCACCATGGTGTCCGGTAGTTCTTCATCCCACACCATAGCTTCCTCAGTCGCCGGAATAGGGGGGGTTCCACTGGCCACAGCCTGACCACTCTTCCCCAGCATCGTCTTTGATGACGAAACCCAGTCCGTAAAATAAATCACAGTCCATGATGTTATTGCCCCGTGCTGTCAAGTGGAATGTGAAGTCGAGCACCGTCGCAGACTTGTACCAAACAGTCAGCTCCAAAGGCCCGACCGTATCTAGCCTTCCACCTCCATAATCGTACAACAGCGCTTGGGTGCCTCTAACCCTGTGGTGGGGAAAAAACCTCTTCACCGTGGCCCAATTCAGCAATGAACCCTCCGCTCCCGTGTCGATCAACAGTGGCACCTCCATGTTGTCCAGCCTCACTGTGCAAAATGTGTACCTGCTCATGTCGGGGGACACCGTGTGGATGGTTGTCTGAGGTGGGCGAAGCGATTTCTTCCGTGGGCTCTCCTGTTTAAATTCACGGCACATCCTGGCAAAATGGTCCAAGCGGCCGACCCCCGGCTAGTAGTGTTGGTTTCTGTTTCCTCGGCATTCAAGCTATCTTCGCTGTCCAGGTCTGTGGTATTTGCTGCGACGAGAGGCTCTAATGGCTACTGTGACTGGCGCCCGGTTTGCTGTAGAGCAAGCTTGTCCGCGGCTTCCACTTGGAGAGCAAGCTTGATGGCTCTGGCTAACGTGAGATCACTTGGCGCCGTAAGTACCCTAGCCCGCAATGTGGCGCTGTAAGTGTGTTCCGTCAGTTGGTCACGGATCATTTCTTCTTCCAGAGCTCCAAAACGGCACTCGCTAACCAGCTGCCTCAAGTCAATGACAAACTATAGGATGGATTCACCTACACGTTGATGTCGATGCTGAAAATGGATCCTCCGGACCGTCACATTATCCGGGGTGTGGAAATGGCTAGCTAGCAGCTCCGCTACCTCTTCGTAGGTGTCTGCAGCACTGAGCGTTCAGAGGATTCGCTGGCCCTCTATGCCCAAATTGTGCAACAGGAGCGCCCGGGCCCTTAGCTTGTCGAGTTCCCCGAGACCCAGCGCGCCAACGTAGTTCTGGAAAGCTTCAAATCACCTAGGCCAGGGCACTGGCGGGTTCCCAGGCACCTTGAGAAATGGGCGAATAGGAGCAATGCATGCCTCCATGGTTTAATCCAACATCGCCAATGTTATGTCTGCAATTGCCCTGCTGCACAGAAGAGGCGAGGTGACTTAGAACACAGCTTTATTTAACTCACTGATAATGACAGCCACTGACAAATCACCGGCTAAGCTCAGGACAAGAGGCCGTAAGATAGCCGACCTCGGCCTTACATAGGACAGCCCGGTGACGTCACCGGAGGTGAGCGTCACCACCCAGCACTTCACAGTAAAAGAACTATATATATGATACTATATAACAATATGAATGAAAAATCTCAGCATAACCAAAAGTAGAAAAGCACTCGGAGACCGCAGACCTCCGCCAAGCGCCACAGTTCCCCCCATACAGTGTTTGTGCGTACGTTTTCAGATTCCTTGACCATGAAAACATATGACTAGCAATTGGATTGACAATGATAGGATTAGTGGTTCAGTAGTTATTCACGAAAATGGCATTTTGCGTAATGGCGGTTTTCTTGTGGACGGTGATCCGGATCACCACCAAAATCTAATCATCTGTAGGATACCCCATTTCTGACAATCTGTGAAAATTTCATGAAAATCCGTCCATAACTTTTTGAGTTATCTTGCTAACAAACAAACAGACAGACAGACAAACAAACAGACAGACAAACCAACGCCGATGAAAACATAACCTCCTTGGCGGAGGTAATTAACCGTACAGAATGTTACTATTTAATTACTATTAGAGAATTTTTCTGTTTTGCATTGTCTGTCCTGAACCTTCCAATACACAAAATATTTGAGAGTTGAACATTTCAAATATCTACATGTGCTCCATCTCTCTCCCCATCTGATACTCATCTCTGCATAACTGAACTGGACAGTCCAAAAAAATAAAAATAAAGGAAAGCTCTGCTCTATCGCCACAGCTTCATCATGTCCAGGCAGCTTTGCTCTGGCTTATGTACAAAAAGTTGCAGCAAAGATCCTGTTCTAAGGTAAGCTGCTGGACTGCAGAGACACTGAAACACAGGGGGATCTAACAGGGTGAAACAAAGGTACATAGTGGGGGTAACCGTACTGCATCCTGTCTTTTTCCAAAAACCTTCTAATGCTAAAATCAGTTTAAGCACCCTGATTTATAAACCCTCCTTTAATTTGTTAACTGTAGCTTACCTGAGCAGAGCTCTCCTTTGTAGCGCAGGCAGTTGAAGTCGTCACACTCGCACAGTTTTCCCCAGACTTTTCCAAAGTCGCTGCTGTGGCACACACACTGACCACAAACACAGTCCCCCCGGCCGCTGCAGATGGTGGACTGGGGTCCTCCTGGCCCCGCGGGTCCGTTGCAGTGGTCCTGTGATGTGGGGTTGTAGTCTCCCTCGGCACACTCACAGTGTGGCCCTAAGCGACCCGGGTGGCACAGGCAGATGCCACACTCGAAAGTGCCATTGCCGTGGCTGCATTTGGGGCTGTTTGGCTGGGCTTTGTTCTGACACTTGCAGTCACACTCAAAGGTGACAGTGATGTTGAGGGAGTCCTTGAAGCCCACAGGCTTGATAATAAAGGTTTTCTTCTTTTGTTTGGGGCAACCACGAGCACGAGCCTCCACACTGAAGGATACCTGGGTGTAAGGAGGGAAATTTAAAACATGTTTGTTGGTCTGTCTTCTTACACAGTTGAACATCTACATTTAATTTCTTGAGCGTTCATTCAGCACGCCACCCATCTCTGGTAAATTTCCAAAACTGGCCAGTTACTACATCTGGATAGACAACCATATAAGGGAATAATGAGAGGAGTTGAAGCAGAAAGAAAGAATTATGTGGAGGCCAGAAACTGTCACCTGGAGTGAAGAAAAAATACCAGAGAAAAATGTAAAAAGTAACAAAGGAAGCTATTCAGACAATCTGGATGAATAGAGTGGGGGGAAAAAAACAACAAAAGAAATTGTGGAACTAACTTATTTTTCCCATAGACTGTTCATCAACATCATGAGTTAAAAAGGGAAATACAGCTGACAGATAGATAAGGGACAAAGGGGAAATGCAAACATACCAAAAAGAGTGATAAATAGTTTATGCAATCAAGATGTGATTATGACCAACAGCGTTCTTTAGAGAGAGAGCGAGCAAAAAAAACTTTAAAAGTAAGAAAAGTTAAATGTTTTTCAATACAGAGCCCATTTAAGATTCCATATTTTTAGAACACATTTACAAATTCACCCACTTAACAATGAAGGATTTGTAATTTTCTTGTGGGAAAATTGGGAAACATTATGGCAGAGCTGTGTGCAACTACTGAGGAGTGAGGATATGAAGTTTAAAACATGAACTCTGAAGATCTGAATTTCACGTGGAATGAAAGAACGTAACTGTCATGTTAAAGTGCGCTTGGCACCCAGGCCACCAACATCTGTCCACCTGTGTGAACGCAGCATCCATGCGCTAACACCTAAAAAGCAAACATTTGAACAAAAAAGGCTTGACCAAACGGGCTCGAAATAAGTTTCAACAGGTAGATAAAAGAGATAAAGCATAAAGCTAGCACTGCACACTTCAATTTGTTATACAAGAAATTCATAGCTGCTGCGAAACAGCTATTTTTAAATAGTACGCAGTTTGCTTAAAAAAAAAAAAAAAACTTAAAAATGAACATTGGGCCTCATGCACCCCTCCATGGATCGCCACCTTATCGTGGTGGAAGGGTTTGTGTGTCCGAATGATCCCAGGAGCTATGTTGTCGGGGGCAACTTGCCCCTGGTACGGTCTCCCAAGACAAATTGGTCCTGGGTGAAGGGCCAGACCAAAAGCAGTCCAGTAGATTCCCATGAAAAGGTAACAGCAAGGACCGAGTGTAACCAAAGGAGCCACATGGGTCCACCCTTCAGTGGGCTCACCACCTACAGGAGGGATCATGGGGATTGTGGTGCTGTGCGAACCGGGTGGCAGCCTGGACTTCTCTGCTTAGACTACTGCCCCCGCAACCTTGACCCCCGGATAAACGGTAGAAGATGGATGGATGGGCCTCATGTGACAACCATGTGTACAAACAGATGTGTTACTAAAGGTGACATTCAATCAATTTAAGTATACCTGTGAGATTCACTGATCTTTCAGTATTTCAAAATTTTATACAGGTGCTAACAAAATTTGCAAGTGGTTGAGACCAGCTGTAAGAGTTGTGTGAAAACAGTTTGCAGTAGGTGACGTCGATATAAAGTACCAACTATGTTCGATGTATTGATACATTTGTCTATGTGAAATACATAAAATGCCTATATTGTGCCTATTGAATATAATTTGTCATGTTAATGTAATTTAAGAGTTTGACTTCTCTCTCAGTCTCCTGCACTCACAGCAGCGCTGCTACTGCCGTTCACTTCCCCGCCCAACCAGAAAACAACCTCCAGGACACATTTTTGAAACTGGAGCTGAGGGAAACAGACTTTTTTCTTTAGAAAATTCCTTTTGCACTTTCACGCTTTCGAGTATTTAATGTTTTAAGTGCTTTCTGACACTGACTTGCGAGGCAGCAGTCGAGCTGTCCAATGTGTCCGCCACCCCAACACCCTAAACTACTCCTCACACAGAATGTCTCACTTGCTCCTGTTTCAGGTGAGAGACTGTAGCGAATGCAGGGAGCAGAGAGAAACCGCCCAGCCGATAGAATCAAAGCGGGACCTTCTCTAAGCACACAAAACGGAGAGCCAGATAAACATTACCAACTACCACAGCATGTTTGCAGTGCCATCTGCACTGTGCAGATATGTAAATCATTCTCACTTCATGAGAAAACTTTCAAAATAAGAGCTCCCCTCCAGTCTTGTTAAACCTCAAAATAAGAGTGAGCAGCTTGCCAAATGAAGGACTGATTGAATATAAACACATAAAAAAAAGAAAAATTAGTGACAAATTATACTTCTACCACTTATTAGACCACTAAGTATGTGTGAATAAACAAAAATATTTCTATGTGGACAAACTTGATTACTTAATCATGTGACTGTTGTTACTCAAGGGACAAAAATACGTACTTTCATCAGTTACATACGGTTGTGAAGAACTTTCTCTGAGGTGGTCTTTCATTATATTCTATTATGCAGCTATTTCATGAGTGTAATTCAACTCTGTCTCTCTAGTGTGTGTGTTATTTGACATGATTTTATACTTTGAATCATTCATTCATCTTCAACCGCTTAATCCTTTTTGGGTCGCAGTGGGGGCTGGAGCCTATCCCAGTGTTTTTGGGTGAGAGGCAGGGCACACCCTGGACAGATCATATGTCCATTGTAGGCCCAACACAGAGAGATAGACAATCATTCACTCTCACATTCATACCTTAGGACAGTTTATCCCCAGCTGATGCTAATTAACCTCATGTGCATGTCTTTCGACTGTGGGAGGAAACAAGAGTACTTGACGAAAACCCACCCAGACACGGGGACAGAACATGGAAACTCCACACAGAAGGGTCACTGCTGGTCAGGGGTGGGCTCGAACCCACAACCTTCTTACTGTGCTGCCACAGTGCTAACCACTGTGCCACTGAACTGCTTTTATACTTTGATTCAAGTTTATATGGCATGCTAATCAGTTTAATTGGATAATGATGCCATTATGTAACGGATATGGTAGTGTTAATGCATCACTGTGAATCTCATAAAAGTGCACTCACTTACACACTGGTAAAATTCATAATTTTTATGTATGCTGTTTATGCAGTTTTGTAGGACATACAAGAGTTTGTTAAATCTGGAGTGACTTGCTTGTACTAGCACAGCTCACTAATGATGTACAACAGATTTATTCATACTGACACATGTTCTTCCAGGAGACTTACTGTGTGACATTTTTTAAGTCTCTTATGAAAAACAAGTTTAATGTAATATGCCCAAGAACTAACCGTGTCGCCTATTTTGAGCCCAGAGCAGGATTTCAGGCCTGGGATGACCTCTCCATTCAGGCAGGTGGCATTGAAAGAGAGAGACAACTCCTCTGGGACACCCAGGAGCTCCAGCTCCACCTTGGATCGGATTTTCTGAACAAAAGAAAACAGCAGAAAACACATACATACCAAACGTGAGCTCAGAACTACTTATAAGTAACATACTTTAGAGAGGTAGGAAGAAACAAATTACATTTATTCAAGTACTACCTGTACTGCAGTCACCAAAAACTGATAATCTTATATTTGTATGCATGTGGAGAGTGCAAATAAAAAGATTCACACTAGGAAGTCTTTTCATTCCTTCAGCTTCACAAAGACATCAGTGTACAGAAAGCAGATCTGATCCACACAGCAACCTACTCAGTCTGGCACAGTGGCACGGGAGCACACAGCATAAATACAAAATGAAACACTTGGAAAACACTGCTTGCACACAGTGTGAGAAAATAAAAACAGTCTACAGAGGTGAACACATCTGAACCAAAATGCACTGCAACAGTGATCATATGTTAAGTTAATACCTAAGTGAAGAAACAAAGAGAACAACTTGCTAAAAATTCCAGTACATGCACTCAAGTAACTTTGTGACAAAGTTATTTCAGTACATGTAATGGATTTTTTCTGGACTTCACTTATGTTTTACTGTAGGATCCGTTTCACTCCTTACATGGGAGTCCCTGCAGGAGGGACTCCCATGGTCCCTCCTGCAGGTGGTGAGCTCACTGGAGTAACTCCTTCGGGCTGAGCCCGGCCGGGTCCCATGGATGGAAACCCAGCCACCAGGCGCTAGCCATCGAGCCCCTCCCCCAGGCCTGGCTCCAGGGTGGTGCCCCAGTAAACCCATACCGGGCAGGGTACACTGAATCCTTGTTCTAGCATTCATCATGATTTTCATGATTGATGTTCATACTTTATATGGACAGGATTCCAAGGCACAGCCAGGGATCGGAGGATGTCATGCTTGGTGACCACAGGATCTCATCTCTGTTGTTTGCAGATGATGTTGTCCTGTTGGCCCCAGCAAGGACCTACAGGTCTTACTGGGATGGTTTGCCGCTGAGTGTGAAGTGGCTGGGATGAGAATCAGCACCTCCAAGTCCGAGTCCATGGTCCTCAGCCGGAAAAAGGTGGACTGTCCTCTCCGGGTTGGAGACAAGCTCCTGCCACAAGTGGAGGAGTTTAAATATTTTGGGGTCTTATTCACAAGTGAGGGGAGAATGGAGCGATAGATTGACAGAGGGAGTGCAGCAGCCTCTGCAGTGATGCGGACGTTGTACCGGTCTGTTGTGGTAAAGAGGGAGCTGACCTCTAAGGCAAAGCTGTCAATTTACCGGTCAATCTGCATTCCTACCCTCACCTGTGGTCAAAAATCCATTACATGTACTCAAGTAACTTTGTGACAAAGTTATTTGAGTACATGTAGTGGATTTTTTCTGTACTTCACTTAATGTTTTACTGTAGGATCCTTTTCACTCCTACTTGAATACACAAATGAAGAAAAAACTGTACTTTTAGTTACAGTAAGTATGTTTGGTTGATTTTGATCTTTGAGTTACTTTGATACCCTTTTAATTCAAAAGTCAACTTGAAATTTGACTTTTTAGCTGCATTATTGTTAATATGACTATTTACTTATATAATTTATAACTTTTTAAAATTCCTTTATATCAGAATTAGATTATCATATGTGATATAATTTTGGACATTTGGAAACCTCCAAACTTATTAGCAACAAAAATTCTGTAATTAAGAGAAAAAAGTTGCAAATGTACATGAAAAAATGTCAATTACCACAAAAAATTAAAAATTTATAAGAAAACAGTGGCAAACTTATTAGAAAATCCACAAGTTTATTAAAAAAAAGTCAGGTAAATGTACAAGAAAAATGTCAGAAATCTGTGAGAAAACATTATATATTGACAAAAAAGTGTCACGGCTGGTAGAGAACTGGACCCAAACACAGTACTTAAAGTTGGCGATTTTATTAAAGAGCTGGCCAAACGGGCACAGCTCGATAATGAAACCATGAAAATAATGACAGCTTGGGAGCTGGAACAAAAACTCACAAAAACAAGCTTGGCAGGAAAACAGACAGGATACGGGCAGGAAACAGAAACGTGTTGTTCACACAGTACGACTACGACACTCATCCAGAACACTGATTGACACTGACATAAATACAGACAGGTGTAATCAACACAACACAGAACACGTGGATACAATCAGGGACAAACAGAGATGGCAGGGATTGATCACAGACACAGAAAACAGTACGGGTGGGGCACCACAGATAATCACAGACACAGGAAGCACAAAACATGAACAGAGGAACCGGGGGCGACAAGACCAAGAGAATAATGATAGCGTGGAGGAATAAGTTCAGGCGAGATGCAATGAGCTGGAAGGTTGCAGAGTTTTATTTCCTCCATCAAAATGAGACACACACCGTAGCTCTGAGCTACTGTGTTCTTGAGGCATATATAGTAAGCTCTTTTATACAGACAGAGAGAATGCATGGCACATTAGCATACTGGTATACATATAAGATAAAATAAGCCTTTATTAGTCCCACAACGGGGAAATTCCAGGATTGCAACAGCACAGGGATAGCAACACTCAGAGCAACAATCAGAAGGCAAGAAAAAAAAACAAGCAAGCAAGAGCAGCTAATATATATGTACATATTACTATAAAATATATATATACACACAGACACACAGACACACAGTGCAGAGCATTGTAGCTGGATGGAATAAATATATGAATATATGAACACACAGTGCAGAGCATTGCAGCTAGGTGGAATAAATATGCAAGTATATAAACACACACAGTGCGGAGCAATGTAGCTAGATGGAATAATATGTAGATATATAAAAACACAGTGCGGAGCATTGCAGCTAGATGGAATAAATATATAGATATATAAATATAAACACACCCAGTGCTGAGCATTGTAGCTAGATGGAATAAATATGTAAATATATAAACACACACAGTGCAGAGCATTGTTGCTAGGTGGGATGAAACAGCATAACCGTCTATTTAGTTATCCTACATGGTATGATTATGTGCCCATACATATTCTCACCCTCCATAGCGACCGGTATGTTCCTAGTTGTATGCCGGAGAGGACCATTGTGTAAGTCTATTGCATCTTTTGCATTCAAAAAAACTATTAGTTTGTTACGCCTTTTTGCTATCTCTGCGAGCAGCCCTGCTTAGGTTGTACAGTCTGACAGCCGTTGGTAGGAAGGACCTACAAAACCTCTCGGTTGTGCACCTGGGATGATGTAGTCTGCTGCTAAATGAGCTCCTCAGTGCATCCAGTATGTCCTGCATAGGGTGGAACTCGGACTCCAGCAGAGATGACAGTTTAGCCACCGTCCTTCTCTCTCCTATCTCCTCCATCGGATCAAGGCGCTGCCCCAGGACAGAGCTAGCTTTCTTAATCAGTTTGTTCAGTCTCTTCCTATCGGCTGCAGTAATGCCACTGCCCCAGCAGACCACTCCAAAAGTGATGGCTGATGCCACCACCGTGTCATAGAATGACTTCAGCAGCGCCCCTTGTACACCAAAAGACCTGAGTCTCCTCAGCAGGAACAGCCTGCGCTGTCCCTTCTTGTAGAGTGCGTCAGTATTGTGTGACCAGTCTAGTTTATTGTTCAGATGAATACCCAGGTACTTATAGGATGTCACCATCTCGATGTCTGTTCCCTGTATATTTACTGGTGCTGTGAGGGGCTGCCCATGCCTGCGGCAGTCCACCACCAGCTCCTTAGTTTTCCTCGCGTTGATCTGGAGGCAGTTCCGATGGCACCAGTCCACAAAGTCCTGGATAAGCCCTCTGTACTCAGCTTCATCTCCGTTGGAGATGAGACCAACGATCGCAGAGTCATCAGAGAACTTCTGTAGATGGCAATGTGTTGTGTTGTGTGAGAAGTCCGCAGTATAAAGAGTGAACAGGAAGGGAGCCAGCACCGTTCCCTGGGGGGCCCCCGTGCTACTGATGATCGTGTCGGAAACACAGTCCCGGGTTCTCACAAACTGAGGCCGGTTCGTGAGGTAGTCCAGGATCCATGAGGACAGGTGCTGGTCCACCCCTGCGCGCAGCAGCTTGTCCTTCAGGATCATCGGTTGGATGGTGTTGAAAGCACTGGAGAAGTCAAAGAACATGATCCTCACCATATTCCCGGGCTTCTCCAGGTGGGACAGAGAACGGTGAAGGAGGAAGATCACCGCATCCTCCACCCCAATGCCATGCTGGTAGGCGAACTGGAGTGGATCCATCGCTGGATCCACCAGGGGGCGGAGATGAGCAAGGAGCAGTCTCTCCAGGGTCTTCATCAAGTGGGACGTCAAGGCCACCGGTCTGTAGCTGTTCAGGTCTTTGGGGTGGGAAGTTTTTGGTACAGGTACCACACAAGATGTTTTCCACAGCTGTGGTACCCTCCCCAGTTTCAGGCTCATGTTGAAGATATACGTCACAATCCCACACAGCTGGTCTGCACAGGACTTGAGGAGCTTTGCGCTGATGCCGTCCGGTCCCGACGCCTTCCTCGCCTTGATCTTCCTCAGCTCCGTCCTCACCTGGGTCTTGGTCAGGGTCAGGATGGGGGGCTGTGTGTTGGGAGTGGGGGGGGTGTCGGTGGAGTGGGGAGTGGGCAGCAGGACTTGATTTCTTAGAGGCAGCAGTGGTTGTTGTGCAGACAGGGGGGAGGGCGGTTGGTCAAATCTATTGAAAAACAGATTCAGGTTGTTCGCCAACTCCCTGCCCCCCGTGGCCTGGGGGGAGGTATTCTGGAGCCCCGAGATGGTTTTGAGGTTTCTCCAGACCCCGCTGATGTCGCTCTGTTGCAGCTTGTCCTCCATCTTCTTCCTGAAGCTGTCCTTGCCTTCTCTGATCTTTCTCCTCAGCTCCCTCTGTACGGACTTCAGCATCTCCCTGTTCCCCGACCTGAAGATCCTCTTCTTCTCTCTCAGAAGTGTTTTTATCTCAGGGTTGATCCAGGGTTTGTTGTTTGAGTGACGCCGTATGGTCTTGGTGGGAATGGATTTGTCCACACAGAAGCTGAGGTAGCCCGTGAAGGTGTGAATGAGGCCATCGATGTCCTCACCATGTGGATCGCAGAGCTGCTTCCAGGCAGTGGCTTCAAAACAGTCCTTTAGAGTGTCCATTGTCTCCTCAGACCATAACTCCACAGTGTGCATGGCCGGAGGTTGTCTGTGCACTAGGGGTTTGTACACCGGTCGGAGATGAACCAAGTTGTGATCCGATCTCCCAAGTGGGGGGAGTTGTGATGAGGTGTACGCCTCCTTAGTGTTTGCGTAGAATAAATCCAGTGTTTTATTGTCTCTAGTGTGGCATGTGACATACTGGGTGAAAGTGGGCAGAATGGGAGACAGTGAAACGTGGTTGAAATCGCCTGAGATGAGGAGAAGAGCATCTGGGTGTTCTGTCTGCAGCCTGCTGGTTACTGAATGGATGACGTCACGCGCTGTCCCAGCGTTCGCCGTCGGATTTGCATAAACAACAATGCAGATCACGTGTGAGTGTTCTCTCGGGAGATATGTAGGCCATCATATCAGTCAATACACATGATTAGCATGACCAACTGGCGCCCGGACGTCCTCTCCTTAATCCGGGGACATCTAAACAATAGTCCATTGTTCTGGTTGTCCCCCAAGGGCTCTCTGTCCATATGCAAATTGTCCTCTGCTTCCTGCAGACATGCTGAGTGTGAGGAATATTCCTGTCGAGTGTTGTGGATCACCACAGGGCTCCCCCCCAGAACACTCAGCAGGGGCTGTGACCCCCCCCCCCCCCCTGTCATTTGGCTCCAGCTCCGGTTTCCAGCACGTTGAACGGCCGTGGATTGTGGGTGCCAGGGCCAGTGTGGATCGTGCGTAATGGAACAAGATGGCGATCGGCCGGCTTTAGGGAGTGAGGTGCGGGAAGAGCACTGTGGAGGAGGAGGAGGGGGGGTGGGAGTAAGTGAGTGCCGGCCTGGGACGTCAAAGGTGTCTGGGCCGCGCAAAAATTGCGTGTGGATCCACGATGGTGAGGGACAGCGATCCGCAGTGGCCGTGGAAAAAAAAAATTAAGTCTCTGACTCTTCTCGCGGCTCGGTCCAGCAAGGATGTGGGGAAGGCGAATGGCCAAATTCCCCGAGGATGCGTAGCAGCTGTGAAACAACTGCAGCTGTGTGAGGGACTCGGCGGTTTGGCTTTCGGTGCAGATGCAGCCCTAAAGCCCTCGGGGACAGCAATCAGCTAGGCTCCCGTTGTGCGCCATGGCTGAGAAACCCATACAAAGTCCTGTGTGCGGGCTGCACGTCTGCTTCAGGTGCGTGAGCAGCCCTCAAAGTTCCGAGGCTGGCGATCGGCCGTATTTCTTGGGCATGTGCAGTGGCGGAGGACGATGTATCAGTCTGTGGAGCCGGATTGTCCCTGTGCGTGGCGCGCACTTGGGGCAGTGACCACATAACTGGCAGTTGCACTGTCCTCGTAATCCTGCAGTGTGCGTGCGGGGCTTTGCTGTTGTTAGCTGAGTCAGGGTCGGGGAGCTTGGTGGAAATCAACACAGTCGGCGCCAGTGATTGTCCCCGTTCAGGCTGCTTCCTTCGTTTCGCTCGTGTCGCCATTCATGGTGCGTGTCGGTCCCAGTGCTTCGCTCCAGTGAGGATGAAGAGATTGCAGGCGTTCTCTGGTCCTCTGTGTCCATGGCGCGGTGAGAGGGAGCAGACGGTCATTCTCTCTCGTCAGGTCACCAGTGTGGAGGTAAAAGATCAGGCGAGGGGCGCACCATGACACGTCTAGGGTCACCAGTGTGGAGGAATAAGTTCAGGTGAGATGCGACGAGCTGGAAGGTTGCAGAGTTTTATTTCCTCCATCAAAATGAGACACACATCGTAGCTCTGAGCTACTGTGTTCTTGAGGCATGTATAGTAAGCTCTTTTATACAGAGAGAATGCATGGCACATTAGCATATTGGTATACATGTCAGTCAATACACATGATTAGCATGACCAACTGGCGCCCGGACATCCTCTCCTTAATCCGGGGATGTCTAAACAATAGTCCATTGTTCTGGTTGTCCGTCAGGGGCTCTCTGTCCGTATGCAAATTGTCCTCTGCTTCCTGCAGACATGCTGAGTGTGAGGAATGTTCCTGTAGAGTGCTGTGGGTCACCACAATAGCAATAATAACAACAATAATAATGATAATAATAATAATAATAATGAGAACCAAATGAAAACAAACTGAGGCAATGGCAGGGAAGAAAATAAAACACAGATGAACATAACAAACAGAAGGCAAGGGCATGGCTGAACTCATGTCCTGAAGTTTATAGAGAAACATATAAAATAAAGTGAGGACATGAGCACAGCCATGTGCTCATGTCTGACACATGACACAGCCATGTGTCAGACCCTGACAGTATCCCCTCTAAAGGGGCGGCTTCCAGATGACCCAAGAGTAACACCAACAAAAGAAAAAAAAAAAAACACTTAGGGTGGGTGGTGGGGGTACAAGGCCAGGTGGGCCGAAACAGAGTGTAACTCCCCCTCCACAAAGTCCAAAACAAACAACACAGCTCATGAGGCCAAATAAAGTCCAAGGCCCCACACCCCAAAAACAAGGCAGGTCGGGTGGTCTACCCAAGTCCATGGGCCCTCGGACCACAGAACAATGTGGGTCGGGGGGTCTGACCTAGTCTGTGGACCCCCAGACTGAAATGCAGGGTCAATCTGGTGGCCTGCCACTGTCCTTAGGCCACCGAAGCGGAGAACAAGGTGGACCAGCGGCCGCAGGGACACAGAGCTCACCAAACATACACAACGGAGCTCTATGCTCTGCAACCAGTGACTGCAGCACGCTGACCCCGGTCTCTGAAACATCAGGTAAAAGCCCGCTGGCCTCTGGAATGAACGGTAGAGCGGACTGCTCGGACAACCCGGGTGGAGCAGACTGCTTGGACAACCCAGGTGGAGGCTCACCAGCCTCTGGAACGATGGGTGGAGGCCCATCGACCTCTGGAATGAACAGTGGAGCGGACTGCTCGGACAACTCGGGTGGAGCAGACTGCTCGGACAACCCAAGTGGAGGCTCACCAGCCTCTGGAATGATGGAGGGAGGCCCACCGGCCTCTGGAATGATGGGCGGAGGCCCCCCGGCCTCTGGAACGATGGGCGGAGGCCCCCCAACCTCTGGAACAACAGGCGGAACAGGCGGAGGTCCCCCAACCTCTAGAACGACAGGTGGATGAGGTGGAGCGCGGTCCTCCTGTGTCTCCATCCTCGACACAGCCACCTCGGACGACTAAGGGAAACAGGAGGTAAGTGAGGTGACACCACAGTCAATAGCAGCATCGACTAGTGGGCTGGACCCAAAAGCTTGTGGGATCTGCGCTTGGGTCCTCCCACTAGGAACAGGGCAAGTCTTTTCTGGTACTGGAGCTGGGGTGTGACATAAAGCTGGTACCACACGGTCCTCATGCAGCCCAAACACCAAAACTGCAACCAGTGGAGAATCTGGTCTGGGGGCCACAGTTGCTTGGAACCCAATCCTGGAGGCAGCTGCACCTGAAGGAGCTTCTGGGGCAGCCGGCTCATCCCAGACCAGTAGGTTCCCTCCCAGTATTGCCAGTCTCTCAGAAAAAACAAAAAACAAAAAAACAATTGTGGACACGGGCGATGCAGGTGAGGGTGGATAGAAATGGCAGCAAAAGTTATAGCAGAGTGAGGTGGAGAGAGCTCAGCAGTGCCAGGCAGCCGGGGCTTAGTCTCTCCACTGGGAACCAGACAAGTCCCTTCATTTATTGATATTAAAAAATGAACAGGTACTTGCCTGTATTCCTGCTCTGCTACCACTGACGTGTCAGGCGAGTCCTTCCGGGAGCTGCTGAAACTTGTCTGATGCAGTGAGTCTGCCTGATGATGTTGAGATGGCACAGGACTAAAGGAGGAGGAAACGGAGGACTGGGGTGCCCCCACCAGGGATGGAAAACCGGGCCGCTGTGTCCTCCAGCGCTGGCGACGACCCTATCTTCCAGCAGATGAGCGCGGTCCTTCCTCCATCGGCTTCTCTCCCACCACCGGGAACGACTCCATCAGCCCCTGGATGATGAGCTGCATATTAACGCTCTGTTCATGCAGTCAGGCAAGCTGAGGGAACCGTTACAGGGATGGAAGTGCCTCACTTCAGTTCCTCAGTGCATTCAAGGCAGAGGAGGGTTTCCTCCGACATGAGGGAAGTGCAGGCATCCTCGATGCAGGCCTCGATGTTGGTCACCACCCATGCTTGCTTCTCATTGAGGCCCATCTGCCAAAACGTCATGTACGCTTGGTCCATGGCATGGGTGTCATACTATCATGGTTGGGAGAGAACTGGACCCAAACGCAGTACTTAAAAGTCGGCAATTTTATTAAAGAGCTGGCCAAATGGTCACAGCTCGATGGTGAAATCATGAAAATAATGACAGCTTGGGAGCTGGAACAAAAACTCACAAAAACAGGCTTGGCAGGATAACAGGCAGGATACAGGCAGGAAACAGAAGCGTGTTGTTCACACATGTATGACTACGACACCCATCCAGAACACCAACTGACATTGACATAAATGTACACAGGAGTAATCAACACAATACAGAACAGGTGGATGCAATCAGGGACAGGGATTGATCACAGACACAGAAAACAGGACGGGCAGAGCTGCACAGATAATCACAGACGGAGGACGCGCAAAACATGAACAGAGGAACCAGGGGAGTAATGATAATAGTAGTAATAATAATAATAATAATAATAATAATAATAATGAGGACCAAATGAAAAACAAACTGAGGCAATGGCAGGGAAGAAAATAAAACACAGATGAACATAACAAGCAGAAGGTGAGGATATGGCTGAACTCATGTCCTGAAGATTACAGAAAAACAAATAACATATATTGAGGACATGAGCACAGCCATGTCCAGACTCTGACAAAAAGCAAATTTATGAGAAAAAAGTTAGAAATTTGAAAAAAAAAAAAAAAAAGAAAAAACAAAAAAGTCTCAAACTGGCAAGAATAAAGTAACTTTTTTTTTTTTTTTAGCAAATACTTTCTTACTCAAGTAAGTTCTTTTTTGTTGTTGTTGTTACTGGCTGCTACTGACTACTTATGCTTCAGCCATGACTATTGGGTAATGCTACTTTTATTTGAGTACAATTTCTGCCAACTCTTAACACATCTGATTATAACAAAAAAAAAATAATGACTTCATTTCTTTTTCATTCATTTTTTTCATACCACTATTCTTTACTTACAAGCAAGTGCACTGTATATACATTTATTTCTGGGCATCCACTTGTACATGTTAACACGTGTCTGTGCAGCTGTATAAACACCACAAAAACTCACTTTTTTATTTTCTCATTCACCTGCTGTTCAGATAATAAACTCAGTTAAAACATAAATAATCAAACACAGCCAAGAGCCTCCTACATTTGGTCAGCTCCACACTTCAGCCACTGTGGAATTTCCACTAAGACTCTGGCTTGACTGAATACATGAATCAGACAGCATGGGTGTGTGTCAACAGACACATGTCATCCCCTCAGACACTGTCTAACCTGGGACGTGTGTGTGTGTGTGTGTGTGTGTGTGTGTGTGTGTGTGTGTGTGTGCGTGCGTGTACGTGCATGCATGCATGTTTGGTACTTACGGCGTAGGCATCCAGTATGAGCTGAATAACGTTTCCTGAGTCATTGGACAGAGTTCCTACTGTGGTGCCTGGAATCAGCTCACTGTAATTCTACCAGACATAAAAACAAATAAACTAATAGTCATTAATGGGTCCTCAATTACAGAACAGATAAAGATAGGTTCTAGTTAATAGGCCAAAATAACAAAAGGACCAGAGTACTTTTCAGATCAATCTAAAAAGAACAACGTACTGTAAAGCAGCCATCGTGTCTTCCCAGTGTGTGCGATAACTCCATTTTGTCCTATTCTTAACTTGGCAACCTGTGTGACTGCAGTCAGAAGAAGAGGGGGAACAATCCTCTCCACTATTCTGACTTTGAACTGCAGCACCATTTTAAAACACTAGTTGCCGGTATTACATAATGTTCCTTTAAACCAGCAAGGTTCAAGACTTCCGGTCTGGACACCATGGTGATAGCAGCTTAACGCTGAAGCTCCCAGACCCGATCCAGGAAAATACCTTGAAAATCAGATTTAACAGATTTTTGGAAGAGTGAAAATCAAAAGACAAAGTCATCATGCCTAAAGGAAAACAGAAGAAATCGACATTTACCAGGCCAGGACATGCATCGGCCGGAGAATCTGATCCGGATGATTTCCATTCAGAAGACGAGGAGCTGAATGAAGCTAGCAACAAGGTTAGCTTAAAAATGGTACTTAAAGAATTAAGACGATTTCGCCGAGAGTGTTGGGCCGAATTTCGTGAAATCAAAGACGAAATAAAAAGGACAAACAGCAGAGTGGACCAGGCCGAGGACCGAATCATGGAAGCAGAGGAAAGCATAAAAGGGCTGGAAGATACCGTGCTGGAACTGCACAAACGACAGTCTAGACTGGAGGCTAAGCTAACCAACCAAGAAGGAAGACTAAGAAGAGACAACATGAGAATTCATGGTCTGAAAGAAGGAGTCGAGGACGGTTTCACCACAATGGCGGCATGCGTGGAATCCTTACTGAGAGAGAAGTTGGATATTCCCCAACCACCGACTTGAAGATAGAAAGGGCGCACCGTACATTAGCCCCTAGGCCGGTGGCGGAAGCGCCACCTCGATCGGTGGTGGTGAAGTTCTCCAACTCCAAAATAAAAGAAGAGGTTGTAAGACTGGCTTGGCAGAAAAAAGGATTTATGCACCAAGAGAGAAAAGTTTTCGTGGAACACGACTACGCTCCGGAGGTCCTTAAAAAGCGTCGGGAATACAACGACGCTAAAAAGATACTACGAAAGAAGAAACTGCGCTTTCAGACTCCATTTCCGGCGAAGCTGCGGGTTTTTTACGGGGATGAGACGTGTCTCTACAACTCGGCGGAAGAAGCAACTGCGAATATGGCGAGAAGAGGACTCCCGGTAACGGTGTATAAACCCGCAGCAGACCCGATCGAAAGAATCAAGGCTCAATCGTGGTGCACACAGAGACCCTTAAAATCCACGGGCCAGCAGCGGGAAACCCAGCGCCAGAGCTACAAGGAAAAACTGGCCGTTTACAGGAGGGAATAATGATATTTTTAGTCAATCTGCGCATCCAACCCTCCTCTTACAAGGTAACAAACATGATGCAGAATCAGCAAGTGGTAAAGCACTTTATGGAACAACGTGACTGTTTGCTGTGATGGTGGTGGGAGGTTGCGCACAATTTCATAGGGTATAGGCATAAAAAAAAAAAATCATTACAAGTTCGGATTGGGATCTGAAATTCACATTAAAAACATGGGACAACTTACATGGGTAAGAGAGGGCCCTCAGCACGTAACGGAATCTGAGGAATTTCCCTCAGAGCCAACACACCATCAAGGCTCTTCTAAGGTCACTAAAAAGACCTCAGCTCAGGAAGATCTTTTGTCAGTTTTTTTGTTTTAAAGTTTTATATACTATGTTCTTAATGTTTTTTATGGTCTTAATGTTCTTTCAGTTTCTGAGTAGCATAAAAGAGGGCCACCACACTGTTATACTAAATAAGACAACACAATGGAGAAACAGGGTGTAACCAAAATAATCTCATATAATGTAAAAGGGATCCTGAATCCAGTTAAAAGATCCAAGATTCTAGGCAAAATGAAAAAAGACAAAGCAGGAATAATATTTTTACAGGAAACCCACCTAACAGACGTGGAGCACACTAAACTCAGTAGACAAGGGTTTAAATTGATCTCTTCATCTTCATATAAGTCAGGGAGGAGGAGGGGGGTAGCGACATTGATCTCAACCAAAATTATATTTGAAAAAAAATCAGAACACAAAGATAAAGAAGGGAGATACAGTATGGTACTTGGGCGGCTAGAGGGAGAAGATATCACCCTGCTGAATGTATATGCACCTCCAGGGGCTAACTGGAAATTTTATAAAAATGTATTTGACCTAATGATAACTAAAGCCCAAGGTTTAGTGATATAAGATAAGATAAGATAAGATAAGATAAGATAAGCCTTTATTAGTCCCACAACGGGGAAATTCCAGGATTGCAACAGCACAGGGATAGCAACACTCAGAGCAACAATCAGAAGGCAAGAAAAAAACAAGCAAGCAAGAGCAGCTAATATACATATGTACGTATTACTATAAAATATATACACTCACCGGCCACTTTATTAGGTACACCATGCTAGTAACGGGTTGGACACCCTTTTGCCTTCAGAACTGCCTCAATTGTTCGTGGCATAGATTCAACAAGGTGCTGGAAGCATTCCTCAGAGAGTTTGGTCCATATTGACATGATGGCATCACACAGTTGGCGCAGATTTGTCGGCTGCACATCCATGATGCGAATCTCCCGTTCCACCACATCCCAAAGATGCTCTATTGGATTGAGATCTGGTGACTGTCGAGGCCATTTGAGTACAGTGAACTCATTGTCATGTTCAAGAAACCAGTCTGAGATGATTCCAGCTTTATGACATGGCGCATTATCCTGCTGAAAGTAGCCATCAGAAGTTGGGTACATTGTGGTCATAAAGGGATGGACATGGTCAGCAACAATACTCAGGTAGGCTGTAGCGTTGCAACGATGCTCAATTGGTACCAAGGGGCCCAAAGAGTGCCAAGAAAATATTCCCCACACCATTACACCACCACCACCAGCCTGAACCATTGATACAAGGCAGGATGGATCCATGCTTTCATGTTGTTGACGCCAAATTCTGACCCTACCATCCGAATGTCGCAGCAGAAATCGAGACTCATCAGACCAGGCAACGTTTTTCCAATCTTCTATTGTCCAATTTCGATGAGCTTGTGCAAATTGTAGCCTCAGTTTCCTGTTCTTAGCTGAAAGGAGTGGCACCCGGCGTGGTCTTCTGCTGCTGTAGCCCATCTGCCTCAAAGTTCGACGTACTGTGCGTTCAGAGATGCTCTTCTGCCTACCTTGGTTGTAACGGGTGGTTATTTGAGTCACTGTTGCCTTTCTATCAGCTCGAACCAGTCTGGCCATTCTCCTCTGACCTCTGGCATCAACAAGGCATTTCCGCCCACAGAACTGCCGCTCACTGGATATTTTTTCTTTTTCGGACCATTCTCTGTAAACCCTAGAGATGGTTGTGCGTGAAAATCCCAGTAGATCAGCAGTTTCTGAAATACTCAGACCAGCCCTTCTGGCACCAACAACCATGCCACGTTCAAAGTCACTCAAATCACCTTTCTTCCCCATACTGATGCTCGGTTTGAACTGCAGGAGATTGTCTTGACCATGTCTACATGCCTAAATGCACTGAGTTGCCGCCATGTGATTGGCTGATTAGAAATTAAGTGTTAACGAGCAGTTGGACAGGTGTACCTAATAAAGTGGCCGGTGAGTGTATATATACACACACACACAGACACACAGTGCAGAGCATTGTAGCTGGATGGAATAAATATATGAATATATGAACACACAGTGCAGAGCATTGTAGCTAGATGGAATAAATATGTAAATATATAAACACCCACAGTACGGAGCATTGCAGCTAGGTGGAATAAATATGCAAGTATATAAACACACACAGTGCGGAGCAATGTAGCTAGATGGAATAATATGTAGATATATAAATATATAAACACACCCAGTGCTGAGCATTGTAGCTAGATGGAATAAATATGTAAATATATAAACACACACAGTGCAGAGCATTGTTGCTAGATGGAATGAAACAGCATAACCGTCTACTTAGTTATCCTACATGGTATGATTATGTGCCCATACATATTCTCACCCTCCATAGCGACCGGTATGTTCCTAGTTGTATGCCGGAGGGGACCATTGTGTAAGTCTATTGCATCTTTTGCATTCAAAAAACTATTAGTTTGTTACGTCTTTTTGCTATCTCTGCGAGCAGCCCTGCTTAGGTTGTACAGTCTGACAGCCGTTGGTAGGAAGGACCTACGAAACCTCTCGGTTGTGCACCTGGGATGATGATCTAAGACTAAGATGATCTAAGACTGAACCCATACTGGGATGCATCAGGTAATTCTCCACATCAAAATAACACTCAAAGTAGAAATACTCGGATGCTACTAAAAGAAATGGGAATCTGTGACGTGTGGAGGGAACTCAACCCCAGTGTAAAAGATTATACATTTTAGTCAGCACCACATTCATCATACTCAAGGATTGACTATTTTTTAATGTTTAATAGAGACACTGGAAGAGTAAAAACATGTAAAATAGGACTGATGGATCTCTCTGACCACAGTCCGATCTATATGGACTTAAGTATCCAAAAATACACAAATAATACATTTTCTTGGAGGTTAAATTCAAATGTGCTAAAAGGACCACTGAAAGATGAATTGGAATCAGATATTCTCAGATATTTGGAAGAAAATGATAATGGAGAAATATCCCCTTTAATACTGTTGGACGCATGCAAAGCTGTAATAAGGGGAAAGATTATCGCAAAACTGGCAATCCAAAAGAAACTGAGACAAGAAAAACTAACCACATTAGAGTGACTTAAGAACCTAGAAAACTTAAGAACCTAGAAAAAGAGCACAAAGATAACACTCATTCTAATGACTCGCTCAAAATTAAGGAAATTAAAAAACAAATAAATGAGATCTACACAATAGAAATCCAGAAGAAACTTACATTTCTGAAACAAATTTACTATGAAACAGGTAGCAAATCGGCAAAATTGCTAGCCTATAAATTGAGGAAACAACAAACGGAGAGAGCAATCTACAAAAACAGAGACCCAGTATTAAAGGAAATAAAATTTAGAATTCAGGATATTCTTAAAAGCTTCGAGAACTACTATAAGAACTTGTACTCCCTCAAAAAACATAAAAACGCATCCGAAACATTCCTAAACACATTAAACCTTCCCCAACTCAGGGGAGTTGTCACAAAATAAAACACTACTGTCAGAAATACAGCCTAAAGGATTAGAAAAAGCAATTATGAAACTTAAAGCTAACAAATCCCCTGGAGCAGATGGCTATACAGCAGAGTGGTACAAAACCTTTAAACAGCAACTATCTCCTCTCCTCCTGAAAACATTTAACTATGTCCTCCACACAGGGGAAATCCCCCCCTCCTGGAGAGAAGGGGTCATTGCAGTCATACCTAAACCTGAAAAGGATAAACTAGACTGCTCCAACTACAGACCAATCAGTGTGTTAAATCAGGACTATAAGCTTTTTACCACTATCCTTGCCAAAAGGTTAGAAAATATACTGACAGACTTAATTCATTTAGACCAAACAGGTTTTATAAGACAAAGACAGACACACGACAACATTAGACGCACTTTACCCATAATTCATCATATAAAAAAATATAACTTAAATGTAGCCATATTGGGATTAGATGCTGAAAAAGCATTTGATTCGGTTGACTGGTCTTTCCTATATAGAATCTTATCCAGTTTCAATTTTCATAACAACTTTAGAACTATCCAGGCATTATATAAAAAACCAACAGCTAAAATAAGGATTAACGGTAAATTATCATCATCTTTTGAACTGGAAAGTGTCATCACCCGCGGCTCACGGGCTGCCACCTCAGCTGCGCGCACACCTGCTCCTCGTTAGTGTGCCGCTATTTATTCCATCCTGCCCTGAGCTGCAGCCTGGAGCCGTCTGTCTCCCTACATGGAAATCTCCCAGCAGCTTCCTCCTCATCAGGCCTGCTGATCTTCGCTAAAGACACGTAAGCTGTCATTATTGCCTTCTCATCATCTCCTATCAGCCTCCCCTGTGCACAGGTGGATTACCCGGCGGCGGACTTACCATTCATTGTCCCGCCGCTCCTCTGCCTCGCCGCTTCGCCCGGATGCACAGCAGGATGTTGTCTCCCAGGCTTGGGACCTGCCAACGCCAGCCACCGTATCTCTGCAAGTAAGCACAGCTCTAGATCACGTTCCCGTGTGGTTGCCTAGCTAACCCCTTTTCTTCCTCTCTCCCATAGGGTTGTCTGGCCGCACGACGTGCTGCTCTGTCCTGGCTTGCATCCTCCACCCGCATCACATACTAATCTCTCACACACGCATCCATACACCCACCTTGCTGTTCAATAAAGCTGTCAAATCTACCTGAGCCTGCGTGCGTGTCTCCTGGGCCGACATTTTGTCAGTACGGCTCCAGCAAAGCAGCCCAGCGGACAGCGGGCTTGCACGCCGTTTTTCCACCCTCGAGGCTCGGGTGGATATGATAGCTCACCAACAGCAGGTGATACTCAATCAACTGACACAAATTACTGACCGGTTAGACCGCCTGGATCCTCCACGGTCCTTCCCTCCGGGTCCTTCTGGTGCCGCGGCTCCGGCTGTCTCCTCGGCTGGCCAGCCTGGCTCGGGGGCGCCAACCCGTCTCACACCCATTCCAACCCCCGCTCGCTTCAGCGGAAAACTCGGTGGAGCGAAGGGGTTTATTCTACAGTGTGAGTCGGTGTTTCTGCGCGTCCCCGGGGATTTCCCCTCAGACCACAGCCGAATCGGTTACATGGCCAATCTTCTCGAATGGCGAGCGTTAACTTGGGCTTATGCCGTAATGACGAAGCCCAGTTACGCAAGCCTCTCGTATGACCGGTTTGTGCGGGACTTTCTAGAGGTTTTTGACCATTCCCGTCTCGACAGCGTCCTCGCTGACCGGCTCCTTGGTCTCCAACAGGGAGGCCGGTCAGTGGCGGAATACGCGGTCGACTTCCGGGTGGCAGCGGAGGAGGTGGGCTGGGGAGAGGCATCTCTCTGCAGCGTCTTTCTCCGAAGCCTCAACTCTGGTCTGAGGGATGAGCTAGCTGGCCGGGACCTCCCAGGGCGACTTTCTGAGCTAATCTTGCTCACGATTAGCCTGGACAACAGGCTGCGTGAGCGGGCTGCGGAGCGGAAGTCTGCCAGCCGCTTGCGCGGAGCTTCCCTCCGCCCATCTCAGTCTCGCCCCCTGGCGTTACCGGCTCCGGAGTCCGCCGATGAACCAGAGGCCATGGCTATCGGGCGCACTAGGCTCCCTCTAGCGGAGAGACAACGCCGGCGGGAACAGGGTCTCTGCATGTATTGCGGAGATGACCAGCATCCCATGGAGCTGTGCCCGGTTAAACCAAACGGGGAGGTCCAAGAGTCACAATAGGGGGCCTCGCGGACTCTAACCGGTCTAACTCCCTATCCTCTTGCACACTGCCCTTACGGTTCTGCCACAACTCCACTGGGCACTCCATTCATGCACTGGTGGATTCCGGGGCAGAGCAGAGCTTCATTTCTAAAAGCCTGGCAACCCGTTTGGGCATACCATGTCAACCACTGCCTAACCCCCTTAACTTGGTCACTCTCTCCCGTTCTCCCCTGGGAACTGTTACACATCGCACAAAGCCAGTCCCCATCATAGTCTCCGGCAACCACCGGGAGGATCTGTCCTTCTACGTCCTGCCCTCTTTGTCGGACCATGTCATCCTGGGATACCCCTGGCTGCGGCTGCATAACCCTGTCCTGGATTGGAGGACCGGCAGCGTCTTGTCCTGGAGCACCTTCTGCTTGGGCACCTGTCTCCAGTCGGCGCCCTGCGCACCGTCCTCCCCTCCATCAACGCCCGTCTCCGAACCTCCGGACCTGACCCTGGTGCCGCAGGAATTCCACGACTTAGGGGCGGCGTTCAGTAAGTCCAGAGCCTTGTCTCTTCCCCCGCATAGACCCTATGACTGCGCGATCAACATCCACCCGGGGGCCCCCTTGCCGTCAGGCCGTCTGTACAGCCTCTCTGCACTGAAGCGAGAAGCAATGGACACGTACATAAAGGAGTCGCTCAGCGCTGGAATCATCCGCCCCTCTTCATCCCCACTTGGCGCGGGATTCTTCTTCGTGGCAAAGAAGGATGGGTCCCTTCGCCCCTGTATTGATTTCAGAGCCCTGAACGACATCACCATCAAGGACCGTTACACACTGCCCCTTATGGACACTGCCTTCCACTCCCTCCAGGGGGCAACCTGGTTCACCAAGCTTGACCTCCGCAGCGCTTACCGTCTTGTTAGGATCCGGGAGGGAGACGAGTGGAAGACGGCCTTTAGGACGCCCAGCGGCCACTTTGAGTATCTCGTGATGCCGTTTGGGCTCACCAATGCACCTGCCGTCTTCCAACGTCTAATCAACGACGTCCTCCGGGACTTTCTGGGAGTGTTCGTCTTTGTATATCTGGATGACATACTCATCTTCTCCAAGGCACGAGATGAACACCAGGTCCATGTGAGGCGGGTCCTGCAACGGCTGCTGGAGAACCGGCTGTTTATTAAAGCCGAGAAATGCGAGTTTTATGCCCGTACCACCTCCTTCCTGGAGTTCGTCATTTCACACAACCAGATCCTCCCCGACCCCGCGAAGGTTAAAGCGGTGGTCGAGTGGCCCACGCCCACGTCCAAGAAGCAGGTGCAGCAGTTTATTGGCTTCGCAAACTTCTACCGGCGCTTTACCCCTAATTTCGGCGCCATCGTCTCCCCCCTGACCTGCCTCACGTCATCAAAGGTGTCTTTCCAGTGGTCCGAGGAAGCGGCCACCACCTTCAAGACCCTCCAGGCGGAATTCTCGTCCTCCCGGGTCCTGACCTAGGTCGATCCTGCGCTTCAGTGCTTAGTGGAGGTTGACGCGTCTGACACGGGGGTAGGGGCGGTGCTTTCTCAGTGCTCGCTGGTGGATGGAGTCAAGCGCCCCTGCGCCTTCTTCTCTCGACGGCTGACGGCGGTGGAGCGTAATTATGACGTCGGCGACAGGGAGCTTCTCGCTGTCAAGCTCGCACTAGAGGAATGGCGTCACTGGTTGGAGGGGGCAGCCCAACCCTTTGTGGTCTGGACGGATCACAAAAATCTCGAGTACCTGAGGTCAGCGAGGCGTCTGAATGCCCGCCAGGCGCGCTGGTCTCTATTTTTTGCTCGATTCAACTTCACCATCACGTACCGTCCAGGCTCGAAGAATGGGCTGCCCGACGCCCTCTCCAGACAGTTTGCCCCCGAGGGTCCAGAAGAATCCGGTCATACCATCCTGCCCAAGTCATGCGTCTTAGGAGTGATCGCCTGGCCCATTAAGGACAAGATCCTGGACACTCAGAAGACGGAACCGGATCTTGGCAGGGGCTGGAGGGGAGACTCTTTGTTCCATCTGCAGTTCGAGGTGAGGTGATCCATTGGGCCCACACCTCCAGACTCGCTTGTCACCCCGGCATTACCCACCTGGTGAGTTGGCTGCAGCGCTCGTTTTGGTGGCCAGGCCTCCATAAAGACGTTACCAACTATGTCCAGGCCTGTCCCCAGTGCGCAACCGGCAAGAACCAGAACTCTCCACCTGCGGGCCTACTCCAGCCCCTGCTGATCCCGGGCAGGCCCTGGTCGCACATCGCCCTTGACTTCGTCACCGGTTTACCAGTCTCTAACACCTATGACACGGTCCTGACAATTGTGGACAGATTTTCCAAGGCCGCCTATTTTGTGCCCCTTCAGGGTCTCCCTTCAGCACGCGAGACGGCTGATCTACTGGTCCACCATGTCGTCAGACTGCATGGTATCCCGCTGGACGTGGTCTCGGACAGGGGTCCGCAGTTTGTCTCCCAGGTCTGGAGGAGCTTTTGCAACGCCCTAGGGGCCACGGTGAGTCTCTCCTCAGGTCACCACCCCCAATCTAACGGGCAGTGCGAGCGCACGAACCAGGAGTTGGAAGCTGCTCTGCACTGCGTAACATCCTCCAATCCCTCATCCTGGAGCTCCTACCTGACCTGGGTAGAGTACGCCCATAATTCAGCCCAGTCCACGGTAACTGGTGTGTCACCCTTTGAAGCGTCCTTGGGGTATAACCCCCCTGTTTTTCCTGAGCAGGAGGGTGAGCTAGCCGTTCCCTCAGTACAGGCGCACATCAGGCGTTGTCGGAGTATTTGGGCCAAAACAAAGGACACGCTTTTACGCACAGCGGCGCGCAACAGCTCCACCGCCAATCGTCACAGGAGACCAGCTCCTGTCTACCAGGTGGGTCAGCGGGTGTGGCTGTCATCTCAAGACATCAACCTGAAGGGAGAAAAGAGGAAATTGGCCCCGAGATTCCTTGGCCCCTTCGTGATCGCCAAAATCATCAACCCGGTGGCTGTGCGTTTGGCCCTCCCCCCCTCCCTCCGTGTTTGTCCCACGTTCCACGTCTCCAAGCTTAAGCCTGTTGTGTCCAATTCACTCTGCCCTCCTCCTAGGTCTCCTCCCGCACCTAGAATGATCGACGGTGACCCGGCGTGGAGTGTTTCTGCCATTCTGGACTCCCGGCGTCGCGGTCGCAGGCTGCAATACCTGGTGGATTGGGAGGGCTATGGGCCAGAGTGGAGAGCCTGGGTGCGCTCTTCATGGTTGTTGGATCCAGACCTCATCGCGGAGTTTCACCGGACACACCCAGGTAAGCCAGCGCCAGGAGGCGCTGGTAGGGGGGGGAAGTACTGTCATCACCCGTGGCTCACGGGTTGCCACCTCAGCTGCGCGCACACCTGCTCCTCGTTAGTGTGCCGCTATTTATTCCATCCTGCCCTGAGCTGCAGCCTGGAGCCGTCTGTCTCCCTACATGGAAATCTCCCAGCAGTTTCCTCCTCATCAGGCCTGCTGATCTTCACTAAGGACACGTAAGCTGTCATTATTGCCTTCTCATCATCTCCTATCAGCCTCCCCTGTGCACAGGTGGATTACCCGGTGGCGGACTTACCATTCATCGTCCCGCCGCTCCTCTGCCTCACCGCTTCGCCCGGACGCACAGCAGGATGTTGTCTCCCAGGCTTGGGACCTGCCAACGCCAGCCACCGCATCTCTGCAAGTAAGCACAGCTCTAGATCACGTTCCCGTATGGTTGCCTAGCTAACCCCTTTTCCTCCTCTCTCCCATAGGGTTGTCTGGCCGCACGGCGTGCTGCTCTGTCCTGGCTTGCATCCTCCACCCGCATCACATACTAATCTCTCACACACGCATCCATACACCCACCTTGCTGTTCAATAAAGCTGTCAAATCTACCTAAGCCTGCGTGCGTGTTTCCTGGGCCGACATTATGTCAGAAAGAGGATGTCATCAGGGCTGCCCCTTGTCTCCACTGCTCTTTGCAATCTTCATAGAACCTCTGAGCCAATGGATAAGACAGAATCAAAAAATTTGAGGTATTACACTTGGTCAGAAGGAACACAAAATAGCACTCTTTGCTGATGACATTTTAATATACCTGGGGCAGCCGGACACCTCTTTTCCAGAACTAATCTCAGTTTTTTCAGACTATGGAGATCTATCGGGGTACGAATTAAACATGCATAAAACCCAAGTTTTAACATTCAACTATGACCCAAATCAATATTTACTAAGCAAACTCAAAACTAACTGGGAGATGGAATCTATGAAATATCTGGGGGTCAATATCCCGAAACAACTCAACAAAATTATAACACTAAACTATGATCCACTGATGGCAAAAATAAAATCTGATCTAGCAAGATGGAATATGATACCATTCTTGGGTACCGCACAAAGAATTGAAGCAGTCAAAATGAATATCCTTCCACGTCTTCTATACCTTTTCCAAACAATACCGGTAGAACCTCCCAAAAAAACATGGCAGGAGCTCGACAGAAGGATCTCAAGATTCATATGGCAGGGCAAGAGACCTAGAATCAGATATAGAACCTTACAGCTAAACAAAGACAAAGGTGGGCTCGCTTAAAAAGTGGAAAGAGAACGGACTGATAAAATATTACGATTTTTTTAAAGGGCAAATTTTAAGAAGTTTTGAAGATTTGAAAAAACAAGTTCTAATAAATCAAGACCTTTACAGGTTCTTAGACACCACATAAACAAAATACTTAAAAAGGAGGATTTGGAAAGGGCCCAGTCAGGTGTTCTGAATGTCTTCTTATTGGCATATAAAGGGATCCCAGGGATCAGATACATCTCTAAAATATACCAAGGTCTTCAAGACTTAAAAGGAGACAACACATCATATATAAAAGAGAGATGGGAAAAAGCGGGGAATTTCACTTTACAACTGGAAATATGGGAAAAGCTAAATAAACAACAATGGAAAAGTACCTCATCCCTGCAGTGGAGAGAATTTGGATGGAAAAATTTGGCAAGATTTTTCAGAACACCTGCACAAAACAAATTTACTCGTAAGGGGTTGAATTGTTGGCGCTTGTGTGGTGAAGAGACTGCAAATCATTTTCATGTGTTTTGGTCATGCCCAGTTATCCACCAATATTGGACCAAGGTACAGACAATATTGGGGAAAATATTCAAAATAACAGTCCCCTTTTCTTTTGTAACTTTGTATTTGGGTTTACTACCGGAATCACTGGAAAGACGAGGAGAAAAATACTTATTCACTGTTTTAATATTGGCAAGTAAAAAAGCTCTAACAAAAAAATGGATGTTGAAGGACTGTCCTACACCTGAAGATTGGATTAACGTGATTCAAGACATTTACTCGATGGAAAAGTTGACATTCGCACTGAGACAGGACATGGATGGGTTCTTGAACTTTTGCCAACCCTGGATCGCATATGTGTCTTCCATCAGATCTAATCTTTGACAAATACCATTTCAATAATGGCACCTCTCTTTGTTCCAAAGCTACTCAGATGCTCTTTTATTTTTATTTATTTATTTATTTTTATTTTTTTGTTCTTTTGTTTTGTTTTTGCTTTTTGTTTTTTCTTGTTTTGTTTTTTGTTTTTTTTGTTTTTTGTTCTTTCTTTAATTCTCTTTTTCTTTCACTTAAAAAAAAAGGGTTTTGTAATAATTATTCTTCCAATGTTAAAAATAAGGGAACATGTGATGAAAATGTAAACATGTGGGCGACACACATTGTGGGCTCACATTTCCACAGAGATATGACTGCATGCATATTGGGGACAAAGGACTCAAATCTGCAGAAGATAACGAGGAGGTGTGAGATTGGTCTTTTTGTCCCACAGAAGATGCCCCGGAGGGATTTCCGGTTCATCAAGAAATGAGAGACAATGGTGAAGGTTCAAAGGGATGCTTTGTGACTGTATGTTTACTGAAAACACCATGTGACTTGAATTCTGATGCTGGAAACATATAAAAGGGTGATGAGATATGATTCTTTCTCTTTTCCTGCTTTGAGAATGCTAGACGATGTGTTCTGTCAATAAAGCTGACTTAAGAACTAAACTCAGCCTCATCATTCCAGCACATCCTCTACACTGGTGACCCCGACGTGATAGGCCGCCGAGAGGACATTCTCCAGAATCTTCACAGAAAGGTGCTAACAGCTTTAATCCACAGATGCAGAGAGATGTTGCAGGGGCAGCAAAGCCAGGTTGAAGCAGATTTGGCAGAAGGTTAAAACCCAGGCAGTTGGTGGATTGATTAGCGATATATGGAGTGTTTTGTGTTTTTCTTTTTTTTTTTTATGCCATGCAGGTTTTGCCCTTACTAGACGTTTGGGGGGGGGGGGGGGTAGTGTGGGCGACACACATTGTGGGCTCACATTTCCACAGAGATATGACTGCATGCGTATTGGGGGTGTCACGTCTGGAAGAACAAAGGACTCGAATCTGCAGAAGATAACGAGGAGGTGTGAGATTGGTCTTTTTGTCCCACAGAAGATGCCCCGGAGGGATTTCCGGTTCATCAACCACAGCGGAAGAAGTTGCGCGAGCATTTTTAGCAGCGTGGGTTGCGCGTTTCGGTGTACCGTCGGACATAACGTCCGACAGGGGTCCCCAATTTATTTCCGAACTATGGTCATCGATGGCCCGCAGCTTGGGGGTGAAGATTCATCGCACTACCGCGTATAACCCCCAGGCTAATGGTTTATGCGAACGCTTTCACAGGTCATTGAAAGCAGCCCTCAGAGCGTCGCTGACGGATACAAATTGGGTGGACAAACTTCCATGGGTTTTACTGGGGTTGCGTTCTGCACCTAAGGAAGATTTGCATGCTTCCCCGGCTGAATTAGTTTTTGCACAACCTCTCCGTTTGCCGGGGGAATTTCTCCCCGATAATCCCGCACCAAATGGGCCCCCCTGCTCAGCCGTGGCAGAGCGACTCGGGAGCAAACACGCTCCCTGGCCCGGTCCATCACAGTTTCCCACACGTTTTGTGCCAAAGGCTTTAAAAAATGCAGAGTTTGTTTTTGTTAGACATGATGCTCAGCGTCCAAGTTTGCGGCCGTTTTAAGACGGACCGTTCAGAGTGCTGGAGACCGGGCAGAAGCATTTTCTGCTAGATTTAGGGGGCAGAAGGGAGTTGATTTGCATAAACAGGCTCAAACCCGCTTTTGTTTTGGCTGATGAGGAAGTGCAGCTCGTGAGGCCCCCCCGCCGTGGCAGGCCGCTGAGAGGACATTCTCCAGAATCTTCACAGAAAGGTGCTAACAGCTTTAATCCACAGATGCAGAGAGATGTTGCAGGGGCAGCAAAGCCAGGTTGAAGCAGATTCGGCAGAAGGTTAAAACCCAGGCAGTTGGTGGATTGATTAGCGATATATGGAGTGT
Source organism: Pholidichthys leucotaenia (assembly GCA_020510985.1). Classification (NCBI taxonomy): domain Eukaryota; kingdom Metazoa; phylum Chordata; class Actinopteri; order Cichliformes; family Pholidichthyidae; genus Pholidichthys; species Pholidichthys leucotaenia. Next base: position 399,388,650 of record CM035836.1, read on the forward strand.
TTTGTGTTTTTCTTTTTTTTTTTTTTTTATGCCATACAGGTTTTGCCCTTACTAGACGTTTGGGGGGGGTAGTGTGGGCGACACACATTGTGGGCTCACATTTCCACAGAGATATGACTGCATGCGTATTGGGGGTGTCACGTCTGGAAGGACAAAGGACTCGAATCTGCAGAAGATAACGAGGAGGTGTGAGATTGGTCTTTTTGTCCCACAGAAGATGCCCCGGAGGGATTTCCGGTTCATCAAGAAATGAGAGACAATGGTGAAGGTTCAAAGGGATGCTTTGTGACTGTATGTTTACTGAAAACACCATGTGACTTGAATTCTGATGCTGGAAACATATAAAAGGGTGATGAGATATGATTCTTTCTCTTTTCCTGCTTTGAGAATGCTAGACGATGTGTTCTGTCAATAAAGCTGACTTAAGAACTAAACTCAGCCTCATCATTCCAGCACATCCTCTACAAACAATGCAATGCTGTAATGACATGTATACCCTTTACAAAAACTTAAATTAAAAAAAAAAACAGCAAGGTTTACATAATTTAGTAAAAGAATAGCTACATTATTGTAAAGTGGGTGTATTTTGATTAGGAATGGGAATATTAACACATTGACACAATTAATAATTACAGTGAGTGTCACTCTTTTACCCTGTTTCACACCACAAACCTTATTTTTCACTCCAAAATAAGATAAGATAAGATAAGATAAGATAAGCCTTTATTAGTCCCACAACGGGGAAATTCCAGGATTGCAACAGCACAGGGATAGCAACACTCAGAGCAACAATCAGAAGGCAAGAAAAAAAACAAGCAAGCAAGAGCAGCTAATAAACATATGTACGTATTACTATAAAATATATATATATACACACACACACAGACACACAGTGCAGAGCATTGTAGCTGGATGGAATAAATATATGAATATATGAACACACAGTGCAGAGCATTGTAGCTAGATGGAATAAATATGTAAATATATAAACACCCACAGTACGGAGCATTGCAGCTAGGTGGAATAAATATGCAAGTATATAAACACACACAGTGCGGAGCAATGTAGCTAGATGGAATAATATGTAGATATATAAATATATAAACACACCCAGTGCTGAGCATTGTAGCTAGATGGAATAAATATGCAAATATATAAACACACACAGTGCAGAGCATTGTTGCTAGATGGAATGAAACAGCATAACCGTCTACTTAGTTATCCTACATGGTATGATTATGTGCCCATACATATTCTCACCCTCCATAGCGACCGGTATGTTCCTAGTTGTATGCCGGAGGGGACCATTGTGTAAGTCTATTGCATCTTTTGCATTCAAAAAACTATTAGTTTGTTACGTCTTTTTGCTATCTCTGCGAGCAGCCCTGCTTAGGTTGTACAGTCTGACAGCCGTTGGTAGGAAGGACCTACGAAACCTCTCGGTTGTGCACCTGGGATGATGTAGTCTGCTGCTAAATGAGCTCCTCAGTGCATTCAGTATGTCCTGCATAGGGTGGAACTCGGACTCCAGCAGAGATGACAGTTTAGCCGCCGTCCTTCTCTCTCCTATCTCCTCCATCGGATCAAGGCGCTGCCCCAGGACAGAGCTAGCTTTCTTAATCAGTTTGTTCAGTCTCTTCCTATCGGCTGCAGTAATGCCACTGCCCCAGCAGACCACTCCAAAAGTGATGGCTGATGCCACCACCGTGTCATAGAATGACTTCAGCAGCGCCCCTTGTACACCAAAAGACCTGAGTCTCCTCAGCAGGAACAGCCTGCGCTGTCCCTTCTTGTAGAGTGCATCAGTATTGTGTGACCAGTCTAGTTTATTGTTCAGATGAATACCCAGGTACTTATAGGATGTCACCATCTCGATGTCTGTTCCCTGTATATTTACTGGTACTGTGAGGGGCTGCCCATGCCTGCGGCAGTCCACCACCAGCTCCTTAGTTTTCCTCGCGTTGATCTGGAGGCAGTTCCGATGGCACCAGTCCACGAAGTCCTGGATAAGCCCTCTGTACTCAGCTTCATCTCCATTGGAGATGAGGCCAACGATCGCAGAGTCATCAGAGAACTTCTGTAGATGGCAGTGTGTTGTGTTGTGTGAGAAGTCCGCAGTATAAAGAGTGAACAGGAAGGGAGCCAGCACCGTTCCCTGGGGGGGCCCCCGTGCTACTGATGATCGTGTCGGACACACAGTCCCGGGTTCTCACAAACTGAGGCCGGTTCGTGAGGTAGTCCAGGATCCATGATGACAGGTGCTGGTCCACCCCTGCGCGCAGCAGCTTGTCCTTCAGGATCATCGGTTGGATGGTGTTGAAAGCACTGGAGAAGTCAAAGAACATGATCCTCACCATATTCCCGGGCTTCTCCAGGTGGGACAGAGAACGGTGAAGGAGGAAGATCACCGCATCCTCCACCCCAATGCCATGCTGGTAGGCGAACTGGAGTGGATCCATCGCTGGTTCCACCAGGGGGCGGAGGTGAGCAAGGAGCAGTCTCTCCAGGGTCTTCATCAAGTGGGACGTCAAGGCCACCGGTCTGTAGCTGTTCAGGTCTTTGGGGTGGGAAGTTTTTGGTACAGGTACCACACAAGATGTTTTCCACAGCTGTGGTACCCTCCCCAGTTTCAGGCTCACGTTGAAGATATACGTCACAATCCCACACAGCTGGTCTGCACAGGACTTGAGGAGCTTTGCGCTGATGCCGTCCGGTCCCGGCGCCTTCCTCGCCTTGATCTTCCTCAGCTCCGTCCTCACCTGGGTCCTGGTCAGGGTCAGGATGGGGGGCTGTGTGTTGGGAGTGGGGGGGTGTTGGTGGAGTGGGGAGTGGGCAGCAGGACTTGATTTCTTTAGAGGCAGCAGTGGTTGTTGTGCAGTCAGGGGGGAGGGCGGTTGGTCAAATCTATTGAAAAACAGATTCAGGTTGTTCGCCCACTCCCTGCCCCCTGTGGCCTGGGGGGAGGTATTCTGGAGCCCCGAGATGGTTTTGAGGTTTCTCCAGACCCCACTGATGTCGCTCTGTTGCAGCTTGTCCTCCATCTTCTTCCTGAAGCTGTCCTTGCCTTCTCTGATCTTTCTCCTCAGCTCCCTCTGTACGGACAGAGGGAGTTCAGTTCCATATTTGACAGTAATTCTGGCACTGAAGTTGCTCCACATGGTGTGCAGTTATCCTTAAATAAGGATAATACTGCCAATATTACGACTTCTTTCAGATTTTTGCACAAGAGCTCCTAAGGCAGCTTTGTTAAGGTATGGTCAAGGTTGATTGTTGTGACAAGCAGACTGGACATGTTCTAAAACTTATTCTGAGGTAAAGAAGTGTATGTGTTGAAAAAAAATAACTGTTTATGTGCATTGTCCATATGCACGCTCACTCTACCCTTACCTCCAGTTTTCCCCTGCAATTAATCGCAGTTAAAAAATTAATTAGATGAACATTTTTTATCGTGATTAATCACAGTTACTTTTAGAAAAAAAAGTGCATGATTAATTAGTTAAAAATTTTAATCAATTCATAGAAATAATTTTGATAATTTTCAGTTCCATATTTGACAGTAATTCTGGCACTGAAGTTGCTCCACATGGTGTGCAGTTAAATTTATTTACTTATTTATATTGCATAACAGTGTTTTTTAAATATATACTGTATATTTGCATTGTACGTGATAGCCTTAGAAAACTTGAGCAAAATTTGAAAAAAAGGGAAACTGCAGAGCTCCTGACCTGATAAAGAGGAACCACGGGATTGGTGACCGCAAAGATGAGATTAATGTTGTTCTCTGACATCTTCTCAGTGATCAGAGCCAGAGATGGGTAATCCTGTGGGGCCAAATCAGGCAGTGATTAGCAAATACAGAAATATCATGTCAAGGTTTTTTTCCTCTTTAACTGATTGTGCTTAAAAAAGACATTCATTAAACCACCTGCTTACCATCTGCACACCTGCAGTATTTACTAACCATGGTGGTAGATTCGCTGTAAATGTTATCATCATTAAGGTGGCACTCCCCATCATTGGGCTGCACAATTCCAGCCAGGCGTCCATCCAGAGCCACGTGAGTCTTTGCATCTGAAGTGAAGATCAGGAGGTGGGATGCACCTGGACGCCAGCCAATCTGGTCCTAGTTATATTCAAATAATAAAAATGGGGAAAGGTGAAAAAAAAAATAGGCAATTAATTTTACATGGTGGCATTTATCCACAGCAAAAAAAAGTTCTGTTTGATAGGTTCATTACTGGTATGAAATCTGCCATCTTGGTTACTGAAAAGCTTCTCATTGTGTATGCATATGATAGAAGAGGAAAAGAATGCAAAATAAAATCCATGCGTGAGATGCTCAGCGTATGCGCTCATGGTTTCTGCCTATCCACCTTGCACACAGCAGCCTGGATGATGGCATCAAAGCCTCCCTCTGGGGCATCTCGATTCCTGGACACCATCTGCTTTTTCACTTCCTCTGTGAAGCGGCCCACTTCCTCCGTCAGAGACAGAACGTGTTTGTAGCCAAACTGGGGCAGACAGGTGGTATTAATGCTGTCAATGAAACAGAGATTGGTGGGTTATTTTTTAGAGGTGATATCAGAGATAAACCAACTGTTTTCAACTAAAAAGAATGTTTATTGTATCTTTTATTGATTATGTGTTAGCGTAGGGTAAATCTGGATACAGAGAAAACACATTGGACCCAGCTACTACGATCTAATCAACAGTCTATTGTCGAAGATGCAAAGCTTATTCAATTTTATTTATTTAAAGGACAAAGCAGGTTAATGAGCATTAACCCTTTAACTGCCCAGATTAAATGGATGGGTTGCGTGCCCCCAGTGGCACAGCGTAGCAACTGCACGTGTCAATTTATTGACTGAGTTATGTAATTTATATAGCTGCCATGACATTATGCAAATTAGATGCATAAATTTATTCCTATCTGAAACTTTGGATCATATTCTACATCTTTCTAATTGACAGTAAGCCATTATCTCTTGTAACTTTCAAGTTATAGCCTTGGAAATCTGAACTATTTTATTGATAATTTTTTTACCACTCTTGACCACTGGGGGGCCTTGAGTTGCCTTGCATTGCCCCAGGTGCCACATGGCACCTAGGGCAGTTAAAGGACAATCAATGTAACAATCAAACAATCAATGTAAATTTTCCAGACAATCAGCCAATGGCTTCCACCCGGAGAGCTAGCTTAACTGCTTCGGCTAACGTTAAGTCATTAGGTGCCACTAATAGCCTAGCACGCAGCTCAGCGTTGCACGTGTGCTCTGCTAGTTGGTTGCGTACCATTTCATCTTCAAGCGGTCCAAAATGACACTCGCTGGCTAGCTGCTTCAAGTCAATGACATACTGGCGGATAGGCTCACCTACCCGCTGGTGTCTCCGGAAAAAATGAATTCTCAGAACAGTTACGTTGTCTGGGGTGGAGAAACGTTTAGCTAGCAGCTCCATGATGTCCTTACATGAGTTCGCCATGCCGAGCGTCCATAGGACCCTCCGGCCCTCAATATCCAGGTTGCGAATGAGAAGCGCCCACGCTCTCACCTTATCGAGCTTTCCGAGGTCCAGCACTGTAATGTACATTTGATAGGCCTCCCACCAATGCAGCCATGACACCGGTGGTTTGCCCAGGAGCTCGAGAAAGGGACGAAGCGGAGAAATACACCCCTCCATGAGTTAATCCGATGCTGCCAAATATTATGTATGAAAATACCTGAGTGAAGGATGAGGCAGGATGATGGTTGGCGAACACAGCTTTATTAAATGAACTATGTGCAGCGGTACACGGCAGGCACCAGCATAGGCATCTGGCAAAGAGGCCGTAAGATGGATGCCCTCTGCCTTATATAGGGCGGTGCAGTGACGTGACGAGAAGTGCACCTCACTACACCACACAATAATGTGCCAAATACATATACAATAGAGAGCCCTGACTGAGGGGAGCCCGGCGGGATGAGGGCCTGCCTCCATACATACAATTAGTCTGTTAAGGTCCATGTTGTCTTTAAGTGCATTTTTTAAATGGCTGAACCTTAAAGCTCAGCCTCGATCCAGAAATCCTTATGAACTAAAGACCAATAAATATGAAAACTTAATTTTCTGTCAGAAAGTTTGGAGGAAACTGCAGCAGAGCAGCTCACTTCTGTCTTAGAGAAGCACCAAATTTTAGATCAACAAGTAAAAATTTCCTTGTAAAAGAATTATACCTCTAAGTGATTTGATGAGTCAAATTTTCTTGACCCATGGGCAGATTTTTTTAAACTTAAAACCAGATTAAATCACTTTCTTAGTTGTAAATCAAATAAAAAAAAAAAATCAATCAAACTGGTGTTTGCTGACTGGCTGACTTGGTTTACCTGTCCTGGGGTCCACATGGATGTTTTCCTACGACGTGTTTTTGGATGAGTGGCAGTGAACTGGACTTCCAGAAGAAACCTCCATAGACACAGAAGATCACATCAGCTTCTCAGTGCCTATTTTTTTTAAAAATTGGGAGTATTTCCTTCAAGATCTTAAAGAAGCAGGTCGGTGAAAAGGAACTTTAGTGGTTGCCTTTAGACCGTGATCAGAATGACTTTGTGAAGATTTTTCTCACAGCTGAGAAGAACTTTGAAACTCTGGACTTGGGTTTCTCTATGTACAGTCAGTCAGAAACAGGAGAACCTCCTTCTCAAAAGTCAAGTTATCTGCTTCCATGGCAGCCTACCAGAGCTTCTTAAAGGAGCCAAATTTTTTATGGAGAAGTTTGAATAAGGCCTTGACCAGCTCCTCTGTTTTCCCAGCCTTGACCAATTCGTCATTCTGAAACTCCTCCTCTATCATGTTGCTCAGATGTTTGGCAACCCGGTAGGCCTGATCCAGGTCCATGGGCAGTCTAGTTTTGCTTTTCAGCTTTAATACCATGGCCGTTAGCAGTCTGGTCATGATTTCTGTGACACGCGATAAGAATAAGACTCTGACTCTTCAGATGGTGAAGGAGAAGGTTTTTCCCTTTACTGGAGAAGGACTTTAGGTGGAGTTTGACTGGTCTTCTCCACAATGGGATCATACCAAAACACCTTCGTGGTTTTGTGTAGTGGCTTTCTGTTCTGAAATGTTGTCAGCAGAATTGAGTTCCTCACCGTGGCTGGAGCAATGCTTTGAAGGATTTCAGAGACCATATTTGGCATGGTTTGTGTGACGTCATACTCCCATGTTCCCTCCTGAAGCAGCTTCCACTGTGATGGAGACAACTGGTTCAACTGGTACCCACAGATGATGGGCTGAGTGGGCTGAGTGTCCACTGTCTTGATGTGGAGTCCGTTTCCCTGCAGGTATGGAGGTGGAGTCTTTGTTCAAGCCACATCGGTTATCTTTTCCAATTTTGCGAACATGCACGACTGGATTGCAGGAACAGCCTCTGCAATGAGATTGACAACCAAGTGAGAAAAAATCTCAAACAGGTCGGCGCCCCACCATCCCATCTGAAGCAGCTCCAACTGCGATGGTGAGATCTGGTCAAAATAGGCAGGAATGATGAGTGTCAGAATCTCTCCTGTCAGCGGGATGTCAAAGTTTAAAATCTCATCTCAAAGATTTTCTCCTCGGCTGACTCTGGTGATGACGGCTGAAGCATTTCCTCCTCATAACAAGGTGAAGCTAACGGTTGGACCTCAGGAGATCCCCGCTGGTCTGTTTCTGGAATATCGTCATCCTCACACGCCAGAGCCAGCAGCTGTAGATAATGATTTACAGTCCCCATGATTATCTCAAAAATTACGTGTCTTTGTAGGCCGGTCTCCTCCTGACATGGAAGTGTCAAAAACACTCAGGACTTTCTTGAGGCTTGATATTTTCCACACCCAACAATGATTTTCTTTGGATTAAATATTATGCTGAAATAATGCGTCGTCGAAGGGCTGATAAACTCTGAACAGTAAAATCTGCTGGACGAGAATGAATTTCAGATGAGAGTTTAGATCTGAAGTGGGAACTGAGCTACTGACTGCTTATACAAGTGAGTGTCTAAATGACGTTGCTTAGAGAAGTGAGTGTGCCTGTGTGATGTCACAGATTTCTGTGACGTTTATATTCTAATAGAACGCACTGAACGTTACCAAGCAACTGACGCACTGAGGTATGTTTCCACGGACCGAGCATCACCACGCAACTGACACATTGACGTATGCTTTCATGCACACCTTGAATTATTTTATTTTGTGATATGCAAAATAAATGGGAGACATACAGTATGTCCTTCTGTAGTTGATATGTAAGCTTCTGTAGCAGTAGCCATTTCAAATAACATTTCAATGTGTACGCTTGCATTATAGACTACTTTCTGGTTAGGGGCGCAGGTGTTGTGCCGAGAAAAGCATGTCTGCCGCGGAAACCACCCCTTTCACGGGAGCGCGCATCTGAGCATCGATGCTGTAAAACCACAAACAAAAAATATAACCCTGCAGCCAGTGTCATAACCCTTTATATGCTTTTAGAAGTGAAAAACAGCTAAAAAGCAGCTTGTAAATGAATTAAAGTGTGCTTATTCACCCGACGTTTCATTGTTCAGAGAATTAACAATCCTCCTGATGTAACTCGATTTTTTAAGGATTGTCGTAAAAAGGGTAATCACTTTTTTCAAAGCAGACATATTGACTTTGATTTCAGCTAAATGCCTGCATGGGGTTTGTCAGATCAAATTCAGTATATCCTGGTGGTGTTAAAGAAGGGTGTTCTACAGCGACACAGGATTCCTTTGTACATCCACACATCAAAAGTCTCAAATGTTTTATGTCTGAGTGTAAGTTTATCATGACTGCCATATAATGTGGTTCAAACTGTTATTTAATTTCATTTACGCGCACACACACACACACACACACTTATTTATTTATTTGATTTACTGAATTAGGACAATACACATTAATCAACATAACAGCATTATGCTTCAATGTAAATGTGCCGGAATTAGCACAATAGCTAAATTTCATCCGTAGTCCTAAGGCAGGTTTCACACACACACACACACACAAAACAGAATTCATAAAACATGTTTACAGATATGTTGTGGCAAGAGGAAGAAACACACAGTGGGTTTTTTTTTTTATCTTTACTCCTCAACTGCCACCACACAACTAACAAAAACCACTCCTGGACTCCAACACCCAGGAAACACAAACCACACACCCCAACCCCAAGTCCCACTGGGTGAGAGACACCTCTTCAGTCTAAAATAAGTGGTTCATGGCTACCAAACTATGCGCTGTACCACCCTAGGGACAAGTGGTCAAGGACCCTCATCCATGGATGGTCAATACCCCATGGAGTCTAGGGTGGTACAGATTATCAAAAGAGGTTGTCCTAATACTCTTAATTATTCAGAGGTGTGTTTTGAGCATAATGTGCAATAAGCCAATCGCTGTTTTTGCTCTCATTTCCTTGAATAAACAGAGGCACAAGATCTAGGATGCAATATTAATATGATGCCGTTTAAATGAGGGGACAAATCCATTTTGCACTGGGAACAATGCAGGCTCATTCACAAAGTGAAATCTTAGCCCTGGTGTAGTAACAGGCATATGTGCGTGTTCACACCTTTTAAGTGCATTGTGGAAATAGCGGATGACTACACTGGTCAACACCAAATTTATTGTCTAAATTTTTTTTAGCTGATTTAGGACAATTTTGATGTGCTGAATCCAAAAATCACATTTTTGCTCAATCAGGTCAACTTTTTGAATTATGGCCACATGTTGGTTTATACGTTTTTGTTTACATGTACGGGTATTTTCACTTTATATGATGCAAAATTCTTTTTTATGTCTTCAAATTCTCTGAATTTTGAACAATGATGACGAAACATTCAATTTACATGTACTTACCTTTATATAAAGGTAAGTACTGTCATATCCCGAGCGCTTTTGTCCGCGCTCGGGTTATTCCTCATCCCTGTCAGGTTTTGACAGCAGGTGTCGTCACATGGGTTTCCCGGGCTCTGATTGGCCAGATGCTCTGGAGCTCTCAGCTGTCAGAACCTGAGCAGCTGCGCCGCGTTTCCAATCATGAGCAGCTGGCTTTAAATGTCAGTGCGAGTGAACTGGACTCTGCGGCTGTCTCGTCAAAAGTCTTATGGCTTTCCCCTGTCTCCTTACCACATGCTCCCTGGGTTCCTCGACGTATCCCGCTGCATGTAAGTGATCTATTATTTGGAATTGTCTTCTCCCTCGCTGACATTCCTTTCTAATTACGGCGGACGAGAGCTCCTCGTCTCCGCCATAACTCTCTCCCTGTTCCTCGGTTAATATTCCCTGCCTTTGCGGCGTACGAGTGCCCCTCGCCCTAGCCACTAACCTCTGTTGTGAATTTATATTGTGTTGTGTAACGAAGCCCGCGTGGCAAGTTGTGTTGTACACCTAAGTCCTGTGCAATAGAAATAAAAGAACTGAATTGCAACTTACTGAACTGTGGCGTCTTATGCTGGCTCGTGAGGGCCAGCCGTGACAGTAGACAGCCGCCAGAAGGAGACGCCGTTCTCAGTAAGTTGCGTTCTGGGAACTTTGCCCCTTCCTGTCCAGGTACGTGGCGTTGGAAATATGCCATCTCAGCGGAGTCGTTCTCGGGGTTCCCACGGCCTGCTGACCAAGGCGCTGGAGGAGGTAGATGAAATCCTCATCATCGCCTCCGACCTCGATGGGCATCCAGACACCTCCCTCGCCCCTCCTCTCCTCGGTTATCAGCCCGATGAACAGTGGTATCTAGACCGGGCTGAGGAGGTGCTTGACCGTCTGCCTTCCCGCTACAACGGTCACCCCGAGGTCGACGCGAGGAGACTCGACATCGCTGCCCAACGCCAGATAATTCAGATGTACGAAGAGGAGGAGGCTGCAAGGTGGGGTGATCTCTGGCTCCAGCTGCCTGAGACGCTGGAGGAGGTGGATGACTTCATCAGCGCTTCCGCCAGCCTTGACGACTCATCTGAAGCGCACTATTACCTGGACTGCGCTGAGATAACGCTCGACCGATTGTCTCCCCGCTACACAGACCACTTGGACGTCCAAGTGAAGAGACAAGAGATCGCTGCCCACTGCGAGGCGCTCCAGGATATCGAGGAGGAACGAGGCCAAAGGCGGAGTAATCGGAGCTCCCGCTGCCCGCTCTGGAATCCGGATCCTTCCCTCGATCCAGTCCTGGAGTTCGCACCACCCGGGGCCCGTCGTAGACGTCGGCGCCGTGGCCAGAGACGTTCTCAGCGCGACTCCCTTCCGGAACCCGCTCCGGTTCACTGGGCTGACCCCATTCATCCCACTGCTGTCTCTCCAGCGTCTCACCAGGAGGAGACCCCTGCAGCCTTTCCCCCCGGGCCTGCTTCCCCCGCTGAGCTGTCAGCGCGTCACGCCCGGCCCGACTTGGCTGTTGCCCCCTCCGCCTCGACGCCTTCTCCAGCGGCTGGGAGTTTGAGAAGTTTTGCTCCAGTGGACAGCGCGGCTACACCATCCCGAGTGGCCCCCTCTCCTCCTTCAAGAGAGTCTCCGGCCACCACCCGGTGGGAGGAGGATGGAATGACGTTCCCTATGGCAGGTTCCACCGCCCCTCCGGGAGGCAGGCAAGTACAAGTTCACTTTTTTCCATCTAATAGTGATTTGTTCTGTCTGACTCCTGGGGGTGAGGCTCGGGGTTTGCAGCCCCCTGAGCCTCTACTCCCTGCTGATATGTTAATTAAACCCGCTGCCTCTGTGTCTCCCCCTGCTGAGCACGCTTCGACTTCAGAGGAGCGTCACCAGATGAGGGGTGAGCCTGCGGCCCTCGGGCAGATGACCCCAGCCCCGCAGCCATTTTCTGGGCAGAGGAGATCGGACGACTGGTTGGAGCCTGTGCCGACGACGGAGCATCCCCGGGACTCCGCAGATGAACAGTCCGGTCCAGCGGGCCGAGAGCCCCCCACCTCCACGCCACATGAACCGCCAGCGTGGACGATGACGTCGGGGGGTCCTCGAGCTGCAGGAGCCCCTCTTCCAGGGGCGGATGACGTCACGACGGAGTGGGAACTGGACGACGACCTCCTCCCGTTTGAACCCGGAGCATCGAAGTCCTGGATGGCGGCAGAACCCGAGATCAGGCGAGTGCTCTATTTTCTATCCCTCATCTTCTTTCTGGAGCATTATTGCCTGTCTCTCGGGGGGGCGAGCCAGGTGCAGCCGTCGGCTGCGCTCGAGCCTGTCTCGCCGGGCCCTGCCGCTGCCGATGATCCTGATCCCGGTTCCTTTTGTCCCTCTGAGCCTCCCCCAGGGTCACCGGAGGCGAACCTGCTCTAGGTGCCACCTTGGAGGTTCCGGCTCTCGGCATGGGGTCCACCGGGAGTGCTCCGCCGGTTCAAGCGGAGCTCGACGTCAGGGAGGTTCCGGCCCAATCGGGGTCTGACGTGGTTGCTGCTCTCGCTCAATCGGAGCTCGACATCAGGGAGGTTCCGGCCCAATCGGGGTCCGACGCGGGTGCTGTCCTCGCTCGATTGGAGCTCGACGTCAGGGAGGTTCCGGCCCAATCGGGGTCCGACGCGGGTGCTGCTCTCGCTCGATCAGAGCTTGACGTCATGGAAGTTCCGGCCCAATCGGGGTCCGACGTGGGTGCTGCCCTCGCTCGATCGGAGCTCGACGTCAGGGAGGTTCCGGCCCAATCGGGGTCCGACGCGGGTGCTGCCCTCGCTCGATTGGAGCTCGACGTCAGGGAGGTTCTGGCCCAATCGGGGTCCGACGCGGGTGCTGCTCTCGCTCGATCAGAGCTTGACGTCATGGAAGTTCCGGCCCAATCGGGGTCCAACGCGGGTGCTGTCCTCGCTCGATCGGAGCTCGACGTCAGGGAGGTTCCGGCCCAATCGGGGTCCGACGCGGGTGCTGCTCTCGCTCGATCAGAGCTTGACGTCATGGAAGTTCCGGCCCAATCGGGGCCCGACGCGGGTGCTGCTCTTGCTCAACCGGAGCTCGGCGCCATGGTCGTTCTGACCCAGGCGGGTCCCGGAGATTGTGCTGCTGACCCTCCGCTGAGCGCTTTCCAGGCCATGCCCCATCCTCGCCATGGCCCCTCCTTCCCCGCTTTTTAAGACTGCGGGAGTTTATTCCTGCTGGCCCGGTTCGCCGACCTTCCCCCAGCCGATCTGTTGGCAGGCCGATACTGCCCGACCACCCAGTGACCGGCTCTTTCCTTTTGGCGTCCGGGTCCGGCCTCCTGACAAGCAGGATGATTCTTTTGGCGCCCTGGTCCGCCCGCCGGAGACATGGTTTCCCTCGGCCCGGGGTTTGGCTGGGCCATTAGGGCACGTTCCGCTGCTTTTGCTGGCGGCCTGGATGCTGGGTGCTGGGAGGCCTCCTGAGCGGAGTTATTTAACTCTATTCCCCAATGGTTTTTTTCCCTCTCCTTCTCTTGCCCCACCACTGGCTTGTGACTGGTTTTTCTTCTTCTCTCCTCCCCTCTCAGACTGAAATACCCCACTGGGGATTGAACTTCATGTTTAAGGTGACTGTTTTCCGTTGATGGACATATGTTCTCTTGCCGTAGCTGTCTTTCATGTTATTTTCTGGGATGACTGTTTGGGTTTGTTCCTTGCACTCCCGATTTGAGACTCTTCTGAGCAGAATTTCCTTTTCATTTTGACAGTATGCTATCATGAGTATTGTATGTTTCTTTAGGGTGTGATTGTATATTTCCTATGTTACTCCCTTACTCGGGTCTAGTTCTTTTTTTGGCACCTGTGTTGTCTTTTGGTTTTGAAGATTTTCTGTACACATTTACTTGGAGAAGAAGGTATTATTTGTCCTTTTATTTCCTTGATCCTGCCTTGTAGTATTGACTGGTGTTCTTTGTATCCTCATCTTGGCTTTCTTTTTTTTTGTGGCGATATGTGTGTGAAGTTACATGGGTTGGTAGTTCGTGTCGTTTGTTATATGTGAGAGATGTCCATCTAGCGTTGACTTTTCTTTTTATTCGTCTTTTTGTCCCCGTTTATGTACGGTTTTTGCCTTTTTTTTTTTTCTCTCCCTCCCTTCCCCGATGTTTTTGTCCCCTTGTTGTTGTGAGTGGACCCTGCTCCCCCTCCACCTGCTTCCCCCTCCACCCTCCCTGGGGTGGGGGTGGGGGGTCTGGATGTTACGCGCGACCAGGAGTTCGCGTAGGGGGAGGGGTTCTGTCATATCCCGAGCGCTTTTGTCCGCGCTCGGGTTATTCCTCATCCCTGTCAGGTTTTGACAGCAGGTGTCGTCACACGGGTTTCCCGGGCTCTGATTGGCCAGATGCTCGGGAGCTCTCAGCTGTCAGAACCTGAGCAGCTGCGCCGCGTTTCCAATCATGAGCAGCTGGCTTTAAATGTCAGTGCGAGTGAACTGGACTCTGCGGCTGTCTCGTCAAAAGTCTTATGGCTTTCCCCTGTCTCCTTACCACATGCTCCCTGGGTTCCTCGACGTATCCCGCTGCATGTAAGTGATCTATTATTTGGAATTGTCTTCTCCCTCGCTGACATTCCTTTCTAATTACGGCGGACGAGAGCTCCTCGTCTCCGCCATAACTCTCTCCCTGTTCCTCGGTTAATATTCCCTGCCTTTGCGGTGTACGAGTGCCCCTCGCCCTAGCCGCTAACCTCTATTGTGAATTTATATTGTGTTGTGTAACGAAGCCCGCGTGGCAAGTTGTGTTGTACACCTAAGTCCTGTGCAATAGAAATAAAAGAACTGAATTGCAACTTACTGAACTGTGGCGTCTTATGCTGGCTCGTGAGGGCCAGCCGTGACAAGTACATGCACAGTAAGTACAGGTTTTTACTTAGCACCTGATCAAGAGAAACGGGTGTCATTTTTTGATTCAGTGGTGCAAAATTGTCTTAAATCAGTTGAAAAAACACAGACAACTTACAAAAAAAGTTATTTTTGTAACCCTGTGTTATGTGCTGCTTGTCATCTTGGCCCTATTGGAGTGAAGGAGAGGACCCACTTGCCAGGTGCAAAAGAAACATAATTTATTATGGAAAGTACAAAACGCAGTACAAGGCTGAAAAAATAATATAAAGCTGCACAGCAGGATAACGGGAACAAAAACCTTAACTATGAGCAATTTGAAAATAATAACGCTGTGCCAAACAAAGTTGAAATGCAGCAAAAAGTAATCTTAGCAGACAACTAAACAGAGATCTAAACAGTAGATCGCCACACTGAAAGTGAGGCAAGTGCAGAAATATAAAGGGCAGGTGGTGATTAACACAATCAGAAACAGCTGTCAATAATTAACAACAGAAAATGCAACTAATGACGAGCAGAAGTAACTGAAAGTGCTGTCACCACAAATAAAGACGAAATGAAGAGAGAAGCAGGAACACAGACAATAATAGTGATGACAATAATGATAATGAGTCCAAAAGACAAAGTGTGGACAGGGAACTGCAGCCCTGTCCAGACCACTACACTGCTGACTTTAGACCTGGTTTTTGCAGATCAAAAGCACAATGAAATAAAATGCACCTTAATACCAATGTGCCAAACTTGACGCCAAGCCTCACCCACTTTATATCAGTCCCCTCCTATGAGTGCAAGTCGAACACACACACATTTCATAATTAGATAGTGAGAGCACACAGCGGAAAACCAGACAGTGCCCTGACAGAAACTAACAAAAGCACCAATGCAAGGCACAAAGCGTAGCACAAAGGTCCACTTTCAACTGTCGTATTATGCCCCATTGAGTTTATATTCATTTAAATCAAAGCAAAAAGGTCTGCAAATATATACATCTTGTATGTATAAAAACATACAGGCATTATCTGTGGCAGTTTACAAATTCAAATTATTTTTTTTTTACTGTGACATGGCAATAAAACAATTAACAATATAGAAATACCCTACTGTATGTAGGGTACCTACCCTACAGGCCACTTACTGTATGTAGTGCTAATACTGGAAGACATATCCACAGGCTGTATGTAAGACAATGTAAATTCTGATAGTGAAAATTGAAGTCAATATGGAACTGTCTAAAAAAACATGCCTTCTCTCTATTGGCTACCATGTAATTGTGTAAAAATCTGAAGAAAACCACATGTAAACTTCTATGCACCGCAGAGCTTTATTAATGAATTTATTACACCTTCACGGGCTACCTCAGCTTCTGTGTGGACAAATCCGTTCCCACCAAGACCATACGGCGTCACTCAAACAACAAACCCTGGATCAACCCTGAGATAAAAACACTTCTGAGAGAGAAGAAGAGGATCTTCAGGTCGGGGAACAGGGAGATGCTGAAGTCCGTACAGAGGGAGCTGAGGAGAAAGATCAGAGAAGGCAAGGACAGCTTCAGGAAGAAGATGGAGGACAAGCTGCAACAGAGCGACATCAGCGGGGTCTGGAGAAACCTCAAAACCATCTCGGGGCTCCAGAATACCTCCCCCCAGGCCACGGGGGGCAGGGAGTGGGCGAACAACCTGAATCTGTTTTTCAATAGATTTGACCAACCGCCCTCCCCCCTGTCTGCACAACAACCACTGCTGCCTCTAAGAAATCAAGTCCTGCTACCCACTCCCCACTCCACCGACACCCCCCCCACTCCCAACACACAGCCCCCCATCCTGACCCTGACCAAGACCCAGGTGAGGACGGAGCTGAGGAAGATCAAGGCGAGGAAGGCGTCGGGACCGGACGGCATCAGCGCAAAGCTCCTCAAGTCCTGTGCAGACCAGCTGTGTGGGATTGTGACGTATATCTTCAACATGAGCCTGAAACTGGGGAGGGTACCACAGCTGTGGAAAACATCTTGTGTGGTACCTGTACCAAAAACTTCCCACCCCAAAGACCTGAACAGCTTCAGACCGGTGGCCTTGACGTCCCACTTGATGAAGACCCTGGAGAGACTGCTCCTTGCTCATCTCCGCCCCCTGGTAGAACCAGCGATGGATCCACTCCAGTTCGCCTACCAGCATGGCATTGGGGTGGAGGATGCGGTGATCTTCCTCCTTCACCGTTCTCTGTCCCACCTGGAGAAGCCCGGGAATATGGTGAGGATCATGTTCTTTGACTTCTCCAGTGCTTTCAACACCATCCAACCGATGATCCTGAAGGACAAGCTGCTGCGCGCAGGGGTGGACCAGCACCTGTCATCATGGATCCTGGACTACCTCACGAACCGGCCTCAGTTTGTGAGAACCCGGGACTGTGTTTCCGACACGATCATCAGTAGCACGGGGGCCCCCCAGGGAACGGTGCTGGCTCCCTTCTTGTTCACTCTTTATACTGCGGACTTCTCACACAACACAACACATTGCCATCTACAGAAGTTCTCTGATGACTCTGCGATCGTTGGTCTCATCTCCAGCGGAGATGAAGCTGAGTACAGAGGGCTTATCCAGGACTTTGTGGACTGGTGCCATCGGAACTGCCTCCAGATCAACGCGAGGAAAACTAAGGAGCTGGTGGTGGACTGCCGCAGGCATGGGCAGCCCCTCACAGCACCAGTAAATATACAGGGAACAGACATCGAGATGGTGACATCCTACAAGTACCTGGGTATTCATCTGAACAATAAACTAGACTGGTCACACAATACTGACGCACTCTACAAGAAGGGACAGCGCAGGCTGTTCCTGCTGAGGAGACTCAGGTCTTTTGGTGTACAAGGGGCGCTGCTGAAGTCATTCTATGACACGGTGGTGGCATCAGCCATCACTTTTGGAGTGGTCTGCTGGGGCAGTGGCATTACTGCAGCCGATAGGAAGAGACTGAACAAACTGATTAAGAAAGCTAGCTCTGTCCTGGGGCAACGCCTTGATCCGATGGAGGAGATAGGAGAGAGAAGGACGGTGGCTAAACTGTCATCTCTGCTGGAGTCCGAGTTCCACCCTATGCAGGACATACTGGATGCACTGAGAAGCTCATTTAGCAGCAGACTACATCATCCCAGGTGCACAACCGAGAGGTTTCGTAGGTCCTTCCTACCAACGGCTGTCAGACTGTACAACCTAAGCAGGGCTGCTCGCAGAGATAGCAAAAAGACGTAACAAACTAATAGTTTTTTTTTTTTTTTGAATGCAAAAGATGCAATAGACTTACACAATGGTCCTCTCCGGCATACAACTAGGAACATACCGGTCGCTATGGAGGGTGAGAATATGTATGGGCACATAATCATACCATGTAGGATAACTAAATAGACGGTTATGCTGTTTCATCCCACCTAGCAACAATGCTCTGCACTGTGTGTGTTTATATATTTACATATTTATTCCATCTAGCTACAATGCTCTGCACTGGGTGTGTTTATATTTATATATCTATATATTTATTCCATCTAGCTACAATGCTCCGCACTGTGTTTTTATATATCTACATATTATTCCATCTAGCTACATTGCTCCGCACTGTGTGTGTTTATACTATACTTGCATATTTATTCCACCTAGCTGCAATGCTCCATACTGTGGGTGTTTATATATTTACATATTTATTCCATCTAGCTACAATGCTCTGCACTGTGTGTTCATATATTCATATATTTATTCCATCCAGCTACAATGCTCTGCACTGTGTGTCTGTGTGTGTGTGTGTGTGTGTATATATATATTTTATAGTAATATGTACATATGTGACTTCCGGTTATGGCTGCCACGTAGGACGGACGTGTCTCGCTCTGCTCTGCTCCTGGAAAAAAAAAAATCGGCAAATAACTCTCTCATTTGGGACAGAACGTATCCCAGCATTTGGGCGAGGATATGTCGGCGAAGCCTAAGGCTGGAAAACCAGGAAAAGGAAAAAGCGAGCCGCCGAAACAGTCCAAATTAACGGACTTTCAGGTCTGTGACGCAGCAAACAAGGCTCCATATATGGCGGAGGAAGCTGGCGGCGGTGCGATTTCTGCGGGGAATGGCGCAGATGCGCTGATGGCTGCCATGAGTTCAATGAGAGCGGACTTTTCCTCTAGATTTGATGGGATTATGACAGCGCTGGAAGGAATAAGAAAGGAATTGGGTGACTGTGTAGAACGAACGGCGCAGATGGAGCTCCGTCTCGCTAGTGCTGAAGATGACGTCACCCGTCTTCAATTAAAGGTGCGCACTTTGGAAAAAAAAAATAAATCTCTGGAAGATAATATTTTGGATTTGGAATCTCGGTCGAGACAGAATAACTTGAGGCTGGTGGGTCTTCCAGAGGAATCAGAAGGTCGGGACGTATGTTCCTTTCTGGAAAAGTGGATTCCGGAGGTGCTGGGCAGCGAGGAGTTGCAATCAGCAGTGGTTCTGGAAAAAGCACATCGTATTGGCCCACGGAGAGATAAGGGACCGCCGAGGACCTTAATTATGAAGTTTCTAAGCAACAGAGACAGGATGAAGATCTTCAACGCTGCACGTGCTAAAGGAGAGATTAAACACCAGGACCAGCAGGTGCGGTTCTACCCAGATTTGGCCACAGGAATCCAGCAATTGAGGAAGCAGTTTGATCCCGTACGTAAGGAGCTGCGCAACCTTGGGATTCGTCATGGTGTAATCTATCCTGCGAGACTGCTGACCACGTATGAGGGCAGAACCCACATCTTCAAGACCCCAGAGGAGGCGCAGGAGTTCATCAAGAAGATCAAAGAAGAAGAAGAGACTGGTGGGAGCTAAGCATGAACAAAATATAAGGTAGAATAACTAAGCATTTGCACAGGCATCTGACTGACTTGAAGTAAATAGTAAGTTTACAAAATATAGATTGTATTATATATTAAAAAAAACAAAACAAAAACAAAACAAACAAACAAAAAAAAAAAACTAGGATGTACAAAGTTGGTAAAAATTTTGGAGTTAAGTTGGAAAACTACAGAGGAGAGTTAATGTTACGTCATTAAAAGCAGTAGAGTTAGGGTGATTGGGAGGATGAAGAAGGAGTGGCTTAGGCTGTTCCCCGTGGATGTGGAACAGTCGATGGCTATATCGGGAGACAGAATTTTTCTTTTGATTTTGGGGGGTTTGCCACAAGTGTGGGAAGGGGGAATTTGTTTGTGTGTAGTTTGTAGGATGAATGTTCAACCACTCATGTTTTTGCTTCTCTGTATGAGCATGTTTACACTGCAAGGTAATCCCAAACTCTCTATTGATCATGGACCAAAGTGTTAATCTTAATTTAACTTCATGGAATTGCAGAGGTCTACAAAATTTAAAAAAACTTAAACAAGTTATGAATAAAATAAAGGACATGGGTTCAAGAATTGTGTTTTTACAAGAAACTCATCTGATAGAGGAGGATGTTAAAAGAATTCTCTCTCGGCGCCACACGAGTCGGCTGCCTTTTGCAACAGCGGCTCGATTCCGAGTCTTTTTCCCTTCCTCTCTCTTTTGATCCGTCTTTTTTTTTCACCCCACTTATATCACGGACACACAGATCGTCCTAAATGTCTCCTGAGCCGGTGGACGGAGCCACTGTCTATAGCAGGATACGATACAGCAGAGAACAGCTGCTAGCATTCAACCGCCACCCGGTCCCATTGGAAAAACTCGACATACCGAGTGAACTGAGGCGAAAACGCCGCGGCTGCCGGGCTGGAGTAAGGCGGAGGACAAAAAATATAAGGTACAGACCCTCCCTTCCATCTGTTGTCATGGGAAATGTACGGTCGATACTGGGAAAGTTAGATGAGCTAGCGGCTATCTCCCGTTATGATAGCACATACCGGGAGTGCTCTCTCCTTTTGTTTACTGAGACGTGGCTAACTGAACTAGCAGCAGATGCTAACATTGAGCTGGAGGGTTTTCACATGATACGAGCTGACCGAACACCAGACAGTGGCAAGGCTAGGGGCGGTGGAGTGATCATGTATGTTAACAACAACTGGTGCAGACCGGGACATATCACTGTTAAACAACGACACTGCAGCAAAGACATTGAGTTGCTAGCTGTTAGCATGAGGCCTACATATCTCCCGAGAGAACACTCACACCGAGAGAACACTCACACGTGATCTGCATTGTTGTTTATGCAAATCCGACGGCGAACGCTGGGACAGCACGTGACGTCATCCATTCAGTAACCAGCAGGCTGCAGACAGAACACCCAGATGCTCTTCTCCTCATCTCAGGCGATTTCAACCATGTTTCACTGTCTCCCATTCTACCCACGTTCACCCAGTATGTCACATGCCACACTAGAGACAATAAAACACTGGATTTATTCTACGCAAACACTAAGGAGGCGTACACCTCATCACAACTACCCCCACTCGGGAGATCGGATCACAACTTGGTTCATCTCCGGCCGGTGTACAAACCCCTAGTGCACAGACAACCTCCGGCCATGCACACTGTGGAGTTATGGTCTGAGGAGACAATGGACACCCTAAAGGGCTGTTTTGAAGCCACCGCCTGGAAGCAGCTCTGCGATCCACATGGTGAGGACATCGATGGCCTCATTCACACCTTCACGGGCTACCTCAGCTTCTGTGTGGACAAATCCGTTCCCACCAAGACCATACGGCGTCACTCAAACAACAAACCCTGGATCAACCCTGAGATAAAAACACTTCTGAGAGAGAAGAAGAGGATCTTCAGGTCGGGGAACAGGGAGATGCTGAAGTCCGTACAGAGGGAGCTGAGGAGAAAGATCAGAGAAGGCAAGGACAGCTTCAGGAAGAAGATGGAGGACAAGCTGCAACAGAGCGACATCAGCGGGGTCTGGAGAAACCTCAAAACCATCTCGGGGCTCCAGAATACCTCCCCCCAGGCCACAGGGGGCAGGGAGTGGGCGAACAACCTGAATCTGTTTTTCAATAGATTTGACCAACCGCCCTCCCCCCTGACTGCACAACAACCACTGCTGCCTCTAAAGAAATCAAGTCCTGCTGCCCACTCCCCACTCTACCAACACCCCCCCACTCCCAACACACAGCCCCCCATCCTGACCCTGACCAGGACCCAGGTGAGGACGGAGCTGAGGAAGATCAAGGCGAGGAAGGCGCCGGGACCGGACGGCATCAGCGCAAAGCTCCTCAAGTCCTGTGCAGACCAGCTGTGTGGGATTGTGACGTATATCTTCAACATGAGCCTGAAACTGGGGAGGGTACCACAGCTGTGGAAAACATCTTGTGTGGTACCTGTACCAAAAACTTCCCACCCCAAAGACCTGAACAGCTACAGACCGGTGGCCTTGACGTCCCACTTGATGAAGACCCTGGAGAGACTGCTCCTTGCTCACCTCCGCCCCCTGGTGGAACCAGCGATGGATCCACTCCAGTTCGCCTACCAGCATGGCATTGGGGTGGAGGATGCGGTGATCTTCCTCCTTCACCGTTCTCTGTCCCACCTGGAGAAGCCCGGGAATATGGTGAGGATCATGTTCTTTGACTTCTCCAGTGCTTTCAACACCATCCAACCGATGATCCTGAAGGACAAGCTGCTGCGCGCAGGGGTGGACCAGCACCTGTCATCATGGATCCTGGACTACCTCACGAACCGGCCTCACTTTGTGAGAACCCGGGACTGTGTGTCCGACACGATCATCAGTAGCACGGGGGCCCCCCAGGGAACGGTGCTGGCTCCCTTCCTGTTCACTCTTTATACTGCGGACTTCTCACACAACACAACACACTGCCATCTACAGAAGTTCTCTGATGACTCTGCGATCGTTGGCCTCATCTCCAATGGAGATGAAGCTGAGTACAGAGGGCTTATCCAGGACTTCGTGGACTGGTGCCATCGGAACTGCCTCCAGATCAACGCGAGGAAAACTAAGGAGCTGGTGGTGGACTGCCGCAGGCATGGGCAGCCCCTCACAGTACCAGTAAATATACAGGGAACAGACATCGAGATGGTGACATCCTATAAGTACCTGGGTATTCATCTGAACAATAAACTAGACTGGTCACACAATACTGATGCACTCTACAAGAAGGGACAGCGCAGGCTGTTCCTGCTGAGGAGACTCAGGTCTTTTGGTGTACAAGGGGCGCTGCTGAAGTCATTCTATGACACGGTGGTGGCATCAGCCATCACTTTTGGAGTGGTCTGCTGGGGCAGTGGCATTACTGCAGCCGATAGGAAGAGACTGAACAAACTGATTAAGAAAGCTAGCTCTGTCCTGGGGCAGCGCCTTGATCCGATGGAGGAGATAGGAGAGAGAAGGACGGTGGCTAAACTGTCATCTCTGCTGGAGTCCGAGTTCCACCCTATGCAGGACATACTGAATGCACTGAGGAGCTCATTTAGCAGCAGACTACATCATCCCAGGTGCACAACCGAGAGGTTTCGTAGGTCCTTCCTACCAACGGCTGTCAGACTGTACAACCTAAGCAGGGCTGCTCGCAGAGATAGCAAAAAGATGTAACAAACTAATAGTTTTTTGAATGCAAAAGATGCAATAGACTTACACAATGGTCCTCTCCGGCATACAACTAGGAACATACCGGTCGCTATGGAGGGTGAGAATATGTATGGGCACATAATCATACCATGTAGGATAACTAAGTAGACGGTTATGCTGTTTCATTCCATCTAGCAACAATGCTCTGCACTGTGTGTGTTTATATATTTGCATATTTATTCCATCTAGCTACAATGCTCCGTACTGTGGGTGTTTATATATTTATATATCTACATATTATTCCATCTAGCTACATTGCTCCGCACTGTGTGTGTTTATATACTTGCATATTTATTCCACCTAGCTGCAATGCTCCGTACTGTGGGTGTTTATATATTTACATATTTATTCCATCTAGCTACAATGCTCTGCACTGTGTGTTCATATATTCATATATTTATTCCATCCAGCTACAATGCTCTGCACTGTGTGTCTGTGTGTGTGTGTATATATATATATTTTATAGTAATACGTACATATGTTTATTAGCTGCTCTTGCTTGCTTGTTTTTTTTCTTGCCTTCTGATTGTTGCTCTGAGTGTTGCTATCCCTGTGCTGTTGCAATCCTGGAATTTCCCCGTTGTGGGACTAATAAAGGCTTATCTTATCTTATCTTATCTTATCTTAATTAGGAGTAGATGGCAGGGAAGTGTATTCACCTCTTCATTTTCATCCCGAGCCAGGGGAGTTATGACTCTCATACATAAATCAGTTCCTTTTCAAGTGAAAAATGTAATTGGAGACAAATTTGGAAGATATGTAATCATTCAAGGTTCTTTGCTATTAGAAAATATAAATCTTGTGAACTTATATGGTCCCAATATAGATGACCAGAAGTTCTTTGCTAATTTATTTCTCATCTTATCATCACTTACAGGGCAACATATAATAGCAGGGGATTTTAATTGTACATTGAATCCAGGTGTGGATAGATCAACAGGACTGGATTGTACGCACATTGGATGTAGGATGACTATTAATCATTTTATGAAAGAATTGAGATTGTTAGATATATGGAGAGAAATGAAACCACAAGTTAAAGCCTATTCTTGTTATTCCAGTACCTACAAGACATTCTCACGTATTGATTATTTTTTGATTTCCACAGAATTAAGGTCCAAGATTCAAAACTGCTTTTATGATAACATCGTGATCTCTGACCATGCACCCTGTTGTCTAATATATGTAGATAAAAAATTGATAAAGGAATCAGGTAGATGGCAATTTCAGCATAAATGGCTTCAGGATGAGGAATTTGTCAAGTATATAGAAAAACAGATAGACGAGTTCTTTGACATCAATACTACACAAACATCAGCATGTGTAAAGTGGGAGGCTTTCAAAGCTTTTATTAGGGGACATATTATTAGTTATACAGGATCAAAATCTAAGAAGACTCGAGAGGAGAGAGCTAAATTGGAACATAAAATAAAAAATCTTCAGGAAAAAGTGTATGCAGGAAGTGACCCAAGGTTGGAGAATGAATTACTGATTTTGAGAGCTGAATACGACAAAAAATCAGCGAATAGAGCTGCCTCGAGTCTTCTAAGATTGAAACAATCTTTTTATGAACAAGGTGAAAAATCAGGAAAATTATTAGCATGGCAGATTAAACAATTGGAAATTAAAACACCAATTACCAGTATTATAAGTAATGGACAGGTAGTTATAGATCCTTTAGAAATTAATAGAGCCTTTAGAGATTACTATGAAAAATTATATGATACCAAAAATGAACCTGATTTAACAAAACTAAATGGGTTTTTGAACGAACTATCTATACCGTGTATTCCAAATGAAAACAGGGAGATATTGGAGTCTAAAATTAGTCAAGAAGAAGTTGGGCTAGCCATTGATAATATGAAATCAGGAAAAAGTGCAGGACCAGATGGTCTTCCAGTTGACCTTTATAAAAAATTTAAGAATAAATTAATAAAACCTTTTTTGGAAATGGTTTTAGAAGCATTTCAAAATAATAATTTACCATCATACATAAATAATGCCTTAATTATACTGCTGCCAAAACCAGGTAAGCCCTCTAATAAATGTGAAAATATGAGACCAATAAGCCTATTAAACGCCGACCTTAAGATAATCTGTAAAATTTTAGCAAGACGAATACAAGAAATTTTACCAAATATTATTAATCGAGATCAGAATGGCTTTATAAAGGGTAGACAAGGCTTCCATAATGTAAGAAGACTATTTAATATTATTTATTTTAATAAAGAAGCACCGGATACAGCTCTCCTATCATTGGACGCCGAAAAGGCCTTTGATAGAGTTGAATGGCCCTTTCTTTTTGAAGTACTACAAAGGTTTGGACTTGGAAATAATTTCATAAAATGGGTTCAAATAATATACAATAATGCTACAGCAGAAATCCTAACAAATAACAATATTTCAAAACCAATAAAAATCAATAGAGGATGTCGACAAGGCTGTCCACTTTCACCTTTACTGTTTACTATGGCAATTGAACCTTTAGCGATAGCGATACGTTTACATTCACAAATATATGGAATTAAAGTTGGACCAACAGAACATAAAATCTCCCTGTACGCCGATGACATAATTTTGTTTATGTCGAATCTAAAAAAATCAATTCCAACCTTGTTGAATTTAATAAAGAATTTTGGGGAAATATCAGGATATAAAATAAATAAAACTAAATCTTCAATATTAATGCTAAATGAGACCCAGAGAAATTACCCAGCCCCTGAGGTAAATCAATTCAATGTTGTAAATCAGTTTAAATATTTAGGAATCCAAATTATGCCTAAGCTAGAATCAGTCGCCAGTGTCAACTATGAAGCCTTAATGTCAGATATCAGTGAGTTAACTCAGAGATGGATGTCACTACCAATGTCGATGATCGGGAGAATCAATATACTTAAAAGTAATATTTTACCTAAAATACTTTATTTATTTCAATACATTCCCTTATCACCACCTTTAGATCTATTCTCAAGAATAAAAAAAAAGTTAGTGGAATTTATATGGAACAACAGGAGGGCTAGATTACGTTTGTCTTTATTATATTTACCATTTGATCGTGGAGGTCTGAAATGTCCAAATTTTATGTTGTATTATTGGTCGGCACAACTGAGGTCTATGACATATTATTTTTCATCAAATGATCTCCCTCACTGGACTGAAATGGAATCATACAATTTACCTTTACCTCTTCCCATATTCATATACTCAGATTCGGCAAAAAAATTACAAAAACAAGTTAAAAATCCATTTGTAAAGCATATGATCAAAATATGGTGTGAAGCTAAAAACTATTTAAAAGAACCACAGTTATTGTCACAATTTAGTCCAATATGGGGTAATCAATATTTTAAACCAGGGAGAGCGGACGCTGTATTTAAAGTATGGAATTTAAAAGGGATACAAAAGATTCAGGATTTATATTTGCCAGGTGCAGACAACATAATGTCTTTTGAAGAGCTGAGGATCAAATTTAATCTCAATAGAACACATTTTTTTAAATATCTTCAACTTAGAAACTTTATTCGATCAAATCAAAATAAAGCTCTCACTCGACCTATTTATTCATCCTTGGAAAAAATGATGATGAAAGATAGTAAAAGAAAGGGTATTATTTCAGAGTTTTATAACTCATTGACACTATCTTCAAGTGAAAATTCACTGAAAAGATTAAACTACTGGAAAGAAGATCTGCAAATTGAAATTTCAGAGGAACAAAGGGAATTGGCTTGTACAGAAGCTCAAACCAAATCAATAAATGCACGCCTTAAATTGATACATTTCAAATGGTTAATGCGGATGTATGTTACACCGGAGGAGTTAAATAGATATAACAAAAATATACCAGATACATGCACAAAATGCATGGAAAGTAAAGGAACCCTATTTCATTGTTTATGGGAATGTAGATTAATAAGAATGTTTTGGGAAGAGGTGAGGGTAACAATTGAAAAAATAATCTCAAAACAAATCATATTGAATCCTAAACTGTTTTTGTTGGGTCTGTACCCAGAAAAGCATAATTTTAATAAAAGTGAAAGAACATTCATAGACCTCAGTTTGCTTAATGCCAAAAAATGTATTGCACTATTATGGAAAAAGACTCATAGACCAGATGTGACTCAGTGGTTAAGACAGATGTTAACAAACCTTCCATTAGAAAGAATAACATATATACTAAAATCAAAGGAAATTGTGTTTGAGAATATATGGAGACCTTTTATTGATTATGTAAAAAATTTAAACATAACTCTTGAAGAAGAAGGTGAATGATGTGTGTGGACCTTGTAAATTCCAAACTGGTGAACATAATATGTATACTTATGTGTTGGATTGTCTAGACTAAACAGAGGAGCATTGTTGAAGATTTGATTTTGTTGGTGGTTGTTGGTGTTTTTAGTGCATTTTTTTTTTGTAGTACTTTAGTGTTAGTGTTTGATTGTTTGTATCATGTTTGTTAAAAAAAAAAAAAGAAAAGGTTCAATAAAGATATTGTGGAAAAAAAATATGTACATATGTATATTAGCTGCTCTTGCTTGCTTGTTTTTTCTTGCCTTCTGATTGTTGCTCTGAGTGTTGCTATCCCTGTGCTGTTGCAATCCTGGAATTTCCCCGTTGTGGGACTAATAAAGGCTTATCTTATCTTATCTTATCTTATACCCTGATTATAAAAAAAAAAAGACTTTACATGATACTAGTCCAACTGTCAAAAAGGAAAACAAAGCCAATTTTAGATTTTACATATTTCCAAATTTATTTTGGCAGCAGTTCTGTTTTCTTCTCATTCTCTTTAGGCTTATAGCATCCAAGAATGAGAGAATGGGATTTTACTACCATTTTATAAGATTTTCATAGCAGTGAGTGACTACCTTCACAGTGAGAATTCTTTAAGAACCATAATTATCCATTACATTCAGAGATGTCCCGGTCTAAGCTGTTCTGCAGTCCTCAAAAGTACAGTGAATGAAGCTGCTTTTCACTTAGTCACTACAAGATGTTAGTAACGCATGTGTTTCAAATAGTACCATATAGTACCTTTAAGTGGTGCAGTTTCACAGGCCTAACATGCGTTGTTACAACAGTGTTGTACTCAGTCGGCTAATATTTGCAAGTTAGCCAAGACAGAATATAACATGTTAATTAAAATCAGTAAAAACATGTAAAATCATACTTCATAGTCAAATTCACAAATTCTCCACTGTTACAGAAATGTAACATCGAAATGGCATGCTACTTTTAAGTTTATATTATATACATGCATTTTTAGCTTTTATGCAGTTTCATGTGAACACTACCCTTTTTAATACTGTGAATATGGTGACATCACCGCATTTCAGTTTCAAAAGCACTCACACCCTCATAAGGAGGTACAGTAGGTCGGGGTGGATAGAAGCTGTAAAAGTTGCTCTAGCATGCAGAAAATGGGAATTCAATTCCATTTGGTGCTTCATTTGTCCAAATCTGCCTGTCTTGACTCTCACTTCATATCTTTATTTCCATGTGTGCAGTTCACTTATTTTACTCATAACAAAAACATTTCGTGTGGTTAAGTTTAGGAGAATGGCTAGAGTTAGGTTTAAGAAAATAGGAGGGTCTATTTTACATGTCACACACAGCTGGAAACATTGACCAGCTCACTTCATGTAGTTACTCTCAAAACCATTAGATGCCTCTCTTTTTCTTCAAACCTATCTTTAGATCCTTATGCATGCTGGTAAAATGGTCACGAAATGCAAAAAAAAAAAAAAAAAAGATTTCTAATGATATGCAAAATGACTTTTAAAAAGGCATGTCGTTGATATACGTTTCCATGACACCAGGCCAAAATGCCACACTGAGGTGACAGCAGAAAACCACGGGTAATTAATGTAATTAAAAAACAGGATCTCAGAATACACGTTTTTTCTCTTTGTGCTGAGAACTACTGAACCAAAATCCCTCCTTGTCTTATCTTTTATCAAAACGTTCCTGTAGGATGGACCATGGCACACTGTGTGTAAGTGGGGAAGTCAATGGCTCCTCCAAATTAATCTCTAAAGGAGCTTTTAGGTGGAGGTAATGCAGAATCTGTTGGGACACTCTTGCTCTCAAAGTAGATTGCCTGTTGCTGATTCAGAGGAGCTGACCCAGCATTCATGAACCCCTGTGAGCCTTTAACAAGTGCTGTGGCTCTGAGTCTGCTCTGCGTTATTACTGAGCTACACTGTGTTTAAAGATGTCATCACAAAAATGACATCATCTGCATAATCTAAACAACCAGACACAAACAGCCACTGAAACCACACTGGTTTCAGTGGCACGTATTACAAATGCACAACTCTCCTGCCATTAAATTACAGTTTCTATAACAATAAAGTCTTGAAATTAAATTGGATTTGTTGTGAGCAATGTTTTGTCCAATAGAAAAAGCTCAAAATCTGGGTTAATTTCAAAGATGAGTAGTAAATAGTTACATTTACTCAAGTACATCCACTCAAGTGAATTTTCCACAAAATTATACTTTTGTGAGTTGCTTTATTACAGTGGAATTTTTCACTCTGTACTTGTACTCAAGTAAATTTGATGTTAACTTTCAGCAACTTTTAATTTCACCGACTTGAAATCTTGTTAGAATTTTGCTTGTTTATAGTGTAATAATGTCCCAAAATGAAAAGTATAATAATGTCCAAAAACGAATGTCCACAAAAGCAAAGAACTCATACTGGACTTCAGAAAGAACAGACAGGACCACCCCCTCCTCCTCATAAATGGAGACCAAGTGGAAACCGTCCCCGCCTTCAGGTTCCTGGGCACCCACATCTCCTCTGACCTCTCCTGGACTGTCAACAAGGCCCTGGTGAAGAAAGCCCAGCAGCGGCTGCACTTCCATGTCCTGAGGAAGAACAACCTGGACCAGAAGCTGCCGCTGGCCTTCTACTGCTGCCCAGTGCTCCCCTACTGTCTGGGTGTGTGGTACGCTGGCTCCACGGCCGAGAACAGGAAGGCTGTGCAGAGGGTCATCAACACCGCCCAAAAAATCATCGGCGGCTCTCTGCCCTCCCTAAAGGACATCTCCAGATCCTTCTGTCTCAGAAAGATCAAGGCTATCACAGAAGACCCCTCACATCCTGCCCACCACCTGTTTGACCTGCTCCCCTCTGGACGACGGTTCAGATCAATCAGGTCTCACACCTCCAGACTGTAGGGGTGGGAAAAAAGATGGATTCAGTGATGGATCGCGATACTTGGCACTGGTGACAATGCTGTTGTGTCTGTGAATGAGGGGCAGCGGAGACGATGGCTGTGTTGAACGGTGACTTTTATTAAAGAACCTAGTAGCACGTGGAACATTAAAACACTAGCTATCAAGCTAACAATAGCAGGGTGCAGGCTGTGTGTTACTAGAGGCTGAGTGCCAAAAAACCCAGGCTGCCACCATCAGTCTCTTATTATAGGCACGGCGTGATGACATCACACCTGCACCATCACGTCCATGTTGTGTATTAGTGTTATCACATTATATAACACCCCCCCCGCCCGCGTCCCACACTGGCTGGGTCTGCTCCAGCATCACGGGTTGATCTGGGGCAGCTGTTCTTACCTTTTGCAGATGGCTGGCGTGCCACGTCGAACCATCGGCAATCTGGAAGGTGGCTGGCCCCAACTGAGCGGTGATCATCATAAGCAGTGACTGGAGCGTCTGCAGGTCCAGGCGTTCAGATCAGTGTACCCGAACCCAATCGAGTACTGCGAGTGGCGATCTGTTCAGATGCACTAAGTGCTGCTGTTCTTTCATGCCTGATGTTGGTTGCTGTTGAGGGGGCGTACTGTTCACACTGGCAGCAGGACACGCTCTGATTGGCGTTGTTCTACTGGGTCCTGCTTGGCTACAGACTCTCTCTCCTGCAGCGCTGCTGCGGCTCCCTGAGGCTTATGCTGGGTGAGGATCTGAGACGAGTCCGATTTACGCCCTCTCTCTGCTGGTGCTGGTTGTGGCCACGGTGGTGTGCTGCTCTCGCTGGTGACGGGACGCACGCCAGGTGTCACTGTTTACCGGGGACCTGCTTGGCCACGAACTCTCTCTCCTGCAGTGCTGTGGTAGCTCCCTGACACTTATGCCGGGCAAGGATCAGAGACAAATCTGGCTTATGCCCTCTCTCCATGTTCTGTTCTCTGTGCGGTGTCAAGCTTGGACCGGCTGTACCCACGTCCGCGTGTGATGCGCTCCGGTCATCGGTGGTCAGACAGAGTGCCTTGATGTCGTGAATGGTAAAGCCCAATTCATAAAAAAGGTCACACCCCAAGATGTTGTCTCTGTGTGTGGCTACCTGGAAGGTGAACACCGGGAGGACTCTGGACCCGTAGCAAACCGTCCGCATTATGATTCCTACAAGGCTGATACGAGTGTGTCCATAACCATAAAGCTCAGCTGTGTTTCTCCTGATTGGATGACAAGGGAAAAATCTCTTAACCGTGACCCAGTTCAACATCAATCTCGTATAGATGGTGGTTGTTAGCGGTAGTTCAACTGAACTGGGTGGCGAACTTGTTTTTAACCGTGTTCAGCGGCACACTTTGGGAAAATGGTTAAGCTTGCCGCAGCATTGGCATTGCTGCCCCCTGGCAAGGCAGGAATGCGCCTGCTTTCGGTGTGTCGGGGAACCAGTTACCACACATTTGGCCTCCCATGATGTTCTGTTGTCCCATAACGTTTATGAAGATATGTCTTTTGACTGTATTTAGATGTTGTTTTATTCATCTAGTCATCTTAACTGCCTAGTGTTTTTATCAACAAACTATCTTATTATTTATCAGTGATTTTTTATCACCTTGTCCAAACTCCAGCGTTTCTTCATGGGGGGCCCTCCCATGGCTGTTGTGCCTGTTTTCTGGTTGCGGGGCGCTGGCCTGTGATTTTTCTGGTCTGCCCGGCTGAGGGGGTCGTGTGCTGCGACGCTGTGCCTGTGTGTTGACCCCTCGGGTTGGACTTGGGTGGTCTCAGAGTTGGTGTTCCTGTAGCCATGAACTTGGCACTTTCCCTGCTGGTGATGGATCCCTAGTGATGGTGCTTCCACGTTTGGATCCTCGGTGCCCAACCATAAGCCTTAAGCCATAAATTTTACACTGATGGAAGTTTCTTTGTGTGTGTGTGTGTTTGTATCTATGTGTATGTATGTGGGGGGAAGGGGGGGGGGTAAATTGTGTTTTATTCTAATGTGTGAAGCACTCTGTGTTGCATCTTTTTGTATGACACGTACTATATAAATAAAGCTTTGATTGATTGATTGACCTCGGCGTCCTCCAAGAAGGTCGCGGTGTAACTGGGTTCTTCTGCCAGGGTAACTGCTTGTGCTAGCGGGTCCGTTGTTGTGGGTCACCTAGCTGTGATGTTAGCTTGTTGGCAGCCTCCAGCTGGAATGCTAACTCCACTACCTTCGCCAGCGGCTGGCTGTCTGGCGCCATCAACAGCTTTGCCTGCAGCTGCGGGTTGTTGGTGTACTCCACTAGCTGGCCTTGCACCATTTTGTCCTCTAGTTGCCCAGGCCTGCACATGCTTGCCAGACAGCGGAGATCCGCGCGTACTGCTGGGTCGTCTCTCCCCCTCTCTATCGGCACTGGTGAAACCTGATTCTTTGGGCCGTTCTCATATCAGTGAAATGCGGCAGCTCAGTCTCCATTATGCTCGGTTTTGCGTGGGTTGTCCTCGTCGCCATTGTTGTGTCTGTGAATGAGGGGCAGCGGAGACGATGGCTGTGTTAAACAGTGACTTTTATTAAAGAAGCTGGTAGCACGTGGAACAGGTAAAACACGAGCTATCAAGCTAACAATAGCAGGGTGCAGGCTGTGTGTTACTAGAGGAAGAGCGCCAAAAAACCCGGGCTGCCACTGTCAGTCTCTTAGTATAGGCACGCCGTAGTGACGTCACCCGTGCTTGTGCCATCATGTCCATGCTGTGTATTGGTGTTACTGTGGAGGATGGAATCAGACGAGACATGAGCTGACGACACAGAGCTTTATTCACCTCCGACAAACAGAACAGACTAAATCTTGGTGCCAGAGTGAATTCCTTTATACAACTTTATTCCCACCTTTGGCACCCAGGGTGAACACATTTGACACATGCATCAGAGAGCATGTACACACATCCATATACATGTCACAGAGTATGGCTTAACACGCCCCCGGAGTCCCCAGGTGTGAAAAGTGTCTTACCTCTCCACAATACATTCCACACCTGGCACAGCGGGGGCAAAGGCGCATCTTTATTCAGTTTAACATCCCCTAGCGCTCTGGCGCTCATCTCACACCCCCAATACCCCAAAGTCCTGGGTAGAATGCCATCTCCTATTGTGTCACCACACAGCACCCTCCCACCCCCACCGAACACCCAGAAGAGGTTCTAACCCTCCGGTCCTTTGGGCTTGAGCAAGTGCCCATAACGGCTTTAACATGGAGCTGCCGGGCTGGCCGAAGTGCCTTGCTGTTGAGGTGGGTAGGAAGAAAACTTAAGCGGGCTTCAGCCTGTCTATGCAGATGGTTTCCTTACGCCCCTCCCCCCGAGTCTAACACAAAATGGTTTGCTCCCGTTTCCAACACTCTGAACGGGCTGTCGTACGGTGGACGTAGCGGTGTTCTGTGGGTGTTGTGTCTCATGAAAATGAATTTGGCGTTTTCCAAATGTTTTGGAATGAAAGTGCGGGGAAAACAATGGTGCACCGGCCCCAGGACGCTGCCAGCCTCTGCCCCGGAAAAAAGGCGCATGGACGGGTCAAAACCGGGCGCGGGGATCTCTGGCAAAAATTCCCCCAGGATCTGCAACGGCTGAGAAAAAACGAGTTCTGCCAGGGAAGCTGCCAAATTTTCCTTAGGTGCAGAGCGCAACCCCAATAGGACCCAAGGCAGGCAGTTGACTCAATTTGCGTCCGTTAGCAAGGCTCTGAGCGCTGCTTTAAGTGACCTGTGAAAACGCTCGCACAAACCATTAGCCTGCGGGTTGTATGTGGTGGTGCGGTGGATTTTG
This sequence comes from Pholidichthys leucotaenia, assembly GCA_020510985.1. Taxonomy (NCBI): domain Eukaryota; kingdom Metazoa; phylum Chordata; class Actinopteri; order Cichliformes; family Pholidichthyidae; genus Pholidichthys; species Pholidichthys leucotaenia. Next base: position 399,422,982 of record CM035836.1, read on the forward strand.
GCCCCCAGGCTGTCGGCCATCGTGGACCAGAGTTCCGAAACAAAACACGGACCCCTGTCGGACGTGATGTCCGACGAGGATCCCAACCGTGCGACCCAAGCCGACAAAAACACACGGGCTACCTCGGCAGATGTGGTGGAACCACCTCCGGCCAACGCGTAGTGCCATCAACGATTATTAAAAGATGTGTGAACCCCTGCGACGGCGGAAAGGGACCCATTAAATCCACGTGTACGTGGTCAAACCTCCTGGCCGGAATTTGAAAAGGCTCGAGGGGGGCTTTGGTGTGCTTGTGCACCTTAGCCCGTTGGCACACAACGCACCCTGCAGCCCATTCTTTCACATCCCTGCATAAGTGGGGACAGACAAATTTGGACCCCACCAGTTTAACCAAAGCTCGCACACCGGAATGTGAAAGGGAGTGGATGGACTCGAAAACGCAGCGGCGCCAAGAGCTTGTAACCACTGGGCGGGAGCAGTCGGTGAAGATGTTGCAGAGCAATTGTGGGGGGCACCCTTCTTGTACTACCTTGCTCTCCAGTTTTAATCCAGTAGCTGCGGACTGGAGCGTGTGAATGTCTGCATCCCCGGTTTGGTCTGTGGCCATTGCAGAAAAATCGTGACAGGCACACATGACAGGCAGTCCGCCACAACGTTAAATTTACTGGCTATGTGCTGGATGTTGGTCGTGAACTCCGAAATTGCGGCCAAGTGCCGTTGTTGCCAAGCTGATCACGGTTCTGAGACTCTGGACATCGTGCAGGTCAGTGGTTTGTGATCGACAAACGCGGTAAACTCGCGACCTTCGAGTCAGAACTGAAAATGACGCGCAGTCAGGTGGAGAGCCAACAACTCCCTGTCGAAAGTGCTATACTTACGCTCGTTGTTGTGCAAAGTACGGTTGAAAAAGGCGAGGGGCTGCCACGAACTGGAGACATACTGCTCCACCACTGCTCCTACCACAACATCCGATGTGTCTGTGGTGAGAACTATTCGTGCTGATGGGGCTGGGTGGGCCAGCAAAGCCGCACTGGCGAGCGCCATTTTGGCGCCTGTGAAACCCTGGACCCGATCGGGGGTCCAGTCAATGCTATCTGTGGGTTTCCTCTTTTTGAATGCACTGTACAGCGGTTGCAGCAGCTGAGCTGTGTGGGGGATGAAGCGGTTGTAAAAACTGACCATCCCCAAAAATTCCTACAGCGCCCTCAAGGTCTGTACACGTGGAAAATCTGACAGTGCGCGTACCTTACCCGGTAGTGGGATTGCGCCCTCTGGCGAGATGCGATGGCCCAAGAAGTCGATTACCAGCAGCCCGAAGTGAAACTTTGCCAGCTTAACAATCAGCCCATGCACTTCCAACGGTTGGAAAACTTGTTTGAGATGGGCGAGGTGCTCCTCCTCTGATGCGCTAGCCACCAAAATGTCATCTAAGTAGACGAAAATGAATGGCAAGTAACGGCGCACCACGTCCATTGTCCTTTGGAAAGTTTGTCCTGCGCCCTTTAACCCGAACGGCATGCGTAAAAACTCGAAAAGACCGAAGGGAGTTATTACTGCCATTTTGGGAACGTCCTCGTTCCCAAAATGGCGGTAATAACCAAAATGGCGGTTCCCAAAATGGTTACGACCAGGTCCCAGTGCACGCATTGGGACCTGGTCGTAACCGCAGACCAGAGCCACTTTTGAAAAAATGCGTGTCCCGGCCAGGTGCACGGAAAAATTCTGGACGTGTGGGATGGGGTAACAGTCGTGTTCCGTGGCATTGTTCAAGCATCAGAAATCGCCGCACGGCCGCCACAACCCATTGGACTTGTGCACTACGTGCAGCGGGGATGCCCACGGACTGGAGCACCTAACGATGCCTAAGTGTTCTAAGTTAGCAAACTTCTTGTGCGCGATGGCTAGTTTAGTCGCATCCTGGTGACAAGGGCGCACAAAAACGGGCGGACCTTTCTTGGTGATAAAATTCTCAACCCCGTGCTAGGTTACCGTAGCAGAAAAAGTGGGCACCATGAGTGCTGGGAACTCGGACAGCAAACGCTGGTACTTACCCCCTGGAGCTAGAACATTAGCATGTGTTGGTGGCCCAACTCCCCAAGCTATGCAGGGCAAGAAGGAAATACATACAGCATCCACTAAACGTCTGTTGGCAACATCAACAAGGAGACCATAAGCACATAGAAAATCAGCACTTAAGATGGAGACCGAACACGCAGCTCCCACAAAGTCCCAGTGGTAATTGCGTCCATGCAAACATACAGTCACCATCCTTTCTCCGAATGTTCTGATGTGGGATCCGTTGGCGGCTGTTAAAGCTGGACTGCAGCCTTCTGCCAGACTGGCAAAATGAGGCTCTTCTAGGAGCCAGAGTCTGCCAGAAAACATCTCCCAGAACAGGTGTCCTCTATGAAGAGCAGCTTCTCCCTGTCGCCAGCGGTCGCAGCTGCTACTGACCACTGGCTGTCCCGTTTCCTGGCTTCTTGAAGCGGCATGGCGGCAGACAACGTTGCGCTTCTGCGCCAAAACAGCGGTGACAAAAACACAGCGTCCCGTTCCTGCGTCGCCTGGTGGCCGTTCCAGCCACTACCATCAGCTCCTCAACCTCACTGGTTTCCACCGGAGATCCCGGTCTCACTGCCTGAACGCTGAGAGCCTTGTTTGCCAGGATGATGGCAAACAAGCCTCCTCTGCCAGTGCACGGTAGTCCCTGACTGCCAGCAGTGGTGAGTTAGTGAGGATTGCTCATGCCACAGCCAGTAGGTTCCTGAGGAAGAGGTGAGCAAACAGGAAAGATCCGTCGTCCGTGCCCATTAGCGCGAGCATGCTCTCCATCAGTTCCACAGCTGATCTGTCTCCTAACTCCGAGCGGGTGAGGAGTTTTTTTACCCTCTCTCCATTCGAAAGGGTATAACGGCGCAGCAGCAGCCGCTTGAGAGCATCGTATTTTTCTTGTGCTGGCGGGGCTCGGAGTAGACTCATGGCTTGCTGCATGGAGCGTGCGTCCAGCGCAGCCACCACATGATGGTGCTTCATGTCGTCTGTTGGGACTCTGCGAAGGGTGAACTGGGATTCCATGTGTTTAACCCAAGCGGCCGGGCCGAGGAGCCAAAAGTCCAGGAGCCTTGACTGCAACTGCACATGCAGCAGTAGGAGATTCCAGCAGGAGTGTCTCCACAGAGGAGCTCGGTCCGTTTTCCATTTCACTTCTCTACGTCACCAATGTGGAGGATGGAATCAGACGAGACACGAGCTGATGACACAGAACTTTATTCACCTCCAACAAACAAAATAGACTAAATCTGGGTGCCAAAGCGAACTCCTTTATACAACTTTATTCCCACCTTTGGCACCCAGGGTGAACACATTGACACAAGCGTCAGAGAGCATGTACACACATCCATATACACGTCACAGAGCATGGCTTAACACAATACTTTCGCACCCCGAAGTCCCCAGGTGTGAAAATTGTCTTACCTCTCCACAATACATCCCACACCTGGCACAGTGGGGGCAAAGGCACATTTTTACTCGGTTTAATACCCCCTAGCGCTCTAGTGCCTGTCTCACTTCTTCCCCCATTATCATCTCTCCTTTTCCTTTCCCCAGTACCCCAAAGTCCTGGATGGAGTGCCATCTCCTATTGTGTCACCACATTATCACATTATATAACAAATGCATTGATCCATAAACACACGGCTCTCTCTTTTTTTTTTAATGCACACACACTTTTGGGTTGTCAGTTAATCAATGGCGTTTTCAGTCCATTAGATGGCGGAAACACCCAGTCAAGTGAAGTCATAGCTTGTCTTGGTAATTTGCAGCCAGCTTTGAAAGTTAGGAAGCAGTTAGCTCAAAGTTAGCTCAAATATTGGGCCTTTTTGGGATTTTATGACAAAGATGAAAGCAAAGGCCTTGACATGACACACAACCCATAAGAAGCACTGCACCAAAAAAAAACCAACAACACTCGGAATACTGCGGGCCACACACATCTCGGAGCAGCATTTGCAACAGCTAAGCTAAAGAGACACGGGTATGGAGCTTTTTCTTTGAGCGTCAAGTTAGTAAAGTTTATTTATGAAGCGCTTTTCAGAGACATATAGTCACAGACCGCTGCACAATAAAATGGAATAAAAGGAATCTGATAGATAAAAATAATTGCAAAAATACAAAACCAAGTTAAAACACAAAATTAAAATAATTTAAAAATATCAGACTTACCATTAAAAAGCAGTTGAAACTCAATGGAAATCCTCATTAAACAAAAAAGTTTTCAGCTGCGTTTTAAAAGAGTCCACAGAGTGGACTGGAGTGGGAGTGGAGTGGGAGTCTATTCCAAAAAGCACCGTGCACCATCCTCCCTGTGTGCAGAGACGTGTCTCCACGGAAAATGAAGCCCAGAGAATACTTTACTATATGAAAAAGATGTCAGCAGTTTTACTTTGGGACATGATTTGAGGTTGAATAAGGTGAAAAAATTTGAAATACATCGCATCGTGATACTCGATTATCGCGATATCGTGATTGTCATTGAAACGTGATAGGATCGAATTGTGACCCAAGAATTGAGGTCCCTCACAATTCCCACCCCTACCAGACTGACAAACAGTTTCTTCCTCTGGGCCATCCGAACTGCAAACAGTCAGAGACCCCACCCCCCTCCATCCAAACGCTCACATGCACAGAATTGAGGACCTCTTTAATTATCACAATAACACACTTGTCTTTGCACCCCGCACTTTCATGAATATTGGCCCATCTGTGAAACCGCTACTATGTATATTTTCCATAATCATTGGGCCATTTTACTCAATTGTGTGTTCTGCACGCCACACTCTTACGTACATAGTTCCATCCGTGAAGTGGATGGAACTATGTACTGTATGTATGTCTGACTAAAAAAATAGGAGAAACAAATTTTCAAATTGGTAACAGTAGGCTACAAATCTGCAAGAAACAAAGTTGAAAGTTTACAAGTAAAACTTGCAAATTTGACAAAAAATTGCAAATTGATAAGAAAAAAGTAGCTAATTCATAAGAAAAAAATCTCAAATTTATGAGAACTCACAAATTTATGAGGAAAAGGTATCTAATGTACAAGAAAAAAATCACAAATTACAACAACAAAATTTTTTGAGAAAAAGTTTAAAATTTACTTTAAAAAGTTTAAAATTTATTTGAAACACAAGGAAACAGAAGGATTTTTTTAAAAAAGAAAATAGCTAGTAATTTCAGAGAAAAACATTACAAACTGGCAAGAGTTAAAGCATTATTCATTACTCAAGTAACTTTTTACTAGATACTATCTTACACTTACTCTAGTGATTTTTTTGGTGACCACATTTACTTGTACTTCACTACTATATAGTGTAATACCTTACTTGCATTCACTTTCTAATACTCTCCCCACAACTGGTTAACCCCTTAGCATTCAAGCCAATGTCCCTAAACATGTCAAAAAATAGCAAAGTAAATCAAATTCTTTCTTCACTGAGTGGCAGTAGAAAATTTGAAACATTCTGCAGGTGGAATGCGGGTGGAATTTTAAGAGGTTAATTTATCTATTACAGCTACAGACGTGGACAAAATTGTTGGTACCCCTCTGTTAATGAAAGAAAAACCCACAATGGTCACAGAAATAACCTGAATCTGACAAAAGTGGTAATAAATAAAAAATTCTATGAAAATTAACCATTGAAAATCAGACAGTGCTTTTGAATTGTGGTTCAACAGAATTATTTTAAAAAACAAACTCATGAAACAGGCCTGGACAAAAATGATGGCACCCTTAACTTAATATTTTGTTGCACAACCTTTTGAGGCAATCACTGCAATCAAACGATTTCTGTAACTGTCAATGAGACTTCTGCACCTCTCAGCAGATATTATGGCCCACTCCTCATGAGCAAACTGCTCCAGTTGTCTCAGGTTTGAAGGGTGCCTTCTCCAGACGGCATGTTTCAGCCCCTTCCACAGATCTTCAATAGGATTTAGATCAGGACTCATAGAAGGCCACTTTAGAATAGTCCAGTGTTTCGCTCTTAGCCATTCTTGGGTGTTTTTAGCTGTGTGTTTTGGGTCATTATCCTGTTGCAAGACCCATGACCTGCGACTGAGACCAAGCTGTCTGACACTGGGCAGCACATTTCTCTCTAGAATACCTTGATAGTCTTGAGATTTCATTGTACCCTGCACAGATTCAAGACACCCTGTGCCACATGCAGCAAAGCAGCCCCACAACATAACATAACCTCCTCCATGTTTCACAGTAGGGACAATGTTCTTTTCTTGCTATTCTTCATTTTTGCGTCTGTGAACATACAGCTGATGTGCCTTGCCAAAAAGTTCCAGGTTTGTCTCGTCTGTCCATAGGACATTCTCCCAGAAGCTTTGTGGCTTGTCAACATGCAGGTTGGCAAATTCTAGTCTGGCTTTTTTATGATTTGTTTTCAACAGTGGTGTCCTCCTTGGCCGTCTCCCATGAAGTCCACTTTGGCTCAAACAACAACGGATGGTGCGATCTGACACTGATGTACCTTGACCTTGGAGTTCACCATGAATGTGTTTAGAGGTTGTTCTGGGCTCTTTTGTTACCATTCGTATTATCCGTCTCTTCCATTTTTCATCAAGTTTCCTCCTGCGGCCACGTCGAGGGAGGTTGGCTACAGTCCCGTGGATTTTAAATTTCTGAATAATATGTGCAACTGTAGTCACAGGAACATCAAGCTGCTTGGAGATGGTCTTATAGCCTTTACCTTTAACATGCTTGTCTATAATTTTCTTTCTAATCTCCTGAGACAACTCTCTCCTTTGCTTCCTCTGGTCCATGTTTAGTGTGGTACACACCATGTCACCAAGCAGCACAGTGACTACTTGTCACCCTTTAAATAGGCCGACTGACTGATTACAAGTTTGTAGACACCTGTGATATTAATTAGAGGACACATCTTGGTTGAACATGTCCCTATGGTCACATTATTTTCAATCTTTTCTAGGGGTACCATCATTTTTGTCCAGGCCTGTTTCATGAGTTTGCTTTTTAAAATAATTCTGTTGAACCACAATTCAAAAGCATTGTCTGATTTTCATTGGTTAATTTTCATAGAATTTTTATTTATTACCACTTTTGTCAGATTCAAGTTATTTCTGTGACCATTGTGGGTTTTTCTTTCATTAACAGAGGGGTACCAACAATTCTGTCCACGGCTGTATTTCTGTTAAGATTGCCCCTCCGGGTCAAGGAAGGAAAGGAAGACCCAAGTGCCAGGGTGATCTGGTAAACCATCACTCTATATATAATTCAAGAAACCTCTGTCTGCCTTCTTCTTCTTTTAGATTTGATTGGCGGTTGGCAACCAGCCCACAGGTGCATTACCGCCACTGACCCGACTGTCATCACTCGATATCTTTGTATAAGGAGTTCTTCTTCTTCTTCTTCTAGACCTGATTGGCGGCTGGCAACAAGCCCACAGGTACACCACCGCCACTGACCTGACTATCATCACTCTATATCTTTTGTTTGCCCATCACTCTATCATCTCTGTCTGCCTGTCACGATGTCACGATGTCTTCTTCTTCTTTTAGATTTGATTGGCAGTTGGCAACCAGCTTACAGGTGCATTACCACCACTGACTTGATTATCATCACTCTATATCTTTGTATAAGGAGTTCTGAACAACTCCCTATGTGTGAAAAAAATCATCCATCCTTGGACTGTGTCCTGGACTTAAGTCACAATCATAGGACTTGATAAAAGACCATAGGACTCGCTATGAGATCAAAGGCAGGCATCACTCACCATCATAGAACTCGCTAAAAGGACTTCGTGGACTGGTGCCATCGGAACTGCCTCCAGATCAACGCGAGGAAAACTAAGGGGCTGGTGGTGGACTGCCACAGGCAAGGACAACCCCTCACAGCACCAGTAAACATACAGGGAACAGACATTGAGATGGTGACATCCTACAAGTACCTGGGTGTTCATCTGAACAATAAACTAGACTGGTCACACAATACCAATGCACTCTACAAGAAGGGACAGCGCAGGCTGTTCCTACTGAGGAGACTCAGGTCTTTTGGTGTACAAGGGGCACTGCTGAAGACATTCTACGACACGGTGGTGGCATCAGCCATCACTTTTGGAGTAGTCTGCTGGGGCAGTGGCATTACAGCAGCCGATAGGAAGAGACTGAACAAACTGATCAAGAAAGCTAGCTCTGTCCTGGGGCAATGCCTTGACCCAGTGGAGGAGATAGGAGAGAGAAGGATGGTGGCTAAACTGTCATCTCTGCTGGAGTCCGAGTCCCACCCTATGCAGGACATACTGAACGCACTGAGGAGCTCATTTAGCAGCAGACTACATCATCCTAGGTGCGCAACCGAGAGGTTTCGCAGGTCCTTCCTACCTATGCTGTCAGACTGTATAACCTAAGCAGGGCTGCTCGCAGAGATAGCAAAAAAACATGACGACCTAATAGTATTGAATGCAAAAGACGCAATAGACTTACACATTGGTCCCCTCCAGTATACAACTAGGACAATATCGGTCGCTATGGAGGGTGACAATATGTATGGGTACATATTCATACTATGTAGGATAACTAAGTAGACGGTTATGCTGTTTATTCCATCTAGCTACAATGCTCCGCACTGTGTGTATATATTTATCTTCTAAATTATTGCTCTGAGTGTTGCTATCCCTGTGCTGTTGCAATCCTGGAATTTCCCCATTGAGGGACTAATAAAGGCTTATCTTATCTTAAAAGATCATAGGACTCGCTATGACATCATCAAAGATCAAAGGCAGGCATCAGTGAATGAGTGGTGACATCAAAGATCAAAGGCAGGTTTCACCATGGTTACTGTTGCCATAGTAACTAACTTTCGACGGGCATGCAGAAATGCTTGCTTACACTTGCTTTCTATGGGCATGCATGGGTATGCCAAAAACAAAATCAAAAATAAAGCAGAGCGTGGGCTGAAACAAAAGCAAAAACTCAAGCTAGGCAGAACAGGACACACAAGGCTAAGGAAAACAGGACTGACTTGGCAAAGCGTGTGTGAAATGCCAGCATGAGACAAGGACACTGCACAGGACACAGACTGAGACACACATATGTAGACAGGGGAGTAATCAAAACAACACAGGACAGATGAGCACAATCAGGGCCAATCAGAGACAGCAGGGCATGGCAACGGGTGCAGGAGACATGAGGGACTGAGACCAAAGGTGAACAGGAACAGAGGACGCACAAGACAAATGAACACAGGGGGACTTCTGGTGGCGTTAGACACAGTATGGCTGCATAGCACCTGAGCTCTCACATCAGCTGTAAGTTACCCCATTATAAAGAGTTGTTTTTCAATTCAAAACAATTTTTAGATACTCAATAATGGACGGGGAAAAAACTCGGAAAAGAGGACATGGATGCATATGCATGCATTCGCACGCAGTGACTGGCAGCGGGTGAAAAAAGTTTGACGTCTGTGTCTCTGTTTTTATGCACTTTAATGTGTTTTAACGTAATTCTCTGTGCCGTTTTTGTCCTTGAATGTTTGTGGACTATATAACGAAGAGCTCCCTGGTTCCATCAGAATGGATTTCCTTCTTGTTTTTGCACTGTCGTTTCTTTCTTACCGACTCTTTGTCTTGGAGCTAAGAGCGATCGCGATCATGCCGGGAAGAATACAGTATTCCAGAGAAATGTTACTGTCTTTAAAGGCCAAATGTCACGTAATTTTTTTTTCTAAATGACAACGAATTTAGATAAAATACACATAGCTTAAACCAAATATTCATACCGGAGACCATATCACCCACCTGTATTTACATAATTGCACAAAATACACCAGGTGAAGGCCCCGCCTTGCTCGCTGGCTTGTGACAGCCAGTCCAGACCACGCCCATGTTTTTGACGTCACAAGTTGTACCCTGGCTGCCCTGCCTATCCACATTCACACTTATCAACATTGGACAATCATGACGGAAAGTGACAGCGACTGTGAACAAATTAGTTTAGTTTTGTCTTTTTTTTTTTTGTCTTTTTTTTGTCAGTGGTTCAGACAGAGACAGAGGCATAGAACCTTACAGGTTCGAGCCGTCCGAGACGGAATCAGATGCTTTGTCTGATGACAACAGTTCCGACGATGACCAGAGAGCAGAACCAGTGGAAAATGTCATTGAACTGGACATTAATCGCCTCCAGAATTGGGAAGCCGAAGGGGGTCTGTCGAGGGCGCCCCATAAATATTGATTTTTCGGAAGCCATTATTATTACAGTGGAGGAGAGCCGCTGCTGTCAAGAAATTGACCAGATCAATATGAAAATGGAGGCGCATACCTGTCAAGTGAGACGTTTTCGCCGTATTTTAATACCGTAAAACGCGGCTATAAGGGACGGCGGAGTAATAATGGACATTTCTCTGGGAAATGTTTTCATACCTGTCAAGTGAGACGTTTTCGCCGTATTTTAATACCGTAAAACGCAGCTATAAGGGACGGCGGAGTAATAAGGGACACTTTTCTGGGAAATGTTTTAAATGTAATTCGTGTTGTTATTGTCAAATATTTTAAGGAAAATATGGGGAAAATGCAATTTTAGCAAAAACGGGCGTATTGCCATTTCTGTACGCCCAAAAGAAAAATATACGGGAAAAAAAATTGAGTGTGTTGAGGAGCACGTCGTGTGTGTGATCCCCCACAGCTAGGGTGCTGGCAGATGGCTCAGCCTGAGCTATTCGCACTACATTGAGAAGTGTGGACTCAATCATTAGTCTGATGGCCACGGCGGGCAGATCGCTCAGCGGGAGCTATTATCACTACATTGAGAAGTGTGGACTCAATCATTAGTCTGATTGTCGGGGCGGGCAGATCGCTCAGCGGGAGATATTATCACTACAATGAGAAGTCATTAGGACAATGGTTTAACACTTTCAGCTGTGCAGCGGCTGCAGAACAGAGAGGAATCGCCTTACAAATACAGAATTCTGCTTTTTTTTTTATTTTGCGCCGGACGCTGAGTTGTGTTGTTATTGTCAAATATCCATGAATCCTTAAAATATTTGACAATAACAACACGAATTACATTTAAAACATTTCCCAGAATGTGTCCCTTAAAAGTGTCCCTTATTACTCCGCCGTCCCTTATAGCCGCGTTTTACGGTATTAAAATACGGCGAAAACGTCTCACTTGACAGGTATGAAAACATTTCCCAGAGAAGTGTCCCTTATTACCCAGCTGTCCCTGATAGTCCCGTTTTAAGGTATGGGTGAAATATCCAATTTTTTCTTTCTTGTTGCTCACTTCAACCTTCCAGTCTCCATATAAACAATCAATCGAAATACCCCAAGCATCAAACTAGGGTACAATCTATTTCGTCACTTCCGCCTTCTTCCCCAGGCGATTCCAGGGGCCGTGAGTAGGAATGTCAGGCCAAGCGCGGCAGTTTTAAATTAACAAATATTCCGGCGTTACTGAAGCATATGCACCAAGACCCGAACGGATCGGTTCCCTTTTATATCTAGTTTCAAGACATTTAAAGTACCCTGTTACGTGACATTTGGCCTTTAAACATGGATAATGCAGCATCTGTGTTTGAGTCTGTGCCGCAACTGCCGGACTTTATTTTAAGAGATTTTCATGGATACAGCGATGAAAAGAGAGACAAGAAGAGGAAACGCGGAAAGCGTGGAGACATAAGATTAAATCTGTGGAGGCGTCAGCTTAACTGCATTCCTCTTCCTTCCATTATTATGGGGAACGTACAATCCCTGAGAAATAAAGTGGATGAAATTCAAGGAAATGTACGATATCAGAAGGATTTCAAGAACTGCTGTGTTATGGCTTACACGGAGACGTGGCTTATGGCACATGACCAGGATGCGGACCTGTGGATTGTCGGCTTTGGAGCCCCACTTCGCTTGGATCGGCAGGAAGAGGTAACGGGGAAACGTCAGGGGGGCGGCGTATGTTTGTATATTAATAAACAGTACTGTACATCTGTCACGGTCAGACAGCGCATCTGTACACCAGATGTGGAGCTTCTGTCCGTGTCACTACGCCCCTTTTATCTGCCCCGCGAGTTCCCCCAACTTTTCATAACGACTGTGCACATTCACCCGAGAGTGGATGCTGCCTCCGCCTCCAGCACCATCTTTGATGTGGTACAGCAGTTGCAGTCGATTTCCCCAGAGGCTCCAAATTTAATCATTGTGGATTTTAACCATGTGTCTTTAAAGAAGACACTTAAAAACTTTTATCAGTATGTCTCCTGCCCAACCAGGCGAAAAAAGACATTGAACCTGTGTTACGGAGCCATAGAGAGGGCCTTTAAATCTCTTCCCCTTCCTCCTTTAGGATCCTCAGATCACAACTGTGTACATTTGCTGCCCACATATAAAACTGCTCTCAGAAGAGGCAAGGCGAAGACCAGAGACATAAACGTGTGGACAGAGGATTCAGTGCACTGCCTCCAGGAATGCTTTAACTGTATGGACTGGGAGGTGTTCACGCTCGCCTGCAGAGAAGATTTGGACTCTTTAGTGGATGTGACATGCTCATACATGGCTTTCTGCAGAGACATGATCGTTCCACGTAAACGTGTCAAAATATATCCCAACAACAAGCCATGGGTTACAAAATCAGTTAAATCCTGCTTACAGAGGAAAGCACTTGCCTTTAAACAGGGGGTTGTTTCTGAGCTACAGGTAGCCACAAAAGAGCTGAAGGCCGAAATTTTAAGAGCAAAACAGAATTATAAATCAGAGTTGGAAAGCAAGATGTCATGACCCGAGCGCTGATATCGTCCGCGCTCGGGCTATGCATCATCTCTGCCGGCCTTGATAGCTGTGGGTTACCTTCTGGCTCCACCGGGCTCTTATTGTGACAGCGCTCGGTGGGGTTTCCGGCTGTCAAGATCGATCAGCTGTTCGGCATCACAGCTCGTTAGCCGCCGGCTTTATTAGCGGGCGCTGACAGCTGGTTGATGCTGGAGTATCGTCTAAACATCCTGAGAGATCCCTGGTGTGTCAGCACGCTCATATCAGGTTCGTGTCTAGTTCATGTCATAGTTAAGGTCGTAGTGGCTGGGGTTAGCCCTACGATCCCTCGTATTCTTTAGCGTGTGTTCATATCATAGTTAAGGTTGTAGTGGCTGGGGTTGGCCCTACGATCCCTTGTATCCTGTGTAGTGTATTTTTGCCCACAGTGGCTCATAGCTTTATGTTCTCGTCTTGTCTTGTTAAATAAACATCTATGCAAAGCACACCGGCGACTTCTGGCGTCTTATGGTGGCCCGCGAGGGTCACCGCCTGACAGTATACTCCAGCCAGGTCGTCTAAACGGAGACGCCACACCGAGACGCCTTTTCACCGGTGAGTTTTTGCATAAATTGGACTACTCTTCTTCCCTGTCTGGGTGTCATTGCTGGGAGAATGTCGTCATCCAGGGGCCACGGTCGGCGCCTGGGCAAGGAGCTAGCGGAGGCTCTGGAGTTTGTGGATGGAACTCTGCTCACCGCTACGTTATACGACACTCCCAGCGACATACACTGGCACCTAGACTGCGCTGAGGTTCTTCTCGACAACTTTCCTCTCCTCTACGACAATCACTCGGAGGTGATGATGAGGAGAGATGAACTCGCCACACAGCGCGAGATACTCCGTGGGCTGGAGGAGGAAGAAAGCAGGAAGCAGAGGAGGAGGCATCCTCACTCCCCACGTTGGAACCCCGTTCCTGTCCCGGATCCGGTCCAGGAGTTCGCGCCATCTAGGGGCCGTCGAAGACGTTGGCGGCACGGCCAAGATGAACCTCAGCAGAGTCCCCGGCTGGACCCGCTGCCAGCAAAGCCCATCAGCGGATCTCCGAGAGTGGCTCCTCCTCATCCTTCCAGGGGGCCCTCTGTCGCCATCCAGCGGGGAGAGGGAGGAACTACGTCCCCAACAGCAGGCACCATCCTCCCTCCAGGAGAAAGGCAAGTGCTAGTTCATTCTTTACATGATAATTGTGATCTGCCTTGTCTGACTCCTGGGGGCGGAGTTCGGGGTTTGCAGTCCCTCGAGCTCCTACCACCTGCTGTAGTTACATTAACTAAACCTGCTGCCTCTGTGTCTCCCACTGCTGAGTGGTCCGCGACGCCAGGCCTACGTCGCGGGGTGAGGATGGGGCCTGCGGTGCTGGAAAGCCTGGATCCGGCCCTGTAGCCACGTCGTGGACAAAGGAGAAGAGCGGACTGCGGCCCGGAACCTGTGCCGACGATGAAGCGTCCCCGGGTCTCCTCACCAGAGCGGTCCGAGCCAGTGGGTCGAGGGTCCCCTGCCTCCACGCCATACGGGTCATTGGCGTGGGCATCAGCGCGAGAGGAACCTCAGGCTGCGAAACCCATCTTGCCAGCTGCGGAGCCCGACGCAGCTGAGTTGGAGATTGCGCACGAACTTCTTCGCCCTGAGCCTGGATCGACGGAGTCCTGGACGGCAACAGACCCCGAGTGCAGGCAAGTGCTCCCTCTTGTGTCTCTGTCCCCTGTGTTGGAGCATTTTTGCCTGCCTCTCGGGGAGGCGAGCGAGGGGCAGCCGCCTGCTGCACCCAAACTTGTCTCGCTGGGTTCTGTTGCTGCCGGTGACACTGATCCCGGTTCTTCTCTGTGTCCTGAGCTTCCTTGCAGCGTCACCAGCGCGGAGCCAGTCGGGGTCGCCGAGTTGGAGGTTCCAGGTTTGGGGGTGGAGGTCGTCAGCGGAGCTGCACCGACCCAGTCGGGGTCCGTTGTGGAGGCTGCTGTGGCCCAATCGGGGTCCGACATGGGTGCGCCCGAGGCCCAGTCGGAGTCCAACGTGGGTGCAGCCGGGACCCAATCGGGGTCCAGCGGAGGTGCAGCGCCGGTGTGGTCCACGGACGGTGGAGGAGCTGCAGACCCTTCGCCGCCTGACCCAGTTCGGGCTCATCCTTGCTTTCTGTCCCCTCTACAGAGTCATCACCCCTGTGCATCATCGCTGGGGGCCGTGGGGGTCCCTTTTCACTTGCCCCGGCTCTCCCGTGTTTTGTCCTCGCCAGGGAGGCTGCCGCGGGCTGTTTTCCCCCGGTACTGGTGGCTGAGGGACGCGGGTCGGCCGCCTGAGGAACTGTTTCACCGGTTCGGCGCCTCGGGTCAGCCACCCGACTTCTTGTGTGTCTTATTGGGCGATCTGGTTCGGCCACCGGAGGAGTGGACTTTCCAGGCCTGGGACTGTGGTAAGCCGCCCGGTCATGTTCCGCCCCCATGACCACCCGTCAGCCGTTGGACGAGGGGAGACCACCTGAACTGTTCCTGTGGCATTTGGTCTCCGCCGGTACGCATGAACTGTCGGGGGTAGAGGTCATTCCTGGTGGCGGTCTAGCCCGGTAATTGTTCTGATTTTTTTTTTTCCCTGTCCTGTGTTGTATCTGGGGTTTTTTTTGACTTGAGAGCGTGGTATTTTTGTTTTCGGGTCTGGGCAATTCTGTTCATGTATTTTGGAGGGTAGTCTAGCCCTGAAATTGTTCTGTTTTTTTTTTTTTTCTGACCTGTGTTGTATTTGCTTCTTGACCTGAGAATTTGGTATTTTTGTTTCTGTGCCTGGGTAACTGGGTTTCACATATCTTGGAATATAGTCTGGTTCTGCAATCGTTCTGTTTTTTTTCTCTGTCCTGTGTCGTATTTGCTTTTGACCTGGTAAGTTGGTATCTTTGTATTCGTGCCAGTATAATTGTGTTTCTTGTATTTTGGGAGTATAGTCTGGCCCTGTAATTGTTCTGTTTTTTTATTCTCTGTCCTGTGCTGTATTTGCTTTTAGACCTGAGAGTGTGGTATATTTTTTTTTGTTGTTGTTTTCATGCCTGGGTAATGGCATTTCATGTATTTTGGAGTATAGTCTGGTCCTGTAATTGTGTCATGTATTTTGAGTCATTTTTTTTTTCCTGTCGGTGGCCTGCTTCTCTATCTGTGGTTTGATCCTCTCCTGCCCCAGCCGCCCACCCTGGAGGGGGTGGGGGGTGGGGTGGGATTGGATGGCTATGGGCGGTCAGGGGCCCGCCCTAAGAGGGAGGGTACTGTCATGACCCGAGTGCCGATATCGTCCGCGCTCGGGTTATACATCATGTCTGCCGGCCTTGACAGTTGTGGATTACATTCTGGCTCCACCGGGCTCTTATTGTGACAGCGCTCGGTGGGGTTTCCGGCTGTCAAGATCGATCAGCTGTTTGGCATCACAGCTCGTTAGCCGCCGGCTTTATTAGTGGGCGCTGACAGCTGGTTGATGCTGGAGTATCGTCTAAACATCCTGAGAGATCCCTGGTGTGTCATCACGCTCATGTCAGGTTTGTGTCTAGTTCATGTCATAGTTAAGGTCGTAGTGGCTGGGGTTAGCCCTACGATCCCTCGTATTCTTTAGCGTGTGTTCATGTCATAGTTAAGGTCGTAGTGGCTGGGGTTGGCCCTACAATCCCTTGTATCCTGTGTAGTGTATTTTTGCTCACAGTGGCTCATAGCGTTATGTTCTCGTCTTGCCTTGTTAAATAAACATCTATGCAAAGCTCACCGGCGACTTTTGGCGTCTTACGGTGGCCCGCGAGGGTCACCGCTTGATACAAGATGGCAACAAAGAAGCTTGGTTCAGCCTGGGCCAGTATGAAAACTATTGCAGGCCTTCAGAGCACAGAGCGCAGCAATCGTGTGTTTTTAGATGGTTTTAGTTCAGACACAGAGCTGGCTAATGCTCTTAATTGTTTTTATGGTCGTTCTGATTCCTTTGATTTTAGCATAGAAACCCAAGTATTTGAAATAGAAACTCAAAGACAATCAGCACTTTAATATTGAGGTGCAGGATGTTAAAAGGGCGTTCTGTGCTGTAAAAGTGAACAAAAGTCAGGGCCCTGATAATATACCGTATGTGGGCGCTTGGTAAAGTCCTGTGCACATGAACTGAGTCCTGTGTTTCACTATATTTTCAATAAGTCCTTACAGACACATGTGCCTAAGATCTGGAAAGATGCCGTGGTTGTCCCCGTTCCAAAATCCAGCTGTCCTAAAACAGTAAATGATTTTAGACCAGTTGCTTTGACTTCAATTTTAATGAAGATTTTTAAAAAACTGGTCAGATTTGAGGTCCTAAAGCAGACTGAGCATGCATTGGATCCTTTGCAGTTTGCCTATAGACCTCAAGAAGGAGTGGAGGATGCCACTGTCACTCTGTTTAACATGCTTTTTAAACATCTGGATTTTAATGGGACACACGCCAGGCTTTTATTTGTGGACTTTTCTTCTGCCTTTAATACAATCCAACCTCATATTTTAGTTGAAAGGCTCCTGCAACAATTTGATTTGAGTAATAATCTGGTGGGTTGGATTCTTGATTTTTTAACTAACAGGACACAGAGAGTAAGGGTCAATGGTACATTGTCTGACCAAAAGTGCTCTTCTACCGGCTCTCCTCAGGGGTGTGTGTTGTCACCACTACTCTTCATCCTGTACACAAACATGTGTCGGCGCAGACATGACAACAAACACATTATAAAGTATGCTGATGATTCAGTTGTTGTCCGTCTCCTCCAGGATGGTGAGAGTGGCCACGGCCCAGTAGTTGATGATTTTGTTCACTGGTGTGAGGATTCCTACCTGCAGCTGAATACGACAAAAACTAAAGATATGATTATTGACTTTAGGAGGAAAATTCCCAGGCACAAAGTCACCGTACTAAAAGTCCAGACCATTGAATGTGTGCAATCCTACAAATATCTTGGGACGATTATTGATAGTAATTTAAACTTTGAAGAGAACTGTGAAAGGGTGTGCAAAAAGGATCAGCAACATTTGCATTGTTTAGGGAAAGTTGCACGCTTCCAAACTGACTGAACCATGATGACGATGTTTTATCGGGCTTTTATTGAATCTGTTTTATCCTTTTCTTTAGTGTCATGGTTTGGTCAGACAAAACTGAAACAGAGGAAATCCTTGGATCAGGTAGTTAGATGGTCCAGTCGTTTGCTTGGTGAGTCACAGCTGAGCCTGACATCCCTGTACACCAGACAGGTACAGAGGATTGCTACCTCCATTTTAAATGACGACTCCCACCCTTTTCACTGCCACTTTCAGCTTCTTCCCTCCAGATGGAGGTTTGCTGTCCCAGAAAGTAAAACCCAGACTTCCGGTCTGGACACCATGGTGATAGCAGCTTAACGCTGAAGCTCCCAGACCCAATCCAGGAAAATACCTTGAAAATCAGATTTAACGGATTTTTGGAAGAGTGAAAATCAAAAGACAACGTCATCATGCCTAAAGGAAAACAGAAGAAATCGACATTTACCAGGCCAGGACACGCATTGGCCGAAGAATCTGATCCGGAGGATTTCCATTCAGAAGACGAGGAGCTGAATGAAGCTAACAAAAAGGTTAGCTTGAAAATGGTACTTAAAGAATTAAGATGATTTCGCCGAGAGTGTTGGGCCGAATTTCGTGAAAACAAAGAAGAATTAAAAAGGACAAACAGCAGAGTGGACCAGGCCGAGGACCGAATCTTGGAAGCAGAGGAAAGAATAAAAGGGCTGGAAGATTCCGTGCTGGATCTACACAAAAGGCAGTCAAGACTGGAGGCTAAGCTAACCGACCAAGAAGGCAGACTAAGAAGAGACAACATAAGAATTCATGGTCTGAAAGAAGGAGTCGAGGATGGTTTCACCACAATGGCGGCATGCATGGAATCCTTACTGAGAGAGAAGTTGGATATTCCCCAATCCACCGGCTTGAAGATAGAAAGGGCACACCGTACATTAGCCCCTAGGCCGGCGGCGGAAGCGCCACCTCGATCGGTGGTGGTGAGGTTCTCCAACTCCAAAATAAAAGAAGAGGTTGTAAGACTGGCTTGGCAGAAAAAAGGATTTATGCACCAAGAGAGAAAAGTTTTCGTGGAACACGATTACGCCCCGGAGGTCCTTAAAAAGCGTCGGGAATACAACGACGCTAAAAAGGTACTACGAGAGAAAAAACTGCGCTTCCAGACACCATTTCCGGCGAAGCTGCGCGTCTTCTACGGCGATGAGACTTGTCTCTACAATTCGGCGGAAGAAGCAACCGCAGATATGGCGAGAAGAGGGCTCCCGGTAACGGTGTTTAAACCCGCAGCAGACCTGAGCAAAAGAATCAAGGCTCAAACATGGTCCACACAGAGACCCTCAAAATCCACGGGCCAGCAGCAGGAAACCCAGCGTCAGAGCTACAAGGAAAAACTGGCCGTTTACAGGAGGGAATAACGATTTTTTTAGTCAATCTGCACATCCAACCCCCCCTCCTACAAGGTAACAAACATTAAAGGAGATGCAAAATCAGCATGTGGTAAAAAAATTTCAAGGAACAGTCATAATATTAGAAACAAATAAGTCTTTAAAAAAAAAAAAAAAAACTTGTTAAAATAGAAATGTGACAATGATCCACATGTTCTCCCCACACTAACAAATACTGTATTAGCGTGAACGTTTGCTGTGATGGTGGTGGTAGGGTGCACACAATTTCATAGGGTATAGGCATAAAAAAAAAAAAAAATCATTACAAGTTCGATTGGGATCTGAAATTCACGTTAAAAACATTGCACAAGGGTTTTCTAATCATCCATTAGCCTTCTGACACAATGAGCAAACACATTGTACCATTAGAACACTGGAGTGATAGTTGCTGGAAATGGGCCTCTATACACCTATGTAGATATTGCACCAAAAACCAGACATTTGCAGCTATAATAGTCATTTACCACATTAGTAATGTATAGAGTGTATTTCTGATTAGTTTAAAGTTATCTTCATTGAAAAAAAGTGCTTTTCTTTCAAAAATAAGGAAATTTCTAAGTGACCCCAAACTTTTGAACGGTGGTGTATTTCTGGCATTACCAATAGACATACCTAATAAACAGTTAAGAGATTAGAACAAACATATCTCACTATTTATTTGGAGTAATAAAAAGCCTTGGGTAAAATTTTCTACTCTACAACTGCCTGAGAAAGAGAGGGGCAGGGCCTTACTTTCTTCAAAGGCCTACTGCCAGGCTGCTCAGCTACGTTCATTGGCTTGTTGGTGCAGCTCATCATATGAAACTAAATGGAAAAGTACTAAACTTTCTTTGTTTGACAAGCCACTACAAATATTATTAGGATGTGTTGATAGGGAGATGATCAAAGCACTAAGCCCATGGATTAAACTTTCATTAAAAATCTGGGACAATCTAATCAAAAGCTACCAATTAAAAGATTTAAAAATTCTTTACAAATTTTACAAAAATTTGAAGTTAAATTGCTTGGACGGCCAGCATACGACCCAGACTTTACACCGGGGTCACAGGATGGCAGATTTCAAGAACGGCCATGTGCAGGAATCACTTCTATATGTAAAATTACACTGGTCAACACCAAATGTATTGTCTAAGCTTTTTTAGCTGATTTAGGACAATTTTGATGTGCTGAATCCAAAAATCACATGGGTTTTGCTCAATCAGGTCAACTTTTTGAACTATGGTCACATTTTTTTTTTACGTTTTTGTTTACATGTACGGGTATTTTCGCTTTATATGATGCAAAATTCTTTTTTATTTCTTGAAATTCTCTGAATTTTGAACAATGATAACGTAACATTCAATTCAAAATTGTGGTTAATATTAAAGCTATTTTTTTCCATTAGTAGGAGATGCAGAGATTTTATTTTGAAAAACAACTGTTTCCGCCCTCGCCTCACAATCGCTCTTGATTCTGGCACGTTTCACGCATCAGTGACACAAGCTAACTCTTGAAAAAATGAGCCAAAAACAAAATTTTACTCAGCGCCACATTCATCATACTCAAGGATTGACTATTTTTTTATGTTTAACCTCTTGCGCTCCGTTGTCCCACGGGTGGGCAAGTCTCTGCGTCCTAGAGCGCACGAGGGCGCTCTCGTGCGCTCTAGGACGCATGATGGAGATTGTGATGTAGGTGGTGTATGGCGTCCAAGCGCGCACTGAAAATAAAAGCTGCAGACACAGCCGCGAACAGATTAGTTCATCTGATTGACCTCTCATTCGACTAATAAGAGCCTTGAATTGGGTTTCTGAAACCTTGAAGAACCAATGAATGAAAACCTAGGAAGGGGGACCCGCCTACTGTGAATGCAGGAGCCAACTGAAGCACAGAAGTTCGGGCTGGGTGAAGGGAGACTTACTGCTGCAACAGATGAAAATAAGGACGCTGGAAGAACCTGCTACAGACCCAGCAGAGACCACCCACAAGTGCGACCTGCACTTATTCCAGCAGAATAGACGTTTAGGATTCTCTTCCGTCATCATAGACCGACGGAGGCCGACGACAAAGGTCGTAAATCATTCGCCAAAACCGCAATAATGGAATTATGTTTTGACCGGGATCCACGAGCGGACCAGCGTCGCGTTCGCCTGACAATGGGGAAGAGAAGTTCGCCAGGACAATGTGGCTCTGAAGAGGTAAGGTGTTATAAGCTAAATTATTATTTATCCCTGAAAATTGTAATCAAAAAAGGACTTTTGACCGATCGGTAAATTACAACTGTACGGCGCACAAAGTACGAAGTGCGTGCGCCGCGTTACACGGTTCTTCGCCGCCTCCGAACCGTGAATGCCCCACCCGCCGCTACGATTCTGTAGCAGGGGGGTGGGGGGAGCCGCGGTGACAGCGTTGCTGTGGAAACATGCCTCATCCGAGTGTAATCCGTCATGTAGCGAGGGCCGATCTCCGTCCTCTGTAGCGGGGGGTGGGGGGACACCCCCCCCCCCACACACACACACACATAGACACAGCCCTGAATGTGACCTTTCATTTGAGCCCAAGATGAAGTTTTTATGTTGAATCATTCAAAAGTTATAGACGTTTTTCCAAACTGTGCCATTTGGCACAATTTGGCACAGTTCCAAAACGCCTGGGAACAGCCTGAGAACAAAGCTGTGTAACATATTCATTATTTGTGGTATTGTTACAAAATTTGGACCTCAGCTGGATAACACTTGGTTCTACATTTCTGTTGCATTTTCCAGCCCGGATCTGAAGCTGTGTGTTATTTGCAAGCATTTGTATCCAAAAAAACACCCAGGCCAAATTTATTTTCTTCAAGTTCACTATGTTTAGATGACTGTAACTCAGTGGCCGGAGCACTTAGAGAGATCATGTTTTTTTTGCCAAAAAATTCAAAGTGTTTTCTTTTAAATGAGACCAACCCCATGAAGATGCTGCAAAGGGTTGAATAACAGCTTTCGATTTACTTTGGGCACATTATTTTTTGGTGTTTTTAGGAAAATTGACCGGAGTGCAAGGGGTTAATAGAGACATTGGAAGAGTAAAAACATGTAAAATTGGACTGATGGATCTCTCTGACCACAGTCCGATCTATATGGACTTAAGTATCCAAAAATACACAAATAATACATTTTCTTGGAGGTTAAATTCAAATGTCCTGAAAGGACCATTGAAAGATGAATTGGAATCAGATATTCTCAGATATTTGGAAGAAAAATGATAATGGTGAAGTATCCCCTTTAATACTGTGGGATGCATGCAAAGCTGTAATAAGGGGAAAGATTATTGCAAAACTGGCAATCCAAAAGAAACTGAGACAAGAAAAACTAACCGCATTAGAGTCAGAACTTAAGAACCTAGAAAAAGAGCACAAAGACAACACTCTATTGACTCGCTCAAAATTAAGGAAATTAAAAAACAAATAAATGAGATCTACACAACAGAAATCCAGAAGAAACTTACATTTCTGAAACAAAAATGCTATGAAGCAGGCAGTAAACCGGCAAAATTACTAGCCTATAAATTGAGGAAACAACAAACGGAGAGAGCAATCTACAAAATCAGAGACCCAGTATCAAAGGAAATAAAATTCAGAATTCAGGATATTCTTAAAAGCTTCGAGAACTACTATAAGAACTTGTACTCCCTCAAAAAACATAAAAACGCATCCGAAGCATTCCTAAACACATTAAACCTTCCCCAACTTACTGAGTCTCAAAATAAAACACTACTGTCAGAAATACAACCTAAAGAATTAGAAAAAGCAATTATGAAACTTAAAGCTAACAAATCCCCAGGAGCCGATGGCTATACAGCAGAGTGGCACAAAACCTTTAAACAGCAACTATCTCCTCTCCTCCTGAAAACATTTAACTATGTCCTCCACACAGGGGAAATCCCCCCCTCCTGGAGAGAAGGGGTCATTGCAGTCATACCTAAACCTGAAAAGGATAAACTAGAATGCTCCAACTACAGACCAATCAGTGTATTAAATCAGGACTATAAGCTTTTTTTTTTTCCACAATATCTTTATTGAACCTTTTTTTTTTTTTTTTAACAAACATGATACAAACAATCAAACACTAACACTAAAGTACTACAAAAAAAAAAATGCACTAAAAACACCAACAACCACCAACAAAATCAAGTCTTCAACAATGCTCCTCTGTTTAGGGACTATAAGCTTTTTACCACTATCCTTGCCAAAAGGTTAGAAAATATACTGACAGACTTAATTCATTTAGACCAAACAGGTTTTATAAGACAAAGACAGACACAAGACAACATTAGACGCACTTTACACATAATTCATCATATAAAAAAATATAACTTAAATGCAGTCATATTGGGATTAGATGCTGAAAAAGCATTCGATTCGGTTGACTGGTCTTTCCTATATAGAATCTTATCCAGTTTCAATTTTCATAACAACTTCATTAGAACTATCCAGGCATTATATAAAAAAAACCAACAGCTAAAACAAGGATTAACGGTAATTTATCATCATCTTTTGAGCTGGAAAGAGGATGTCGTCAGGGCTGCCCCTTGTCTCCACTGCTCTTTGCAATCTTCATAGAACCTCTGAGCCAATGGATAAGACAGAATCAAAAAATTCAAAGTATTACACTTGGTCAGAAGGAACATAAAATAGCACTCTTTGCTGATGACATTTTAATATACCTGGGGCAGCCGGACACCTCTTTTCCAGAACTAATCTCAGTTTTTTCAGAGTATGGAGATTTATCGGGGTACGAACTAAACATGCATAAAACCCAAGTTTTAACATTCAACTATGACCCAAATCAATATTTACTAAGCAAACTCAAAACTCACTGGGAGATGGAATCTATGAAATATCTGGGGGTCAATATCCCGAAACAACTCAACAAAATTATAACACTAAACTATGATCCACTGGTGGCAAACATAAAATCTGATCTAGCAAGATGGAATATGATACCATTCTTGGGTACTGCACAAAGAATTGAAGCAGTCAAAATGAATATACTTCCACGTCGTCTATACCATTTCCAAACAATACCGGTAAAAACTCCCAAAAAAACATGGCAAGAACTGGACAGAAGGATCTCAAGATTCATATGGCAGGGCAAGAGACCTAGAATCAGATATAGAACCCTACAGCTAAACAAAGACAAAGGTGGGCTCACGCTGCCAAATATCAGGGACTATTTTAAAGCCGCACAAATTAAAACTTTAGTAGAGATATGTAACCCAGTCTACACTGCACAATGGAAGGAGATGGAATGCCAAATAACAAGTGACATCCCCCTACAGGCGATAATAGGGAACAATGCCTTACCTAAACTTTTGAATAACACTAACCCGTGGATAGAGACCCCGCTAAAAATTTGGTTTAAGATAGTCAGAGAGAATCAAACTAAAGAGCCCTATCGATTTCTGCAATGGATTGCCTATGATCAAGACTTTACTCCTAATAAAACAGACACTAGATTTAAAAAGTGGAAAGAGAACGGACTGATAAAATATTATGATTTTTTTAAAGGGCAAATTTTAAGAAGTTTTGAAGATTTGAAAAAACAAGGTCTAATAAATCAAGACCGTTACAGGTTCTTTCAGCTTAGACACCACATAAACAATATACTTAAAAAGGAGGATTTGGACTTCCGGTCTGGACGCCATGGCGACTGCAGCTTAACACTGAAGCTCTCAGACCCAATCCAGGATAACACCTTGAAAATCAAACTTAACGGATTTTTGGAGGAGTGAAAATCAAAAGACAAAATCATCATGTCTAAAGGAAAACAGAAGAAACTGAAATTCTCCAGGCCAGGACACGTATCGGCTGGAGAATCTGAACTGGAAGATCTCCGTTCAGAAGACGAGGAACTGGTGATAGCTAACAAAAGGGTTAGCCTGAAATCACTATTTGAGGAGCTACGACGATTTCGCCGAGAAGTTACGGCCGAATTTCGGGAATTCAGAGAAGAATTGAAAAGGACAAACAGCAGAGTGGACCAGGCCGAGAACCGAATCTTGGAAACAGAAGATCGAATAAAAGTGCTCGAAGATTCTGTGCTAGACCTACGCAAAAGACAAGCAGCTATAGAGGCTAAGCTAACCGACCAAGAAGGAAAACAAAGAAGAGACAACATAAGAATTCATGGTCTGATAGAAGGAACCGAAAATGGTTTTAACTCAATGGCAGAATGTGTGGAATCCTTACTAAGAGAGAAATTGGATATTCCACAAACCACCGACTTGAAGATAGAAAAGGCACATCGTTCATTAGCCGCTAGGCCGGCGGCGGAAGCGCCCCCACGTTCGGTGTTGGTAAGATTTTCCAATTTCAAAATAAAACAAGAGGTTGTAAGACTGGCCTGGCAGAAAAAAGGATTTATGCACCAGGAGAGAAAAGTCTACGTGGAACACGATTACGCCCCGGAGGTCCTTAAAAAGCGCAGGGAATACAATGACGCGAAAAAGGTGTTAAGAGAGAAGAAATTGCGCTTTCAGACACCATTTCCTGCGAAGTTAAGGGTCTTCTACGGCGATGAAACGTGTCTCTATAATTCGGCGGAAGAAGCAACAGCTGACATGGCGAAAAGAGGGCTCCCGGTAACAGTATTTAAACCCGCAGCAGACCCGAGTGAGAAGATCAAAGCGCAAACATGGACAACACAAAGACCCTCAAAATCCACGGACCAGCAGCGGGAAACCCAGCACCAGAGCGTCGCGGATAAACTATCCGTTTTCAGGTTGGAATAGCGACCTTTTTTTTTTTTTTTTTTTTTCTTTTTTCTCTTGAATCAATCCGCACATCCAACCCCCCTCATACAAGGTAACAAACTTTAAAGGAGATGCATATTCAGCATGTGGTAAAACATTTCATGGAACAATCATATTATTTGAAACAAATAAGTCTTTGTAATAAAAAAAAAAAAAAAAAAAAAAAACTTGTTAAAATAGAAATGTGACAATAATCCACATGTTCTCCTCATACTAACAAATACTGTTTTTGCGTGAATGTTTGATGTGATGGGGGTGGGAGGGTGCACACAATTTCACAGGGTTTAGGCATTAAAGGAAAAAAAAAAATCATTACAAGTTTGGATTGGGTTCTGAAACTCACGTTAAAAGCATCGGACTACTTTCAGTGGTAAGAGAGGGCCCTCAACACGTAACAGAGTTTGAGGAATTTCCCTCAGGGCCTTCACTCCATCAAGGCTCTTACAGGGTCTTTAAAAAGACCTCAGCTCAGGAAGTTCTTATGACAGCTTTTTGTTTTAAAGTTTTTTACACTATGTTCTTAATGTTTTTCTTGTTTTTAATGTTCTTTCAGTTTCTGAGTAGCACAAAAGAGGGCCACCACACAGTTATACTAAACAAAACAACACAATGGAGAAACAGGGTGTAACCAAAATAATTTCATATAATGTAAAAGGAATCCTGAATCCAGTTAAAAGATCCAAGATTCTAGGCAAAATGAAAAAAGACAAAGCAGGAATAATATTTTTACAAGAAACCCACCTAACAGACGTGGAACACAATAAACTCAGTAGACAAGGGTTTAAAATGATCTCTTCATCTTCATATAAATCAGGGAGGAGGAGGGGAGTAGCGACATTGATATCAACCAAAATTACATTTGAAAAAAAATCAGAACACAAAGATAAAGAAGGGAGATACAGTTTGGTAACTGGGTGGCTAGAGGGAGAAGATATCACCCTGCTGAATGTGTATGCTCCCCCAGGGGCTAACTGGAAATTTTATAAAAATGTATTCGACCTAATGATAACTAAAGCTCAAGGTTTAGTGATATGTGGTGGGGACTTCAATCTTAGACTGAATCCATACTGGGATGCTTCTGGTAATTCCCCACATCAAAATAACACCCAAAACAGGAAGACTCGGATGCGACTAAAAGAATTGGGAATCTGTGACGTGTGGAGGGAACTCAACCCCAGTGTAAAAGACTATACATTTTACTCAACTCCACATTCATCTTACTCAAGGATTGACTATTTTTTTATGTTTAATAGAGACATTGGAAGAGTAAAAACATGTAAAATAGGTCTGATGGATCTCTCCGACCACAGTCCGATCTACATGGACTTAAATATCCAAAAATACACAAATAATACATTTTCTTGGAGGTTAAATTCAAATGTCCTGAAAGGACCATTGAAAGATGAATTGGAATCAGATATTCTCAGATATTTGGAAGATAACGATAATGGAGAAGTATCCCCTTTAATACTGTGGGATGCATGCAAAGCTGTAATAAGAGGAAAGATTATTGCAAAACTGGCAACCCAAAAGAAACTAAGACAAGAAAAACTATCCACATTAGAGTCAGAACTTAGGAACCTAGAAAAAGAACACAAAGGCAACACTCATTCTACTGACTCGCTCAAGATTAAGGAAATTAAAAACCAAATAAATGAGATCTACACAATAGAAATCCAGAAGAAACTTACATTTCTGAAACAAAAATACTATGAAGCAGGCAGTAAATCGGCAAAATTGCTAGCCTATAAATTGAGGAAACATCAAACAGAAAGAGCAATCTACAAAATCAGAGACCCAGTATCAAAGGAAATAAAATTCAGAATTCAGGATATTCTTAAAAACTTCGAGAATTACTATAAGAACTTATACTCCCACAAAAAACATAAAAACGCATCCGAGGCATTCCTAAACACATTAAACCTTCCCCAACTTACGGAGTCACAAAATAAAACACTACTGTCAGAAATACATCCTAAAGAATTGGAAAAAGCAATTATGAAACTTAAAGCTAACAAATCCCCAGGAGCTGATGGCTATACAGCAGAGTGGTACAAAACCTTTAAACAGCAACTATCTCCTCTCCTCCTGAAAACATTTAATTATGTCCTCCACACAGGGGAAATCCCCCCCTCCTGGAGAGAAGGGGTCATTGCAGTTATACCTAAACCTGAAAAGGATAAACTAGAGTGCTCCAACTACAGACCACTCAGTGTACTAAATCAGGACTATAAGCTTTTTACCATTATCCTTGCCAAAAGGTTAGAAAATATACTGACAGACCTAATTCATTTAGACCAAACAGGTTTTATAAGACAAAGACAGACACAAGACAACATTCGACGCACTTTACACATAATTCATCATATAAAAAAATATAACTTAAATGCAGTCATATTGGGATTAGATGCTGAAAAAGCATTCGATTCGGTTGACTGGTCTTTTCTATATAGAATCTTATCCAGTTTCAATTTTCATAACAACTTCATTAGAACTATACAGGCATTATATAAAAAACCAACAGCTAAAATAAGGATTAACAGTAATTTATCATCATCTTTTGAACTGGAAAGAGGATGTCGTCAGGGCTGCCCCCTGTCTCCACTGCTCTTTGCAATCTTCATAGAACCTCTGAGCCAATGGATAAGACAAAACCAAAAAATTCAAGGTATTACACTTGGTCAGAAGGAACATAAAATAGCACTCTTTGCTGATGACATTTTAATATACCTAGGGCAGCCGGACACTTCTTTACCAGAACTAACCTCAGTTTTTTCAGAGTATGGAGATTTATCGGGGTACAAATTAAACATGCATAAAACCCAAGTTTTAACATTCAACTATGACCCAAATCATTTATTCACTAAGCAAACTCAAAACTAACTGGGAGTCGGAATCTATGAAATATCTGGGGGTCAATATCCCGAAACAACTCAACAAAATTATATCACTAAACTATGATCCACTGGTGACAAAAATAAAATCTGACCTAGCAAGATGGAATATGATACCATTCTTGGGTACTGCACAAAGAATTGAAGCAGTCAAAATGAATATACTTCCACGTCTTCTATACCTTTTCCAAACAATACCGGTAGAACCTCCCAAAAAAACATGGCAGGAGCTGGACAGAAGGATCTCAAGATTCATATGGCAGGGCAAGAGACCTAGAATCAGATATAGAACCCTACAGCTAAACAAAGACAAAGGTGGGCTCGCGCTGCCAAATATCAGGGACTACTTTAAAGCCGCACAAATTAAAACTTTAGTAGAGATATGTAACCCAGTCTACACTGCACAATGGAAGGAGATCGAATGCCAAATAACAAGTGACATCCCCCTACAGGCGATAATAGGGAACAATGCCTTACCTAAGCTTTTGAATAACACTAACCCGTGGATAGAGACCCCGCTAAAAATTTGGTTTAAGATAGTCAGAGAGAATCAAACTAAAGAGCCCTATCGACTTCTGCAATGGATCGCCTATGATCAGGACTTTACTCCTAATAAAACAGACACCAGATTTAAAAAGTGGAAGGAGAAAGGGCTGATAAAATATTACGATTTTTTTAAAGGGCAAATCTTAAGAAGTTTTGAAGATTTGAAAAAACAAGGCCTAATAAATCAAGACCTTTACAGGTTCTTCCAGCTTAGACACCACATAAACAATATACTTAAAAAGGAGGTTTTGGAAAGGGCCCAGTCAGGTGTTCTGAAGGTCTTCTTAATGGCATATAAAGGGATCCCAGGGATCAGATACATTTCTAAAATATACCAAGGTCTTCAAGACTTAAAAGGAGACAACACATCTTATATAAAAGAGAGATGGGAAAAAGAGGGGAATTTCACTTTACAACTGGAAATATGGGAAAAGCTAAATAAACAGCAATGGAAAAGTACCTCATCCCTGCAGTGGAGAGAATTTGGATGGAAAAACTTGGCAAGATTTTTCAGAACACCTGCACAAAACAAATTTACCCATAAGGGATTGAACTGTTGGCGCTTGTGTGGTGAAAAGACTGCAAATCATTTTCATGTGTTTTGGTCATGCCCAGTTATCCACCAATATTGGACCAAGGTACAGACAATATTGGGGAAAATATTCAAAATTACAGTTCCCTTTTCTTTTGTAACTTTGTATTTGGGTTTACTACCGGATTCACTGGAAAGATGAGGAGAAAAATACTTATTCACTGTTTTAATATTGGCAAGTAAAAAAGCCCTAACTAAAAAATGGATGTTGAAGGACTGTCCTACACCTGAAGATTGGATTAACGTGATCCAAGACATTTACTCGATGGAAAAGTTGACATTCGCACTGAGACAGGACATGGATGGGTTCATGAACTTTTGGCAACCCTGGACCGCATATGTGTCTTCCATTAGATCTAATCTTTGACAAATACATTTCAATAATGGCACCGCTCTTTGTTCCAACTCTACTCAGATGCTCTTTTATCTTTATTGTTTTTGTTTTTTTTGTTTTTTGCTCTTTTGTTTTGTTTTTTGTTTTTTTTGTTCTTTCTTTAATTTCACTTTTTCTTTCACTTAAAAAAAGGGGGTGTTGTAATAATTATTCTTCCAATGTTGTCAAATAACAAAAAATAAGGGAACGTGATGAAAATGTAAACAATGCAATGCTGTAATGACATGTATACCCTTTACAAAAACTTAAATAAAAAAAAAAAAAAGTAAAACCCAGCGCTACAAAAACAGCTTTGTTCCTGCCGCTGTTAAAGAGTTGAACAAGATGTAACAATATATTGCACATAATTTAGTTACCTATTTATTAATTTTATTTTATATTTACTTATTTTTGTAGGTTTTTTATTTGGGTTCTAAATCTTTTATTGGGTTTTAGACTTTTGAGTTTTTAACCTCTTTGACTAGTCTTTAACTTCTCTCTTATCTCTTTGTTTTTTCTCTTATCTCTTTGTCCTATGTCCTGATTGGTGGAGCCTTGAGTACTTTTATCATGTTTATAGTCAGCTTCATGTGTGCCTGTGTTTGTGTTCATGTTGAATGTAATTGTGGTTTGTAAATATGGATGTCACCTGCCTGCAAAACAAATCTACCTACGGGTACAAATAAAGTAACCTGAACCTGAACCTGAATGGTCTCTGACACACCATTGAGTGAGACGATAGGAAAAGTTTGACAACAGCCACAGAAGCTCAAGATGGCGATGGCGCAGAAAGTGGAAATCTTCAGCTGATTCAAGAAGCAGTAAAAGAAGCTGTCGCTGCCGGAATGGTAATGCTTCAGACTGAGCTCAAAAAAGATTTGGCTGCATTCCGCAATGACCTCTGTGAAGAGAGAAAGAAAATGGAGGAATTAACGGTGGAACTGAACCGAAAAATACAAGAAACAAACCGCCAGATTGAAGGAATCAAGAAACAGATGGAGGAAATAGCGGGGGAGATGGCCGACACGAAAGGGTAGAATATCAGAGTAAGGGACGCTCACTCTCAGTTGCTCAAAACCCAGTGGGCCTTTCAGACAAAGTCTCCAACCTTGATGGACGTTCCCGGTGGAAAAATATAAGGATCTATGGTATTCCAGAAGGCACCAAGGGAACCTCCGCAGCGAATTTTGTGGAGAATTTGATTAAATCAGAACTGAGTGTCGTTACCAACCTTCAAATAGAGCACACACACTGCGCGCTGGCACCAAGGCCCCCCTCAGACGCACCCCCTTGCTCCATGGTGGTCTGCTTCAACAGGTATGCTGTGAAAGAGGAAGTTCTCCGGGCGACTTGGAAAAAGGAGACACAAATCCAGAATAAGCGGGTATACTTCGACCAGGATTATTCATCTGACATGCAGAGTAAGAGGAAAGGGTATAAGCCCATAAAAAAGGCCCTGAAAGCAGCCGCCATTGGTTTCCAGACCCCACTAACGAAAATGCAAGTGTTTTATGACTTGGGGACCATAGTCTACAACACTGCGATCCAAGCAATGACTGATCTGTGGAGGAGAGGCTTCACTATCGGAGAGGCCGTCCCCGGAACGTAGAGCCGGATCATAACGGAGGAAGGCCTGATCAAGCTGCTACCCTGGGAGATGACGGGGCCCCACGACGGAGAGGAGGGGGGAGGCACCAGATTCCAACGTCGGATCAAGGAGAGGTTGAAGGAGTATCGCAGGATGGAGCAGTAGGATACCCCTGGGACGGAATGAGCTCTTATTCTTCTACTTCTATCTAGCCTGGGTGAGATTGTTCCCTTTTCTCTCCCCTTTTTCTCCCATCGTTTGTAAATATTACAGCCTCGAGGAGTTACACTACAAGTCAGTAATGCCACAATAGACTATTCTTCATAGTAACAACTATAGTCTCCTGTTAGTTTATAATATAAAAGGCTGATGTCCGAGACCGGGTGTCCAAGACCGTATGTCTTGGACACCCGGGTAAAGAGAGGTGCAGAGCTGTCAACTGATCACCACCTGGTGGTGAGTTGGATCCGATGGCAGGGGAGGAAGCCATTCAGACCTGGTAGACCCAAACATATAGTGAGGGTGTGCTGGGAGCGTCTGGCTGAGGCCCCTGTCCGGGAGGTCTTCAACTCCCACCTCCGGAAGAACTTCAACCACATTCCGAGGGAGTCTGGAGACATGGAGTCTGAATGGGCCATGTTCTCCACCTCTGTTGTTGAAGCGGTGGCCCAGAGCTGCGGCCGCAAGGTAGTCGGTGCATCTCGTGGTGGCAACCCCCGAACCAAGTGGTGGACACCAGTGGTGAGGGGGGCCATTAAGCTGAAGAAGGAGTCCTATCAAGCTTGGTTGGCTTGTGGGACTCCCGAAACAGCTGAGGTGTACCGGCAGGCCAAGCAGAGTGCAGCTCGGGTGGTTGCTGAAGCAAAAACCCGGGTATGGGAGGAGTTTGGTGAGACCATGGAACAAGACTTTCGGTTGGCCTCGAAGAGATTCTGGCAAACTGTCCGGCGGCTCAGGAGGGGAAAGCAGCTCCCTGTCCACACTATGTATGGTGCGGATGGGACACTGTTGACTTCGACTGGGGATATCGTCGGGCGGTGGAAGGAATACTTCGAGGATCTCCTCAATCCCACTGATACGCCTTCCACAGAGGAAGCAGGGTTTGGGGACAAGGGGGATGACTCGCCTATCACAGGGGCTGAGGTCGCCAAGGTGGTTAAAAATCTCCTTGGTGGCCGGGCCCCGGGGATGGACGAGATTCGCCCTGAGTACCTCAAGGCCCTGGATGTTGCTGGGCTGTCATGGTTGACACGCCTCTGCAACATTGCATGGAGGTCGGGGGCAGCGCCTTTGGCATGGCAAACCGGGGTGGTGGTTCCTCTCTTCAAAAAAGGGGACCGGAGGGTGTGCTTCAACTTTAGAGGGATCACACTCCTCAGCCTCCCTGGGAAGGTCTATGCCAAGGTACTGGAGAGGAGAGTCCGGCCGTTGGTCGAACCTCAGATTCAGGAGGAGCAATATGGTTTTCGTCCTGGCCATGGCACATCGGACCAGCTCTTTACCCTCTCGAGAATTCTTGAGGGTTCGTGGGAGTTTGCCCAACCAGTTTACATGTGTTTTGTGGACTTGGAGAAGGCATTTGACCGCGTCTCTCATGGTTTTTTGTGGGGGGTGCTTCGGGAGTATGGGGTATCGGGCTTGTTGTTACGAGCTATTCGGTCTCTGTACGACCGTTGTGAGAGTTTGGTTGGTATTGACAACACTCGGTCGGACTCATTGCCAGTGAGAGTTGGACTCCGCCAGGGATGCCCTTTGTCACCGATCCTGTTCATAATTTTTATGGACAGGATTTCTAGGCGCAGCCAGGGAATGGAGGGTGTCATGCTTGGTGACCACAGGATCTCATCTCTGTTGTTTGCAGATGATGTTGTCCTGTTGGCTTCATCCAGCAATGACCTACAGCTCTTGCTGGGACGGTTTGCCGCTGAGTGTGAAGCGGATGGGATGAGAATCAGCACCTCCAAGTCCGAGTCCATGGTCCTCAGCCGGAAAAAGGTGGATTGTCCTCTCTGGGTTGGGGACAAGCTCCTGCCCCAAGTGGAGGAGTTTAAGTATCTTGGGATCTTGTTCACGAGTGAGGGGAAAATGGAGCGAGAGATTGACAGATGGA
The DNA here is from genome assembly GCA_020510985.1 of Pholidichthys leucotaenia. Taxonomy (NCBI): domain Eukaryota; kingdom Metazoa; phylum Chordata; class Actinopteri; order Cichliformes; family Pholidichthyidae; genus Pholidichthys; species Pholidichthys leucotaenia. The sequence goes on from CM035836.1 coordinate 399,457,143, forward strand.
TTGGAGCAGCATCTGCAGTGATGCGGATGTTGTACCGGTCTGTTGTGGTGAAGAGGGAGCTTAGATCTAAGGCAAAGCTGTCGATTTACCAGTCAATCTACGTTCCTACTCTCACCTATGGTCACGAGCTTTGGGTAATGACCGAAAGAACAAGATCGCGGATACAAGCGGCTGAAATGAGCTTTCTCCGTAGGATTGCTGGACTCACCCTCAGAGATAGGGTGAGGAGCTCAGCCATCCGGGAGAGGCTCAGAGTAGAACCGCTGCTCCTCCACATTGAAAGGAGTCAGTTGAGGTGGTATGGGCATCTGATTAGGATGCCTCCTGGACGCCTCCCACTTGAGGTGTTTCAGGCACGTCCCACTGGGAGGAGACCCCGGGGCAGACCCAGGACTCGGTGGAGAGACTATGTCTCCCAGCTGGTTTGGGAACGCCTTGGTATCCTCTCTGAAGAGCTGGAGCAGGTGGCTGGGGAGAGGGAAGTCTGGGCTTCTCTGCTTGAACTGCTGCCTCCGCGACCCGGACCTCCGGAAAAGCGGTAGAAGATGGATGGATGGATGGATGGATGGATGATGCATCTTGAACTGCAACCCACCAAACTCTTTTCTTTTTCTCTTATTTTTTTCCTCTCTTTTTGAGGGGACCCCCATTTACTGGCTGACCCCCTAACTACCAAGGATAATATGTTTTCCTTGGTTTTGGAAGTTCTGTTTCTGTTCTTTGTACATAGTTTGAGGTCAGGGATGATACAAATGTCTTTTATATACACTCATCGGTTTTTGCTATAACATAGTTTCTCTGAATGTAAACAGGCTAAATAATCCAATTAAAAGGAGTAAAGTAGTATCAAAAATGAAAAAAGAGAAGACATATTGCATTTTGGCAAGAAACACATCTTTCTGCAGTGGAACATGATAAACTTAAAAAAATGGGTTTCAAAAACACTTTCTTTTTATCTTTCGGGAGGGGCAAAAAGACAGGAGTGGCAATACTAATTTCAAACTCAACTCGGTTTGTGTTGGAATCTGAAATTAAGGACAGGGAGGGCAGATTTATTTTGGTTAAAGGAAAAATTGATGATGATAAGGTAACCTTTTTCAATATCTATGCTCCCCCTGGAGCTGATATGCCATTTTTAAGAAGATATTCAATTTGATTGCTACCAAAACATGGGGCACGCTCGGCTGTGGGGGAGACTTGAATATCCTGTTTAACCCAATACTAGACACAACTAATTGGAAGAGAGAGACGAATAAAATAGAGACAGGTGATTAGGATGGTGGAGGAACTGGGATTGATGGATGTGTGGGGCTTCATGCATGGGTCGAGTCCAGGCTTCACTTTCTATTCAGCCCGTCACACTGTATTCTCAAGATTAGACTATTTTCTTAATGTACACTAAATATTTGCACAAGCTCAAAAATGTAATATAGGCCAGAGAGATATTTCTGACCATTCATTGTCTCTACAATTAGAGGGGGTACGACAGAAAACATTATGACTATTAAATGTGGGCATGTTACAAAATCCCAGGTTTAGGAGTTCCCTTGTGTCTGACATAAAAACGTATCTTGAGGACAATGATAATGGGGAGGTGAGCCCATCTCTATCATGGGATGCTGCAAAATCCATTCTTAGAGGGAAAATAATAGCCAGGACATCTTGGCTTAAAAAGCAGAAAGATCAAGAATTGACTGTAGCGTCAATCCCTTTGGCTCATCCATCCATCCATCCATCCATCTTCTTCTGCTTAATCCTTTTCGGGTCGCAGGGGGGCTGGAGCCTATCCCAGCATCTTTGGGTGAGAGGCAGGGTACACCTTGGACAGATCGCCAGTCCATTGCAGGGCCAACACAGAGAGAGAGACAACCATTCACTCACACAGTCATACCTAAGAACAATTTAGAGTCCCTTTGGCTCCAATCTATAAAATTACTCTTCACCTTAAAGAAACTGTTTCAACTCAAAAGTCTGGTCATGAACTGCTTCTCTCACCCAAGGACCAGAGCTGCAACACTACCCATCAGCCATAAAGTGGAAGTTAATCCCTTCTACAGGACTTAATCATTCTCCCTTTTCTGCTCTTTGGCAAAGGAATGTTTCAATCAGCAGGTTTATGGTTGATATAATCAAGACCTGGGAGTCAAGATTCTGCAGTAAACAACCAGACAGTTTCACTATGCCATCTGGTGGATGAATCAGGAATATTTAATTTTTTCTCTTTGCAGTGGAATTTATGCATTATGGGCAAATAAATTAATTCAGATTCTTTCTCTCAAGACAGTATCCGCTACTGAAGACATGGCTGAACTCTTGGGATGGACAATGTGGCTTCAAATGTTTTTATTGATATGATTTGATATGCGTTGCTTTATTTTCAGGAAGAAATTCATTTTTGCATGCTTACTGTTATGTCCGTAAAAGGTGGAACAATGATGAGGCGAGTGGTGAAGTACACAGGACTTTATTATACACTCACAGAATACAGATAGATGCTCCCGCTAGGCTGAGAGGTGGTCGAAGAGACCGCTCCCTACCACACAGCCCTCTTATACTGTGGGTGACGTCACCACCTGTGCCACACCATAATATGTCTGAATACCAACACAACCCCCCCCACACACACACACACACACACTTCAAAAATGGTCCAAAACACACATACAGTTGAGACCTTCCCAATTTGGAACCTGAATCAGGCACTAAGATTAAACAGAAAATTTTGAAGCCCTATAACATTCCTACAAAACAACTAAAGCTAGGGGAGGAGAGGTGGACTGCCGTCCCACCCCCACATGGCCAGATGGATTATTCTGCCGTCTTTATTAAACGCAGTCTTTCAAACTCAAAAATGCTGTGCTCTTAAAATAAAGAAATAATTCAAAGTAATCCCCTTATTTTAAAAACCTATGCACTAGATTATTCCTCATTATAACATCAAACATCACTCTCATTAACACCATGCAGAACACATTAACTTGGGCCATCAACAATAACATATATTAAACACATTGCCCCCCAAATTATCAGTCAGTTACCATAGAGGCCCCCTCCCCCGAGACCCGTCAGGCGGGTCCCGACTAGAGCATCTCCTCTTCTTGGCACCCGGAGACAATCTACATCAGTGCCGATTCACCTCTCTCTCCTCGTAGGTGCGCCATAGCTCGTTGGGGTGCCTCTCTGTACCATTGGACAGCTGAAGGTAACTGTCCTCCCGAACAGCCACCACCTGCAGCCGCCCCGGTCCTCCTGTCATTTTCTCTTCCTATGAACCCCTCTTGACTGGGCCTCCTCTCTGGGTCGGACCAAATCAGCGACCCCCAGAGGAGCTCAACTCGGCTTCCAGTGTTCCTGAGTGGCACGTCGTTTAACCGTGCCAGCCAGTTCTTCCCCGCTTGCTTTCATTTGAGTTACTGGCGAAACCATTGTGACCCCGTTTCTTGGTTCCTCCCAGCCGAACTCCGGAAACAGGATGAGTCAGCCACTCGGCTCCATCCGCTGTCATGGGCGTCCCACGGTGCCGCCCAGTTCCCTCAGCTAGGGCAATTTGGGCTCTGGAGCAGGAACCCTCCCGCGATGGCCCTGGATGGGGTTGGTCCTGCTCACCTTCCAGATTACTAGGCCAAAGTTTGTCCCATACTGCATCATCCACCACTTGCGGCACCGATTGGTCCCACAAACCACAGCCCAACCACTCCTCACCAATGCCACTGGTGATGGAATACCCCAGTCCATAGAAGAGGTCGCAGCCCATCACATTCTCGCCACTGCCAGTCACTATAAACTTCAGGTTGGTGACCACAGCTGACTTGTATTGGGCCGTCAGCTCCACCAAACCCACGATGGGCAGCCTCCATCCTCCATAGCTGCATAATGGCTTCAAATGACCTCTCACCTGATGGTACGGGGAGAAACTCCTCACGGTGGGCCAACTCAACACTGATCTCACTGCACCTGTCCAGTTCCACCGTACAATACGTACGGCCGTCGGTGTCCGGGGAAGCAGTGTGGATAACTGTGGGAGTTGGAGCAGGGATGTCTGTTTTGTGTCGCCATTCCCCTTGCTCAAACTTATTACAGGCCCTGGCAAAGTGATGCAGGAGTCCGCACTTGCCACAGTGTTTACCTCTTGCCAGACACTCACTAGCCTTATATCGGTGCTTAGTGGACCCGGAACCCAAACATTTGGGTGATCCCGGGGCGGACCTCAACTTCCCAGCTGTAGCGCATTCCTCTCGCTCACTATCTTCACTGTCCGGGTCCACAGCCTGTGCTGTCAATTGTGAGTCATAGCGGCATAGCGTAGCTGTTTCACCAAGATCGTGTGATAGCTTGTCTACTGCTTCACACTGTTGAGCTATTTCCACAGCCGTGGCTAGAGTCAATTTGCCGGAGTGCGTTAGCAGTCTCGACCGTGCTGATGAGCACAGCATGTGTTCCTCCAAATGGTCGCGGACCATTTCTTCCTCTAAATCGCCAAATTGGCATTCTCCAGCCAGCTTCCACAGGTCTGCAACGTAATGTTGTACTGACTCACCGATCTGCTGGTGGCGCTGCCGAAACTGGATCCTCCTGACGATGACGTTTGCAGGCGCGCAAAAGTGTTGTACCATTAGCTCAACCATGTCCTCGAAGCTATCGCTAGCCCCCAAGGTAGCAACGATACGCTGTCCTTCCATACCTAAATTATGGACTAAAATCGCTCGTGCTTGTACCTTCTTCAGTTCATCAAGGTTTAGTGCCACCAAGTAATTCTGAAAGGTGGCGAACCACCTCGCCCAAGGCACCGGAGGCTCTCCCGGAGACTCCAAAAATGGCCAAATAGAAGACACATCAGTATTCATACTTTATCCTCGTTGCCAAATGTTATGCCCGTAAAAGGTGGAACAATGATGAGGCGAGTGGTGAAGTATACAGGACTTTATTATACACACACAGAATACAGACAAACGCTCCCGCTAGGCTGAGAGATGGTCGAAGAGACTGCCCCTCTACCACACAGCCCTCTTATACTCTGGGTGACGTCACCACCTGTGTCACACCATAATATGTCCTAATACCAACACAACACTTACTATCATAAATTAATTACAGTTACAATGTAGAGACATTGTATGTTCCCTTATTATTCAGTAGAATATCTTAGTCACTAAAGTTTAAGGAATTTATGCTTTATTCAGCAACATATGTGTCTTGGGGGGGGGGGGGGTCTCACTTCTCATATCAAATGTCTCTCTCCTTTCTCTCCTCTGTCTGTGGGAGACCCCCACCTCAGAAATTTGAACTGACCGATGGGCTCCCAAACCTATCTTCATTGCCTTTTTAGTCAGTTTATGACTTCTGCCAAACAAAGAAGCTCAAATGTCATTGGTTCAGCTCAGTTGTCATGAAATTTAGAACCATCCTGCCACACCTGAAAAAAACTTGCTTTTTGTTCCCTTTGTTCAGTTTTGGGGCGTTGGTCAAGCTGTAAGGAGCACACGTCTCTGCTCTTCCATTTTTTTCCTATCTTCCAAGTAAGGCCCAGAGCCTGTCATGCTCTGTGAAAATTCTTTTTCTTTTCTTTAAAGTTCACTTTTTCCTGATTTTAATCCCTTTTCTTTAAATCACCGTGCAAGAAGATTTTGGGTTTTTTTTTTAAGCTTAAACCAACTCATTTAAACCACCAACATCAGAAGAAGTGGATTTGTGATATGTTTTTGCCTCAGATTGAATTTCTGATGGGACTTTGTACAATAAACCAATTCCGTCTTCAGTGCAAAGAGAAGACCTTGCCCAGCTTGATGAAGAACAGCCCGACTGCAATCTTAGGAGCACGGCCTTATGGGAGAATCTGTCTATCAGCCTCTCCATCAACAGAATCCACAGACATCCAGCTGAATCAAGGTTTGCACGTGGGGGCCCTGCTGCCACCAGAGATGTGATCTGACTCTGTGGTTGATGGTCTGTTGTTTAATTTAAACTTAATTCTTCAGAATATTCCTGGTATACGTTCTTTAAGCTTAATTTCATGCAAACCCCCATCAGAATTTCAAAATGCATTTTGTCCTTTCATTAATTTACATTCTTTTCAGGGTAACACCAATTTTCTATTTTTATAAATAGTTTACTCATCATTTTCTTCATAAAATTGCATCCACTTTTCTTAACCAATGCTATTTTATGGTTTTCCAATTTCCAGTATATCGCCAAGTTAAACTATGCTTTATTTGGTTCCAAAAATGTTTGATTCACAGGTTACACTCAGTAACTCGATAACAGTCTATGATGCTCATAATACATGTTGAATTCTCTGTTTTAAAGTTATCCATATATGTTAACCTATTCTGACATTTCTTACTAAACTATTGAAAGACATATGGGAGTTATTGTTTGATTTCATGTCCATCTTCTTGATTACACAACATTACAAAAATAATTTTTTTGTAAGTTGTCTGTGTTTTTTTCAGTTGATTTAAGACAATTTTGCACCGCTGAATCCGAAAATGACATCTGTTTCTCTCGATCAGGTCAGGTTTTTATGCTAAGTTGATTTACAAAATCTTCTGGTCGAAGCCATTTAATTCACCAGTAAAATAAAAATACCAATTAGTCATAAATTGGCACATGCAAACTCTTCAGAGTTTGAGAAATTTCAAAAAATAAAAAAGAATTTTGCATCATATAAAGCGAAAATACCCGTACATGTAAACAAAAATGTAAAAAAACAACATGTGGCCATAGTTCAAAAAGTTGACCTGATTGAGCAAAACCAATGTGATTTTTGGATTCAGCACATCAAAACTGTCCTAAATCAGCTAAAAAAAAAAAACTTAGACAATAAATTTGGTGTTGACCAGTGTTATCAGCAAACAAGGTTTTGGGGGTTTTTTTTGAGACTGATTCATAATTGGTACAAATAAAGAATTGTTAATAAAATTGTCCATTATCTGGACTGATGCCCTATGAGGATACGTTTGTGTAAGGTCAGGAAATTTTCATCCCTTCTCACATTCATATTTACATTAATATTTGCACCGACAATAAAACACCTAAAAAAAAAACATAAATCTGCAACATGACACAACTCAAAGAAAAGCTTAGACATTTGGAACAGAGACACAGTTTAGATATAGATCATTGTCTTATTCTACAAATTAGAAAAACCAAACAAGACATCAATAAGATAATGACTGAAGAAGTGGAGAAGAACTCGAGATTTGCGAGGCAACGATATTATGAAGCAGGTCCGAAAGCGACCAAACTCTTGGCTTGGAGATTAAGAAAGCTACAAGCAAAAAATACTCTTCGTAGAATTAAAGATCCAGTTACACATGAAACCACTCATACATTAGAGGGTATCCAAAAGGCATGTGAAAAATACTATCAATCCCTGTACATCCAATCAACGTAGATCAACACACAAAAGATTAAGGACTCCTTGGGCTCTCTAGAGCTCCTTTCAATTGGTAAGATTGATAACGACAAACTCACTTCACCAATTACAACAGAGGAGATAGAGAAGGCTATCTCGGGGTTGAACTCAAATAAGTCTCCTGGCACAGACGGGCTGCCCCCAGAATGGTACAAGCCAATGAAAGAACATCTGCTTCCTTTACTACAAACCTGTTTTAATCACATACTTGAGGGAGGCAGTATCCCCCCTCCTGGAGGGAGGCCTTCATATCAGTTATACCCAATGAAGGAAAGTACCAATCAGAATGTAAGGCATATCGGCCAATTAGTGTTCTAGACACAGATTATAAATTGTATGCCTCAATTCTAACCAGGCATATGGATAAAGTGATGCTACTCCTGATTGACAAGGACCAGACAGGCTTTATGAAGAACAGACAAACACACGACAATATTAGAAGAACTCTACATATAATAGAACAGATTCATAAAGGGAAATTAAACTATTATTTTTAGCCGAGACACTGAAAAAGCTTTTGATTCAGTTGGATGGGATTATCGTTATTTAACTTTGAATAGATTTGGTTTTTGTGATAAGTTTGTGGGCTGTATTAGGCCTCTGCACTCCTCACCCGCAAGAATTAGGATAAATTGGCAGTTTATCAAACTCAATAAATTTACAATGTGGGTGTCAACAAGGCTGCCCTCTGAGCCCAAAACTTTTTAATCTGTTTATTGAACCTCTAGCTCAGATTATATGTCAAGAAGAAGGATTGAAGGGTGTTTCTGTGGGGAGTGAGGAATACAAGGTTGGTCTGTACGTTGATGATGTCCTGGTCACACTAGTAAACCCAGATTCTAGTTTGCCCCTCCCGATGTAGGTCCTGAAAACATATGGGACTTACTCAGGCTATGTTCTCAATATGCATTAAACTCAGGTCATGAAATTTTACTATAACCCTAAACAGGAATTTGTTTCAAAATACAATTTCAATTGGTATTCATCCCAAATTAAATACCTAGGAATCAAATTGACAAAAGATTTAAACAAACTTTATGATGCTAATTACAAGAATATTAACAGAACAATTATTGATGATTTTTCAAGGTGGAACCTGCTCCCTTTAGACTTCCATCCATCCATCCATCTTCTACCGCTTTTCCGGAGGTCCGGGTCGCGGAGGCAGCAGTTCAAGCAGAGAAGCCCAGACTTCCCTCTCCCCAGCCACCTGCTCCAGCTCTTCAGAGGGGATACCAAGGCGTTCCCAGACTAGCTGGGAGACATAGTCTCTCCACCGAGTCCTGGGTCTGCCCCGGGGTCTCCTCCCAGTGGGACGTGCCTGAAACACCTCAAGTGGGAGGCGTCCAGGAGGCATCCTAATCAGATGCCCATACCACCTCAACTGACTCCTTTCAATGTGGAGGAGCAGCGGTTCTACTCTGAGCCTCTCCCGGATGACTGAGCTCCTCACCCTATCTCTGAGGGTGAGTCCAGCAATCCTACGGAGAAAGCTCATTTCAGCCGCTTGTATCCGCGATCTCGTTCTTTCGGTCATTACCCAAAGCTCGTGACCATAGGTGAGAGTAGGAACGTAGATTGACTGGTAAATCGACAGCTTTGCCTTAGAACTAAGCTCCCTCTTCACCACATCAGACCGGTACAACGTCCGCATCACTGCAGATGCTGCTCCAATCCGTCTGTCGATCTCTCGCTCCATTTTCCCCTCACTCGTGAACAAGACCCCAAGATACTTAAACTCCTCCACTTGGGGCAGGAGCCTGTCCCCAACCCGGAGAGGACAATCCACCTTTTTCCGGCTGAGGACCATGGACTCGGACTTGGAGGTGCTGATTCTCATCCCAGCCGCTTCACACTCAGCGGCAAACCGTCCCAGCAAGAGCTGTAGGTCATTGCTGGATGAAGCCAACAGGACAACATCATCTGCAAACAACAGAGATGAGATCCTGTGGTCACCAAGCATGACACCCTCCATTCCCTGGCTGCGCCTAGAAATCCTGTCCATAAAAATTATGAACAGGACCGGTGACAAAGGGCAGCCCTGGCGGAGTCCAACTCTCACTGGGAATGACTCCGACCGAGTGTTGGCAATGCGAACTAAACTCTCACAACGGTCGTACAGAGACCGAATAGCTCGTAACAACAAGCCCGATACCCCATACTCCCGAAGCACCCCCCACAAAAATCCACGAGGGACGCGGTCAAATGCCTTCTCCAAGTCCACAAAACACATGTAAACTGGTTGGGCAAACTCCCACGAACCCTCAAGAATTCTCGAGAGGGTAAAGAGCTGGTCCGATGTGCCACGGCCAGGACGAAAACCACATTGCTCCTCCTGAATCCGAGGTTCGACCAACGGCCGGACTCTCCTCTCCAATACCTTGGCATAGACCTTCCCAGGGAGGCTGAGGAGTGTGATCCCTCTAAAGTTGGAGCACACCCTCCGGTCCCCTTTTTTGAAGAGAGGAACCACCACCCCGGTTTGCCATGCCAAAGGCACTGCCCCCGACCTCCACGCAATGTTGCAGAGGCGTGTCAACCATGACAACCCAACAACATCCAGGGCCTTGAGGTACTCGGGGCGAATCTCGTCCACCCCCGGGGCCCGGCCACCAAGGAGATTTTTAACCACCTTGGCGACCTCAGCCCCTGTGATAGGCGAGTCATCCCCCTCGTCCCCAAACCCTGCTTCCTCTGTGGAAGGCGTATCAGTGGGATTGAGGAGATCCTCGAAGTATTCCTTCCACCGCCCGACGATATCCCCAGTTGAAGTCAACAGTGTCCCATCCGCACCATACACAGTGTGGACGGGGAGCTGCTTTCCCCTCCTGAGCCGCCGAACAGTTTGCCAGAATCTCTTTGAAGCCGACCGAAAGTCTTGTTCCATGGCCTCACCGAACTCCTCCCATACCCGGGTTTTTGCTTCAGCAACCACCCGAGCTGCACTCCGCTTGGCCTGCCGGTACACCTCAGCTGCTTCGGGAGTCCCACAAGCCAACCAAGCTTGATAGGACTCCTTCTTCAGCTTAATGGCCCCCCTCACCACTGGTGTCCACCACTTGGTTCGGGGGTTGCCACCACGAGATGCACCGACCACCTTGCGGCCGCAGCTCTGGGCTGCCGCTTCAACAACAGAGGTGGAGAACATGGCCCATTCAGACTCCATGTCTCCAGACTCCCTCGGAATGTGGTTGAAGTTCTTCCGGAGGTGGGAGTTGAAGACCTCCCGGACAGGGGCCTCAGCCAGACGCTCCCAGCACACCCTCACTATACGTTTGGGTCTACCAGGTCTGAATGGCTTCCTCCCCTGCCATCGGATCCAACTCACCACCAGGTGGTGATCAGTTGACAGCTCTGCACCTCTCTTTACTTGGGTGTCCAAGACATACGGTCGCAGGTCTGATGATACGATAACAAAATCGATCATCGACCTGCGGCCTAGGGTGTCCTGGTGCCAGGTGCACATATGGACACCCTTATGCTTGAACATGGTGTTCGTTATAGACAGACTGTGGTTAGCACAGAAGTCCAATAACTGAACACCACTCGGGTTCAGATCGGGCAGGCCGTTCCTCCCAATCACCCCCCTCCAGGTTTCACTGTCGTTGCCCACGTGCGCATTGAAGTCCCCCAGTAGGACTGGTTTTTCAAGGTGGAACCTGCTCCCTTTAGACTTTGGCAGTCAAATTAGAACAGTTAAAATGAACACTCTTCCCAAGTTATTGTACCTACACTACCGTTCAAAAGTTTGGGGTCACCCAGACAATTATTTTGTGTTTTCCATGAAAAGTCACACTTATTTACCACCATGAGTTGTAAAATGAATAGAAAATATAGTCAAGACATTGACAAGGTTAGAAATAATGATTTGTATTTGAAATAATAATTTTTTCCTTCAAACTTTGCTTTCGTCAAAGAATCCTCCATTTGCAGCAATTACAGCATTGCAGACCTAACATGATTGCACAAGGGTTTTCTAATCATCCATTAGCCTTCTGACGTAATAAGCAAACACATTGTACCATTAGAACACTGGAGTGATAGTTGCTGGAAATGGGCCTCTATACACCTATGTAGATATTGCACCAAAAACCAGACATTTGCAGCTATAATAGTCATTTACCACATTAGTAATGTATAGAGTGTATTTCTGATTAGTTTAAAGTTATCTTCATTGAAAATAAAGTGCTTTTCTTTCAAAAATAAGGAAATTTCTAAGTGACCCCAAACTTTTGAACGGTAGTGTATTTCTGGCATTACCAATAGAAATACCTAATAAACAGTTAAGAGACTAGAACAAACATATCTCACGATTTATTTGGAGGAATAAAAAGTCTTGGGTAAAATTTTCTACTCTACAACTGCCTGAGAAAGAGAGGGGCAGGGCCTTACCTTCTTTAAAGGCCTACTGCCAGGCTGCCCAGCTACGTTCATTGGCTTGTTGGTGCAGCTCATCATATGAAACTAAATGGAAAAGTACTAAACTTTCTTTGTTTGACAAGCCACTACAAATATTATTAGGATGTGTTGATAGGGAGATGATCAAAGCACTAAGCCAATGGATTAAACTTTCATTAAAAATCTGGGACAATCTAATCAAAAGCTACCAATTAAAAGATGAAGTTAAATTGCTTGGACGGCCAGCATATGACCCAGACTTTACACCGGGGTCACAGGTTGGCAGATTTCAAGAACGGCCATGTGCAGGAATCACTTCTATATGTAAAATTACACTGGTCAACACCAAATGTATTGTCTAAGCTTTTTTAGCTGATTTAGGACAATTTTGATGTGCTGAATCCAAAAATCGCATTGGTTTTGCTCAATCAGGTCAACTTTTTGAACTATGGTCACATTTTTTTTTTTACGTTTTTGTTTACATGTACGGGTATTTTCGCTTTATATGATGCAAAATTCTTTTTTATTTCTTGAAATTCTCTGAATTTTGAACAATGATAACGTAACATTCAATTCAAAATTGTGGTTAATATTAAAGCTATTTTTTTCCATTAGTAGAAGATGCAGAGATGCAGAGATTTTATTTTGAAAAACAACTGTTTCCGCCCTCGCCTCACAATCGCTCTTGATTCTGGCAAGTTTCACGCATCAGTGACACAAGCTAACTCTTGAAAAAATGAGCCAAAAACAAAATTCTAGTCGCTGGGAAACAAGCCCAGCATTCCCACTGATTATGGTGAGTTGATGTTATGCTGTAGAATCATTGTAATTGCCTAATATAAAGTGTAATTGTTTCAGATTACATGCTCTGAACTGACAAAGGTTTTTGTTATTGGAACCCCCGCACCTCTACCCGGTCCGCAGAAAATTTTCATGCATGAAACTGGTCCCTAGTACAAAAAAGGTTGGGGAACACTGCTTAATACCACCAAAACAAAAGAAATAATAGTGGACTTCAGGAAAAACAGAACCGACCCTCAGCCCTTACACATCAATGGAGACCAGGTGGAGAGGGTCTCTGACTTCAAGTTTTTGGGACTGTACATAGATGACAACTTTACCTGGAAAACCAACACCATGGCATTGCTCAAGAAGGCACAACAGTGACTCCACTTCCTAAGGATCCTAAAAAAATGACGCCCTAGCCAAGGAGTTGCTAGTGTCTGTCACGCCGCGCCATTCATCAGCGGCGCCACCTGCTCACGCACCTGACAATCATCAGCGGCGAGGGATAAAGGCCGTCTCACCCGGAGGCTCGGCCTGAAGCCGTCAGACTTCGTCCCTCACCGTTGTGAGCATACTTCCCTTCAGCGTCACCATTTTTGTAAGAAGATCGCTTACCTCTTTTCTTCAGTCTTCTCCCCTGTGCACAGGTGGATTCCCCAGCGGCGGACATCTCCTCTCCATCGCCCAATCCTCGCTGCTGTACGGAGCTCTCCAGGTGGCTGTCTTCCGGGCTTCGCCCCCTTGTTGTGCCAGCTGTCCTGACCCACCAAGTAAGTCCTTCTCTCGCCATAAATCCCTCCTGTGTTGGTGTATGCCCGTCACCCTCTCCCTGTGCTCTCTCCATAGGGTTGCTCGGCTGTACGGTCACCTGCCTCTGTGCCTGGAGCAGACACCATCACCAACACATTTCCTTCCCGCAGACACGCACTCATTCACCCCTGCTCTTAATAAACTCTTTGAACTACTCTAAGCCTGTGTGTGTGCGTCTCCTGAGCCGTGCATTATGTCAGTACGGCTTCAGCAGAGCGGCTCGGCGGACGGCGGGCTCGCACACCGGCTTACCACTCTCGAGGCTAGAGTGGATCAAATTGCTTATCAACAGCAGGTCATCCTAAATCAATTGGTAATTATCACTGGCCGATTGGACCGCCTGGACCCCCAGCAGCCGTTCCCCCCGGCTCCTCAGGGTGGCGCAGCTCCTGCTGTTCCGGTGGCCGTCCAGCCAGCTCCAGTGGCACCGGCCCGACTCACACCAATTCCGACCCCCGCTCGCTTTAGCGGAAAGCTCGGCGGAGCGCGGGGGTTTGTGATGCAGTGCGAGTCCGTGTTTGACCGTGTGCCCGGAGACTTTCCCTCAGATCACAGCCGAATCGGCTACATAGGGAACCTCCTGGAGGGGCGCGCTTTAACTTGGGCCTACGCTATCATGGCGAGACCCAGTTATGCCACCCTCACCTATGCCGAGTTCGTGAGGCGCTTCCTGGAGGTGTTTGATCATTCTCATTCCGAGGCGGTCCAGGTCGATCGGCTTCTCGCTCTCCAGCAGGGAAACCGGTCGGCCGCGGATTATGCCATCGAATACCGGGTAGCGGCGGAGGAATTGGGCTGGGAGGAGCGCTCCCTCTGCGGCCTGTTTCTCCGCAGCCTCAATAGTGATCTAAGGGATGAACTGGCTGGACGGGATATCCCCGGAACGTTAGCGGAGCTAACCTCACTGGCAATCAGCTTGGACAACAGGCTGCGCGAGCGCTCCTCAGGACGGAAGCCGTCTGCTTCTCGCCCTCGGGGAGTCCCGCTACGCCTGCCCCAAGCTCGCCCCCTGGCGACGCCGCCACCATCGTGCCCCGAGGAGTCGGAGCCGATGGTGACGGGCTGGGCAAAGCTCTCCTCGGCAGAGAGACAGCGCCGCCGTGAGTTGGGTCTCTGCATGTATTGCGGAGACAGTCAACACACGGTAGAGCTTTGCCCACAAAAGCCAAACGGCGGGGTCCGCGAGTCACCGTAGGGGGCCTCGCGGACGTCAATCGGCAAAGTCCCCTCACTCAATTAAAGCTGCCCATCCGTTTTTGCCACAATCCCACTGGGCACCTCACCCACGCACTGGTGGATTCGGGCGCAGAGGGCAGCTTCATTTCACAAGGCCTGGCAACCCGATTGGGCATCCGCTGTCAGGCATTAAAACACCCCATCTCCCTGGTCCATCTCTCCCGTGCCTCCCTTGGGAGAGTTTCACACCAAATCATGCCTGTCCCAGTCATCATCTCAGGGAACCACCGGGAGGAGATGGTATTTTACGTTCTGCCCAACTCTGTGTCGCCCGTCATCCTGGGGTATCCCTGGCTACGCCTCCACAACCCTGTCCTGGACTGGAGGTCCGCTGGGGTATCGGCATGGAGTACCTTCTGTATGGGCACCTGCCTTCAGTCCGCTGCCTGCTCCCCGTCCGCGGCTCCCCCTGTGGCGGATACAGCACCTCCGGACCTGTCACTGGTGCCTCCAGAATTTCACGACCTGGGTATGGTATTTAGTAAATCTAAAGCTATGTCTCTTCCCCCGCATCGACCCTATGACTGTGCCATTAACCTCCGCCAGGGGGCCCCCCTGCCTTCTGGTCGGCTCTACAGCCTGTCGGCGCCGGAGAAGGAGACCATGAATACATACCTGAAGGAATCACTGAGCGCTGGGATTATTCGCCCATCGTCGTCACCTGTGGGGGCAGGGTTTTTCTTTGTCGGGAAAAAGGACGGATCCCTCCGCCCCTGCATAGACTACCGAGCGCTAAATGACATCACTGAGAGGGACCGTTACACCCTGCCCCTCATGGACACTGCCTTTCACTCCCTCCAGGGGGCGACCTGGTTTACCAAGCTGGATTTACGCAGCGCTTACCACCTCGTCCGGATCCGGGAGGGAGATGAATGGAAGACAGCCTTCCGTACCCCAAACGGCCACTTTGAGTATCTCGTCATGCCGTTCGGGCTGACCAACGCTCCTGCCGTCTTTCAGCGCCTCATTAATTAATGACGTCCTCCGGGATTTCATCGGCCTTTTTGTGTTCGTCTACCTGGATGACATCCTTATCTTCTCCAGGTCCAGGGACGAGCACCAGGTCCATGTGAGGCGGGTCCTCCAAAGACTGCTGGAAAATCGTCTGTACGTGAAGGCTGAGAAATGCGAATTCTACGCTAGGACCACGTCCTTCCTGGGGTTCATCATCGCTCAAGACCAGGTGCTCCCAGACCCAGAGAAGGTGAAGGCGGTGGTGGAGTGGCCTACTCCCGCATCCCGGAAGCAGGTGCAACAGTTTGTTGGCTTCGCCAATTTTTACCGCCGCTTTGTCCCAAATTTCAGCTCGATCGTCGGACCGCTGACCCGCCTCACGTCCCCGAAGGTCCCGTTCCGGTGGACTGAAGAGGTCGCTGCTGCCTTTAGGGCGCTGAAGGCGGAGTTCTCCTCCTCCCGGGTCCTTCGCCAGGTCGACCCCGCGCTGCAGTGCATTGTGGAGGTGGACGCATCGGACACGGGAGTGGGAGCAGTGTTGTCCCAGCGGTCACCTGACGATGGCGCCAAACGGCCGTGCGCCTTCTTCTCCCGGCGCCTGTCCCCGGCGGAGAGAAACTACGATGTGGGGGACAGAGAGCTCCTGGCCATTAAACTCGCCTTACAGGAGTGGCGCCACTGGCTAGAGGGGGCGGACCTGCCGTTTGTGGTCCTGACGGACCACAAGAACTTAGAGTACTTACGATCTGCCAAGCGCCTGAATGCCCGCCAGGCGCGCTGGTCTTTGTTCTTCGCCAGGTTCCGCTTCTCAATCACCTTCAGGCCGGGCTCCAAAAACGGCCTGCCTGACGCCCTCTCTAGGCAGTTCACCCCCGTGGAGGCTGAGGAGACGCCCCACACTATCCTGCCCAGGTCGTGCGTCCTCGGTGCCATCTCTTGGGACATTGAAGACAAGATCCGGAAGGCGCAGGAGGTGGAACCTGATCCTGGCGGCGGACCGGAGGGAAGACTGTTCGTCCCATCTGCGGTCCGAGGAGAGGTCATCCACTGGCTCCACACCTCCCGGCTCACCTGTCATCCCGGCACCTCTCGGATGATCAGCCTCCTCCAACGGTCCTTTTGGTGGCCAGGCCTGCGGAGGGATGCAGCCCGCTACGCCCGGGCTTGCCCAATCTGTGCCACCAGCAAGTCGGGAAATGCCCCCCCAGCGGGTCTGCTCCAGCCTCTGCCCGTCCCCGGCAGGCCCTGGTCGCACATCGCACTGGATTTCGTCACCGGACTCCCCGTTTCCAACTCCTTTGACACCGTCCTGACCATCGTGGACCGTTTCTCCAAGGCGGCGCACTTCATCCCCCTGCGAGGTCTCCCTACTGCCCTGGAGACGGCGGGCCTCCTCGTCCAACACGTGGTCAGGCTGCACGGGATTCCGGTGGACGTGGTCTCGGACCGGGGTCCCCAATTTTCATCCGAGGTTTGGAGATCCTTTTGTAACGCCATCGGAGCCAAGGTGAGCCTCTCCTCCGGCCATCACCCCCAGTCTAACGGGCAGTGTGAGAGGACCAATCAGGAGCTGGAGGCTGCGCTCCGCTGTGTTACTAGATCCAAGCCGACGTCCTGGAGCAACCATCTCGCCTGGGTGGAGTATGCCCACAACACCGCCCGCTCTTCTGCAACGGGGATGTCCCCCTTCAAGGCGTCCCTGGGTTACGACCCCCCGCTGTTTCCAACGCAGGAGAACGAGGTAACTGTCCCCTCTGTTAGGGCGCACCTTAGGCAGTTCCGCTCCACCTGGGCTGCCGCGCGTCACGCGCTTTTACGCACAGTGGAGCGCAACAGGACCGTGGCGGACCGGCACAGAAGACCTGCCCCGGCGTACAGAGTTGGGCAACTCGTGTATGTGTCTACCCAGGACGTCACATTAAAAGGCGAGAGGAGGAAGCTGGCACAGCGATTCATGGGTCCCTTTCCCATCACCCGGATCATCAACCCGGTGGCTGTGCGCGTGGCTATTCCCCCCTCCCTCCGCATTCATTCCACTTTCCATGTGTCGAAGGTGAAACTGGCAGTCACTGACCCCCTTTGCCCTCCTCCTGCAGCGCAACCCGCGCCCCGGATGATTGGTGGCCATCCGGCCTGGTCCGTCTCCTCCATCCTGGACTCCCGGCGCCGAGGTCGTGGGTTGCAATACCTGGTGGACTGGGAGGGCTATGGGCCCGAGCATCGACAATGGGTGCCCCCGTCGTTTGTGTTGGACCCATCGCTCATCGCGGACTTCCACCGAGCGCACCCGGATAAGCCATCGCCAGGAGGCGCTGCTAGAGGGGGGAGTACTGTCACGCCGCGCCATTCATCAGCGGCGCCACCTGCTCACGCACCTGACAATCATCAGCGGCGAGGGATAAAGGCCGTCTCGCCCGGAGGCTCGGCCTGAAGCCGTCAGACTTCGTCCCTCACCGTTGTGAGCATACTTCCCTTCAGCGTCACCATTTTTGTAAGAAGATCGCTTACCTCTTTTCTTCAGTCTTCTCCCCTGTGCACAGGTGGATTCCCCAGCGGCGGACATCTCCTCTCCATCGCCCAATCCTCGCTGCTGTACGGAGCTCTCCAGGTGGCTGTCTTCCGGGCTTCGCCCCCTTGTTGTGCCAGCTGTCCTGACCCACCAAGTAAGTCCTTCTCTCGCCATAAATCCCTCCTGTGTTGGTGTATGCCCGTCACCCTCTCCCTGTGCTCTCTCCATAGGGTTGCTCGGCTGTACGGTCACCTGCCTCTGTGCCTGGAGCAGACACCATCACCAACACATTTCCTTCCCGCAGACACGCACTCATTCACCCCTGCTGTTAATAAACTCTTTGAACTACTCTAAGCCTGTGTGTGTGCGTCTCCTGAGCCGTGCATTATGTCAGTGTCGTTCTATAGATGCTCCGTCAGAAGTATACTAACTGTATTTCAGTGTGGTTTGCTAGCTGTACTGCCCAGGAAAAGACAGCTCTCCAGAAGATCATCAATACAGCACAGGAGATCATTGGCTGTGTTCTTCTCTCCTTAGGGGAGCTGCACAAGTCCCACTGCCACAAAAATACTCAGAGTATGCTGAAGGACACATCCCACCCAGCAACACTGCGACTTCGGAGAGAAAATGGCACATAACCCAAACAACCAAAACATCATGCCAATAACCCCCCCCCCTTTAAAGTCACCTCTTGGTCCCTCCTGGAGGCCCACCCCTTGGATTTCCATCTCGCGGACGCCACCCTGAGTGCCTTCTCCTCTTCATCTCTGTTCGCCAGAGCCTGCAAAAATTTTGAGCGGGAGGACCGAAAACATGGAGCGGACCTCCCCGCTGTGGATCCTACGGTTGTTCATACCGTCTCTCCAAGCACAGATGGGCATATTTTCTGCAACGTGTTGCTGGACGGCGTGGAAGTACCATTGCTGGTGGACACGGGAGTGGTGGCCTCGGTGTTGAGCTTACCCACTGTGAGGAACCTGTTCCCACACTACCACCTGAGAGAGTTCACAACGCCGTGCTATGGCTACTGAGGAAACAGGATGAACGTTGTGGGTTCGCTGGAGTTGACAACGAGGTACAAGTTGGCGGTGATGACTGGTGTTCAGTTCGTGGTGACTGCCTCTGGGTCGAACATTTTAGGATGTGATTTGTTTTACGGCCTGGGGTTCAAGATCGCCAGCGGTGCTGGAGAAGAGTGGTTGGGCTGTGGATTATGGGACCAACCTGCTCTGCACGTGGAGGATGAGGCGGTTTGGAACAGCGATTGGCCTGGCATTTTGGGAGGTGATGAAGACTAGTGCTGCGACGACCCAACACAGGAGGGTTCCGATGCCAGTGTCCAAGTATCCCTGGATGTGGGAGCTGGATGGCACAGCAGAACCCTCTGGATGGCTGCTGGTGTCGGGATGACAGAGAGAGGGGCAGGACTAGCCGGCACGGTTCTACGGCGCACTGGACATTGACATTCAAGGAGGGCTTCAGACCGGGTCGACGGGACAGCTCGGCCCAGGAGGGATGTTGGTCACACAAAGCTGAGTCAGGCTCCCCTGTGGGTCGGGGACGAGGTCCGGCCCAGGGAGGAGGCCTGAGCAAGAGGAGTGCATGAAAGACGAAAGCGGCAAGATGACCAGGGGCGGCTGCGAGTGGTGGCTACCCGGGAGGATGGCTACTTGGGGCTGTCTGATGAGTCTTGAAGTCACCCCAATGAGCTACAGCGTGTGGATGAGGAGAAACTCCGACGTGGCTCATCCCCAGAGATGAAGAGGAGAAGGCACCTGGGGTAGGATCCGCGAGACGGAAATCCAAGGGGTGGGCCTCCAGGAGGGACCATGATGTGACTTTAAAGGGGGGGGTTATTGGCATGATGTTTTGGTTGTTTGGGTTATGTGCCATTTTCTCTCCAAAGTCACAATGTTGATACACACCCATTGCATTTTGCCCAGTGTGTTAAAAAAACAAAAAAACCTCAACACAGTTTGTAGTGCAATGTTTGTTGTGAGTTGCCCGAGTTTTGGTGTGGGTGTATTGGGGTGGGGGCTGACAATGAATGGAGAATGTACATATCGACTGTTTATATTTCTAGTTCTGTTTGTATATAATTGGATGTGTTATGGGATTGTTTTAGTTTTGTAGGAACACGACCATTTCTGTTAATGGACTTTATAAATAACATAGGGCAGAATAACCTGTCTAAGCCATGTGGGGGGTGGGGGGTGGTCAGTAGTCTACGTGCCCCCTCTAGGTAGTTGTGTGTCTGGATAGGCTTGTACATATGTTGTTGCATGTGAGTCGGGTTTAAATTTGGGAGGGTCTGATTTGTGTGCTTGCATTTTTCTACGGGGAGGGGAAAATGTGGTGTATAAAGATGGCGCTGGGTACACCCTGGGTGCAGTGGGAGGTGATGGCCCGCCCTTCCGGTTCCGCCGTCACCCAGGGTATAAAGGTCACGGCCGGAAGAGACAGGGTCTCTTCGACCGTCGACCATCTCCTTGTACAGAGCGCTTGGCATTGTGTGTGGTTCTGCTTAATAAAGTAACGTTCAACTGTAACCTGAGCCTCCTCCTTGAGTACCAAGATTAGGACACAACAACGATGAGAGTTATATTATTGACTGTGGCTTAATGAACCATGTGGAAACAGGAATGTCTGTTAGGGTGACTGAAATTCAAAGAAAATAACAATGCAAGCTAACTCCGTAGTAGCACTGTTAGCTCTGAAGCTAATACCTTGGGCTCCCCGCTCATGTTGGGGGGGGGGACTGAATTATCACAGCCAATACCATGGTGATGAGTACTACAGATGTTTGCTTTAAGAGTGTTGTTGGTGAAGTATAGAGAAGGTCAGAAGAGAGGTGGAGGTATGCTCTGGAGAGGAAAGGAATGAAAGTCAGTAGAAGCAAGACAGGTGTAGCGTGACCAGCTGGTAGAATTAAGGAAAAGTTCACCTCTTCCTTGGAGGAGAGCTAAGACCCCCTCTCTTAGCTTTCACCTAAAGACCACAGCTTTGAAGCCACATTCCATTGGTAAATGGACTATAAAATATACCCTCAGTGCCAAGAACATTAGAACTTCCTCTCATAAATTCACTGAAGTTTATTCCCCAAAGACAGTTTGATGTTTTAATCACTTATTGACACTTGCCAGATATGCAGACTCCCTACCAAGATTCT
This sequence comes from Pholidichthys leucotaenia, assembly GCA_020510985.1. NCBI lineage: Eukaryota > Metazoa > Chordata > Actinopteri > Cichliformes > Pholidichthyidae > Pholidichthys > Pholidichthys leucotaenia. Next base: position 399,478,419 of record CM035836.1, read on the forward strand.
TCAGATTCCTAGTTAAAACTCAGAAGCTCAACATTGCCCTCCAATGGATAACACAGGAATATTTCTCTCTCTGAAGTTAAATTATGAATTGTGAACATTGAATTAACTCATATCTGTCATGGACGGGGTGGATGTTTTAACCCCGTCCCATGATTTGTGGCTGTAGTTCCTAATTAATTGTTAATTATTCCCAGCAGGCAGGTTATTAGAGCCCTAAGCCAGGGCTCCCTGCCAGTTTATGTCCACGCCCTCTCTCTCTTTGCCAGGCATCCACCAAGCTGTCTATTATTTTCTTTTGTCCATGCACATTTACTCATACATGCGCATTTACACACACTCATCTTCATTCACTCTCCTTGCATCATTCAGCATTCACACACACACACATTCATCCTGGCACACATACTTGCATTCATTATCACTCCATGTTTCAGCTGCCACAACACCTGCATCCACTCGTCACTCATCAGGATTCAGAATATTTATGGTTGAGGTGTGAAGCAGTCGGTGTGGTGGCATTTGTCTACTTTGATGATCAGGCTCCTCAGCCGGTTCCTCCTTTTCATGGACTTTGTACGGTGTTGTTTCTCCAGAGCCAGTTGCTCTGACCCTACTAGTAAGTCTTTCTCCTCTATTTTGCCCACCGTCCTGAGCATTGAGGACAGACGTTCAGACATATGACAAGAACTTACAGGAGTTTTTTTTTAAAATACTGATACATTATTGGTACAAATACAGAATTATTAATAAAATTGTCCATTCTTTTGGACTGGTGCCCCACAAGCTTATGCGTGTTGGTAATGAAAAAAAAAATCTTCATTCCTACTCACATTCATATTTACATTAATACTTGTACAAACAATAAAACACCTATAAAACCCTACACAGGATACATGTGTGTGAATGAGAGGGAGGCAGGTGTAATGGTGAAGCTGCAAGGAATAGAGGTAGTAAAAGTAGATGAGTTTAAATACCTGGGGTCAACCATCCAATGCAACAGAAAATGCACAAGAGAGGTGAAGAAGAGACTGCAAGCAGGGTGAAGTGGGTGGAAACTAGTCTATCAGGGGTGATTTGTGACCAGAGGATAGCACCAAGAGTGAAAAGGAAGATTAACAAGACAGTAGTGAGACCTGCTATGATATATGGTTTGGAGACAGTGGCACTGACGAAAAGACAGGAGGCGGAGGTGGTAGCGTTGAAGATGCTAAGATTCTCATTGGGAGTGACTAGAAGGGACAGGACTAGAAATGAATATATCAGAGGGAAAACTCAGGTCGGGTGGTTTGGAGACAAAGTAAGAGAGGCAAGGTTGAGATGGTTTGGACATGTGCAGGGGAGGCATAGTGGATATATTGGACAAAGGATTTTGAAGATGGAGCTGCAATGGAAGAGGAAATGAGGAAAACCACAAAGAAGATTCATGGATGTAATAAAAGAGGACATGGAGAGGGTTGGTGTGACAGAGGAAGATGGAAGGGCTAGGGTGGGATGAAGGCAGATGATCTGCTGTGGTGGCCCCTAAAGGGAGCAGCCAGTAGAAGAAAAAGAAGAACATGGTGATGGACTGTAACATTTGTCAGTGACATATTAAAAAAGATCCGGAAGAACAAAACCATCTTCTGACCATTCTACCTGAATTTTAAAACATAATTATTTCAAAGTGAAGAGAGATTCAATATTTTACTGTAGTTAAGGTTAAAGCCCACAAACACACCATGTTTGAGTGAATGGGACCTTTAAACCTTAAATAATTTGTCAGGAATAAGATTTGTCCTGACTGGGATCCCAGCCTGGTAAACCACTGCAGATTGTCTGTTTGCTGATGAGTATGCAGTTGTGACTAATTGCAAGGTAACTATGCAGTATTGGATTAATTATGATTAAGTATTTTACTTGAGAGACAGCAAACTATTAAAACTATTAAAATTACAATTAAAATGGTTGTCACATGGCAAACAAATGATTTTCTGATTTCTATTTTGTCCATACCTGTAGCAAGGGTTCTTCACAGCCTCCTCAGGTGAGATATACATGTAAGGTGAGATTGGCTTGTCCACAAAAGCCCCAAAGCCCATTCGCAGGTTGCTGGTGGTGCGGTTCATAGCCTCGGCCAGGAATTTGCCCAGCGTTCTCAAGCGGAAGAGATCATCATTCATGGAGTAAGAGAGATCCATGAGGTAGTAGAGATCAACAGGGTAGTCCTCTGCCTGGCGCACCTGCACTGTGAAGTGGTGAGCATCATCTGGGAAAGGTGATGAGAAGAATTTTTGGTAGTTCTGCTTGATGGGCCATAATTATATGATTAACTCAGAGAGAAAACGTCTTGACTTATTTCTTCAGTATCTTCTCTTAAAATCCCATCATTGTTAAAAACTTCTATAAAGGGGCTCACCTGGTCTGAGGGTAATGTGCAGTTTCTGGGGTTTTATCTGGGTGACATCTTGTGTTGCTCCTCTTGCCTTGTTGCTGAGAGGTCGGTCCTCAATCACCTGAAGTCTGCTGGTTGGAGACTCCAGAGCTGAAGGAGCACAACCCGCTGCCACCAGGTTAGATTTCAGATCACAACGGGATAAGCCGGCAACTCCTTGACCAAAATCCTGAGTGAAGAAGAAGGATATTAAAAAAGAAACAGCTTGAAACAATCATACGGTTGTATAGTAGCAGTCTGTAGCCTGTGGTTCCAGACTCATGACCAGTGGCTTTCTGTGGCTTTGACTAAAAGAACATTGGCAAAAAAAAAAAAAACAATCAACTCACTAAGTTACAAGAAAAAAAGCTGCAAATGTGAGAAAAAAGTCCTGAATTTCCTTGAAAAAGTTGCAAATGTATTAGAAAAGCCCCAAATTTAAAAAAAAAAAAAAATTACATTTAAAAAGCCAAAAAATTACAGGAAAAAAAATCTCATGAGAAAACAGTTTAGAATTTACAAGAAAAAAAATGCAAATTCATGAGAGAAAAGTTATGTATTTAAGCAAAAATGCACATTACTAATATCGACAGTCCAGTTTATGCAAATATTATGGTTTTAAACCCAACTGTTTTTCAGCTTCAAATAGTATTTCTTTTTTTTTTTTTGGACCTAAATTTACCTCTTCACAGCAGATGTTCTATACTATACTGTTTTACACAACAAATTCTATTTCTGAAGACAAAGTCAGTTCACTACAATAAAATTAACCATCAGAACTCCTAGAATTTATAATATTAAACCATCTGACCTAGAAAATATGACCACACTCTCATCCCGTAACAGAAATCAGCGTTACAATTATGGACTCAATAAGCAACTCACAGCAAAACATCTTGACCAGAGACATGTGCTCATTCACAAATGAAAACCACAATATTAAAGACTGCACAATGACAAATACAAGTGACTACTACAGTAAGAGAGGGTTAATCCAGAAGAGATTATAACTGCCTCGTGAATCACCCTGCATCAGTTTGTCTAGCAGAAAGTTCATTGCATGTGATGTGGAGAAAAAAACAAAAAAAAAAGCCCACCTCTTGGAAGCACCATGCACAGCTGGGGTGCACAGCCAGACACTGCTTACATGTGCTGGCTCCTCTGGAGGTGCAGACATTTGAACCTAGAACCCAGAGAAAAAAAGAACGAGCTGGTTTACAAAGCTAAAGCAATTTCTAATCACTTCTGTGCACCTACAGTTAAAGGTATTATATGATAAAATAACAGAATTAATGCTCTGTATTTTTCATTTGGGGTCGGGTGCGGCGGTGGGTGGGACAGGTGCTCAACCACCACCCCCCCCAAAAAAAACAGCACTCCTAAATACTGAAAAAGTAAAACTACATACAGTAGTGCAAATGTTACTGTACTTACATGGTATATCGATATTATTTTAATACCTATACACTCATGGAGATTTTTTTTTCTTTTTCTTTTTTTTACTCATGGAGATATTTAATATCCTATAGATTTCTACAATTTTTTTTAACTCACACAGAAACCATGATCTTGGCCTGATCAGTACAGTTGAAGTTTTATGTTAATTTTACTTAACCTTCATTTATACAGGGAAGAGCCATTGAGAGGCAACCTCTCTTTTTCAAGGACACCCTGTTCACATTCACACCTGGAAGCTGCCCAGTACAACCACAGACTGACCTGTGGACACTACGCAGCTCCACTGGAGCGACTGGGGTTAAGGGCCTTGCTCAAGGCCACCACAGTGGGGTTAATGAGGGTGGGGCAAACACTGTTATGTCATTTGTCCTACCCAGATCTGATCCTGCCAGTCCAGGGATTGAACCGGTGACCCTCCAGTCACCAGTCCACATCCCCAACCATTAGGCCACCACTGCCCCTGAAGTTATCATATGTATGAGCAACATCTGGGGACAAAAGCTCCAACTTAGCATTCCTCTAAACAGCACGGTGGTACAGTGGTTAACAGAGTGGCCTCATAGCTAAAAGGTTCCAGTTTCAAAATCCCCAGGCTGGCAGGGGTTTGAACTTTTCTGTGTGGAGTTTGCATGTTCCTGTGCTGTGTGGGTTTAGTCTGGGTGCTCTGGTTTCCACCCACAATCCAAAGACATGCATGTTAGGTTAATTGGTGACTCTAAATTGGCCCAAGGCATCTGTCTCTGATACCTCCCCCCCCTTTCCCGAGAGTAGAGGGTGAGTGGGGCGCTTTGAGTCCCTGAGACTGTAAAAAGTGCTATATAGGTGCAGGTCCTTATCCCTTAAGGTGACACTCCGCCAAAAACCAAGTATTATGTATGAGAAAGAGAGTCAGAGTGTTGTCTTGCGGGAACCATCAACACCAACCAACCCCTTTATTATCAGAACACAGAATTATATACACCAGTGGCTGTGCCCGCCTGACGTCACCCTGTGGGCGGGTACGGCATCACACACACACACTATACTCATGACACCACACTTCCCCTCCCCCTTACAAAATGCAAGACCACACACACAATCGAGACCGTCCTCAATTTAGGACCCGAATCATGCACTAAGAGAACAGGGGAACAATTAACTGTAATAAAATAGCCTACCACATTCACACAAAACAACTACAACTGGACCAAGTCTCTTAAAATACATAAAATAATCCCATAACACATCACATACATACTCTCATGCAAACCAGCAAGCTATACACTGTACATGTATTTACATTAAAATTTTTATATTACTCCACAGTCCCTGGACAGCCATGTACAAAACTGGCTCAGAGGCCCCGGGCAGCCCCATGGCATGTGCACCCCTAGCCACTGTCTGCTCTCAGGATCGAAGTCACCCTTTCCGGCGAAAATGTCTCCTCTTGCCATCAACCGCTTCTCCCCTCTGGCCCCGCAGTGTTGCTGTCTGGCACGACGTCCCTCCGTAACTATCAGTCCGCTGCCGACTGCCTTCAACACCGCAATCATGGCTCCAAACTCTCCGGCCCCCTGTGGCCGCACTCCGGGGAAAACCGAAGTCTGCTCGTCGGTGCCGCTCGCTGCCTCGGGCGCCTCGCCATACCGCCCAGCACCCTCGTCCAGGGCGTTCTGCTGCGCTGCCTCCATGTCCAGTTGTTGCTGCTCACTCCCGGGGCTCACAGCATCACCTTCACCGGCGTCGTTCTCCGACCCAGGCACCTCGCTGCTGCTCCCAGCACCCTCGTTCCAGGCATTCCGCTGCACTGTCTCCAAGCCCAATCGTAACTGTTCTCCCTTGGGGCTCCCAGTGTTACTCCTGTTGGCGCCACTGTCTGACCCAGGTGCTTCGTCGCTGCTCTGAGCACCTTCGTCCCAAGCGCGCTGCTGCATCGTCTCTGCGCCCGACTGTCACTGCTCTTCCCCGGGGCCCTCAGTCGCCATGATCCCGCTCTCCTGCTGCCTAGCCTCCAGCTGTGGGGATGACTCCTGCTGCTCCCTCTCCGCTGTCGTTGCACACCGCGCCGTCCAACTCATCAGCGCACCGGTCCTCCACCTTCCTGTGCTTCGCGTCTGGCCTGCCATCTTCAGTAACCGGGGACTCCCCCTCTCGCAGTCCCGGTCCCACCACGAAGTCTACCTGGCAGCTTGGAGCGCTTTTTCAGCGTGCAGTTAGCTTAGTGGCTAGCCTGCCCATAGGTAATGAAAGGGCTGTTAGCTTCTCCAAGCCTCCCTTGGTGCCAAAACTTCCACCACCCACAGCTTTGTGGCGCTCGTCTGCCCGGCCAAGAACTCGGCCAGCCGTTCGACAGCATGCTCATACACATCCGTCTCTCCCAATGTAGCGAGAATTCTTTGGCCCTCTGCACTGAGATGGTCAGCCAGAAGCACTCATCGTTGTCTCCCGTTGAGTCCGCTTAAACCCAGCGCCCTGATGTAATCCTCAAACACGGCCCTCCACTTCAGCCACAGGATCACCGGCTCTCCCGCGTACTCCAGAAATGGAATTAGGGTGTGAGGTAGCCCATACGCTGCCATAATTATTCTCGTCGCCAAAATGTTATGTATGGGAAAGAAGAGTCAGAGTCTCGTCTTGCAGGAACCATCAACACCAACCAACCCCTTTATTATCAGAACACAGAATTATATACACCAGTGGCCGTGCCCGCCTGACGTCACCCCTGTGGGCGGGTACGGCATCACACACACACTACATTCACAACACCACACCAAGTTTTTTTTTTTTCTTGTTAACATGTCTGTAACATGTTTTTTATGACTTACAAGACATATAATGTTAGTTATCAGGCACTGGTTTGCTTGATACCGGATAACCATGAAAACCGGTACTACCTGTCACATGGGTCAGGCTGTCAGCGACTCAACCGGCAACCCCGCCCTTCCGAGGGCATGGAGTGTGAAACTGGGCATCCTGGCAGAACTAAAAATAATATCTGTCACAGGTCTGTGGTGGACCACTCCTAGTTACATGGGGTGAGAATGGACATCCTGGCAGATAAGCACATCTGTCACAAGGTCTGTGGTGGACTTTTGCCAGTCAGTGCATCGTGACATGCACTACACAAAGAGCAGAGATAAACAAACCTATCATCTGGTCAGTCACTGCAACAGATATTGGAGTCAGTTTGTCTTGGCCTGTCCTTGCTACTGATAATACCTCTATCTGCCAAGAATGTGCCGCTAGTCCAGCAAAAGCTAGCGGTACTCAAATACTGTGCAAGCAGTTTCATGAAATGGTCAGTCAGAGAGCAACTCATACAAGCTCGGACGTTGCCCGGGTTAACAAGGTCAGGAGTTCCTGGCAGCAGAAAGTGAAGGACAGAGCTGCGTGGGGGAATCTTATCAGACCTAAATGAAACAGCCATTGTCGCTCCCAACAGACTGCTATGATGATGATGATGACAAGACACATGAAGAGTGAAATCACTCAAATGTGTCATGTCTCTATTGTTTTGCTGTGAAATTTCTGTTAAGCCCCACTCCCTGAAAAAAGGCAAGTTTAGATGGAGTGTTTTGGTGGCATAACTACAGTGATGCTTGAAAGTTTGTGAACCCTTTAGAATTTTCTACATTCCTGGATAAATACCATGTCAGGAATCTGGGTTTGGCTGTTCCAAACCCAATTCTAACTTATTAGTTACTTGCCCTGTTTTCTATCTGGCACGTCTGGGAGCTTTTGGCCTCCGCTTCCTGACAGCTCGGGCACACCCCCTTCTCCTGCCATTGCCATCAGCTGTGCTTGGTTAATGGGTGTTCCCACACACATACACATGCGCACACACACACACACACACACTCCATTCATTCTCATTCACACGCACAGACACTCACTCATGCACACTTGAGGTTCATTAGCTCAGCCCACGCTTTCCCACACCGGCGATCTCTTTCCTCATTTAGTTTATTATTATTCAAATGAGGAGTTAGTAGGAAGAGATCGCCGCAGCATTCGCCCTCATTCGTGGCAGTTAGCTCTCCACGAATGTTGTACAACTTCCTTCACCTGTGCAGCCTGACATTTATAGACGTTCATCCCTGGATGTTAGTAGCTGACCTTGTGTGTTTTCCCTCATCCGCAAGACTACACAGAAAGCCCCAGATCACTCCAGTTCGGTAAGTCATTTGCCTTTCTCCCTGTGCTGGCAGCAACTTTGCAGCACTAGGCTTCACCGTCACCAAGCTGTAGAGCATCCAGGCGGCGCCCTGTATGTCTGGTGGCCATTTAACTCGGCATTTCAATTCTCTGTATTGGTGGACATTACTGGACTTGTCATTTTCATTGGGTTTGTTAATAAAAGTGCACAATCTACTCTCGCTTTTGGGTTTCTCATTTCCTCCCCCGTGCACCATGTAATGGCGCATGAGGATTTATGACATATCACGTAAAACATAATCAGATTTTCACACAAGTCCTAAAAATAGATAAAGAGAACCCAGTTAAATAAATGGGACAGAAATATTTTACTTTTTCATTTATTTATTGAGGAAAATGATCCAATATTGCATATCTGTGAGTAGCAAAAGTTTGTGAACCTCTAAGATTAGCAGGTAATTTGAAGGTGAAATTAGAGTCAGGTGTTTTCAATCAATGGGATGACAATCAGGTGTGAGTGGGGACCCTGTTTTATTTAAAGATCTATCAAAGTGTCAACACATGTTTGTGGAAGTGTATCGTGGCACAAACAGAGGAGATTTCTAAGGACCTCAGAAAAAGAGTTGTTGATGCTCATCAGGCTGGAAAAGGTTACAAAACCATCTCTGAAGAGTTTGGACTCCACCAATCCACAGTAAGACAGATTGTGCACAAATGGAGGAAATTAGAGACCATTGTAACCATCCACAGGAGTGGTCGACCAACTGAGGTCACTCCAAAAGCAAGGAGTGTAATTGTCGGCAAGGTCACAAAAAACACCAGGGTAACTTCTAAGCAACTGAAGGCCTCTCTCACATGGGCTAATGTTAATGTTCATGAGTCCACCATCAGGGGAACACTGAACAACAATGGTTTAAATAGCAGGGTTGCAAGGAGAAAGCCACTGCGCTCCAAAAAGGACATTGCTGCTCATCTGTAGTTTGCTAAAGAGCACGTGGACAAGCCTGCAGGCTACTGGAAAAATGTCTTGTGGATGGATGAGACCAAAATAGAACTTTATGTTTTGAATGAGAAGCATTTGGAGAAAGGAAGACACTGAAATCCAGTATAAGAACCATATCCCATCTGTGAAACATGGTGGTGGTAACATCATGGTTTGGGCCTGTTTTGCTACATCTTGGCCAGGGCAGCTTGCCATGACTGATGGAACAATGAATTCTGAATAATACCAGCAAATACTAAAGGAAAATGCCAGGACATCTGTCCATGAACTGAATCTCAAGAGAAAGTGGGTCACGTAGCAAGACAACCCTAAGAACACAAGCCGTTCTACCTAAGAATAGTTAAAGGAGAATAAAGTTAATGTTTTGGAATGGCCTGACCTTATTCCGACAGAGATGTTGTGGAAGGACCTGAAGTGAGCAGTTCATGCAAGGAAACCCACCAACATCCTGGAGTTGAAGCTGTTCTGTATGGAGGAATGGGCTAAAATTCCTCCAAGCCAATGTGCAGGAATGATCAACAGTTACTGGAAATGTTTAGGTTGAGTTATTGCTGCAAAAGAGGTCACACCAGATACTGAAATCAAAGGTTCACAAATTTCTGCCACGCACAGACACAATATATAATACTGGATCCTTTTTCAAAACTAAATAAATGAAAAAGTAAAAATTTTTGTCACATTAATTTAAATGGATTCTCTTTATCTACTTTTAGGGCTTGTGTGAAAATCTGATAATGGTTTAGGTCATATTCATGCAGAAATTGTCATGAAGCTGAGCACGGGGGCAGTGCTGTGCTCACGCTTTGTTTTTTTTTTCAATTTTGTTCTGTACTTACTTCTCAGATTTTTTTGTATTAAGTATGGGTTGTGGTATTTTGTTATCTGAGTTTGTCCTTGGTTTCTGTTTGGAGTTTTCCTGTTATATCTTAGTTTGGATATTAGTTGTATGTATTTATTTTATGTATTCCTGAATCATCTTGTATTGCAATTTAATTCTCCTGTGTTTATATTTGAGCCTTTTCAGTTCCTGTCTCGGTATTCCTTAGTATTGTATTATTAGCACTCCTTGGGTTTGTACGTCTTCTTATCCTCGCCTTGGCGGTGGTTATTATTTTCTCTTTGTGTATTCTGGTCTGTTCATGTGTTAGAATCATTTCGTAGTTAGTCAGTTACCTTTACGTTTCTCCTGTGCTTTTACTTTGACAGCTGTCTTTGTTTACTTCCGGTATATCAAGTTCTGTTTGCGGGCTGTCACACCTGTCACTAGTTGTATCTGATTATTCTCGGTCTTGTACCCACACCTGTTCTCATTTTGGTATTATCCCTATTGCTCTATTTAAAGTCCATCGTTTCCAATTCTCTGACAGAAGTTCCCCATCTTATTTCTCTTTGTATCCTGCATGTGCCCCACGCTTCTTGGATTTAATCCTCCAGACGTGCGCTCCACATCTAACCTGTTACCCATCGTTTCCATACACCGTTACCTCTCTGTTATCCTGCCAGTTCTTGTAAGTTTTGTGTTTTTGTTATATTTTATGTTTTTTATTATTAACCGTTTGAGTGTGACTATTGCCAAACTGCAACATAACCCTAGTGGTCAACAGTGGTAAAGATTTTTTTCAAAAAACTAGTCAGATCAGATATCAGAACTTTCCAAGGCTATAACTTTAAAGTGGTAAGAGATAATGGCTTACTGTCAATTAGAAAGATGTTGAATATGATCCAAAGTTTCAGATAGGAATAAATTTATGCATCTAATTTGCATAATTCCACGTGCATAATTCATAAATGGTCAAAAGTGGACTTTGGGCATATTTACCCAAAGAATGGTTCTGCTTTATGTCACCATTTCTTGTTTGTTTGGGTTTTTTTGAATGAATGAATGAATGTTTTTTTTTTCTTATCTTTAAAGTATTTAAAGTATATGAACCAGAAATCCAGTGAATGTACACAAACCAGAATACAATCAGACCTACCGCTGGTGGAGTGTTGATGGTGGCGTGTTCATTTGTCCACTCTCGTCATCTACGACCCTTATTTCGTCTTCTGCCAGGCAATTTTGCTTTCTCTTCCACATCCAGAAAGTTTCACATGAATCTTATTTATTCCACCGCAAATTCTGTCATAAATGCAGTGATTGTTTGCAATTTCATTAAAAAACGCCACTATCGTCCCACTGGCGACCGGACATATTTAACTGTGAAGATCTTCTTCTTCTTCTTCTCCGTTTCTCAAAGAAGAAGATTCTTCTGCTGTGGTGCATGCCGTGTCCTCCAACGCTTGTCTGCCATCTTGGGTACGGGCATGATACCACAAATGGTCCATAGAGCCGGCAGTGTTTTTGGCAAGTGATTACAACTTGACAGACGTAGTGCTGCACTATGCCACTAGGGGTGCGCAAAATATACAGCATCAAAGGGTTAAACGTTCAGCAAACTCACAGCTAGCATTTGGGTCTTCATCCTGCCCCGAGGAGCATTCATGACAGAACGACACTGCCAGTGCTGAGACCAGCAGCTGTGAGTTCGCCCTTTTTTCCTTTTCCCTCCCATTTTTTTTGTTAAAAGTCCTGTTTTTGCGGGGATGTCAGTCTGCATGGACTTTAGTGTTTTTGGGCTTGACAAGGTGAAGTGTTGGGTGGTGGAGTTACTGGAGGACATCGTATCGGACGCTCGTGTTGCCCACACTCCCGAGGAGGTGTTGCAAGTTCTGGACAGTGCGGCACAGTTTATAGAGGCATACCCCAGCCTGTGGAGCTATCCGGAACTCAGGGCTCTCCTTGTGTCAGTTTCCAATTCCTAACGCACGCTCCACAGGCTGGAGGGAGGCTCCCTACCATCTGTACCTGAGTTGACGAGAGCCCGTCCCCTGGTGCAGACACCTCCAGGGTCAGCCGCCACTCTGCACTGCGTCCCATCCATGCCTGTGCCAAAGAAGCGTCCCCAGGTACAGAAGCCTCACCCTCCTCGCCAGACAACCTCTGCACTTCCCGGAAGGATCTCATCTGGACCCACAGCAGCAGCAACCATCATGCCCCGGGAATTAAGGCAAGTTTGAATTAAGGCAATTTCAGACTGTACAACCTAAGCAGGGCTGCTCGCAGAGATAGCAAAAAGACGTGACAACCTAATAGTTTTTGAATGCAAAGGACGCAATAGACTTATACAATGGTCCCCTCCGGCATACAACTAGGAAAATACCGGTCGCTATGGAGGGTGAGAATATGTATGGGTACATAATCATACCATGTAGGATAACTAAGTAGACGGTTGTGCTGTTTCATCCCATCTAGCAACAATACTCTGCACTGTGTGTGTTTATATATTTACATATTTATTCCATCTAGCTACAATGCTCCGCACTGGGTGTGTTTATATATCTACATATTTATTCCATCTAGCTACAATGCTCCGCACTGTGTGTGTTTATATATTTACATATTTATTCCATCTAGCTACAATGCTCCGCACTGTGTGTTTATATACTCATATATTTATTCCATCCAGCTACAATGCTCCGCACTGTATATATATATATATATATATATATATATATATATATATATATATATATATATATATTAATATATACTAGCTGCTCTTGTTTTTTCTTGCCTTCTGATTGTTGCTCTGAGTGTTGCTATCCCTGTGCTGTTGCAATCCTGGAATTTCCCCATTGTGGGACTAATAAAGGCTTATCTTATCTTATCTTATCTTTCTTTTCATTCTCTTACACTAAATAATGAACTGTCTTGCCTTATTCCCGGAGGGGGGGCTCAGCAGCAGCAATCCACTTTAGCTGAGCCCTCACCGCCTGCTGCTGCTACTTTATTCTCATCTGCTTCTCCTATGTCCTTCTCCGTATCCCCTGAGTGTCCACTGGTCTTGGGAAGGAGCAGCCAGACGACAGAGGGGCCTGCAGCCCTGGAAAGTCCTGTTCCAGCCCCGCAGCCTTGGCCTGGATGGGAGGAGAGTGCCCCCTGTGTCCTGAAGCCTGAGCCAACAGGAGAGTGTCCCCTGGTTTCAGCATTACAGGACTCAGAGCCATCGGTGAGATGATCTCCAGCATTAGTCACCATGCCCGGAGTTCCACCAGTGTCAGTCGCCACGTCTGGGGGTCCGCCAGCTGCACCCACCATCATGCCTGCTGCAAGGACCGCCACAGCAGAGTCGCCGGAGTCCTGGACGGCAGTGGAGCTCAAGTCTAGGCAAGTTCTCTGTTCTGTCTTTACACCTTCAGATCTAGAGAAATCTTGTCTTGCTCCTGGTGGGGAGAATCAGTTGCAGATGCCCTCTGCTCCTGAGTTCTCCTCACCGGGCTCCACTTCTGCCTATAACTGTGTTCCGGTGCTTTTCTCTTCCTCCCCATCTGAGGTGGACATGTTGGGGAGGGATCCGCGGGTGAGTGGAATTCAAGACGCCCCAGCATGGATCGTCTGAGTCCTGGACCGTGGTGGAGCTTTAGCTAAGGCAAGTCCTCTTTTTTGTCTTCACTATGTCGGTATTAGAGAGGTCTTGTTTTGCTCTAGGGGTTGAGAGTCAGTTGCAGCTGTCAGCTGCTTCTGAGCTTTCCTCACTGGGCTCCACTGCTGCCGGTGATGCTGACCCAGTGTTTGTCTCTGTTCACTTGCCCGAATCGTCACCTGAGGTCACAGAGAGTCACCAGCCTTCGCCTGAGGTCACCAAGGGTCATCAGTCTTCATCTGAGGTCACTGAGGGTTGTCAGCCGTCTTTGCCTGAGGCTGCTGAGCATCCTCCATCTCCACCTGAGGTCACTGTGTGTTCTCCATCTCTGCCTGAGGTCACCATGGGTCCTTTGCCTTCGCCTGAGGTTGCCAAGGGTCTTCCACCTTCGCCTGAGATCACCAAAGCTCACCAGTCTTCGCCTGAGGTCGCCAAGGGTAATCCGTTTTCGCCTGAGGTTGCCGAGGGTCATCTGTCTTCGCCTGAGGTCACCGCTGATCAGCCGTCCTCGCTGCCTAATTTCCTCACTGATCAGCTGTTTTCTTTGTCTGGTTTCCCCGCTGATCAGTCATCCTCATCGTCTGGTTTCTCAGCTGATCAGTCGTCATCATCATCTGGTTTCCTCGCTTGTCAGCCGCCATCGTCATCTGAGTTTGCCCTTGTCAGCAATTATCATCAGGGGTCAAATCCCCTCAGCTACTGTACCATCTGATCCCCGCTGCAGTCCCTGCGGTCCGTAGAGGGCACGAGTTTCAGCTACCACCTCCAGGAGGGGGCGCGTCGTGCCTCCCAGCTCATTGACTCAGGGAAACTGGGAGACAACTCAACGGATTAAGCCGTCTGCTTGGGTGGCTCTGGAATTCTGGGAGGCTACCCGACCTATTCCACTGTGTGACCTGGTGGTCATGGGATTCCAGCAGGCACCTGAACTGCCTTTATTTTCTCGCCCAGTAGGCATAGGTTTTTTTGTAAGTCACTTTATCTGTTCTGTTTTGTGGGTCGTGAGCGAGATTTTGTTTTGTCCCTCCAAGCCTGGTTTCCCCCACCACCCTCCCAGGTTTGGTTATTGTTCTCTTACTGTTGGGGGAAGGGGAGGGTGCATTTTTCTTTTTTTCCTTTTGATGTTACGCTGGGGTGTCTGAAATCCACCCCTTGAGGGAAGGGCTCTGTCATAAAGCTGAGCACGGGGGGAGTGCTGTGCTCACGCTTTCAGTTATTTCCAATTTTGTTCTGTACTTTCTTCTTCTCAGATTTTTTTGTATTAAGTATGGGTTGTGGTATTTTGTTATCTGAATTTGTCCTTGGTTTCTGTTTGGAGTTTTTCTGTTATCATAGCTTAGTTTGGTTATTAGTTATTATTCCTGAATTATCTTGTATCCCAATTTAATTCTCCTGTGTTTACATTTGAGCCTTTTCCTTTCCTGTCTCGGTATTCCTTAGTATTGTATTATTAGCACTCCTTGGATTTGTACTACTTCTCGTCCTCGCCTTGGTGGTGGCTATTATTTTCTGTTTGTGTATTCTGGTCTGTTCATGTGTTAGAATCATTTCGTAGTTACAGTCAGTTACCTTTTTGTTTCTCCTATGCTTTTACTTTGACAGTTGTCATTATTTACTTCCGGTATTTCAAGTTCTGTTCGTGGGCTGTCACCTCCCTTCACTATTCACACACACACATTCACACCTAGGGCCACTTTAGAATCTCCAATTAACCTAACTTGCATGCTTTTGGCCTATCGGAGGAAACTGGAGTAAACCCACACAGACGCGGGAAGAACATGCAAATTCCACACAGATGAGTCAGTGATGGGATTGAACCCACGATGATCAGGGGTGGAATCGATCCCAAGACCTTCTTACTGTGCTGCCACTGTGCTAACCGCAGCGCCACCGTGCTGCCCAGTTATGCAGAGTTTACCTAAGTCAGCCTAAGTTAAATTCAAATTCAAATTCAAACGTTTATTTCAAACTCAGGGTTCATATTAAATGCAGAACTAAAATGAGTAGAAAATAAATAAATAAATAAATAAATAAAAGTATATACAGATCAGCAGACACTCGGCGCTCTTGTAACAACAATAACATACAATATTGGACTCAGTATAAAATAGAACGCCACCACTTCCAAATGCTGGAGTGAAGTGTGAGTGACGAGTTGACAATTGCTGATATAAGATGATTGTTACATGCCAGCAACCTTCTCATAAAACTGTAAACATTCTTTCGTATCAACTCGCCAAAAGACGGAATGTTCAAGGACACAAACATCTTGCTTGCACTCAACCTTCGTGGTATATCTAACAACCTTCTTAGGGAGTTATTATATGCAATGCGGATTTTGTTCCTAACAGCAACATTGCTATTAAACCATAAAGACGAGCAGTACATTGAGGTACAGAAGGTCTTGAACAGCATACATTTAACATCAGGAGAACATCTATGGAAATTTCGCAACAGTAAATTTGTTTGAGCATAGAGTTTCCTGAGTTGCCTGTTACAATCAACATTGGTCTTATCAGATTCAATCCACACACCTAGGTATTTGACTTTTTCAACAAAGTTCAAGCTATTACCACAAAGTGGCATAACAGGATTCGAAGTATTGACACCCTTCGGTTTGAAAGCCATACACATAGATTTAGTACAGTTGAACAAGATGTCATTTTTTTCACCAAATTTTTCACATACCGAAAGGAGATGTTGCATCGCTGCAGTAGACAAACTTAACAAACAGAGATCATCAGCATAGAAAATGTGATTTAACAGTGCACCGTTAATGGAGCCGCCCACATTAGTATTGTTCAACAGTACACTGAGATCATCAACATAGACATTAAACAACAAGGGTGACAGTATACCACCTTGTTTAACACCGTTGGTCACAACGTTAAAGCTGGGTTCACACTATAGCTTCGGTCTAAAAACATCTGCTTCCATGGGCATTTCAGTCAACGTTTGCCAATGGAGCTTAACTTAGGCCGACTTAGGTGAACTCTGCATAACTTAGCCCAGCGCTCATGAACTTTTACAAACAGAGCACAACTTTCACCAACGTTTATTTCCAAATGTTGGAAAATTTTCAGCATGCTGGAAACTTTTCAAGGAATACAACTTTAGCCAGCATTTGTCAACAAACACCAACTATCATTAACTTTTATCAACTTTTGCCAGCAGAGTCAGATGTTTGCCAAAACGTCAGTAAAAGTTGATACACATGTTGTAGTGTGAAACGACCCAAAAAAGCAGGTCCAGAATGGCAGGAAGCCTCCACAAACACTGATCTTTACATGAGCATCGTCTGACGCTGATGTCAGCTGACCTGTGCTGAATATTCATTTGCTTAAGTTAACCTAAGTTGGCAACAGCTACACATACACTAGTCTAAGTTGGCAAAAGTTTGCCAACACTGAATGCAACACTGGCAAATGCTAGCAAAAGTTCGTAAAAGTTTGTAAAAGTTGGTGTGCGCTGGATTAAAAAAATACCTGCTCATGAACGTAATTTCACCAACATTTGGACTAATTTCTCCGATTTTTCAAAACATCTGTACAAGTCGGTCCAAACGCTATAGTGTGAACACAGCTTTAAGGACCAATGCAGTTTCAGTTTTTATCCTGGGCATGCAACTGGGCCTGTCCTTCAACTAATGTCTTTTTATCACAGGATTTATTCTGTTTAATGTAGCACTAGCCACCTTTAGCCTTGTGGGATTTGGGCCCATTCACAGATCCTGGCCTTTGAAGGGGTAGAAAAAGTAAAAAGATTCTGACATGAAACTGTCGGGCAATGAAAGTTTTTTTTTGGTTGAAAAAAGGGCATGAGATCTTTTAGACAATGTAAATTTGTTTTTTAAAATGGATTTATATCCACCGGAGTGTGTCGCTCAGTATCTTGTTTTAATCTACTTTCTGTTTGGAGCAGCCAATCAGGAGAACCTTGGCTTTAAAAGAAAAGGCGCAAGATCAAGTCATTTTATTAAATGGATACATTGTGGGGACACACATTCGTGACCTGCTTTTAGACTCACATTTTAGACCAGAGCAAGGGCAGAGCTTCTGTGGTTATTACAGGGAGCTGCAGGAGAGTTAGCTTTGGTATGCAAAGCTTGAGACTGTGGGACATAATTAAAGGATTAATGAGGGGATGCATTGTAGATAGTGGTGTGATATCATGCAGAGAGGATGCATTGTTGCTGTCTTTATAATGCAATGGTTTTGTGAGACATATGACCTGTTAACTGTAAGAGTCCTGTTATTTAAGGACGAGAGTTCCCTTTGTCGTTCTCTTTTATTCTGCTTCGTGATGTTGGAAGATGTGAATAAAACTGGCTCGAGAGATAAACTCTGCCTCGTCATATTCACATTTCCACACTGGTGACCCCAAGACGTATCATGCATGAGGAGAATTCCCCCGGGCCAGCCTCGTCAGGAGCCCTCAGCCAAGCGAATGCCGCTACAGTCCAGCTACCGGACTTCTGGCAGAACAATCCACGCTCCTGGTTCAACACGGTTGAGGCGCAGTTCAACCTCCGGGGGATATCGGTAGATGCCACAAGATTCGACCACGTAGTCGCAAAGCTGGACAACAACACGGCCCAGCATGTGGAGAGCCTGATCGGCCAGCCGCCGGACAACGACAAATACGGCACGTTGAAGGCTGCACTCATCCAGCAATTCACCCCCTTGGCGGAGGAGCGAGCAGAGAGGCTCCTGGGGCTGACGGAGTCGGAAAATAACATGCCCGCGAACCTGATGGAGAAGTTATTGAAGTTGAAAGACTCTGACGACGATCACTTCATTTTCACCCACCTCTTCCTCAGGACTATACCGTCAGCAGCGAGAGCGACCCTGGCCAGTTCGCCACTGTTGGCCCAACGGGACTACCGCGTGCTGAGTCGAGAAGCGCAGCGGATTGTCAACACCACCAAGCGGCGCGCAGCCGCTGCAGCAGAGCTCAGCGCGGCGACCGGAGACGACAGTATGCCAGAGGCAGCGGTACCAGACGCACCGACGACGGTGGCGGCAGGGGCCAGGGAACGCGGATCGGACGTCCTTTGTTTCTACCACCGCCGCTTCGCTAAGAGGGCACGCAAATGTGTACCACCGTGCCAGTTCGGGCGTTCGGGAAACGCCAAGACCAGGGGTCGGTAGCAGCCGCGGCCCTCGGGGAGGAGAACAAGCTGCTCTACTTATCGGACGCACGCTCGGGGAGGCAGTTCCTCGTCGACACAGGCTCCCAGTTGAGTTTCATCACGCCTTCCTACGCGGACAGACTGGCTGGTTCCGGAGGTCCCCAGGTGTCAGCAGCGAACGGCTCGGAGATTAAGACCTTCGGTGAGAAGACTCTGCTTCTGTCTCTACACGGCCGTACATTTGAGTGGACTTTTGTTGTAGCAGCAGTAAATTTCAATATGTTGGGGGCTGATTTTCTGTGCTCACATGGTTTGTTGGTTGATGTCACTAACAGGTGCTTGGTTAATGCACTTTCTTTTGATTCTATCCCCTGCACAGCACGAGTGGCCCCGCCTACAGCACAAGCCAAAGTCACAGCTGCAAGCGGTAAGTTCCACACACTGCTCACTCAGTTCCCAGCTCTCACGGTCCCCACATTTTCGGCAACAGTCGCTAAGCACGGGATGGAGCCTTTTATTACCACTACCGGACCGCCCGTTTTTGCAAAAGCTCGGCGTTTGGACGCAGCTAAACTAGCCATAGCGCGCGAGGAATTCGCCAACCTGGAGAGGTTGGGCATTATCAGACGTTCATACAGTCCGTGGGCTTCCCCGCTGCACATGGTCCCGAAAGCCGACGGATCATGGCGACCTTGCGGGGATTTCCGCAGGTTAAACAACGCTACAGCTCATGACCGCTACCCAATCCCGTATATCCAAGATTTTTCCATTCATTTGGCAGGGGCGCGCGTTTTTTCTAAAATAGACTTGGTCCACGGTTACCACCAAGTCCCAGTGCGCACTGAGGACATACCCAAAACAGCGGTAATAACTCCGTTTGGCCTCTTCGAGTTTTTACGCATGCCATTCGGACTTAAAGGGGCTGCTCAGACGTTCCAACGCATGATGGACGCGGTGCTTCGCGATCTCCCTTTCGTGTTCGTCTACTTGGACGATATTTTAGTAGCCAGCGCGTCCGAAGACGAACACGAAAAACACCTGGCCACAGTTTTCCGAAGGTTGGGAGATCACGGGTTAATAATCAACCCAGCGAAGTGTCAGTTCGGGGTGGCGCAGATCGATTTTTTAGGACACCGCGTCTCCCCCAAAGGAGCAGTTCCGCTTCCTGATAAAGTGCGCGCGGTGGCAGATTTTCTCCGGCCACAGACGGTCAGGGCGTTGCAGGAGTTTTTGGGAATGGTGAATTTTTATAACCGTTTTCTCCCCCGCGCGGCGCAACTCATGCAGCCGCTGTATGCCGCGCTCAAAAAAAAAAAAGAAACCCGCGGATAAGGTCGAGTGGTCCCCGGAGCGGGACCAAGCGTTCTCGGAGGTGAAAGCAGCTTTGGCAAGGGCTGCGTTGTTGGCACACCCAGACCCAACTGCCCGCATAGCGCTCACCACTGACGCTTCAGAGGTGGCCATAGGGGCGGTCGTGGAGCAACATGTAGCCGGGGTTTGGCAGCCCCTCGCTTTTTTCAGCAGGACCTTGCGCGATAGCGAACGTAAATACAGCGTGTTCGACAGGGAGCTGCTTGCTCTCCATTTGGCCATTCGCCACTTTCAGTTCTGGCTGGAGGGACACTCTTTCACCGCGTTCGTTGACCACAAACCGCTCACATTCGCGATGGCCAAGGTTTCTGAACCATGGTCAGGCCGGCAGCAGAGACAGCTGGCCGCGATATCAGAGTTTACCACTGATATCCAACATGTAGCGGGCAAACTCAATGTAGTGGCAGACTGCCTCTCGCGCGCCGTAGCGGCCCCAGTCAGCGTGGGAATAGATTACGCAGCCATGGCCGCAGAGCAGGGTAGTGACGCGGACGTGCACGCGCTCCAGTCTGGACCAACAGGGTTAAGGCTGGAGAACAGGGTGCTGCAAGACGGTATGCCCCCCCTAATCTGCGATGTCTCAGAATCAGAATCAGAATCAGATTTATTGCCATTGTTCATGTAGTACACAAACTAGGAATTTGTCTCGGTGCAATGCTGCAACATTAAACATGATAAAATAAAAGAAATAAACTATACATGCAATAAAGTGTAGAATAAGAGTGAGTAATACTAGTCAGCAGTTTAAATATATTAGCGAGCAGCAGATAATGTGGAGAACCATATAGTGCAGTCGGTAATGCAGGAGGTCGCGGCAGTAGTACCAGCTGAGTGGCGCCGCCGCGTTTTTGACTTGATTCATTCTTTGGCGCACCCGGGAGTGCGCGCGTTGGTCAAAATGGTAGGAGAAAAATTTGTGTGGCCGAGCCTCCGCAAGCAAGTGAAAGAGTGGGCAGCAGCCTAAGTACACAGGCACACGAGAGCTCCTTTGGAGCCGTTTCACATTCCGGCCAAGAGGTTCGACCACGTTCATGTGGACCTCGTGGGCCCCCTCCCGCTGTCACAAGGGTGCACACACCTTCTCACAATGGTGGACCGCACCACGTGCTGGCCTGAAGTGGTCCCGCTGGCATCAACCACGGCCGAGGAGGTTGCGCGCGCGTTTTTAACAGCTTGGGTGGCGCGCTTCGGCGTTCCATCGGATGTTACGTCCGACAGAGGCCCTCAATTTGTTTCCGAACTTTGGTCGACAATGGCCTGCAGCCTGGGTGTCACAATTCACCGCACAACTGCGTACAATCCGCAGGCTAACGGGTTATGCCAATGTTTTCATAGGTAATTGAAAGCAGCTCTCAGGGCATCGCTGACGGGTGCAAATTGGGTAGACAAGTTACCGTGGGTGTTGTTGGGGTTGCGTTCTGCGCCTAAAGAGGACTTAGAAGCCTCCCCAGCGGAGCTCGTGTTTGCGCAGCCACTCCGGCTCCCTGGGGAGTTTCTCCCAGATAACCCTGCGCCAGACACCTCCCCGTCTCAGCTGTTGCGGAGTGACATAGAATCAAACACGCTGCCCGGCCCCGTGCACCACAGTTTTCCGCGCGTTTTTGTGCCTAAAACTTTGAAGAACACAGAGTTTGTTTTTGTCAGACACGATGTGCACCGAACCCCGCTGCGACCGCCTTACGACGGACCCTTCAGAGTGCTGGAAACAGGGGACAAGCAGTTTTTGCTAGATTTGGGGGGTAGGGAAGAGAAAGTTGGCATAAACAGACTCAAACCTGCTTTTCTGGTGGCAGATGAGCAGGTGCTGTTGGCGAGAGCCCCGCGGCGAGGCAGACCCCCGCGGAGGGCTTCACAGAGTAATGTTTCCCCAGAACCCCCACAGGTGCTGACAAAAGGTTCCCACCCCCAGACGGCAAACCCCCAGCGTGACAGCGCCGCGGAGACGTCCAACCCCAGCTACAGCAGATACGGCAGGAGACGGAAGCCCAGACAGCTGGTGGACTAATGTGTATTGATACTATCACGGCATGCATGTTGTTTTTCCCTTGTTTGTTCTAAAATGCTGGGGGGGCTTTGTGTGGGGACACACATTTGTGACCTGCTTTTGGACTCACATTTTAGACCAGAGCAAGGGCAGAGCTTCTGTGGTTATTACAGGAAGCTGCAGGAGAGTTAGCTTTGGTATGCAAAGCTTGAGACTGTGGGACATAATTAAAGGATTAATGAGGGGGTGCATTATAGATAGTGGTGTGATATCATGCAGAGAGGATGCATTGTTGCTGTCTTTATAATGCAATGGTTTTGTGAGACATGTGACCTGTTAACTGTAAGAGTCCTGGTATTTAAGGATGAGAGTTCCCTTTTTTTTTTTTTTTTTTTGTTACTTATTTGTACCCGTAGGTAGATTTGGTTTGCAGTCTGGTGACAAGCCACCGGCTGCCGGTCGCTGCGTGCGCGAGCGCCCTAAACCTACATGTTTTTGGTATGCGGGAGGAAACCGGAGAAATCCTGGAGTAAACCCACGCAACACGGGGAGAACATGCAAACTGTACACAGCTCACTGTTGGTCGGGGGCTGGGATCGAACCCACGATTTCATGATCCCCGCGATCCCCCGGCCGAGGGTAAAACTGTGCTGCCACAGTGCTAAACCACTGCGCCACCGTGCAGCCCTTTGTCGTTCTCTTTTATTCTGCTTTGTGATGTTGGAAGATGTGAATAAAACTGACTCGAGAGATAAACTCTGCCTCGTCATTTTCACATTTCCACAACATAAAGATTTTTTTATTCTCTCCTCAAGAGTCCCACCTAGCCACCATGTGGGCCCCACCACTGATTAAAATCCGGGCTGTCTTATGGGTCCCATGTGTGTTTGTCTGCATTTACCTGTGGCGCAAGTGTTACTGAAACCTGCTCATCCATATTAAACCCATGCGGGGCCCAGTTGGACTTAAATGCGCCAACATGGA
Source organism: Pholidichthys leucotaenia (assembly GCA_020510985.1). Classification (NCBI taxonomy): domain Eukaryota; kingdom Metazoa; phylum Chordata; class Actinopteri; order Cichliformes; family Pholidichthyidae; genus Pholidichthys; species Pholidichthys leucotaenia. The sequence continues at coordinate 399,501,357 of CM035836.1, forward strand.
AGCCACGGACAAACCCAGATGAGATGCATAAGACAGCCCAGATTTAACCTATGGCGGTGCACATGGGCAAGCTGGCCGGCCACTTTGAAAATAGAGAACTGGTAATAAGCATAATAGGGCTTCTTTAAAAAAGACTGCACATGTTACAGTTTATAACCATTTTAGTTGGAAAACCTGCCATGCATGAAATAAAATACAAGAACTCCAGTTTTTATTTTGATTAGTGCCCCATCATCCCAACATCGTCTTTAAAAGCTGTGACCCTTCAGAGGAGCCCAGCCCTGTGAAAAAACAAACAAAGCAAAAAACCTGACTTGACCTGGGTTCTCCCCAAACCAAACTTCTTCAAACTGAAATATTTACTGTAAAGGACTAAAAATGCATAATTTCCATGTATAACATGTACACCTTAACAAAGAAATTTTGCAATGACTAGTTACCCTACTGACAAGTACACGCAAGTGGCCACATTAACCAGGACATATACAGTGTTTTAATTAAGGAATCAGTTTTCAAGAGTTGTCCCTAAAACATGGGCTAGCATGGTTCTCTCAAGGCACACATTCTTACTTTAACCCCCCCCCCCACACACACACACACAAGCAAAACTCACCACAAACTGCTGTTATTCCGGTGAAGAATAAAACACACAGCCATGACATCCTGTGCGTGGAGGGAGCTGTCATGCTGAGCTCACGGTCCGCCACTGCGCTGAGGCGCGAGTACCAGCAGTCAAGAACAAGAGGAGGACAGCCCTCATCTGTAGCCACACAACTCCAAATTGAGTCAAGCGCCCTGAAGCCACCCCTCTACACACCATTTAAGAGTTCTCTTTGTTACACTATTAAACGTAGTGGGCGGGGAATGGGCAGCATCCAAAGCTGCGAGTTTTAGGAGGTCTTGGCGTGGAGGGCAGGTCTGACCAGCAGACAGCACGACTCTGGAGCATCACAGGGATGCTGTTCGGTGCAGGTAAAAAGCGTGTTTGACTAAAAAAATCCCAGTAATATAATTAAAAAAAAAATATGTATATCTTTTTGTTGCTTTGTTTTTATATTGTGGCAAAACTGAATCTGTGTAAAGGAGCTGCAAGTTTGTTATAAAGCACACTCATTTTCTCCAAGTCTTTATGTAGCTTTCATGTGTTCGCACTGCCCACTAGTGAGCAAACTGAAAACAACAGAGTAGGTCCAAGCTGAGTGACCCGGAGAAAAAAACGGTCGGTCGTGGTGATGAGGAAGGACATGTGCAGTTTTGCGAATTGTTAATTAGAAAATCCACAGACACAGAACGGACACAAGAGCACAGCAGGTATGTTTTCACTTGTATGACTGTCACAGATCTGACGTTTATGCATCATATACAGTATGTCACCATAATGAAGGCTGCATGAAGTAAAATATTAAATAAAAAAATAGTAACAGTTTGCTTCCTAAGGCTTAACAATTTAAGAAAGATATCAAATAGTTTTTTGGGTTTTTTTTGCATTCGTTGTACTGTCTTGGAAAGATATGGACTAGCAGCTTCAGCATGCATTAATTTTTAAATTATCACAAAATATAGATCAATAAAATTTTGAACAATTGTCAGAAAAGGCCTGTACGTGTTAAGTTAAATAACAAGCATTCAGGGCATGACAGCAGCAAGAGCATTTTAATTTTGGGGTAAAACGAACAGCTGCAGCTGTCTGTTTTACCCCGACATTAAAACACCCAAGCACAGAGTTGTGGTTCTTTGTGGCTCTGACTAAATTCTACGTCTGCTCTGAGATAAATCTGATTATGTCCAACATCTTTTAACAAAATGCATCCGACTTTATTGTGGTGGAGACATTGCTATATCTCAGAGCTTTTATTTGTTCACAGCATTAACATCTTAGCAGCGTCGCTAACAAACAGAGCTACTGTCTGCAAGGCCACTTTTTAAGGTCATCTTCTCATCCCTCCATAGTCATGGGAAGTGGTATGATTATATTACTGTTTTTGAGGTGCAAAAAGCTGCGTTCCCGCATTTTTGATGCCACAGTCATTGTTTTTTAACAAGGAAAAGTGTCCCATTTCAGTGACAACCACACATTCTAAACTAGTACTGGAAGTTGCGCCCATAATTCAGGCAAGGCATCATGGGGGCTCGGAATAAGGTGGATACCGGATAAGTTGATAAATTCACAAGACAAAGTACTTCTTTCTACAGTTTTTATTACCTCCACCAAGGAGGTAATTATTCATTCAGATCAGTTGTTTGTCTGTTTTTCTGTTAGCAGGATTACCCCAAAACTACTGGATGGATGAAAGAGGTGGCCCTTGAGGTACCGATGAACTCATTAGATTTTGGAGGTGATCCAGATCAAGATGCAGTTACTGCATTTTCACTTTATATTAACTGCTCTGCCAAGGTCCTATCTCAATGGCATGGTTTGAATGGAGGACCCAATGGCAAATACTGCAACCTGCTGGTGATGTTGCTTACTTGTTGTGTCTACTGTGCCTGCATTAGTGCTGCAATGTACACAAACAATTCGATTGAGTGTACTAGTATTTATGGGTGAACGTAATGTACTGAATCACTCACTGGAACTTTACTGGAAGCCAGGGATCACTAGTGATGGACAAATGAAGCTTTCTCAAACACTCAAGCTTGTATCTGAAAAGGGTTCATTACTTGAAGCTTTTCAGCACGGTCCTCTTTGGTACCATCTGGTGGCCAACAGTGAACTGCTTTATGGTTTCCCACTCTAGAGTTGAGAACTTCTATTTATTATTACGTGACAATTCTGTTTGATATTGGCCTATCGTCATGGTACTTTGAACATGTTTTTTTTTTTTGGGGGGGGGGGTAGAAATAATGGTAAATAATTTTGATGAATAAACTGTCCTTGGTTAAACATGTGATGGTGTGAGCTCCCTTTGATGTCTGTAAACATAATGAAAACATATATTAATGTACAACACAATCTTCGAATAGCTTGGGAGGATGCTTGTTCTGTAAGGTCCCTGCCTCCCACATGCTTATGTAATTAACCAGTGGACAGGTATATTTTTATATACAGTAACGTATAGGTAGAGTTTTTTTTTTTTGACCTGGGGTTAGAAGCGCTTGTGAACTGGGAAAGTGCTTAGGATTGGGGAGTGTAAATGCTTATGAACTGATAACATGAACACAAAATGCAGATAGGTTATTCTGTTTTGTTTTTATTCAAGAAAAGGATTTGTTCCACAGTGTGTGGGCTGAGTCTGTTTCTCTTCTTGGAGATGGTTTCTCCTGCCTTAGAGAAAATCCTCTCACATGGAACTGATGATGCAGGAGTGCACAGAAACTGCAGTGCAAGTTTATCCAGATGTATTATACAGTCTTCCTCGTTGCCCAGAAGTGGAGTGCATCCTCCATTCGGTGCTACATGAGTTCATTCATTGTTGGCAGAGACCAGTTTTCATGTTGCATCTGTACAGACTTGTCATCAAGTTATTTAAAGATTATTTTTTCACACTAATGTGGCTTGTAATGTACTCACCTATATACAGTCATGTGAAAAAAATTAGGACGTCCCATTAAATATTCAGTTCTTTATTAAGAAATGTTCACATATCTATGTCTACCCTTGTTTTTATTTGCATTTTTTAACATTTATTTTAGCTATTTTAAGTGGGAATGAATGTGGGGATGTCCTAAAAAAGATGGGGGGAGGGGGTCCTAATTTATTCCTCACTATTTGTTTAGAATTACATTTTACAGGAAATTTGAAAAAAATATTTAATTCATTTTAAATTGTTTAGTTGTATTACATGAATCTCCCAGTATTTTTTAACATTGATATTAAATATCCATATGTCCAAATATGTTAAAAAAAAAAAACCCACAGGCTTATACAGGGTGTCGTAATTTTTTCATGACTGTATATGAGAGAGAGACAGCGGGAGCAAGGGAGAGATAATATTTTTCAGATAACATAAAAACAGAAAAAAAAACAACAACAACAGAAAGCTACCAAACCTAGCTGATTGACTGAAATCAATTTGAAATATTGCCACAGCAGAACGTCCTCTCTTCTTTGCTGGCTCCATGTCTCTAACGCAAAACTCCACCAAAACTCACCACAAATCCTGCGAATACTTCACTTCTTAAAACCATTGAGTCATTGATCACATGACTCTGACCAAACGAATCAAGCCTCAGAAGCAGTGTTTCTGAACAACTGTGCTGTTTTTTTGACACATGCTCCAGAGCTTCGGATTCAACCAGACCATCACTAGGGATCACCAGCTGAATCACTTGCCTGCACAGCAAACAAGCCCCGCCTCGGTTCAGCCGCTCTCAGTTCAGTAGGCAGTTGGAGCTGCAATACAGCACTGAGTGATTCGGTGTAACACTATTTCTAATGGATCTTTTTAGCTTGACTTGGTACGTTTCAGTGAACTGTGGATCCCATCACTAGCCTCCATCCGGGTAGCTTCTCTACTACAGCAACGCGAGTCTTCCATCTTTTTTTCCATGTAGCCCGCACGTGAGACGATGCATACAAACAAGTGTAGTATGTATGCGCAGGATCCGTATCCTGACTGTTTGCTAATGTATTAACTTAGCCATGTAATGAAGAGGTTAAATTATTGTACATTATGGAATTTTTGGAATTATTGATCGTACAGAGGGGCAAAACTATCATACAAATATGATAATTATCGTACGTCTGGCAATGCTGGAAACAAGCGCTGAGAAGAGGCACAGTAGGAGATCCAAAAAAGTAATATTTGATCATGAAAATTGCAGGGTTACATGGGGATTCAGGGAGCTTTTGTCATGTTCACCCCTTTCAGGGCATTAATGAGGCGCCAGGTGCCGACAGAGAGTTTGTGTATATTTATTGAAGAAGGGTAACAAAATAACAAGCCACGTGGGGCAAAATACAAATAACTATACATGCGACCCCGGAGGGTGAAATAAGGAGAGGTATAAAAAGTCACAAGCACTTGTAACGGATGCCAACTAGTACTGTTCGACGTAGAACGTTAGTAAAACCTCCCTCCCGAAAAGCCTCATACAGTATCGGTAGCGCTGAGCTATCGGTCGGACCTTTAGCTCAGCGCGATCGTGCTGTGTCTCCCATGCTCGAACTGTGTGTAGTTGACTGGTAGGTCGCGGGTTCGTGTCCCGAGTGGGCGAACTGCGCAGGATGATCTCAGTTACAATGGTGCCGTGAACCCGGGATGGGAGTGAGGTTTAAGGGGGAGAGTGTAACGGATGCCAACTAGTACTGTTCGGCGTAGAACGTTAGTAAAACCTCCCTCCCGAAAAGCCTCATACAGTATCGGTAGCGCTGAGCTATCGGTCGGACCTTTAGCTCAGCGCGATCGTGCTGTGTCTCCCATGCTCGAACTGTGTGTAGTTGACTGTGAGGTCGCGGGTTCGTGTCCCCGAGTGGGCGAACTGCGCAGGATGATCTCAGTTACACACTTATACAAAGAGCAAGGGCGAAACCTAACGCTGAAGAAAGACTGGAACTGGGGATAGGGATCCCAGCCTGGAACAACAACGAGGTCATGGCCAGGAGTGAGCCTCAGCTGCTCCCTTAAATACTCAAACACAAAAGCTAAGGGCCAAACAGGTGAAGAGAAAACATAGTCACAGAATCAAGATCAGCTGTGACAGGGCTGACTCGACTTGACAGCTGGAAGTCCGGCTGCGGCGCTGTCACAGTAAAAGCCCCCGGGGTACAAATAATACAGAACTAGAAATGCAGAGGAAAAGGGAAAATACTGAGTGACTCAGGCGCGGATCAGCTCTGCGCTCGGATCACCACAGCTTTGGGTAGGTGAGCACACAGGAGGCAGAGGCACACCAGAGGTAGATCAGCAGGAGAACTCAGGGAGCTACAGAGAGCTGTTGAGTCAAGTCAGTCCCACACAGCACTGATGAATCAGCAGCCCTTTATATGCTGGCAGGTAATCAGTGCAGGCGTGCGGCAAGGAACAGCTGCAGGCAACCACAGACAATCACGGTAATGTTATGAGTGTAATTGTGCTCTCACTTTGTATCATAACCAGTCCCTCCAGGACTGATATTTTTATGATTGTTGCAGGCCAAAAAGCCTGAATTCGCGGGAGCTTTTTTAAAAAGTTGCAGCAAAAGTTGCAATGTTTTTAGAGTGTTTTCTGCACTAAAAGTTGTGGGAAGGAATTCCAGATTTTAAAGCAGATGCTTTTTTTTCCAGTTTACCGCAGTGATATTCTATATAACAATACAAGAAAAGCACAGGATTGTCAAAAATTTCCTTTTACCTGAATAGTGATTTGTAAATTAAGCAGAAACTTCTGCTATACAGAAAAACTCTTGTGCAACAGCAAATACAAACATTAACACAATATCCATTGCAACAGCTAAATTGCATTGAATGCATGTTAGAGTAGAGTTTTGGAAATTATTGGCAGGATATTCATTTGAAAACTCCCTACGGTTCCCAACCACTCGGTACCGAGCGGAGAGGAAAAACTAAATTATTCTGTTGCACTGTATTGGCTATTGGAATCTGTGTTTTTGAAAAAAAAAAATACAGAGAATATTCTCTGTCTTTCCATGCCTACCTGTCTGCTGCATGTCGGTCTTCACACACACACACACACACACACACACACACACACACACACACACACACACACACACACACACACCTTTCATTTTACAGTGGGACGGCGAGGGGGGGGGATGGATGGGTGGGTGCGTTTGTCTGTCCAGAATGGAGGTTCAGTTTTAAAGCTCATTGACCAAATATAGTAATGATTTTACCTCTAAAGATGTTCAAACACTCGCTGTAATGTAGTGTACTCTCATGCACGCTCCCGTGACTGGGTGCTTTTGGGACAGGCGCACGTTTTTCAACACAAACCCAGCGCTTCGCACACGTGGTCAGGATGGAGACATGGTGAGGCGTCCACGGGCAGGCTGGGGGGGGACGGAGAAAGGGACGGTGTTGAAAACCTCTCGGGTGAGTGTTTTGTTTTTTTTAAATCACACACTCTGTTTGAATTTTTAGAATTTATCATGAGAGTCTGTTGGATCGTTCTTAGTCTGGCCCTTCAACCAGGACCAGTTTGTCTTGGGTGACCCTATCAGAGGCAAATTGCCCCGGACAACATAGCTCCTGGGATCACTGGGGCATGCAAACTCCCCACCATGATAAGGTGACGATCCATGAGGGGAGTTTAGAAAGCTTGGGATCAGTCCGCCAAGGTCTCCGCCTTTGACCGCCACCTAATCAAAGGCGGAGTGGACGCCTCCCACTTGAGGTGTTTCAGGCACGTCCCACTGGGAGGAGACCCCAGGGCAGACCCAGGACTCGCTGGAGAGACTATGTCTCCCAGCTGGTCTGGGAATGCCTTGGTATCCTCTCTGAAGAGCTGGAGCAGGTGGCTGGGGAGAGGGAAGTCTGGGCTTCTCTGCTTGAACTGCTGCCTCCGCAACCCAGATCTCCGCAAAAGCGGTAGAAGATGGATGGATGGATGGATGGCACTCTGTTTACAGATGTGTTCCGTTACTCACTGTAAACTATAAATTCACTACTCACTGTAAACATGGAAGTGAACACGATGCATCGATGCATTTGATTGGTTAGACTGAGTGTTTCAGTGCCAGTTAGACAAATCTGATTGGTGAAATTGGTGGAAGTTGACGAGGATTGGCCAAAATTGCAGGAAAGTTGCGGTGATTGGACAAAGTTTCAAGGTCGTGCAATAGTTGCGCTGATTGGCTGATTTCGCGTGAATTGGTGTGATCGCAACATCGCAAAATCCTGGAGGGACTGCATAACACTCACAATGTTAAAGAAAGAAGAAAAGTGATCCAGAATCTGAATCCTGACTAGGATCACCTCTGCATACAAACAAACAGACATCCAGCCAGGCAGACCCCTTGGCGGAGTTATACACTCTCTGGGTGCCCTCAAGTTCAAACTGTAAACAAGTCATTTATACTTTTGCACCATGCTTTATATCTGAAGTAGAACAAGAATGCAGTGTATCAGTCTGTTATAAAGGGTTTTAAAACAGAGAGCGGCGTGATGAAGTAGCCGGCTGGTACCGTCATCACGCCGAACCATATAAGGGAGAAGTCGGCCATCTTATGGTCTCTTTGCCGGCTCTCTCACAATAGGCATAGTCAGGAGCCGAGTGCTCATTTCACATGTACTGTATACCTAACCAGTTTCTGTAATAAAGTTCAGTTCCAGCACAGCTCGCTCATCTGTGGTCATTCCCAGGTTTGTGGCCATAACACAGTCCACACAGATAAAAAATTGTCACACTGCTTACTAAATATGACTTGAAATCAAAATATTTGTGGAAAACAGGGAAAGGTGCACAAACTCGTGGTGGAATTTTGAAGCCATACCTTTTACATAATTACACCATTTTATAAAATATCAATTTGACAGTAATTCACAATGCCCTATAGTAGTTAGACAATGTACCCCTGGTCTATCTGTAACAACTTGCCCCATCATTGCCATTTAGTTTTGACATCACCAAGGAGAATCCCTGTACTACTTTGCGTAAAAGTACACATGTGCCCATGTGGCCTGATAAGTCTTGTATCACGAGCAAAAACATATATTGTGCATGAGATCACTATGGTCAGACAACTATGAAGAAGACAACAGATTTTTAAAAAATTGCTCAGAGGGCTTGTAATTCATTTATCAGTCCTCTCTCGCGTACAGTGGGAAAGTATAGAGGGATTGCACGTGAAGTCAGTGGTCACGTGCCACATTGTTTGTCTGCCATATTGGACGGCTTCTGGGATGGTGTTATGTCCACAAACCTGGCAGTGATGACGGACGAGGATGCTGTAGTTGAACTCAACTTTATTACAGAATTGTAATAGTACAAGCACGTGTAGCAGTGTCTCACACTCTGTTAGGCTGTCTCCTAACTCACTCTCTAACCAACCAACAACCACCAACCACTTGAGATGGTGGACCACCCAACATATATAGTGACGTGGTGATGTCAGCCGCAGGCCATGTTCCACTTCGAATGTGTCCTTATATTCATACACGACATCCCCCCCTTGCAAAAATGCAAAATGCCCATGGTTGGAGTCAGCAGTAGAGCTTTTCACTTGGAGCTGGTATACTTGGTGACAGCCTTGGTGCCCTCAGACACAGCGTGCTTGGCCAGCTCACCGGGCAGCAGGAGGCGGACGGTGGTCTGGATCTCTCTGGAGGAGATGGTGGAGCATTTGTTGTAGTGGGCCAGACGGGAGGCCTCACCAGCGATCCGCTCAAAGATGTCGTTCACGAAGGAGTTCATGATGTTCATGGCCTTGGAGGAGATACCGGTGTCGGGGTGGACCTGCTTCAGCACCTTGTAGACATAGATAGCATAGGTCTCCCTCCTGCCCTTTCTCCTCTTCTTCTTGCCGTCTTTACCAGTTGTCTTCCTGATGGCTTTCTTTGAGCCCTTCTTACCTGCTTTTTGTTGCGCTGGGTCAGGCATGATGGGCATGCCCTCAGCGTGTGCTGAGGGCATGCGCTGAGCAGCTGGCAGGGGTCTTCACAGACATCTTCAACCTGTCCCTGGCCCAGGCCGTGGTACCAGCATGCTTCAAGACCACTTCAATAGTACCAGTGCCGAAACATTCAACACCATCGTGCCTAAATGACTATCGCCCTGTGGCACTGACGCCCATAGTCATGAAGTGCTTTGAGCGACTGGTCTTGGCACAGCTCAAAAAAGGCCTGCCCCCTACACTGGACCCTCATCAGTTCGCCTACCGGAGCAACAGGAGTACAGAGGATGCGGTTTCTACAGCGCTGCAGTATGTACTCTCACACCTGGATGACAAGAACACCTACGCAAGAATGCTGTTTGTTGACTTCAGCTCAGCATTCAACACAGTTATCCCCTCCAAGTTGCTCACTAAACTTGGGGACTTGGGAATCAGTACCTCCACCTGCAACTGGATCATGGATTTTCTGACCAACAGACCCCAGCATGTTAGGTCAGGCCCCAACCGTTCTTCCGTCATCACACTCAACACTGGTGTACCACAGGGCTGTGTGCTCAGCCCATTCCTCTACTCCCTCTACACCCATGACTGCAGGCCTATGTATGGATCCAATTCCATCATAAAGTTCGCAGATGACACCACGGTGATTGGACTCATCAGGGACAACGACGAGTCAGATTACAGGGCAGAGGTTGAGCACTTGGCTACTTGGTGCGCTGACAATAACCTGCTCCTTAACACCAGCAAAACCAAGGAGCTCATAGTGGACAACAGGAAGGAGAGGGAAGAGACACATGACCCCATCCATATCAATGGCATAGCTGTTGAACGTGTCCCCAGCTTCAAATTCCTGGGGACCCACATCTCGGAGGACCTGTCCTGGTCAGTTAACACCACCAGCCTGATCAAGAAGGCCCATCAGCGCCTCTTCTTCTTGAGGACACTGAAGAAGAACCATCTGTCAACTGACATCCTGGGCAACTTCTACCGCTGCGTGATAGAGAGCACCCTGACCAACTGTATCACAGTCTGGTATGGGAGCTGCTCTGTCGCTGACCGCAAGGCGCTGCAGCGGGTGGTGAAAACCGCCCAACGCATCACAGGGACTCCACTTCCGTTTATAGAGGACGTCTACAGGAAAAGATGTCTGCGCCGGGCACGCATCATTCTTAGGGACTCCAACCATCCTGCTCATGGACTGTTCCAGCTTCTCCCCTCCACAAGACGTTTCAGAAGCCTTCGGACTAGAACCAGCAGGTTTAGGAACAGTTTCTTTCCAACAGCTGTCACGTTATTGAACTTAGTTCCCCGCTGACTCTCTTACCATCATCTCTTACCATCCTCACCTGTACATAACTGCATAACTACATCTAACTTATTGCACATTATTTGCACATAACAGTACTCTTAACTTTCTGCACTGCTGCATATATTTGCATATATTTGCTTAAATTGCACATACTGTTAATTACCATATATACTGCACTGCTGTCCTTTGCACTTCTGATTGGATGCTAAACTGTGTTTCGTTATCTTGTATTCATACATGTGTAATGACAATAAAGTTGAATCTAATCTAATCTAATCTAAAAATACAATGTAAAACTAGCAAATCAGCCCTCCCCAATTTAACATATCAAATTCCCTTAATATCAACATGTACCATTAATTAAACACACATTTCTTTGAGCATTAGTATATATGAAAACATGCAACATTATTATTCAAGTCAACACATAACTTTTTATGATTTCAAATAACACTCTTTTTTTTAAAAAAGAAGATAGAACCAATACTAAGGACTAGGGTCCGCGGGTGGACCACCGCTGGACCTAATGCGGCTGGGGCGGGGGTTATTCTGCCACCGTCTCAGCCACGCTCCTGCCTGAACAGTCTTTTTTTTTTTTTTTTTTTTTACAATCTTCCACAGGGAAAGCAGTTCTGCCGGAGAGGCCTTGTAGCCCCCGGACCCCCGGGGCCAGGGCCAATCTTCATGACGCTGGGGCCCGAGTCTCACACTGTGGCAGCTGACTCTCGCGAAGCCTCGCTGTCTGGAGCTGCCACCTGGACGCACCATAGTTGATTTGCATGCCGAACCGAACCATCTGCCAGTCAAAAGCACTCTGATCCCAGTTTCACCACGATCCTCAGCGGCGCCCGTTGTCTCGATGGCTGTGGCCCAGTCAGTCGCTGTCCCGGTCTCTCACCAATGCGAACCCGAACCCAGTCCATAACTTGGAGCGGCACCTTGCTCGGTTTCATGCGTTGTTCTGATCCCGGTGGCTCTGCGTGCTTGTCCGGTTTGGGACCTCCGTCATGCTGTGGCGGTTCCATTGTTACCGTGTTTGTTGCGGACCCTTCACCCATTGTCTCCATCGTCGTTACCATAGATTGAAGCTCGTCGTGGGTATGGAAGGTGTCCGGTGTCTCTCCGGTGTCGCTCGTTGAAGCAGACTCTTCACCCATCAGCTCGGTCGTAACCTCCATAGCTTGTTGAGCGTGGGTACAGAAGCAGTCTGGTTCCTCCTCTCTCCCGTCTGATGTGGTCTGTTGTGCCTTGTTGTGAGCAGTGTCTGTGCCCAGTTGTTGCTGCTATGCTTCGGGGCTTTCTGCATGCTCGGGCTCCCTTTCTTGCGGCTCCGGTTCTGGCTGAGCGAGGAACGGAGGTGAGTCCGGCTGCTGCTCTCCTCCCGGGCAGCTCTCCTCCTGAGTGCATGGGGTGGGTGATGTGGTGTCGGCGTTGTTCTGAATTACCTCATCGATGTCATTCTCGATAAGCACAGGTTCCCTCTCCTCCAGTTCCAACTCCGGCTGAGCAAGGAACGGAGGCAAGTATGGCCACTGCCCCCCTCCCAGGCAGCTCTCCTCCCGAGCACACGGGGTGGGCGGTGTGTTGTCGATGCTGTTCTGAATTACCTCTTCGGAGTTGGTCTTGTTAGACCCGGGCTCCCTGTCCTCTAGCTCCAGCCGAGCGAGGAACAAAGGCAAGTCCAGTTGCTGTCCTTTCTCCATGTCGTTTTCGCCGTCCATGCCTTATCCACTCTCTGCGTAATGTCCGCTGTCTGAACTGTGCTCTTTGGCTGCACCCACATCCGCGAAGCCTGGGTAAACTGGGCCTGGGCCGTTGACCGTTTGCCTGCCGATTGTGAGGGTAAAACCCAACTTGCAGAATAAATTCCACCCCTTAACATTTTCACCCTGGCGTGTCACCTGGAACCAGAACGCTGGAATCCCTTTTTCGCCATACTGCACTGCGAATGTGACGTTCCTGCCGGTACTGGAGCTCCCGTCATCCGGTAGCTCCACCGCATCAGGTCGCCGGGGAGTGAGACTCTGAACCATGGCCTCATTCACTATGGACTGCGGTGGAGGTGGCCACCAGCATGGGCACACACAAGCTGTCTAACTTCACAACACGCTGCAGTCCTGACCAACCTTCTGGGCCCACAATGTTTATGCCATCTCCGTAGGATGTGGGGTTAGCTAGCTTAGCTTCTCGTCGACGGCAGCGATGTGCTGCTCCACGACGCCCCCTATGGCCACGTCTGATGCGTTGGTAGTGAGCGCTATCTGAGCCGCCGGGTCCGGGTGCGCCAGTAGTGCAGCGTTCGCCAGGGCTGTTTTAACCTTGGAAAATACCTCCTCTCGCTCAGGAGTCCAGTCGACTCTGACTGCTGGTTTCCGTTTCTTAAGCACGGCGTACAACGGCTGCATGAGCTGGGCTGCGCGGGGGAGGAAACGGTTATAAAAGTTAACCATCCTCAAAAACTCCTGCAGTGCCCTGACCGTCTGAGGCCAGGGAAAATCTGCCACCGCACGCACTTTGTCCGGTAAGGGTATCGCGCCCTCCAGTGAGATGTGGTGGCCCAAAAAATCAATTCCCGCCACCCTGAACTGGCACTTCGCCGGGTTGATTATTAATCCGTGCTCCTCCAACCTCTGGAAAACTGTCCTGAGGTGGGCTACGTGTTCGTCCTCGGACAGCGGCCACCATGATGTCGTCCAGGTAGACGAACACAAACGGCAGATCACGCAACACCGCATCCATCATGCGTTGGAATGTCTGCGCCGCGCCTTTTAACCCGAAAGGCATGCGTAAAAACTCAGACCAAACGGGGTTATTACTGCCCTTTTAGGTATGTCCTCAGTGCACACCAGGACCTGGTGGTAACCGCGGACCAAGTCTATCTTGGAAAAAATGCATGCCCCGGGGAGGTGAACGGAAAAATCCTGAATATGGGGGATCGGGTAGCGGTCGTGCGCTGTGGCGTTGTTCAATCTGTGGAAATCTCCGCATGGTCGCCACGATCCCTCGGCTTTAGGAACTATGTGTTGCCGGGATGCCCATGGGCTGTTTGAGCGTCTGATGATGCCCAACTTTTCCAAGTTGGCGAACTCCTCGCGTGCTATGGCCAGTTTAGCTGCATCCAGGCACCGAGGTCGTGCGAAAATGGGCGGCCCGGTGGTGGTAATGAAGTGCTCCACCCTGTGTTTAGTGACGGCCGCCGAAAACGTCAGGACTGTGAGTGCTGGGAACTGGGTGAGTAGTGTGTGGAACTTACCCCCGGAGCTGTGACGTTGGCTAGTGTTGTGGGCCCAGCTCCTCTAGCTGTACAGGGGAGAGAATCAAAAGACACTGCATTAATCAGGCGTCTGTTAGCAACATCGACTAGTAGTCCGTGAGCACACAAAAAATCAGCGCCTAAAATGGGGAAGCTGCATGCCGCTATGACGAATGTCCATTGGTATGTACGGCCGTGCAAGGATACAGTCAGTGTCCTCTCTCCAAAAGTCTTAATGTGTGAGCCGTTTGCGGCCGTCATTTTGGGGCCGCTAGTTCCCGCCAGCCAGTCGGCATAGGATGGCAGGATGAGGCTCTTTTGGGAGCTGGAGTCCATGAGGAACCGTCTCCCTGAGTGTGAGTCTGTCACATACAGCAGCTTGTTTGCTTTACCGCAGCTGCTACCGACTGCCGGCCTTGGCGTTTCCCGAGCGCTTGAATTAGCAAGGTGGCACGCATCGGTGTGCGTCCTCTCCAAAATGGCGGTGGTAGAAACAGAGCGTGTCTCTCTGGTGCTTCTTGGCCTCCGGTGCAGCCACCGTCGCTGGCTCCTCACCTCCACTGGTCGTCTCGCTGGGTTCCGACGCCGTTGTGTTCACTGTGAGGGCTCTGGTGGTGAGGATAATCTGATCTGCCTCTTGGGCTAGTGCCCGGTAGTTGTGCGCGGCCAGCAGCAACGAATTGGCAAGGACCGCCATGGACACTGTCGGGAGGTTCCGGAGGAAAAGGTGGGCAAAAAGGAAATGCCCGTCATTTGCACCCATCAATGCCAACATCTTCTCCATCAATTCGACTGCCGATCCGTCTCCCAAGTCGGAGCGCAGTTTTGAGAGCACCGTATTTGTCACGGGCTGGGGGCTGTTGGAGCAGGCTCACCACCTGCTGAGTTGTGCGGGCGTCCAGTGCTGCAACCACGTAGTAGTATCTGGAGTCATCTGCTGTTATTCCCCGGAGCACGAACTGGGCCTCGGTGTGAAGGAACCAAGACTTCAGGTCGTGTAGCCAAAAGTCTGGGAGTTTGACTGAAATGGCGCACGCGTCGTTGGCACTTCCCGTCCGGGTCATCTCCGGGGTGTTCGGCTCGTGTTCCATTGTGCGTCAAGGGTCACCAGTGTGGAGAGATGGATAATCAGGCCGAGCGTTCAGAGCAGAGGGAACTTTATTCTTCACTCCTTCACATCCACCGGAATCAAAAGCAATAAAATACACAGGTTGCAGGCACTCTGACATGTTTAAGGACCCAGGAGACAGACACTGACACGGGTAGATAGTGACAATAATCCCTTTATTGTAGAGTGAGAGTGTGTAGTGCGTGAGTGAGTGCAAGAATAGAATCCTGGTCGCTGGAACTGAGCAGTCCAGGTGGAGACCTAGCAGCCCTGTAACACACAAGCAGATACAATTACCGCTGTTCAGCACTCGTGAGTAATTGTAGGTGAAGGGGCTTACTTGGGTGATCCACAGGTAGCGTCCTGCTGACTTCCAGCGGCCGTGCAACGTGGAGGTGAATGTGCTCGTGGCTGTGGTAGTGAATCCACCTGTTGCTGTGACGATGGCAGTTCCTGTGATGATGACGGCAGTGATTCCACTGACCGAGACGATGACAGTTCCAATGATGGTGATGACAGAGACTCCACTGATCGTGGTGATGACAGTTCCTGTAACTGAGACAATAGCAGCTCTTGCAGCTGAGGAGTAAGATGTACCCGTAGCAGAGGTGGTAGCGAGGAGCTACGTGGCTGCAGTGGCAACGCCCCGTCGGCAGGGGAAGTTGGTCCGCCGCCTGGGAGGTCCACCTGTGCACAGGGGTAAAGGCAAGGAGTTGAGTAGCAAACTGTTCTCTTACGTGGCAGTTCCTGACGAGACGTTCTTGACGAAGCTTGAGAACGAAGCTCTGGTTCATACTCCGATGAGGAGGACAGACGACTCCGTGACGGGCTGTCAGCAACACTGGCTTTTAACAGCCGCTGATTGGCACCTGTTGGTCTGTGCGCAGCTGGGACTGATGAAGCCAATGACGGCCCAGAGGCCGCCATGACACACTCTCTTTTATATTCTCCCTCCTCCGTTACCTGAGGTGCTGTATTTACATCTCAACCCCCCATGACAATTCCCCTTGTCCCCCAGCACCTTTGATCTGCCACGTCTTCAGTCTGAGGGAAAACTACTGAGTGGGTTCCCAACAAGGTAATGATAAAGTGGTGGCCTAGTTGATAGAGCATCTGTCCCACAACCGGGAGGCTGGGGGTTCAAGTCCCAGCTGGGTCATACCAAAGACCGTATAAAAATGGTGCTTCCCACCTTCTGGATTGGTGCTCAGCGTAATAGACTGGGGGAAGGAGAAGTTGCTTGTCATGGCACCTTGCATGGCAGTGACCCCTCTGATTCTACATGTGATTAACATTGTAGATAGGCGAAACAAAATTTTGTTCTACTGTACGTGATTGGCTGTATGGACTGAATGACAACAGAGATGGCTTCTTCGCATGGTGACCACCCTGTTGTGTTGCTGTATAATGCACTGTAAAAAATGGGGGGGGGGGCAAAATGGGGGAAAGTCTGTATTCTCTGCCTGTCTTGATAAAAACTGGCTTCATAGCTTAAAAAAAAGAAGTTGGGATACCATAGCAATCAGGGAAAACAACTGTACTGTCTCCACAGAGGAATGTTTTGCCGTAATTCATTTTGGCTGTGCAAGTATGCTGTAATTTCATCTCTCTGGAATGGTTTCATTCAGCTGAAAGTTTACGCTGACCATTGTTATGGCAGAGTGATGTGCAAAGAACTGAGTGGAAGCATATGAAAACAATGAAGAAGAAGACCTACAATCCCTTGCAGAGATAACTGCAACTGGTTCAGTGCTGTTACTACTTCATCAGGAAGATAACTGTGTAAATGTGAGAATTCATAGAATGTAATGATTGTCTCTGCATTGGTTCTTCGTGTTGTCTCGGTTTATGTAGTCAATTGTTTCTTCCTTTGCTCTTTTGAAGCATTTTTCCTTCCCTTTGACCCTCTTGTTGCTTAATTTTCCATCTGCCACTACTTTGCTTGCTCCACAATCTCATTTAAAAAAAAAAAAAAAAAACTTCCACCAGGAATTGCACAACAGCCTGACAGGAAAAAGCCTCCCGTTTCCGCAGCAGGTTGGACTGACAGCACTTCTTGCACACCCAGGTGGGTTGGAGGGTTGGGGTGGGGCGTATGGGTGTCAGTGTGTTGTGGCTTCAGTCTGTGTCTGTTAGAAGTTTAATTGCAACATTGGGTGATTTTTCTCAAGGCCATTGGGCTATATTTTCTTCTGAGAGTGTGCTTTGAAAAACTAGCAAAACAAAGTCAGAGCAAAGGTTGTGAAATAGCTTTCACACTCATTCATCAGAGACACATGCACATGCACGCACACATATATGCCAACACAGGGGTTGTGTGTTGATTTAAGAGTTAATGAATGGATGATTGAGGGCTGCAGGGGTTGGAGAAAGCAGTGCCGTGGAAACAACCCCTTGTTCCCAGGAAGGCAGCACAGAACAAGAGTTAGAGACAAAGAAAGGGGTAGAAAATGTGCGTCTCGGAGACAGAATAAAGCTGTGTCTGCAGAGATCCTTGGGGGGTACGGGGCAAACTACTTGAAGCAGAAGCATTTGGAGCTCTAATAAAACAAGTAGCATGTACTTGACAAGGACCCAAAGGGGAAAAGAGAGAGGGAGAGAAGCAGCTGTTGGAGGAGGAGAGTGAGACAAAGAAGGAGAGCAGGGGGGCTGTCCTTACTTGCTCTTCACTGCGAGGACTGTATGTGGGAGGAGGCAGAGGGAGCTGGAGAAAGAAGGGGAGCAGGAACGCAAGGGAGCAAGAAGGGGAGCAGCCAGCATGTGTGGTGTATAAAGAGATTATTTTACAAAAGAGCATCTGAGATTGTGCCAGTTGCTCTGTTGTAGGCAGCCTCTCCTGAGCTGAGGGACCATGCAGCAGCAGCGATGGACTCTGCCTTGGCTCTATGCTCTCCTGATGGGGCTCCTGGTGTCGGGCTCAGACTTCCAGCATCACCGCTACGAAGAGATGGTACGAGCTCTGTTTGCAGTGCAGAGTGAATGCCCCTACATCACTCGGATCTACAGCATTGGGCGCAGCGTGGAGGGGCGCCACCTCTATGTGCTGGAGTTCAGTGATAATCCGGGCATCCATGAAACATGTGAGTGACACCCGATTCATTTTGTGACAGTGCCTTGGGGAGAAATGAAAAAAGACAAAGTAAGAGCAAAGAGTCACTGACATGCAGCAAACAAACATGATTCCGTGTTCTTTACAGCAGTGATTTGTTGCACTTCTTGTCATATATGTCAGGTTGTGATTGGAGGGTCTGGTTGAGGTGAAACATGGGACTGAATCACTGAACAGTGTAGACCAGAAGAAGGACTGATTCTAAACCTTGCTTCATTTACAACATCAGGGGTGCTAAGCTGCTGAGAAGTGAAAGGGGGGGGGGGGATCAATTCCACATCTGTGATGAATTTTAGATGTTGCCATCCAACCGCCGACAAAATGTGGGGTGTCGAGTCAAAGCTGAGCAGATGACAGAGATGTTCACTGTGGTTTGAGTCAAAATGTTTGTAACTTTAGTCTTGCAAAAGCATTATTTGTCCACCACTAACTACAAACTTCTCAATCAGCACTTCATTTTGTTTATATTGTTTTAAAAATGGACCGAACAGTTGTATTATGTAAATGTATTAAAGATGTTGGTTTTTTTTTTTTTAATTTTTACATTTCAACAGTAGCTATCTGAACAAAAGGGAAGCTTAACAACTCCAAGGAATGTTCTTTTGGCTGCGGCTGAGCTTGCCTCCCCCCCAGGCTTCCTTCAATAGAATATAAGGATGTGCGCCTGTTCACTGCAAGGTGGCCAAGGGCAAAAAAACAGGAACTGTACACTTCATGAAGGGGAGTGACCTTTGAGGTCTAGTCTGGGGCAACCCTCTTGCACTCTTTAGGAAGTTTATTTGATTCACATGCAGGTGTGTGTGTGTGCGTGTGTGTGTTAAAAGGTGTTATCTGACCTAATGGCACCTTAACAAGAAGATTATGAATTGGAGTCGAAAATAAATGAAGGATGCTTGTGAGTCTTGGAGCCTCTAGTCACTCTCATTTATGCACGCACAACCGTGCAAAGAAGAATTGCGTAAATCCAAACATTTAAGTATTGTTTCTCGTGGTTTTGGTCCAGACTTATGATCAATTCTAGCCAGAGTTAGGGAGTAGTTCTGTCCTCGAGCTGCAGTGTTTGGGGGAAAGGGGTGTTCTCCAATTTCTCAGCACTCTTGCAGTGATTAATGAAGGGCCCATCAGGAGGAGGGAACCCTGTACAGAGTGAGATTGTTTGGATTGGAGGGTAACCCAGTCAGTGGCAGATATGCATAAGAATGCCAGATGACTTTAACCAAATGATATAATCAGCTGTGATTAGTCTCACTGCCCAGCGCGTACCTTTGTCAGAACTTTCACAGTAATGTTTCTATCACAGGCTTCCTCCCAATCCAAATGGAAAGAAAAAAATAATCCTACTTTCACTCAACATTTACTGCTGAAGCCTTACATGGTTTAAACCTCTAGTAGGTTATTGTACCTAATGTGAGATAACTCTGACCAGTGTATACAAAGGTTCTGCTAAACTGTCATAAAGGTTAGTTTGAGGTTGGGTGAACTCCGTGAGGCCAAAGACTAGAAGTGATCACTCCTTTCTGTGCTTGAGACAACATTGTGTACTGTGTATAAAAGATAGATGCCGCTCTATCTTTTATACATTGGTTTTGCATTTTGGAGCCTAAACTTTAGCTTCATCACTGTAGGCACTTGGAAGCCTGATTTTCTGGAATCAGTAGTGATCATATTTAGAGATGCAAGTTTTACTTCCAATGTATCCAGTTTATGGCACATATTAAAATAGTGATTATCTAGTATTGTCTTGCCTTTTATTTTAGTGTGCTAAGTCTTTATGACAGTTCACATTCCTCAATCTGTGTGCAGCTACACACAAAACAAAAGCTATTCGGCATGTTATCACATGAAAATTAAAATGACAGGTATTAGATTATGACAGATTTTTTAGGACCCTGTCCGTCAAAATGACATAACAAAAAAATATAGCCTAGCCTCTGGTGCTTAACCATTTCACATATTAACCTTGACAGCTGTATTTGTGTTTTTCTGACCTCGCCTCCCCTCTGCCTCTGAATTTCATCCACAGTGGAGCCCGAGTTCAAGTATGTAGGCAACATGCATGGCAATGAGGTGCTGGGCCGCGAGCTTCTCATTAAGTTATGCCAGTTTTTATGTGAGGAGTATCGAGCCAGAAACCCGCGGATCATGAGGCTTATCCATGACACGCGCATCCACATCCTGCCCTCTATGAACCCTGATGGATACGAGGTGGCTGCCAGACAGGTAATGTGAGATGCAGGCTTCAGCGTGCTAAAAGAAAACCAGGGAAAATTTTCCCAAAGGATGCCTTTAGCCCTGTGTCTTAAGCAATCAGCTGCCACTTAAGGAGGAAAAAAATCCATGTTTCCTTGATTGTGTTTTTAACTGGTGGAAATACATATTAGAAATCTTTAGGCTTGAGAGTGAAACTAAACCTGGAAGTAAAATTTTAATCACACAGCACACAGCTTCTTTCTCAATGAGTATGTAAAAGCTTCTGTTTTGATTTAAAATATGCATGTGTTAGAAGTCAAACACTAGTATTTTTGCACTGTTTGGTAATGCCTGTAATAATCCCATCTTTCAGCCCAGAAAGCCCCTACCTTTCTATGAGGGGTAATTACAAGATGGAAAACAACAGATACACATGCAGCCTACTGCAGCACAAACACATCTGCACAGCCTCTTTGAGACTAAATATATGCTGGATGCACATGACAGTCCGTCCACCTGCCAATCCAATGACACTATAATTTGTTGTGTCAACAGATGTTTGGATGCCGTAGCATCTGTGCAACAGTGGCGGAGCTGTTTCCTTCACCGGCATCCTCGATGGATGGCATGGTGTTGGCTATGGGTACTAATTTTGCTTTTTGAGGGAAAAGTACAGAAAAACAAATATATCTTTTCAATAACACCAGAAAACACATCAGAGACTGTTATTTGAAAGTTGTTTTTCCTTTATGCTGTTACCGTAAAAAAAACAGTAACTGAAGAGCATCTTGCAACCTCAAAGTGGAACAAATGATTAAAGCTCTTCCCCAAAAAATGTAAAGAAAAAAATGAAATGAGAAGGCACTAGTAAAATAAGACCTAAATCTACAGTTTTAATTGTGGCTCTGAACATTTATACTGTTTACCAGGCTCACATTGTTAGTTTAGCGTGCTAGTGCTCACTAAACTGAATAAGTGTGACTTGAAATAAAGGCTTTTGATGGTACCACTGAATCAGCAAATGTGTTGGATGTTTTTGTTTGGATCTTTTAAATCAAATAAAAAATGTCTGTTGCCCTGTAGATGACATCTGCATGTAGTGGAATAATCAAGTCAGTTTTCCTTTATTGCTTCCAAACCATATGAATGCATAGCTTAAGAAAAATATTTTGTCTTAACCTCAGGAGCCAAAACATGCTCACTCAATCTCTTGATAAGGAAAGACCAAGATTCATCTCCATTTCTTTTCCCCAATGGATCCACAGGGTCCAGAGTTCAACGGGTATCTGGTGGGTCGAGGAAATGCCAGAGAAATCGACCTGAATCGCAACTTTCCAGACTTGAATGCGCTCATGTACTACTATGAGAAAACCAAGGGACGAAATCATCACCTGCCCCTGCCTGACAACTGGGAGCATCAGGTCAGTGCTACTGGATAGGCACAGATCAGGAGGTCCTATTTATGTTTGTGCGTCAAGTCTGAGAGGAGTATGTGTTTATATGTGTATCCATATGTGTGCAAATATGTGAGAGTCACAAAAAATGTGTGCAAGAACAAACCGGGGAGTGAAGAAGATGGATGAGTTCAGTTACTGAGCGTGTGAGAGAGTTTGTGCGCAGCGTTGGACGAATGGGAAACTGTAGCACAACTTATCTTGGCTTAAACTTTGTTGACATGAACAAATTTGTGAGATTTGCTCCGAATCAGATTCCAATGCCAGCTGAACTTCAACTAAATAAAGAGGACCTGTTCACTGATTTAATGTACACCAAGTAAATTCCCATGGAGACTGTTCAGTGTTGAGAAAGTGTGTGTGCCTTTGCAGCCTTGACCTGTCAAGAGTGGTGTGTTTGCTTATGTATCTGTGCTAGATACTATACGTCTTCACAAGATGTGCTTGAGGCAACTGTCACTTCTCTTTACAATATATAAAACAGGTGAGCCCAATTCAACTAAACTAAAGCTGGACATAAAATTTATGATGCAGCCTCAATTTTGCATGCAATACAAAGTTCATTACGCAAAAATAATACTGTATATGTAAATCAACTTGTGCAAGATATCTGGCATATGGAATTCTATTTTTATTTCCCCACTACAGGCAATATTTTGGCTGGTAATACAAATGCAATCAATGACTCCTTTAATGTTTGTTTTACTTTATTCAAGATTAGAGTAGGGTGAGAGTTTACCTTAAACGCATTACACATTTACCCCTCCGCTATGTCACTTCATGTAGTTGGTTTTACAAACCACTACTAGAGGTCGCTTTTTCCAACACATAGCCATATGTTATAACCTGATGGTAAAAACTGCTTCCTTTGTAGCTGTTTTAGAGGACACACTTTTTTTTAGAAACAGCTCAGAAAATGCCTTAAAAAATACTGCTAAAGAAGGGAGCTGTTCTTTGTCTACATCATTAGTAGCAGTACATATCTGTACTGTGTGCATGATGCCTTTCAGCTTCAGTTAAGTTCTTCCTGTCTTTTGTAACTATTATGAGAAGTTAAACTGACCTAGTCTGTTACCCCGAGGCACTGGCTGACTTTTAGTTGTGATTTAACTCAAAACCAGCTGTTTATTGAGTGGTGGCCTAACTGATAGAGCATCTGCCCCACAACAAGGAGGTTGGGGGTTCAAGACCCAGCCTGAGTCATACCAAAGACCATATAAAAATGGTACTTCCTGCCTTCTAGCTTGGTGCTCAGAATAATAGAATGAGGGAAGGAGAAGTTGTTTATGGCGGCACCTTGCATGGCAGCGACCCTTCTGATTCTAGATGTGATTAACATTGTAGATAGAAGAAATGTATTTTCGTTTTACTGTACATGATTGGCTGTATGGACTGAATGACAATAAAGTTGGCTTCTTTTTATTCTTATTGCCAAGTATGTATCATGAAAGCATAGATGCATTTAATTTATACTTTTACTCCTGTTCTGTCCTGCTCTGATTATGGACAGTCCCCTTGCTCAGAGTGTAATGAAATGTGCTACACTTACACCATGAGTAACACAGAGGGAATTAACCTTCGCACGCTATTTCAGAGGGTATAGTGGAGCTCACTTTGACTGCAGTGGAGACACAGCTTCGTTCTGGGTGATTGAATGGCTTCCAAAACTCAGCCTGTACATATTTGAGATCACTGAAGTGTAAAATGAACAGAGGAGGAAAATATGAGAATGTGTGCTGTCAAACTGTCTAAAAGACAGCCAAAAAGTACATTTTAAGTATTAAGGTCAGATCTTTGGGGGTCACTTGCTGCAGTCATTTTATCTGGAACCAACACAGAGAAGATTACTGTTGCTGGTAAATTCCATTATGGCTAAATTGGTAAGACTGTCTTCCAAGAACATTTTTAACAGCATGAATTCTGACCAAGAATTTAGCAGTCCTAAAGCTACCTCTATAAGACCTCTAGTGATTGTGAAAATAACTACATACAGTGAGATGGCAGAGCTTTAAAACTTTTAATATGTTGACCCTCGCTTAATCCAAAACTGTTACTGTCATTTTAAATATCTAGAAACATGCATTTGAGTACTAAAAGAAGCAAAGAAAAGAACAGATAAAACCAGAACTCCTTTCACAAAGTAGAGGTGCAAAGGAAATTAGATATGTGTAGGGATCCCAAATTATTTTAAAAATTACAGCAGTCAGGGCAGAAATAGTCGATATCCTGTAAAAAAAAAAAAGAGAGAGAGAGACAAAACCATGAGGTAGACATGCTTAAAAAGAAATGAAGATTATTTTTTCTTCTCAAGGTCTCTCTTAACTGTTTAAGAAGTTGAACAAACATATAGAGTAGTACTTTTGCTGGTTATCTTGCAAATGGCAGCCATATTATTTTGTTTTTATCTGTTTCTTCTATTTAGTCTCTGGATATCAAGCCTCTTTACTGTAGCCTTACCAGGAAATATAACAGAGTAACTAGGACACAGTTACATTCTCATATCAAACCATAAGCCACGTAATAGCCTGCAGGCACAAAAATGATACTTTTCCTAATTTAGTCAAGCGATAAAATTTAGTTCACAGTAATAAGTAGAACAGAAAGGTTTTTTCATGTTTTCTTCATTGAGGGACACTGCCCCACAAATTAACACAAAGTAAAACTGAACTAAAAGGGGAGAAATAACATTTCTTTTGGCCGGCTGCCTTAACATTTAAGGCATCTGGATGGTCGTGTGGAAAGTTATGACTTTCAACCTCAAATGTGGTCTGAGAGAGTGACTCTAAAAAGCAGAAATCAGCTTTTTAAAGTACTCCACCACTTAAAGACAACAGACTGTGGTCTCAGAAATATGGTGTCAGGTCTACCATGAAGCAGCCTGCGTATGCTGGAGAATTAAATGGCCTTCAAGTGGGAAAACCAACCTCAGATATTTTGTGAACCACTATGCAGATAAGATAGTGTTTTAGTCCAAATATATGAATGTGTGTGTCCTTCATATGGAACCCTACACTGTGGTGACAGCTCTCACTTCAAAGGATGTACTGGTGTATATAAAGATCTACAGATAATAAATACCTGCCAACACTTAAAACAGAAGCCCGGCTTGTTGGTCACAGCTGCTGCTTTCAAGGTCAGCGGGCTCAGATCGGCCTGATAATTCCTGAACAGAGTCAGACTGTGTTTATTGTCCTACATACCAGATTCAAGGAGAGGTATTACACCTTGTCTCCAAACATGATATATGGCCAGGAGTACGCAAGTAGAGTTAGCACTGACAGAAAACAAATGGCAGCCCAAAGTGGAATTTCAAGGTCTGCAGAAATGCACCTCAGATGCCATCTGGCAAAAGCTGACCTTGCTCCCACTGGATAAGATGAATTCATTTACAAGAACAAAGCCCTTTGTAACCTTTAAAATGAGGAGTAACCACAGATTGTCCCTAAAAGTAAATCAGTAAAACCTATTTTAACCAAAAACAAACAATGACTCATGACTTAAGGATAACAAGCTACATTAAATATATGAGATATGCAGAAAAGTTGAGAATAAGTTAAAACTCTTAGATTCATTTAATAGGCTTGAGAAAGGTGGAGGGTTTTAACAGCACAAGTGTAAACAATTTTGTTTTATTGATTAACCAGATTAAAATAAGTCATCATGGGGGAAATATGTGCACTTGGCAAAGGAGTGAAAAACAAGAATTTATCCAGATAACCAGCCAAGCAGAGAAGCCAGTAGTTTTAGATAAAGAGAAAACCAGATGTCAATCCACTTACGTTGTTTGGGAACAGTGTCAGGTGACATGAAGACTGTAACATAAGTTATTAGACAATACACAGAAGGTCATACTGGCTCTCAGGGACACTAATCATTTTATCTTAGAAATTCAAAAGCAATCGTGGACTAAATGTGCATTTGATGAAGGACATTGTGTCAGATATGTTGTGTTTGCTTGGAGCGTTACATGAATCCATTTATCATGTATTTAATATTACAATAATGACAAATTTACAATGTTAGTCTTTCTTCTGGTTATTTCCTGTTTGACTATTTTCTGTTTAAGACAATTGTAATGTGTTTTAATAATATAGTGATAAATATGAAACTCTATAAATGTACATTTGTATACAATCATACCTCTTCAGCAGCTTATTGTAGCTAAAGACCGGAGTGTTGGCCTAGTGGTAGTGCATCCGCCCTACAGCCAGGAGGCTGTGGGTTCACATTCACATACCAAAGACCATATAGAAATGATACTTTCTGCTTCTAGTTTGGTGCTAAGCTTAATACAGTGGGGTAAGGAAAGTAAATGACCATCAATGACAGACAACATCAGCCCCAGGGCATTGTCTGCAAAATGGGACGTCTACGCATCTATAATTACATGGCGTTATAATTGAGTCTGGTGATCAAGCACAGTTGAAGCTAGGAAATTTTAAGGGTTATTATGTGACATGAAGGAGAACAAATGTTGAAAAAATATCTAAAAAGTGAAAAAAAAAGCCAGACTGGTAATTGGGTTCTGAAAATTTTATCTTATATATTGTGAGTGTAACATTTTTCAGATGAGGAACTAAATCATATATATTTTTCACGTTGCATTTATTTAATGTGGAAACTGCAAGAAAAGTTTCAAGAATTAATTATTTTTTTTAACATTTCTTTTTTATCACTACCCCCTCTCATTAGTTATTGGCAAAATACTTACATAAACTTACTTTGGATATTTTTTTTTTCCTGTTCAAGGCCAAAATGTAACTGACAGCTGTGATTAAAGTCTGTAAAAAATAAACACAAACTAAGAATAGATAAAATTCTTTAAATGTGTTTTCAAAAGGTCAACATATTCCACCAAAAGTGTTCTTATCATATGAATTTCATGTGTTTGTATGACAGAATAAAGAGAAATGCACGTTAAAATCACCCTCAGATGTTTACACGATGATTATACTTTTTGACTGCAATTCTACTTATCCTCCACAGGTTGAGCCAGAGACTTTAGCAGTCATAAAATGGATGCAGAACTACAATTTTGTCCTGTCAGCTAATCTCCACGGTGGAGCCGTGGTGGCCAATTATCCTTTTGACAAGTCAAGAGACCCCCGAATTCGAGGAAGGACCACATATTCGGCCACTCCGGATGACAAGATCTTCAGAAAGGTGCGCAGCAGATTAAAAATTCTTTCCAGCTGTCATAGGCCTACAAGCCTGATCTCATCACTGTGTTGCGTGTGCAATAAGCCATGTGGCCAATGTGCATTTGTGTGTGATGACAGTTGGCGAGGACCTACTCCTATGCTCATAGCTGGATGCACAAGGGCTGGAACTGTGGGGACTTCTTTGATGAGGGGATCACCAATGGGGCCAGCTGGTACTCTCTATCCAAGGGTGAGTTCCAGAGAAGAAGCTACAGCATAAACCTAGATTAAAGCACAAAAAACTTCACTGGAAAGATATTACAAACATTTTTTTTACAGATATTCTCCTTGATTTCGTTAGTGTCTAATCCAGGCAAAAATACTCTGGAGAAACTGGAGAAGATACAGATTTTGTAGGAGATATTAGTTTACATTATGCACAGAGGTATAAAATCTTGGTAACATTTAGTAATTAAAATTCTGCCTTTATACAAATGTAACATGTAGTGATTTCTTCTCATTTTTTTTAAAAAAACAACATATTTTCTTCTTTTCCCATTTCTTGCAATGCTCAGTTCATAAAGGGAAAAAAAATGATCAATCAAGTGTCAGAACTTGGGCTGGGCCCCATGTCCTCACCTTGATTTATAGTTTGTATTTCTTGTCACTGGGACATGGGCTCAGCCCATGTCCTTGTTTTGAGTTCATTATTGTATGTATTTCTGTCTTCTGTGTTCCTGTGCATTATTATCTTGGTTCTGTTTTCCCTGCCCCAGCCTTATTTTGGTCATTGTGCCTATTTCCATTATCATGTCCCTATTTACACATTTTGCCTAGAATTTGCCATTTATTACCTCCGCCAAGGAGGTTACAGTATGTAATCGGGGTGGTTTGTCTGTTTGTCCATCTGTTTGTTTGCCTGTTAGCAGGATTATGCAAAAACTACTGGATGGATTTTGATGATTTTTTTTTTACCAGAGGTAGCCCTTGGGCCAAGGATGAAACCATTAAATTTTGGTGACGATCTGAGAGTGAATACCTCCACCAAGGACCTTGTTTGTATTTGTGTAGCAGGATTACACAAAAACTACTTGATGGATTTGGATGAAATTTTTACCAAAGGTGGTCCTTGGGCTGGAGAGGAACCCATAATATTTTGGAGATAATCCCAGAATGCATACCTCCACCAAGGCGCTTATCTTCGCACACAGTGTTAGCAAGAATACTCCAAAACTACTGGATGGATTTGGATGAAGTGGCCCTTGGGCTAGAGAGGAACCCATAACATTTTGGTGATGATCCAAAAATGCACACCTCCACCAAGGCCCTTATCTTCTCACAGTGTGTTAGCAAGAATCCTCCAAAACAAACCCATTACATTTTGGAAGTGATCCATGAGGGATGGTAGGAGCCTTGGCGGAGGTATGCACTCTCTGAGGGCTTTTCTAGATTCTGTTGTTATGAATATCCTCTTAGCTCTGTTGATTATTATTATCATCATGATCATATTCTATCATCCTTGCCTTAGTTCTCCATCTCCCTGTTCATCTCTATCATGCTTCTGTTCTGTATTTTGGTGTCTCGTTAACTTCTCAGTTGTCCACAGCTGTTTGTCTTTAGGTTAATCAGTCCTGCGTTATTTAAGGAACTCCGCCTTTCACCTGGGTACGGAGTCCTTGCTTCTTGTCGGCATGTTACTCACATTTCTGTCTTGTTTTGCCTAGCTTGTGGTTTTCCTGCTGAAGAGTCATCTTTGTTTTTGCAGCTTTCGAGCTGAGGATTATTTTGTGCTTTGGGTCAATAAATTTGCAAACCATCAGTCACGTGTTTGGGCCCTGTGTTCTGCGCTCCAAAGGTGCACCCGTCTTGACATCAAGCACAAGTATACATTGACATTACATACACATTCCATGACCAAAAGGGAGCAGGGAGAAGAAAATTTGAAGTGATATAGCAACTATCTTTTTTTCTTTTCTAAAATGATGCTATGGTTGATATCTGAAAGCAAAAGCTTGGAGGGATGTATGTTTTCTTACCTGTTTGCTATGGTTTAGTGTGGTTAGTAGAGAGTTCCAGTACAAAATGTGTGAAATGCTGACGCGAGCTGTGAGTGGCAGGTCAAGCGGTTGCTAGTATACAAGACGGAGACCGTTTTTAAGAGCACCCATGAAGCACCCAGAAAAACAGGCCTGGAATGTTTTCTGTGACAAAACTGCTCTTGGTGGACACACTGCCTAATACTAGCATTACCAATGTTCATGAACGATCCAACAATATCCCAAGTTTATTTTAGCAAGTTCATTTGCCCTTTTCTAATAACAATGCATAGATAACTTTACACAAAGTGCAGCTAACTTACATCATTAAATCGTACCTGTGGTGGTCGTGAAAAAAAAGATATTATATTGAGCCCCTGTCTCACGTTCTAGTTCAAGTTTAAGTTGAAATTCACGTTCAAAGCAATTTGATATAAATCCATTGCTGATCTGCTGGTTCAGCTATGTCAGCAAAACATGGGTACAGCCATACTAGCGGCTACAGGGACTTCCAGGACGCTTCCTGTGATGTAATTTCGTTGACACCGCGATCTGGATCAGTATTGGCTGAGCCTCGAGTACCCGGATGTGGAGCAGCTTCGGGGATATTCAAATTCAAACGTTTATTTCAAACTCAGGATTCATATTAAATGCAGAACTAAAACGAGTAGAAAATAAATAAATAAATGTTTAAATTCTGCGAGCCATCTTTTCTGATCTGAGCTCGTAAATGCCGATAATTCGAACACTGCGATTTGAGTACCCGGATGTGCGGCTGCTTCGGGGATATTCAAATTCAAACGTTTATTTCAAACTCAGGATTCATATTAAATGCAGAACTAAAACGAGTAGAAAATAAATAAATAAATGTTGCGGAATGTAAAGCCTTTGGATGTCTGAATAATAAGCGAAAAAAACAAAGAAACACTTTTTTTGTGTACCCAAACCCAGCTCACCTTGTCAGAAGATCGGAGCGGAAACAGGGCACAGACGAATAATTTCAGACGAAATTGCGTTGTGTGTGAGGACCACTTTGTCACTTTAACCCTCAGAAGACCTTTCTGGCTCAAACCTGTAGCCATGTTGGACAAATTCTTCCTCAGAGTCCGACAATTCAGCCATAATAGAATAAAAACACTCACAACAGCACCCTAGTCTCTCATACAGGCGGAGCATTGACTGTTGAGTATCAACGAAGTGACGTCACATCCGCATGTGTCATGGCTGCGCCCACGGTTTTCATTGGCTGCCCATGGCCAAGGTCCTATTTGAATATATGTCTGGTGGTATATGGCTGGCAAAAATTATTTACCAAAATAAGAAATACTTTTTCATAATGTTTTCAAGTCAAATGCGTCTTCACGACCACCACAGGTACGCTTTAAAGAAGTTTTACAGAAGAAGAAAATTTACAGCTGATTCAAATTATCAACATCAGGTGACAGCACTGTATCAAAAAGTGCTGCTGAGCCCTGTGAAACACACAATTCACTTTTCATGCCAATCAGTGTCATTATGGGACTGAGACCTGACATTACAAGGCTGAAAATTCAGTACAGACCTCTGCGATGCACTACATTGGCATCTTTTGTATAATATCAGAAGTGCTGTTTTTAAACACTCTATTTATAGTTATAGGTAATTTTTGAGTACTTTAAAGCAGAAAAACTACAAATAACTCCTTTAGGACATCCTAAAAAAGTTACCTAAATAAACAGAAAAGAATAGATGTATTGGGGTTTTGGTTTCATATAATATAGGAGTTACATAAGCTCTGGCACAATAGCAGTGAATAACCTCGTGGGTCAATAAAACATTTTGATGAATACAGTATTATTTTATTGTAGGACTCTTGAAAACTAAAAGACCACATTCGCCAAGCTTTCTGGGCACACATTCAATTTTGGCTCAGTTAATCAGTTACTGAAACAATAACAGTACTCACTTCTTTGATGTGTAATCCCTGATCCGAGCCAATCTGGATTCTGTTTTTTTAGTGAAACTCCACAGAAGAAAGAGAATCTATTGGGCTGTTGGTTGAGTCATGCAAGCTTTTGAACTGGCTGAAAGCACCCCCAGTTTCATTTAGTAGGAGCATGTTATATTTATTTTAACAAGTTTTTTTTTTTACTCCAAGTGTTAAGTCATGGTCAGTGAGAGGAACCTCCCCTCCCAGTGCTGGCCTCATATCAACCAGTCTTTGAAATAATAATAAAAAAAAAAAGTCATATTATGATTAAATGAAACCATTTCAGAGAACCGTTGGGCTACTAATGACAAATAAAAACTCACTAGACTTGAGGTCAACTGCAGTAAACTCCCACCTGTCACCATGGGGTGAGACGCCGGCTCGGCGCTCAGCCCATGCTCCTTTTATCCCTGCCTCTCATTGGGCAGTGCCTCAGCTGGTTCCCAGCTGTCAGTGTCACGGGACGGCTGGGGCCAATTAATCCTCATCAGCTGGGGCGCTGTTAATGAGTATAAAGAGGAGCAGCTTCGATCATTCGGGGCTGCGACATAAGCACTGCTAGGCTGAAGCCCCTTCGTCTGGTGTCAGCCTCAACTCCCCTTGCAGCATTCCGGTGTTTGTATCCCGCTGTGAGTATGCACGTCTTGTTACCCCCATGTCCGGTACGAGCTACCTACCCCTGCGCTGTGCAGCCTGAGAATGTACGTCTGTATGAGTGTCTGTGCTCTCCTCATCCCTTATCCCTTACCCAGAATAAAACATCTCGACTCACTGGCTTGTCCCTGGCTCTGATTGCCCGGCTCCCTAGAGCCGGATATGACAGTATGTCGCAGCCAGAAGAGTTGCCGGCGGCCGTGAGTCGCCGTGGAAATGTACCTTTCTGTCCGGGTGTCAGCGCTGCTAGCATGCCGTTTCCCAGGAGTCACTTCCGGCGCCAGGGCGACGAGCTGAGGTCCATCTCGGAGGCTGTCGACGGGACGTTCTTCACCCTGCACGACGCCTCCAACGCGAGACGCTGGCATCCGGGCCGTGCTGAGGAACTCCTGGACTGTCACCCTCACTCTCTGTACCATCTGGAGGACAGTGCCAGGATAGACGCTGCAGGTACACAGCGAGAGAAGCTCCACGGGGTGGATGGAAATCCCGGCAGGGAGTCGAAGTGGGCGACGTCTTTCCCCGCTTCGGAGTCCCGTTCCTGCCGCTATTCCAGTCCGGGAGTTCGCGCCAACCAGAGGACTTCCCCCGACCTGCGCCACGTCACTCGGGATTCCCTTCAAGGAGCCGCAGCTGACAGCAGTTATGTCCGGGGTCGAGTGGCTGTCGCGAGCTCTACTGTGTTCCCTGTCACCACCTTCAGGCATGTGGCGGCGGCAGTGAGATTGATGGTGAGGACTTCAGGGCTACGAAGCTTTCCCGTGCTCGACGCCTTCCTCGTCTCGATCTCCGATCTGGAGCGGCGAATCCTGGGTTTCCCCCTCGCTTCGTCCCCTGGGAGTAGTCGTCATCACATCGCCGAGTCACCTCTGCACGAACCTCGTCCGGATCCAGTTCTGGGTCATCGTCAGGACCGTTCCTCCCACGCAGCTGTCATCCCTTCGCCTCGTCAGTGTGGAGATTCTACAGCCTCGTCCCCTGAGCCTCGTTCCCCCGCTGTCATTCCTGGACATTCGGGCTGGCTCACCCCGGCTGTTTCCCCCTCCTCCTCGACGCGCTTCCTGACCGCTGTGTGTGCCTGGAATCCCGGCCTGGTGAGCTCTCTGCTGGAGACAACGCGAGCGATCCTCAGACGAATTCCCGGGGGGTCCTCCGTTATCGCCGGGCGGGGAGAGGAAGAAGCAGATTCCACTACAGCAGGCGATACTCAACCTCCAGGGGGCAGGCAAGTCATTGTTTTTTCACACCTGCTTAATGATTTGCTCTGTCACATCCCTGGAGGAGAAGTTCAGGGTTCGCAGCTCCCTGAACTCTCCCCACCTGCTGTAACCTGTATTCCTAATCCCGCATCCTCTGTGTCTCTCTCCGCCGAGCGGTCCCCGGCTCCGGGTCAACGTGGTGGGATATGGAGAGGGCCTGTGGTTCCGCTGCTACATTGCGGACGGAGGAGGGGGACTGACTGCTGCGTGGAGTCTACGCTGACGACTGAGCGTCCCTGGGTCTCCACGGAGGAGCGGTTCGGTCCAGCGGGACGAGATTCTTCTGGCTTCACGCCGAGTGGGTCGTCGGCGGGGTTACCT
Organism: Pholidichthys leucotaenia; assembly: GCA_020510985.1. Classification (NCBI taxonomy): domain Eukaryota; kingdom Metazoa; phylum Chordata; class Actinopteri; order Cichliformes; family Pholidichthyidae; genus Pholidichthys; species Pholidichthys leucotaenia. The sequence goes on from CM035836.1 coordinate 399,534,655, forward strand.
GAGCTGGAGGGATCTCAAGCTGCGCTGACCATCGTGCTGGCTGCGGGGCCCGACGCGGCTAGATGGGAGCCTGACAACGACCTCCTGACGACGGATCCTGGATCTTCGCAGTCCTGGACGGCGTCAGAACCCGAGATCAGGCGAGTGCTCTCCTTTCTTTTCTCTCTTTTTATCTTTGAGCACTTCAGCCTATCTCCAGGGGAGACGAGCAGGGTGCAGCCGCCCGCTGTGTCTGAGCTCGTCTCGCCGGGTTCTGGCGCTGCCGGTGATCCTGATCCCGGTTCTGTTTTCTCTTCTGAGCCTTCTTCCAGGGTCACCGGCGAGGAGTTGCTGTTCCTCGTGGTGCTGGAGGGTCCGGGTTCAACGTTGGAGGTCGGTTCTGGTGCAGTGTCCAACGTGGGTTCGCCCGAGACCCAATCGGGGTCCAACGTGGGTTCGCCTGAGGCCCGATCGGGGTCCGACGTGGGTGCTGCCCCAGTGTTGTCCAGGTCCGGTGAGGAGGTGGCCGTTTCCCTGAGGCCCGCCGCCCTCGTCATCGGCTCTCCCCTGAGCCTCTTCCACCGGGATCCGCTCTGACCCTTCGTCCGTCTCAACGGTCCTGGTGGTTGAGTGATGCGGGTCGACGACCCGACCCGCAAAACTTTCGGTTCGGCGATCTGGTTTCCCCCCACTGGTCTGTGTTTGCCTTTGGGCGGCCTGGTTCGGCAGCCGTTGGACTGGATTCCTGGGATCTGGGCCCAGAGTTCGCCGTCCGAACATTTCTCTTCCCCGGGTTGCCAACTGGACAATGGGCGGGGAGATTACCAGAACAATTCCGGCCGTTTTGGACTCTGCCTGCCGTCTCCTCGGGTGTCCTTTACTTCTTTTATTATTATTGAAGTCACTCGGGTGTAGTTTCTTTGTCCATTAGGGGAATATATGTTTTTGTGCTGTGTGTTGTTTTTTTTAACCATACTCAGCATTTTTATCGTATTGTTATCCTGTTACCCTGTCACCTTTTTTTCCTCTTGGTGACTCACCTTATGTATCGCGCTGTGTATTGCATTTTCTTATCTTTACTCAGCGTTTTCATTCATCCTTACCTTAGCCTTGGCCTCGTCGGTGCATCATGGAGTATGCGTGTGGTTTCCTGTTCAACCATACTCTGTGATCACCCCATTCTGTCTTATTATCCTCGTGGGGGGCCTTCCCTAGCCCCGACTTTAACATTGACTGTGTTTTTTATTGTTTGAAGTAATGTGTTTCATTCCCACTTAACCGTACTTCATTATTACCCATTTGTCCTTGTCACCTCTGTTTCTTTAGGTGATCTTTTATATATTCAGTGCTGTGTGTTTTGTTTTCTTTAGTATCCATGCACAGCGTTTTTCATCATTTTTTGTCCTGACCTTTGTCTTGTTGGTGCATTATGGAGTAGTGTGTTTTGTTCCCCTTAACTATACTCTGTGATTGCTTTATTCATTCCTGCCACCTTTTTGGTGGGTTTTTGGTTTTCTTTTTTTGCCCCGATCTATACGTTATTTGTATGCTGTCTGTAGTCATATTTGGTATTTTCCCTACCTGTGTCCTAACTCAGTTTTCTCCCTAACTGTGCTCTGGGTTAATCCTTTTCCCTGTGTTGTAGGGTATTGTATTTGGGTTTTTTTTCTCTGCCCTGCTGCCCTACATTGGTCTATTGTTTGTTTTGTCCTTCCCTTTGCATCTTCCCCTCCGGTCCTGCCTCCCTTCCGCCCACCCTAGGTGGGGGGGGGGGGGGCTGGGATGTTCCTGGTCGTTCGGGAGCCCGACCGTGAGGGGGAGGCTCTGTCACCATGGGGTGAGACGCCGGCTCGGCGCTCAGCCCATGCTCCTTTTATCCCTGCCTCTCATTGGGCAGTGCCTCAGCTGGTTCCCAGCTGTCAGTGTCACGGGACGGCTGGGGCCAATTAATCCTCATCAGCTGGGGCGCTGTTAATGAGTATAAAGAGGAGCAGCTTCGATCATTCGGGGCTGCGACATAAGCACTGCTAGGCTGAAGCCCCTTCGTCTGGTGTCAGCCTCAACTCCCCTTGCAGCATTCCGGTGTTTGTATCCCGCTGTGAGTATGCACGTCTTGTTACCCCCATGTCCGGTACGAGCTACCTACCCCTGCGCTGTGCAGCCTGAGAATGTACGTCTGTATGAGTGTCTGTGCTCTCCTCATCCCTTATCCCTTACCCAGAATAAAACATCTCGACTCACTGGCTTGTCCCTGGCTCTGATTGCCCGGCTCCCTAGAGCCGGATATGACACCACCTTTTTAATGAGCTACCATGACTTCTTAAAAGTCTGAAGCAGAGTGAGATCAAAAAGACGCTTTTTAAAAATTTGAAATATTAAAGAATCCTCGTAGTAACACATTTGTTTATAGCCTGACATCAACCTTTGTGTTTCAGGCATGCAGGACTTCAACTACCTGTACACTAACTGCTTTGAGATCACTCTGGAGCTGAGCTGTGACAAGTTTCCTCCAGCATCAGCACTGCCCAGAGAATGGCTTGCCAACCGAGAAGCACTGATCTCATACCTAGAACAGGTCAGAACACACACGCAGTATACGCTCAGAAATTTGGCTGTAATGCCAGTGAGGCATTTAAGTTCCACAAGGGACAACAAAAGTCCGGGGTTTCCTGGATGAAGTGATTTACTGGAATACTTTAAAGTTAACTGACCTTTACATTCTGTCAGACATGATTAGTAACCTTGGTTTGAAGACAAAATGTATGCTATCCTACTGAGATTAAAAAAAGGAACAGCTTTTGCGTCTGACAGTGTTACTGTAAGGGAGAGTATAAAAAATGCATACATTTTACCACAGCACTGGACCAAATGGAAAGAGCCTGTAGATACTGATCTTAAATTTCCTGCGTCTGTGTTGAGCCATAAGAAGGTTGAAAACATCAAAGGTTTTGGAAAATTGCTTTCAAAATGTTGCATATGATTTATTACAACATGCAAATAATGATGCATCTTACTGAACCACTGAAATGATAATTTACTGACTATTTTTCCATATTTGTTCTGAATTGTATTTAATATTTTACTTCACACAAAGTCATTCAATTGCAGTTTTCAACATCTGAGTGAAATGAGGTTAAACTGAACATGAGAATAGCTTAAATAATTAAAGTAAGTACGCATTTCTCCTTTTAGGTGCATCATGGGATAAAGGGCATGGTGTATGATGAAAACAACAACGCTGTCAGGAATGCAGAGATCTCTGTGGCTGGTATCAGCCATGACGTGAGCACCGGTAAGAAAAGTGTAAATTTATTCTTATTCCTCTGTCGCCTGAGTTGACAAAAGTCAGATTTGTATTTAGAGTTCTCTTGATATCAAAACAGTTAATAAATATATAGGAATTCCTCAGTTGTACTGTTCTTTCATACAGCACGATAACAATAAAGCTAATTTTAATCCAATTAGTGTGGATTTTTTTTTTTTTTTTTTAAAGACAGGGACATTTATAGTAATGGTGGTAGACAGTTATTCTTATTGCTATGAAACATGATTTTCACATAAGAACCCAGAATAGCTGAATTCTACAATATACTGTATTTGTGAAATTACATTATAAGTGCAGTCAGTCCCACTGTGAAAGAAAAAGTTATATACAGTATATAGCTGATTCACTGAGGTTAGCGTTCATACTTTAAATGGAACAAATCCCCCTCTACTGGTCACTACTGGATGTACACTTTAAAACAAAGTGCTGTTACTCCCATACACACATAGCCAAAATATGTTTCCAGGTAATATGTGCAATTTCCTAATTCCATATGCTCTAAAAGTATAGGAAATGCCCATTATTCCTTTTTATGCCTTGGTGAAAACAGAGGCATACAGTAATCAGTCAATGTGGCCAAATTTGTGCACTTTAATTTACATATGGTCTGAATAAAATTGACATACACACAATATATATATTTTTTTAAACCTTTATTTATACAGGGTAATTCCATTGAGAGGCAACCTCTCTTTTTCAGGGACGCCCTATTCACACTCACATCAGGAAGCTGCCCAGTACAACCACAGACTGACCTGTGGCCACTGAGGTTAAGAGCCTTGCTCAAGGGCACCACAGTGTGGTTAAGAAGGGTGGGGCAAACACTGCAATGTTATCTGTCCCACCCAGATCTGATCCTGCCAGTCCAGGGATCGAACCCGTGACCCTCCGCTCACCAGTCCACATCCTTAACCATTAGGCCACCACTGCCCTATATATCCATCTATATGTTTGTTTGTTTTTTAGTGGTGTTGGTGTTATTGCGCTAATCATCCATTAATGCTTTGCCCCCGTTAAGAAGAAGCCATCTCTGTTGTCATTCAGTCCCAGTGTTGGGAGTAACGCGTTACTGTAACACCACTACTTTTGTAGTAACATGCTGCGTAATGAAATTACTGTTTAAAAATCCAGTAATGCGTTACAGTTACTGAAATTTGATCAGATGCGTTACTTGCATTCTCGTTTTATTAATATGGACAAATATTTTTAGCACAAATAAATATAAACTGATCCTACCGTAGTGCAGCCATCAGTCTCCTCTGCCAGTGTTATGCCGAGAATTGTCAGTTTCCTGTCCTGCTCACATGCAACCCAGTGGAAAAAAAACGCCGTGGCGGAGGCGACTTCTCATATCGAGCCCTGATCACCTGTTGTCCCAGCAGTGAGTAGCCCCCAACAGCTCCTACCTCTGTGGTTAAACGAGTATTTTTTGAGCAAGAAGCTGCATTTAATGTCCGCAGTTGTGTAAATGTGTAAGCTGTGTAAATAATTGTGCAAGTTTTCTTAAGCACAGAGAAAAAGTGACCGTGATTTGTTGCAGTAAGCTTTATCTAAGCAGTGAACTTTCATTTATCTGTGCTTTCTGTTTTATTTTATCTCATTCATTTACATGCTGTTGTGATATGCAACTATTTCATGGAAGTAAATCCTCTAAATATGCATTTTTAATGGGCTGGTCCAGGGGTGTCAAACATATGGCTCGTGGGCCAAAAACGGCCCACCAGGGGATCCAATGTGAATTTACAGCTTTATTTCTAGTAAATTTCTGACTTTCTACTGATTATAGTGTAAATCTGAGACATTTTTTTCTGCAAGATGAGACTTTTTTCTCATCAGTTTTCTTTTTTCTTGTTTTTTTCTGATGAGAACAAGGGGCCCTTGATCTTGCTGTGTGTGCAAGAGGATTTAAGAATCCATTTAAAAGTAATATGAAAGTTACTTTTCCAAGTAACTAGTTACTTTAATCATGCAGTAACTCAAAAGTAATTCAGTTACTTTTGAAAAGAAGTAACTAGTTACTATTTTTTAGTAATTTGCCCAACACTGTTCAGTCCATACAGCCAATCATGTACAGTCGAACGAAATTACGTTTCTCCTATCTACAATGTTTATTACATGTAGAATCAGAGGGGTCGCTGTCATGTAAGACACTGCCACAAACAACTTCTCCTTCCCCCATTCTATTATGCTGAGCACCAAGCTAGAAGGAGGGAAGTGCCATTTTCATATGGTCTTTGGTATGACCTGGTTGGGACTTGAACCCCCAACCACCCGTTGTGGGGCAGATGCTCTATCAACTAGGCCACCACTCCGGCCCCCCTTAATGGCGACAAATTTTGTGATCACGGTTTACGGCAGTTAACGGCAGAAAGCCCAAACTACTTTTTGGCCTAGCGGCCCTCCGTACCAAAACTACTCTGGCCACAGACACCATGCGTGCCATGTAGACACTGCAAAGTCAAACAAGCTGGATTACAGCCATGAAAATCCCCAAAGTGCTGTCATGTTTAAGTTTACAACGTTATCTGTCAGAGCTCTCACCTGGATAATTGTTACAGCCTCCACCAAAACTTCGCCTGGATGTTGGGTTGTTCTGTGGAAGCTGGCTAGCTGGCAAGTAGCTACATGCTACTGTAGGTTGTAGCTGACCTCCAGCAGCTGACATGGACAGAAATTTGCCTGTTTTCATCCTCATAGCTTTGGATCCAACTGTTGGTAGGTGAGTACCAGTCTAAAAAAATTCTCAAGCTGTGTTCGTAATGTCCATTCACTCCCACACCGTTTTTGCAGCACGATGGGGTGTCATCACGGGCCAGATAGTTGTTTGTTTATGTTTACAATTTTTCTGCTAAAAGGGAAATTATGTCTGTTGTGACACACGAGGTCCATGGTTTTGTGTTGACCTGCTTAAAAGTTGTGGATGTTTGCTATGGGAGAAAGAGCAAGCTCCAGCTGCGGCTGGCGGCTGGTTGGATACTGAGTTGTATCGCAGTGAAAGAATGAGCCCTGGTATTCTGTTGTTTGCACATGCAATCTACTTTTGAGAATTTTCTGAAGAATATTCTGGATAGTTTTTGTCATTTTGGATATGTTGAGAGCTTTAATAAACCTGCAGGTGAAGAAAGCAAGCATATTTGTCCACTCCCATGTTTATAACAGTATGAGAAACTTGAAAAATTACCAACTTAAGGTACACTGTATCTGAATGGAAGAACACACAGTTAACATGTTATTAATCACAATTAACTCAACGTTCTAAAAGATTAATCACGAGTAGAAATTTTAATATATATGACATAATATAATGATAAAAGAAATAATGACAAAAGAAATATAATAAAATAAATATGATATGATAATGATAAAACTATCCAGAATATTCTTCAGAAAATCCTCAAAAGTACAACCACATGTGCAAAAAAACAGCAGAATGCCAGGGCTCAGTAACGTCACTGCTACACAACCACACTCCCATAGCAAACATCCACCAGCCAAACACAAATCAGTGGACCTTGTGTGTCACAACAGACACGATTTCCACAACATAAATAAACAACTATCTTGCCCGTGACATTACCAACCACACAGCAAAAACAGGGTGTGGGAGTGAGTGGACATTACGGACACAACTTGAGAATTTTAGATTGCTACTCACCTACCGATAGTTGGACCCAAAGCTATGAAGATGAAATGGGTGGAGTGTCTGTCCTCAGCTGCTGGCTGCTGCTACATCCATAGCACGTAGCTGTTTACTGCTAGCCGACTAGCCGGCTTCCAAAGAAAAACCCCTGACCTCCAGGCAAAGTTTTGGAGGAGCTGTTTCAATTTCTGCATGGCGCGCACAGTGTCTGTCACTACCCAGAGTGGCTTCCGTAGTTCTATTAGTTATTATTGTTGCAGTGTTCCTCACTCATCTACGGATAATGTTTCATCTGGCTGAAGTGGCCAACATGGATAGTAGATTTCGATCAGAGAATCAGAGCTGGAGTTTCACTTTAGTCAGCTTTATTAAACAGCATCACAACTGGCAGGTAACAGCCTAGCAGGGTATTACAGCGCCGAATATGGTACGAGTCCATACTATGCGTGCAGTGATGGGAGAGTGCATGGAAGTAGAGGTGGTTTGTCCAGACATGTAGGTGTGCGGTGTCTGTGTGTGTATGTGGTTTCTGGGGGAGAGGAGAGAAGAGAGGGAGAAAGGAGAATTAGCACACAGAAGTATGTCTCATAGTACACGTATGCACTAAAACATCATAGTTCTCAGTATAACAGCATAAACAAGTGCACAGAACATGCTACAACATACTATGTGTTAGCTAAGGGCTACTCTACTAACTAACCATAGCTAGTTAGCGTAGCATCACAATTAGCTTAGCATAGCAAATAGCATAAGCTAGCAAACAATTTACACTATGGATTTCAACTCACAGCTTCGCCAGGATAAACTCACAATACAAATTTTTCTAAGGGGATCTAAAGGCATTCATCTGGTCCATTAATGTGCATAGCATCTGTTAGATATTAAGTTGTGTGTACCAATATGGCAGCACCTTGGGTGTAGTGGGAAGTGACGTCCCACCTTTCTGGTGGTGGTGTCACGGGGAGTATAAGAGGCCGTGGCGGAAGAGGCTCTGCTTCTTTGCTGTGGACCCTTGACCTGTACGGAATGATTCCTGTTTGGTTCCTGTTCTTAGCTAATAAAGTATATAAACTGTCACTTCACCTCCTCCTCTTTTAAGGACACAACATTTGGCGACGAGGATTCAGGGTATGGAGCGAGCTGCTACCACTTTTTGGCCATTTCTGGAGGCTCCAGGAGAGCCACCCGTGCTCTGGGCCAGGTGGATGCAGCCTTTAAGAACAGTCTAGTCGCTCTTAACCTCGGCAAGCTCAAAAAGCTGCGTGGAAAAGCAATCCTGGTCCAGAGAATTCTCAGTGCGCTTGCAGGTGGTGATAATTTTGATGATGTGGTACAACTAATGGTGGGCTATTTTCGCGCCCCGGAAAACACCATAGTGAGGAGAATCCAGTTTCAACAGTGAGGCTAGCGGCCAGGGGAGTCAATGCAGCATTTCATTGCCAACCTACGCCAGCTGGCTGGAGAGTGCCAATTCGGCACTTTAGAGGAAGAAATGGTCTGCGACCAACTGGCGGAACATGTTCTCAGTTCCCCCGCGAGGGCACGTCTCCTGACATTCACCGGGGAATTGACACTGATTGCCGCCATGGAGTTAGCGCAGCAGTACGAGGCAGCGGATAAGCTGGCCAAAAATCTCAGCGAAGATGAGAAGCTGCGGAGGGACAAGAAACAGTGGAAGACGCTAGCCGCGGACCCGGACAGCAAAGAGGGCGAGAGTGATGAGGAATATGCCGCCGCTGTCAAAGTGAGGTCCGCCCCGGGGACGCCAAGGTGTTATGGCTGTGGGTCCGCTAGTCACCAATACAAGGCAAGAGACTGTCCAGCAAGGGGGGAAACGCTGTGGAATGTGTGGTCTGTTCCACCACTTCGCCAGGGCCTGCAAAAATTTTGAACAAGGGGACCGAAGACCAGAGGGGGGCCCCTCCACAAAAGAACCTACAGTGGTTCACACAGTTTCGCCAAGTATGGATGGATGAATTTATTGCAATGTTGAATTGGATTGGATCGAGATACCATTGTTACTGGACACAGGATCATCGATCTCCATTCTAAATTGGCCCATGGTGAAGGAATTTTTCCCACATTACCAGGTGAGTGAATTGGAGGCGACCTGCTACGGCTATGGCGGTAACCCATTTGACATCGTGGGCTCACTGCATCTGTTAGCAAGATACAAATCTGCAGCGATGTGTGACGTCTGTTTTGTGGTGTCCTCCAAAGGTTTGAACATTATGGGATGTGACATGCTCCACGGGCTGGGTTTCACAATAGCCAGTAGCGTAGGTGAGGAGTGGTCTGGCTACGGGCTGTGGGACTGGCCTTTTCCATCAGTGGAGGATAATGAAGTGTGGGACGGTGATTGGCCTGGGTTAAGTGAAGACGGGCCAGACCAGCACAATGGAGCGCCATCGCAAGGAGGTTCGGGTGCCAGAGTTCACGTTACCCTGGATGAGGGAACAGAACGGCATGGACGGACACCTGCAGTGGTGAGTGGAGCCAGCGTGCAGGCACCTTTTGGTTCTGGAGTTCGGCCGAGTACTACCAAGGAATGGGGTGCTGCTGTGGCTGATTCAGCAAAGGAAATGAAAAAGAGTGGGGCGAGAGCAAGTGGTACGATTCCCAGACATACCTACGAGCAGGATCTGAGGCGGATCTCGGACCGGGTCAGCGGGACTCTCCAACACCGAAAAGAAGCCCGGTCACGACGTGGTGGACCAAGAAAGCCAGTCAGAATTCCCCTACGTATTGGCGACGAGGTCCGCCCTAGGGTTGAGTCTCAGTTTGGAGGAGTCCACAAAACACGGGACCGATGTGATGACCAGGGTAGGTTGCGGGTGGTGAAGGCCTGCGAGGACGGTTATCTGAACCTGTCTGATGGATCCAGGAGGCACCCAAACGAGCTGTGGCATGTCGGGGAGAAGAAACGCCAGCGCAGCCTGTCTCCAGAGTGGAAGCGGCAGAGATGCCCTGGGAGGGAGCTGCCTGACGGACTTCCCAGGGGTGGGCCTCCAGGGGGTCCTTAATGGGACTTTAAAGAGGGGGGGGGCTGGCGGCATGTTGTGTTATGCTAAAGTTACTGCTGTTATAATCTTTTGAAGCCGCGTAGCCTCTGTGTGTGTGTGTGTGTGTGTGTGTGTGTGTGTGTGTGTGTGTGTGTGTGATTTCCTTGTGTGTGCTTGTGTGAAAAGTAAAGAAAACAGATGTGTGACATGTTAATTCCCCAGCACTGTTTGTTTGAATTGCCCGTGTTGTGGGGTGGGTGTGCTGGGGTGGGGGGATGCAGGCGCCACCACTAAGTTAATGTACATATTGTTCAATTGTATTTATAGTTTGATGTGTTATAGGAATATGTATATACTTCGGGATTATTTTTTTATTATATATACACGGCCATTTTATGTTCATGAACTATGGTAATTAAGGCGGCAGAATAATCCACTGGGCCATGCAGGGGGCACCAGTAGTCCACCTGGCCCCTCTAGAGTTATTTTATGGTATGTATGGATAGATTTTATATATTTGTGTTGTATATTTTGCTGCTTAGAGTGTGAGTCGGGCTGTAAATTTTGGGGAGGGCCCAATTGGTGTGCCTGCTAGCTTTCTGGGGGGGGGGGTGTTAGATATTAAGTTGTGTGTACCAATATGGTGGTGCCCTGGGTGTAGTGGGAGGTGACGCCCCATCTTTCCGGTGGTGGCATCACGGGGAGTATAAGAGGCCATGGCGGAAGAGGCTGTACCTCTTTGCTGTGTACCTTTGACCTGTACGGAGTGACTCCTGCTTGGTTCCTGTTCTTAGCTAATAAAGTATATAAACTGTCACCTCGCCTCCTCCTCTTTTAAGGACACAACAGCATCCACAATAATACTCACTTTTCTTGCATGAACGCACACTCAACCACAAACACTAGTGCAGTAGCAGTGCATCAGTCAAAAGGGTACTGATAGGAACAGAAAATCCAAACATTAGTTCCGCCCCTCCCTACAGTCTTTCTGACACAGCCGGGCCCAATTGTCCGACAGGAGAATTGCATCTCAAACAGAAAGACTGCCCGGGTTACCACTAGTATCCTCCTCCAACTGAGGAAGCGGTATCAGTCTGATTACTGGACGAGTATAGATCTTATCTCTTACCTTCACCGTTGCACTGCACACCCAGGGAAAGTCTCTGCTACAGTACCAACAGGCCAGAGTGCTCGGGGCAGTCATGAATCAACAACGAGGACCACTTGGCCTACAACGAGTCTCTTACCGTCGATCCTCCACTTCTGGCGAGCTTGTAAGGTGGGCAGATAGTGGAGGAGGAATGAAGACCAGAAGCTGTCAGCTAACACCTGGCTATGTTGCTAGCACCGGCTGTCCAGCAGATTGCCATTGTCAAACAGGGCCTGGGGAAGCAATGAGCTTATGCGACCCATCAGCAGCATATTTGGTGTTATTGGGTCAAGGTCTGCCATGTCTGTTAAGACATAACCGAGAGGTTTAGAGTTCAGTATGCCCTCCACCTCTATGAGAAGGGTCTGCAGGACTGGCTCAGGGACTGAATGCTCTCGAAGGATGACTCTCAGCGCTGTTTTTACCGACTTCACTTCACATTCCCACATCCCTTCGAAGTGAGGAGCAGCTGGTGAATTGAACCGGAACTGGATCTTCTCCTCAGCAAGTAGCTTCTGCAGCTGAGGAGAAGATCCAGTTGAAAGCCTCTTGAAGCTCGCAACTTCCACCAGTGAAGTTGGTCCTATTATCACAAAGTACTTTGAAAGGTTTGCCTCTCTGAGCAATGAAACAACGTAAGGAGAGCAGGAAGGCATCCGAGTCAAGGTTCTCAAGAAGGTCTAGGTGCACACATCTTGTTGTCATGCACTTGTAGAGGATCCCCCACCTCTTTTCCTGGTAACATCCAATCTTCAGGAATGGGCCAAAGCAGTCCCCTCCTACCAAGTAGAATGGAGGTTTGTAGAGACGTAGTCTTAAGGGGGGCAGATCCACCATTCTAGGTCCTTGAGGCTTAGCCTGCCAAAGCTGGCAATCTCTGCAGGTGTGCTGGTGCTTCCGAACAGCTTCTCAACCTTGGATGACCCAGTACTGATGATGAATTTCAGCCAACACACGCTCAGCACGCAGGTGATGGAGCCTTTCATCACAGTCTTTGATCAGCAGCTTAGTTACTGGATGTTCTGGGTCGAGGACGATTGGGTGGAGTGCCTCTGCATCCATCTCTGCTGCACGATGAAGTCTTCCTCCTACACAAATGACTCTGGTAACTTCATTGTACTCTGGTGCTAGGGAGCTCAGACGGCTGTCAGAAGGGATAGGCTGGCTTGCCTGTAAGGCCTTTACCTCCCATGGTAATGAGTCTGCCTGTGCCAGAGTCTGCCTGTGTCAGAGGCGTTACATTCTACAATGGTGTCAGGAGTGGCCGCCCCGTGAAGGGACCTTGCAGTAGTTCTGGTGAGCTCTCTCCAGGTGTTGAACTGCTTGAAGTCAGGCAACAGCTCACTGATATCTACTGTAGTGATACCAATGAAGGCTCCCCTTTTAAGCTCGCCGAGGTCTGGTTCAGCTTGGGTGAGGGGCATAACTGGCCACTGGTCATGGGTCTTTGATAGGAAATCTGGTCCCATTCTCCACTGATGGAGTTGGATTAGTGCAGTCAGAGGAAGACCTTGGGTAATGTGGTCTGCTGGATTCTGGGCTGATTTGACATACCTCCAGTTGGACATGTCAGTCAGGGATTGCATCTCTGCCACCCTTGTCCCGACGAAGACCTTATAGCAACAAGACTCTGACTTCAACCAATTCAGGACCGTAGTGGAGTCTGACCAGCAGATAACACAGCTAATGAGAAAGGTTGGTTCAATCTGGATCAGCTTGACGAGCTGTGCACCTGTCAGTGCTGCACTCAACTCTAAATGTGGCATTGAGAGGCATTTCTTGGGCACCACACAAGATCTGGCAAGGACGAAGGCTGTGTAAACATCACCTTTGTCATCGGTGGTGCGCAGGTAAGCGACAGAGCCGTACACCCTCTCCAATGCATCGCAGAAGACATTGAGCTCTCTGGTAGCAGTTATCGTGTCGATGCAGGCTGGAGTATAGGGTCTAGGGAACTTGACTTGTATTTGAGGTAAATGTTGCAGTTCTTGTTGCCAAGCGAGCCACTGATCCCGCAGACTGTGGGGTTCAACCAGGTCATCCCAGTCAAGGTTCTGCTTCCAGAGATCTTGGATGAGAACCTTGGCCCTGGTGGTAAAGAGCAGGATGAACCCTAGGGGGTCATACTGACGTGCAAGGGTTTTGTACAGGTTCCTCAGTGTAGGCTAAAGAGGCTCTGAGGCATGGTGTTTATATCCCAGCATGTCATTGAGGCAGCTCCACTAGAGACCTAACATCAGTTCCTGAAGGTCAGTACTTGTTTGGGCTAACCACAGTTCGGTGTTGACAAATTTGGCTTCTGGTGGGAAGTGTTTTATCACAGAGGGTAGATTACTTGCTCACTGCCTGATTTCAGAACCTCCTTCTACCAGCAGCTGTCTCAAGCCATCCACCACAGCCTTGGCATCAGCAGGATCTGGAGTTCTGTGGAGGCAACTGTCTATGTAGAAGGCTTGTTCTACAACCTTAGCTAGATGTGGGATACCAGCTCTGTGATGTTGTGCATGATGCTGGATTGCATAGATGGCACAGCAGGGACTGCAGGTTGTGCCAAACGGGAGCACTTGCCATTCGTAGATAGTTGGTTTTGCCTCCCGCTGCATATTCCTCCACAGGAAATGTAGAAGTGGTCAATCTCTGGACAGCAGGCGTATCTGGTGGAACATACTCTTTATGTCTTCACTAATTGCCACTGCATGCTGGCGGAATCGAAGGAGGACACCAAGCAGCAATGGCCCCAGTGCTGGCTCGGGCAGAAGCTGATCATTAAGAGACTGACCTTTGTACTGGAATGAGCAGTTGAATACAGTTCTGTCCTTTCCATTGTGATGAACAAGGTGGTGGGAAATATACCAGAACTCTGCTGTCTTGAGAGCCTCCTCTGGTGGGACTTTGGTTATATACCGAGCTGACTCCAACTTGTCGATTTCGTGGCAGTAGGTCTGGGCTCTAGCTGGATCTCGAGCTAACCTACGCTTGGTGCTGTGGAGACTGGGCAGTGCTGCATCTTTAGGCGCATGGAGTATGATGACAGGACAGCACCTAAGGAGGGGGGTTGCATAGCGCTGCACACCGCCTATGCTGACTCTGACTGTTGCCATTTGCAGCAGTGTATGGGCTTGCTGGTCTTGCCTGGATCTGGTTACAGTCTTCTCACAGTATGGCAGTGTGTCAATCTGACCACAAGCGCTGCACGTATTGGAGTGATCAAGTGAGGCATGCCAGATCCTATTAGGAGCAGTGGCTGCACACGGTCCACAGGGAATAGCGGGAGACCCTTTAGGTGGTGATAAGTACTCTGGAGTGCAGCCACAGGGTAGTTGTGCTCTGCCAGACTCGATCCATCAGCTGAGAATGCATTAGAGATGTGATGCCTTTCATTGGGTTTGGTGACAGATGATACTTCGAAGGAGACGGTCACTCCCATTAGCTGCTGTATGGTTTGGTGGACAGTTTGCAGTGGAAGGACTTCAGGGGTCCCTTGAATCTGTAGTCGTTGTATGACAGGTGAGAGAACAATACTCTGTTCTGATCCGTCATCCAGAATCGCGTGAGCTTACATAGCCTGACTGCCATTGTGGATGAGGACCTTTACCACCTTTAACATGACTCTCTGGGAACGGTTTAGATGGTCAAGGTAAACTCTGGAGGCTGATGAGCTGACCATTAGGACTGTGTTAGCTGCATCGTTAACTGAGTAACGTAATACTGTGAATTGAGTCTCTTTGAAGATCTTGCAGGGACGTTTCAGGTTGCAGCTGTCTGCAGAATGATTACGACCGCATTTCCGGCACTGCCTGCCCTCCTTTATCTATTTAATGATCTGGCTGGTTGTGAGCTTCTTTAAGTTCTCACAGGAATTAAGGTAGTGATCTTTATTGACACAGTATGGGCAATAGGGCCTTAACTTGGAGGGAGACTTGGTGACCGCAGGCTCAGATGGAATGGCTTTGTTGTCCAGGGTGAGAAAGACGGGTGTTGACCTTTCCTTATGATGAGGGGGGCCATGGTCCTTCTTAAAGGTTTTGGGTGTGTCAGGTGCAAACAGGGCAGAGGCATGAGATGTGATCCTCTTTGCCTGTGATTTAACTTGTAACCAGGTAGCCAGGTCTGGTAGGGTGTAGGTTCTATCTGTACCTGACTGCACAATACCTTGGTTGAGATAGTACTCGACAAAGCTATCTCTGTAGCTGGGGGGCATTTTGCTAAGCAATCTGTCAAAGTGGGAGCCACACATCAGTTCATAGCCGTTCTGACCCTCCAAGGTTTGCAGCATGCCAACTAATGATTGGACAGATAGGGCAAAGGACCCAAAGGCATTAGCATGACCTATCTTCAGGGACGGAGCATTTAGGATGGCGCCCAGCTCTGACTGGACCAGCTGATGTGGTTGGCCATATTTTTCCTGCAGGGCCTGCAATGCCATGGTATGGGGTGAGACTGGTGCATGTAAGCCTTTGCTAGCTGTAGGGCACTAGGCATCTTCAGGTGGCTGAGCAACCCGGTATTTGTACTGCTCACTGAGATGACTGTGGCTATTCAGCAAATTGTCCAGGGCCATTTTAAGAAGGGCAAAGTCACTTTCCCATTTACTCTCAAATATTGGCAGTGAGGGCCGTGGGATGCCGAAGGTGGAGGCGATGAATAGATCTGCTCTGAGATGTGGTGAAGGACCAGGATGGGGAACAGCTGCCACTGAGAAGGCCTGGGTATTATGGGGAATGGCATGTCATTATGGGCCCCAGGTGAGTGGCTGATGAGGGATGAAATGGCACTGGTTGTGTTGAGGAAGCCTGCTGTGTAGTAGGATGCAGAGGGAGATGGCCGTCATTAGATGCAGCTGGATAAACTACTGATTGTGGCACTGTGAACTGTGGCAGTGATGCCGGAGTAGGAGGCTGCACTGCAGGAGGGCTTGAAGGTTGCAATATGATCGGAGTGGTAGGCGTTACCACTGGGTGAGGTGCAGCAGGAGTTGGCAATGAAGGTGGGTCTGTAGGGGGCACCAATTGAGGAAGCGCTGCAGTGGGGGAATATAGGAGTTGGAGCTGCTGAGGAAACTGGGGGCTGTATATTGGAGCCAGTGAATAAATATTGTTGCGGCAGGAGGCTGAATGGCTAGGTGTACGAAACTCACTGGAGATGACAGGGGCTCAGGATTGCCTGTGACAGTGTCAGTTGTGAGCATAGACGTAACTAGCTTAGCTAACTGCACATCAGTCTCAGCCTGTTTCAGGCGGCGCTGCATCTCCAGCCATTTAGTTAGTGCCTCTTTGGCTTGGAGTGCCTCCTCCTGGGCTTGCTGCGCTGCTCTCACCTGTGCCTGCAGCTGTCGGTATTCTAAGTCTGCCAGTGAATCCTCTTCCAGTTGTTGGCGAATATTCTCTAGTTGACATTGTTTTATGTTTTCCTCCAGTATTGCAGTCTGAATAGGGGAAAAGGCATCAGCTGGATAACACCTAATGGAATGAAGGGACTGCCTGCCGGATTGCGAACTATGGCTGGATGCACAGATGGAGGATTTCCTCGAGTCGCTTCTCTGCCTTTCTTTGGTGCGGGCAGAAGCTGTTGGAAGTTGTCCTCCTGGGGGATGATCACCAACTTCATAGTCTGCTAGATGGGGAAGACGGTTCATGCTTTGGGGTCTGTCATATGCCTCCTCTGTGCTTATTACTGCGTTATCCATGTTATTTTAATGTTGCTTCAATCCGACTGGAAGGACCAAAAAATGTGTTGCAGTGTTCCTCACTCAACTACAGATAATGTTTCATCTGGCTGAAGCGGTCAACATGGATAGTAGATTCCAGTCAGAGAATCAGAACTGGAATTTCACTTTAGTCAGCTTTATTAAACAGCATCACAAATGGCAGGTAACAGACCAACAGGGTATTACAGCGCCGAATATGGTATGAGTCCATACTATGTGTGCAGTGATGGGAGAGTGCACGGAGGTAGAGGTGGTTTGGACGCACATGTCCAGACATGTATGTGTGTGGTGTCTGTGTGTGTGTGTGGTTTCTGGTGGAGAGAATAGAGGAGAATTAGCACACAGAAATATGTCTCATAGTACACATATGCACTAAAACATATCATAGTTCTCAGTATAACAGCATAAACAAATGCAAAGAACATGCTACAATGTACTATGTGTTAGCCAAGGGATACTATACAACTCCAAAGGTAATTAACAACAGGTTAAAGGATTAACCAGGTTCTCTGAAACATGAGTGAGGTATATCACTATGGGACACACTCCCCCACGGTGTCCCCAGAAGCCCTATAACACTACGCCAGTCTTGACTCGCAAGAAGCATGACGTCTGCTCTTCAGAGGAGGAGCAACCTCCTCCCATAAGAGCCTGACCGTGACGCACGCTCTCCCGTCTTTGTAAGCTCACCTCTTCCTTGCTCCAGGCAAGGAGGAGGGTCTGGTGAGATACCTCACTCATGTTTCAGAGAACCTGGTTAATCCTTTAATCTGTCGTTCTCTTTCAACATTCGTTTCGGTATTTCACTATGGGATGTCGTAGCTCCTGTCTTGCCAGACCAGCGTACTCTCAGACCACGTAATATTACAACATGTTAGATGTTGATCCTACACTCAAAACACTGTGTGACAGCAATGGTATGGTAACATCAAGCCTGTAAAATTTTGTGAAAGTTTGTGGAGATGCCCAGCTGGCAGCTGCACAAACCTCTTTCACAGAGACACAACAAAAGAGTGCCCATGAAGCTGTCATGCCGCGTGTGGAATGAGCACGCAAACCTGGCAGGGGCTGAAGGCCTCTGCACTCATATGCTTTGACGATTGCCTCCATGATCCAGTGCGCTAGACGCTGCTTCGTGATGGGTTTTCCCAAACTGGATGTGGCCCATGACACAAACAGCTGATCAGACTTCATAAACCCAACTGTCCTGGCCCACGTATGCACATAGTGCACCGACAGGGCAGAGTACGTTAAGACTCTCCTGCTCCTCACCGGAAAAGGAAGGATGACAGAAGGCTGACAACTCAATCAGGTGGTAGGAAACTGCAGGATTGAAAATTTTTGGCACAAAGGCAGGGTTAGGTTTGAGTACAACCTTAGAATCCCCTGCCAAAAACTGCATACATGCCGAGTTAACCAACAATGCATGGATGTCACTCACGCGCTTAGCTGATGCTAGCACTAACAGTAGCACAGTTTTCAAGGAGAGTGTCTTGAGATCCACCTGATGAAGGGGCTCAAAAGGCAGGTGTGATAAACTATCCAGCACAATAGTGAGGTCCAACGGGGTCATTAGACTCCTCGTGACCAGTCGTAAACGCCATGTTCCCCTTATAAACTGGCAAATAAGCGGGTGGTGTCCCACGGTCTTGTTTCCAAAGCCAATGTGGCATGCTGAAATAGCAGCCAAATACACCTTGACTGTGGAGAAGGCAAGACCTTTATCCAACAGCCCCTGCAGGAATGTCAGAATAACGGGAATGGGGCTCTGAAAGGCCACCACTCCTGCCTTTACACACCAATTTTCAAATGCACGCCATTTGCAGTCATACGCAAAACGCGTAAAGGACACCCTGGCACTCTGAACAGTGGCGATGACATTAGGAGGAAGCCCGCTAGTTGCCAGGTTCATCTCTCACCGGCCAGGCCCATAGGGCCATTTGCTCCAGGTAAGGATGAAAAATTTCGCCCTGTGCCTGTGACAGGAGATCCCTCTGCAGAGCCAGGACCCATGACTGATCATACAACATCATCATCATAGCAGTCTGTTGGGGGCGACAATGACTGTTTCATTTAGGTCTGATCAGATTCTTCTACGCAGCTCTGTCCTTCACCCTCCGCTGCCAGGAACTCCTGACCTTGTTAAACCAGGTGATGTCCGAGCCGGTATGAGTTGCTTTCTGACTGACCATTTCATGAAACTGCTTGCAAAGTATTTGAGTACCGCTAGCTTTTGCTGGACTAGCGGCACATTCTTGGCAGATAGAGGTATTATCAGTGGCAAGGACAGGCCAAGACAAACTGACTCCAGTATCTGTTGCAGTGACTGACCAGATGATAGGTTTGTTTATCTCTGCTCTTTGTGTAGTGCATGTCACGATGCACCGACTGACAAAGGTTCACCACAGACCTTGCGACAGATGTAGATGCCCAAAAAATACTTGGGTCAGAAAGAATCTAGTGAAAAAAGTTACTCAAGTAGAAGTAGTTGCCAGTTTGGGAAGCCTTTCTCTTAAATTTTCAGCTATTTTTCTCATATAATCAGGACCCTTTTTTCTTGTGAATATACATTTCCTCAATTTGAAAAAATAAAAACATTCAAATCAATTTAGGATTTACCGTGTAAATTTGCAACTTCTTAGTCATAACTTTATTGTATGATACATACTTTATTCTCATAAATTTGTAAGGTTTTTCTCAGACATTTTTCTTTTAAATGTGTTACTTTTTCCCCTCATAAATGTGACTGTTGATAACATTGTTACTTTTTTCATAGAAACTTGCAGATTTTAACCATAAATTTGCAAAGCCCAAACAGAAGAACAACAATATCAAAATTATATTAAAGATTTCTAGTGAGAATGCAGTATCGGCACATTTACAGCATCTGGAATATCTCCACTAGCCAGGTTTTCCATGGCCAGCGGGGGGCTATCAGGATCAGAGTTAAGTTCCTCTTTCACACTTGGGCGAGAGTAGGAGTAATCAGCTCTAATGGCTGATCACTAAAGGCGTACAGGGGAACACGTGGCCACTCGTGTGCCAACGCGTCCAACCCCAGCGAAGCCTGTTGATCCGTCAGGGAATAAAACAGCGGGCACTGAGCATTCTCTGCCCCTGGAAAGAGATCAACCTCGGCTTGGCCGTATCTCTAATAATAATAATGCATCAGATTTATATAGCGATTTATCATAGACACTCAAAGACACTTTACAAGTAGATACATTATTCATTCACTCCATACAGACAATGGTAGTGGCAAGCTACTTCTACAGCCACAGCTGCCCTGGGGCAAGCTGACGGAAACGTGGCAGCCAATCTACGCCAACGGCCTCTCCGGCCACCACCGAATATTTATACACATTCATACACATTCATACCCATTGTTATGGACACTGGAGGCAAGGTGGGTGAAGTGTCTTGCCCAGGGACACAACAGCAGGATATCTGGGGAGAGCAGGATTCGAACCGCCAACCATCCGGTTATTAGACGACCTGCTCTACCTCCTGAGCCACTGCCGCCCCATCTCTCCCATATTTGGGCCACTATCTCGCTGTGGAGTTTCCAATCCTTGTAGCGGGGGTTACCCCTTGATAACAGATTGGCTCCCCGATTCAAAACGCCTGGTACGTGGGTAGCTCTCAGGGATAATAACTGAGTGCTGCTCCACATAATCAGTCTGTGTGCCAACATGTGCAGATGAGGAGCGCGTAGCCCTCCCTGCCTGTTGATGTATGACACCACAGTTGTATTGTCTGTTCTGACTAAAACATGGTGACCCTTTAAATGGGGTAGAAACTGTTTTAAGCCAGAAAAACGGCCATGAGTTCCAGACAGTTTATGTGAACTGACTACATTTGTGGGCTCCATGTGCCGTTCACTGTTCTGCCATCGTGTGTGGCTCCCCAGCCCAGACGAGAGGCATCTATCATGATCACTTTTCTCACCGACAGCATACCCATGGTGATACCGATTAGCAAGAAAGCCGGGCGCTTCCATGGGATCAGCGCACGAGTGCAAGCTGAGGTGACCAGAACCCTGCGGTGACTGTGACGCATCGGGTCCAGCCCGAGTGACGCAACCCACCTCTGAAAAGGCTTCATGAGAAGATTGCCCAGTCTTAATACTACCGGTGCTGATGCCATAAGGCCTAGCAGCCAGAGACATAATTTGAATTTTAGTAGAGTTCTTCTGCGAAAAGGTGCCAGACAAGCCCAAAAGGCTTCCACCCTTTCCATTGTTAGACATGCCCTTAGAGCAACTGAGTGTAGGCATGGGCCTATAAACGTGATGTTTTGCGTTGGGGTCAAAACACTCTTTTCTTTGTTTATAGTAAAACCCAGTCGTGTCAAGTGTGTGATCAGCAGCTCGGTGTGCAGCCGAGTCTGCTCTAGCAATTGTGCTGCCAGCAGTCAATCGTCTATGTAGGCTGCTAAGCGCAATCCTCTTTCTCTCAGAGGTGCAATCACAGCCTTGGTGCATTTTATAAACACCTGTGGGCTCAGAGAGAGACCGAACGGGAGTACCGCATATTGATACACCTTTCCTTGAAAGGTGAATCTGAGATATTTTCTGTGAGGAGGGTAAATGGGGATGTGGAAATATGCATTTTTTTAAATGTAAACACAGTTGTAAACACAGTTGGAGTGCTTCCCCTTCTCTCCTCACAACGTTTTTGCATAGTGGCAACCGCTGGGCTGAATAAGCCTTTTGAATCCACGGGAACGTCGAGGAGCTGGGTCTTCTCTTTTGGAGAAAGGCTGGATAGGTTCAGCCATCTGGCTGTCTCCTGAGCGACCATCAGTGTCATGGCGAGCAGCAGGGACTAGGGATGGGCATAATTTACCGATTAACCGATAATTGATCATTAAGAATTTCACCGAGGAAGTTCATTTTCGTCGACAAACCGTTTTTTTTTTTTTAAACAATCCGAGGCCTAGTGTACGGCCGTCCTCAAACAATGCAATGGCAAAATTTGGGCACCAGGGGGCAACATTACACCATCGCCGTACCCTGGCGTGCCTCAGTTGATACACGCGGGCTTCCGTAGGGCAATCGCCAAATCATTAAGCGGTTACGGCGAAGTGTTGCGTGGGACCATTTCAATTTAAAAAATGACCAGGTGTACTGCAATCACTGCAATGCAGCATACAAATATACCTCATCGACAGGGTCCATGGAACACCCTTATTACGCAAAGAAACCGCCAACAGTGGTTGCGCGCTGAGTAATGGCGGTCGTGAAGATTCTTTTTTTTTTTCAGAAACTTTATTGAGAAGGTCATGAAGATTCGGTGTACACACGTCGAGGGAAGCTGCAGGAGGCGGCGTAGTAGCTCGACGGGAAGATTATTTCGCACAAAATGGCACAAGAGAACAGCAAAAAGTTCTGCGCGGCTAGACTAAGTAACACGAGCGATAGAGCAATGAATGCGGTCTTCGTTTGTTGGGTGGCCGCTCGGCAGGGAGACAAGGTGGGTAAAACGTCTCGGCCAATCAGCTTGCGAGATTCCCGAGCCGAGCCAACACGAGAACAGAGAGAGGGCTCTCCGTGCACCTGATGTTATAATATAGTCTACCTGCCTTGTTACGTACCTAAAAATGTTAATGATTAACCGATTATTAATCATTAATTCTCCCGACGATCGGTGAAGAAAATTTCACCGAATGCCCATCCCTAGCAGGGACGATGCATTTAACGCTCTCACGGACATGGCCACCGCTTTGCAGCTTTCCTCTCTCACGGAGGACTGGAAGCTGACAGCCTTGGAGGGCAGGGCGGGGCTTGCAGAGGTCATGCTGGACTTCTGGGCTGGATGGAGGTGGGAGGCCACGAGAGGTTCTACTGGAGGGAGGCGGGAAAAGCCCTTCTCTTCCATGTCGACCCAGTCTAGCAATGACCCTCCTTGGATGGGGTTTTTGGTAAACAAAGGATTGCTCCATGAGCGGGTCGCCTTTTCCAGGCATTCAGGGAAAACCGGCAGAATTGTCTGGTGGAAGTTTTGGCCCCCGGGAGCTGCTTTCCCTCGTAGCGGGATGTAGTCATCTCGGTGAGGGCTTCAGGCCACGAGATGCCCAGCTTTGCAGCTGCTCTCTTACCGACTTCATGCAGGTCTGAACTAGCAGGGGTTGGTGACCCACTGCTAACCCCACTCACCTCCGTTGGCTCTGCAGCCAGCAGGATGTCAAACGGACCGACGTCCTGCTTTTTCCTCATCAGAATCAAGGCTTATGGATTGGTCGTCCGAGTCTGAAAAAGTCCCTGTGAGTCCACAATTGTCCGCCTGTAGGTCAGAATCGTGCTCGACCGGTGGAAAAACTGGGGATGTCTCATCAATGTAGTCACCCCAGTTGGTTACGGGGAGAATGGTGTCTCCTCCAATGCTCTCCGTTGGTTCCTGTGATGGCAGGATAGATGCCGTCATCAGAGGGTCCTCAGCTGACAAGCTAGCTTGGTGCGCTAGACGACAATGGCGAGTTTTGGCAGAGAAACGTGCACAGTGTTCGCAGCTATCTGGTGATGTGAAAGCCTCCTGCGCATGTTTCAGCCCGAGGCAGGCGGCACACGTGGCGTAGGTGTCCGCTCCAGCTATCTTGTTGCTGCAGGTGCACGTTTTGGCTGGTAGCTTAGCTTCCATGGTGAAGAAGGCTCTACTCCGGTAAAGAAAATGCTTGCTAAATGAAGCATGCGCTGGTCGCGTAGAGCTACTGTCTGGAGACAGTTATGTCAGCTATGGCTCAGACAGAAAGGCACAGCAATAGTTAGTGCCTGGTGACCGAGTGGTTAGCTCATTCTTACGGACAGTAAAGCTAGCCCGCTAGCTGGTCCTACCGTCTAAGAGTTGCTTCTGGGAGCGAGAAGAGTGAAAAGACTGGGGAGCATGCGTCACAGTCAGGCTCTTATAGGAGGCGGTGGCTCCTCTTCCGAAGAGCAGACATCACGCTTCTTGCCAGTCAAGACTGCTGTAGTGTTATAGGGCTTCTGGGAACACCGTGGGGGAGCGTGTCCCATAGTGAGATGCCGAAACGAATGTTGAAAGAGAACCATAGTTAGCACAGCTAGCTTTGCGATTAGCTTAGCATCATGATTAGCTTAGCATAGCGATTAGAATAAGCTAGCTAACAATTTACACTATGCATTTCAACTCACAGCTTTTTTTTTTGTTACTTATTTGTACCCGTAGGTAGATTTGGTTTGCAGTCTGGTGACAAGCCACCGGCTGCCGGTCGCTGCGTGCGTGACTGCCCTAAACCTACATGTTTTTGGTATGCGGGAGGAAACCGGAGAAATCCCGGAGTAAACCCACGCAACACGGGGAGAACATGCAAACTCCACACAGCTCACTGTTGGTCGGGGGCTGGGATCGAACCCACGATCTCATGATCCCCGCAATCCCCTGGCCGAGGGTAAAACTGTGCTGCCACAGTGCTAAACCACTGCGCCACTGTGCAGCCCTTTGCCAGGATAAACTCACAATACAAATTCTTCTAAGTAATAATACTCACATTTCTGGCATGAACGCACACTCAACCACTAAACACTAGTGCAGTAGCAGTGCATCAGTCAAAAGGGTACTGATACGAACAGAAAATCCAAACATTAGTTCCGCTCCTCCCCACAGTCTTTCTCACACACACACACACACACACACACACACACACACTTAAGTTGTAACAAAAATGTTTAGATGCAAGTGATTTTAGGAGAAAAAAATGTATTTTCCATTTATTTCACACATTTGAGAAATAATGATTTAGAATATTAGTTCCTAGAGTATAAGTGAGTAGTTATCAAAAATACTTGAGTAAATGTAAAAATGTAAAATTACCTTGCTCAAGTAGTGAATAATAATTTACTTAAATTTATGACCTTTTTTACTGCTTTTTTTCTTATAACCTTAAGACTTTATCTTCAGTTTACAGTTTTCCGATACACTTGGGATTTTTTTCTTCATAGATTGTTGATAAATTGTCTTATGACTTTTGATCACTTTTTTCTGTACATTTTGTCAAATGTGCTGATATATATATTTAACTTTCCAGAAGTAAGTTTGTGCATTTTTAAAATGTAAATTTATTACTTTTACTAATGAACTTGCACATTTCTACATTTCCCCCCCTCTCATATGAACTAATCATGGAGATACAACACAGTCCAAACTAATAAATTAAACAATGTCATGACATTAGCAATAAAAGGTTTAATTCTGCTGAACAAACTCAAATTTCAGTTTTACTTTTGAAGGAGTCAGAATATTAATGTAACTAAGAGTTCAGACAAAAGAACAATACTTAGCAAAAGTACAGTTTTCTTCATATTCACGTAAAGAATAAAATGCATCCAACAATAAACCTGCTTTGTAAAGTTAAAGTTTAGAAAATGTTACTGGAGTGCGGTCATGGCTTTAACCAAGGTTTAGGACACAACACATGGAGACAAGAATTGAGGCTAATTAGGGATTTTATTAAACTCATGAACAAATGAAGACTCACTGCTTGGGGGAGCAATCCTGCAGGGAGGAACAGAGAGAAAAAGGGTAAGTATTTGGAGTTGCTGGATGGTACGTAAATATGTTTAATATTGCAGGCAAGAATTCTTACTTGGTTGCTGTGGTGAGAGACAGGTGAGGATCCTCAACCAGTAGGTTGCGGGCGAACAAGGGTCCTGAGGTAAGAGTAAGTTTGGGGGAAAATGTGTGTGTGAATATTGTCCTTACTTGGGTCTCTGTGAGGCAAGGGGTCCAGCAGAGAGTCCATTCAGAGACAAGGGGTCCAGGAGAGAGTGACATTGTCGGACCCAGGGAACATGCACACACAGGCTCAAGTTCAATACAATAATCTTTATTGAGTTACCAGCAGGTGCGTGGGTGCGTGTATGCGGTATGTGAATGTTGTGTGGGTGAACGAGCTGCAGCCGGGGGTGAAACAGAGTGCCGTACAGCCTGGCAACCCTAGAGACAGAACCAAACACAGGTGTTAGATTCAGCTGTGTTATAATGGATGGAGAATTAACAGGGCTTACTTGCAGATGTCCTGGAGTTGGCGTCAGCTTGGGCTTTGGGCCTCCTGCCAGGGAAACAGCATCTGCTGAGCGCACCCGGTGAAGCGCTGTGATGCGCGACGTGGTGAGAGGAACGATTCCGCCGCCGTGAGGGAGAGAACCGCCGCCTAAAGGATCCACCTGTGCACAGGGGAGAGCCTGGGAGAAGAGGTAAGGTTGGAAATGTTGATCTTACGTGCCAACGGAGAGTCCAACGATGATGCGCAGGGCTGAGAGGAATCAGGGCATGCGCAGGACGAAGAGCGTAGCGTAGCAGACGGCTCCATGCCAAAGCTCTAGGCAGAACGGGCTATATAGCCCGGGGCTGATTACTCCCAGGTGTGCGCGCAGCTGAGGCAGATGACGGCCCAGAGTGAGTTGTAACAGAGAGTCCTTCGCTGAGAGAAGTGTGAGTATCCGGGGATCCTTGAGCTGTGGAGGTTGGTGTATATTTGAGATTGTTTGAATTTCATACAGAGTAAGCCCAAGAGAGGTTTTCAGTACTGGGAGGTTGGCAACCAGGAGAGAGCAGGTTGCTGGGTGAGCATGAGGAGCAAGGAGGTAATGGTGGCAATCTCGCAAGCGAGTAAATAGCATTCACTTACACTACCGTTCAAAAGTTTGGGGTCACCCAGACAATTATTTTGTGTTTTCCATGAAAAGTCACACTTATTTACCACCATGAGTTGTAAAATGAATAGAAAATATAGTCAAGACATTGACAAAGTTAGAAATAATGATTTGTATTTGAAATAATAATTTTTTCCTTCAAACTTTGCTTTCGTCAAAGAATCCTCCATTTGCAGCAATTACAGCATTGCAGACCTAACATGATTGTACAAGGGTTTTCTAATCATCCATTAGCCTTCTGACATAATGAGCAAACACACTGTACCATTAGAACACTGGAGTGATAGTTGCTGGAAATGGGCCTCTATACACCTATGTAGATATTGCACCAAAAACCAGACATTTGCAGCTATAATAGTCATTTACCACATTAGTAATGTATAGAGTGTATTTCTGATTAGTTTAAAGTTATCTTTATTGAAAAAAAGTGCTTTTCTTTCAAAAATAAGGAAATTTCTAAGTGACCCCAAACTTTTGAACGGTAGTGTATATAGCGCTTTTTCTCATCTCAGGATGACCAAAGCACTTTACAAATCCTGCCATACACCCATACATTCACACACTGATGGCAGCAGAGCTGCCATGCACTGGCACTGGCCTGACCCACCAGAAGCAACTGGGGATTCAGTGTCTTGCTCAAGGACACTTTGACTTGCAGACTGGAGGCAGAGCGGGAATCGAACCACTGATCCTCCGATTAGTAGTTGGCTACACTACACCTGCGCCACATCCACAGGGATAGGGTGAGATGGTGAGAGTAGGTAGACCTGGGGGGGACAATGAGGAGATAGCTGGTGAGCAGAAGTCAAAGCACTAAGGTAAAATAGCATGCAGTCTTGGCTGTCACGAGGAGAGAGTGTACCACCATGAAAGTCCCACACTGATCAACTTCCAAGCTGAAGCTTACATGGCTCAGGGACTGTGATCACACAGCTGCCACCAGTTAGCCTCCTAGCTCCTGATGAGAGAGGGTTATCCAACAACAAAGAGTAACACCATACAAGATGGTGCTACGCTCAGCTAGATCCAAAAGTACAGTGGTGTGAACAGTGTTTGCCCCATCCTGATTTCTCATTTTTTGTACGTTTGTCACACTTAAATGTTTCAGATCATCAAACAAATTTAAATTAACACAAGTAAACACAAAATGCAGTTTTTAAATGAAGGTGTTTATTATTAAGGGTAAAAAAAAATAAATCCAAAACTACATGGCCCTGTGTTAAAACATAAATTAACTGTGGTTTATCACATCTTTGGAAAGCTGAGTTCAATTTCTCTAGCCACACCCAGGCCTGATTACTGCCACACCTGTTCTCAATCAAGAAATCACTTAAATAGAACCTGCCTGACAAAGTGAAGTAAACCAAAAGATCCTCAAAAGCTACACATCATGCTGCGATCCAAAGGAATTCTGGAACAAATGAGAAACAAAGTAATTGAGATCTATCAGTCTGGAAAAGGTTATAAAGCCATTTTTAAAGCTTTGGGACTCTAGCAAACCACAGTCAGAGCCATCATCGACAAATGGCAAAAACATGGAACAGTGGTGAAGCTTCCCAGGAGTGGCCGGCTGACCAAAATTACCCCAAGAGCACAGCAACGACTTATCCAAGAGGTCACAAAAGACCCCACAACAACATCCAAAGAACTGCAGGCCTCACTTACCTCAGTTAAGGTCAGTGTTCATGAGTCCACCATAAGAAAGAGACTGGGAAAAAATGGCCTGCATGACAGAGTTCTAAGATGAAAACCACTGCTGAGCAAAAAGAACATAAAGGCTCATCTCAGTTTTGCCAGAAAGCATCCTGATGATCCCCAAGACTTTTGGGAAAATACTCTGTGGACTGATGAGACAAAAGTTGAACTTTATGGAAGGTGTGTGTCCCATTACATCTGGCATAAAAGTAACACAGAATTTCAGAAAAGGAACATCATACCAACAGTAAAATATGGTGGTGGTAGTGTGATGGCCTAGGGCTGTTTTGCTGCTTCAGGACCTGGAAGACTTGCTGTGGTAAATGGAACCATGAATTCTGCTGTCTACCAAAAAATCCTGAAGGACAATATCCAGCCATCTGTTCGCGACCTCAAGCTGAAGTGCACTTCAGTTCTGCAGCAGGACAATGATCCAAAACACACCAGCAAGTCCACCTCTGAATGGCTTAAGAAAAACAAAATGAAGACTTTGGAGTGGCCTAGTCAAAGTCCTGCCCTGAGTCCAATTGAGATGCTGTGGCAAGACTTTAAAAAGGCAGTTCATACTCGAAAACCCTCCAATGTGGCTGAATTACAACAATTCTGCAAAGATGAGTGGGCCAAAATTCCTCCACAGCGCTGTAAAAGACTCATTGCCAGCTATTGCAAACACTTGATTGCAATTGTTGCTGCTAAGGGTGGCCCAACCAGTTATTAGGTTTAGGGGGCAATCACTTTTTCACACAGGACCATGTAGGTTTGGATTTTTTTTCCCTTAATAATAAACACCTTCATTTAAAAACTGCATTTTGTGTTTACTTGTGTTATCTTTGTCTAATATTTAAATTTGTTTGATGATGTGAAACATTTAAGTGTGACAAACATACAAAAAATGAGAAATCAGGAAGGGGGCAAACACTTTTTCACACCACTGTACATGTATTGAGTAAATTTATTTTAAAACACCATTTTGCATTTTTCCCCATCTTTATTTAGCTACAATACTACATGGATGTTCACACTTGAATTCATCACCAAGATAACATATAATAGTAAATGACAATGGCCATTTTTCTGATTAGGGTGTACCTTTATACAAAGTTTATCATCTAATATCAAGGCAAATTTATTGCATCTTTTTTCTGTTTTTGAAATGTATCGTGTATTTTGTGTGTATTTTGTATGTATTGTGTTAAAGCATGCACTTTACATGTATTAACGACTAATATTTTTTTTAAAAAAATGTGTGTCTGCCAGGGGTGGATGGCGACTATTTCAGACTTCTGTTACCAGGCACCTACACCGTGACAGCCTCTGCACCGGGTTATGCCCCTTCCACCACCACTGTCACAGTGGGACCAGCTGAGGCCATACAGGTGTGTAATTGGTGCTTGAGACCAAAATCTTTCCAAAATTCTAAAATATGAGAAAAGATTTGTGGGTTTTGTTGTGTTCATTCTGCTGTGAGTTGCAAATAATTTTAATTTCCCAGTTTGGGAAATCTATCTATCTATCTATCTATCTATCTATCTATCTATCTATCTATCTATCTATCTATCTATCTATCTATCTATCCACTCACATAATTTTTTCTTCCACTCTCTTCCCTGACAGCTTCATTTTTACTTGAAAACAGCACCAAAACAAAACCTGAAAGTGAAACACCACAATGGCAGGAAGAACCTCTCATTGCCCAAGACCCCCTTAAAGCTCGGGCCCAGATGAGACATGGACAATAATCACACATACACTTAAGCGCTCTGATCACTCACACACAAAGACATACACATGCAAAAATACGGAACTTATAATTGCCATAATATACCTTTTTAGTCCTAGGATTGTGTATTTGAGACTTTGTGTGTATGTATTAAGCCATTGTTCAAAGCCTGGTGTTTATGTAACAATGTTGATTTATATGAACATGACTATTCTGTATTTGTAAAGGACTTTTTTGTTTGTTTTGATGACTGTTATTTGATGACAATGAAAATAAAGAAATGTTTTTACTGTCTCTCTCTACTGGTTACTGATGGGAATGCATTTTAAAGGAAATTCCCATAGTAAAAACAAATGAAAAAACACTAAAAAAAATTGTGTAAAGTGTACAATGGAGAATGGGCGTGTGACGTCACCCAACAGAAAAACCGCAAGGAACTGTGGGAAAAGTGTTGTGCCTGTCTGTGCTTAGCAGTGAGCAATGAATGTGGTTAGGCTACGTGTCCACCAAATACATTTTTTTCTGCTGTGGGCGACTATTTTCTGATCATTTTCTATGTAGTCCAGCGTTTAATGTGCTCAGTGCCCTTGACGCAAAAACGCCCCCAGCAGTCAGGGTGCTGAAAGCTGAGAAAAATTCAACTTTTGGAGTGCTGCAGCGCTCATCAGCTCTCTCACCAGCCGATCAGAATCAGCCTAAAGTACACCATGATCAATATTTAACAGCCAAAGCTTGGAGGGACGTGCATTTTCTTACCAGTTTGATGTGATTTATTCCAGTGAGTGGAGCGTTTCAGAGCAAAATCTGTGAAATCCCCGGCACGCTTTAAGTGACAGGGCAAGCTGTTGCCAGGACACTGGGCAGAGTGCTTTTTTAAATCAGCGCATGAGTTCAGGAAAACAGGTTGAGAGCATTTTTACTTTCCCCGTGGACATGCAGTCTTCATTAAAATGAGACTGAATATGTTCAAACACAGGAAATGTAAATATACATATAAAATCATACAAAATCCAAGACGACAAAGAAAGTGAAAACACTTATTTCCAATGTGGTCCTTTCAATCACATTATTATCCCTCTGAATACCACGCAGTGTTAGAATGGGGCAGTTTTGCTGCGTTATCAAATACAACAATTGCTTTCACAATTGGCGTGGAAAAAGATTGATAACGGTGTATGTTTTTTTTAAACTTCCCAACTTGGAAGAAAAGTGGAACGAATCAGGTCTCCGAGCTAAAAAAAAAAAAAAAAAGGCGTGGGATGGAATGGATTGCAGTGGTCAGAAGGAAAGACATCGGCTCGAACAATAATCCTGCACACATGGTCATGTGTTCACGGCATTTTCACCAAGGTAAGTTGTGATTTCAAAAATATTTAGAAGAGCAGCATGACGTCCCCTCTCCAGAGCAGCTGACTTGCGCACCATGCTTTTGGCTGCACCTCAGCCACGGCTCTGTGTCATTTCTCAATAATGTGTAAAAATGCACAGGGCAAAATCAAATAATTTCCTCACATCATCTCTGCTATTCCAAATTTCTCTTGCTAATCTGGAGCGGTTGTTTTTTTTAATCAAGTCTTTTCGTGCTGCTGATTTTTTTTGATTTTTTTCTTGAAGTTGTGGTTACCTGTTGCCTTCTTTATGCATGAATTTAATATCAGCTGGGGCCTGAAATCCATAATGTTTTATTGTGGAGAGCATGAAAAGATGAGGCTGAGTTTATTTCTCAATTCAGATTTATTCACATTCACGTATCTCCAACATCCTCTCAAACAGAAAAGAGACCCATCCTCCCACATCTGTCCTTTTTATACCCGGGACATCAAAGTACAGAGTCACATTGTCTTTAAATCCCAAGACACAATACATCGCCCCCCAGGTCTTCTCCCCTCCACCTAAAACCCTGGTGGTCAGGAAGTCTCTCAAGGCTATCTCTAAAGATCACATTTTGCACCCTCCTGTTATCCCCAGGAGACCCAGACTTATTGTTCATTCTAAGACATGAGGCAACAGTAATATACATATGCAGCCTAAGCAACTCAAATATGTGTGCCACATTATATCATTAAAATTAAGCAGATTCTCCTCTTTCAGGTGACTATAAAAATGTCACTGTCCTGATTTAGTATGTTTTTATAGCAGCTAATTATTCTGGTAATTTTTTTTTTTTGGTGCACCAGCGAGATCAGCTGATTGGATCCACCTCCTCCAGTATTCTGACATTTTGGCATATTTATCAGAACAACACTGGACAGCTGATGTTACAGACTGCAGTAAAAGGTCAAAATCTTTATCCTGTAGCTTGAAAGTGTTCAGACACATCCCCAACAGTTCCCATTATACGAACAAGTACGTGTGTAACAGTCTCTCATAGTTGACTCCTTATTTATGCCTTCATTTAGTTGTTTGTCCTTTCTCTTTGCAACTACACCATCTAGTGGTCAACTTTGGTGCACACAGAACTAATTATTTTAGCCTTAGGTTCCCCCCGACCTTAATTACCTGTGCATTCCGCCCAAGCAGCGCATCACACTTGCCACTTGCTGCCAAGCTCTGCAGATTTGGTAACAAAGCATGTAGAAAGGCCAATTAAAACAAAGAACATAACACGAAAGAAGAAAGAGGAGGACAAACGGAGGTTAAACAAGATCATTTAGCCCCTTGTGGATGTCAGCTCACGAGGTTTGTCTAACCTTTTGTATGTTTTTTTTTCATATTTTATGTCTTTAATTTATTTTATTGATGCAAACTGCAAGATGTAGTTTTACATTTACTTTGATGTATTTCTTTTTGTGACCAGTTCTCACGGGTTGTCAAGAAGAAGGATAAACCCTGTTTTACTCTAAACCCCGTGCGTAAGCCAACCCTTGAGGGTGCTTCAGCGGGTGTTTAGCTCTCTGTGTGTGTATGCATTGCAGGCAGCAGCAGAGCTCTGTACAGGTTTTTCCTGTGAACCAATGCTGCAAAAAGGCCATTATATGGTAGCTGTAAGTTAGAAATCCATTCAGTAAGTTACACATGAGTTCAAAGAGTGTGATTCATATGTTAGAAATAATTTTTGGGTATGCTAGACATTAACCTCGACATATTTTGACTTTGCAGAAAGAATGACTTCTGCTTACCTTTGTGTTAAACAACGGTTTTCTGGTCGTTCACTCAGAATATTTGAGGCAGCTGGATCCATCCATTGGTTAACTGAACATGAGCCTCTATTGATTTATAGTTTTTAAGTTGCTCATGGGTTTATGCACTCACTTGACAAACCAGGTAGGCAAACACATCTGACAGCGTGACTCCAGGTAGTTGGTTGAGATCCCTGGTCCATTTCTTGTGCTCATATCGATCTATTTATTTCTTAATTTAGGTAGCGCTCCTTTTCTTCCTCATTCAGCTTCAATGAATAAGAAATTTGAATTTTCTGTTTGCTCCATTCCATTGCACGTACGTCTGTTCACGTTAGCAATTGCCGAGACTACAGGTAAACAAAGAAGCCGGACCATGACGATGGCGACAACAGCCCAGAATACAGCACAGCATGGCGTCAATGCCCATTCTCTATAGGCCTGTCACAGTATCAGATGCTCACACCTGATTATCCTGGACTGAAATGTCATTATGAGATTATTGTGACCACTGTAGAAAATGTGAAAACTGCTTCTTCGTCTTCTTTCGGCTGCTCCCTTTAGGGGTCGCCACAGCGAATCATCTGCCTCCATCTCATCCTATCCCTTGCATCCTCCTCTGGAACACCAACCCTCTCCATGTCCTCCTTCACTACATCCATGAATCTTCTCTGTGGTCTTCCACTTTTCCTCCTGTCTGGCAGCTCCATCTTCAACATCCTTTGCCCAATATCCCCATTATCCTTCCTCTGCACATGTCCAAACCATCTCAGCCTTGCCTCTCTTACTTTGGCTACGGTCACCCAGCAGGTCTTGATGCTCAATTCTGATTTTTTGCCGAGATTTGTTTTTTTTTGTGTGTGGGCGTTCACATTATTATTTAAATGCGGCCTCCATCAGACTCCAGTGTGAATGATCTACAGCTATGAAGTGACCCACATGCACAGAAGAAAACGTAACATCAGACACACCGTTGTGTTTGGGGGACAGAACTTCTTCACCCTGATGCAGCGGAGCAAAATAAAATGTTAAAATCATAATAAGACCAGCTCCCTTCCTCTACACACCAGATGACCGCTGTGATCAGCTCTGCTTTAACAGAAATGATCGATTAAACAGCTCTCTTTAAAATGAGACCCCATGTCTCAATGAGATTACCTATATAAATAAGGTTAATAATAAATAATCCTCACGATTCCAGGCCATTATCTCGCCCACTGATGTCAGTGGCTCTTGATAAACTGCACGGCTCGTACCGGCGGCGTAACACCGGTCCTGCACAGAAAGCAGGAGCCGAGACTCCCCTCTCCTGTGTGTCCTCCTATCTGTGCCATTCTGCTCCACAGTCATGTCCGTGTTAACTTTACATTTTAGATATTGCAGCAGCCAGGACTCACGGTGTGCCGTTTACAGGGAAAGAGGAATGTGAAACATCCAGTAAATGTGCCATTAGTGCACTTGCTTTTCTGGCGGTTTCAGCCCCGAACCTCCCCCCCAAAATTTTGAAGTTACTGTGCAGTCGGTGCTGACAAAATTACAATACGATGATAAATGGAAGAAGATTGATTAAAAAGAGAGCACAAATCAGCTGTGTCTGCCGTGCTTGCTGCATCCTCCACCGCAGAATTGTAGCGTCTGTCTCACCTCAGTGAGGAAAAAGTCAGATGAAATGCAATGTGAGCGTTCAGACTGAGGTCGCTTTGGAAAATATCAGATACGTATCTGAATTAGTACCACATATGAAAGTGGCCTGGGTCTGGTGTGAAAAAAATCGGATATGTGCTGTTCAGACACATATCCGTTTGGGGGAAAATATGCTGTTGTGGGAAGCCACTCAGTAGTTTTCCCTCAGACTGAAGGGCATGACAGATCAAAGGTGCAAGGGGAATTGTCATGGGGGGGTTGATATGTCAATACAGCACCTCAGGTAGCGGAGGAGTGTTAATATAAAAGAGAGTGCCTGCAACCTGTGTTTTTAATGTTTTGGATTCAGGTGGATGTGAGAGGAAGATAATAAAGTTTCATCTGCTCCGAACGCTCGGCCTGATTAGTCATCTCCCCATACTGGTGACCCTTGACGCACAATGGAACGCAAGGCAAACACCCCAGAGACGACCCGGACAGGAAGTGCCAGCAACGCGTGCGCCGTTTCGGTCAAACTCCCAGACTTTTGGCTACACGACCTGAAGTCTTGGTTCCTTCACACCGAGGCCCAGTTCGCGCTCCAGGGAATAACGGCAGATGACACGAGATACTACTACGTGGCTGCAGCACTGGGCACATGCACAACCCAGCAGGTGGCGAGCCTGCTCCAACAGCCCCCAGCCCGCGACAAATATGGTGCTCTCAAAACCGCGCTGACCCGACGCTACACGATCTCGGACTGTGAGAGAGCAGAGAGGCTCCTGATGCACTCCGACTTGGGAGACAGGTCGGCGGTCGAATTGATGGAGAAGACGTTGGCATTGATGGGCACAGATGACGGGCATTTCCTCTTTGCCCACCTTTTCACCTTTTCCTCCGGAACCTCCCGACAGCGGCCAGGGCGGTTCTTGCCAAGTCACCGCTGCTGGCCGCGCGCAACTACCGGGCTGTAGCCCAAGAGGCAGATCAGATCATCCTCACCACCAAAGCCCTCACAGTGAACGCAGCAGCGTCGGAACCCAGCAAGATGGCCAGTGGAAGTGAGGAGCCGGCGACGGTGGCTGCAGCGGAGGCAAAAAAGCACCAGAGAGACACACTCTGTTTCTACCACCGCCGTTTTGGAGAGGATGCACGCCAATGCGTGCCACCGTGCCAATTCAAGCTCTCGGGAAATGCCAGGGCCGGCAGTCGGTAGCAGCTGCGACCGCCGGTGAAGCAAGCAAGCTGCTCTATGTGACAGACTCCCGCTCGGGGAGACGGTTCCTCGTGGACTCCGGCTCCCAAAAGAGCCTCATCCTACCGTCCTACGCCGACCAGCTGGCAGGAACTAGCGGCCCTGAACTGATGGCCGCAAATGGCTCAGACATTAAGACTTTTGGTGAGAGGACACTGACTGTATCCTTGCACAGCCATACATACCAATGGACATTCGTCATAGCGGCATGCAGCTTCCCCATTTTAGGCGCTGATCTTTTGTGTGCAAACGGACTACTAGTCGATGCTGCTAACAGACGCCTGATTAACACAATGTCTTTTGATTCTCTCCCCTGTACAGCTAGAGGAGCCGGGCCCACAACACTAGCCAACGTCACAGCTCCGGGGGTAAGTTCCACACACTACTCACCCAGTTCCCAGCACTCACGGTCCCGACATTTTCGGCGACTGTCACTAAACACGGGGTGGAGCACTTCATTACCACCACGAGGCCGCCCGTTTTCACACGACCTCGGCGCCTGGACGCAGCTAAACTGGCCATAGCGGGTGAGGAGTTTGCCAACTTGGAAAAGTTGGGCATCATCAGAAGCTCAAACAGCCCATGGGCATCCCCACTACATATGGGTCCTAAGGCCGAGGGATTGTGGCAACCTTGCGGTGATTTCGCAGATTAAATAACGCCACAGCGCACAACCGCTACCCCATCCCGCATATTCAGGATTTTTCCGTTCACCTCACCGAGGCACGCATTTTTTCCAAGATGGACCTGGTCCGCGGTTACCACCAGGTCCCGGTGCACACTGAGGACATACCTAAAAGGGCAGTAATATACCCGTTTGGTCTGTTTGAGTTTTTACGCATGCTTTTTGGGTTAAAGGGCGAGGCGCAGACATTCCAATGCATGATGGATGAGGTGTTGCACGATCTGCCATTTGTGTTTGTCTACCTGGACGACATCCTGGTGGCCAGCACGTCCGAGGACGAACATGTAGCCCACCTCAGGACAGTTTGCCAGAGGTTGGAGGAGCATGGGTTAATAATCAACCCGGCGAAGTGCCAGTTCGGGGTGACGGGAATCGATTTTTTTGGGCCACCGCATCTCACCGGAGGGCACGATACCTTTGCTGGACAAGGTGCGTGCAGTGGTGGATTTTCCCCAGCCTCAGACGGTCAGGGTGATGCAGGAGTTTTTGGGGATGGTTAACTTTTACAACCATTTCCTCCCCCGAGCAGCCCAGCTCATGCAGCCGTTGTACGCCACTCTTAAGAAACAGAAACCGGCCGACAGAGTCGACTGTACTCCTGAGCAAGAGCAGGCGTTTTCCGAGGTTAAAACAGCCCTGGCGAATGCCGCACTGCTGGCGCACCCGGACCCGGCGGCTCGGATAGCGCTCACTACCGACGCCTCGGGTGTGGCTATAGGGGCCGTCATGGAGCAGCACGTTGCTGCTTCTTGGCAGCCGCTCGCCTTTTTTAGCAGGTCTTTGCGCAACAGTGAGCGTAAATACAGCACGTTCAACAGAGAGTTACTGGCTCTCCACCTGGCCATACGCCACTTCCAGTTCTGGCTGGAAGGGCGCATCTTCACTGCATTCGTGGACCACAAGCCGCTAACGTACGCGATGGCCGAGGTTTCAGAACCATGGTTGGGCCGGCAGCAGAGACAGCTGGCCGCGATCTTGGAGTTTACGCCCGACATTCAGCATGTAGCCGGTAAACTCAACATGGTGGCGGACTGCCTCTCGTGTGCATTAGTGGCCCCAGTCTACATGGAGATAGATTACACGGCCATGGTCGCTGAGCAGATCGGCAATGCGGACGTGTGCGCGCTCCAGTCTGGACCAACAGGGTTAAGGCTGGAGAGCAGAGTACTGCAGGACGAGGCCCCCCCAATCTGTGACGTCTCCACGGGCCGCCCCCGCTCCTGTTTTTGAGTCGGTTCACTCCCTGGCGCACCCAGGAGGGCGTGCGTCAGTCAAAATGGTGGGAGCAAAGTTCGGCTGGCCGAGCCCGCGCAAACAGGTGAAACAGTGGGCGGCAGCCTGCGTAGCGTGCCAACGAGCCAAAGTGCACAGGCACACAAAGGCCCCCTTGGAGCCGTTCCATATCCGGTTCGACCACGTTCACGTGGACCTCGTGGGCCCCCTCCCACCATCGCAGGGCTTCACGTACCTCCTGACAGTGGTGGACCGCACCACGCCCTGGCCCAAAGCTGTCCCACTAGCTTCCACCGCGTCTGCAGAAAATGCACGCGCTTTTTTGACAACATGGGTGGCACGTTTCAGTGCCCCTTCAGACATCATGTCCGATCGGGGCCCACAGTTTGTTTCCGACCTCTGGTCCACCATGGCCCGGATCCTGGGCATCACAATTCATCGCACGACCGCATACAACCCCCACGTCAATGGGTTATGCAAGCGTTTCCATAGGTCGCTTAAAGCAAGGCTCAAGGCTTCGCTTACGGATGCAAATTGGGTAGACCAGTTGCCGTGGCTTCTATTAGGGTTGCGTTCAGCACCGAAGGAGGATTTGGTGGCCTCCCCAGCAGAGCTGGTTTTTTCCCAGCCGCTGCGGTTCCCCGTGGAATTTTTGCCGGATAACCCTGTGCCAAACACCAATCTGTCCCTGTGTTCACAGCATAGCACAGGGGCAGGGATGCTATCCGGCCCGGCCCACCACTGTTTCCACACGCTTTTGTGCCAAAGACCTTGAAGGCCGCGTCATTTGTATTTGTCAGGCACGATGCCCACTGGCCCCCATTGCGCCCGCCCTACGATGGCCTGTTCAGAGTGCTGGAACCCGGGGACAAACATTTTGTGTTAGACTTGGGGGGTCGCCGGGAGACAATCTGTATAGACAAGCTTAAGCCCGCCTTTGTTTTAGCAGATGAACAGGTGGTGTTGGCCTGAGCTCCTCGGCGCAGAAGACCCCCACTGAGAACTCCCCAGGTAAATGACTCGTCAGATCAGTCACACAAGCATGCTGAAGGTGTCCCCTCCCCATTGTCCCCCCACAGACGGACGCACCCCCAGGAACCCCCCACCGGCACAGCAGCACCTCGGAGCTGAAGACCCCCCCCCCCCCGTTACAGCAGCTATGGACGGAGGCTGAAGCCCAAAGGACATGAGGGTTAAGACTCAGTCTGAGAGTCTGGGGGGTGGGGGGGGGCGGTGTGGGAAGCCACTCAGTAGTTTTCCCTCAGACTGAAGGGCATGACAGATCAAAGGTGCTGGGGGACAAGGGGAATTGTCATGGGGGGTTGACATGTCAATACAGCACCTCAGGTAGCGGAGGAGTGTTAATATAAAAGAGAGTGCCTGCAACCTGTGATTTAATGTTTTGGATTCTGGTGGATGTGAGAGGAAGAGAATAAAGTTTCATCTGCTCTGAACGCTCGGCCTGATTATTCCTCTCCCCACACTGTAGCCAGGAAAACTCTGCTCAGGTAAGGTACATGGCTGCTGTTACTCCTGCAAGCTGAGGCACACTGCTCCTGCAGCCACTCGGTAATGAGCATACGTGTGCGCTCCCGTGCGCACCTCCAACATCTGTCGTGCAAGTTCTACTCGCTTGCCGAGAATTGCGTCCCATCGTAGCGGACACGCAGAAATGGGCGGGACTGGCTCGCGACCGTGTGCGACAACGTGCATCTAAGGGAGTGAAATATAACCCAACAGCCAGGCTTGTAAATGGGATTTAAATTATGTTTATTGGCCAGACATTTTAGTGTTTCAAAGGGGGTTAGAAATCACAGTGATCCAAGTCTACATGATAACAGAATAAGATAAAATAAGATAAGCCTTTATTAGTCCCACAATGGGGAAATTCCAGGATTGCAACAGCAGAGGGATAGCAACACTCAGAGCAATAATTAAGAAGATACGGAAGATATA
This sequence comes from Pholidichthys leucotaenia, assembly GCA_020510985.1. Lineage (NCBI taxonomy): Eukaryota > Metazoa > Chordata > Actinopteri > Cichliformes > Pholidichthyidae > Pholidichthys > Pholidichthys leucotaenia. Next base: position 399,574,414 of record CM035836.1, read on the forward strand.
AATAAGAGCAGTGGATATACATACATACATACACATAAATTTATTAATATATATACAAAGTGTGGACCATTGTAGCAAGATGGAATAAACAGCATAACCGTCTACTTTGTTATCCTACATAGTATGAATATGTACCCATACATATTGTCACCCTCTGTAGCGACCGATATTGTCCTAGTTGTATACTGGAGGGGACCATTGTGTAAGTCTATTGCGTCTTTTGCATTCAATACTATTAGGTCGTCACGTTTTTTTGCTATCTCTGCGAGCAGCCCTGCTTAGGTTATACAGTCTGACAGCTGTAGGTAGGAAGGACCTGCGAAGCCTCTTGGTTGCGCACCTAGGATGATGTAGTCTACTGCTAAATGAGCTCCTCAGTGCGTTCAGTATGTCCTGCATAGGGTGGGACTCGGACTCCAGCAGAGATGACAGTTTAGCCACCAACCTTCCGGTTCCGGCGCCACACGAGTTGGCTGCCTTTTGCAACAGCGGCTCAATTCTGAGTCTTTTTATCTTCCTTCTTCTTTCTGATCCGGTGATGACTTTCTGATCTGGCACACCTTTCACTCTATATATATCACGGACACACAGATCGCCCCAAAGGTCTCCCGAGTCGGCGGACGGAGCCTCTGTTTACAGCAGAAGACGATACAGCAGGGAAGAGCTAGCTAGCACTCAACTGCCACCCGGTGCTAACAGAGAAACTCGACATACCGGGAGAAACTGAAACGAAAACGACACGGGTGCCGGGCTGGAGTTTAGGCGGCGTGCAAGAAATATAAGACAGAATAATAAAGAGCGATGGCAAGAACCAAGCAGACCGCCCATAAATCTACTGGAGGAAAAGCCCACAGGAAGCAGCTGGCCATCAAGGCTGCTCAAAAAAGCGCTCCGGCCACCGGCGGAGTGAAGAAGCCTCACCGTTACAGGCCCGGTACCGTGGCTCTGAGAGAGATCCGTCGCTACCAGAAATCCACGGAGCTGCTCATCCGTAAGCTGCCCTTCCAGCGCCTGGTGAGGGAGATCGCTCAGGACTTCAAGACCGACCTGCGCTTCCAGAGCTCCACCGTCATGGCTCTGCAGGAGGCCAGCGAGGCCTACCTGGTGGGTCTCTTCGTGAACACCAACCTGTGCGCCATCCACGCCAAGAGAGTGACCATCATGCCCAAAGACATCCAGTTGGCCTGCCGCATCCGCGAAGAGAGAGCTTAAACTTTCTGCTGCACATCCACCAACCACAATGCTTCACACTGTGTCTCTCTCTCTCTCTCTCTCTCTCTCTCTATATATATATATATATATATATATATATATATATATATATATATATATACAGTATATATTAATATGTACATATGCATATTAGCTGCTCTTGTTTTTTCTTGCCTTCTGATTGTTGCTCTGAGTGTTGCTATCCCTGTGCTGTTGCAATCCTGGAATTTCCCCATTGTGGGACTAATAAAGGCTTATCTTATCTTATCTTATCTTATCTTATCTTATCCTTCTCTCTCCTATCTCCTTCACTGGGTCAGAAATGATTAAAAAAAAATGATTATCGTGATTTTTTTTTCCAGATTCTTTGAGACGCTTAGATTCTTTAGTACATCCACATTTCAAGTTTGAGGGTCAGTTTATTATGAATGTGTCAAGCTGGTGCAAACTTGTTTTTGAGCACAATTTATTTACATATTATTATTACATATGCATTAATTTTTTGATGATTTATTTTCAGTTAATGTTGTAATGATGTTCTAGTTACAATTTTGATGATGACGGAAATTGTTTTTTCATGTGTTGTTCATTGCTGAGTTAGCTTTCCAATAAAATGTGTTAATTCCAGCTGGTGTCTGAGTGTGTAGTTATTCAACTAGATGAACTTCTTTGTAAGGGGGATTCGTCTTGATGTGTGTGTGTGTGTGTGTGTGTGTGTGTGTGTGTGTTGGATGAGACTTTAAATTTATTTTCATATTTTTCTCATTATCAGCCACTTAGATTTGTAAAAATTCTGGCATATTATTATCACCTGTCAGTTTAATTTTCATGTAAGATGCCCAATAGCTTCACTTTTAATCATGAACCTACAAGATACAGTATGCATGCATGCATTTATTTATGTATTAATTGAACTGATGACATTTTTTGACATTTTGCAGATGTAGCAGAACGGAGACTGTGTGCAGCTGTACACAGACAGGAGAACTATTATAAAGACTTAATACACAAACATGAGACAACTGATATTTAATAAGCACTATAAAGTAAAAAGGTTGGAATTATAATCAAAACTTACAATAGCTCAACCACAGTGTGAGCTGTCAAAATAAAAGTCAGCCTTCAAATCACTGCTAAAAAAAAATCTGAGACAGTATTCAGTATAGGACTTTTAGATATGTACTTTTAGAGGAAGTAAAGTCAAACATGACAAGGAAAGAACCCCCCAAAAACTTACCTGAATTTGCCCTCGTGTAAAATTCTGTTGCAATCAGAATGAAATTATGATGATTGAAGCTAATAAATGTAGTAAATTTCTTCAATCATACTCTGTGCATTTCCTGGCAACTACTCCTGCTGGAAAATGCCTCCATCCCAAAAGTCACCTTCTGTTGGTCCAAACATCAAATATTTTTTGCAGGAGAGTCAGGGCAGGACCGTGGAGACGACCCACCTTTGGGGCAGATGCATTTTCCTGCATTTTTTTTTTCCACAAATTACCTATATTTTCATCTCCACAGTGTAAAGACTGAAATGCATTTAATTTCTCCATCATTCCTATAACTCTAAGAAATATTTTATGCTCGGACAAGATTTGCATTGTAGCTAGCTTATTTCTGTGTTGGACTGATAGTGCTATGTGTGTTTTCTTCACAGTGTGCTGCTAAAATGTAACACACTGTTAAAACCCTTTCACTTCTTGTTTTCCATAATTTTTTGGTGTCAGTATTCCAAAGTGCAGGTGTAACTTTAAATAGGCTTGTGTGTTTTATGTCCTCTTTCCACCTTCATATCTAACACTACCCTTTGTCAATGTCATGTCTCTTTGTTATGCACTTTCCTTCAGAATTTCAGCTATTAATACAAAAAAAAGTCCATATCAATTCTTCTGTCACACCCACAATTCTTTCTACATTAATTCAAGTGGTTAGGCCACAATAAACATGTAGTATTATAGCTATAAAGTCTCCTAAGGGCCCAAAGACCAAGACCATGCCTGCCTGTATTTGCCATAAAATGTGATTAAAATCACTTAGATATTGCTAGAGACCAAAGTCTTCAGAGTTTTTGTTTAAAGGCTCTGTATTGTAGCCTGCTGACAACCATTTGCTTTGCAATTGACTTAACCTCCTATTATTATTGTACTGCCTAAAAGACAGCAGTCAGGCACTTCTTATTCTATTTAGCCATATTTACTTTTGCAGAAATAAAATACAAAAAGTAAAAAATAGTCAATTTACATACTTCATTTATCAAAAAAGGTTAATTTATAATAAATATATAATTTATTACAAATATAATATGCCTTTCTATATGTTTAATGACTTTCTTCTGATGACAAACTAGGATAATTTAAGTATAGCCTATTTATAAACTGACTTTCCCTTAATTGAAATGCTACATCATTTGACAGGATTAATTTGCAGTTGCCAGAAATGGTACCCACTGCTATAGTGGAAAGACTGAAATGCATGAAATTTGCTCCAGTTAACAGTATTCTTGCCCTGAGTGTCATGTGCCGAGCCGGTTTGGTTTCCCCCAGCTCGGCCCTGATCTCTTTGTGGGTTTTGGCCTCACTGTTCGTGTGCTTTTTGTATATTTTTCCTTATCCTTAGCCACTGCCTGACTGGCAGCTGTTAGTCAGCATGGTGACCGACTTTTTCCCACGCTGCTGACAGGCTGTTGGTCTAGCCACGCCTCCCGCCTTCCCTCTGATTCCACCAGCTGTTCCCAGTTCCACTAATCATCCTTCCCGCGCTTCACCCAAGTGTTCTGCATTTACCACGCCAGTGGGGTCTGTACAAAAGCAGATGTTTGCTGTACAGACGCCGCTGGCCCATTGTACGTGTTAGATGGTTCCCTCTGCCGTCTACCATCAGTCTACGAAGGATTATTCGGAGTACGCTCGTCGCTCCCCTGGAGGACCCAAACTGCTTTAGACTGTGAGTTTTTCCTGACGTTTCTCGCTGCAGTTGTGTCATTGCGCGTGTCGCGTTTCCCTGTGCGGCACAGCTGCTACGCTTTCCTTTACAGCCTAGCATCTTTTTGGGACTCTTTCTTTAGCCCGAGCTGCCCCACCATTCTGTATAGCTCCCTCACTGATTGTTAATAAATGTGTATGTGGTGAACCCCTGCGTGTAAATCCTTATTTCTCCTTCTCTCCTCCGTGTGCAAATGGAAGAGCGCACTGAAGGAATATGACACTGAGTCTCCTGTGAAAAATGTTTTATGTTTGGACCAAGAGAAGGTGACCTTTGGAATGGAGCATTTTCTGACAGGATTAATTTGCAGTTGCCAGAAATGGTACCAACTGCTATCTTCACAGTGGAAAGACTGAAATGCATGAAATTTGCTACAGTTAACAGTATTCTTGCCCTGACTCTCCTGCAAAAAATGTTTCATGTTTGGACCAGCAGAAGGTGACCTTTGGGATGGAGGCATTTTCCGGCAGGAGTAGTTGCTTGGAAATACACAGAGTGTAGAAGAGCTTGAAATGATGAGGCGATTTGATATATAAACCAAAGTTTAATTATCAGCTCTCCTAACAAGTCTCATCTAGTGCAGAGGTAGCAGAAGGAAAAGAGGCCGAATATCTCCGGCTCACTGACTTTATACTTGCACATAACAAAAGACATGCATAACAAAGGCTGACATCCCTCATTATCTTAATCCCCCCATTGTCTTGGTATTTCCTCTCCTCGCCCTAGGGGGTGAGGGTAGCTCCTCCGGTCTCCACCGCAGTGTCTGGGAACGTCTTTGTTCTTCACTTGGCGGTTGAGAGCCTTTGTCCTTTCAGAGGTGTGAAGTTGCTTTACATATGTAATTACTAAACGTTTCCACATGCTTCAACATATGTAGGTTATGGAATATATGATTAATATAGCCCACAGCCCCCCCCAAACGACTAAGAAAGGACAATAGAAAGGTTCACAGTCTAAGATAATTACTATGACATACTAAGTGTTACATCTCTTGCCACAGAAGAAACTTTCCAGCAGCCGTGCCCCTAAGAGAGTTCAGTGGTAATCATAACAGCATAGTAAAATCATAAGTCAGTCCTAACCTGTTGCAGCACAATTAGTGAACAATTGTGGAGTAGTTTGCATCAGTCCCTGTGCTGTCTGGGTTTTAATCTTCTCCCAAAACTGCTGTGGGTTCGTTTAGGCGTCCTGCTGGGACCTTCTTGTGAGGAATCTGCAGCGTGGGAAGGAGAGTGGTTAATTGTTCCCTGCAGGGGGGCTGAGTCTTTTCTCTTGGGGGGTCTACCCCGCCGAGGTGCTCTCGCCAACTGTGCAGGCTCGTCTTTCAACAAGAAGGCAGGTTTAAGTCTGTCAATGCTGACTGTTTCTTTTCTATCCCCAAAATCAAGCACAAAGTGTTTATCACCATGTTCCAGCACTCTGAATGGCCCATCGTATGCTGGGCGGAAAGTTGGTTTTAAAGCTTCATGCCTAACAAAAACGAACTCAGCGTTTTTTAAAGCTTGAGGGACAAAAACCCATGGAAAGGAGGGATGAGCTGGACCGGGGAGAGAGTCCGGTCCGTTGCTGCCTAAAAACCTCGGGGCTGGAAGATGCCCTGGCTCTGGGTTCTCTGGTAAAAATTCACCTGGGAGCCTGAGAGGTTGTGCAAAAACTAATTCTGCTGGAGAAGCGTCTAGATCCTCTTTAGGCGCAGCACGCAACCCCAATAAAACCCAGGGAAGTTTATTTACCCAATTTGTATCCGTTAGTGAGGCTCTGAGGGCAGCCTTTAAAGACCTGTGAAAACGCTCGCATAACCCATTAGCCTGAGGGTGATCAGCGGTGGTGCGGTGAATTGTTGCCCCTAAGCTGCTGGACATGGCTGACCAAAGCTCTGAGACAAATTGAGGCCCCCTATCGGACATGATGTCCGATGGGACGCCGAAACGTGCTACCCAGTTTGTCAAAAAGACGCGAGCGACTTCCTCCGCTGTGGTTGCCGCTAGAGGGACTGCCTCTGGCCAGCGTGTGGTGCGGTCTATCATTGTTAACAGGTGTGTGAAACCTTGGGAGGAAGGTAGTGGCCCCACGAGGTTGACATGAACGTGGTCGAACCTTCTAGCAGGGATTGGAAAAGGCTCCAGAGGGGCTTTTGTGTGTCTGTGTATTTTAGCGAGCTGACAAGAAATGCAAGTTTTTGCCCATTCTTTTACGTTTTTGCGCAGGCCCGGCCACACAAACTTTTCGGCGACCATTTTAACCGAGGCGCGCACACCTGGGTGCGCGAGGGAGTGAATTGCGTCGAAAATACGGCGGCGCCATGTAGCTGGTACTAACGGGCGAGGTCGGCCGGTTGAAACATCGCATATTAGGGGGGGCACGCCGTCGCGTAAACCCTTTTTCTCCAGCCTTAACCCTGTTGGTCCAGACAGGAGTGCGCGCACGTCCGCGTCACTGCTTTGTTCCTCTGCCATGGCTGCATAATCTATCCCTGCATGGATAGGTGCTGCGTATGTGTCTGCGTTAGTGAAGAGTTCTGCTGCTGAGGTAGTATAATCTGTCTCCTCGTGCTCTGGTGATGTCACAGCGCGAGAGAGGCAGTCTGCTACCACGTTAAGTTTGCCTGCCACGTGTCGAATGTCTGTGGTGAACTCTGAAATCGCAGCCAGCTGTCTTTGTTGCCTGCCTGACCATGGTTCTGAAATTTTAGCCATAGCAAAGGTGAGCGGTTTATGGTCTACAAAAGCCGTGAAACTCCGCCCTTCTAACCAGAACTGGAAGTGGCGGATGGATAAATGAAGCGCTAGCAGCTCCCTGTCAAAAGTGCTGTATTTACGCTCAGTTTGGTTTAGCGATTTGCTAAAGAATGCTAAAGGTTGCCAGATCCCGCTGACATGTTGTTCTACAACTGCCACTATAGCCAGGTCCGAAGAGTCTGTGGTTAGCACGATGCGAGCCGAGGGATCTGGGTGAACTAACAATGTGGCGTTAGCTAGAGCGTTCTTTACTTCCGCAAAGGCGTGTTCGCGCTCCGGGGTCCATTCGACCGCGTTGGAAGCTTTCTTTTTTCTGAGCGCGTCATATAGGGGCTGCATGAGCTGAGCTGCTTGGGGGAGGAAACGGTTGTAAAAATTAACCATTCCTAAAAATTCTTGTAGCGATTTGACCGTCTGTGGCCGTGGGAAACTTTTTATCGCGTGAACTTTGTCTGGAAGTGGAACTGCCCCCTTCGGAGAGACTTTGTGTCCTAAAAAATCAATTTGTGACACGCCGATTTTGCATTTGGCTGGATTGATTATTAGCCCGTGCTCTTCTAGTCTCTGAAAAACCGTAGTGAGGTGCTGCTCGTGTTCTTCCTCAGACGAGCTGGCTACCAGCATATCGTCGAGGTAGACGAAGACAAAAGGAAGGTCGCGTAAGACCGCGTCCATCATTCGTTGAAAAGTTTGAGCAGCGCCTTTGAGGCCGAAAGGCATTCGCAGAAATTCAAAAAGGCCGAAAGGGGTTATTACAGCTGTTTTAGGAATGTCCTCCGCTCGGACTGGGACTTGATGATAACCGCGGACTAAGTCTATTTTTGAAAAAATGCGCGCACCCGCCAGATGTAGTGAAAAATCTTGAATGTGAGGAATTGGGTAGCGGTCATGCGCTGTAGCATTGTTTAATCTGCGGTAATCTCCGCACGGTCTCCAAGAACCGTCGGATTTCGGAACCATGTGAAGTGGTGAGGCCCAAGGGCTCTTCGAGCGTCTAACAATGCCCAATTTTTCGAGGGTCGTAAACTCGTCCCGTGCTATGTTGAGCTTGGCCGCGTCTAAGCGGCGAGCTTTGGCAAATACGGGTGGGCCCGTTGTGGGAATAAAGTGTTCAACCCCGTGTTTAGCCACAGTGGCTGAGAATTTGGGAATTGTGAGTGCTGGAAATTGGGTGAGGAGTTGCTCAAACTTACCTCCTGCCGTGGTGATGTTAGCCTGCACAGGTGGTGGAGAAACTTGAGCTGAGCATGGAATAGAAGCAAAGGACAGTGCATTAACCAAGCGCCTATTTGCTAGATCCACTAATAACCCATGTGCACACAAAAAATCTGCACCTAACAAGTTAAAACTCACCGCCGCTACAACAAATGTCCATCTGTAGTTGCGGCCGTGGATGTGGAGGTGCAGGCTCTTTTCGCCGAAAGTGTCGATGTTAGAGCCGTTGGCTGCCACCGCTCCGTTGCCCCAGGTGCCCATGGCTCGATCTGCGTGGGAGGGCGTGACGAAACTCAGCTGAGCTCCTGTGTCGATGAGGAACTGCTTGCCGGTGTGTCCATCCGTCACATACAACAGCTTATTCTTCTCGTCGAGAACCGCTGCCATTAACGGCTCTCGGCTTTGGCGTTTCCCGAAATCGTAAATTTGCAGGGTGGAACGCATTTTGCGGGCCTTCTCGGCGAAACAGTGGTGATAATAACAGACGTCGTTCTGTCTGTTACGTTTTGGCCGTGTTGCTGTCACCGCGGGCTGGATCTGCTCAGTGGGTTGTGGCTCTTTGTGGTTCCGGGCATCAACGTTGAGGTCTGCGGATGCTGCTGTGGGTGTCAGCTCCTTGCAGGCGTTGAGCCGATGAGCTTCATTGGCCAGCACGCGGAAGTCTTGGTGGTTGTTGCATCTCATGTTGGCAAGCGTCCCTCTCATGTGTGGCGGCAGCGTGCTGAGGAATATGAATTGGAAGAGGAAGTTGTCATTGTCCTCTTCTTTAAGCTGTAGCAAATCCTCCATGAGGGCTTTAGGTTTGCACCCTCTGTGGCCGTAGACCGCCAGGATCTTCTCGGCTCTCTCTTCAGCTGAGGGGACGTAATTCACCACGATGGTTGCTTTAAGCGTTTCATATTTGTCTTGGGCCGGCGGCCGCCGGATCATGCTCCGCACACACTTCGAAGTGGCGGCGTCGAGTTTGGAGACGATATGGTAGAATTTGGTATCGTCAGCCGTGATGCCCGCCAGTGCAAACTGGGCTTCAGCTTGCTGAAACCACGAGGCGGGGTCTTCTTGCCAGAAGTCTGGCAGCTTGACAGCGACGGCATTCGTGTATACCATCACTGCTGTGTCCGCAGGGTGAGAGTGCCTTGCTTCGGCTCTCACAGCGGTGCTGGTGCTCGGTTGAGCCCTCTCAATCCCTTCTGCCGGGGGGGACAGTCGTCCATCTGTTCCCCCGTCTGCGTGGTCGCTGGCGTCTGCCTGGGTCGCCACGGATGAGTCGATTGCGGGGGTATGCCTCAGGACCATACTCGCGTCAGGGGTCACCAGTGTAGAAGAGCTTGAAATGATGAGGCGATTTGATATATAAACCAAAGTTTAATTATCAGCTCTCCTAACAAGTCTCATCTAGTGCAGAGGTAGCAGAAGGAAAAGAGGCCGAATATCTCCGGCTCACTGACTTTATACTTGCACATAACAAAAGACATGCATAACAAAGGCTGACATCCCTCATTATCTTAATCCCCCCATTGTCTTGGTATTTCCTCTCCTCGCCCTAGGGGGTGAGGGTAGCTCCTCCGGTCTCCACCGCAGTGTCTGGGAACGTCTTTGTTCTTCACTTGGCGGTTGAGAGCCTTTGTCCTTTCAGAGGTGTGAAGTTGCTTTACATATGTAATTACCAAACATTTCCACATGCTTCAACATATGTAGGTTATGGAATATATGATTAATATAGCCCACACAGAGTATGATTGAAGAAATTTATTACATTTATTTCCCTCATGGATTGTCACCTTATCATGGTGGGGGTTTGCATAGTGATCCCAGGAGCTATGTTATCCGTGACAATTTGCCTCTGGTAGGGTCACCCAAGACAAACTGGTCCTGGGTGAAGGGCCAGACTAAGAACGATCCAACAGACTCTCATGATAAATATTAGAACAAGGATTCAGTGTACCCTGCCCGGTATGGGGTTTCCGGGGCCCCACCTTGGAGTTGGAGGTAATGATTCTCATCCCAGCCGCTTCACACTCAGCGGCAAACTGTTCCAGTAAGACCTGTAGGTCATTACTGGATGTAGCCAGTAGGACAACATCATCTGCAAACAACAGAGATGAGATCCTGTGGTCACCAAGCATGACACCCTCCATTCCCTGGCTGCGCCTAGAAATCCTGTCCATACAAATTATAAACAGGATCAGTGACAAAGGGCAGCCCTTTCGGAGTCCAACTCTCACTGGGAATAAGTCCGATCGAGTGTTGGCAATACGAACCAAACTCTCACAACGGTCGTACAGAGACCAAATAGCTCGTAACAACAAGCCCGATACCCCATACTCCCAAAGCACCCCCTACAAAAAACCATGAGGGGCACAGTGAAATGCCTTCTCCAAGTCCACAAAACACATGTAAACTGGTTGGGAAAACTCTCACGAACCCTTGAGGATTTTCAAGAGGGTAAAGAGCTTGTCCGATGTACCAGTCCGATGTACCAGGACGAAAACCACGTTGCTCCTCCTGAATCCGAGGTTCAACCAATGACCAGACTCTCCTCTCTAGTACCTTGGCATAGACCTTCCCAGGGAGACTGAGGAGTGTGATCCCTCAAAAGTTGGAGCACACCCTCCGGTCCCCTTTTTTGAAGAGAGGAACCACCACCCTGGTTTGCCATGCCAAAGGCACTGCCCCCAACCTCCCCGCAATGTTGCAGAGGCGTGTCAACCATGACAGCCCTACAACATCTACGGCCTTGGGGTACTCAGGGCAAATCTCGTCTACCCCCGGGGCCCGGCCACCAACGAGATTTGTAACCACCTTGGCGACCTCAGCCCCTGTAATAGGCGAGTCATCCCCCTCGTCCACAAGCCCTGCTTCCTCTATGGAAGGCGCATCAGTGGGATTGAGGAGGTCCTCGAAATATTCCTTCCACCGCCCGACAATATCCCGAGTTGAAGTCAACAGCGCCCCATCCACACCATACACAGTGTGGACAGGGAGCTGCTTCCCCCTTCTGAGCCATTGGACAGTTTGCCAGAATCTCTTTGAGGCTGACCAAAAGTCTTGTTCCATGGCCTCACCAAACTCCTCCCATACCCAAGTTTTTGCTTCAGCAACCACCCGGGCTGCTTGGCCTGCCAGTACGCCTCAGCTGCTTCGGGAGTCCCACAAACCAACCAAGCCTGATAAGACTCCTTCTTCAGCTTAATGGCCCCCCTCACCACTGGTGTCCACCACTTGGTTCGGGGGTTGCCACCACAAGATGCCCTGACGACCTTGCAGCCAGAGCTCGGGGCCATTGCTTCAACAATGGAGGTGGAGAATATGGCCCATTCAGACTCCATGTCTCCAGATTCCCTCGGAATGTGGTTGAAGTTCTTCCGGAGGTGGGAGTTGAAGACCTCCCGGACAGGGGCCACAGCCAGATGTTCCCAGCACACCCTCACTATATGTTTGGGTCTACCAGGTCTGAATGGCTTCCTCCCTTGCCACTGGATCCAACTCACCACCAGGTGGTGATCAGTTGAGAGCTCTGCACCTCTCTTTACTCGAGTGTCCAAGACATACGGTCGCAGGTCTGATGACACGATAACAAAATCGATCATCAACCTGCGACCTAGGGTGTCCTAGTGCCAGGTGCACATATGGACACTCTGATGGTTGAACATGGTGTTCGTTATGGACAAACTGTGGTTAGCACAGAAGTCCAATAACTGAACACCACTCAGGTTCAGATCAGGCAGGCCATTCCTCCCAATCACCCCCCTCCAGGTTTCACTGTCATTGCCCACGTGCACATTGAAGTCCACCAGTAGGACAATGGAGTGTCCAAGAGGAGCACTCTCCAGCACCCCAGTCAGAGACTCCAAAAAGGGTGGGTACTCTGAACCATCATTTGGTGCATAGGCACAAATGATGGTCAGGACCCATTTCCCAACCCGAAGGCGCAGGGAAACAACCCTTTCGTCCACCAGGGAAAACGTCAATATAGAGGCAGCAAGGTGGGGGTATACAAGAATACCCACCCCTGCTCATCGCCTCTCACTTGGGGCAAGTCCAGGGTAGGCCAAGCTCCAGCCCCTCTCCAGGAGACCTGTTCTGGAACCGAAGCTGTGTGTTGAGGTGACGCTAGATATCTAGCACGTCCCAAAAGCCAGTTTAGGAAGGCTGGGATCAGACCGCCAAGGTCTCTGCCTTTAAACCACCACCTGATCCCTACTGCAGGTGGTGAGCCCACTAGAGGGCGGACCCATATAACTCCTTCGGACTGAGCCCGGCTGGGTCCCATGGGAGGAAACCCGGTCACCAGATACTAGCCATCGAGCCCCTCCCCCAGGCCTGGCTTCAGGGTGGGACCCTGGTGACCCCATACTGGGTGGGATACACTGAAACCTTATTCTATTTATCATGAGAGTCTGTTGGATTGTTCTTAGTCTGGCCCTTCACCCAGGACCAGTTTGTCTTGGGTGACCCTACCAGAAGCAAATTGCCCTGGACAACATAGCTCCTGGGATCACTAGGGGATGCAAATCCCCCACCACGATAAGGTGACGATCCATGAGGGAAATAAATGTAGTAAATTTCTTCAATCATACTCTGTGCATTTCCAAGCAACTACTCCTGCCGGAAAATGCCTCCATCCCAAAGGTCACCTTCTGCTGGTCCAAACATGAAACATTTTTTGCAGGAGAGTCAGGGCAAGAATACTATTAACTGTAGCAAATTTCATGCATTTCAGTCTTTCCACTGTGAAGATAGCAGTTGGTACCATTTCTGGCAACTGCAAATTAATCCTGTCGGAAAATGCCTCCATCCCAAAGGTCACCTTCTCTTGGTCCAAACAGAAAACATTTTTGCAGAGAAGTCAGGGCAAGAATACTGTTAATTGGAGAAAATTTCATGCATTTCAGTCTTTCCACTGTGAGGATAGAAGTTGGTACCATTTCTGGCAACTGCAAATTAATCCTGTCAAATGATGTAGCATTTCAATTAAGAGAAAGTCAGTTTATAAATAGGCTATACTTAAATTATCCTATTTTGTCATCAGAAGAAGGTCATTAAACACATAGAAAGGCAAATTATATTGTAATAAATTATATATTATAAATTAACCTTTTTTATAAATTAATTATGTACATTGACTATTTTTTTCTTTTTGTATTTTATTTCTGCAAAAATAAATTTGGCTAAATGGAATAAGAAGTGCATGACTGCAGTCTTTTAGGCATTACCATAATAACACAGGGTTGCAACAATAATTTTTTTGTAAGTTGTCTGTGTTTTTTCAGCTGATTTAAGACAATTTTGCACCACTGAATCGGAAAATGACATCCATTTCTCTTGATCAGGTGCTAAGTAAAAACCTGTACTTAGTACTTAGTACTGTGCATATACTTACTTTTATATAAAGGTAAGTACATGTAAATTGAATGTTACGTCATCATTGTTCAAAATTCAGAGAATTTCAAGACATAAAAAAGAATTTTGCATCATATAAGGTGAAAATACCCATACATGTAAATATTCATTCATTCATTCATTCATCTTCTTCCGCTTAATCCTTTTCGGGTCGCGGGGGGCTGGAGCCTATCGCAGCATCTTTGGGCGAGAGGCAGGGTACACCCTGGACAGATCACTAGTCCATCGCAGGGCCAACACAGAGAGACAGACAACCATTCACTCTCACAGTCATACCTAAGGACAATTTAGAATCCCCAGTTTTGATGCCAAAAAAAACTTTACATGTAAACAAAAACGTATAAAACAACATGTGGCCATAATTCACAAAGTTGATCTGATTGAGCAAAACCATTGTGATTTTTGGATTCAGCACAACAAATTTGTCCTAAATCAGCTAAAAAAACTTAGACAATAAATTTGGTGTTGACCAGTGTAATAGGAGGTCAAGTCAATTGCAAAGCAAATGGTTGTCAGCAGGCTACAATACAGAACCTTTAAACAAAAACTCTGAAGGCTTTGGTCTCTAGCAATATGTAAGTGATTTTAATCACATTTTATGCAAATATAGGCAGGCATGGTCTTGGTCTTTGGGCCCTTAGGAGACTTTATAGCTATAATACTACATGTTTAGTGTGGCCTAACCACTTGAATTAATGTAGAAAGAATTGTGGGTGTGACAGAAGAATTGATATGGATTTATTTTTGTATTAATATCTGAAATTCTGAAGGAAAGTGTTATGACCCGAGCGCCGATCTCGTCCGCGCTCGGGCTATGCATCATCTCTGCTGGCCTTGACAGCTGTGGATTAGCTGTGTGCTCCACCGGGCTCTTATTGTGACAGCGCTCGGTGGGGTTTCCGGCTGTCAAGGTCGATCAGCTGTTCGGCATCACCACTCATTAGCTGCCGGCTTTATTAGCAGGCGCTGACAGCTGGTTGATGCTGGAATACCGTCAAACATCCGTCAATCATTCTTGGTCCTTGTTCATGTCAGGTTCGTGCTTATTCTTGTTCATGTCTTGTTCATAGTTAAGGTTGTAGTGGCAGGGGTTAGCCCTACGACCCCTTGTACTCTGTAGTGTGTGTTTTTGCCCACAGCGGCTCATAGCTTTGTGTTCACGTCTTGTCTTGTTAAATAAACATCAAATGCAAAACTCATTGGTGACTTTTGGCGTCTTATGGTGGCCCGCGAGGGTCACCGCATGACAGAAAGTGCATAACAAAGACACATGACATTGACAAAGGGTAGTGTTGGATATGAAGGGAGAAAGAGAACATAAAACACACAAGCCTTGTTATGGTGTGGCCCTCACGGACTGCTAATGAGACGCCGTAGGCAGCCGATGAGTTTGTACATTTATTGAATAAAGACAGAACGACAAAATAATGAGCCTCGTGGGGCAAAACACAAATAAAAGCAAGACGCAACACTTACATATGATCAGCGAGGACGGAACCGAACGCTGGGAAGAACTGGCCTCGGGAGTAGGGAAACCAGACTGGAAAGGCAGACGAGGTCGCAGCCCCGAGCAAACAGAGCTACTCCCTTAAATAGGGCTTGACAGATTGATCAGCTGATGAAGAGACATCAGCTGATTGAAATCCAGCCATCCCGTGGAGCTTGGCTTCTGACAGCCGGAAGCACTGCCAAGACGCTGTCATAATAAAAGCCTGGAGGCCTAGTGGTGCGCCTGAGGAGAGAACGGAGAACAACCGGACAACCCGAGTGCAGACAAAGTCAGCACACGGACCATGACAAGCCTATTTAAAGCTACACCTGCACTTTGGAATACTGACACCAAAAAAATTATGGAAAACAAGAAGTGAAAAGGTTTTAACAGTTTGTTACATTTTAGTAGCACACTGTGAAGAAAACACACATAGCACTATCAGTCCAACACAGAAATAAGCTAGCTACAATGCAAATCTTGTCTGAGCATAAAATATTTCTTAGAGTTATAGGAATGATGGAGAAATTAAATGCATTTCAGTCTTTACACTGTGGAGATGAAAATATTAAATCACCCTTTATTGTCATTCAACCAATCATGTACAGTAGAACGAAATTGTGTTTTTCCTGTCTACAGTGTTAATCACATACACCCCATATGTAGAGTCAGAGGGCCGCTGCCATGCAAGGCGCCGCCACAGATTTCCCTCCTCCATTCCATTATTGCTGAGCACCAAGCTGAACGGCAGGAAGTTCCACTTTTATATGGTCTTCGGCATGACCCGGCCGGGATTTGAACCCCTGCCTCCTGGGTGTGGGGCGGATGTTCTACCAACTGAGCCACCACTCCGGTATATAGGCAATTTGTGGGAAAAAAAATGCAGGAAAATGCATCTGCCCCAAAGATGGGTCGTCTCCACAGTCCTGCCCTGACTCTCCTGCAAAAAATGTTTGATGTTTGGACCAACAGAAGGTGACTTTTGGGATGGAGGCATTTTCCAGCAGGAGTAGTTGCCAGGAAATGCACAGAGTATGATTGAAGAAATTTACTACATTTATTAGCTTCAATCATCATAATTTCATTCTGACTGCAACAGAATTTTACACGAAGACAAATTCAGGTAAGTTTTTGGGGGGTTCTTTCCTTGGCATGTTTGACTTTACTTCCTCTAAAAGTACATGTCTAAAAGTCCTATACTGAATACTGTCTCAGATTTTTTTTTAGCAGTGATCTGAAGGCTGACTTTTATTTTGACAGCTCACACTGTGGTTGAGCTATTGTAAGTTTTGATTATAATTCCAACCTTTTTACTTTATAGTGCTTATTAAATATCAGTTGTCTCATGTTTGTGTGTTAAGTCTTTATAATAGTTCTCCTGTCTGTGTACAGCTGCACACAGTCTCCGTTCTGCTACATCTGCAAAATGTCAAAAAATGTCATCAGTTCAATTAATACATAAATAAATGCATGCATGCATACTGTATCTTGTAGGTTCATGATTAAAAGTGAAGCTATTGGGCATCTTACATGAAAATTAAACTGACAGGTGATAATAATATGCCAGAATTTTTACAAATCTAAGTGGCTGATAATGAGAAAAATATGAAAATAAATTTAAAGTCTCATCCAACACACACACACACACACACACACACACACACACACACATCAAGACGAATCCCCCTTACAAAGAAGTTCATCTAGTTGAATAACTACACACTCAGACACCAGCTGGAATTAACACATTTTATTGGAAAGCTAACTCAGCAATGAACAACACATGAAAAAACAATTTTTTAGCACCTTGGGGGAGCCAGATTATTTAGCATCTCAGACAAGAGACAGCAGATAAACATGGGAGAACAACACTCAGGAGGTTCCTGGCGAGATAGCAGGAAGGAGTCAAGGACGAAGGGGGTTGAATGCAGTGTGATGCAAATGTCATGTTGTGTGTGGAGAAATGCCATGAAACTTAAGAGGAGAGTGTCTGCTGAAATGTTCAGTCTGTTCTGTGCTAGAGAGATGTGAAGTGTGTAATAAACTTGTGTGCCATGAGCCCGACTCTTATTTCACACACTCCACACTGGTGACCCAAGACATATTATGGAACACGAGGCAAGATCCCCGGAGCTGGCCCGGTCAGGAAGCTACAGCGAGGCGGCAGCCATCCCACAGACAGCCTGGACTGGAACCTCCAGCCACGCGTGTGCGGTTTCAGTCAAGCTACCGGATTTCTGGCAGCACAGCCCGCGCTCTTGGTTCCACCTCACCGAGGCCCAGTTCACCCTCCGGGGAGTAACGGCAGACGACACCAGATTCTACCATGTGGTCGCAGCGCTGGACGCCCGCACAGCTCAGCAGGTAGCGAGCCTGCTCGATCAGCCACCAGCCAGCAGCAAATATGAGGCACTCAAGGCTGCGCTCATCCAGCGCTACACGCTCTCGGACTGTGAGAGAGTGGAGAGGCTCCTGACGAAGACCGAGTTAGGAGATGGTTCGGCCTTAGACCTGATGGAGAAGATGCTGGCATTAATGGGCACGGACGACGGGCACCTTCTGTTTGCCCACCTCTTCCTCCGGAACCTTCCGACAGTGGCAAGAGCGGTTCTGGCCAATTCGCCGTTGCTGGCCGCACGCGACTACCATGCGCTAGCCCAGGAGGCAGACCGGATCATCTTCACCACCAGGGCGATCACAGTCAACGTGGCAGCAGCGAAGCCCAGCGAGACGACCAGAGGAGGCGAGGAGCCACCAACGGTAGCAGCAGCGGGGGCCAAGGAGCGCCAGAGAGACACGCTCTGTTTCTACCACCACCGCTTCGGAGAGAAGGCACGCAGATGTGCGCCACCTTGCCAATTCAAGCGCTCGGGAAACGCCAAGGCCGGGGGTCGGTAGCAGCTGCGACCCTCAGTGAAGAGAACAAGCTGCTCTACTTTACGGATGCACGCTCGGGAAGGCGTTTCCTCGTGGACACCGGAGCCCAGAAGAGCTTCATCCTGCTGACCTACGCTGATCGGCTGGAAGGACCTAGCGGCCCCGAGATGTTGGCAGCAAACGGCTCGGATATTAAGACCTTTGGTAAGAGGACTCTGCTCTTATCTCTACACGGCCGTACATATGAGTGGACTTTTGTCGTAGCAGCACTGAATTACCATATCCTGGGGGCTGATTTTCTGTGTGCACATGGTTTACTGGTTGATGTTGCTAACAGGCACCTGGTTAATGCACTGTCCTTTGACTCTCTCCCCTGTATAGCTCGAGTGACCCAGCCAACAGCACAAGCCAACGTCACAGCTACAGGCGGTAAGTTCCACACACTGCTCACTCAGTTCCCAGCACTCACGGTCCCGACATTTTCCGCAGCCATCGCTAAACACGGGGTGGAGCACTTTATCACCACCACCGGGCCGCCCGTTTTTGCAAGACCTCGGCGCTTGGATACAGCTAAACTGGCCATAGCGCGCGAGGAGTTCGCCAACTTGGAAAGGTTGGGCATCATCAGGTGCTCGAACAGCCCATGGGCATCCCTGCTACACATGGTCCCTAAGGCTGAGGGCTCGTGGCGACCGTGCCGGGATTTCTGCAGGTTGAACAACGCCACAGCGCACGACCGCTACCCAATTCCCCACATACAGGATTTTTCCGTTCACCTTGCCGGAGCACACATTTTTTCCAAAATAGACTTGGTCCGCGGTTACCATCAAGTCCCAGTGCACGCTGAGGACATACCCAAGACAGCGGTAGTAACTCCGTTCGGTCTATTCGAGTTGCTGCGCATGCCATTCAGGTTAAAAGGAGCGGCACAGACGTTCCAGCGCATGATGGATGCAGTGCTGCGCGATCTCCCGTTCGTGTTCGTCTACCTGGACGATATCCTGGTAGCCAGTGCGTCCGAAGATGAACACGAAACCCACCTCACAACGGTTTTCCGGAGGTTGGAGGAGCACGGGTTAATAATCAACCCGGTGAAATGCCAGTTCGGCGTGACGGAGATTGATTTTTTGGGGCACCGCGTCTCTCCGGAAGGAGCGATCCCGCTGCCCAACAAAGTGCGCGCCGTGGCGGATTTTCCCCGGCCTCAGACGGTCAGGGCGCTGCAGGAATTTTTGGGGATGGTGAACTTTTATAACCGTTTCCTTCCCCGCGCGGTGCAGCTCATGCAACCATTGTACGCCGCGCTCAAGAAACAGAAACCCGCGGATAGGGTCGAATGGACCCCAGAGCGAGAGCGGGCGTTCTCGGAAGTTAAAGCAGCCCTGGCAAACGCCGCACTGCTGGCGCATCTGGACCCAGCGGCCCGCATAGCGCTCACCACCGACGCTTCAGACGTGGCCATAGGGGCTGTCGTGGAGCAGCGCGTCGCCAGGGCTTGGCAGCCGCTCGCCTTTTTCAGCAGAACTTTGCGCGACAGCGAACGTAAATACAGCGCGTTCGACAGAGAGTTGCTGGCTCTCCACCTGGCCATACGCCACTTCCAGTTCTGGCTGGAAGGGCGCAGCTTCACCGCGTTCGTGAACCACAAGCCACTAACGTTCGTGATGGCCAAGGTTTCAGAACCGTGGTCGGGCCGGCAGCAGAGACAGCTGGCCGCGATCTCAGAGTTTACTACCGATATTCAACATGTGTCAGGTAAACTGAATGTGGTGGCGGACTGCCTCTTGCGCGCCGTGGTGGCCCCGGTCTGCGTGGGGATAGATCAGAATCAGAATCAGAATCAGAATCAGCTTTATTGCCAAGTATATTTACAAGTAAGCATACGAGGAATTTGACTTGACATTGGGCGCGTACGTTAGGCGCATCCAATGCGGAGCAGATTAGCGATGCAGATGTGCGCGTGCTCCAGTCTGGACCAACAGGGTTAAGGCTGGAGAGCAGGGTGCTGCAAGATGGCGCCCCCCCCCAATCTGCGATGTCTCCACGGGTCGCTCGCGTGCGGTGGTCCTGGTCGCGTGGTGCCGCCGCGTGTTTGAGTTGGTTCACACTCTGGCGAACCCAGGAGTGCGCGCGTCGGTCAAAATGGTGGGAGAGAAGTTTGTGTGGCCGAGCCTACGCAAACAAGTGAAAGAGTGGGCTGCAGCCTGCGTGGCGTGCCAACGAGCCAAGGTACACAGACACACGAAGGCTCCCTTGGACCTGTTTCGTATCCTGGCTAAGAGGTTCGACCATGTTCACGTGGACCTCGTGGGCCCCCTCCCGCCATCACAGGGGTGCACGCACCTCCTGACAGTGATGGACCACACCACACCACGCGCTGGCCAGAAGCAGTCCTGCTGGCGGCAACCACGTCTGCAGACGTAGCGCGTACTTTTTTAACTGCATGGGTGGCGCGTTTTGGAGTCCCTTCGGACATTACTTCCGACAGGGGCCCTCAATTTGTTTCCGAATTCTGGTCCGTGATGGCCCGCAGCCTGGGTGTTACAATTCACCGCACAACCGCGTACAACCCACAGGCCAATGGGTTATGCAAGCGTTTTCATAGATCACTGAAAGCAGCACTCAGGGCTTCATTGACGGATGCAAATTGGGTAGACAGGCTGCCGTGGGTTTTATTGGGGTTGTGCTCCACGCCGAAAGAGGATCTGGAAGCTTCCCCGGCAGAGCTCGTTTTTGCGCAGCCCCTACGGCTGCCCGGGGAATTTTTGCCAGATAATCCCGCGCCGGGCAGCTGCCCGTCTCAGCTTTTGCAGCGTAGCGCAAACACAGGCACGCTGCCGGGCCCTGCCCACCACAGTTTTCCGTGTGTTTTCATGCCTAAAACTTTGAAGAGTGCGGAGTTCGTGTTTGTCAGACACGACGCCCACCGCCCTTCATTGCGCCCACCCTATGATGGACCGTTCAGAGTGTTGGAAACAGGGGATAAGCATTTTTTGCTAGACTTGGGGGGTAGGAGGGAAAAAATTGGCATAGACAGACTCAAACCCGCTTTCGTTGTGGCGGATGAGCAAGTGCTGTTGGCTTGGGCCCCTCAGCGTGGAAGACCCCCACGGAGAGCTCCCCAGGGAAACGATTCACCAGAGCAGCCACACGAACAGACCGAAGTGCCCCCCCCCCAGTCACAGCCCACCCGCAGTCAGACACACTCCCAGCAGCCCCCCACCGGCACAGCAGCGCCACGGAGGCGGTAAAGCCCAGTTACAGCAGATATGGGAGGAGACGGAAGCCCAAACAGCATGTGGACTGATGTTCTATTGTTCTATCTAAGATGCTGGGGGGGAAGTTTAGCACCTTGGGGGAGCCAGATTATTTAGCATCTCAGACAAGAGACAGTGGATAAACATGGGAGAACAATACTCAGGAGGTTCCTGGCGAGACAGTAAATAATAAACTGTGTGCCATGAGCCCGACTCTTATTTCACACACTCCACAATTTCTGTCATCATCAAAATTGTAACTAGAACATCATTACAACATTAACTGAAAATAAATGATCAAAAAATAATGCATATGTAATAATAATATGTAAATAAACTGTGCTCAAAAACAAGTTTGCACCAGCTTGACACATTCATAATAAACTGACCCTCAAACTTGAAACATGTGGAAGTACTAAAGAATCCAAAGAGTCTCAAAGAATCTTGAAACAAAAAATCATGATAGTCATTTTATTCTGTTATTATGTAGACTTGGATCACTGTGATTTCTAACCCCTTTTGAAACACTAAAATGTCTGGCGAATAAATATAATTTCAAGACCATTTACAAGCCTGGCTGTCAGGTTATATTTTGGAATTGGTGGTAATACAGCATCACTCCTTTTATGGACGTTTTATTCCCCACTACTCGGAAACGATTGGACCCCTCTGGGCTCTGTTGAAACAGGATGCGCCATGGCAATGGACCCCAGCCTGCTCAGCAGCGGTTGCTCAGCTGAAGTTTCAACTCACTTCCCCTCCAGTGTTGGCCCATTTTGATCCAAAGCAGCAAACCATTGTGACCTGTGATGCGTCTGGCTCGGCGGTGGGGGCGGTTATGTCCCAGATACAAGACGGTACAGGGCGCCCGGTGGCGTTCGCATCGAGGTCTCTCTCAGCAGCTGAACAAAAGTACGCCATGAGGGAGAGGGAGGCACTTGCCTGCGTCTGGGCATGTGAACGGTGGCATATCTACCTCTATGGGTGCCATTTCACTCTGCGGACGGACCACTGAGCGCTGACAACATTACTGGAGACGTTGGGTTCAGGACACAGACCTTTGCGGATCCATAGGTGGACAGAGCAGCTGAGGGCTTACAATTTTAACACCCAGTTCACTCCTGGTAAGGATAACGTAGTGGCAGATCTCCTGTCCCACGCCATGGCCAACACCATACAATCGGACAACGACAATGACAACAATCCCACGGAGGCGGATCTGTTCAATGCACTGCATGGGGCCCTCTGGGATATAGTATCTTTGGGGGGAGTTGGAACAAGACCCCGTGCTGTCACAACTGTGCTCGGTGATTAGGGAGAGCTGGCCCGCAAAGGTGCAAGGTGGGCTGGCACCCTTCCTCCTGTTTAAAGATGAACTGAGCTGTTGGAATGAGGTGTGTGCGGCGAGGGGACCCTGCACACTAATCCCAGTGTCTCTGAGATCACGTGTCCTAGCAATGCTCCATGAGGGCCACCTGGGCATGGTCAGGGTAAAACAGTGCTACAGGGATTCAGTTTGGTGGCCGGGTATTATAAGGACATTGAAGCTATGGTGAAAAGCTGTATTCCGTGCTTGGAGAGTGGGAAGACCGGCGAACCACCCCCTCCACCTCTGCGGCTGCTGCCGTACCCGGAGAGCCCTTGGAAACACATACAGTTGGACATCTACAGCAAACTACATACAGCACCCCCGAACAGCTGGTTCCTGCTTGTGGTCTACAACCTGCTCTCAAAGTGGCCGGAGGTGTTACCCACTAATTTAGTCACAACGGATGTGGTTACGGGTTTCCTCTTGTCACTGTTCGCCAGGTGGGCGGTCCCAAATGTAATTATGACTGACAATGGCCCGCAGTTCACCTCTGGGGTGTTTGAAGAGTTCTTGAGTGCTAGGGGTGTGGAACACATTAAAACCGTGTTGTACCATCCCCAGGCCAATGGGGGTGTTGAATGTTTTAACAAGACCCTGAAAAATGGACTGACAGCCCACTTGGCAGACGGCTTTGTATTTCCAGACGCCCTCCAGAGCACACTCCTCCACTACAGGGCAACGGCCCATGCTACGACAGGATGCTCCCCGGCGGCTCTCATGCTGGGACGCAAACTACTTCTGCCTTTGGATCGACTGAGACCACCCACAGCTCCTCCAAGAAATATGGACTCTCCACGGGACCGGGTCACTGCACAACAGCGCAAGATGAAGCAATGATTTGACAGGAAGCACAGGGCGAGAGCCCACAGACTGAAGGTGTCGGATCAAGTTTGGCTCAAACACCCTAACCGCACGCATAAGCTGCAGTCGTTCTGGATGGAGCCCCTGTGGATCACGAGGCGACGGGGCCAGGACACGTTCGAGCTTGTGGATGGGTCACGGTGGCACTCCAGTAGACTCAGAAAGTCGCCACCAGAGCAGAGGACTAGAGCTGCGGCGGGACAACCCGATGTGAGGTGGGACTTATTGGACTGGGGTGGTGAGAATTCACAGGTGCGGCCGACGGTGCCTGGTGCAGAGTCCCCACCTAGGGGACGCCCAGCTAGAGTTCGTCAGAGGCCCAAGTACCTGGAAGACTATGTATTGAAGACAGTACTAGCTAATGTGTGTTGGGACTAAGCGGCAGAATAACCTGCTCCAACACGGTGGGGCTTTCTGGTAGTCTACCAAGACGCCTGTTTGGTTGGCTGAGTTTTGCCTACTTAGTTTAAAAAAAAAAAAGGGGAGACAACACTGTGTTTGTTTTTTTTCTGTTCTGGGGGGGCGGTGTATGTGTGAAATTTGACTCTTGGGGCTTGCTGTAGCCTGGCTGAGGGGGTTGGGGTAATGACGTCAGGCATTACCCCAACCTCCAGTCACATGAGACTGAATAACATGAGACTGGCTCCAGTCTCATGTTATTTGGACATAAGTGTACCAAAGAACAATTAGTTTTTAATCATTTAAGAAAAGTCAGCCAGATAAACAATATATTATTAACATAATATCAGTTGTCTCATTTCAGGTGACATGACTATTATGAACGCCACATCACAACATTTCTAGTACCAAGTGGGCTACTTGGTGCGATGATGTTCATGGCTGGTGAGGCACTGACACTTTCAGAGTCAGATACACAAATACAGTATATGAACCAAATAGACCCGCAACCCGAAAAGGATTAAGCGGAAGAAAATGGATGGATGGATTTTAACAAAACAAATGTAAGGTATTTTATTGAATTATTTTTTAATGGAATACAAAGGCAGTAATAAAAGTCCATGTTTTCATTTTATAAATCTCCTTGAGTATAGATAACGTGCAAAGACCGTTGGTTACACAAGTATAATAGATTGTTATTTTGCAAACAAGTTTTTGGGCACAAAATTAATCATACTTTGTTTTTGGCCAAAGAATAACATAAATTATAGTAGCTCAAAGAGTTGCATCCCTCTGTGTGTTGCAGTTCCACAATTTACACTTATTTATTACAAATTCAAGTATTTACAACAACTATGCAATGCATGGTCTTACCTTTACTTGTAAATGAAATAAATTTCCCTATCCTTATGGACAAAAATCGCTGTGACTGTCCTTATCTTCTTTTGGTTTAAAAAAAAATCCGGTGCTTATGATGCTCAAGCATGCCCCCACACATTGGGGCAACGGTACTGGGCAGCCTCTGACCGTGAGTTTTAGATGCAGTTTAATGACAGATTAGGAAGACTAAAATACTATAACAACCTGGGTGATATTTCATATTCCATGCATTACGTAGCCAAAGTTATGTTTGCCATGTTCAGCATATTAGGTGTCCTTACGCAGCTTAAATTTCCTAAATGTAAGTGAAGGTGTCATGCAAGGTCTGCAGATATGCTTGGTCTGAAGCCTGTCAGTCATTCCTGTTACCTATGGTAGCCAGTATTTTGCTGATTCTTAATGTTCATTGTGTGGTGTAGTGAGTGTGTGTGCTGTCGTACCCACCCCTGGTGTGATGTCAGGCGGGCACGGCCCTTGTGTATAAATAGTTTGGTTCTCATAATAAAGGGTGAACTTGCTGCATGACAGATGAGACTCCTGTCCCTCATTTTACATACATAACATTTGGCAACGAGGATAAAAATTATGGGAGTGTATGGGCTACCTCCACCACTAGCACCCTTTCTAGAGTACATGGGAGAGCCGGTGATCCTGTGGCCGCAGTGGAGGGCCATGTTCGAGGATTACATCAGGGCGCTGGACTTAAGTAGGCTTGATGGGAGATGACGGCAAGCGCTCCTGGCCCACAACCTTGGCGCGGAGGGCCGAAGAATTCTCGGTATGTTGGGTGAAATGGAGTACCATGAGGATGCTGTCGAGCGGCTGGCTGAGTACTCTGCTCTGCTGCTCATTACATTTCTGGTATTTATACACAGCCATTTTCACTCTGCCTTTGCGGCTGTTTTGTATTGTCTTCGTTCACCTCCGCCTGAGCACCGTCCACTCAGGTGAAGCAATCTGTAAGTAATCCTTTCTTCCTGCTCACCAGTTTGCATGTTGGAGCACTTTGGGTCAATTCTTTATTTGCTGTGCTCACCAGTTAAGTTTGTGACATGATTGGGTGACCCAGAAACAGACGTGGACTCAAAATAGACACAATTATCTTTTATTATAGAGGGTGTGAGTGTGGATGTGTGCATGTGCGCAGCAGTGTAGCAGCAGGGCGAGCAGAGCACGGTTCAGCCTGGCAACCCTAGGAAAAAGCACAGACAGACGGATGAGTGACTGAGGCTTGGAGAGATGTATCAGTGAATGTTCAGTCTTACGAGTAGGCTGGAGATCTGGAGCACTGAAGAACTCCCAAGGGCTCCAGTCCAGTTGTTCTGTATCTGGGCTGCCGCTGCCGACGAGGTGAAGTGGTGCAGGTTTGTACAGTGCAGGTGAAGTGCGGGTTGTGCTCAGGTCCACCGCCAGGAGGAGGAGGTCCGCCGCCAGACGGCTTCCACCTGTGCACAGGGGAGATGTAGGAGAGCGGAGAAGTGAAGAAAGGACGACGGCTTACTTGTCAGTGGGGAGCTCAGACTTCCAGGAGAAACGATGAGCAGCACGGAGCAGGGGAGGCAGAACTCCAGGGCAGAATGAGTAGAGTAGGCGAGAAGGTCTTGCCAGACCATGGGAGTGTAGACATCTCCGTGCAGACCAGAGGGCAGCACTGCTTAAATAGGCCGCTAGATGAGACGATCAGGTGTGTGCGCAGCTGTGGAGATAATTAGGGCAACAGGCACACAGAGCGGATAATAGCAGTACTCCCCCCTCTATGGGACGCCTCTCGGCGGCCGATCAAACCTACCCAGGTGTGTCCGGTGGAAGCCCCTGATGAGCTGTAGATTGGATCCATCACAAAGGAGGGACGCACCCAGGACCTCCATTCTGGACCGTAACCCTCCCAGTCCACCAGGTACTGGAGGCCACGGCCCCAGCGTCGGACGTCCAGGATGGAGTTGACTCTCCACGCGGGGTCATCATCGATCAATACCGTTGGGGGTGGCATCTTTGGAGGGGGGCACAGAGGGCTGGAGACAAACGGCTTGACCTGTGAGACATGAAAGGTGGGACAAATACGGAGAGGGGGGGAGCCAGGCGCACAGCGACAGGATTCACAATATGTGTAATGGAAAAAGGCCCAATAAAACGCTGGGACAACTTCCTGGACTCAGCCTTGAGATTAATGTTCTTAGTGGATAGCCATACCTGCTGCTCGACCCAGTAGGGCGGAGCCGGAGTCCTGCAGCGACTGGCAATTGCGGTGTTGCAGTCTGTCGTGCGCCGAAGCACAGTGCTTTATATGGGCCTGCACGGAGGGCACCGCGATGTCTTCCTCCTCCTCTGGGAACAGTGGGGGATTGTATCCCAAAGACACCTCGAACGGGGACAGACCTGTGGCAGAGGAGACCATGGTGTTGTGCGCATACTCAACCCACGGCAGATAGGAGCTCCAGGATGCTGGGTTGGAGGTGGTGACGCACCTCCAATTCCTGATTGGTGTGCTCACACTGGCCATTACTCTGGGGGTGGTACCCCGAGGACAGGCTTACCGTGGCCCCAATAGCCTTACAGAAGGCATGCCACACCTGCAAGACAAACTGTCCACGATTGGACACGATGTCCATCGGGATGCCGTGGAGCCGCACCACATGGAGAACAAGTAGGTCCACAGTCTCCTTGGCCGTGGGGAGACCCTGTAGGGGGATGAAGTGAACCGCCTTGGAGAACCTGCCCACGATCATAAGGATGACTGTGTTGTCAGCAGAAGGAGGAAGGCCGGTGACAAAATCCAGCGCCACATGAGACCAAGGTCTGCCAGGGATGGGAAGGGGACGGAGCAGCCCCACCAGAGGAGAGGAGGACGTCTTACAGGTGGCGCACTGCGGACAGGCTCTTCGGAAGAGGGCCAAAGAAACAGCGTCATCCTGTTCTGGACTGTCGGAGGAACACCTTTTCCTCCTCGTCAGTAGCTCCTCCCTCGTCAGAGCAGAAGAATTCTGCAGCAGTGCGCAACAGTCGCCTTTTTTCACCAGCCAAATCCTCAGTTTCTCCTCCCAGCGCAGCTGCTGCCTCCCACTTCCTCCCGGCCACTCCTTCCACTGCTGAGAGGCGCACTGCATCCTTCCTGGTTCTGTCCATCTCCGTGTCATCGGGGCGGTTCCTCTACAAGCCTCAGAGGGATCCATTTTCACCGTGGCCAGGGAGAGGGATAACTGTACATCAGCTGAAGCAGATGACATCGAACGCCGTGAAAATAGGCAAATTTCCTTTCATTCTGTATTAATTAATGATGATATATCTTGCTTGATTCTCAGTAATGAGGCTTTGGGTTTGCAGTCCCTGGAGCTCTCATCACCTGCTGCAGTAGTTATTTGCTCATCTGCCCTCTCTGTGCCCTCTCTCCCCGGTCCTCAGTTCCTGTTGAGCCCGGAATCCGACTGCCGGATGACGGAGGAGGCCATGGCCCTTGAGGTTCCTATTCCAGAGCTAGCACAGAGCCGACCCCCAGCTGCCATGCCGGAGGAGCCACCAGCATGGGTTATTTCACTTGGGGGCACCATGACTGCAAAGAACATTATGCCTGCTACAGAGGCCACCACAGCAGAGCCAGCAACTGAGCTGGACCTCCTGAGGGCTGAGCCCGAAGCGTCACCTTTGTCTGGATCGTCGGAGCCATGGACGGCGGTGGAGCTTGAGTTCAGGCAAGTGCTCTCTTTTGTTTTTCTTCTCTCTGTTTTAGAGCAATCTTGCCTGGCTGTTGGTGAGGAGAGCCAGGTGCAGCCCCCCCCCTCCGCTGCACCTGAGCTCGCCTTGTCGGGCTCTGCTGCTGCCGGTGACCCTGAACCCCCTTTTCTCTGTGTGTCTGAGCTCTCTCCCAGGGTCACTGGAGATGCACCAACACAGCCAGAGGTCTCCATGGGTCCAGGCTCACCACTGGAGGTCATCAGAGGTCCAGCTTTTCTCACTGAGGAGGTCACCAGGAACGTCGCCACGCCCCAGCCCAAGATCATCAAGGGCCTTCCTTCCTCGCCCTCGTCCGACGTTCCATTGATTAACCGCCTCCTTGGTCTGGTGCTCTCATGGGTTGGCTGGTCCACCGTGGGTGCAGTGTTGGCCCAGCCCAGGTCCACCAAGGGTGCAGCTGTGCTCCAGCCTGGAGCCAGCGCGGGTGCAACCGAGTCCCAGCCTGGGACCACCGAGGGTGCAACCGTGTCCCAAGCCAGGACCACCAAGGGTGCCGCCGGCCAGCCTGAGGATGCACTGTGTATATATCTGTGTACATATATATTCGTCTACTGCTTTGGCTAACCAGTTCTTACTATCTTATTGACTATTGTTCTGAGTGCTGCTATCCCTTTGCTGTTGCAATCCTGGAGTTTCCCCATTGTGGAACTAATAAAGGCTTATCCTATCCTATCCTATCCTATCTTATCTTATCTTACCCAGGTGCCAAGATAGCTGTATAAAGTTCCTTAGGGTTTTTCAAGGGGAAGTAAATGTGATGTTTGAACATGGTGGCTCACTGTAAGTGATGTCATCACATGGCGAACTGGCCGTGGTGTGGGGGCGGCGCCACCCATCTGTATATAGTTGAGTGTGGTATGAATAAAGTGTGTATCCGGTTCACTGTCGGCAACTCATTTTTAAACACAACAATACCATGGCTTTAAACTTTAGTAATAATCTTCCTCACACTTATCTAACATTGTTTTTTCGTCATGTCAGTTAAGTCACTGGTTTCAGATGTCACACACCCTGAAGGGCCCAGAAGGATTTAGGACACTATACTTGTAGAAATGGATGAGAGGGTGGGTGAGCGCTATAAGAAACTCTTTTAGAATTAAAATTTAAAATATAGCTCATTATATTGATGATAGTAACCATTTATTTATGTTGGCATTTAAATCAAAATTTCACTTCAAAGTATGAGTCAGACCTCTGCTGGTTGTCTGGAAATATTACCATGTCCACTGAAAACTAGGGAGGGAAAATGAAAATTCAGGCTATGCACAGAAGATGTCGCTGTAGAAGAAAACAAAAGATGACAAAATGACTGGTTAAGAAAACAAAACTGGGCAAGCTTCTTTTTTCCTTTCTTCAGAGAATGAGTCAGTATGTTTTCTTTTGTTTTATATACAGTATTTAGCTATCTACTTAATTACTGATTACACTTATTCTGGCTTTTCAATAAGTCCTGTAAGGTGTTTTAACTTAACTAACAAAAAACAGTATAGTTCCGTGACCAGGGAGTAATCCTAATAGCTTTATGAGACTGAAGTAGAGCTCCGGCATAGGTGTTACCATAAACTCTAAATTATGCAGTTAAAAGTGGATTTGACTCTTAAATTTCCTGCTTTGTTGTTTTCTGTGCAATTCCCACCACCCCAACATAATACAACAATAGCCTGTCTGACAAGCAGGAAAGAGGAAAAGCGCATTTCACCGGGCACTTTTGGACTTTATGACAGAGAGGTAAAAGTTCCACAAAGCCAAACCGAGGCAAATGGGGAGTCCAACACAAATAATCAAATGTGGGATTCATTCTACTAAAAGGTACATTCACCACTATGATAAATACTGTTACTGGTAAATTACTGAAGGGACTTAAAACTGTTTTACAGAAATATAACATACCTTGATTATTCTAAAGATAAAGGTTGATGCCAATATACAGTGGAGATCAAAATTAGAGAACAATGTGTTATGTCTGGATATGGAGCCAAAGGACGAGGCCAGGTGCACGACTAAACACATTTATTAACAGGTAGCATGAATGATGCATTAGAATAACAAAAAACAACGTACTATAAGTGGCCTAACACATTCACACCCAACAACTAAAAACTAGGGGGACGGGGGGACTGCCGTCCTACCCCCACACGGCCAGGCGGATTATTCTGCCGCCAATACTAATTGAGAACAGTCCATCTACAAATTAAAATAACTGCCATGTTCTTAAACTAAAATAAAATGTGCAAAATATTCCCCAGAACTACATACAACACACATAAACAACAAATTACTCTAAACATATGCACTCAAATGAACATACAGTATAAGACACACAGCCCAGGGAAGAGGAGAAACAAGCCTGTGGGCCCCCCCGGACCATCCCTTCATCAGTCCACCCCTGGAGGCGGCCTGCCTCCTGGGCTGCAGCTGGTTGTATTGGCACCGGTGTGCCTCCTCTTCTTCACCGTCGGCTGTTTCACTTGTCCAGGCCCACCACTCACAGTCTCCTCCTGGGCACGCCGCAGCTCATTCGGGTGCCTCCACGAGCCGTCCAGCAGCTGGAGATAAGCATCATCCGTCTGGCCACGATGCGCAGCTGTCCCTGGTGCTCCTCTAAATGCCATTTGGCCCATACCCGCCGTGATTGCACCTCCTCCCGAGCCTGAACCAGGTCCGCGAATCCCAGAAGGGTTCTGCTCGGCTTGCAGGGTCTCTGCTTGGCACGCGGTCCCTCCATGCCTAATGGTCTGGCCCTGACCACTTGTAAATCCGCTGCAGCCATCGCTGTTGTAGCTCCATGTTTGCCGGCCCGCTTTAGCCGAGCTCTGGGAACAACTGGAGCCAACTCCTTGGTGTCACTCGTCGTCGCAGGTGCCCCGCCATGCCACCCAGTACCCTCAACCAGGGTGACTTGGGCTCTGGCACAGGGACCCCCCTGCGATGACCCTGAGCAAGACTGGTCCTGCTCACCTTCCAGGGTGCTGGGCAATTCCTCATCCCACACTGCACCATCCTCCATTCTCGGAACTGGCCGGTCCTACAGTCCACAGCCTGACCACTCCTCCCCAGCGCCGCTCTTAATGGCAAAACCCAGACCATAAAACAGGTCATAGCCCATGATGTTACCTCCATGGGCCGTCACGGTAAACTCGAGATTAGACATCTCCACAGATTTGTACCGGGCTGTCAGTCTCAGTATTCCCACGGTGGCCAGCCGTCCTCCATAGCCGTAAAGTGGCGCTGGGTCACCTTCAATCCTGTAGTGCGGGAAGAATTTTCTCACTGTAGCCCAATTCAGTAGGGAGCCCTCCGCCCCTGTATTGATCAGCAACGGTACCTGCACACAATCCAACTCCACTGTGCAGAACGTGTACCCATTGGTTTTCGGGGACACAGTGTGGACAACCGTCAGGGCGGGAGGGGTCAGTTTCTTCCGCGGGCTCCCCTGCTCGAACATGCGGGATACCCTGGCATAATGGTTCAAGCGGCCTCACCTGCCACACTGTTTCGCTCTCGAAGGACAGTCCCTGGCCTCGGAGCGGTACTTCACGGACCCGCAGCCCATACGCATGGGCTTCCCCAGGGCAGACCTCAAGTCAACAGCGCTGGCATCTCTGGTGTCGTCCTCCACGCGCCCATTGCTGTCTGGGTCCGTTGCTTGTGTGGTAATGGGGGATCCTAGCCGTCGGTGTGACCAACGCTCACTCAAACTCCCACATCAGCCTATCCACTGCTTCCAACTGGAGAGCTAACTCAATGGCCCTGGATAGTGTTAAGTCACCCGGAAAAGTGAGCAGCTTCGACCTTATTGCAGCGCAGTTGGTATGCTCTGCCACCTGGTCATGAACCATTTCTTCCTCCAACGGACTGAACCGACACTCGCTAGCCAGTAGCCTCAAGTCCACCACAAATCACTGAATAGACTCGCCCACCTGTTGGCGGCGCTGCCAAAACTTGATCCTCCGAACAATGACATTGTTCGGGGCGCAAAAATGGTGTGCCATCAGCTCAACCACGTTGTCGAAGCCGTCAGAGTCACTGAGTGTGCTCAAAATTCATTGTCCCTCTATCCCTAAGTTGTGCACCAACAACATGCGTGCCCTCAACTTGTCCATTCTTCTCAGGTTTAGCAAACCACCTCGGCCAGGGGACAGGTGGCTCACCCGGGAGCTCCAGAAATGGCCAAATAGGAGACCCACGTGCTTCCATACCATGATCCATACCACGCACGACCGCCAGGCAGAGGAGATGGCAAAGAGACCCACCCCTCCTGCCTGCTGCCCTTTATAGGCAGGTGGCAAGACCGGAAGTCAGAGCCATCACACCGTGCCTCACAAATAAAAGCTAAAGAACAATAATACTATAAATAACTATATAACACAATGTATTCATATGTTATTGTTCATTGTTCAGAATTTTACAGAATATCAGCCTTGGCTATACCACTGCTGTACTATCATGTTTTTGAAATAACCCAGACATTTCAACACAAACATTTATTTTGTTAAAAAAAAAATGAACAAAATTAGAGACGTCACCACTGTGTCAGAAGAGAAGATTTAAACAGTGTTTTTTAGGGCTGTAGGATTGAAAAAATGATGATGATGATGATGATGATGATGAAATACTTTATTTTGAACAAAAAAACAAAACAAATAAGTGCAATAAAAGTGACAGTGTACAGTGCTCGAAAAGGAGAAGGAAGAAGTTAATACTTATCTACTCCAACTCCTCTTTTCCCTAAATACAACCTATGTGAAATATATACATATTACCTCTATTAAGAACCCCAAGTAGACATTATTAACTATATTTTTATATATATCAACATTTACACCCATCCATCCTTACATACATACAGTCCATACATATGCATAGATATATACCCAGCCCCAAACACCATAGATATACACAGTACCGTCCCACTTGCCATACAAGTATTCAGCCAGTGTCCCAGAGTGAGTTTAATGCATCTTACATATTAATACTACACCTCTAACATATATCCTTTTAGCAAATGATATTTACAGTGGGGCAAAAAAGTATTTAGTCAGCCACCGATTGTGCAAGTTCTCCCACTTAAAAGATGAGAGAGGTCTCCAATTTTCATCATAGGTATACCTCAACTATGAGAGACAAAATGAGAAAAAAAAAAATCCAGAAAATCACATTGAAGGATTTTTAATGAATTAATTGGTAAATTCCTCAGTAAAATAAATATTTGGTCACCTACAAACAAGCAAGATTTCTGGCTCTCACAGACCTGCAACTTCTTCTTTAAGAGGCTCCTCTGTCCTCCACTCGTTACCTGTATTAATGGCACCTGTTTGAACTCGTTATCAGTATAAAAGACACCTGTCCACAACCTCAAACAGTCAGACTCCAAACTCCACTATGGCCAAGACCAAAGAGCTGTCAAAGGACACCAGAAACAAAATTGTAGACCTGCACCAGGCTGGGAAGACTGAATCTGCAATAGGTAAGCAGCTTGGTGTGAAGAAATCAGCTGTGGGAGCAATTAGAAAATGGAAGACATACAAGACCACTGATAATCTCCCTCGATCTGGGGCTCCACGCACGATCTCACCCCGTGGGGTTAAAATTATCATGAGAACGGTGAGCAAAAATCCCAGAACCACATGGGGGGACCTAGTGAATGACCTGCAGAGAGCTGGGACCAAAGTAACAAAGGTTACATCAGAAACACACTACGCCGCCAGGGACTCAAATCCTGCAGTGCCAGACGTGTCCCCCTGCTTAAGCCAGTACATGTCCAGGCCCATCTGAAGTTTGCTAGAGAGCATTTGGATGATCCAGAAGAGGATTGGGAGAATGTCATATGGTCAGATGAAACCAAAATAGAACTTTTTGGTAAAAACTCAACTTGTTGTGTTTGGAGGAGAAAGAACACCATACCTACTGTGAAGCATGGGGGTGGAAACATCAGACTTTGGGGCTGTTTTTCTGCAAAGGGACCAAGACGACTGATCCGTGTAAAGGAAAGAATGCATGGGGCCATGTATCGTGAGATTTTGAGTGAAAACCTCCTTCCACCAGCAAGGACATTGAAAATGAAACGTGGCTGGGTCTTTCAGCATGACAATGATCCCAAACACACCGCCTGGGCAACAAAGGAGTGGCTTTGTAAGAAGCATTTCAAGGTCCTGGAGTGGCCTAGCCAGTCTCCAGATCTCAACCCCATAGAAAATCTTTGGAGGGAGTTGAAAGTCCGTGTTGCCCAGCGACAGCCCCAAAACATCATTGCTCTAGAGGAGATCTGCATGGAGGAATGGGCCAAAATACCAGCAACAGTGTGTGAAAACCTTGTGAAAACTTACAGAAAAGGTTTGACCTCTGTCATTGCCAACAAAGGGTATATAACAAAGTACTGAGATGAACTTTTGTTACTGACCAAATACTTATTTTACTGAGGAATTTACCAATTCATTCATTAAAAATCCTTCAATGTGATTTTCTGGATATTTTTTTACTTATTTTGTCTCTTATAGTTGAGGTATACCTATGATGAAAATTGGAGACCTCTCTCATCTTTTAAGTGTGAGAACTTGCACAATTGGTGGCTGACTAAATACTTTTTTACCCCACTATATATCTCTTTATGAACTGGCTTCTGTTTGTACATAGTTTTAGTTCCAGCTCCAGACTGCTCCCCAAATCCACACCACAGGCAGATATCTACATACTTTTCTTAGTTGTTCGAACCTTAGGTTTTGTATAGTTTAACTCTCCTATCGAATTGTAATTATTGTCTCTTTCTTTGAATATTTTTTGTATATTAGTTAGAAGTTGATTACTAATTGCCCTGTACATTATTTATGCTGTCTTAAATTTAACTAGATCCATGAACTTTATGGCATATGACTTTAAAAACAGTGAACTGGTGTGGTCTCTATATCCTACATTATTTATTATAGCTTTTTTTTTAATGTGCATATTGGCTGCAGGTTGATTTTGTAGGTGTTTCCCCAGACCTCTACTCAGTAGTTAAGATATGGTAAAAACAGTGAATTGTACAGTAAGTATAATGATTTATAGTCCAAAATGTTCTTATCTTCCCCAGTATCCCTATACATTTTGCTAACTTGGCCCAGATGTGATTGATGTGAGGTTTCCAGCAGATTTTATTGTTTAGGGTCACTCCCAGAAACTTATTTTCCTGTACTATTTCAATTCTGGTATCATCTATCGTTACCCTTATTTCATAATTTACTTGATCAACAACAGTTGGCTGTATTCTGAGCTGTTTTTACTCTATTTTCTTAATCTATTTTATTTCTATTTATTGTGTATGTTAGGTTGTGCAGTTTGATTTTAACTTATCTTGATGTACAGCACTTTGGTCAATTTGATTGTTTATAAATGTGCACTATAAATAAATTTGACTTTGACTTTATGATTTCCAAACAACATAATCTCTGTTTTTTGTTTTGTTTTTTGTTTTTCAGATTTAGAGATAATTTATTTTTGTTAAACCACTGTGTTAACCTTTTCATTTCAGTTGTGACCACCTCTAAAACCTGCTGTAAGTTCTCACCAGTGTAAAGGATATTTATCATCCGCAAACAAAATAAATTTCAGAATTTTTGATACTTGGCATACATCATTTATATATAAAATAAAGACTTTGGGTCCTAAAATTGACCCCTGGGGCACACCACAAGTGATGTCCATGAATGGTGATTTGTGCTCACCTGTTTGTACAAATTATTGTCTGTTACTTAAATAGCTTTCCACCCAACTCAGTTTGACCCCTCTTATCCCATACCTTTCCAATTTACTCAGTAGAATTCTGTGGTCAGTGGTGTCAAAAGCTTTCTTTAAATCTATAAATACTCCTACAGCAAACTTGTTTTTTATCTATACAACAGGATTTCTTCTGCGAGTTCAATCAGTGCCAAAGATGTATATTTATCCGCTCTAAAACTATACTGTCTGTGAGAAGGTTGTGTTTTTCAATGAAATTATCCAGTCTTTTGATGAAAAATTTTTCCAAGTATTTTGGAGAATTGTGAGAGTAACGAGACTGGCCTGTAATTTGTAAAATGATGACTGTCTCCTGCTTTGTATAGTGGTATTACTTTTACTATTTTCATTTTGTTTGGAAATTTACCAGTTTAAAATGACAGGCTACAGATGTGGGTGAGTGGTTTAACAATTCCTTCAATTACTTTCTTTACTATTGTCATATCAATTTCATTCAGTTGATTTTTTTGTTCTTAAATTTACTTACAGTCTCAATAATTTCCTTTTCAATTACTGCACCCAAAAAGATTGTGTTTGGATTTCTATCTTCAGTTTCATTTACAGACCCACCATAGTTTGTTTCTGGTGTCACTATTGTTTTGGTTAATTTTGGACCAATGTTTACAAAGAATTTATTAAAACCACTAACCACATCCACCATATTAATTATCAAATTGTCATTTTCAGTAAACTATTCTGGTTAATTTGTATTCTTTGATCCATTTCTAATAATCACATTTAGCACTTGCCATATTCCTCTTAAGTTATTTTTTGTCATGAATGTGGGTTTGGCTGTTCCAAATCCAGTTCTGACTTATTGTTATGTTCTGCCCTATTTTCCACCTGGCACTTCAGGGAGCTATTGGGCCCCCACTCCCTGACAGCTTGGGCACAAACCCTTCTCCTGTCAAGTGCCATCAGCTGTACTGTCACGGGTGTTCACACACACACACACACACACACACACACACACACACACACACACACACACACACACACACACACACACACACACACGCACATGCTCCATTCATTCCCATTCACACGCTCATACACGCTCTCTCACAGACCAGGTCCAATCACATTCAGCCCACGCTTTCTCGCATCGGCAATCTCTTTCCTCGTTAGCTTCAGGAGTATTTCTTTGCTGCGTTTGTGGAAAGAGATTGCCGGAGCATTCACCTCCATACGCGGCAGCTAGCTCTCCACGTATGAGTTTTCATTACCTGCTATTATTCAGCCAAGCACTTGAAGTTTGGCTAATCCCTTGGTGTAATCGGCTGACCCAGCTCACCCTCTTCATCCTTCAGACTACACGGATCGCCCCGGGATCGCTCCAGCCCCGTAAGTGTCATGTTCGCCTTTCTCTTTGTGCTGACAGCAGTCCTGCGGCACTAGGCTTCCCCTTGACTGGGCTGTAGAGCATCCGGCAGGCACCCGCACTTTCTACTCACGCAATTGGGTTTTTCATTCTCTCCCTCAAGCGCCGTATAATGGCGCACGGGGATTTTTGACAGAATGCTCCAACCAGTCAGAAAAAACCCAGCGGAGTAGAAATGTGTTTTTCCTTTCCTTTCCATGCCTTTTTCTCTTCCTCCCCAAGTGTCAACATGGTGGAGAGGGAGATGGAGAGGGAGATGGAGCGGGAGCTGCGCTTGTTGTGCTTCTTGGTGGAGATCTTTTCATGGACGTAGAAGCCCTGTTTCCTCCCTGGCTGTTCAACAGGCTCGGGACACCGCGAAGAGGGTGATGGAGCGAGACAGCCTCTGGGATCATCCCTAGACTATGGAGATGCTCCGGGACATCTTCGCTGCACCATGTGAGGAATCAGCTGAGGATCTCCCAGTGCTTGAGCTCCTCGCGGCCACTGCGCTTGTTTTTCCAGAGAATGCGGGGCTTTTCTGCATGGGTGATCTGCTGCCCAGCGCAGTGCTCCGCATTCCGGATTATCTCATTCCCGAGTCGCCCAGGAGGAGAAGAGGGAGGAATCCCCGCTGCAAGAAGCGTCCAGCCCCACTTACGACTGTTCCACCTCCCCGCTCCCCTTTCCATGCTCCGCTCCGTCACGGGAGGAATTGGAGGAGCGTAGGCTGGTTCTCCTTGCGAAGACAGACCTCATCTTGGAGGTGAAGCCGTGGCTCCTCCCGGAGATGGCTGAAAGATTAAAAGAACTTACCCTGAGGGAGAAGGAGCTGCAGCCCAATGAGGAACGCCAGGAGAGGAGAAAGGACGCCTCGGAGGCTGCTGGGGACCTCCAGTGCCAGGAGAACAGGCAAGTTTCTTCTCATTTAATTTTCATGGTCAATGAACAATTTTGCCTGCCTCCTGGCAAGAAGACTCAGGGTGTGCAGTCCCCTGAGTGCTCCGCCCTAGCGGCATATAGTGCTCTCGTACCTGGTCTCACCAATTCCTTTCTATGTGCCCCTACGAGCCCACCGGTCCTGGATCCAGGTTGCTCTGGGGAAGAGGAGCCAGAGGCCTGGGAGGGTCCTGTCCATGGGCCAGTGATGAAAAGGTCATCCACGGCCGCCACGCCAGAGGAGCCGGAGGTGTGGAGGATGGCACACGGTAGTACCACGATTGCAACCACCATCACGCCGGCTTCGGGGGCCGCCGCAGCAGAGTCATTCCCCGGACCAGACCTCCAGCCAGTGGGACCCGGGGCATCGTCGTCGGAGTCCTGGATGGCGGTAGAGCTTAAGCACAGGCAAGTAATCTCTCCAGTAGTTCATCTGTCTAAGGTGGAGGGATCTTGTCTGCCTCTTGGAGAGGGGTGTCGGGTGTGGCTCTCAGCTGCATCTGGACCCCCCCTCACCGGGCTCTGCTGCTGCCGGTGACCCTAACCATTCCTCCTCTCCTATTCCCTTCGAGCTCCATCCTAGGGTCACCGGAGAGGAGCTGTCACAACCTGGGTTACCCACAGATGATGACGCAGGCCCAGTTTTCTCAAAGGAGGCTGATGGGGGTGAAGCACCCAACGGACGAGGGGAACCCGCGCACCCTAAATCGCCAGAGTCCTGGACAGCGGTGGAGCCAGAGTTCAGGCAAATGTGCTCCATTATGTCAGTAATGTCTATGTCAATGTCACACTGCCTGACTCATGGTGAGATGACCCAGGGCAGCTCACAGTAGCCCTTGGGGCCACCACATTGGGCTCTGCCTCTGCCGGTGACCCTGACCCTGACCCTGTTTCTCTTTTTCTCCCTTCGGGTTTGGAGCCCCCAGCCAGGTTTGTCGGAGAGCTGCTGGTCTCGTCGGAGGCTGCCAAGGATCGGGGTCCAGTGTCAGGTGACATGAGGAGCATCACCTCCCTCACTGGGGAGGCCACCGCAGGAGCAATGAGGCCCCCGATGGGGGTCACCACAGGTGCAACGGTGCTCCAGCCGGAGCCCATCGTGGGTGCAGCAGAGCCCCAGCAGGGGTACACCACTGGTGCAGCAGAGCCCCAGCCGGGGTCCACCGCCGGTGCAGCAGAGCTCCAGCTGGAGTCCATCGCCTGTGCAGCAGAGCTCCAGCTGGAGTCCACCACCGGAGTAGCCACGTCCCAAACCGGGACCATCATGGGTGCAGCCACGTCCCAGACCAGGACCATCGCGGGTGCAGCCACGTCCCAGACCGGGACCATCGCGGGTGCAGTCACGTCCCAGACCGGGACCATTGCGGGTTGAGCCACGTCCCAGACTGGGATGATCACGGGTGCAGCCACATCCCAGACCGGGACCATCGCGGGTGCTACGGCCCCCCGGTCCCAAGCCTCGGCTGGTGGGGGGACTCCTGTTCCTTGGGTTGACCGCCGTAGGTCCCCAGTATGTAGGCTGCCTCTCCGCTGCCCCCCCCCCCCCCAGTTCTGGTGGCTCCACCACGTTGGTCGGCCACCTGAAGGACTTGGCTTTCGGGCCAGGGGGGTCCATCGGGCCGGGTAGGCCGCCAGACGCTATTCTGCAGGCCGCCTGCTGGACTTGGGACTTGGGCAGGCCACCCGATCTGTCACTCCTTGCCATGCTGGGGGCCTGGGACTCTGGCCAACCCCCTGAACTTTGGACTTCTGGGGATGGGGGTTAGTCTTCCAGGTAGGGGGGTGTTAGGAGGGTTTTGCTCATTATTTTGTTTTTTACTGGTTGTGTTCTCACCAGTTGCTTCCCTCCTAACAGGTTTTCCCCCACCTCCCACCCTGGGTTAGTGTTTGTTGCCGGAGGGGGGTGGGTGTCCCTTGAGGGGTATTGTTTCTTTTCGTTTTGGCTGATGGTACTGGGTAGTCTGGTATCCACCCCTGGGGGAGGGGGGGGGGCTGTCATGAATCTGTGTTTGGCTGTTCCAAATCCAGTTCTGACTTATTGTTGTGTTTTGCCTTATTTTCCACCTGGCACTTCAGGGAGCTATTGGGCCTCCACTCCCTGACAGCTTGGGCACGCCCCCTTCTCCTGTCAAGTGCCATCAGCTGTACTGTCATGGGTGTTCACACACATACACACACACACATATACACATGCACACGCTCCATTCATTCCCAGTCATATGCTCATACACGCTCTCTCACACACCAATCACGTTCAGCCCACGCTTTCTTGCACCGGCAATCTCTTTCCTCGTTAGCTTCAGGAGTATTTCTTTGCTGCATTTGTGGAAAGAGATTGTTGGAGCATTCGCCTCCATATGCGGCAGCTAGCTCTCCACGTATGAGTTTTCATTACCTGCTATTATTCAGCCAAGCACTTGAAGTTTGGTTAATCCCTTGGTGTCGCTGCACGGTGGCGCAGTGGTTAGCACTGCGGCAGCACAGTTTACCCTTGGCCGGGGGATTGTGGGGATCGTGGGATCGTGGGTTCGATCCCAGCCCCCGACCAACAGTGATCTGTGTGGAGTTTGCATGTTCTCCCCGTGTTGCGTGGGTTTACTCCGGGATTTCTCCGGTTTCCTCCCACATGCCAAAAACATGCATGTTAGGTTAATTGGCTGTTCTAAATTGTCCCTAGATATCGGTTTCCTATAGGCCCTTAGAATAGAGGGTTAGTATTAATGAAAGCGCTTTGAGTGGTCTTTGTGACTAGAAAAGCGCTATATAAGTGCAGGTTAGTTAGTTAGTTAGTGTAATCGGCTGACCCAGCTCACTGTCTTCATCCTCCAGACTACACGGATCGCCCCGGGATCGCTCCAGCCCCATAAGTGTCATGTTCGCCTTTCTCTTTGTGCTGACAGCAGTCCTGTGGCACCAGGCCTCCCCTTGACCGGGCTGTAGAGCATCCGGCAGGCGCCCTGTATGTCTGGTGGCCTTAATTCATCATTTTCTGCTTCCTGTATTTGTGTGGTCAAGCTGAACTGTTAATTTTATGGCTTAGTTTAATCAATTGGCACTTTCTACTCAAGCAACTGGGTTTTTCATTCTCTCCCTCGTGCGCCGTATAATGGCGCACAGGGATTTATGACAGAATGCTCTGACCAGTCAGAAAGGGGAAAGGGGATTTATGACATTTTTATTATCCTTTAATATTCTGTTGTACAGTAGTATTCTTTCTTACAAGTCCTCATTATATTAGTTAACTTGTTTTTTATCTTTAATATTTGATTTCAGCCTCTACCATTCTACACTTAATGAGTTGTTTATATAATGTATTCTTCTTTTTACATGCATTTAGTAACCCCTTGGTGACCCATGGAATATTTTTGTTTTGTTGTCTATCACTGTATTGTTTTACAGGACAGTTTTTGTTGTACAGCGATTGAAATATTTGTAAAAATTCATCATATGCTTTATTTATATCATTGTTGTTACAAACTATCTTCCAGTCTTGTGTTAATAATTCCTTTGCCAGTAATTACATAGATTCTTCAGTTCTTATTCTTTTATATTTAATATTTTTGGTATACTTATTCTTCCTATAATCACAGTGATAGATAACAAGAAGAAGATACAGTGGTGTGAAAAGGACAAGTTGCCATGGCCAAGATATATAGTGTGATGATATAAAGTGAAGTACGTGGCGGTGGTGCACCTGTAAGCTGGTTGCCAACTGCCAATCAAGTCTAAAAGAAGAAGAAGAAGACTTGGACTACACTGAAAAGATGCAATGAAGAAGAGGCTAAGTACGTGACAGTAATGCACCTCTAAGTTGGTTGCCAACTGCCAATCAAATCTAAAAGAAGAAGAAGAAGAAGCAACTGACAAGAACAGAGGACAGAGTGATGCTGGATGTACAGTATAGCGTGATGGAGTGATACAGAGTGATGAATTTGTAAGGACTACAGCTCCTGACCAGATGGAGTGATGATATAGAGTGAAGTACGTGGCGGTAATGCACCTGTACGCTGGTTGCCAACCGCCAATCAAATCTAAAAGAAGAAGAAGATGACGAAAAATTGGTAGGTGGTCACTAATTTCATTTAATAAAAGCCCACTCATGATATTATTTTCCATAATGTTTGTGAATATGTTATCTATTAGTGTGGCACTGTGTGACGGGATTCTGCTAGGTCTGGTGATAGTTGGATGTAAGCCCATACTCTACATTATGTTGATAAATTCTTCTGTCATACTATGTTGTTTTGAATTCATACAGTCGTGGACAAAATTGTTGGTACCCCTCTGTTAATGAAAGAAAAACCCACAATGGTTACAGAAATAACTTGAATCTGACAAAAGTGGTAATAAATAAAAAATTCTATGAAAATTAACCAATGAAAATCAGACAATGCTTTTGAATTGTGGTTCAACAGAACTACTTTAAAAAACAAACTCATGAAACAGGCCTGGACAAAAATGATGGTACCCCTAGAAAAGATTGAAAATAATGTGACCATAGGGACATGTTCAACCAAGATGTGTCCTCTAATTAACATCACAGGTGTCTACAAACTTGTAATCAGTCAGTCGGCCTATTTAAAGGGTGACAAGTAGTCACTGTGCTGTTTGTTGACATGGTGTGTACCACACTAAACATGGACCAGAGGGAGCAAAGGAGAGAGTTGTCTCAGGAGATTAGAAAGAAAATTATAGACAAGCATGTTAAAGGTAAAGGCTATAAGACCATCTCCAAACAGCTTGATGTTCCTGTGACTACAGTTGCACATATTATTCAGAAATTTAAGATCCACAGGACTGTAGCCAACCTCCCTGGACGTGGCCGCAGGAGGAGACGGATAATACGAATGGTAAGAAAAGAGCCCAGAACAATCTCTAAACACATTCATGGTGAACTCCAAGGTCAAGGTACATCAGTGTCAGATCGCACCATCCGTTGTTGTTTGAGCCAAAGTGGACTTCATGGGAGACAACCAAGGAGGACGCCACTGTTGAAAACAAACCCTAAAAAAGCCAGACTGGAATTTGCCAAACTGCATGTTGACAAGCCACAAAGCTTCTGGGAGAATGTCCTATGGACAGATGAGACAAAACTGCAACTTTTTGGCAAGGCATATCAGCTCTATGTTCACAGACGCAAAAATGAAGCATACCAAGAAAAGATCACTGTCCCTACTGTGAAACATGGAGGAGGTTCTGTTATGTTCTGGGGCTGCTTTACTGCATCTGTCACAGGGTGTCTTGAATGTGTGCAGGGTACAATGAAATCTCAAGATTATCATGGTATTCTAGAGAGAAATGTGCTGCCCAGTGTCAGACAGCTTGGTCTCAGTCGCAGGTCATGGATCTTGCAACAGGATAATGACCCAAAACACACAGCTAAAAACACCCAAGAATGGCTAAGAGCCAAACATTGGACTATTCTAAAGTGGCCTTCTATGAGTCCTGATCTAAATCTGACATAATTACTGGCCCAGGGAACACGCACACAGGCTCAGGTGAGATTCAAAGGCTTTATCCAACAACAAGAAATGTATGGATGCGTGTATGCGGAATGTGAATGGTCTGTGGGTGAACGAGGAGAGCCGGGGGCAGAATGGCACGCCGTGCAGCCAGGCAACCCCATGGAAAGAGCAGAGACAGGAATATGAGTTCACCTTCACCATGCGGGGTTAATGTACCGAATGTTGCTTACTTGCAGATGTAACGGTGGCTGGCGTTGGCAAAGGATCTCTAGCCTGGGAGACAGCACCCTGCTGCGCGCATGACAAGGAGTGGATGAGGAGGGAGAGGAGTTGGCGAGGACGGGAGGAATCCGCCGCCAGGGAATCCACCTGTGCACAGGGGAGAGACTGGAAGACAGGTGAGTGAAGATACAGCTTACTTGCTGGTAGGAGATGCTGCAGGTCGGGAAGGAACGATCCTGCGGAGGGATTGAGAGCGTTG
The DNA here is from genome assembly GCA_020510985.1 of Pholidichthys leucotaenia. Taxonomy (NCBI): domain Eukaryota; kingdom Metazoa; phylum Chordata; class Actinopteri; order Cichliformes; family Pholidichthyidae; genus Pholidichthys; species Pholidichthys leucotaenia. The sequence continues at coordinate 399,618,817 of CM035836.1, forward strand.
ATTAACAGACGGCTCCAGACCAATGTTCTGGGCCAAGTGGGTTAAATAGTCTGTGATTGACGAGGCACAGGTGTGCGCGCAGCTGAGGCAGATGACTGGGAACGGCGAGTTGTGACAGTACTCCCCCCCCAAGCAGTGCCTCCTGGCGCTAGTTTATTTGGGTGCGCCCGGTGGAACTCCGTGATAAGATCCTTATCCAGCACAAAGGAAGAGTGCACCCAGGATCTCCACTCCAGGCCATACCCCTCCCAATCCACCAGGTACTGCAGCCCACGACCTCGGCGCTGGGAGTCCAGGATGGAGGCAACCCCCCATGCTGGGTGGCCGTCGATCATCATGGGAGGGGGCGGTGCCCTAGGAGGAGGACAGAGTGGGTCGGAGATCACGGGTTTGACCTTAGAAACGTGAAACGTGGGGCAAACACGGAGGGAGGGGGGGGGGGCAAACGCACAGCCACCAGGTTGATTACCTTAGAGATGGTGAAGGGACCGATAAAGCGTGGCGCCAGCTTCCTCTTCTCGGCCTTGAGATTAACGTCCCGGGCCGATACCCAGACCTGTTGGCCCACCTGGTAACCGGGAGCAGGCTTCCTGTGGCAATTAGCCGTAGTGCTGTTGGGCGCCGCCGTGCATAAAAGCGCCTCGCGCATCCTGGTCCACAGGCTCTGGCAGCGCCTCAGGTGTGCCTGGATGGATGGAACTGCTACCTCACTCTCCTGCTCGGGGAACAAAGGGGGATCGTAGCCCAATGATGCCCGGAAGGGGGACATCTCGATAGCCGACGACAGTGTTGAATTGTGGGCATATTCCACCCAGGCCAGGTAAGCGCTCCAGGAGGATGGGTTGGAGGAGGTGACGCAGCGCAGGGCAGCTTCCAGCTCCTGGTTAGTGCGCTCACACTGCCCATTGGATTGGGGGTGGTGACCGGAGGAGAGGCTCACCGTGGCCCCCAGGGCGTTGCAAAATCACCTCCACACCTGGGACACAAACTGGGGCCCCTGATCAGATACGATGTCCATTGGGATCCCGTGCAGTCTGACCACATGTTGGACTAGGAGATCGGCCGTCTCCCGTGCCGTGGGGAGACCATGGAGAGGCACAAAGTGAGCGGCCTTGGAGAATCGGTCCACAATAGTCAGGACGGTGTCGTATGAATTAGAAACGGGGAGGCCAGTAACAAAGTCCAGGGCTATATGTGACCAGGGTCTGCCCGGGACCGGCAGGGGATGGAGCAGCCCTGCAGGAGGAGAGTTCGGGTCTTGCTCGTAGCGCACTGGGGGCAGACCCGGACGTAATTGGCGATGTTCTTCTGAAGTCCGGGCCACCAGAAAGAGCGCTGAAGGAGGTCCACCAGCCGGAAGTTGCCAGGATGACAGGCGAGCTTGGACGTGTGGGCCCAATGGATGACATCCCCCCGAACCGCCGATGACACAAAGAGCCTCCCTGCCGGGCCTCCACCAGGGTCAGGTTCAGTCTCCTGCGCCCTCCGGATCTTGTCCCTGATGGACCAGGAAACCGCCCCTCACAACACACGAGTCGGGCGGGATGGTGTGGTCCCGCTCCTCCGGGGTCTCAGGGGCAAACTGCCTGGACAGTGCGTCGGGTTTCCCATTCTTGGAGCCTGGACGGTAGGTGATCGTGAACCTGAAGCGTGCGAAAAACAGAGACCAGCGCGCCTGGCGGGCATTCAGGCGTTTGGCCGACCTCAGGTACTCCAGGTTCTTGTGGTCCGTCCAGACCACAAAAGGCTGCACTGCCCCCTCCAGCCAGTGACGCCATTTCTGCAGCGCGAGCTTTACTGCCAGAAGCTCCCTGTCGCCGACGTCATAATTGCGCTCAGCCGCAGACAGGCGCCGGGAGAAGAAGGCACAGAGGCGCATCACCCCATCCACCGGAGAACGTTGGGACAGAACTGCCCCCACCCCCGTGTCAGACGCGTCCACTTCAACCAAGCACTGCAGCGTGGGGTCCACCTGGGTCAGGACCCAGGAGGAGGAGAGCTCCGTCTTCAAGGTCTTAAATGCTGCTGCTGCCTCCTCGGTCCACTGGAAGGGCACCTTGGGGGAGGTGAGGCGGGTCAGGGGGGTGACAACGGAGCTGTAGTTAGGCACAAAACGGCGGTAAAAATTAGCAAAACCGATGAACTGTTGTACCTGTTTCCTGGAAGAAGGGGTGGGCCACTCGACCACCGCTTTGACCTTGGTGGGGTCGGGGAGAATGGAACAATGAATTCTGCTATCTACAAAAAAAATCCTGAAGGAGAATGTCCGGCCATCTGTTCGTGACCTCAAGCTGAAGCGTACCTGGGTTCTGCAGCAGGACAATGATCCAAAACACACCAGCAAGTCCACCTCTGAATTGCTTACGAAAACAAAAAGAAGACTTTGGAGTGGCCTAGTCAAAAGTTCTGACCTGAATCCGATTAGCATGCTGTGCCATGACCTTAAAAGGCGGTTCATGCTCGAAAACCTTCCAATGTGGCTGAATTACAACAACTGTACAAAGATGAGTGGGTCAAAATTCCTCCACAGCACTGTAAAAGACTCGCTGCTAGTTATCACAAATGCTTGATTGCAGTTGTTGCTGCTAAGGGTGGCCCAACCAGTTATTAGGTTTAGGGGGTAATCACTTTTTCACACAGGGCCATGTAGGTTTGGATTTTTGTTTCCCTAAATAATAAACACCTTTGTTTAAAAACTGCATTTTGTGTTTACTTGTTATCTTTGTCAAATATTTAAATTAGTTTGATGATCTGAAACATTTAAGTGTGAAAAACATACAAAAAAACGTGAAATCAGGAAGGGGGCAAACACTTTTTCACACCACTGTAACTTCATGAGAAAGTTTTGCGTACATTTTTTTCCATCCAGTCCTTAAATACATTAATATTTGATCCAGGCGTTCTATATACACATCTCTCTACTATATTCTTCATATTGTCCAAACAGATTTCTGTTTTAATACATTCAAATAAATCATCCACAGTCACTGTCAAATTTTCAGCAACCTTGTATTGCAACCACTTGTCAACATAAACTGCAACTCCTCCTCCTTTTTTCACTTTTCTATTTCCATCCATCCATCTTCTTCCGCTTAATCTAATTTAATTCGTAGCCATCCATTGTAAAGCCCATTCCTTTCTCTTCACTGAACCACGTCTCTGATTTTGCCACTATATTGAATGGCTCTTGAAACTGACGGAAATAGTCTTTAATATTATTAAAGTTGGCATAGAGACTTCTGCTGTTAAAGTGGATTATTGATATCTTGAAATCAGATATGACCATTGTGTTGAACTGTTCATCTGTGTAGTAACTACAGTTATTATTGCTAAAGGTAAAAAGATTATTGTCAGGGTCTATGTCATATTCCACATTCTGTGGGTTGTGATCAGTATATCCAAAAATTTTCAGTTCCTGTTCATTGATGATTTTGGATTGATCATGGAATGCGAGCCGCCCAGTGGGCCACTTTTGGTAAGCAGAAACTGGTGCTGCGGGATGAACCGTGCTGCCCAGTGCTCTGAATGTCAAAGTGAAGAAATTCAATGAAGCACGGGTAAATGGCGGTGGTAACTATGACTCTCTTAAGGTAGCCAAATGCCTCATCATTTAATTAGTGACGTGCATGAATGGATGAACGAGATTCCCACTGTCCCTAGCTACAGGTTCAAGTATGTCCTCTTCTTTAATTCTCTCTGGAGTGTCTGTCTCAGGTGGGAGAGAAAACACGCCTTCAACAGGTCAAAGCTCTCATTCTCATTCAGTGTGGGGTCCTGATGCAAATGAGTGTGATCCCCCAGAGTCCTACAGTTATCTCTTGTTGCTGTCGACTCCAGTTCATGATGTTCATTGATATTTGTCCAGTTCCATAATATTTCTGATGCTAATGACTTTGGCTTCTTCAGGCAATCCATTTAATTAGATGTATATTTCACAGTTTGTTGTCCAGGTGTTTTGAATCTTTTTTGCCTTTTCAGGTATCTTGCTTTTCTGGCTATATCTGCGTTTCTTTTGTGAGGTGCTCGTTTATGTAAATGTTCATTCCTTTCGGTTTCCTTCCTTGTTTTAGCAGTGCAGTCTTGTGTTTTCTGATGACAAACCTCATGATAACAGCTGATTTGTTGCTGTTGCTTTTCCTGGTCAGAGGGTGGAAGGCCTCAGTGGTGTTACAGTCCAGCTGTATTCCTTTGGACTGCAGGAAGACTGCCACCTGTTGCTCAGTGGATTCGGCTTCCAGCTCAATGAGTTCCCCTTTGCTATCCACAGCCACCGCCCGAGCATATGTTCGAGGTTTAATATGGAGCCCTATGATGATCACGTCGTTCACCCAGGTGTATTGTTCCAGGTCCACCACTCTGCTCTCCAGATATGCCAGCCTCTTGTCCTTCTCGGTGTTCTGGATCCACAGCGCTTTTACCTCCTCAACCAGGTCCAGAATATTTTTCTGCTGCAGCCTTACAGCAGAAACCTCTTCAGGTAAGAAGTCGAGTGAATTTTTAATATTGTCCATCTCCTCAGCCTGCTGACCTTTCTTCGGACCCATGATCTCAGACGATTTATGCTGACTAAACAGCTAACTGAACAGCTGTTTAGCTAGCTGAGTGGCGGGCCGCTCAGCTCTGCTTCCATTTTCCAAGTCCGTAAATGCGGTTATCAGCGTCTTAAGTCAGACAGGGGTCGAAAAGAGGATGTCCAGTCCGTAATCCAAACTCAGTTGTAAGAAGCCAGGACAGTAGTCAAAAATCAAGTACCATAACATAGAAATCTACCAACTGACAGAAGCTGACAGCATGTTGGCAGCAGGATGACAGGAACTGACAGCAGGATGACAGGAACTCTGACAGGAAAAATTAGTAGGAAGTGTAGAGGTCCTTGCTTTGAATGATTTCAGCACATCTACACCTACAGGACATAACTAGTTTCTCACACTGCTCTGGTTTGGGGGACAGGATTATGCAAAGACTCTCAATGGGGAATCGGTTCAACACTGCAGCTGGAATTGCAGCTGGAACTGCAGGTCTGTGGTGGACCACTCCCAGTTACACGGGGTGAGACTGGAAATCCTGGCAGATAAACACATCTGCCGCAAGGTCTGTGGTGGACTGTGCCAGTCGGTGCATCGTGACATGCACTACACAAAGAGCAGAGATAAACAAACCTATCATCTGGTCAGTCACTGCAACAGATGCTGGAGTCAGTTTGTCTTGGCTTGTCCTTGCCACTGATAATACCTTTATCTGCCAAGAATGTGCTACTAGTCCAGCAAAAGCTAGCGGTACTCAAATACTTTGCAAGCAGTTTCATGAAATGGTCAGTCAGAAAGCAACTCATACCGGCTCGGACGTCGCCCGGGCTAATAAGGTCCATGCTGATCTGTTCACACTCCGACAGGCAGCGAAAAGTAAGCTAGGAGCAGTAAGACAAAAGAAGAGGAACACAACAGCCTTGTGTGTAGCAGAATGGAATGTACGCACTCTGTTGGACAGAACAACATCATAGCGCCCAGAAAGACAGACCGCGCTTGTGGCCCTGGAAATGAACAGGTACAATGTAGACATAGCTGCACTTATTGAAACAAGACTGCCTGGATATGACAGCTTGGAAGACCATGGGTACATCTTCCTTTGGAGTGGAAATCAACTCAAGAAAGGAGAGAAGCAGGAGTGGGCTTTGCAGTTAGAAAGGAGTTAGCAGCAATGCTTGATGAGGAAACGGTGCCAATCAACGACAGGATAATGACTATGAGACTCCCACTACAGCGGAAGATGTATACCAAACTCATCAGTGTATATGCCCCAACAATGACCAACACAGAAGAGGCGAAGGAAGAGTTCTAAAGTGATTTATGTGAGACTATCAGGGATGTCCCAACTGATGATAGGCTGATGCTCATTGGAGATTTTAATGCCAGAGTTGGTTCGAACACTGAGAAATGGAAAGGAGTGCTAGGCAGTCATGGAGTAGGCAAGTGCGATGCTAATGGAGAACTTCTACTTGCACTATGTTTAGAGTACAACCTTGTGATAACCAACACTCTGACAATATCACTTCAGAGGAACATGTATATTTCAAAAGCCTACAGTGAGAACAACCACCAAGCAACACTGTATTTCAGTGCAAGGAGTCAGATTATGGAACGATTATGGACCTGAATGAAAAACATGTACAACGCTTGGACAATTTAAACAAAAACTAAAGGAAGAAATACTCCAAACATATTTACAAGACGACATGTAAAATCACATAAGGATTGATATATCCAGTCTGTGTTGTGTTGTAGCTTAGTTTTTTTTTTTTCTCTCTGTGACATTCTGTCTTAGATTTGTCTTGAATAGTAACTGCTTAACTTAGCTTAGCTTAGTTTTCTTTTTTCTTTTTTTTTTTCTTTTTTTTTTTTTTCTCTCAGTCACACTTTGTCTTAGCTTTGTTCTAAATTGTAATCACTCTTGTCTTGTTTACTCTTTTTTCTTTGAATTCTTGGATGGAATATGGGTGGGCAATATAAGCTGCGGCTTCAGCCATCACCCATTTCGGATAACTCACGTGGAATTGTTTAGTAGAAGGAGTCTTTGTCTAATTTGACCTTGTTGTTATATTATACAGTTTCTTTAACCTGTACTGTATTATCCGAAATAAATAAATTCATTCATTCATTCATTCATTCATTCATTCATTCATTCTATTTAAGCACAAGGACACACACAAGAAGACATGGATGCACCCAAGATCCAAGCACTGGCACTTGTTAGACTATATCATCGTAAGGCAGAGACATAAGGGATGTATTGGACACCAGAGCGATGAGAGGCGCGGACTGTGGTACTGATCATGTTATGCTGAGATCTAGATTAAGGATTTGCAGATGAAAACAGCACTGCAGGACGGGTGCGAAGCCACCACGGAAGCTAAACACTAGTGCACTGAAAGGCCAAAAGAAACAGGAAGAACTTACACAGGAAACTGATGAAAACTTGAAAGACTGGGACAGCAACAACTCAGAGAATGACATAGAAGAGAAATGGGCAACACTGAAGGATACAGTGTATCAGACTGTGAGTGATGTGTTAGGCCACCCTGAGAGGAAACATCAAGACTGGTTTGATGAGCATGATGAACATCTGAAGAAACTACTAGAAGCGAGGAATACAGCTAGGCAGCAAAACCTACAGTGTAACACAAGGTCGAAGAAGAAGAAATACTCAAAGGCTCAGAGTGAGCTACAGAAGTACACCAGAGAGATGAAGTCCAACTGGTGGGATGAAAAAGCGGAGGAACTTCAAACTGCAGCAGACAGGAAGGACATGAAAACATTCTTCACAGGTTTGAGAGAAATCTACAGCCCTAAACCAAGAGGATTGATCCAAATAAAGGCTATGGATGGTGAAACGGTTTTGCAGGAGAAAGACAAGATCCTGGACAGATTTCTGGTCAGAAAGCTGACCAGGAGAGGTTGTTGACTAACTACTCAACAACCCTGGAGATCTCACTGAAGAGGCTAAAGAAGCTCTAGTGCAGCGACCAGCCTGTCCAGTCTGGATGAACCACCAAATCTTGATGAACTAATGGCAGCTATCAGGACAACACAGGCTGGTAAAGCTCCAGGAAGGGATGGAATTCCAGCAGAAGTGTGGAAATTTGGTGGTGTTCAGCTGACCAGCTGCCTGCACAAGCTCATCCAAGAGATATGGGATGTCTAGAAAGTACCTCAAGACTGGAAGGATGCAAGTATTGTGCTTTTGTTCAAGAAAGGTGACAGAAAAGATTGTGGAAATTACCGAGGTATATCACTGCTAGCCACTGCTGGTAAGATTCCCTCACGTGTACTACTGAACAGACTCAATGAACACATCTCGTAGAATATACTACCGGAAATCCAGTGTGGCTTTAGAAGTGGAAGAAGCACAATGGACATGATTTTTTGCTTGAAACAGGTTCAAGAAAAGTGTATTGAACAGAACATGCTGGGCGTGCCTCCCCGCGAAAGATCGTGGACTGCCCAGTCCGACACGGGTGTTGGAGAAGCAGCAGCTGAACTGGTGGATCTCAATCCTTTGCAGGGAGCCAAGCCCAGCCTGCTTGGTTAGCGGGAGTCTATGCTGCTGCTTTAGCCATGTGCCACTGCTGTCCTTTGCGGCACCACAGGTCCCCGCCAGCCCCCCGCGCACCTCATGTTCTCCATGCTGAATTATCCTTTAGACCTATGCAATCACAGCAACTTTAAGGTTTAATTTTGCATTAAATCTTAAGTATTACCTTTTTCTCATCAAATTTGTCACCTCTTGCTTCCTTGTTTTGCTCACAGAGTGCTGTGGTTACTGATGCCGTAATGCCACGTTTTATCCAATCAGTCCAAAACCCTCCCCACACTTCTAGGAGCCTGAGCATGAGACATAGCGGTGGTTAAACTTTTATTGATAAAAATGACATATTTTGACTGAGCAACTCCATACTCAGGGATGTACACCCTCGTAACCTCAGCAAACCACTGAGAAAATCTGAGGTCAGTCTGATGAGCGGTTTGAGAGATATGTGAGGAACAGACACACAGACAGACACACAGATAGAGATTCTTTGCATTTATAGATAGATTGAAGCAATGAAATGGCCATCCCAGAGTCCAGATCTAAACCCCATAGAGAATCTCTGGAAAATTCTTGGTGACAAAGTAATGGCTAGAAACCACTACAGTTACTGAACTGTGGAAGAGACTGCAAGAAGAATGGGCTAAGATCAAACCAGAGCAGTGTGAGAAACTAGTGATGTCCTGTGGGTGCAGATGTGCTGAAGTCATTCAAAGCAAGGGTGTCATGATTAAGGGCGCGGCTAGAACCATGCCCACGCTTTATGTTAATTTAGTTTGTTATTCACAGTATTATTATTATTATTATTATTATTATTATTATTATTATTATTATTATTATTTTTGATTATTATTTATGATTATTATTATTAAGTGCCCCTGTGTTCCCTGTTTATTGTTTGTCATGTCATGTCATCCTCTGTTGGCTGTGTCTTATGGTTGTCTTCTGTTTTTGGTTCAGGTCTTGTGATTATTATTATTAGTATTGTTTTTATGAGTTCTGTTATGATCCAAGGTCAGTCATTGTTCATATTATGTTAACGTGGTTTTGTCTTTCCCTGATCTTCTGTGCATGTCTGTGTTTTGCTGTCTGTGAGTGTGTGTGCAGCCCTGCCCCTTCTATGTGTTCACTTGCCGCCCTGATTTGTCTCAGCTGTCTCTCGTCAAGTTCGTTATTAATTCCCCTATATATGTGAGTCTCTGTGCTATGTTTGCCAAGAGGTCATCATGTCAACACACCCTGCTATGTCTCTGCTTTGTCCATGTAAGTTGTTCCTGCCTCACTGTTTGTTTCCTCACCAGGTTTAGTTTAATATTAGTCATGTCAAGTTCAGTTTAGTTTAGTTTAGCCCTCAGCTCATATGCTGCTTTGTTTTGCTTTTGAGTTAAGTTTTGTTAATACATTATCATTTTTGCACTTGATCCTACCTGCTCTCTGAGTCCTATTTGAACCCTCATCTGCTGTGAAGTAGAATATGACAGTATGACCTCTCCACAATTGGACTCAGCAGGCAGGAAGAGGCTGGTGGTCTGGGGGGTAATGCGGACGAATTGTGGGCAGTCGAGATGATTGAGGGTCTCCCCCATGCTGGAGGAGGCTCTGGACTGCCTGAATGCCGTGGCTGGGATTATGGGTGCATTCCCTAGACTGCGGCGCTACCCCCACCTGACAGAGCTGCTGCAGTTTGTTGCGGCCCTCCGGCAAATGTATCGAGCGATGGTGGGAGACTTGCCAGCAACACCGCTGATGCAGAAGCGTTCTCAGGTTCCGGCGTCTTTTCCACCACACCATGCTCCAGCTCCAGCTTTGCCAGCCTCATCTCCGTCTCCCAAGAAGCAGCCTGCAGTTGTGCAAGCTCCTTGGGAGATGTCTGCCGCTGAGATGGAACAGTACCGGGGGTCCCACTTGGCGTTTGGCAGTCCTGGGTGGAAGGAAAGCTTCAAGAGACGTCTCCGCTCTCAGTGCTCCGCCCCAACTCTGGTTTATCTTTCTCCAGCTCAGCAGCCACACCAAGGGTTGGAGGAGAGCACACTTCCCCGGTGTTCCTCAGCGTCCGTTCCAGCACTGCGAGATTCAATCATCTTAGACCAATCACCATCACGAAGCTCTGTACCGCCAATGCTGACTCCACGCTACTCCATACTGCCAATGCCAGCCCCATGGCGCTTCCCAGCTCCAGCTGGCCCTGAGATGTGTGTAACAGCTTCCACTGTTCCCGAGGTGCACACAACGGCCCATGCTGTCTCTGAAATGCACACCACAGCTCCAGCTGTCCCCAAGGTGCACGTTCTTGCTCCAGCTGTCCCCGAGGTACACGCTCCTGCTCCAGCTCAGCCCGAAGTGCATGCTCCTGCTCCAGCTCACCCCAAGGTGCACAGTCCTGCTGCTGATCCTGAGGCAGTCACCTCAGCAGCAGTGGACCAGGAGCTTTGGCAAGTACTGTTCTTTACTTTTTTAACATTGTAGGGAACCCACACTGGGATATTCATCTCAGACTGGAAGCAGAGGAGGCGGAATATTCCCTCTGCCGGCAGAGCGTGGGGGATTAAATGGAGGACAGTACGTATTGTAATGTGTGAATGTATTGTGATGCAAGATTTCAGGCAACAGGAGGAAGGAATGGAGTGATATGAAAGGAGAGACCCTGGTGTATAGAGAGAAGTCTTTTTCTGTGTATGAATGAAGTGAGAGAGAGAAATAAAGTCATCTGTCGTGCAGGTCTGGTTCCTTTATTTGCACTCTCCACACTGGTGACCCTTGGCGAATTATGGAACACGAGGCAAGAACCCCGGAGTCGGCCCGGACGGGAAGCCCCAGCAACGCGGCAAGCATCCCAGAGACGGCCCAGACGGGAAGCCCCAGCAACGCGTGTGCTGTTTCGGTCAAACTACCGGAGTTTTGGCTGCACGACCCGCAGTCTTGGTTCCACCACACCGAGGCTCAGTTCGCCCTCCGGGGAATAACGGCAGATGACACCAGATATTACTATGTGGTTGCAGCGCTGGACGCTCGCATGTCTCAGCAAGTAGTGAGCCTGCTCCAACAGCCTCCAGCCCACGATAAATACGGGGCTCTTAAGGCCGCGCTGACCCGGCGCTGCACACTCTCGGACTGTGAGAGAGCAGAGAGGCTCCTGAGGCGCTCCGAGTTAGGAGATGGGTCGGCGGTCGAACTAATGGAGAAGATGTTGGCGTCGATGGGCACGGACGATGGACATTTTCTGTTTGCCCACCTCTTCCTCCGGAACCTCCCAACAGAGGCAAGAATGGTCCTGGCCAACTTGCCGTTGCTGGCCGCACGCGACTGCCGTGCGCTAGCCCAGGAGGCAGATCGGATCATCCTCACCACCAGAGCCCTCACAGTGAACGCGGTGGCGTTGGAATCCAGTGAGACAACCAGTGGAGGCGAGGAGCCGGCGACGGTAGCAGCAGCGGGGGCCAGAAGGCGCCAGAGAGACACACTCTGCTCCTACTACCGCCGCTTTGGAGAGAACGCACGCAGATGTGTGCCACCATGCCAATTCAAGCGTTCGGGAAACACCAAGGCCGGCAGTCAGTAGCAGCTGCGACCGCCAGTGAAGAAAACAAACTGCTCTACGTGACGGACTCGCGCTCGGGGAGACAGTTCCTCGTAGACACTGGCTCCCAAAAGAGCCTCATCCTGCCATCCTACGCCGACCAGCTAGCAGGAGCTAGCAGCCCCGAGCTGATAGCCACAAACGGCTCGGACAATAGGACTTTTGGTGAGAGGACACTGACTGTATCCCTACACGGCCGTATGTACGAGTGGACATTCGTCATAGGGGCATGCAGTTTCCCAATCTTGGGAGCTGGTTTTCTGTGTGCACACGGGTTGCTAGTCAATGTTGCTAACAGACGCCTGGTCAGTACTATGTCTTTTGATTCTCTCCCCTTTACAGCTCGAGGGGCCGGGCCAACAACACTAGCCAACGTCACAGCTCCAAGCGGTAAGATCCAAACACTGCTCACTCAGATCACAGCACTCACAGTCCCGACTTTTTCGGCGGCCATCACTAAACACGGGGTGGAACACTTTATCACCACCACTGGGCCGCCCGTTTTCGCACGACCTCGGCGCCTGGACGCAGCTAAACTGGCCATAGTACGTGAGGAGTTTGCCAACTTGGAAAGGTTGGGCATCATCAGGCACTCAAACAGCCCATGGGCATCCCCGCTACATATGGTTCCTAAGGCTGAGGGATCGTGGTGACTGTGCAGAGATTTCCGCAGATTGAATAACGCCACAGCGCATGACCACTACCCAATTCCCCATATTCAGGATTTTTCCGTTCACCTCGCCGGGGCATGCATTTTTTCTAAAATAGACCTGGTCCGTGGTTACCATCAGGTCCCAGTGTGCGCGGAGAACATACCCAAAACAGTGGTAATAACTCCGTTTGGCTTGTTTGAGTTTTTATGCATGCCCTTCAATTCAATTCAATTCAATTCAACTTTATTTATATAGCGCCATTTCACAACAACAGTCATCTCATAGCACTATCAACTGTAGGGGAACCCCCACAGTTGCAGAAAGACCCCAGCAATCAGGCGATCCCCTGTGATCAAGCACTTGGTGACGGTGGAGAGGAAAAACTCCCTTTTAACAGGAAGAAACCTCCTGCAGAACCAGGCTCAGGGAGGGGCAGTCATCTGCTGCGACTGGCTGGGGGGTGAGGGGACAGAGAAGATGAAAAGAACAGACATGTAGAGAGCAAACAGCACGATGGGGACTCAATCTATGGGAGAGAACAAACAGATGTTAATGACCAGCAAAAAAAAATATTTCATTGAGAGTGAAGAAAGGAGTGAGGCCCAGTGCATTATTGGAGGTCCCCCGGCTGACTAAACCTATTAGCAGCATAACTAAGGGAGGATTCAAAAACACATGATCCCTTCCTAATTGTAGGCTATATCAAAAAGGTAGGTTTTAGCCCTATTCTTAAAAACAGAGATCGAGTCTGACTCCCGAATCCAGATTGGCAGCTGGTTCCACAGGAGAGGAGCTTGATAACTGAAGGCTCTGCTTCCCATTGTACTTTTGGAGATTCTAGGTATTACAAGTAATCCTGCATTTTGGGAGCGTAGTGCTCTGTTAGGATAATACGGTAGTATCAGATCTTTTAAATAAAAAGGAGCCTGATTGTTTAGAGCTTTGTAAGTAAGAAGAAGGATTTTAAACTTAATTCTAAACTCTATGGGAAGCCAATGAAGGGAGGCCAGAACCGGAGAGATATGATCTCTCTTTCTAGTACCTGTTAAAACTCTTGCTGCAGCATTTTGGATCAGCTGAAGACTTTTTAAAGATGTTTTAGGACAGCCTGATAATAAAGAATTACAATAATATAATCTCGAGCTAACAAAAGCGTGGATCAGTTTCTCAGCATCACTCTGAGACAAGATGCTCCTAATCTTGGCAATATTACGCAAATGATAGAAGGCAGTCTTAGAAACAAATTTAATATGTGAATTGAAGGACCGATCTTGATCAAAAATAATTCCAAGGTTCCTCACAGAGCTATTAAGAGAAAGAGTAACCGCATCCAAACTGAAAGTTTGATTTGGAAAGGTATTTCTAAGGTTTTTTGGACCAACAAGAATGACTTCAGTCTTATCTGAATTTAATAGCAGGAAATTACAAGTCATCCAAGCTTTGATTTCCTTAAGACAGGCTTCTAACTTGGCTAATTGATTACTATCATCTGGCTTCATTGACAGGTATAATTGTGTGTCATCTGCATAACAATGAAAATGTATACAGTGCTTTCTAATAATGTTGCCTAACGGAAGCATATATAAACTAAAAAGAGTAGGGCCTAGCACAGATCCCTCTGGAACTCCATGACTAAGCTTTGAGTTGAAAGAAAACTCATTATTTACATGAACAAACTGGAACCTATCAGATAAATAAGATCTAAACCACTGCAACGAAGTTCCATTAAGTCCAACATAGTGTTCTAATCTATCAAGTAGAATATTATGATCAATAGTATCAAAAGCTGCACTAAGATCTAAAAGGACAAGTACAGAAACCAGTCCATTATCAGATGCGATGAGGATGTTGTTAGTGACCTTTGCTACGGCTGTTTCAGTACTATGATGGATCCTAAACCCAGACGGAAACTCTTCAAGTAAACCATTTCCCTGCAGGTGGTCAAATAATTGCATAGCAACAAGTCTTTCTAAGATTTTTGAAATGAAAGGGAGATTAGAGATTGGTCTATAGTTAGCTAAAGCTCCTGGATCTAGCGTTGGCTTTTTGAGTAAGGGTTTAATTACAGCCGTTTTAAAAGCCTGCGGTACATGGCCTAAAGTTAATGAAGAATTGATTGATCTGCATTGTTGTTTATGCAAATCCGACGGCGAACGCTGGGACAGCGCGTGACGTCATCCATTCAGTAACCAGCAGGCTGCAGACAGAACACCCAGATGCTCTTCTCCTCATCTCAGGCGATTTCAACCACGTTTCACTGTCTCCCATTCTGCCCACTTTCACCCAGTATGTCACATGCCACACTAGAGACAATAAAACACTGGATTTGTTCTACGCAAACACTAAGGAGGCGTACACCTCATCACAACTCCCCCCACTTGGGAGATCGGATCACAACTTGGTTCATCTCCGACCGGTGTACAAACCCCTAGTGCACAGACAACCTCCGGCCATGCACACTGTGGAGTTATGGTCTGAGGAGACAATGGACACTCTAAAGGACTGTTTTGAAGCCACTGCCTGGAAGCAGCTCTGCGATCCACATGGTGAGGACATCGATGGCCTCATTCACACCTTCACGGGCTACCTCAGCTTCTGTGTGGACAAATCCGTTCCCACCAAGACCATACGGCGTCACTCAAACAACAAACCCTGGATCAACCCTGAGATAAAAACACTTCTGAGAGAGAAGAAGAGGATCTTCAGGTCGGGGAACAGGGAGATGCTGAAGTCCGTACAGAGGGAGCTGAGGAGAAAGATCAGAGAAGGCAAGGACAGCTTCAGGAAGAAGATGGAGGACAAGCTGCAACAGAGCGACATCAGCGGGGTCTGGAGAAACCTCAAAACCATCTCGGGGCTCCAGAATACCTCCCCCCAGGCCACGGGGGGCAGGGAGTGGGCGAACAACCTGAATCTGTTTTTCAATAGATTTGACCAACCGCCCTCCCCCCTGTCTGCACAACAACCACTGCTGCCTCTAAGAAATCAAGTCCTGCTACCCACTCCCCACTCCACCGACACCCCCCCCACTCCCAACACACAGCCCCCCATCCTGACCCTGACCAAGACCCAGGTGAGGACGGAGCTGAGGAAGATCAAGGCGAGGAAGGCGTCGGGACCGGACGGCATCAGCGCAAAGCTCCTCAAGTCCTGTGCAGACCAGCTGTGTGGGATTGTGACATATATCTTCAACATGAGCCTGATACTGGGGAGGGTACCACAGCTGTGGAAAACATCTTGTGTGGTACCTGTACCAAAAACTTCCCACCCCAAAGACCTGAACAGCTTCAGACCGGTGGCCTTGACGTCCCACTTGATGAAGACCCTGGAGAGACTGCTCCTTGCTCATCTCCGCCCCCTGGTGGAACCAGCGATGGATCCACTCCAGTTCGCCTACCAGCATGGCATTGGGGTGGAGGATGCGGTGATCTTCCTCCTTCACCGTTCTCTGTCCCACCTGGAGAAGCCCGGGAATATGGTGAGGATCATGTTCTTTGACTTCTCCAGTGCTTTCAACACCATCCAACCGATGATCCTGAAGGACAAGCTGCTGCGCGCAGGGGTGGACCAGCACCTGTCATCATGGATCCTGGACTACCTCACGAACCGGCCTCAGTTTGTGAGAACCCGGGACTGTGTTTCCGACACGATCATCAGTAGCACGGGGGCCCCCCAGGGAACGGTGCTGGCTCCCTTCCTGTTCACTCTTTATACTGCGGACTTCTCACACAACACAACACATTGCCATCTACAGAAGTTCTCTGATGACTCTGCGATCGTTGGTCTCATCTCCAGCGGAGATGAAGCTGAGTACAGAGGGCTTATCCAGGACTTTGTGGACTGGTGCCATCGGAACTGCCTCCAGATCAACGCGAGGAAAACTAAGGAGCTGGTGGTGGACTGCCGCAGGCATGGGCAGCCCCTCACAGCACCAGTAAATATACAGGGAACAGACATCGAGATGGTGACATCCTACAAGTACCTGGGTATTCATCTGAACAATAAACTAGACTGGTCACACAATACTGACGCACTCTACAAGAAGGGACAGCGCAGGCTGTTCCTGCTGAGGAGACTCAGGTCTTTTGGTGTACAAGGGGCGCTGCTGAAGTCATTCTATGACACGGTGGTGGCATCAGCCATCACTTTTGGAGTGGTCTGCTGGGGCAGTGGCATTACTGCAGCCGATAGGAAGAGACTGAACAAACTGATTAAGAAAGCTAGCTCTGTCCTGGGGCAACGCCTTGATCCGATGGAGGAGATAGGAGAGAGAAGGACGGTGGCTAAACTGTCATCTCTGCTGGAGTCCGAGTTCCACCCTATGCAGGACATACTGGATGCACTGAGGAGCTCATTTAGCAGCAGACTACATCATCCCAGGTGCACAACCGAGAGGTTTCGTAGGTCCTTCCTACCAACGGCTGTCAGACTGTACAACCTAAGCAGGGCTGCTCGCAGAGATAGCAAAAAGACGTAACAAACTAATAGTTTTTTGAATGCAAAAGATGCAATAGACTTACACAATGGTCCTCTCCGGCATACAACTAGGAACATACCGGTCGCTATGGAGGGTGAGAATATGTATGGGCACATAATCATACCATGTAGGATAACTAAATAGACGGTTATGCTGTTTCATCCCACCTAGCAACAATGCTCTGCACTGTGTGTGTTTATATATTTACATATTTATTCCATCTAGCTACAATGCTCTGCACTGGGTGTGTTTATATTTATATATCTATATATTTATTCCATCTAGCTACAATGCTCAGCACTGGGTGTGTTTATATTTATATATCTATATATTTATTCCATCTAGCTACAATGCTCCGCACTGTGTTTTTATATATCTACATATTATTCCATCTAGCTACATTGCTCCGCACTGTGTGTGTTTATATACTTGCATATTTATTCCACCTAGCTGCAATGCTCCGTACTGTGGGTGTTTATATATTTACATATTTATTCCATCTAGCTACAATGCTCTGCACTGTGTTCATATATTCATATATTTATTCCATCCAGCTACAATGCTCTGCACTGTGTGTCTGTGTGTGTGTGTGTGTGTATATATATTTTATAGTAATATGTACATATGTATATTAGCTGCTCTTGCTTGCTTGTTTTTTTTCTTGCCTTCTGATTGTTGCTCTGAGTGTTGCTATCCCTGTGCTGTTGCAATCCTGGAATTTCCCCGTTGCGGGACTAATAAAGGCTTATCTTATCTTATCTTATTATATGAAGAATAAAGCTACCAATAAGTGGTAAGATTTCTTTAAATAACCTGGTAGGAGACTTCCGGTTATGGCTGCCACGTAGGACGGACGGGTCTCGCTCTGCTCTGCTCCTGGAGAAAAAAAATCGGCAAATAACTCTCTCATTTGGGACAGAACGTATCTCAGCATTTGGGCGAGGATATGTCAGCGAAGCCTAAGGCTGGAAAACCAGGAAAAGGAAAAAGCGAGCCGCCGAAACAGTCCAAATTAACGGACTTTCAGGTCTGTGACGCAGCAAACAAAACTCCATATATGGCGGAGGAGGCTGGCAACGGTGCGATGTCTGCGCGGGGAGGCGCAGATGCGCTGATGGCTGCCATGAGTTCAATGAGAGCGGACTTTTCCTCTAGATTTGATGGGATTATGACAGCGTTGGAAGGAATAAGAAAGGAATTGGGTGACTGTGTAGAACGAACGGCGCAGATGGAGCTCCGTCTCGCTAGTGCTGAAGATGACGTCACCCGTCTTCAATTAAAGGTGCGCACTTTGGAAAAAAAAAAAAAATCTCTGGAAGATAATATTTTGGATTTGGAATCTCGGTCAAGACAGAATAATTTGAGGCTGGTGGGTCTTCCAGAGGAATCAGAAGGTCGGGACGTATGTTCCTTTCTGGAAAAGTGGATTCCGGAGGTGCTGGGCAGCGAGGAGTTGCAATCAGCAGTGGTTCTGGAAAAAGCACATCGTATTGGCCCACGGAGAGATAAGGGACCGCCGAGGACCTTAATTATGAAGTTTCTTAGCAACAGAGACAGGATGAAGATCTTCAACACTGCACGTGCTAAAGGAGAGATTAAACACCAGGACCAGCAGGTGCGGTTCTACCCAGATTTGGCCACAGGAATCCAGCAATTGAGGAAGCAGTTTGATCCCGTACGTAAGGAGCTGCGCAACCTTGGGATTCGTCATGGTGTAATCTATCCTGCGAGACTGCTGACCACGTATGAGGGCAGAACCCACATCTTCAAGACCCCAGAGGAGGCGCAGGAGTTCATCAAGAAGATCAAAGAAGAAGAAGAGACTGGTGGGAGCTAAGCATGAACAAAATATAAGGTAGAATAATTAAGCATTTGCACAGGCATCTGACTGACTTGAAGTAAATAGTAAGTTTACAAAATATAGATTGTATTATATATTAAAAAAACAAAACAAAAACAAAACAAACAAAAAAAAAACTATGATGTACAAAGTTGTTAAAAATTTTGGAGTTAAGTTGGAAAACTACAGAGGAGAGTTAATGTTACGTCATTAAAAGCAGTAGAGTTAGGGTGATTGGGAGGATGAAGAAGGAGTGGCTTAGGCTGTTCCCCGTGGGTGTGGAACGGTCGATGGCTATATCGGGAGACAGAATTTTTCTTTTGATTTTGGGGGGTTTGCCACAAGTGTGGGAAGGGGAAATTTGTTTGTGTGTAGTTTGTAGGATGAATGTTCAACCACTCATGTTTTTGCTTCTCTGTATGAGCATGTTTACACTGCAAGGTAATCCCAAACTCTCTATTGATCATGGACCAAAGTGTTAATCTTAATTTAACTTCATGGAATTGCAGAGGTCTACAAAATTTAAAAAAACTTAAACAAGTTATGAATAAAATAAAGGACATGGGTTCAAGAATTGTGTTTTTACAAGAAACTCATCTGATAGAGGAGGATGTTAAAAGAATTAGGAGTAGATGGCAGGGAAGTGTATTCACCTCTTCATTTTCATCCCGAGCCAGGGGAGTTATGACTCTCATACATAAATCAGTTCCTTTTCAAGTGAAAAATGTAATTGGAGACAAATTTGGAAGATATGTAATCATTCAAGGTTCTTTGCTATTAGAAAATATAAATCTTGTGAACTTATATGGTCCCAATATAGATGATCAGAAGTTCTTTGCTAATTTATTTCTCATCTTATCATCACTTACAGGGCAACATATAATAGCAGGGGATTTTAATTGTACATTGAATCCAGGTGTGGATAGATCAACAGGACTGGATTGTACGCACATTGGATGTAGGATGACTATTAATCATTTTATGAAAGAATTGAGATTGTTAGACATATGGAGAGAAATGAAACCACAAGTTAAAGCCTATTCTTGTTATTCCAGTACCTACAAGACATTCTCACGTATTGATTATTTTTTGATTTCCACAGAATTAAGGTCCAAGATTCAAAACTGCTTTTATGATAACATCGTGATCTCTGATCATGCACCCTGTTGTCTAATATATGTAGATAAAAAATTGACAAAGGAATCAGGCAGATGGCAATTTCAGCATAAATGGCTTCAGGATGAGGAATTTGTCAAGTATATAGAAAAACAGATAGACGAGTTCTTTGACATCAATACTACACAAACATCAGCATGTGTAAAGTGGGAGGCTTTCAAAGCTTTTATTAGGGGACATATTATTAGTTATACAGGATCAAAATCTAAGAAGACTCGAGAGGAGAGAGCTAAATTGGAACATAAAATAAAAAGTCTTCAGGAAAAAGTGTATGCAGGAAGAGATCCAAGGTTGGAGAATGAATTACTGATTTTGAGAGCTGAATACGACAAAAAATCAGCGAATAGAGCTGCCTCGAGTCTTCTAAGATTGAAACAATCTTTTTATGAACAAGGTGAAAAATCAGGAAAATTATTAGCATGGCAGATTAAACAATTGGAAATTAAAACACCAATAACCAGTATTATAAGTAACGGACAGGTAGTTATAGATCCTTTAGAAATTAATAGAGCCTTTAGAGATTACTATGAAAAATTATATGATACCAAAAATGAACCTGATTTAACAAAACTAAATGGGTTTTTGAACGAACTATCTATACCGTGTATTCCAAATGAAAACAGGGAGATATTGGAGTCTAAAATTAGTCAAGAAGAAGTTGGGCTAGCCATTGATAATATGAAATCAGGAAAAAGTGCAGGACCAGATGGTCTTCCAGTTGACCTTTATAAAAAATTTAAGAATAAATTAATAAAACCTTTTTTGGAAATGGTTTTAGAAGCATTTCAAAATAATAATTTACCATCATACATAAATAATGCCTTAATTATACTGCTGCCAAAACCAGGTAAGCCCTCTAATAAATGTGAAAATATGAGACCAATAAGCCTATTAAACGCCGACCTTAAGATAATCTGTAAAATTTTAGCAAGACGAATACAAGAAATTTTACCAAATATTATTAATCGAGATCAGAATGGCTTTATAAAGGGTAGACAAGGCTTCCATAATGTAAGAAGACTATTTAATATTATTTATTTTAATAAAGAAGCACCGGATACAGCTCTCCTATCATTGGACGCCGAAAAGGCCTTTGATAGAGTTGAATGGCCCTTTCTTTTTGAAGTCCTACAAAGGTTTGGACTTGGAAATAATTTCATAAAATGGGTTCAAATAATATACAATAATGCTACAGCAGAAATCCTAACAAATAACAATATTTCAAAACCAATAAAAATCAATAGAGGATGTCGACAAGGCTGTCCACTTTCACCTTTACTGTTTACTATGGCAATTGAACCTTTAGCGATAGCGATACGTTTACATTCACAAATATATGGAATTAAAGTTGGACCAACAGAACATAAAATCTCCCTGTACGCCGATGATATAATTTTGTTTATGTCGAATCTAAAAAAAATCAATTCCAACCTTGTTGAATTTAATAAAGAATTTTGGGGAAATATCAGGATATAAAATAAATAAAACTAAATCTTCAATATTAATGCTAAATGAGACCCAGAGAAATTACCCAGCCCCTGAGGTAAATCAATTCAATGTTGTAAATCAGTTTAAATATTTAGGAATCCAAATTATGCCTAAGCTAGAATCAGTCGCCAGTGTCAACTATGAAGCCTTAATGTCAGATATCAATGAGTTAACTCAGAGATGGATGTCACTACCAATGTCGATGATCGGGAGAATCAATATACTTAAAAGTAATATTTTACCTAAAATACTTTATTTATTTCAATACATTCCCTTATCACCACCTTTAGATCTATTCTCAAGAATAAAAAAAAAGTTAGTGGAATTTATATGGAACAACAGGAGGGCTAGATTACGTTTGTCTTTATTATATTTACCATTTGATCGTGGAGGTCTGAAATGTCCAAATTTTATGTTGTATTATTGGTCGGCACAACTGAGGTCTATGACATATTATTTTTCATCAAATGATCTCCCTCACTGGACTGAAATGGAATCATACAATTTACCTTTACCTCTTCCCATATTCATATACTCAGATTCGGCAAAAAAATTACAAAAACAAGTTAAAAATCCATTTGTAAAGCATATGATCAAAATATGGTGTGAAGCTAAAAACTATTTAAAAGAACCACAGTTATTGTCACAATTTAGTCCAATATGGGGTAATCAATATTTTAAACCAGGGAGAGCGGACGCTGTATTTAAAGTATGGAATTTAAAAGGGATACAAAAGATTCAGGATTTATATTTGCCATGTGCAGACAACATAATGTCTTTTGAAGAGCTGAGGATCAAATTTAATCTCAATAGAACACATTTTTTTTAAATATCTTCAACTTAGAAACTTTATTCGATCAAATCAAAATAAAGCTCTCACTCGACCTATTTATTCATCCTTGGAAAAAATGATGATGAAAGATAGTAAAAGAAAGGGTATTATTTCAGAGTTTTATAACTCATTGGCACTATCTTCAAGTGAAAATTCACTGAAAAGATTAAACTACTGGAAAGAAGATCTGCAAATTGAAATTTCAGAGGAACAATGGGAATTGGCTTGTACAGAAGCTCAAACCAAATCAATAAATGCACGCCTTAAATTGATACATTTCAAATGGTTAATGCGGATGTATGTTACACCGGAGGAGTTAAATAGATACAACAAAAATATACCAGATACATGCACAAAATGCATGGAAAGTAAAGGAACCCTATTTCATTGTTTATGGGAATGTAGATTAATAAGAATGTTTTGGGAAGAGGTGAGGGTAACAATTGAAAAAATAATCTCAAAACAAATCATATTGAATCCTAAACTGTTTTTGTTGGGTCTGTACCCAGAAAAGCATAATTTTAATAAAAGTGAAAGAACATTCATAGACCTCAGTTTGCTTAATGCCAAAAAATGTATTGCACTATTATGGAAAAAGACTCATAGACCAGATGTGACTCAGTGGTTAAGACAGATGTTAACAAACCTTCCATTAGAAAGAATAACATATATACTGAAATCAAAGGAAATTGTGTTTGAGAATATATGGAGACCTTTTATTGATTATGTAAAAAATTTAAACATAACTCTTGAAGAAGAAGGTGAATGATGTGTGTGGACCTTGTAAATTCCAAACTGGTGAACATAATATGTATACTTATGTATTGGATTGTCTAGACTAAACAGAGGAGCATTGTTGAAGACTTGATTTTGTTGGTGGTTGTTGGTGTTTTTAGTGCATTTTTTTTTTTTGTAGTACTTTAGTGTTAGTGTTTGATTGTTTGTATCATGTTTGTTAAAAAAAAAAAAAAAAGGTTCAATAAAGATATTGTGGAAAAAAAAATAACCTGGTAGGAATAGGGTCTAAAAGACAAGTTGAAGGTTTGGATGAGGAAACTATTTTGTCTAACTCACAAAGGTCGATTGGAGTAAACTCATCAAGACAGACATCAATTGAAGGAGTTGTAGTAGTTACAGTATTTAAGTTAACTGTGGGAAGAGTCTGATTGATTTTATCTCTGATGGATGAAATTTTATTATTGAAGAAGTTCATAAAGTCCTGACTAGTAAGCTCTAAGGGAATGCTAGGATTGACAGAATCCTGACTCTTTGTCAACCTGGCTACAGTGCTGAGAAGAAACCTGGGATTATTCTTGTTCTCTTCTATTAATGCAGAATAATAACTCGTTCTAGCTTTTCTAAGAGATTTTTTATAAATTAAATTAAAAGATGATTTCTCCAAGCTAAATAGATTTCATCTAAATTAGTGGAGCGCCATTTTCTTTCTAATTGACGAGTCTTCTTTAAGCTACGAGTTTCTGTGTTGAACCAAGGAGTTAGAAATCTCTGATTAGACTTTTTCTTTTTGGGGGGTTGTCGGGAGAAAATACAGTTAGGCCCAGAAATATTTGGACAGTGACACAATCTTCATGATTTGGGCTCTGCATGCCACCACATTGGATTTGAAATGAAACAACTACAATGGATTTGAAGTGCAGACTTTAAGGTTTAATTCAAGGGGTTAAACAAAAATATATGATTAAACATGTAGGAATTGTAGCTATTTTTATACAAACGCTCCTCATTTCAGGGGCTCAAAAGTAATTGGACAAATAAACATAACCCTACGTAAAATGTTACTTTTCAATATTTTGTTGAGAATCCTTTGCAGGCAATGACTGCCTGAAGTCTGGAACCCATGGACATCACCAAACGCTGGGTTTCCTCATTTGTGATGCTTTGCCAGGCCTTTACTGCAGCTGTCTTCAGTTGTTGCTTGTTTGTGGGTCTTTCTGCCTGAACTTTTTTCTTGAGCAAGTTAAATGCATACTCGATTGGGTTGAGATCTGATGACTGACTCGGCCATTGCAGAATATTCCACTTCGTTGCTTTAAAAAACTCCTGGGATGCTTTTGCAGTATGTTTTGGATCACTGGTGAAGCACCGGCCAATCAACTTTGCTGCATTTGGCTGAATCTGAGCAGAAAGTATATCCCTATACACTTCAGAATTCATCCGGCTGCTTCTGTCTTTTGTCACATCATCAATAAACACAAGTTACCCAGTGCTATTGGAAGCCATGCATGCCCATGCCATCACACTGCCTCCACCATGTTTTACAGAAGATGTAGTGCTTTGGATCATGAGCTGTTCCAATTCTTCTCCAAATTTTCTTCTTCCCATCATTCTGGTACAGGTTGATCTTAGTCTCATCTGTCCAAAGAATGCTGTTTCAGAACTGGGCTGGCTTCTTCAGGTGTTTTTTGGCAGTCAATTCTGGCCTTTCTATTTTTGAGGCTGATTCATGGTTTGCACCTTGTGGTGAATCCTTTGTATTTACTCTCATGAAGTCTTCTCTTTATGCTAGACTTAGATACTGATACACCTACTTCCTGGAGAGTGTTCTTCACTTGAATGAATGTGAAGGGGTTGTTCTTCACCATGGAAAGGATTCTGTGATCATCCACCACTGTTGTCTTCCGTGGACGTCCAGGCCTTTTTGAGTTCCCAAGCTCACCAGTGCACTCTTTTTTTCTCAGAATGTACCAAACTGTTGATTTGGCCACTCCTAATATTTCTGCTATCTCTCTGATGGATTTCTTCTTTTTTTTCAGCCTCAGGATGGTCCGTTTCACCTCCATTGAGAGCTCCTTTGACCGCATGTTGTGTGTTCACTGCAACAGCTTCCAAATGCAAACGCCACACCTGGAATAAACTCCAGACCTTTTAACTGCTTAATTGATGACAGGTTAACGAGGGAAGAGCCCATGCAGCCTTGTTATTTTTTTTTGCAGCCTTCTGAGTCAATTGTCCAATTACTTTTGGTCCCTTGAAAAAGAGGCGACTACATATTAAAGAGCTGTAATTCCTAAACCCTTGCTCCAATTTGTATGTGAGTACTCTCAAATTACAGCTGAGAGTCTGCACTTTAAGCCCATATTGATTATATAATTGTATCCTGAATATGTTTTCGTAAGCAGCTAAAATAACAAAACTTGTGTCACTGTCCAAATATTTTTGGGCCTAACTGTATGTATAGACAGACTTAAGCCCGCCTTTGTGGTGGCGGACGAGCAAGTGATGTTGGCTTGGGCCCCTCGGTGTGACCCCCACTGAGAACTCCCCAGGTAGAAGATTCAGCAGAGCAGCCACACGGGCAAGTAGAATGTCCCCCCCCCCTCTCTATTGCCCACCCGCAGACAGACACACCCCCAAGAGCCCCCAACAAGCACAGCAGCGCCGCGGAGTCGAAGGACCCTTGTTACAGCAGATACGGGAGGAGACTGAAGCCAAAAGGACGTGAGGGTTGAAACTCAGTCTGAGACTCTGGGGGAGGCTGTGTAGGGAACCCACGCTGGGATAATCATCTCAGACTGGAAGCAGAGGGGAGGGCAATATTCCCTCTGTCAGCAGAGCGTGGGGGATTAAATGGAGGACAGTACATATTGTAATGTGTGAATGTATTGTGATGCAAGATTTCAGGCAACAGGGGGAAGGAATGGAGTGATATGAAAGGAGAGACCCTGGTGTATAGAGAGAAGTCTTTTTCTGTGTATGAATGAAGTGAGAGAGAGAAATAGTCATCTGTCGTGTAGGTCTGGTTCCTTTATTTGCACTCTCCACAACATCAATATTAGTAAAGACTTGCCTAGCTCCTGGTAATTGTGGTGATGCTTTCCTCACTCCCAGCTCTTCTCCGCTGTCCAAGATGGCCGTGTCAGGGAAGGAGTTGCAGGAGGACCACGCTTCACCCGCAACGCCGGATGTCATGGGACCTTCACCGGCCGACGTGCCTGAGGTCAGGAGTACTTCAGCCGTTGCTCCAGAGTTCAATGTTGCCATGTTTCCATCTCCAGAGGTCAGTGTTGCCATGTCGTCACCTCTAGAGAGTAAATTGTCCATGTCCGCTTTGTCCATGTAAGTTGTTCCTGCCTTGCTATGTTTGTTTCCTCACCAAGTTTAGCTTAATATTAGTCATGTCAAGTTCAGTTTAGTTTAGTTTAGCCTTCAGCTCATGTGCTGCTTTGTTTTACTTTTGAGTTAAGTTTTGTTAATAAATTATCATTTTTGCACTTGATCCTGCCTGCGCCCTGAGTCCTATTTCAACCCTCTTCTGCTGTGAAGCAGAATATGACAAAGGGTCTCTACACTTCCTATTATTTTTTTAATCCTATAGCCCTAAAAAAAAAAAAAAAAAAAAAAAAAAAAAAAGTTTAAATGTCTTCTGATACAGTGGTTACTGTTCTCTAATTTTGCTCACTTTTTTTTTAACAAAATAAATGTTTGTGTTGAATTGCCTTGGTTATTTAACAAAAAAAAACATGCTAGTACTGCAGTGGTATAGCCACAGCTGATATTCTGTCAAATTCTGAACAATGAAGAATAACATGTTAGAATAAATCAAGTATTAATACATTGTTCTCTAATTTTGGTCTCTCCTGCATATACAAATAAAATATAAACCAATGAGCTAATCTAAAGTCTTATGGAGATGAAAATAAGTCACCCATCAATCAATTGACCCATCAAGTCCCATAATGAAACAAGTCATGCCATACAAACTTATGATAATCAGAGGATTATTTTTTTAACATTAACACACTGTTGATGCCTTCATTATATGGATCAGAATCTCAAAGGTTTGATTTGAGTACATTGTTTTCATGTAGCATGTTGAGGTGCTTTTGGAGAGGATAGAAGATTAAAGTGGTGAACACTGTGTCTTTGGAGAAGCATTAGAAATGAGGAAGGAGCGCCCCCGGGGGTGGGGTGCGCCACCACTTGGGCCCCCCCAGTGGCCCCCCTGGTCCCCGTCACTGGACAGTCTAACATAATTTTATAACTTGTTTTTCTATGTCATATTTTACATATAGTATATGTTAAAGAATAATTGATGTGTGCTGTATATTACTAACAAAACACAGCATAGATGTTTAAGAATAATTGATGTGTGCTGTATATTATTAACAAATATTAACCAAATACAGCAAAGTAGGACAGATCACACTGTCAAGGTGCGTTCAGACGGCGAATGCTGACAGAGCTGCTGCTACAGTTCGCCTGACTCATTTACAATGGACTGAGAGGAATGAAACCTTGTACAGTTATTAGTCTTTCTCTAGATATACACCACCAACGGTTTCACACTTCTCCTACCGCTATATGCAGCTGTGAAGACCTCGCCTGCAGAAGTCTGCCGGTTGCGTCAGAAGCCATGACTTGAACTGAGAAATCAGTGTTTCATCATCTTGGAAGTGCTTTCCCTTCAAAAATGATTTCATGTTTAGAAAGAAATGGAAGTCAGATGGGAGAGTAAGGGAGTGAGGAAGAATTTCATAGCCGCAGGACCATGGTTCCGTCTGGGAAATATGTGAGTTGTGAACCTTGCAGAAGGCAGACACCTTTGGTCAACATGTCCACCTTTTGGTTTTTATGATTTTTTACAATTTCTGCAGTAGTGAAGCATAGAAATTTCTGGTAATTGTGGTATTCTTTGCCAGGAATTCCATCATTGTCAAAACACGGGCTGGGCCCATGTCCTCGCCTTGGTTTATAGTTTATATTTTCTTGTCACTGGGACATGGGCTCAACCCATGTCTTCGCCTTGAGTTTTGTTTTCTTGTGGTTCTTTGTTTGTTATAACTATTATTATCATCATGGTTTTAGTTCTGTCTCATTATTTTCTCTCTATATGGTCCTTAGTTTTCATTATGTCATTATTGTCCCTGCTGTAGTCAGTTTTTGTATTATCAGTGTTGTCATGTCCTTGTTTTTGAGTTATCCCTGTCTTAGCTTCTGTGTTATTTCTTCTTTATGTTTATTGTCATTGTGATCTCCTGTGCATCCTGTGCTTGTCTGTCTATGCATCCCCACCCGTCCTGTTCTCCATACCTGTTGACACTGTTTTCCCCGTGTGTCTCTGGTTTGTGTGTCTGGTTTGTGATTAGTCTCCCCGCCTATTCTGTGTTGTTGTGATTATCTCTTGTCTATTTATGTCAGTGTCAGTCTTTGTCTTGTACAGGTTCCTTGTATGTCATACAGCGTGATCAACGCACATTGTTGTCTTGCATGGGATTTTCTTGCCTAGCTTTGAGTCTTGTCCTTGCCTTGCTTGTGTCCTGCCTAGCTTTATGTTTTGTTTTGCCTAGCCTGTCTAGTTTTTATTTTCAGCCCTCGAGCTGCATCTTGGTTTGACAGCTCTTAACCCTTTGAGTGTGAGATTTCGCGTGCCCCTAGTGGCAGAGTGCGGTGCTGCGCCTGTCATCTCACTCTGACATCCTCGGCTGCACTGAGGATTTGTGCTGATTTGTACAGTTTCAAATCTGCCAGTTTCAGAAGGTGGCAGACATCCGTTGGAGGACTCAATGGATGACACGTAATACACCAAAGAAGGAGAAGTCCTCATTTCCTTTTCCTGTTTTCATCCTTTTAGCCCAGAAAGCTAATATGACTGCCGTCCATCATCGTGCACCGTCACTTAGATGGCTTCGTACACGGAAAATAGCTGCGGGATACAAGTGAAATTTATGTGGGATAATCATAAGACTTTGTAGATGTGGTAGAGAGCGTAAATGACTGACAGAATGCAAAATAACGACCACGATGGACTAAAACACACTGACCATGGCAGCGAGCGAGTCCCCTTAGCCACCGGTAAGTGGCGAATTTCTTTGTTTTTTTTACATTGTACTGATTTCTTGTTCATGTACCTTTGAAGATAAAATGATAACGTACCGCTGTACAAAAAAACGGTGTCAAAAGACTGACCCATTCTTTGTGTAAACATGTCCAAAGTCCGCTTTTGACTGAGTTATGTATTTCAATATAACTGCCGTGGCATTATGCAAATTAGATGTGTAAAATCACTCCTATCTGAAAATTTGGATCATATTTTACATCTTTCTAATTGATAGGAAGCCATTATCTCTTACCACTTTTAAGTTATAGTCTTGGAAATATGAACTATTTTACTGACAAAAAATATTTACCACTCTTGACCACTAGGGGTTATGTCGCAATTCAGCGACAGTCACACTCAAAGCCTTAATAAAATACCATCTACTTCCAGTCTACCATTTGGGTCCTGTCTTGTGACCTTACACGCTGAGCAGTGTTTCTTCTGGCTTAACGACCTTGGCGCAGTGGCAACATATTTTTTGGGGGGAAAGGGGGAACACAAGACACTCTTGTAACCGGAATATGCTAATTTTATATTATTTATTTCTTTTTTTCTTAATTTTGCACAGTAACTTTGCATATGGAACTTACCATTTGAAGTATTGTACAACCGAGGCTTGAATGTTGGAATATTGGGCCAGTTGGGGTCCCACCCAGACATCCTGTGTGTGGACTTTTTACTGGTGTCATCCTTCTCTCCTTCCTCTGCTCTCACCTCTCCTGGACCTCTCTCTGTCTATGGTGGTATACAAACAGGTTAGAAAACATGAAGTGTCTTGTTTTGACCTGCAGGATTTTTTTTGTCATGGTTTACATCAATGACAAAAAAATGTGTATTTTTTTGTATTTTTATTCTAGTGTTTCACTTTTTTTTCCATTGAGAGAGTAGGGAAGGCAAAGGAAAAATTTACTCATGCATACTTAAATTATATGATCAGAGGTGGGTATAGTAACCAGAAATTCTACTGATGTAAAAGCAGTGCTTTGAAATTAATAATTAAAAGTAGACAACCATAGGACTTCCGGTTATGGCCGCCGCGTAGAAGGACGTGCTTCACTCTACTCTGCTCCTAAAAAAAAAAAAAAATCGGCAAATAACTCTCTCAATTGGAACAAAACCTATCCCAACGTTTGGGCGAGGACATGCCGGTAAAGCCTAAGGCTGGGAAATCAGGTGGAGTCACTACCAATGTCGATGATCGGGAGAATCAATGTACTTAAAAGTAATATTTTATCCAAAATACTTTATTTATTTCAATACATTCCTTTACCACCACCTTCAGATCTATTCTCAAGAATTAAAAAAAAGTTAGTGGAATTTATATGGAACAATAGGAAGGCTAGATTACGTCTGTCCTTACTATATTTACCATTTGATCATGGAGGTCTGAAATGTCCAAACTTTATGTTGTATTACTGGTCAGCACAACTGAGGTCTATGACATATTATTTTTCATCAAATGATCTCCCTCACTGGACTGAAATGGAATCATACAATTTACTTTTACCTCTTCCCATATTCATATACTCAGACTCGGCAAAAAAATTACAGAAACAAGTTAAAAATCCATTTGTAAAGCATATGATCAAAATATGGTGTGAAACCACAAAATATTTAAAAGAACCACACTTACTGTCACAATTTAGCCCAATATGGGGTAATCAATATTTTAAACCAGGGAGAGCGGATGCTGTATTTAAAGTATGGAATTTAAAAGGGATTCAAAAGATTCAAGACTTATATCTGTCATGTTCAGATAACATAATGTCTTTTGAAGAACTGAGGATCAAATTTAATCTTAATAGAACACATTTTTTTAAATATCTTCAGCTTAGGAACTTTATTCGATCAAATCAAAATAATGCTCTTATCCGACCTACTTATTCATCCTTGGAAAAAATTTTGACGAAAGATAGTAAGAGAAAGGGTATTATTTCAGAGTTTTATAACTCATTGACACTATTCTCAAGTGAAAACTCACAGAAAAGATTGAATTATTGGAAAGAAGACCTGCAAACTGAAATTTCAGAGGAACAATGGGAATTGGCTTGTACAGAAGCTCAAACCAAATCAATAAATGTACGTCTTAAATTGATACATTTTAAATGGTTAATGCGGATGCATGTTACACCGGTGGAGTTAAATAGATATAACAAAAACATACCAGATACGTGCACAAAATGTATGGAAAGTAAAGGAACCCTATTTCATTGTTTATGGGAAGGTAGAAAAATTAGAATGTTTTGGGAAGAGGTGAGGGTAACAATTGAAAAAATAATTTCAAAACAAATCATATTGAATCCTAAATTGTTTTTGTTGGGTCTGTATCCAGAAAAGCATAACTTTAATAAGAGTGAAAGAGCATTCATAGACCTCAGTTTGCTTAACACCAAAAAATGTATTGCACTACTGTGGAAAAAGACTCATAGACC
The DNA here is from genome assembly GCA_020510985.1 of Pholidichthys leucotaenia. Lineage (NCBI taxonomy): Eukaryota > Metazoa > Chordata > Actinopteri > Cichliformes > Pholidichthyidae > Pholidichthys > Pholidichthys leucotaenia. Next base: position 399,650,212 of record CM035836.1, read on the forward strand.
AGATGTGACTCAGTGGTTAAGACAGATGTTAACAAACCTTCCACTAGAAAGAATAACATATATACTGAAATCAAAGGAAATTGTGTTTGAGAATATATGGAGACCTTTCATTGATTATTTTTTTTTTTTTTTTTTTTTTTTGTTACTTATTTGTACCCGTAGGTAGATTTGGTTTGCAGTCTGGTGACAAGCCACCGGCTGCTGGTCGCTGCGTGCGCGAGCGCCCTAAACCTACATGTTTTTGGTATGCGGGAGGAAACCAGAGAAATCCCGGAGTAAACCCACGCAACACGGGGAGAACATGCAAACTCCACACAGCTCACTGTTGGTCGGGGGCTGGAATCGAACCCACGATCCCCGCGATCCCCCGGCCAAGGGTAAAACTGTGCTGCCACAGTGCTAAACCACTGCGCCACCGTGCAGCCCAAATTATGTAAAGAATTTAAACATAACTTTTGAAGAAGAAGGTGAATGATGTGTGTGGACCTTGTAAATTCCAAACTGGTGAATGTATAATATGTATACTTATGTAATGGATTGCCTAGACTAAACAGAGGAGCATTGTTGAAGACCTGTCTTTGTTAGTGGTTGTTGGTGTTTTTTAGTACAATTTTTATTTTTTATTTTTTTATTTTTTTAAAAAATTACTTTGGTGTTAGTGTTTGATTGTTTGTGTTGTGTTTGTAAAAAAGGTTCAATAAAAAATATTGTGGAAAAAAAAAAGTAGACAACCAAAAGTTTCTAGTTGAGTTAACGGTACAATGAGCACCCACTTAAAAACTTGAGTAATGACTTTAGTCTTGAAGGTTTGAGGTTTTTCTCCAAAATTTATAACGATTTTCTTATAATTTTCTACTTTTCTCTGCAAATTTTTCTAAATTTGAAACCGTTTTCCTCAAATTTGTAATTTCCTCCTGTAAAATTGACTTTTCTTGTACATTTGAGACTTTATTATAAATTTGTGGATTATTTTATGGCTAATTTTTGTCTATTTTTTTTTTTCTTTTTGTACTTATTTTGTACCTGTAGGTAGATTTGTTTTGCAGTCTGGTGACAAGCCACCAGCTGCCGGTCGCTGCGTGCGCAAGTGCCCCGTATCCCTAACCTGCATGTTTTTAGCATGTGCGAGGAAACCGGAGAAATCCCGGAGTAAACCCACGCAACACGGGGAGAACATGCAAACTCCACACAGATCACTGTTGGCCGGGGGTAGGGATCGAACCCATGATCTCATGATCCCCGCGATCCCCCGGCCGAGGGTAAAACTGTGCTGCCGCAGTGCTAACCACTGCGCCACCGTGCAGCCCAAAATAAAATTACTGTTTTTTTTTTAATAAATTGAAAGACTATGGTAATTTTTTTTTACTTTTTCCTGATAACAATTTTTGACCATAATTTTGCAGAGCCAGAACAGAACAATAATTTAACTCAGATTTCAAAGAAAAAAAAAATTAATAAAATTGTATTTAATGAAATAAATAAACTTAAATGACCAAAGATGCAGTTATTTCCATTATAATTCTATATATTTATAGTTTTTTTTTAATCTCCTCAACACCCAGACAGCAGGAAAAACCTCCCATATTTTGAAATCCAAATGTTGGCATGTTTAGTTTGTCTGAAGGCTGCTGATGGATTAAAGACATCGACTTCGTGAATTTCAGTCACCTTAACTTGCCAGGTACATAATAATGAACATAAATTAGTTAATATTAACTAAGGTAAAGGTAAAAACATCTCCTTTTTATTCTTGTCTGAAATAAGAAAAACAAAAAAACCCCAAATAATTAAAAAGAAGACAAAATGAACCTACTCGAACTCCTAACCACATCTGTTAGCTAAGTGACTCTTCCATTATTTCTCCTATTACCAGCGGGTTAAATCCAAGATAAATGCCTCCACTGCTTACATACCTCTTCTGCTTTTTTCTGCATTTAAAGTACTTTAATAAGCTCATGTTTCTCTCGGACAGTGAATCTAGTGAGACACTCTGTCTGGCGACTGGAGAGGTCACGCAGGCTGGGCGCTTCTGAACTCTGCGTAGATGACGGTCGCATTGTTCGTGTGCGTGCTTGTGGACCGTCATTCCTTAATATTTTTTTTCTTAAATTTATATTTCCTCTTAGAGTGGCAGAATAAATTCAAGCGTAGTGGGTTGCCACCCGGAAATGTTACCAGAGGAAACCCTGCTGAGGGTTGGACATGTGCCTTCTTCGAAGGTGGTGAGTCATAATGCTTCCGTTACTTCGGCTGGGCTTTAGTTTCTGGATCATAGTGGTGGGCTCATATTTCATCCTGCGTGATTCGTCAAAGAAGTCCTGGTTTTATGGCACATGGCCAAAAGAGCCTGGGAGCATGTGACTCATTCCTGCTTCTGGAAAAGTGTGAGTAACTGGGGAATCCATAACGTAGACAACTTCCGCATGACATCTTGGGCTAGTTGGTGAACAGTTATACGCCGATCCTTCAGAATGGTGGCCCCCACTTGCCGGATGATGTCTTCATCAGTGGCACACTGTGGCCACCTGGGAATGGGTGCCATTTCCTCTGATATCTGAACACACTTGAACTGCTGATGTCAGTGCTTGACTACACCATATGATGGTGTATTCTCCCCATAAGTCATCTTAAAGTTCGCGGATGACACAGCAGTGATAGGATGCATCACTGGTAGCGATGAAGCACCCTACCAAAGGGAGGTGACCAGCCTGGTGTCATGGTGTGAGGACAACAACCCTACCCTCAACACGGACAAGACGAAGGAGACGATAGTGGACATGAGGAAGGGGAGGAAACCTCACTGGCTGCTGTTCGTTCGGGAGCTTCAGGTGGAGAGGGTGAGCAGCTTTAAATACTTGGGCATCTACATCAGCGAGGACCTTACATGGGCACTTAACACCACAGTGCTGATTAAGAGAGCTCAACAGCGGCTGTGCTCTCTGAGGAGGCTGAGGAAGTTTGGCATGTCTCCCAAGATCCTCAACAACTGCAACAACTTCTACAGCTGCATCATCGAGAGCATCTTGACCAACTGCATCACTGTGTGGTACGGCAGCACTACTGCTTTGGACCGCAAACTCCTGCAGAGAGTGGTGAAGACAGCTGAGAAGATCATCAGGACTCCACTCCCCTCTCTGCAGAGCATCTATCACCGCAGAGTCCAAAGGAGCACTGCCTCCATCCTCCAGGACCCCACCCACCCCCAGCACAGAATGTTCACACTTCTACCCTCAGGCCGGAGGTACAGAAGTGTGAAATGCACGACATCCAGACTAAAAAACTCCTTCTTTCCCACTGCCATCAGACTCCTGAACAAATAGCACAATTCCGAACACAGCTTTGCAATAGGAATTCACACACTGGATGCTAAATTTGTACATTGTTTATTTGCACATTGTACATACTCTCACCCCGCCTCACGTCCATATCATCTCTGTTGCTAAATTATCATTGTACAGTCTACTGGGTATTATCAGGGCACACGGCTTTACACAGAGGAATTCTCACACTGGATGCTAATTTGTACATTGCTCATTTGCACAATGTACATAGTCTCATGCCATCTCACATTCATATCATCTCTGATATTAAAATTATCATTGTACAGCCTATTGGGTATTATCAGAGACAAGTCATACTCATTCAGTGAATTTTTATTTCTACTCAGGGACAGGTTATAGTCACCCAGTGAATTTTCATTTTTCTTGTTTCCTCTAGTTTTAACTGCTTTAACTGTCCTAATTGCTTTTAATGTGTATTTATTAGTATAAGTATTAGTATTTAGCATTAAGGTGTGTTTATTACCTGTATTAGTATTGATGTGTATTTGTTACCTTGGCATTCGTTCGAAGGATGTAAATACTTATGTACATGTGATTTCTTAGTTTTTTATTTTTAATAAATCTGCAAAAATTTGTCCTCTTACAATGACAAGAAGTGGGTCAGGGGAAATCTTTAGTGAGCAGCCCTCATATCAAACAAGTTTTAGTGAATTTAATTGGTGGCTTGCGTTATGGGATTTAATGATTTAGTGTACAACAACTGTGTGGCATAGAGGGGAGCTACATTAAAAACAACTCCATGGATGGATCTCAATCTAAAAGTTACATCCTCAGTATATGTGACAGCAGTAGTACTATATTTATGCATACAATAACAGTACAAAATATTGGTATTGAGTTTATAGTATACTGGAAAATTTGTGTTATATACAGAGCAGTGTTTGATTTTTTTTTTTTAATTTTTTATTATAAGTGCATTAAGCAGTGTATTATTTGTTACATTAGGTTCACTAAAAGGTAAAAATATGATTAAAAAATATGGTAATTTTACAGCAAATCTTGTCACAGCCCATGCAAAGAGAATCTTTCAGCTTGTATTACATTACATTTGTTTTAATCCAAATGGCTTATAAAATAGCAAGCAAAGTTGAGATCAGAGAAGCCATTGTGAAAATATTTTAGGGAACAATGCATACAATGTATTATGAGGCGAGAAATCAAAATTGAGGAGCAAACAATAAAGCAAAAGTCAAGCTTTCTGTCATGATAAAACTGAGTCATGATAATGAATAATTCAGCTTGTGACATCAATTCAGCTCTTGAAAGAAACTGAAAACAATCATTTAAATTTTTTACCAACTCATACATGCTAATTTTTCTCAGAGTAAACACAAATGGATGATTGTCTAACACTCAATATATTCACTACATGTTGAGCAACACAATGATGCTCAACTGGCAGCAAATACTGAAAGACAACAATAGACCCATATACTCCCCTTGGATAAAAGTGGCCTCTGTGACAGAAGACAAAGCTGTCATTTCAAACAGGGTCACTGATCTGGAGAGTTCCCAGCTATAGTCTGTGTGGAGTGTGCACACATGCAGTTGTGTAGACTTGTCAAAATGTGGCGTCAATGAAGCCCACCAGTGGTCCTACAGTGCCAGGCATCGCCTACACTGATGTACTTTTCGGAAGCTGTTGAATTATTGAGATAGTGTTCTGCCAAAATGTCTTTGCTACAAGTACTTGATCTCTAGCACTATTATGTTCACAGTTTTTTCACTACTACTATAATTCTTTAATATTTCTATCATACAGTATGTATTGGCCATGCATACACACAGATAAAATGATAATACTGTGGTGGACACAGTACACACGGCACTCCACACAGGACAAAGGGGTTGGTGGGGGAGAAGATAGTTAGGGATGCTAATGGAGAAAGATGAGGGGATCCAAACAAACAAAGACGTGCCTCTTGCCCCCTGCTGTGCCAGGTTCACACCTGATGATGCAAGGGTCCGAAGGTGTGGTAGCAAGACCTGCTCTGTGACATGCGTGTCAACGCGGCCGCTTTGGCTCAAATGCCGTCTACCGCTGTGCCAATTCAAGAAGCCAAGCAGTCCGTTTAGGCCAGTTTCGACCGGTTTTGACCAGTTTAAACCAGTTTCAACCGGTTTTGACCGATTTAAACCAGTTTTGACCGGTTTTGACTGGTTTAAACCAGTTTTGACTAGTTTTGAACGGTTTAAACCAGTTTTGACTGGTTTAAACCAGTTTTGACCAGTTTTGAACGGTTTAAACCGGTCAATGCTGTTTCAAAGACGAGTGATGTAGTTCATTCCTACTTTTTAGTTAATATTTCCACATTTTAATCAATTAAGCCCTTTGTTTTTGCTTAATTTGGCTAGAGAGTCTTGAATGGAAAGAGATCATAAAGTTGAACTAATTCTGTGTTCACAGACTGAAGAAATCTTCATTTGGACATTATTGGATAAGCATTTCTACTATCATTCTTGAAGTCTTTCTGATAATTGCAGTTGCAATCTTAAAATATATTTGATACTTCATAACATGCCAATACTAACATAATGTACGTAACCTAGTGCAAAGTCTCTACACTGTGTCAATGGAACAGCATAGCAGGTTGATATTGGTTCATTGCAATTAATGAAGCATTTACATTTTTGTTCCCTCATTTGTGTAACATAAAACCTATCTTGTTCCACAAGGCTCTATAATATACATAAATAGCAGTAATTTTTCTAATTTTTCTAATATGGTCCCAGAGAGAAAGAACAAGTCAAACAGGAGTTTTAATAGTAATACTGCCTTTGCTCAAGCTTATTTATTTATTTGCTCAAGATTAAAAAAAATACATACCTATGCATATCAGTGTGCTTGGTATCACATGTTTGTGACTGTGCAGCCTCTCCAGCATCTTTTCCTTTCTGTCTGCTCTAGAATACAAAGGCATCCAACACGCTTCCTTCCATTGTTCTGGTCATACAAGATCACATATGAGGAAGCTCCAATTACTGCAGACACAGCAAAAATTGGATTTAGTGTTTCTTTCTACCACAACACACTATAGTCCTGGCTGAGAAAAGGGTTACTAAACATATAATCCAGCTGCTTAACAATCATAATTTAACATTTCTAAAATAAGATTTCATTGTCTGAATGATTCCAGATGAAAGAGTACTAGGTTAACAGGCTAGTCAGGACAAAAATAGATTACTGATGATTGCCATGAATTGTAATTACAGAAAAATGGCTTTGTTGTTCCTCTAGTTCAGTAAATCATTTCACTCTTGATCCCAATGCCCTGAGAGGTTTTATTGCTTAAATTGCTTAAGAAATCTTATTTAGTGCTAACAGAAATGAGCAGAAACTGTACACAAATGGACCCTTGCCGTAAAAGTCATAGATCACATTATTTGGCAGCTCACTGAAAGAGTGACAAAACCCCAACATTCCAAACTCAGTTAATAGTACTTCCTTTTTTTGTACTGGGTGGATTAGAGAAGGCAAAAATGAGTGCTGACATGACAAGGATGAGGTAATATTTTGCAAAAATTTCAAGTTTGATTCAATCTGTCACTATTTTTTTTTTTTTTTTTTTTGGCCAACAGTATGACACAACCCCGTCTTTGGCCACTGGTGATCACATTCCACTGGGATTGTGTGAAGTAACATGCCTTTAAAAACACTTTAGCATATTTTTGCTTTTTGATTACTTCTAATGTTTGTTGCATTTTTTTTTGTTTTGTTTTATTGCAGCCTTTTTACCTATGTAAGTAATTCAGTCAGAGCTATATAATTAATTTCAACTTATGTCCATGTGAGAACAGTGTAATAAATATAGTAAACACAGTAAATATAAATAAGCATCATTACCAGATGAAGTAATTTAAAATATTATATTTCTTTTTGACATTTGATGACATTTGCAAAAATGACCAAAAACTCACAAAACCCTAAATAGCTACAAATATGATTCTTTATGAGACAAATTGTAGATTAAAGCTGTTTCAGTGACACAGATTATAAATCAAACAGTAGTCAAATCAAGGAAAAATATGATTTTGAGAATCTTAAGTGTGAAACTGCAAAGACGGTATAGTTTTATGGAACAAGCAGCTTATTGTTGCTTTGAAGGAAAATACAGATACAATTACAGATGCACTGATATAATACTGTGTCATGGGCGTCGAGAGCACGCTCCTTCCTTCCCGTTTATCTCTCCTCAGGCCATTAACGCACCTGAGTGAGAGGATGCACCTGCTCCCTCTCATCAGCCAGCGTCTATAAAGAAGCGCTCTTCAGTGACCCAACGCTGGCTCGTCTGGGTATACTGCCCGTTATTAGGACAAGCAAGTATAATCGTTCACACAGGTGGAAACGTTACTCACCTGTTTATTCTCTTCTCCATTCAGGTTGCTGCCATCATGCGGGTGTGTCTCCGGGACTGCGCGCGCTCTCCTGCCACCTTGCCGCCAATCTACGGCACTCAACCTCCACCCGGTCAGGTACCACCAGCTCCATTCCCTTCACCCTGCTGGTTCGTCTATTCCCCGCTGGGGCCCTGCCGGTTCTCCCTTGGAGCTCACTTAAGTGATAATTTGGCCAGCCCATTTTCCCTTACTCTGTTCCTCCATTTACAGCTCTCGCCTTCTCTCCACAGGCTGTTTCCTCTGGCGAGTGACTGTTTCAGTAGCTGTGCGTCTATTTTGACATTTAATAAAGATCTCAAACGTGTGTTGTGGTTGATTGCTCTTTCTTGTTGCTGCACGTGATATGATTGTTAATTGCAATCATGACAATACTGGTATTGGGTATTACTAATGCTAGTTCTTATATTTGATATGAACAAAGTGGCACTGATACATGCCTAGCTGAATAAATAGGAATAATTATATAGTATATAAAGTCATTTTTATTGTATGGCAGTGAGGACAGTGTTGGTATTTGGTATACATTCTACTTTGTTTTATTAAAACATATTTAGTTAACGGTGGTTATGGTTTTCATGTTGTATGAAAAGGGTTATCCATAATATTTTGGGATAATAGTTTTTTCTCAAACATGTAAACATGAAAAGCACACTTATCTCTACTCTTTGACACATTATTAGATAATGTTAATCACATATCTCTTAAAGGTGCAGTGTGTAATATTTGGGGCAATGTAAATTTGGAACCTTAATGCAGTATTATGCACAATTTTGGTTTCATTATTATATAATAATTTTTAACTAAAATTTGGTGCATTTTCTGCATTCTGAAATTAATTTTTATATAAAGGAAGAGGATCCCCTTCTATGTAGATGGCCATTTTGGATCACTATTGAATGCTAGATTGCACTTATTATTACACACTGCGCCTTTTATGCAGTGTAGGATATTTATACATTTTAAATTATTTGGAAAGTCAAAATTTTGTATATATGTGGCAGTGGCTCAGGAGGTAGAGCGGGTCATCTAATAATTGGAGGGTTGGTGGTTCGAATCCCGCTCTCACCAGACATCCTGCCGTTGTGTCCCTGGGCAAGACACTTTACCCACCCTGCCTCCAGTGCCCATGACACTTGGCATAAATGTTTGGTAGTGGTCGGAGAGGCTGTTGGCATGGGTTGGCAGCCACGTTTCCGTCAGTCTGCCCCAGGGCAGCTGTGGCTACAGTAGTAGCTTACCACCACCATTGTCTGTGGAGTGACAATGGTGAGTAAAGCGTCTTTGTCTATGAAAAGCGCTATATAAATCTGATACATTATTAAATCAAAATGTACTATACAGTAGAAGTATAGAATGTAGGAATATTATAAAAAAGTTGAGTCAGATTTACTATTTTTTTAACTACAGGCTTACATTTTTAAACAAAGTAAACTAAGCAGATTTTACAGTGTATACAGAGTATAGTGGGTCTCCTTCAGATAAACTGTGTGTGAATTTTGATAGTTTTTTTGTAATAAAAAAAAAAAAAAATCTATTTCATCTTCCTTTTGACCACAGACTGTTCTAGAGCTTTGGACCAAGTTTCAGGTCTTTTCAGTCAGGCGTCCGCTGAGGCAGCCACAGCCTGGGGAAAAGTGGGTGGCGTTGTTCCGCGCAGGCATGGAGCGGCGAGAAGCGGAGGCGAGGTGTTAATGTCTCTGTAATGACAACTGGCTTCACCAAGACCTGCAGACAGCGCTGCCGCCTTACTTTCTTCTCTCGACATGTTTTCACGAGCTTCACGGACAAGAACCGGTGCTCCGAGGAAACCATGAGCAGCGAGCTCGCTCCGCCGGAGCGGCACGACGCGTAGCTGGAGTTGCGTGGCCAAGTTTGGGCGCTCGCTGCTCGGCTGCTGCACCACCTCATCGACACATCACAGTAGGATACTAGTCGGACTGGATCTCACGGCCTGAGCACCCCCCCCCCCCCCCGCAAACTGGATCTACAGCCCCTTCACAGGTAAGAACACCGGTCGACTTCCACAACGCAGCGCCTGTAGAATTTATAGACCAGGTTCTTGTAGTCCTTTGGCCCATTAGCCGGTGACTTTTTTGATTAAAAAAAAAAAGCCACAAATGTATGAGAAAGTTAGCAAATTAAAGAGATAAAAATGGAACAGTTATGAGTGGGGAAAAAAATTACAAATTTGTTAGAGAAAATCACAATAGAGGAAAAGAGCACACATGAATAAATATAAAAATCTCAGTTATGAAAACAAATTTGGAAATTGAAAAGAAATAAATAGCAACTTTATAAGAAACAAGTACAAATTTGCAAGACTAATATTGGAAGTTTAGAAATCCCAAAGTTACAAAAAGTAGCAATTTTACGAGAATCCATCTTCTACCTTTTTTTTTTGTGGGTGGGGGGGGGGTACCTCTCTCCCCAGGGTACACCCTGTACAGATCGCAGGGCCAACACAGACAGACAGACAACCATTCACTCTCACATTCATACCCAAGGACAATTTACAATTCTCAGTTGATGCCAAATAACCTAACGTGCACGTCTTTGGCCTGTGGGAGGAAAGCGGAGTACCCGAAGAAAACTCGCGCGGACGCCGGGAGAACATGCAAACTCCACGCAGAAGGGCCACAGATGGTCAGAGGTGTAAATGGTTGCTGACTCCTGGTATAGACATAATAATAACATAGAGGCACATGCTATTACCTCCAGACACATCTTTTTGTAATATCATTTAGGGATCCAAACATATTTCTACACTGCACATCTGAGATCGGTTTTTGTGCCACACACACAGACCTCAGTGGAGACTCTCCTTGTGAATACACAGCTTATTAGGCCGAGTACTGATGTGAGCTGAATGAATGATGGTGGAGAACACAAGTGCTGCACACCAAATAATCCCCCTGCTGTCTGTCTGTCACCTGTGGTCTGGTTGTCAGTTGTTTCACCGGACACACACTGGTTGTGTTTCAATCTCTTAGGAGGACACTGTTGATTTACATTCATCCCAATACTGAATATTGCTTGTGCCATTCAAATTTTAAACCTAATTATTATCGAAGTCAGCATTTCTTTCTAGAGTTTACATTAGTTTTCCATTATATGCAGTTTTGTTTTGTCCTCTGTGGATAACCCCCCCCCCCGACAATACTGTTGCAACAGTTTTATGTCTAAGCAAACATAAAGGGCTCATCCTGCACATGTACACTGATTTAACAAATATTTCATTGTACAGGCTGTCATATACTGAAATAATAAATATTATAGTTAGGTTATTTTTCTGTGCTTATGATACGTTGTGCTTTCAACACAGTAGAAAGTGAAATTGTCTATACCTCAAGAGCCAAACAGAGCAGGGCAAATTTATTTATCTTTTAATTTTAGAGACTCCAATATCTATTAGAAAAAAACATGGACATCTTAAAAAATGGCACTGTCAACCTGTCAGTAAAACAGGTTACATTGTAGTGGGATCTACTGTATTAACTTACCCATGACATTGAATAGTTTGCAGTAAAGTATTAACAACTATATGAATCTTGAATCTTTGCTCTGGCTGTTTTTTTTTTTTTCTGCAGTTTGTTACGTGAAGTTGTACTATTACCCTGCTTTAATGGACTGGGCATAGTCCTACACAGCATACACAGTTTGAACACAAATAGAGTTATGAAGAAGGCATTTAGCCACTGTACCAAGTTTTTCAAGTAGTACCTCACAGCATCATATCCATTTTTCTTAGCAGCTAATGATCACTAAGGGTAGAGACACACCAAGCTGACAATCGTCCATTTGACAAGTTCGAGCCATCGGTGAAACTCGTTTGCTCAGTGTGTTCCCACCGTTGGCACAAAACAAACCTTGTCTGAGTTTTTTTTTGGTCAGTTTGACATGTTGAATCAGTGTCTGAGTTTATAGCGAAAGAGAGCACTTGGATTAGCTGATAAAATAGCAAATGAGCAGGCGAGAAGAGAAAGATATGAAGAATGGACATAAAAAAACTCAGCTGACTTAAAAACATTCATTGCTATCTGGAATGAAGAAACCAAAGATCAGCTGATCAGTTTAATTCAAGAGAAGCATGCGCTGCATCACCACTGTGACCACTGAGAATTACGAACCCTTTGTTTATATTAGCTGTCAAAGGACATCCAGCTTCCCTACTGAATGACGAGTAATGGCAAGCATCACCTGCTGATGTGAAGAGTTATTTTCTCCAATGCCTGCACAGAACATATAGCCTTGTGTGCTATTAGGTGTAGTGTTCCTGGTGTGTCCATGTGCAACTTTTGTTACAGTGACAAATTTGACAAAAGAGGACATAGCAGGACTTGGTGTGGCTCCACACTGACACCTACCATGGAGGCCGTAGTGTTGTAAAGTTACTTTCTTTCTCCTCCTCCTCTAACAAAAAGTGTTTTTTTTCTCATCCCTGACACCATTGCTGTGTGATCGATTCACAGCAGGCATCCTCTTTGTTTGGTCTGCATAAATTCTGATGTACTTGCACTTCTCCCATGAGAAAATCAGTTTTCACTGCAGTTTTTTTTTTTTGTAAATATTGGATCAGTGTTGGAGAACATTAAAAGCAAAGTTTATAATTATCAAGTGTGAAGTCTTATTTTGTCATGATACACTTGTAAAATGGGTTTCAAAAATAGCATTGGGTAATTTGGGTGTAAGTAGTATGCTAGGAAAAGTTAGGAGAAAATGGTGGAAGCATTTTGAAAGGTTGTGTTTCTGCTAAGCCTTTTTCACACATGCAAATTTGCATCTATGAACTTTGTTGCCCAAACCAACAGAAGTGCATGTGGGAATGCAGTTTGTTTAATTATGGATTGCATTGATATATGAAAAAGAATAGCATCCTGTGTGCTCTACAGTCTACACCTATTTTACAACACAGAGTTTGTAAATTTCTTTGAAAAACAGCAGTGTTTTCCTACTAATACAATATCAGGTTCAGGTTTGCTGCTGTGATATGGGTATATTTGGAATAAAGTAAATATTGATACAGACATTTAGAGTTAATTAAATCAATACATTACAGTTTTCCCTCTTCCATCACTGTTCTGTAAAAACGGTGAGATGTGAGGTGTTGTGAGGCATAAAAAGCTAATATGAGACAGACGTTTAGCTGAGCCAGTCCATTGCATTGTTTTCAAATCATCCTCATTGTAGCCAGTCAGGATGTCACCGTCTTTATTATTAGCTTTGTTTCTCTTACTCTGCTGCTTTGGTCCTGACACATGTCAAACCCTTGTCTATTTTTCTCCACCTGCAAGCATTAAATCAGTGACATTTGTATGATAATCAAAGACTTTTGTATAATGAGGGTTTACATGAAAACACCACCATCAGAATTTTGTACTTGCACGAGTCAAGCGTTTCTGTTCTGTTGTTCTGCATTTTTGTGATGGCACCCAGTCTAGATTTTAGACCCTCTAAACATCCAGCACATTGAATTATTAAACAGTGGTAACAGGCTCCTATGTCAACTGTTGGTGACAAAGAAACTTGAGAGGCTTCCATGTATTCATGTCACATAGTAGCTGTCCAAATAAATCCAGAGACCTGTCTAGTTTTAGTCGCAACAGCGAAGTGTTAATGATCATCGTTGTCATTTGTTATAGTGATTGGTCCAAACCAATAGGGCAGAATGCCAAACAGATCAAACAAGAGCTTGTGGAGAGTGCAAATAACGGAGGCAAACTCTTGCAGCAGACTACTTTATTCACTCTCACATCAGTCATACACAGAAAAAGCATATCTCAACACACCAGGGTGTCTCCTTTTATATCCTCCACCCATCTCACATCTGCATGACATCTCGTATCACAGTACATTCAACCCTTCTCCCCCCACTGTCTCTCAGCTCTCCTTCCTGCTACATCACCATAATCTCTCCCATCTGAATAACTATTGTCCTCATCTGTTTACCCTCTGCATCCAGTCTGAGATGATTAACCCTGCATCTACACCGCCCCCCCAGAATCTCAGACCGAGTTTCAGTCCTCATGTCCTTTTGGCTTCGGTCTCCTCCCATATCTGCTGTAACGGGGGTTCTTTGCCTCCGCGGTGCTGCTGTGCCAGTGGGGGGCTCCTGGGGGTGTGTCTGTCTGTGGGTGGGCAATGGCGGGGGGGGGGGGGTGACCTTGGACTTGCCTGTGTGGCTGCTCTGATGAATCGTTTACCTGGGGAGTTCTCCGTGGGGGTCTTCCACGCCGAGGGGCCCGAGCCAACATCACTTGCTCATCCGCCACCACAAAGGCGGGCTTAAGTCTGTCTATACATATTTTCTCCCGACGACCCCCCAAGTCTAACAAAAAATGTTTGTCCCCTGTTTCCAGCACTCTGAACGGGCCATCGTAGAGTGGGCGCAATGGGGGGCAGTGGGCATCATGCCTGATGAACATGAATGCTGCGTTCTTCAAAGTTTTTGGCACAAAAGCGCGTGGAAAACAATGGTGGGATGGGCCTGGCAGCGTGCCTGTATCTGCGCTATGCTGCAAACGCTGAGACAGACAGTTGTCCGGCGCGGGATTATCTGGCAAAAATTCCCTGGGGATCCGCAGTGGCTGAGAAAAAACAAGCTCTGCCGGGAAAGCCTCCAAATTCTCTTTTGGTGCGGAACGCAACCCCAACAAAACCCATGGCAACCGGTCTACCCAATTTGCATCCGTCAGCGAAGCCCTGAGTGCTGCTTTCAGTGACCTATGGAAACGCTCGCATAACTCATTGGCCTGTGGGTTGTACGCAGTTGTGCAGTGAATTGCAACACCCAGGCTAAGGGCCATCGCGGACCAGAGGTCGGAAACAAACTGAGGGCCCCTCTCAGATGTGATGTCCGATGGGATGCCAAAACATGCCGCCCATGTTGTCAAAAAGGCGCGCGCCACGTCCGCGGATGTGGTTGCCACCAGCGGGACTGCTTCTGGCCAGCGTGTGGTGTGGTTCACCACTGTCAGAAGGTGCGTGCACCCCTGCGATGGCGGGAGGGGGCCCACGAGGTCCACGTGAACATGGTCGAACCTCTTAGCCGGTATAGGAAACAGTTCCAAAGGAGCCTTCGTGTGTCTGTGTACTTTGGCTCGTTGGCACGCTACGCAGGCTGCAGCCACTCTTTCACTTGTTTGCGCAGGCCTGGCCATATGAACTTCGTTCCCACCATTTTGACTGACGCGCGCGCTCCTGGGTGCGCCAGAGCGTGAACTGACTCAAACACTCGGATGTGCCAAGCAACTGGGACCACTGGGCGCGGGCGTCCCGTGGAGACGTCGCAGATTGGGGGGGCTGACGTCTTGCAGTACTCTCCTCTCCAGCCTTAACCCTGTTGGTCCAGACTGGAGTGCGCACACGTCCGCATCGTCAATCTGCTCTGCGGCCATGGCTGTATAATCTATCCCCACGCAGACCGGGGCCACTACTGCGTGCAAGAGGCAGTCCGCCACCACATTCAGTTTACCGGCCACATGCTGAATATCGGTCGTAAACTCCGAGATCGTGGCCAGCTGTCTCTGCTGCCGGCCCGACCCTGGTTCCGAAACCTTGGCCATCGCGAACGTTAGCAGCTTGTGGTTCATGAACGCGGTGAAGCTGCGCCCTTCCAGCCAGAACTGGAAGTGGCGTATGGCCAGGTGGAGAGCCAGCAACTCTCTGTCGAACACACTGTATTTACGCTCACTGTCGTGCAAAGCCCTGCTGAAAAAAGCAAGCGGCTGCCAAGAACCGGCGACGCGTTGCTCCACGATGGCCCCTATGGCCACGTCCGAGGTGTCGGTAGTGAGCGCTATCCGGGCCGCCTGGTCCGGGTGCGCCAACAGAGCGGCGTTTGCCAGGGCTGTTTTAACCTCAAAGAACGCCTGCTCCCGCTCCGGAGTCCATTCGACTCTGTCCGCCGGTTTCCGTTTCTTGACCGCGGCGTACAATCTTCCACCTTCAAAAAGGGAGATTGAGAAAACTGTGGAAACTACCGTGGCATCTCACTGCTAAGCATAGCAAGTAAGATCTTTGCACGCATCCTCCTCAACCGCCTCCTTGTCATCGCAGAAGAAATACTTCCTGAATCACAGTGCGGTTTCCGACCTTCTCGCGGGACAATAGACGTGATCTTCTGTGCCCGACAACTGCAGGAGAAATGTCAAGAACAGCAACAGCCACTTATGCTCATCTTCTGGGACCTAAAGAAAGCCTTCAACAAGGTCCCACGGCCGGCTATGTGGGCAGTCTTGGCAAGATTTGGCTGCCCAGATGACTTCATTATGCTGATCCGCTCACTTCATGATGGAATGGTGGGCAGAGTATGCCATCAAAAAGCTCTCTCTGACCCTTTTCCCATAACAGGAGGACTCAAGCAAGGCTGCGTTCTAGCCCCAACTTGCTTCTCACTGTACCTGGCGGCAATGCTCAATGAAATCCCACCAGACACCCCTTCCATTGATGTACGATATCGCATGGACGGAGGCCTCTTCAATCTCAGTCGACTCCGAGCAAAAACAAGAATGTTAACCACCACAGTCCACGAGCTGCAGTATGCAGATGACAATGCTACCCGTAGCTTAACTGCTGAAGATCTACAGAGGACGGCTGACCTCTACAATAATGCTTATGAGCGTTTTGGAATGGAGGTGAATACTGACAAGACCAAAGCCCTCATCCAACCACCCCCAGGCTACATGCTCCCTGACACAATCATCACTATTGATGAAAAGCCTCTGGAAAAAGTGGACCATTTCTGTTATCTAGGAAGCATTCTATCAAAGACACCTACATGCGATCAGGACGTGGAGAATTGTGTTAGGGCAGCTCACTCCGCTTTTGGACGTCTTAATCGTCGAGTCTTCAACAACCACGCACTGACTATCAAAACAAAGATCATGGTTTTCAGGGCTGTAGTTCTGTCTACCCTTCTCTACGCCTGTGAGACCTGGACTCTCTACCGTCGCCAAATCAAGCGTCTTGAGCACTTCCAACAACTGAAGCTTAGACAAATCCTTAAAACCAAATGAACAGACCGGGTAACAAACACCGAAGTTCTCGCCCGCGCTGCACTACCTAGTGTTGAAGCTACCATTATTCAGCACCGTCTCCGCTGGGCAGGCTATGTCCAACGAATGGACTCAAATCGTCTACCGAAAATTCTGCTCTATGGAGAACTCACCTCAGGAACAAGACCACTAGGCAGACCAAAACTGCGCTATAAAGACCAACTAAAGTCCACCTTGGCCCAAGCCAACATCCACAGATGGGAACACCTAGTAAAGGAGAGAATGGTATGGAGAGAAGCTATTCGCAATGGCACTATAGCCTTTGAGAAAAACAGATGTGCATTTGCGGAGGAGAAGCGAAGAAGAAGGAAGGAGCGCTTGCAGCAGCCGCGGCCTCCACCGTCACTTCCCTGCGGTCTCTGCCCACGCCTCTTCCATCACCGGCTCGGGCTACAGAGCCACATCTGTCACAAGCACAAGTGATTTCTGGAATGGGAGCAACCCTATGCTTGGACACGAGCAGGAGCCACCGCCGACAATGACTGCATGAGCTGAGCTGCACGGGGGAGGAACCGGTTATAAAAGTTAACCATCCCCAAAAACTCATGCAGCGCCCTGACCGTCTGAGGCCAGCGAAAATTCGCCATGGCGAGCACCTTGTTGGGCAAGGGTATCGCTCCCTCCGGTGAGACGCAGTGCCCCAAAAAGTCAATCCCCGTCACACCGAACTGGCATTTCGCAGGGTTGATTATTAACCTGTGCTCCTCCAACCTCCAGAAAACCGTCCTGAGGTGGGTTACGTGTTCGTCCTCGGACGCGCTGGCCACCAGGATATCATCCAGGTAGACAAACACAAACGGCAGATCGCGCGACACTGCATCCATCATGCGTTGGAATGTCTGTGCTGCGCCTTTTAATCCGAAGGGCATGCGTAAAAACTCAAACAAGCCAAACGGAGTTATTACCGCTGTTTTGGGTACGTCCTCCGCGCGCACTGGGACCTGGTGGTAACCACGGACCAGGTCTATTTTAGAAAAAATGCATGCCCCGGCGAGGTGAACGGAAAAATCCTGAATATGGGGAATTGGGTAGCGGTCGTGCGTTGTGGGCTTATTCAACCTGCGGAACTCTCCACATGGTCGCCACGATTCCTCGGCCTTAGGGACCATGTGTAGCGGGGATGCCCATGGGCTGTTTGAGTGCCTGATGATGCCCAACCTTTCCAAGTTGGCAAACTCCTTGCACGCTATGGCCAGTTTAGCTGCGTCCAGGCGCCGAGGTCGTGCGAAAACGGGTGGCCCAGTGGTGGTGATAAAGTGTTCCACCCCGTGTTTAGTGCTGGCCGCCGAAAACGTTGGGACCGTGAGTGCTGTGAACTGAGTGAGCAGTGTGTGGAACTTACCTCCTGGAACTGCGACATTGGCTTGTGTTATTGGCCCGGCCCCTCGAGCTGTACAGGGGAGAGGATCAAAAGACATTGCATTAACCGGGCGCCTGTTAGCAACATCGACTAGCAACCCGTGTGCACACAGAAAATCAGCTTCCAGGATTGGGAAACTCAATACCGCTATGACAAAACTCCACTTGTACATACGGCAGTGTAGGGATAAAGTCGGTGTTCTCTCACCAAAAGTCTTAATGTCCGAGCCATTTATGGCTACCAGCTGGGGGCCGCTAGCTCTCGCTAGCTGGTCGGCGTAGGACGGCAGGATGAGGCTCTTTTGGGAGCCAGTGTCTATGAGGAACCATCTCCCCAAGCGCGAGTCCATCACGTAGAGCAGCTTGTTCTCTTTACCGGCGGTCGCACCTGCTACTGACTGCCAGCCTTGGCGTTTCCCAAATGCTTGAATTGGCACGGTGGCACACATCTGTGTGCGTTCTCTCCAAAGCGGCGGTGGTAGAAGCAGAGCGTGTCTCTCTGGTGCTTCCTGGCCCCCGCTGCCGCTACCATCGCCTGCTCCTCGCCTCTGCTGGTCGTCTCGCTGGGTTCTGACGCCGCCGCGTTCACTGTGAGGGCTCTGGTGGTGAGGATGATCCGATCTGCCTCCTGGGCTAGCGCCTGGTAGTCATGCACGGCCAGCAACGGCGAATTGGCAAGGACCGCTCTTGCCTCTGTTGGGAGGTTCCGGAGGAAAAGGTGGGCAAACAGAAAATGCCTGTCGTCCGTGTCCATCAATGCCAACATCTTCTCCATCAGTTCGACCGCCGACCCATCTCCTAACTCAGAGCGCGTCAGGACCCTCTCTGCTCTCTCACAGTCCGAGAGTGTGTAGCGCTGGGTCAGTGCGGCTTTGAGAGCCCCGTATTTGTCGTGGGCTGGAGGCTGTTGGAGCAGGCTCGCTACTTGCTGAGACGTGCGAGCGTCCAGCGCTGCGACCACATAGTAATATCTGGTGTCGTCTGCCGTTACTCTCCGGAGGGCGAACTGAGCCTCGGTGTGGTGGAACCAAGACCGCAGGTCGTGCAGCCAAAAGTCCGGTAGTTTGACCGAAACAGCGCACGCGTTGCTGGGGGTTCCCGTCCGGGCCGTCTCTGGGATGCTTGCCGCATTGCTGGGGCTTCCCGTCCGGGCTGACTCTGGGGTTCTTGCCTCGTGTTCCATAATTCGTCAAGGGGTCACCAGTGTGGAGAGTGCAAATAACGGAGGCAAACTCTTTCAGCAGACTACTTTATTCACTCTCACATCAGTCATAACAGAAAAAGCATTTTCCCAATATACCAGGGTCTCTTCTTTTATATATCTTCCATCCATCTCACATCTGCATGACATCTCGTATCACAATACATTCAACCCTTCTCCCCCCACTGTCTCCCAGCTCTCCTTCCTGCTACATCACCATAATCTCTCCCATCTCAATAACTATTGTCCTCATCTGTTTACCCTCTGCATCCAGTCTGAGATGATTAACCCCACGTCTACAAGCTAAACATTTTTTCATCTTGCTACATAATGTTCCATCATTTCAATTTGAAGCTATTTCACAGACATTAAAAATGACGACATTCCTTGCAGTCTGTTGGCTGAATTGCAAGCGAAAAAGTTGGTATGAGCAAAGGCTCCAGAAGGAGGAATTCACTTAGTTTGACTTAAATATTTCAGAAATAACTTTAGAAATAGATGTTTCATAAATAACTTATAAAGAATGTTTCTGTACCCCCTAAGATTGTGTCTTGTTAAGGTTGATTATCGTAAATTAAGACTATTAAATTGATATGGTATTGAGCAGAATGGGTTTTTTTCCCAACACAACAATTAAGCCTTTCACCAAGGAACTAATGCCACATTTCCACTGTATAGTTCTGCTCTACTCTTTTCTTTTCTTTTTTACTTGTTTCTCCCGCGGCTGCGCCTCCATCACAACCGCGGAAAGCCGAGTATTGCTGGGGTGGGCGGGATCGAGGTGGCGCTACACTGCTGACGTAGTAAAGGACGCAACCAACTCCTCAACAACAAAGAAAAAAATAGCGGATTACGAGCGGAGGATTTCCACTGTGGTCACTATTCTTCTGTGGGTTTTTAACACAATGAATATCTTTAACGAGACAAGAGAATTTTACAGGAGAAGACAACGTGGATTGAGACAACACACGTTGGAGCTGGAGAGGAGAATAGCGGTTGCCCAGGGGGAATCTGAAGCAGCTGCATATGAAGCAGAGATCATTCAGAGATCATTTCATTTGTTCAGTGTTCATGTACATACATATGTCAAACGTGTTTTTTAAATAAAATGTTGTGCACTTTTAAACTACGTCGCCTCTGTTGTTCAAAACGGTTAAATGTTAACAGATGGTTAATTAAATGCTGAAACACCGGGGTAATTTAAAATAATGCAGAAGCTTAATCCTAAACCCCTTTAACTTACCAAATAATTTATAATATTATAAAAAAGCCAATCCAAATCTAGACCCATTTTGTGTATTGTGTAATAATGATACACTGATGATAAACTGACTTCCCAAAAAAAGCAGCAGCTAGACAGCGCACTTTTGGTTTGATGGAATTGCCAATTGACCTTGGAATTATATGTGGAAACTTGTTATACTTCCAGTTAACTTTAACTTATAAAATAATTAAAAATATTATAAAAAAGCCAATCCAAATCTAGGCCCATTTTTTGTATTGTGTATCATTTGAGTATCATTGTACAATCTATTGTTATTTATAAGGGTTATCTGTTCAGTGGTGGCTAGTTACACACTAAAACAACGTAGAAATGACTCAAAAAAAAATGCTGCAGCTAGACAACTCACTTTTGGTTTGATGGAATTGCCAATGAACCTAGAAATTTTATGATGAAACTTTTTTTAATCCTACTAAATACTGTGACATTGTCACACTGCCCAACACCAAATTATAATTTTCTTTTTCAAACCAAAGATCACTATGGATCTATTGAATCACAATAGCATAGGTTTATCATATTCATGTCAACGTTTACAACATCGAAAATGTTATATTTGGGTTTACATGTATGGGTATTTTCGCTTTATTTTATACTAGACTGCTTATAATTTATTGGAATTCTCAGAATTTGGAATGCCGATATAACATTCAATTCACATGTACTTACCTTTTACCTAATTCGACTTTCACCTTTATCAGTGTCTACTGCTGAATGTAAATTACACCTGTGCAACTGCTTACAATTTTACTTAAAAACTGTACCCAATGTAGAGCAATGGATACAGCAATGGTAATATTTATTAAATTTAACAATATCAATTACATTACCATTAAAAATCTTGACACCTTTATGGCTGAACAGCAGCATTAGGGTCAAATGAGGCAATGGAATGTGTATGTAGTTATTCGCCTTTATCATCCAGTGTTATAATATACAAACCACACTTTTATCCAAAAGACTAACATTTTATTACATTACAAATATTCCCAAAACATGTTAACAAATGGGGAGCTTTCAGTACTTCGACCAGACTGCCAAAATGGTTTAGGAAGTATCCGTGGAAGGAAGCCGTCTCTGTCAGCTCATCCCTTCTTAATGCGGCTTCCTGCTGCTGGGCTAACTGCAGGTGTCTTTCACGCTGTTCATGCTGCCGTTGATGCTGTTCGAGCATCCTTTCATGGATCCGCATCTCCTCAGCATGATTCTGGGCCATCAGTGATGCAAGGTCTGCAATGTTGCTGCTTTTCAGCTTGCCTATATGAAAGACAGAAGTCATTGTATTTAGATAACACCGGATCAAAACATGTCAGAAAAAATATTATGGAATTAAACTGTTGAAAGCCTGTGGTAGGATGCTTCGTTGCTGTATTTAAGCTCAACTGTCATGTTGTTGCCCCGCAGTAGAGTGGACTATATGCAACTTCTGTGGTGATGTGGTTAGGCCCCCCTTCATTTCAAAAAGGATTAATTGTAAAAAGTATTTTGATTTAATGGGTTATTTTTAAAAGAATTTCTTTGTACTGTGGCCTCATAAATCAGAATGGGTTAATAGTGTTAGCTGACTTGAAGAATTTCAGTCAAGCATTTTGATTTGAAGTCGGTACATGTGCTCCTTTTTTTTTTTGTGAAAATACAACAGTATTTCCACCACCAACACACCTATAACACTGGGCCACTGTGGCTATGAACACCCCTGAATCTAGTATTTTTATAAACGTAGAAAGACATTTTAAATTACTTATTATGCGTCTATAGAAAATAACAATCACATATAAAAACAACCGGGTGGTAATTTTCAGTTTGTTGTGCCTTACCAGCACTTGACCGGGAGATGCAGGATGGTGATGGAGCTGGCAGTCCAGTGAGGCGGACCCCAAGGGATTTGAAAACTGTGTATAGAAGGAAAAAACACACAATAAAGCTCACAAACAAAGTGCAACATGTACCGCAAACACAAAACTTTTTAACCAGAATACAATAAGCTTACGTCAGCGTTTTGTTCACGTGAATACTGAAATAAAAGCGCGATTCAGCAGCTTGATGCCAGGTAGCAGCAAGGTACAGAGGTAGCTAGCTATTAGCGGGCTAGCCATCACCACAATTGCCCACAATCAAACAACTTTCTTTATTGCTTAAATAAAGTGCGCTTTTGACCGAAAGGCAAGAAGACGGACAATAACAAAACAACACTCACCGTCACCGTTTTCCAATTGCGTGGCCGTGTGGAGTCCAAATTCTCTGCCATTGATAGCAGGCCGGACACTTCCTGGTATATTTTTTCATTGCGAGTTGCCCCACCAACTCGCTCTGGATGTAGTCATCGGCTACGAGGGACAGAAAAGTCCGCACCTCCTCGTTTGTTCATGGAATAAACTTGCGCATGGACATCGTTATATGAGAACACAATTGTGAATCCAGTCACCGCGGTTACTCGCTGAAATTACAAATGGCGGTCGTGTAGCTTCAACAGAAAACAAAACGGACGCGTTTGGTGACGTTACGCCCTGACCAATCAGCGTTTAGCAGTCGATTGACGTCAAATCACACCTCGCTTTTCGCTCGGCTGTACCCTGCCTCTGAACAGGCACGAAAATCGTAACGGTTAAACCGTGAGGACTTGGGTGGAAATGGCGAAAAACCGAACCAAGTAAAAAAAAGTAAAGCCCAGGTGATACTGGTGGAAATGGGGCTTAAATGTATCAAATTCCTCAGCTCACTTGTTATCTGTAAAAGTGTGAGGGCTACAGAAAAAAAATCATGGCAGAGAGATTTGTGTTTCCATCATATTTCATTATTTCTATATGCAAGTAAAAGATGGGGAAGCGTATGCATCACACAACTATTCCAACAAGATAGCCAGCCAGTTCATCCTGTTTGGGGTGGGGACATGGCAAAAACATCATATGATTGTTTCTTTTTGGCAGGATCACAATTTTTTAATGATTTATTTTTCATGTTTGTTTTAAATACCATTTTGCAAGTTGTTAAACAGTACAACCAAGCTAATTTCCCCATTTCATAATATAGCACAAAGTACAAGTACTTGAACTGGCCAATAATGAATTTTGGCTGACAAAAAAAATATAAAAACAAAAATCAAACTCACTAGGGATGGGCAGTGTGGCCTAAAAATGATATCATGATATTTCTTTGAATTTTCACGATAATATTTTTAACGATATTACAGAGTACAGTTTTTTCTTTTGAATTTATGCGAAAAGGACAGTTTCACAAGCCAGCGTTGTTTACCTTCAACATATTCAGGAAAAACAAAACAGAAACTCTTATTTCTCCACTTTATAAACACAATCATTAACACTGCTCCAGTGGTGTTGATGTGTGGAAAAATGTGGGCAGATTATCCACATTGCTGCACCATTTTTTTTTAAACATGGCAGCAGTTGGAAACAGAAAGTGAAATTTAAATACGGTTAGGCCCAGAAATATTTGGACAGTGACACAATCTTCATGATTTGGGCTCTGCATGCCACCACATTGGATTTGAAATGAAACAACTACAACGGAGTTGAAGTGCAGACTTTAAGGTTTAATTTAAGGGGTTGAACAAAAATATATGATTAAACATGTAGGAACTGTAGCTATTTTTATACAAACGCTCCTCATTTCAGGGGCTCAAAAGTAATTGGACAAATAAACATAACCCTAAGTAAAATGTTACTTTTCAATATTTTGTTGAGAATCCTTTGCAGGCAATGACTACCTGAAGTCTGGAACCCATGGACATCACCAAACGCTGGGTTTCCTCCTTTGTGATGCTTTGCCAGGCCTTTACTGCAGCTGTCTTCAGTTGTTGCTTGTTTGTGGGTCTTTCTGCCTTAAGTTTTGTCTTGAGCAAGTGAAATGCATGCTTGATTGGGTTGAGATCTGGTGATTGACTCGGCCATTGCAGAATATTCCACTTCTTTGCTTTAAAAAACTCCTGGGTTGCTTTTGCAGTATGTTTTGGATCATTGTCCATCTGTACTGTGAAGCGCTGTCCAATCAGCTTTGCTGCATTTGGCTGAATCTGAGCAGAAAGTATATCCCTATACACTTCAGAATTCATCCGGCTGCTTCTGTCTTTTGTCACATCATCAATAAACACAAGTGACCCAGTGCCATTGGAAGCCATGCATGCCCATGCCATCACACTGCCTCCACCATGTTTTACAGAAGATGTGGTGTGCTTTGGATCATGAGCTGTTCCAATTCTTCTCCAAACTTTCTTCTTCCCATCATTCTGGTACAGGTTGCTCTTAGTCTCATCTGTCCAAAGAATGCTGTTCCAGAACTGGGCTGGCTTCTTCAGGTGTTTTCTGGCAAAGTCAATTCTGGCCTTTCTATTTTTGAGGCTGATTAATGGTTTGCACCTTGTGGTGAATCCTTTATATTTACTCTCATGAAGTCTTCTCTTTATGTTAGACTTGGATACTGATACACCTACTTCCTGGAGAGTGTTCTTCACTTGAGTGGATATAGTGAAGGGGTTGTTCTTCACCATGGAAAGGATTCTGCGATCATCCACCACTGTCTTCCGTGGACGTCCAGGCCTTTTTGAATTCCCAAGCTCACCAGTGCACTCTTTTTTCTCAGAATGTACCAAACTGTTGATTTGGCCACTCTTAACATTTCTGCTATCTCTCTGATGGATTTCTTCTTTTTTTTCAGCCTTTGGATGGTCTGTTTCACCTCCATTGAGAGCTCCTTTGACCGCATGTTGTGTGTTCACAGCAACAGCTTCCAAATGCAAATGCCACACCTGGAATCAACTCCAGACCTTTTTAACTGCTTAATTGATGACAGGTTAACGAGGGAAGAGCCCATGCAGCCTTATTATTTTTTTTTTTTGCAGCCTTCTGAGTCAATTGTCCAGTTACTTTTTTTTTTTTTTTTTTTTTAATTTAAGTTTTTGTAAAGGGTATACAGGTCATTACAGCATTGCATTGTTAACATTTTCATCGTACGTTCCCTTATATTTTGCTATTTGACAACATTGGTAGAATAGTTATTACAACACCCCCTTTTTTTTAAAGTGAAAGAAAAAGTGAAATTAAAGAGAATTAAGTTAAAAAACAAACAAACAAAGAAACAAAACCCCCCGAATAAACAAACAAACAGAACAGTAAAAAACAAACAAACAGAAAATTAAGTAATTAAAAGTAGAAGAGCATCTGAGTAGAGTTGGAACAAAGAGTGGAACCATCATTGAAATGGTATTTGTCAAAGATTAGATCTAATGGAAGACACATATGTGATCCAGGGTTGCCAAAAGTTCATGAACCCATCCATGTCCTGTCTCAGTGCGAATGTCAACCTTTCCATCGAGTAAATGTCTTGAATCACGCCAATCCAATCTTCAGGTGTAGGACAGTCCTTCAGCATCCATTTTTTAGTTAGGGCTTTTTTACTTGCCAATATTAAAACATTGAATAAGTATTTATCTCCTCGTCTTTCCAGTGAGTCCGGTAGTAAACCCAAATACAAAGTTATAAAAGAAAAGGGAACTGTTATTTTGAATATATTCCCCAATATTGTTTGTACATTGGTCCAATATTGGTGGATAACTGGGCATGACCAAAACACATGAAAATGATTTGCAGTCTTTTCACCACACAAGCGCCAACAGTTCAACCCCTTATGGGTAAATTTGTTTTGTGCAGGTGTTCTGAAAAATCTTACCAAATTTTTCCATCCAAATTCTCTCCACTGCAGGGATGAGGTACTTTTCCATTGCTGTCTATTTAGCTTTTCCTATATTTCCAATTGTAAAGTGAAATTCCCCTCTTTTTCCCATCTCTCTTTTATATATGATGTGTCGTCTCCTTTTAAGTCTTGAAGACCTTGGTATATTTTAGAAATGTATCTGATCCCTGGGATCCCTTTATATGCCATTAAGAAGACCTTCAGAACACCTGACTGGGCCCTTTCCAAATCCTCCTTTTTAAGTATATTGTTTATGTGGTGTCTAAGCTGAAAGAACCTGTAAAGATCTTGATTTATTAGACCTTGTTTTTTCAAATCTTCAAAACTTCTTAAAGTTTGCCCCTTAAAGAAATCGTAATATTTTATCAGCCCTTTCTCTTTCCACTCTTTAAATCTAGTGTCTGTTTTATTGGGGATAAAGTCTTGATCATAGGCAATCCATTGCAGAAGTCGATAGGGCTCTTTAGCTTGATTCTCTCTGACTATCTTAAACCAAATTTTTAGCGGGGTCTCTATCCACGGGTTAGTGTTATTCAAGAGTTTAGGTAAGGCATTGTTCCCTATTATCGCCTGTAGGGGGATGTCACTTGTTATTTGGCATTCCATCTCCTTCCATTGTGCAGTGTAGACTGGGTTACATATCTCTACTAAAGTTTTAATTTGTGCAGCTATAAAATAGTCCCTGATATTTGGCAGCGCGAGCCCACCTTTGTCTTTGTTTAGCTGTAGGGTTCTATATCTGATTCTAGGTCTCTTGCCCTGCCATATGAATCTTGAGATCCTTCTGTCTAGCTCCTGCCATGTTTTTTTGGGGGGTTCTACCGGTATTGTTTGGAAAAGGTATAGAAGACGTGGGAGTATATTCATTTTGACTGCTTCACTTCTTTGTGCAGTACCCAAGAATGGTATCATATTCCATCTTGCTAGGTCAGATTTTATTTTTGTCACCAGTGGATCATAGTTTAGTGTTATAATTTTGTTGAGTTGTTTCGGGATATTGATCCCCAGATATTTCATAGATTCCAGCTCCCAGTTAGTTTTGAGTTCACTTAGTGAATAATGATTTGGGTCATAGTTGAATGTTAAAACTTGGGTTTTATGCATGTTTAATTTGTACCCCGATAAATCTCCATAGTCTGAAAAAACTGAGATTAGTTCTGGTAAAGAAGTGTCTGGTTGCCCTAGGTATATTAAAATGTCATCAGCAAAGAGTGCTATTTTATGTTCCTTCTGACCAAGTGTAATGCCTTGAATTTTTTGATTTTGTCTTATCCATTGGCTCAGGTTCTATGAAGATTGCAAAGAGCAGTGGAGACAGGGGGCAGCCTTGACGACATCCTCTTTCCAGCTCAAAAGATGATGATAAATTACCGTTAATCCTTATTTTAGCTGTTGGTTTTTTATATAATGCCTGTATAGTTCTAATGAAGTTGTTATGAAAATTGAAACTGGATAAGATTCTATATAGGAAAGACCAGTCAACCGAATCAAATGCTTTTTCAGCATCTAATCCCAATATGACTGCATTTAAGTTATATTTTTTTATATGATGAATTATGTGTAAAGTGCGTCGAATGTTGTCTTGTGTCTGTCTTTGTCTTATAAAACCTGTTTGGTCTAAGTGAATTAAGTCTGTCAGTATGTTTTCTAACCTTTTGGCAAAGATAATGGTAAAAAGCTTATAGTCCTGATTTAATACACTGATTGGTCTGTAGTTGGAGCGTTCTAGTTTATTCTTTTCAGGTTTAGGTATAACTGCAATGACCCCTTCTCTCCAGGAGGGGGGGATTTCCCCTGTGTGGAGGACATAGTTAAATGTTTTCAAGAGGAGAGGAGATAGTTGCTGTTTAAAGGTTTTGTACCATTCTGCTGTATAGCCATCTGCTCCTGGGGATTTGTTAGCTTTAAGTTTCATAATTGCTTTTTCCAATTCTTTAGGTTGTATTTCTGACAGTAGTGTTTTATTTTGTGATTCCGTAAGTTGGGGAAGGTGTAATGTGTTTAGGAATGTCTCGGATGCGTTTTTATGTTTTTTGTGGGAGTATAAGTTCTTGTAGTAATTCTCAAAGCTTTTAAGAATATCCTGAATTCTGAATTTTATTTCCTTTGATACTGGGTCTCTGATTTTGTAGATTGCTCTTTCTGTTTGTTGTTTCCTCAATTTATAGGCTAGTAAAATTTTTTTTTTTTTTTTTTTTTTGTTACTTATTTGTACCCGTAGGTAGACTTGGTTTGCAGTCTGGTGACAAGCCACCGGCTGCTGGTCGCTGCGTGCGCGAGCGCCCTAAACCTACATGTTTTTGGTGTGCGGGAGGAAACCGGAGAAATCCCGGAGTAAACCCGCGCAACACGGGGAGAACATGCAAACTCCACACAGCTCACTGTTGGTCGGGGGCTGGGATCGAACCCACGATCTCATGATCCCCGCGGTCCCCCGGCTGAGGGTAAAACTGTGCTACCACAGTGCTAAACCACTGCGCCACCGTGCAGCCTGTAGTAATTAATCGGCTAGTAATTTTGCCGATTTACTGCCTGCTTCATAGTGTTTTTGTTTCAGAAATGTAAGTTTCTTCTGGATTTCTATTGTGTAGATCTCATTTATTTGATTTTTAATTTCTTTAATCTTGAGCGAGCCATTAGAATGAGTGTTGTCTTTGTGTTCTTTTTCTAGGTTCTTGAGTTCTGACTCTAGTGTGATTAGTTTTTCTTGTCTGTTTCTTTTGGGTTGCCAGTTTTGCAATAATTTTTCCCCTTATTACAGCTTTGCACGCATCCCACAGTATTAAAGGGGATACTTCTCCATTATCGTTTTCTTCCAAATATTTGAAAATATCTGATTCCAATTCATCTTTCAGTGGTCCTTTCAGGACATTTGAATTCAACCTCCAGGAAAATGTATTATTTGTGTATTTTTGGATGTTTAAGTCCATATAGATCGGACTGTGGTCAGAGAGATCCATCAGTCCTATTTTACATGTTTTTACTCTTCCAATGTCTCTATTAAACATAAAAAAGTAATCAATCCTTGAGTAAGATGAATGTGGCGTTGAATAAAAAGTATAATCTTTTACATTGGGGTTGAATTCCCTCCATACGTCACAGATTCCCATTTCTTTTAGTAGCATCCGAGTTTTCCTATTTTGAGTGTTATTTTGATGTGAAGAATTACCTGTTGCATCCCAGTATGGATTCAGTCTTAGATCGAAGTCTCCACCACATATCACTAAACCTTGGGCTTTAGTTATCATTAGGTCGAATACATTTTTATAAAATTTCCATTTAGCCCCTGGTGGTGCATATACATTCAGCAGGGTGATATCTTCTCCCTCTAGCCGCCCAATTACCAAACTGTACCTCCCTTCTTTATCTTTGTGTTCTGATTTTTTTTTTCAAATGTAATTTTGGTTGATATCAATGTCGCTACTCCCCTCCTCCTCCCTGACTTATATGAAGATGAAGAGATCATTTTAAACCCTTGTCTATTGAGTTTAGTGTGTTCCACGTCTGTTAGGTGGGTTTCTTGTAAAAATATTATTTCTGCTTTGTCTTTTTTCATTTTGCGTAGAATCTTGGATCTTTTAACTGGATTCAGGATCCCTTTTACATTATATGAGGCTATTTTGGTTACACCCTGTTTCTCCATTGTATTTTCTTATTTAGTATAACAGTGTGGTGGACCTCTTTTTTGCTACTCAGAAACTGAAAGAACATTAAGAACATAAAAAACATTAAGAACATAGTGTATGAGACTTTAAAACAAAAAACTGTCAAAAAAACTTCCTGAGCTGGGGTCTCTTTAAAGACCCTGTAAGAGCCTTGATGGAGTGTAGGCTCTGAGGGAAATTCCTCAAACTCTGTTACGTGTTGAGGGCCCTCTCTTACCCCTGTAAGTTGTCCCATGTTTTTAACGTGAATTTCAGATCCCAATCCGAATTTGTAATGATTTTTTTTTTAATTTTTTTTTTTTTATGCCTATTCCCTATGAGATTGTGTGCACCTTCCCACCCCCATCACAGCAAACCTTCACTCTAATACAGTATTTGTTAGTGTGGGGAGAACATGTGGGTCATTGTTACATTTCTATTTTAACAAGATTTTTTTTTTCCTTTAAATTAAGAAGACATTTGTTTCTAATGCTATAACTGCTCCATGAAAGGTTTTACCACATGCTGATTCTGCATCTCCTTTAATGTTTGTTACCTTGTAGGAGGGGGGATGGAAGTGCAGAATGACTGAAAAGAGAGAAAAAAACAAAAAGGTCGCTATTCCTTCCTGGAACTGGAAAGCTTATCTTTGTAGCTCTGGGGCTGGGTTTCCCGCTGCTGGCCTGTGGATTTAGAAGGTCTTTGAGTGGACCACGTTTGAGCTCTGATTTTCTCGCTCAGATTCGCTGCGGGTTTAAACACCGTTACCGGGAGTCCTCTTCTCGCCATGTCAGTTGTTGCTTCTTCCGCTGAATTGTAGAGACATGACTCTTCACCGTAAAAGACCCTTAACTTCGCCGGAAATGGCGTCTGAAAGCGTAGACTCTTTTCCCGTAGAACCTTTTTGGCGTCGTTATATTCCCGTCGCTTTTTAAGAACCTCAGGGGCGTAATCGTGCTCCACGAAGACTTTTCTCTCATGATGCATAAATCCTTTTTTCTGCCAAGCCCGTCTTACAACCTCTTGTTTTATTTTGAAATCGGAGAATCTTACCAACACTGAACGCGGGTGTGCTTCTGCTGCTGGCTTTGCGGCTAACGTACGATGGGCCTTTTCTATTTTCAAATCAGTGGTTTGTGGAATATCCAACTTCTCTCTCAATAAGGATTCCACGCATTCCGCCACTGTGTTGAAACCATCTTCAGCTCCTTCTTTCAGACCGTGAATTCTGATGTTATCTCGTCTCTGTCTTCCTTCTTGGTCGGCTAGCTTAGCCTCCAGCTTTGACTGTTTTCTGTGTAAATCCAGCATAGAATCTTCAAGCACTTTTACTCTTTCTTCAGCTTCCAAGATTCGGTTTTCGGCCTGGTCCATTCTGCTGTTCGTCTTTATTAGTTCCTCTCTGAATTCGTGAAATTCGGCCCGAGATCGTCGTAATTCATCATATAGCGATTTCAGGCTAACCTTTTTGTTAGCTAGGCCCAGCTCTTCGTCTCCTGAATGGAGGTCCTCGGGATCAGATTCTGCGGCCGCCGCGCGTCCTGACCTGGGGAATGCCAGTTTCTTCTGTTTGTGGTTAGGCATGGTGTTTTTGTCTTTTGATTTTTATTCTTCCAAAAATCCGTTAAGTCTGATTTTGACTATGTTTTCCTTGGATTGGATCTGGGAGGTTCAGCGTTAAGTTGCTATCGCCATGGCGTCCAGACCGGAAGTCCCGGTCCAGTTACTTTTGGTCCCTTGAAAAAGAGGTGGCTATGTATTAAAGAGCTGTAATTCCTAAACCCTTGCTCCAATTTGGATGTGAATACTCTCAAATTACAGCTGAGAGTCTGCACTTTAAGCCCATATTGATTATATAATTGTATCCTGAATATGTTTTCGTAAACAGCTAAAATAACAAAACTTGTGTCACTGTCCAAATATTTTTGGGCCTAACTATTTCCACTCCACTGGATACAGAAGGTGCGGCAGCTTCCCGCGCCATGTTTGTTTTGCTATTTTCATGGTAACGCATAACTTCCATCGGCAGCGTAACACTGTGCCGTCATCATGCAGCAGACCCCAAATATCACGATATTAATTTTTACACCGGGATGGAAATTTATACCGGTATTATCATGAACGATATGATATGGCACACCCCTAAACCTCACTTTTATGAGAATAGAACTACAACAGATAGAATGCGTATTCACAATCCAGTGATCTCTCTGTGATGGCAGCTCTTGGACATATTCTAATCCTTCACGAGCCAATATTATCATATAATACACACCTATATCCAGCACATTTTGGTAAATAGAGTACATATCTTTTGCTCGAAAGCAGCAAAAATCTTGACCAGTGAGATAGATTCTTTTCTTTTACAGAATATTTTATAGAGATTAGCTCTTTAAAGTCAGTGAGATTCAGAGTAGAGAAAATTATTAAGTAATTAACAATTGACAGTTTGCAACCTGATCTGTCTCTCTGTCTGTCTGTCTGTCCATCTGTCTGTCTGTCTTTGTGGTGGAGAACACGAAAAAAATTAAATTGCGATGTGTTGGGCAAGTTACTAAAAATAGTAACTAATTACAGTTACTAGTTACTTCTTTTCAAAAGTAACTGAGTTACTTTACCAATTACTGCATGATTAAAGTAACTAGTTACTTGGAAAAGTAACTTTTGTGTTACTTTTAAATGCATACTTAAATCTTCTTGCACACATAGCAAGATAATTTAATTAATGAATTACATTACGGGCTTATTAATGCCAGGCTGAAAACACTTTCAGACAGAGCTTTTAGAACATGTTCAGTCTGCTTTATCTTGCCTTGAGAACTCTGACTGTGGGAAAAATCTGAAGAAAATCAACATAAAATTGCCAGTAGTTTCCTCATTTTGGAGTGAGAAATAGGGTTTGTGGAGTGAGAGAGAGGAAAAGGGAAAGGGGGAGAATCACTCCAAAAGAGTGAGTTGGCAGCACTGCATAAAGCTGCCAATGTTTATCTTACCTTTATATTATACATTTAATCTGATGTGCAGTGATCCAAAGAAAATGTCTTTTATCCAGAGTCCAAATGTCTGCTGTGACAGAGACATGATCCAGTCCCTCAAATTCCTTTTGGAGATCAAATCCATTTTTGAATAATCTTTATCCGGATTGCAGGTAAATGTGTTTTAACTTCAGTGGCTCACAGTCTCAGCTGTCTGATGGAAAATGACCATTTTCACATCTTCATTCTGTAACAACGTATTTGGCAATCAGTCGGTTTAATTCTTGCTGGGTCACAAACTGTCCAGATACATGCCTGTGCTTGAAATCCAGCCGTATGTGTTCAGATAAGAGTATTTCCACTTTACATCCAGCCGTGGCTGCTCAGATAGTGTAAATCCACTAACACAGTGTTGTTAGCATAGCACTAGCTTTGTCAGAGCTTGTTGCTGTTTTCAGGCACTTCTAAAGACTGCAGTAGGTCTTATAATAGGCTTGCAACCCACCAATATGCTTTTGTCCTTAACTGTGACAAAGGAAAATATAATCTGTCTATTTCCACAAAAACAAAGTAGCTTCATCTTTTCCTCCGCTCAGTAGTGAAGAGGCTCTTTGCAACAGGTCACATTGATGGCTGCGTAAGCTACGTAGGATCAGTTTGTATTTATTTGTGCAAAAATATCTATCCATATTAATAAAACGAGTAACACATCTGAGCAAATTTCAGTAACTGTAACACATTACTTAATTTTTAAACAGTAATTTTGTTACACAGCATTTTGCGCAAAAGTAGTGGTGTTACTCCCAACACTGATTGTGATTAATCTTTTGAAACTGCATGCTAATCGTGATTAAATCCCAAAGTTTCTTTTCTATATAATGTGCTATAAATTGTTTATTTTTCAAGTTACTCCTTATTAACATGGGAGTGGACAAATGTGATTGCTTTCTGCAACTGTAGCTTTATTTAAAGCTTTCAACATGTCACAAATGACAACAACTATCCAGAATATTCTCAAAAAAACAAAACAAAACTGACCCAAATTCGTAAGTACTGCAGAAACAGTGTGTGCAAACAACGAGCAACCACTTTAGCATTATTACACCAGTTATTATACCAGTTGCATGTTTGACCTCCCTTTTCAATGTGAGTTCTAGTAGTAGATAGTAGGGTTGTTGTTGAGACCTTATTGAGATCTTGTCAAGATCAAAGTCTTCTAAGACCAAGACTTGCATACGCAGTAGTCTTGTTCTTTACTTGGTCTAGGAAGATTCTGGGCTCAGTCTGGTCTCGATGACAATACTAGTAGATAGTCAGTTTGTTTTCTAGAGGGTGGACATTTGCGAACAGAACTGTTGGAAGCAGTGTTCACCTGAGGCTTGCCCTTAGCTTAGCTGTGAACTCTCCTTGGCAGCCGCTGCCAGCTCTCCATTGGCCTCTTCTCTTCTCTTCTCTTCTCTTCTCTTCTCTTCTCTTCTCTTCTCTTCTCTTCTCTTCTCTCTTCTCTCTTCAGCGTTTAGGTCAGAATGTAATTTGGAGTTAATAAATAATTTGTAATTTGGTTGAAGACTGCTCAGTTTGGCCCTGGAGTTTTGGCTCGCTTACAGAATGACTGTAGGGATGTTGTTTTGACAGAAACTTGAAACAGTTACGGTGCATCTGTAAAGTATTCACAGTGCGTCACTTTTTCCACATTTTGTTATGTTACAGCCTTATTCCAAAATGGAATAAATTAATTTTTTCCTCAAAATTCTACACACAATACCCCATAATGACAACATGAAAAAAAAGAGATTTTTACAGATTTATTAAAAATAAAAAACTAAGAAATCACATGTACATAAGTATTCACAGCCTTTGCTCAATACTTTGTTGATGCACCTTTGGCAGCAATTACAGCCTCAAGTCTTTTTGAATATGATGCCACAAGCTTGGCACACCTATCTTTGGGCAGTTTGGCCCATTCCTCTTTGCAGCACCTCTCAAGTTCCATCAGGCTGGATGGGAAGCATCGATGCACAGCCATTTTCAGATGTGTCCAATTGGATTCAAGTCTGGGCTCTGGCTGGGCCACTCAAGGACATTCACAGAGTTGTCTTGAAGCCACTCCTTTGATATCTTGGCTGTGTGCTTAGGGTTGTTGTCCTGCTGAAAGATGTACTGTCTCCCCAGTCTGAGGTCAAGAGCGCTCTGAGGCAGGTTTTCATCCAGAATGTCTCTGTACATTGCTGCATTCATTTTCCCCTCTATCCTGACTAGTCTCTCAGTTCCTGCTGCTGAAAAACATCCCCACAGCATGATGCTGCCACCACCATGCTTCACAGTAGGGATGGTATTGGCCCAGTGATGAGGGGTGCCCGGTTTCCTTCAAACATGACGTCTGGCATTCACGCCAAAGAGTTCAGTCTTTATCCCATCAGACCATGGTAAAAAAAAAACCAAAAACTTACACACAAGGCCAGGTAGGTTTGGATTATTATTTTTTTTTACCATTAATAATAAACACCTTCATTAAAAAGGTACATCTTGTGTTTACTTGTGCTATCTTTGTCTAATATTTAAGTTTGTTTGATGATCTGAAACATTTAAGTGTGACAAACATACAAAAAAATGAGAAATCAGGAAGAGGGCAAACACTTTTTCACACCACTGTATAGACAGGTGTGTGCCTTTCCAAATCATGTCCAATCAACTGAATTTGCCACAGGTGGACTCCAATTAAGATGTAGAAACATGTCAAGGATGATCAATGGAAGCAGGATGCATCTGAGCTCAATTTTGAGCTTCATGGCAAAGGCTGTGAATTCTTCAGTACATACATATTTCTTAATTTTTATTTTTTTTGTAACTTAAGATTTTTATTCATTTTTCATTATATATATTGCATTCAGATCACAGTCTACATTTAAAAAAAAACAAAGGGGCTAGAGTAAAAAAGAAAAAGGAGAAAAAAAAAAAAGGGGGGGGGGGACAAATGTTGGAGCATCAAGTTTTTAGTTTCCATCTCTCAATTCTTCTGGTTTTTCCAGCGTCTTTGGTTATTCTTTCAATATCTGTCTCGTTGTTGCACTTTGTAGTGTGTCCATTTCCGCCATTTTTTTTCCCATAGTCCTTCTTGCATTCTTTGTCGATATGTTAGTTTTTCCATCATACGTATGTCCTCAATAATGTCAGTCCATTGCTCTTGGTCAGGAAGAACTTCTGATCGCCATTTTTTTGTGATTGTTTTTTTACATGCAATCAACAAGATTTTAACTAGATATCTGTCCTCAGCCTGTATAACATTGTCTCTTTTAAGATCACATAGGTACATCAAGTTACAGTTCATTGGTATATTATATCCTAATATCCTCTGTATTGTCACATGTATAGATTTCCAGAATGATGAGATTTTGCAGCATTTCCAAAACATATGCGAGTGGTCTGCATTTTGAGCCCCACATCCCCTCCAGCATATAGATTGGGTATTTGTATACTTTCCTTGAATCTGTGGTGTCATGAAAAAGCGAATCAGGTTTTTCCATCCAAATTCCCTCCATGTTCTTGAATTTGTTGACGTGTGTTGTGTTTTCCATATTTCCTGCCAGCTTTCTTCTGTTATGTTTAAATTGAGCTCTTTCTCCCATTTCTCCTTTATATAGTTACTTGAATGATTGTTTGCCATAAGTTTCTGATATAGCTTTGAAATAATTCTTGTTTTATTTCCTGTATATGAGCTTAAAATGAATTGTATAATCTCGCTCACATCTGTTTGGAGGTTATGCCTAATCTTCTTCATATAATAGTCTCTCATCTGCAGATATCTGAAGAATTCCGATCTTTCTAGTTTAAATTTTCTCCTGATGTTTACAAAGCTCCCGAGATCTTTTTTTCCGATATTGCCCCATGCTGTGATTCCCTTGTTCACCAGATTTTTGTATCCCCTATCTTGTTTTGCCGGTTCAAACTGACTGTCAAATGCTACCCATTTCAATAGTTTTATGTCTTCCTTTATATTATACTTTTGTACTATTTTATACCACAGTTCTAAAGTAAATTTAGTGATTGGGTCTATTTGTTTGATTTGCTTATATGCATCTTTATCTCCTATTATGCTTTGTACTGGGAGTCCCTCAATTTCCTTTTCCATTTCTTTCCATTTTGCCTCATATCCCTCGTCGCACCAACATATGATATATCTTATTTGTGCTGAGTAGTAATATTCCTTTAGACTCGGTAGGCCCATGCCTCCTTTCTCTTTTGGTAACTGGAGAGTTTTATATTTCACTCTTGGTTTTTTACCTCCCCAAACAAATCTCGATATCATCCTGTCCCACTTTGAGAATTGGGCATCTAGAATCTCTGTTGGTATAGCCTGGAAGAGGTAAAGTAATCTAGGTTGTATGCTGATTTTGACTGTCTCAATTTTTGAATTCAGATCCATATTTAAGATTGACCATCTATCAATATCTTTTTTTATTTCTTGTTCCAACCTATCATAGTTTGCTTTATAGATTTTGCTTAGATCTTTAGGTATGTTCACTCCAAGGTATTTTATTTCTTTTTGTTTCCAGTTTAGTTTGATCTTATCAGTTATCTGGTTTAGAGGGTTATAGTGGAATGTCAGTATTTGTGTTTTTGTTATGTTTATCTTGTATCCTGATAATTTTCCAAAATTTTCTATCAAGTTCATCATTTCCATTATTGATTCATCTGGTTGTTCAAGGTAAACTATAATATCGTCTGCAAATAGCCCAATCTTGTGTTCCGCCCCCTTTATTGTTACACCTTTTAATTTCTTATTTTGTCGTATCACTTGAGCCAGTGGCTCTATGAACAGAGCAAACAAGGTGGGCGATAAGCAGCATCCCTGCCTAGTTGATCTTTGTATATTTACTTTGTCTGTTAAGCTACCGTTTATCTTGATTCTTGCCACAGGTTCTTGATACAGCGTCCTTATGCATTGTACTGATTTTTCGTTAAATCCAAAGCGTTCCAGCACACTATATAGGAATTTCCAGTTAACCCTGTCAAATGCTTTTTCTGCGTCTAAACTCATTATTACTGCGCTTTTCTTCTCTTTATGTATTTGATTAATTATATGTATTGTTCTCCTGATATTGTCATGTGTTTGGCGTCCCTCTATGAAACCAGTTTGATCATCTTCTATCAATTCCGTCAAGAATGTCTTTATTCGTTTACATATAATTGTTGTATATATTTTATAATCCACATTTAATAAAGAGATTGGCCTATAGTTTCCGCATTGTTCTCTATCTTTCCCTGGCTTTAAAATGACTGAAATAATGGCTTCGTTCCATGATGGAGGTATTTTGTTGTTGTTCAACGTCCAATTAAATGACTTTAGAAGCTGTGGCGTGAGTTCTTCTGTAAACAGTTTATAAAACTCAGATGGGTATCCATCACTACCTGGTGATTTACCATTTTTAAGTGACTTAATCACATCTCTAATCTCTTGTGTTGTTATTTCTGCTGTTAGCTTTTCATTTTGTTGATTTCCTATTGATGGCAAGTCCAATGTGCATAGAAATTTTTTAATATCTTTAGTATTTGTTTCTTCAGGTTGCGAGTATAGTTCTTGGTAGAAATTATGGAATATTTCTTCGATGTTTTCTGGGTTAACTGTGGTTTTATTTGTGGTGGGGTCTTTAATCTTATATACATTATTCATTGTTTGTTGTTTTCTTAACCGTTTTGCCAGCAGTTTTGTGGCTTTTGGTCCCGTTTCATAATATTTTTGCTTTAGATATCTATTTTTCCTTTCAATTTCATCCATTTGTGTTTCTTTTATCTTTATTTTTTCTTCTTTAATTTCTTGATATATTTTTGGGTCATTTGTGCTTTGATGTTTATGTTCTAATTCCCTCAGTCTCTCACATCTTTGTTCATATGCTTCCAGTTTAGTCTTATTTGCTTTTCCTGTTTCAACAATTAATTTACCTCTTAACACGGCTTTTAGTGCATCCCATAGTATTGTTGGGTCCACTTCTTCATTGTCATTCTCTTGGATATATTCATTTATGTTTACTTTTATTCTTTCTTTCATTTTATCATCATTTAACAGTCCTACATTAAGTTTCCATGTTGTTTGTCGTTTTCTATTGTTTAAATTTATTTCCATGTATATAGGATTATGATCTGATATTTCTGCCCCTCCAATCCAACAATTTCTCACCCTGTGTCTGTCATCTTCATTCATAAGGAAGTAATCTATTCTAGAGTGTACTTTATGGACTGCTGAATAATGTGTATAGTCTTTTTCGAGTGGGTGCAGGTCCCTCCAAATGTCTACCATACCCATTTCTGCCAGTGAGGTTCTTATGAATTTTGTTACATGTTTTTTTGTCTTCTTAACACTTGTTGTATCAATTTCATGATCCATGACAGCATTTAAGTCTCCTCCACAAATTAGGACTCCTTCACTGTGTGTTGCTATGAGATCAAACAGATGTTGAAAAAAACCCTTGTCACTTTCTGGTGGGGCATAGATGCTCACTAATGTGATCTGCATTCCATCTATGCTACCCTTTATTATTACATACCTGCCTTCTTTATCCTGGATTTCCTGTTCACATTCAAATTGTATTTTATTTGAGATTAGTATCATAACCCCCCTTTTAGTTCCTCCCTTAAATGAACTGTAGTTGGAGTTCTTATAGCCAAATCTCTTTAGTTTCACATGTTCTGTCTTGCTCAAATGTGTCTCTTGCATAAATATAATTTCGGCTTTTTCTTTCTTGAATTTTCTTATTATTCTTTCCCTTTTAACAGGTGAGTTCAGACCATTCACGTTTAGTGTTATTATCTTAAGATTTTTACCCATAATCATGTTTTTCCATTTTTTTAACTTGTGCTCCTAGCCCCTTTAACAACAAAAATAACACATATTTATATAAAAACACATTAAAAAATCTCGACCTCCGTACTTTGGGCCTTTCTTCTGCCCACTGGTCCCTGTTGGTGGGTGGAGGGATTGTCCTCACCGAGTGTAGGGCCCTCCCTAGACCTGTATTTACTATCCAAGAAATAGTCATTAGTCTAGAAATGTCCAACAAATATCACTTAAACCTCTCCTAGCCGTCTGTTTCTCTTTTACCTTGTCTTCTTGGCCTTCATTTCTTCTGTGTCTTTCTTAATCTTTGTTATAATCTAGGCTTTCAGTTGAAAGCCTTGTAGTCTTTCCTTGGCCCGCTGCGCCACGTCTCCCCCCGTCTTTTGCCGTTCACTCGCCTCCACTCCGGCTGTCGTGATGCGTTCAGGGCCTCCGCTGCTCCTACCGTTTCCTCCGGCACGTACACCTCAAGGCCCCGCTCCATCATGTCCTGCGCTGCCTCTCTGGCTGTGTTGTAGGTTCTTACGCCGTTCTCCCAATGAATCCTCATCTTCGTTAGCGGCGTTTGGAATCTAATTTTTTTTTCTTTCAGCGTTTTTTTAATGTTGGCATATTTCTTCCGCTGCTGCACAATTTCCGCCGGGTAGTCATGATCAAAGAATATCTGCTTGTCGCCGATTCGTATCTTTTTTTTCCACGCTCGTGTCAGGATTCTTTCCTTTACATCATATTTCAGAAAGTTTACCACAACTGACCTGGGTGTAGAGCGTGGGTTCGGGTTCTGTGCCGAGGCTCTGTGCGCTCGTTGAATCTGCAGATCCGCTTCGCTGGGCAGTTCCAGCTCTTTTTTTAAGAACTGATCCATGAATTTCGTCATCGAGTTGCCTTCAATGCCCTCCGGGATCCCGAAGATGCGTATATTGCCCCGTCTGGACCTGCTCTCCAAGTCGGTTACTTTCTCCTGCATCCTCTGCATTTGTGCCGTCAGGGTCTGCAGCTGTTCGCTTGCCTTGCTATTCCAATCTTCCAGCTCTGATATTCGGGCCTGTGCTTCTGTCATACACGCCCGCTGGGAGCGCAGCTCCTCCATGTTTTCTGCTAGCTTGCGCTCCATTTCTCTTCGGAGGCCCATAATTTCTTCCTTAATCTCTTTTTTCAGCTCCTCCTTAAGAGCCGCTAAATCCTGTTGTAGCTGCCGTTTGAAGTCTCTCAACTCTTTACCCAAACTGGCGATGCCAGTGTTCATGGTATCGAGTTTTGTGTCTTCCATTTTCTCTGCTGCGGTCACCTCGTTTTTTTGGGCCCCGTGTTCAGCGGTTTCTCCTGCGTTGTTGAAGAGGAATTCTTTAATTTTACTCTGCTTTTGTCCTTGTGCCCGGCTCCTTCGTGTTTTCATCCCTTAGTTTATTGATCCGCTTATGTCGAGTTGGCCATTTACCGATGATTTTTAATCCGGCTAGGGAGAGCTCTCTGTTTAAGCGTTATGTCTCTCCGCCATCTTCCCGGAAGTCCTTAATTTTTATTTTAAATAAAGTTGCAAAAATCTCAAAACTTTTTTCACGTTGTCATTATGGGGTATTGTGTGTAGAATTTTGAGGAAAAAATGAATTTAATCCATTTTGGAATAAGGCTGTAACAAAACAAAATGTGGAAAAAGTGAAGCGCTGTGAATACTTTCCGGATGCACTGTAACTTCAGTCACAAGTCAGAAAGCTTTATCTTGATCCCTCTGCAATTCGTTGATGAAAGACAATTTTACTCACACAGTTTCTTGTCACTGTATAGCCTTTAAAGATTGATGATACTGACACTGCAGTGATTTGTCACTGATTGCTGGGGTCTTTCTGCAACTGTGGGGGTTCCCCCCTACAGTTGATAGTGCTATGAGATGACTGTTGTTGTGAAATGGCGCTATATAAATAAAGTTGAATTGAATTGAATTTGGCACAATATGCTAATTAAGCTTCTATTATACTGAAGCCAAAGTAAGGAGAAACTCATCCAAGGAAGGTGCCATCTTGGAACATCTCTTGCCAGTGTCCTCAATTCACCCTAAAACTTCTTAAAGTTTAGAAAAAATGTGTGGAGTTGGATTTTTCCAAAGAGAAAACATGTTTGAAACTCCTTGACCCAATATTTCTGCAGGCATGTCATGATCTGCTCCAAACACAGAGATCTATTATGTAAGAGCTCATATGAAATCTATTAGGGCTTAGCCGTGTTTTAAGGGTGCGGCATATTTTTAGGCATCTCCGGGGTCCTCTTAGGGAAAACCCTCTGCCATCCAAACACATCTGTATCCCTGACAACGTAAGCATGGCCCCTCTCAGTTCTGACATCTGAGCTGTTCTTCTCACTGTGGAAATGTTTATACAAAAGAGCAGTTCCACCCAGTGTCTGTATACTTGAGTTCTGTGTGTCATACAAGACATTGATATTCCACACGTGCAAGTTTGAGAAAGGAATGCAGAAACAAATATGTCAGTAGAAGGAGGGGAAGAAGGATGTCAGGATGAGATGGAGTCCTAAAAATAACTCGGTTCCGTTGAGGAATCTTTGTGTGCTTCCTTAAAGTTCAGAAATGCTGGAAAGCAAATTGAATGAAAAATACGTAGATAGAGGTGGACCTGGTTCTCTGGATGAGTGAGAAAGTTTTCTTTTTTCCAGTGTTTAATAAGAACCTCACCCAGGGTTTTCCCCAATACTCATCAGGAACACTTTTGACTTAACTTTTAAAGAGAAGTCCTGTTTACTGTGAAATACTATTTTAAGTATTTTGACAAATGTAAAAAGCTACAAAACACTTGCATTTCTTCTATATTGGCCTTGAAAGTAGACTGGTTCCTTTGAGTTCACCTTTGGACACGAACAGATGGGGGGCAGAGGCCTGTAGAGTGATATTAGGGACTGTTAAAGATAATTTCAGGGTCACCCTCTAGGGTTATGAAGGTTGTTTATTTTTTTTTAAATGTGTTACTGGGCTGCATCACCATGGTATACTATAAAGCTACCTTCTCCGGAGTAGGGTAGCCTCAAGTTGAGAAATTAGTAGGGATGCATTGATATAATTCTATGGTATTAGCCAGTATCAAGATTTTTGTGTACTGTTCAAATTCACAAACCTGGGAATTGGGCTGTGTTAGGGCTGTGTGATATGACCAAAATTTCATATCATGATTTAAGTAATCTTATTTGACAATAATGATATATGTCATGATATACATTAACAGTAAATTCTGTAGTTTATATACAATAACTAACTAGAAAAGCACTCAGAGAGCGCAGACCTCCGCCAAGCGCCACAGTTCCCCCCATACAGTGTTTGTGTGTACGTTTTCAGATTCCTTGACCACGAAAACATATGACTAGCAATTGGATTGACAATGATAGGATTAGTGGTTCAGTAGTTATTCGCAAAAATGACATTTTCTGTAATGGCGGCCACAATTCCCCCCATACAGTGTTTGTGTGTACGTTTTCAGATTCCTTGACGATGAAAACATATGACTAGCAATTGGATTGACAATGATAGGATTAGTGGTTCAGTAGTTATTCACGAAAATGGCATTTTCCGTAATGGCGGTTTTCTTGTGGACGGTGATCCGGATCTTCCCCAAAATTTAATCAGTTCTTTCTTGTACCATTTCCAACAAAACCTGAAAGTTTCATTGAAATCCGTCCAAAACTTTTTGAGTTATCCTGCTAACCAACAGACAAACAGACAAAGACAGACAGACAAACCCCGGCAAAAACATAACCTCCTGGCGGAGGTAACTAGAAAAGCACTCGGAGAGCGCAGACCTCCGCCAAGCGCCACAGTTCCCCCCCATACAGTGTTTGTGTGTACGTTTTCAGATTCCTTGACCATGAAAACATATGACTAGCAATTGGATTCACAATGATAGGATTAGTGGTTCAGTAGTGAAAGCATTACCTCCTTGGCGGAGGTAATAAACTGAAGTCTTGTTGTTGTGTCCATCTCCTCCATCTGCAAAGTCCCATGCTGCGAGCGTTTTCATAGATCACTGCAAGCAGCACTGAGGGCTTCACTGACGGATGCAAATTGGGTAGACAGGTTGCGGTGGGTTTTATATTGGGGTTGCGCTCCGCGGCAAAAGAGGATTTGGAAGCTTCCCCGGCAGAGAGCTTGTTTTTGCACAGCTACTATGGCTGGCCGGGGAATTTCTGCCAAATAATCCGGCGGCGGACAGCTGCCCGTCTCAGCTTTTGCAGCGTAGCGCAAACACAGGCACGCTTGCGGGCCCTGCCCACCACTGTTTTCCACGCGCTTTTGTGCCTAAAACTTTGAAGAACGCAGAGTTTGTGTTCGTCAGACACGACGAGGGGCCCTGCCCACCACTGTTTTCCGCGTGCTTTTGTGCCTAAAACTTTGAAGAACGCGGAGTTTGTGTTCGTCAGACACGACGACCAGTGCCCTCCATTGGCCCTGAACATATGTTGAAAATGGGCGTATGTCACAATGTTAAAGAATCCTTTAAAAAATTCCTGTATCCAGACGGTGATCCGGATCATCCCCCAAATTTAATCAGTTCTTCCTTGTACCATTTCCAACAACGCCTGAAAGTTTCATCGAAATCCGTCCAAAACTTTTTGAGTTATCTTGCTAACCAACAGACAAACAGACAGACAAACAGACAAACGCTGGCAAAAACATAACCTCCTGGCCTGCGGCCTGGCGGAGGTAATAAAAGGACCATCTCTTTCT
Organism: Pholidichthys leucotaenia; assembly: GCA_020510985.1. Lineage (NCBI taxonomy): Eukaryota > Metazoa > Chordata > Actinopteri > Cichliformes > Pholidichthyidae > Pholidichthys > Pholidichthys leucotaenia. The sequence goes on from CM035836.1 coordinate 399,694,732, forward strand.
ACATTTTCAAATCAAATCAAATCAAACTTTATTGTCATATTGCTGTACATACAACTGTAGTGCAGGCAAGATGAAATTGCATTTCTCTCGGCATCCATATAAATAGAAGCAGCATGATATAAGACACACTCACACATATCTTCACCCCCCCACTCCCACCCCCCCATCCATTCACACATCCCTGAGACATACTTGGGAAAAACTAACTAACTATAATATACAAATAATATACATAATGGCCGTAGGTGCAGTAGTGTGTATGAGAGATTCCGGGTCAACTGTTCAGCATCCTGACAGCTTGTGGAAGGAAGCTGTTGATCAGTCTGGTGGTTCTGCCTCTGATGCTCCGGAATCGTTTACCAGATGGCAGAAGTTCAAAGTGTTTATGCAGAGGGTGAGAACAGTCCTTGACAATGTTCAGTGCCCTGCTCCTACAACGGTTCTGAAAAAGTTCTTGGACAGAGGGGAGGGAGACTCCAATTACCCTCTCAGCTCCCTTGACTATCCTCTGCAGGGCTTTTTTGTCTGACATACTGCAGCTGGAGTACCATGTAGCAATGCAGTATGTCAGAACACTCTCCACCACACCTCTGTAGAAGGTCCTGAGGATGCAGATGGGGAGAGAGGCCTGTTTGAGTTTCCTCAAGAAGTGCAGTCTCTGCTGAGCCCACTTCCTGATCCCCAAGGAATTCTTGCTCCAGGACAGGTCCTGCGAGATCTGCACTCCGAGGAACATGATGTTCTCCACTCTCTCCACTAAACGGCCGCCGATGCTGAGGGGGACGTGTTCAGGCTGTGACCGCCGGAAGTCGATAATCATCTCCTTCGTTTTGTCCACGTTGAGCACCAGATTGTTCTCCCTGCACCAGCCCTCCAGGTCTCTCACTTCTTCCCTGTACATTGATTCCTCATCCCTCTGAATAAGTCCCACCACCGTGGTATCGTCTGCAAACTTAATAACCTGGTTCCCCTCGTGTCTGGATACACAGTCATGTGTTAGAAGTGTTAACAACAGTGGACTGAGTACGCAGCCTTGAGGGGATCCGGTGCTCAGCGTGACAGAGTTGGAGATGTTGTTTCCAACCCGGACAGACTGAGGTCTCTCAGTCAGGAAATCCAGGATCCAGAGACATGTGGCGGTGTTCAGACCGAGAAGGAGTAATTTCTCCATCAGTCTCTGGGGAATAATGGTGTTGAATGCTGAACTGAAATCAATGTACAGGAGTCTGGCGTAGGTGTCTTTCTGGTCCAGGTGGGTGATGACAGAGTGTAGGGTGGTGACTAAAGCATCCTCCGTGGAGCGGTTTGAACGATATGCAAACTGGAGCGGGTCGTGTGATGCAGGGAGGCAGGCTGTAATGTGTGGTTTGACAAGCCGTTCAAAACACTTCATCACAATTGGTGTCAGTGCAACAGGATGATAGTCATTCAAACAGGACACAACTGGTTTCTTTGCCACTGGTACAATGATAGAGGTCTTGAAGCATCTGGGAACAATGGCCTGACTCAGGGAGATGTTATAAATGTCAGTCAGGACATCCGCCAACTCGCTCGCGCAGTCTCGGGGAATACGTCCCGGGATGTTGTCCGGACCTGCAGCTTTACGTGGGTTGACTCTGGTTAGGGTCCTCCGTTTGTCTGCTGTGTTGATGGTAAAAGCTGGTCCGACCGATGGTGGGGGTGGGCCAGCCCTCCCTCTGGTTGTCAGGTTGGATGCTTCAAAACGTGCAAAGAAGTCGTTGAGCCTGAAGCCTTTTAAATTACATAGTGAAAAAAAATCAATTGTGCAAATTCATCTGTCATTAATTTATGCACTTTTTCCCTCTTAATTTTGCAGCGTTATAAAATTGTTTTTTAATGTGTATTTGAGATGACTTCAACTTTATTCATTATCGCTACTTGACTAATTAAAAATTATTAGAAATCAAGTTGCATTAAGAGCCAGTTTGTTCCTCCGACACGTTTTAATTAATTTAGTGTGTATGTAGCCACTGTCATGCACTTTTGCAATTTTAGCAATATTTTTTCAGACAAAATTAAGAAATTCAGCAGTGACTTAAACCAGAACAATGGTCTGATACACTGTAATGTTTCCTATTAGTGACAAGTTAGCATCGTCATTTAGCATTTGCCGTTTTATAATTAGAGAGAGATAGTGTTAACGTTACTTACCTCCAATTAAAACAAGGTTAGAGGACAATCCTTTCTGATGCTACACGGTGGGGAAAAAGACCCACATCCCTGGCACAGAAGTAGTGGCAAAACATTAGTTTGCTGTTTTAGCTGCTGTGGTGCTAACCACCTGAACCCACCTGGCGCACTGCAGGGGAGAGGCGGGGGTGTGACGAGTAGAAACGGGGTATGTGTCCCGATAGAAATGATAAAGTTTCATATGAAACGGTAGACGTTTTTTATCATGTCACCGATATATATCGTCATATCGTACAGCCCTAGGCTGTGTGATATGACGATATGCAAAATAAGTATTGAACACGTCAACATTTTTCTCAAACACATTTCTGATGGAGCTGCTGACCTGAGATTTTCACCAGATATCAGTAACAACCGAAGTAATCCATACATACAAAGAAATCAAGGCAACTGTGTTCACAAAACAAGTTATATTAAATAAAGTGGAATGACACAGGGAATAAGTATTGAACACACTTGGTGAAATTAATTTAATATTTAGTAGAAAAGCCTTTGTTGGTAATAACAGCTTCCAGATGGCTCCTGTATGGAGAAACTAGGTGCAGGCATTGCTCAGGAGTGATTTTGGCCCATTCTTCCACACAAACTCTCAAATCTTGAAAGTTTCGTGGGTGTCTTCTCTGAACTCTGATCTTCAGTTTGTTCCATAGATTTTCAATTGGATTCAGGTCAGGTGACTGACTGGGCCATTCTAGCAGCTTTATTTTCCTTCTCTGGAGCCACTTGAGAGTTTCCTTGGCTGTGTGTTTGGGATCATTGTCTTGCTGAAATGTCCACCCTCATTTCATCTTCAGCATCTTGGCAGATGGCAACAGGTTCTTATCAAGGATGTCTCTGTACATTTGTCCATTCATCTTTCCTTCAATTATATGGTCTGCCTGAACCATGTGGTGAAAAACACTCCCACACCTTGATGGTCCCACCTCCAAACTTCACAGTTGGTATGGTGTTTTGGGGCTGATGTGTGATGCCATTTCTCTTACAAACATGGTGTGTGTTGTGGCATCCAAAAAGTTCAATTTTGGTCTCATCTGAACCAGACTGTATTCTCCTAGTATTTTACTGGCCTTCCCAAATGTTGTGCAGCAAACTTTAAACAAGCTTCATCATGCTTTTTCTTCAGCAATGGAGTCTTGCGAGGTGAGTGGGCATAGAGCCCATGTTGGTTGAGTGCATTACTTGTTTTCTTTGAAACAGCAGTACCTGGTAACTCCAGGTCTTTCTCGAGCTCTCTACGAGTGGTCTTTGGCTCTTGAATAACTCTTCTGATCATTCTTTTGACTCCTCTGTCAGAAATATTGTGAGGAGCTCCTTGTTGTGGCCTGTTTATGGTAAAGTGATGTTCTTTCCACTTCCAAATGATGGTTCCAACAGTGCTCACTGGAACATTCAGCAGTTTAGAAATGCATCTGTAACCAATGCCATCATTATATTTTGCAATAATCAATTCAATTCAATTCAACTTTATTTATATAGCGCCATTTCACAACAACAGTCATCTCATAGCACTATCAACTGTAGGGGGAACCCCCACAGTTGCAGAAAGACCCCAGCAATCAGGCGATCCCCTGTGAGCAAGCACTTGGCGACGGTGGAGAGGAAAAACTCCCTTTTAACAGGAAGAAACCTCCAGCAGAACCAGGCTCAGGGAGGGGCAGTCATCTGCTGCGACTGGCTGGGGGGTGAGGGGATAGAGAAGATGAAAAGAACAGACAAGTAGAGAGCAAACAGCACGATGGGGACTCAATCTATGGGAGAGAACAAACAAATGTTAATGACCAGCAAAAAAAAATATTTCATTGAGAGTGAGGAAAGGAGTGAGGCCCAGTGCATTACTGGAGGTCCCCCGGCTGACTAAACCTATTAGCAGCATAACTAAGGGAGGGTTCAGAAACACATGATCCCTTCCTAATTGTAGGCTATATCAAAAAGGTAGGTTTTAGCCCTATTCTTAAAAACCGAGATCGAGTCTGACTCCCGAATCCAGATTGGCAGCTGGTTCCACAGGAGAGGAGCTTGATAACTGAAGGCTCTGCCTCCCATTGTACTTTTGGAGATTCTAGGTATTACAAGTAATCCTGCATTTTGGGAGCGTAGTGCTCTGTTAGGATAATACGGCAGTATCGGATCTTTTAAATTAAAAGGAGCCTGATTGTTTAGAGCTTTGTAAGTAAGAAGAAGGATTTTAAACTTAATTCTAAACTCTATGGGAAGCCAATGAAGGGAGGCCAGAACCGGAGAGACATGATCTCTCTTTCTAGTACCTGTTAAAACTCTTGCTGCAGCATTTTGGATCAGCTGAAGACTTTTTAAAGATGTTTTAGGACAGCCTGATAATAAAGAATTACAATAATCTAATCTCGAGCTAACAAAAGCGTGGATCAGTTTCTCAGCATCACTCTGAGACAAGATGCTTCTAATCTTGGCAATATTACGCAAATGATAGAAGGCAGTCTTAGAAACAAATTTAATATGTGAATTGAAGGACAGATCTTGATCAAAAATAATTCCAAGGTTCCTCACAGAGCTATTAAGAGAAAGAGTAACCGCATCCAAACTGAAAGTTTGATTTGGAAAGGTATTTCTAAGGTTTTTTGGACCAACAAGAATGACTTCAGTCTTATCTGAATTTAATAGCAGGAAATTACAAGTCATCCAACTTTTGATTTCCTTAAGACAAGCTTCTAACTTGGCTAATTGATTACTATCATCTGGCTTCATTGACAGGTATAATTGTGTGTCATCTGCATAACAATGAAAATGTATACAGTGCTCTCTAATAATGTTGCCTAACGGAAGCATATATAAACTAAAAAGAGTAGGGCCTAGCACAGATCCCTGTGGAACTCCATGACTAAGCTTTGAGTTGAAAGAAAACTCATTATTTACATGAACAAACTGGAACCTATCAGATAAATAAGATCTAAATCACTGCAACGAAGTTCCATTAAGTCCAACATAGTCCACCATAATCACGTTGCAAAGGTCTAACGAGAGCTGTTTGCGTCTGCCCATCATGAGTTCTTTGTGGTATGACAATCTGATATTCACAGACCTTTTTAAAGGCAATCAATCTGGATTTAACCAGCTGAAATTAATTTGCACGAATGGGGGATGGGATGGCTTCCTACATTCTGATGGATTTCAACTGGTTTCTTGGCTTTCTGTGCCTTTTTGCACCTCTTTTTCTTCATGTGTTCAATACTTATTCCCTGTGTCATTCCACTTTATTAAATATAACTTGTTTTGTGAACACAGTTGCCTTGTTTTCTTTCTATGTATGGAATACTTGAGTTGTTACTAATATCTGGTGAAAATCTCAGGTCAATGGCTCCATCAGAAATAGGTTTAATGAGAAAAATGTTGATGTGTTCAATACTTATTTTCCCCGCTGTATATTGGATGACGAAATAAAAACATGTATCGTTTCATTTAAAACTCTATCGACTATATTGGGATTTAAAACACACATTACCTCCATTTCTTCTGCAAAGTTTCTTACACCCTCCTTGTCAGCGCCCTGCCTTTCCCCTGCAGTATGCGCAGCGGAACAGCTGTGTGGGGCGGGTAGCCAGGCTATATACCGATGATTAGCACAGCAGATAACGCCACTTTATTGGTTTGGCCAAATAGCCACTACTTCTTTTTGCCAGAGATGTGGGACTGTTTCCCACCATGCTGCATCAGAGAGGATACTGTAGTCCTCTAACCTCGTTTTTATTGGAGGTAAGTAATTTTAACACCATCTCACTCTTAAAACAGTAACTGCTAAATGCTGATGCTAAGTTGTTGCTAATAGGAAGCAGTTTATCGGACCATTGTTTGTTTGGTTTAAATTACTGCTGAGTTGCTTAGATTTGTCTGAAAAAAATGATTAAAGCTGCAAAAGTGCATGATGAAAGCACATGCAAGCAAAATAAATAATAAATTAAAACGTGTTGGAGGAGAAAGTTGGCTCTTAATGTAATCTACTTGATTTCTAATAATTTTAATTGGTCAAGTAGCGATAATGAATAAAGTGTAAGTCACATATATTTTATTACATTACCATTTGTGCCTTTGATTTTCAGATCATGACTAGTCTGAAATGTAATTATCTTCAGGCTAATTTACAGTGGTGATCAAAATTAGAGAACAATATAATACTTGAATATAATACTTCAGAATTTGACAGAATATCAGCTGTGGCTATACCACTGCAGTACTAGCATTTTTTTTTTAAATAACCAAGGCACTTCAACACAAACATTTATTTTGTAAAAAAAAAAGCAGTGAGCAAAATTAGAGAACAGTGACCACTCTGTCAGAAGAGAAGATTTAAACAATGTGTGTTTTAGGACTATAGGATTCAAAAATTAATAGGAAGTGTAGAAGCCCTTGCTTTGAATGACTTCAGCACAGCTGTGCCCACAGGACACCACTAGTTTCTCACATGGCTCTGGTTTGATCTTGGTCCATTCTTCTTGCAGTCTCTTCCACAGTTCAGTAACTGTAGTGGGTTTCTTAGCCATTGCTTTGTCACCAAGGATTTTCCAGAGACTCTCTATGGGGTTTGGATCTGGACTCTGGGATGGCCATTTCATTGTGATTCAAGGAACTGTTTAACCCATTATGCAGTGTGACAGGGACCATTGTCTTGCATGAAAATTATGGGCTGATTGGGAGACAATTGCAGTGAAAGAATTGCATGTTGCCAAAGGAAGTTAACATAAACATTTGCAGTCACCCTGCCATGTAGCTGTACAAGAGGCCCAACTCCCGCTGCAGAAAACATCCCTCAAACTGTGACACTTCCTCTTCCAAATTTAACTGACTTCTTTACACACTTTGGGTTCAGTCTTTCCCCAGTTTGACGCCAAACATATTGTTTCCCATCAGACCCAAATAAATTGAACTTACTCTCATCACTGAAATGCACTCTGGACCAGTTCTCCTCTGTCCACACAACATGCTCCTTAGCAAAGGCAAGTCTAGCCTTTTTATTCTTTCTGCTGATGAGCGGTTCAGTTACTGCAGAGTGAGCTTTGAGTCCTTATTGTCTTAAATGGAGAGACACTGTGTGCCGAGACAGATCCTTGCCCTATTTAGCAGTGAAATGGCGAGCAATTCCAGCTGTAGTGTTGAACCGATTCCCCATTGAGAATAGGGCTGCAACTAAAGATTATTTTAGTAGTCGACTAATCTAATGACTATTTTTTTCAACTAGTCGATTAATCGCATTTTTTTTCTTATGTCCACCATCTCCGCTTCTTGTTGGGGATGCATATTTTACCTCAGCCGCTGTTTAATACCTCTTAACATTCCGTCTCCCGTGGGCAGAAGTCATTTAAATGCCATTTTGTCTCAGCTGGACACAGTGTAACACAGTGTAACTAATATTCAGAATGAGGGCTAATATTAACAAAGATGAAAAAGCGATGGCGACTGCTGTAATTCAGTCACTGCATTCAACACATTAGCCATGACAGCTCAACCCTCAGCAACCAGAGAGCTTATTGTCAAACAGGTAAACTAACATTAACAGCACATACTAACAGTATTGTCATTTTACTAAAGCTTGAAACAGTTGGCCATTGAGAATAAGCGGCACTAACTTTCTTTACTTGGCAAAACTTACCCTTGCAGACGGTAATGTAGCTCCTGGGCGCCATTGTTTCAGATCCTCATTGTTACCTTCTTGACTTTCACAGCTTGGCAGTTCCTAACTGTAGTATGGACTCCCTGTGAATTAAAGCTAAAATGTCCGTATTTTAGCCTGGCTCGTTAGCTGGTAACAGGCTTTGCTCAAGGTAGGTTCTGCAGCCAGTTAGGCACGGAGCACACATTAATACCTTCACAACAGTGGGTCTTTATTCTCCTTTCTCTGCGTTGGAGAGACACATACAGCTGCTTTGTGCTTGAATTCTTAACAACTGCCAAAACAAAACAACATAGCATAACTGCGTAAGGACGTACACACAATGGATCTGTGGAGACGTCCACTTTCTTAAAGGGGCAGGCAAAGTTGGTAACATAATGCATCACTATAGTGCTGCCGTGGTAAGGAAGGTCCGCCTTGCAAAGTCTGCATTTTAGTAGTTTTGTGTTTTGTCTTCTGTAAAATGTTCCCAAACAACAGAAAGTTTGGGTCTGCCTTTTTTTTTTTTTTAGCTCCGCTTTCTACATGTTTATCCTTCCACTTTGCCATGCTGTGCTCCTCTTCTTCTTCGCTGGAAGTTGTTCACGTATGCTTGACAACAGAAGCACTACTGCCCTCAGCAGTTCCGGTCGTGCATTGCCATTACTGCGGCATGCATGTAAACTTTATAATTAAACAATTTGTCGACAAATTTTTATTGTTGACGTTATCGAAAACGTCGACTAATCGTTTCAGCCCTAATTGAGAGTCTTAGTGATGTCCTGTGGGTGCAGATGTGCTGAGGTCATTCAAAGCAAGGACCTCTGCACTTCCTATTAATTTTTAAACCTATAGCACTAAAATTTTTTTTTACATTTTCTCTTATGACTCTGTTCACTAATTTTGCTCACTTTGTGTTTTTTTTTTTTTTTTTTACAAAAAAATATGTTGCAGTGCCTTGGTTTTTTAAAAAAACAAAACAAAACAAAAAAAAACATGCTAGTACAGCAGTGGTATAACCACAGCTGATATTCTGTCAAATTCTGAACAATGACGAATAGCGTATGTTAGAGTAAATCAAATTATAAATCAAATATATCAAGTAAATCAAAGTAAATTTTGATTTGATTTTTTTTTTTTTTTTATTTTGTATACTTTATTGATCCCCAGAGGGAAATTTGAGGGCATCCACCTGGATGGATGAAGCAGTCATGGCCATTGTTCTCTAATTTTGATCTCCACTGTATATCTGTAGATGGCAGTGATGGGTAATTTTCTCATTTTCAGACTGACATTTTTAATCTAACAATACTGAAGCAATGAAATGGCCATCCCAGAGTCCTTCAGTCTTCGCCCAAAGGGCTCTTCAACCCCTTTGGGCTTCATCTGGCAGAAGATTGTGTCATGGGTCATTCCGTCTGTCCGTCCGTCCGTCCGTCCGTCCCACTATTGTGAAATTAACTTCTCCTTCAGTTTTGTTCTGACTGTTTTGGAACTTGGTACCATGGTTTGCTATACACTGATGATGTGCATATTGCAATTTGGTTCTGATAGGATGTTTTTTGCAGGAATTCTAGCCCTTGACCTATGACCTCCCGTTTCACTTACTAGACAGAAACTATCTTGTAAAATCAACTGCTCCTACAGTTTTCTTCCGACTGTTTTGAAACTTGGTACCGTGGTTTGATATACTCTGATGAGGCGCATATTGCAATTTCACTCTCATTGGATGACCTTGAGGTCAAAGGTCAGAGGTCAGATTTTTCCCTAAATCTTCTAAACACAATAACTACTGAAAGAAATGACGTAGGCTTTTCAAATCGATACAGTACTTGTATCTAATGCACATCTTGGACGATTTACACACTGACCTAACTATGGGTTTGGGGTCAAGGAGTTAAAGGTCAGAGTTCAAAGTTAACATTGCAGTTGCACTATGGTAAATGGTAAATACTACATTTACTATTACTATAAAACTAGTAAAGCTAGGGCCACCAAACCTGGTATACAGTTTCACCTTGAGATCCTGACCTCTGACTATGGGTTTGGGGTCAAAAGCTCAAAGTTCAAGGTTCATTCCCTATGCCTTATTACTGTACAACGAGTAAAGCTAGGGCCACCACACTTGGTACACAGGTTCACCCTGTGACCCTGAAGTGAGACTATGGGTTTACAATTGCAAGGTCAAAGGTCAACATCAAAATGGCTTGTAAACTATTGCTCAACAACAAAGAAAGCTAGGGTCGCCAAACTTGCTACACAAGTTCACCTTGGGATCCTGACCTCTGACTATGGGTTTGGGGTTAAAAGGTCAAAGGTCCAGGTTAGCATTCCTTATGGCCTAATTACTGTACAACGAGTAAAGCTAGGGCCACCAAACCTGGTACACAAGGTTACCTTGGGATCCTGACCTCTGACTATGAGTTTGGGGTCAAAAACTCAAAGTTCAAGGTAACATTCCCTATGCCTAATTACTGTACAACAAGTAAAGCTAGGGGCACCAAACCTGGTACACAGGTTTACCTTGGGATCCTGACCTCTGACTATGGGTTTGGGGGTCAAAGGGTAAAGGCTAGCATTCCATTTGCACTATTACTATAAAACGAGTAAAGCTAGGGCTACCAAACCTGGTACACAAGTTCATCTTGGAATCCTGACCTCAGACTATGGGTTTGGGGTCAAAATATCAAAGGTCAATGTTAACATTCCCTATGCCTTATTACTGTACAACGAGTAAAGTTAGGGTCACCAAACGTGGTACACAGGTTCACTCTGAAACCATGATCTCTGACTACAGGTTTGGGGTCAGAAGGTCAAAAGTCAGTTGGCATTCCCTATGCTCTTAATATAGAATGTGTAAAGCCCTCTAGGGTCACCAAATTTGCTACACGGGGTCACCTCAGGATCCTGCCCTACAACTTTGGGTTGTATACTTTGTTGTGTATTCGTGGCTAATGGGCTTATAACTTGGTTCTGCCACAGTAAGTATGTTGAGAAGTTTAAAACTGTTCGCCATCACTAAGTATTGGGATCTTTAAAGAAAAGGGAGGTGGAGGATATTGCGCTCGCCTCAGAGTGCTTTTGTTTTTCCAAGTTATTGCTACTCTAACTTTGGAACAGGAAATATTTAACTTATTGATGTTTACTTTTTAATTCATATGATATGATTTAAAAGAAAAACCTAAAATTTATGAGAATCAAGTCTCAAATGCACATTAAAAAACAATTTTCTAACAACACTGCAAAATTATGATGGAAAAAGGTTTGTCTAAAATAATAGATGGTCCTTTTGTGATTATTATATCTTAACTGTAAAATTTATAGAAAATTATATATATATATATATATATATATATATATATATATATATATATATATATATATATATATATATATATATACTGTATATACTGTATATATATATATACACACACACACACACACTACCGTTCAAAAGTTTGGGGTCACTTAGAAATTTCCTTATTTTTGAAAGAAAAGCACTTTTTTTCAATGAAGATAACTTTAATCAGAAATACACTCTATACATTGCTAATGTGGTAAATGACTATTCTAGCTGCAAATGTCTGGTTTTTGGTGCAATATCTACGTAGGTGTATAGAGGCCCTTTTCCAGCAACTATCACTCCGGTGTTCTAATGGTACAATGTGTTTGCTCATTGTGTCAGAAGGCTAATGGATGATTAGACAACCCTTGTACAATCATGTTAGGCCTGCAATGCTGTAATTGCTGCAAATGGAGGATTCTTTGATGAAAGCAAAGTTTGAAGGAAAAAATTATTATTTCAAATACAAATCATTATTTCTAACATTGTCAATGTCTTGACTATATTTTCTATTCATTTTACAACTCATGGTGGTAAATAAGTGTGACTTTTCATGGAAAACACAAAATAATTGTCTGGGTGACCCCAAACTTTTGAACAGTAGTGTATATATATATATATATATATATATATATTATAGAGAGAGAGAGAGAGAGAGAGAGACAGAGTGAGTTTAAAAAAATGCCTTTATTGCACAATTCAAAAAAATGTAAGAGCACCAATATCATTCCACCAAGTGTCTCACACTGGAAAAGTGCAAACCTAAGTCATCCCCCTCCCCCACACAACACAAAGTATTCCTTGCAGTCCACCTATTCCACAATGCCAGTGGCAGTAGTCCGAGTCTTCCTTGTAGTCCGTGCAAAGACGAGCCACAGGCCTCCAGTTCTTAAGCAAGGCCAAGTCCCCTTCCTCCGGCAGCAGAGATAGCGCTGCGCGCCCGCAGCCAGTTCCGTTGTACATCCCAGACACATTTTCCTCATCTCAGATGGATTGTAGTCCTTAGACCATGCGGGATTTTCAAGCAAGTCATCTTTGCAGCAGGCTTGTCCAGATTGTAGAAAGAAAATGTTGGGGCATCCATGCCCTGCAGGTGAGTAAACCGTGACCTTGTAGTCCATGCAAAGAAGAGCCACAGGCCTCCCGTTTTCAAGCCAGGCCAAGTCCCCGTCCTCGGGCAGCAAAGATAGTGCTGCGCGCTGGCAAGAGATCGGTACAGATCCAGTTCCGTGACAGTCAATTACAGTCAATTAGAAACGTCATATAAAAGTCTGATTGAACAATATCCCAAAAATGTGTAAAACAGGCAGAGGAATGACCGCCATTTACAGTGGGGTAAAAAAGTATTTAGTCACCCACCAATTGTGCAAGTTCTCCCACTTAAAAGATGAGAGAGGTCTCCAATTTTCATCATAGCTATACCTCAACTATGAGAGACAAAAAAAAAAAAAATATCCAGAAAATCACATTGAAGGATTTTTAATGAATTAATTGGTAAATTCCTTGGTAAAATAAGTATTTGGTCAATAACAAAGGTTCATCTCAATACTTTGTTATATACCTTTGTTGGCAATGACAGAGGTCAAACGTTTTCTGTAAGTTTTCACAAGGTTTTCACACACTGTTGCTGGTATTTTGGCCCATTCCTCCATGCAGATCTCCTCTAGAGCAGTGATGTTTTGGGGCTGTCGCTGGGCAACACAGACTTTCAACTCCCTCCAAAGATTTTCTATGGGGTTGAGATCTGGAGACTGGCTAGGCCACTCCAGGACCTTGAAATGCTTGTTACGAAGCCACTCCTTCGTTGCCCGGGCGGTGTGTTTGGGATCATTGTCATGCTGAAAGACCCAGCCACGTTTCATCTTCAATGCCCTTGCTGATGGAAGGAGGTTTTCACTCAAAATCTCACGACACATGGCCCCATTCATTCTTTCCTTTACACGGATCAGTCGTCCTAGTCCCTTTGCAGAAAAACAGCCCCAAAGTCTGATGTTTCCACCCCCATGCTTCACAGTAGGTATGGTGTTCTTTCTCCTTCAAACACGACAAGTTGAGTTTTTACAATAAAGTTTTATTTTGGTTTCATCTGACCATATGACATTCTCCCAGTCCTCTTCTGGATCATCCAAATGCTCTCTAGCAAACTTCAGACGGGCCTGGACCTGTACTGGCTTAAGCAGGGGGACACGTCTGGCACTGCAGGATTTGAGTCCCTGGCGGCGTAGTTGTGTTTCTGATGTAGCCTTTGTTACTTTGGTCCCAGCTCTCTGCAGGTCATTCACTAGGTTCCCCCGTGTGATTCTGGGATTTTTGCTCACCGTCCTCATGATAATTTTGACCCCACGGGGTGAGATCTTGCGTGGAGCTCCAGATCGAGGGAGATTATCAATGGTCTTGTATGTCTTCCATTTTCTAATAATTGCTCCCACAGTTGATTTCTTCACACCAAGCTGCTTACCTATTGCAGATTCAGTCTTCCCAGCCTGGTGCAGGTCTACAATTTTGTTTCTGGTGTCCTTTGACAGCTCTTTGGTCTTGGCCATAGTGGAGTTTGGAGTCTGACTGAGGTTGTGGACAGGTGTCTTTTATACTGATAACGAGTTCAAACAGGTGCCATTAATACAGGTAACGAGTGGAGGACAGAGGAGCCTCTTAAAGAAGAAGTTACAAGTCTGTGAGAGCCAGAAATCTTGGTTGTTTGTGGGTGACCAAATACTTATTTTACTGAGGAATTTACCAATTAATTCATTAAAAATCCTTCAAAGTGATTTTCTGGATTTTTTTTTCTCATTTTGTCTCTCATAGTTGAGGTATACCTATGATGAAAATTGGAGACCTCTCTCATCTTTTAAGTGGGAGAACTTGCACAATTGGTGGCTGACTAAATACTTTTTTGCCCCACTGTATCTAAACTATCATAATCCCGGAAGTGCTGGTCATGGAGGTGGAGTTGCAGCAATTTACCATTCTAAATTACCAGTTAATATAAAGCAAAAATCACATTTTAATTCCTTTGAGGGCCTTGTCCTCAGTATGGGGCATGTTGGCAATCTTAGCTTAAACTCAGTTTTCTTTGCCATAGTTTACCGTCCTCCCTCAGCCTACTCAGAGTTTTTATCCAAATTTGCTGAATTTTTAGCCGATTTAGTGCTGAAATCAGAATGATTATAGTAGGGGACTTTAATATACATGTTGATGTAGATAGTGACTGTCTTAATAAGGCATTCAATTCAATATTAGACTCATTGGGGTTTTCCCAGAAAGTAGAAAATTCTACCCATTATCTCCACCATACATTGGACCTTGTTCTGACTTTTGGCATAGAACTAGAAAATCTGGTAGTGTCTCCTAATAATCCTGTACTGTCAGACCATTGTCTGTTAACCTTTGATTTCACGATTTCTGACTATTTGACTCCTAAAGAAAAATACTACTACAGTAGATGTCTTTCAGATGATGATGTTACCAAATTTTTGCAGATTGTCTATGCTATGTGTCAACACAACGGAAATAAAAGATGGAGAACTTGCTCCTTCTGTAATTGATAGCATGGTAGATAGTGTTACAGCCTCTCTGCATCAGACTCTGGACTTGGTGGCCCCTTTAAAAAAGAAAAAGTCTAATCAGAGATTTCTAACCCCTTGGTTTAACACAGAAACCCGTAGCTGAAAACAGAAGACTCGTCAATTAGAAAGAAAATGGTGTTCCACTAATTTAGATGAAATCTATTTAGCTTGGAGAAATCATCTCTTAATTTATAAAAAAATCTCTTAGAAAAGCTAGAACAAGTTATTACTCTGCATTAATAGAAGAGATGAATAGAAGAGAGTGCACGGATTGACACCAGCAAGATGGCCCAACCAGAACTTGTTGAGCAGTTTGCCTCCACCTTTGTGAAGGAACTTGGTGAACCACAAGAAGGAGAGTCTGCAAAACAGAAGTGGGAAGACCTGCAAAACACCATCCACCGCACAGCCTTGGCTACCTTTGGGAGGAAGACCTCGAAGTCACAGGACTGGTTTGATGCCAAGTTGACCGTGATGACCCCCGTCATTGAAGCCAAGCGCTCAGCACTTGCTGAGTACATGAAGTACCCAAACGAGAAGAATCTCCAGATTCTCAGGGCTGCGAGAAGCAAAGTTCAGCAGACTGCTCGGCGCTGCGCCAACGAGTACTGGACTCAGCTCAGCCAAGACATTCAAACCGCTGCCATAACAGGGAACATCCGTGGTATGTACGACGGCATCAAGAAAGCACCTGGTCCGGCTCAGAGCAAGACGGCCCCCCTCAAATCCTACACTGTGGAGATGATCACAGAAAAGAACAAGCAGATGGAGAGATGGATGGAGCACTACTCCGACCTCTACTCCAGACAGAACACCGTGACACTGTCAGCCCTTGATGCCATCGATTGCCTGCCATCCATGGATGAACTTGACGCTGAGCCAGCCATCGACGAACTCAGCAAGGCCATTGATAGCTTGGCCGCTGGCAAGGCACCTGGCAATGACGGCATACCCCCCCGACCTGATCAAGCACTGCAAGACCGCCCTACTGCTGCCATTGCATGACGTCCTCTGCCAGTGCTGGAAGGAAGGTGCCGTACCACAGGACATGAGGGACGCCAAGATCATCACCCTCTACAAAAACAAAGGGGAGAGAAGCGACTGCAACAACTACAGGGGCATCTTCCTCCTCAGCATTGTTGGCAAATTCTACGCATGAGTTGTCCTCGTTCGTCTACAGAAGCTTGCCGAACGTGTCTACCCCGAGTCTCAGTGTGGCTTCCGTGCTGGGCGATCGACGGTGGACACGATATTCTCCATCCGCCAACTCTAGGAGAAGTGCAGAGAACAGAACATGCCCCTGTACGTCACCTTCATCGACCTCACCAAAGCGTTCGATCTGGTCAGCAGAGAGGGCCTTTTCAAGATCCTGCCAAAGACAGGATGTCCACCAAAGTTGCAAAGCCTCATCGAATCGTTTCACACCAACATGCAGGGGATGGTGCAGTACGACAGCAACGTCTCAGAGCCATTCAATATACACAGTGGAGTGAAACAGGGCTGTGTACTTGCGCCAACCCTCTTTGGGATTTTCTTTGCTATGCTCTTGAGGCATGCCTTCAGCACAGCAACAGAGGGAATCTATCTGCATACAAGATCTGACGGCAGGCTTTTCAACCTCTCCCGCCTGAAAGCCAGAACCAAAGTACGCAAGGCTCTAATCAGAGATATGCTGTTCGCAGACGACGCTGCAGTCGCGACCCACACACAGCAGGAGCTTCAGACCCTGATGGACCGCTTCTCCCAGGCATGCATGGACTTCGGGCTTACCATCAGCCTGAAGAAGACTAACGTCTTGGCGCAAGGCACGGAAGCACCACCAACCATCACCATCGACGACTACGAGCTGGAGGTTGTGAATCAGTTCACGTACCTGGAGTCCACGATCAGCAGCAACCTCTCCTTTGATACAGAGATCGACAAGAGGATTGGAAAATCAACCTCCACACTCGCTCGCCTCACCACACGAGTGTGAGAGAATCCCAAACTCTCTGTCAAGACGAAGATGGCAGTGTACAACGCCTGTGTCATCAGCACACTGCTCTATGGGAGTGAGACGTGGACAACATACTCCCGGAAGGAAAAGAGACTGAATTCCTTCCACTTGTGCTGCCTTCGCCGCATCCTGGACATATCCTGGCAGGACAAAGTGTCCAACACAGAAGTCCTGTCCCGTGCCGGCCTTCCCTCCATGTTCACTCTACTCAGGCAGCGCAGGCTCTGCTGGCTAGGCCATGTTCACCGTATGGAGGATGGCAGAATCCCCAAAGACGTCCTCAACGGAGAACTGGCGACTGGCATGAGAGACGCTGGCCGCCCACAGCTGCGCTTCAGAGACGTCTACAAGAGAGATATGAAGGCCCTGGAGATCAACACAGAGCGCTGGGAGGACCTCCCAACGGACCGCTCCAAATGGAGAGGCACCCTGACCAGACAGCCCAAGGCGGGTGAAGAGAAACTGACTGCTGCAGCAAATGAAAAAAGGATCCGCAGGAAGAACCGCCACAGACCCAGCAGCACGGAGACCATCTACAAGTGCGACCTGTGTAACAGGGACTGCCATTCGCGCATTGGCCTGTTCAGCCACAGGCGGTGCTTTTCCAGCAGAGTAGACATTTAGGATTCTCTTCCATGGTCATCATAGACTGATGGAGGCCGATAATAGAAGAGAATAAGAATAATCCCAGGTTTCTTTTCAGCACTGTAGCCAGGCTGACAAAGAGTCAGGATTCTGTCAATCCTCGCATTCCCACAGAGCTTACTAGTCAGGACTTTATGAACTTTTCCAATCATAAAATTTCATCTATTAGAGATAAAATCAGTCAGATTCTTCCCACCGTAAACTTAAGTACAGCAACTACTACATCTCCTTCAATTTCTGTTTGGATAAGTTTACTCCAGTTGACCTTTTAGAGTTAGATAAAATAATCTCCTCATCCAAGCCTTCAACTTGTCTTTTAGACCCTATTCCTACCGGGTTATTTAAAAAAGTCTTCCCATTTATTGGTAGCCGTATTCTTCAAATATTCAACTCTTCTTTAACTTTAGGTCATGTACCACAGGCTTTTAAAATTGCTGTAATTAAACTCTTACTCAAAAAGCCAACGCTCGATCCAGGAGTTTTGGCTAACTATCGACCAATCTCTAATTTGCCTTTCATTTCAAAAATCTTAGAAAGAGTTGTTGCTACGCAGTTATTTGACCACTTGCAGGGAAATGGTTTATTTGAAGAGTTTCAATCTGGGTTCAGAATTCATCATAGTACCGAAACGGCCTCAGTGAAGGTCACTAATGACCTCCTTACCGCATCTGATAATGGACTCATTTCTGTACTTGTCCTTTTAGATCTTAGTGCAGCCTTTGATACTATCGACCATGATATTCTACTTGATAGATTAGAACACTATGTTGGATTAAATGGAACTTTGCTGCTGTGGTTTAGATCTTATTTGTCCGATAGCCTTCAGTTTGTTCATATCAATAATGAGTTTTCTTCTAACTCTAAACTCAGTTATGGAGTTCCACAGGGATCTGTGTTTGGCCCTACTCTTTTTAGTTTATATATGCTTCTGTTAGGCAACATCATTAGAAAGCACTGTATACATTTTCATTGTTATACAGATGACACACAGTTATACCTGTCAATGAAGCCTGATGATAGTAATCAATTAGCCAAGTTAGAAGCCCGTTTCAAGGAAATCAAAGCTTGGATGACTTGTAATTTCCTGCTATTAAACCCAGATAAAACTGAAGTCATTCTTATTGGTCCAAAAAATCTTAGAAATATCTTTCCAAATCAAACTCTTAGTTTGGATGTGGCTACTCTTTCTCTGAATAGTTCTGTGAGGAACCTTGTAGTTATTTTTGTTCAAGATCTGTTTTTTAATTCACATATTAAATTTGTTTCTAAGACTGCCTTGTATCATCTAACTAACTAACCTACACTTAAATAGCGCTTTTCTAGTCACAAAGACCACTCAAAGCGCTTTCACTAGTACTAACCCTCTATTCCAAGGGCCTATAGGAAACAGATATCTAGGGACAATTTAGAACAGCCAATTAACCTAACATGCATGTCTTTGGATTGTGGGAGGAAACCGGAGTTCCCGGAGAAAACCCATGCAGCACAGGGAGAACATGCAAACTCCACACAGAAAGCATCTGCGTAATATTGCATCTTGTCTCTGACTGATGCTGAGAAACTGATACACGTCTTCCCCGGCAGAGAGCTGGTTTTTGCGCAGCCCCTATGGCTGGCCGGGGAATTTCTGCCAAATAATCCGGCGGCGGACAGCTGCCCGTCTCAGTTTTTGCAGCGTAGCGCAAACACAGGCACGCTGGCGGGCCCGGGCCACCACTGTTTTGACGGATGCAAATTGGGCAGACAGGTTGGCGTGGGTTTTATTGGGTTTGCGCTCCGCGGAAAAAAAAGAGGATTTGAAGCTTCCCCGGCAGAGAGCTGGTTTTTGCGCAGCACCTATGGCTGGTCGGGGAATTTGTGCCAAATAATCCGGCGGCGGACAGCTGCCCTTGTCAGCTTTTGCAGCGTGGCGCAACCACAGGCACGCTGGCGGGCCCTGCCCACCACAGTTTTCCGCGTGCTTTTGTGCCTAAAACTTTGAAGAAGGCGGAGTTTGTGTTCGTCAGACACGCCGACCAGCGCCCTCTATTGCCCCTGCACACATGTTGAAAATGGCCGTATCTCACAATGTTAAAGAATCCTTTTAAAAATTCCTGTATCAAGACGGTGATCCGTATCATCCCCAAAATTTAATCAGTTCTTCCTTGTACCATTTCCAACAACGCCTGAAAGTTTCATCGAAATCCGTCCAAAACTTTTTGAGTTATCTTGCTAACCAACAGACAGACAAACAAACAGACAGACAGACAGACAAACAGACAGACAGACAGACAAACCCCGGCAAGAACATAACCTCCTCCTGGCCTTTGGCCTGGCGGAGGTAATAATCTCGCATCAATAAAAAACAAATGCTTACAATAGAGCCGCGGCGCTCACATTGTGAGTCTTTGCCAGTCACGCCTTTAAGGTTCAGATCATTGGCCTCAGTATCGCCCCAGCGTGACTATTTAAGTACCGCCTCAATCTTAGCATTAAAGTTTTAAAAAAACTTTTAATAACAAAATGTTGCTAAAATATAGACTGATGCATACAGTGGGTCTCAAATATTTGTAAACGTGTCCTGTAATAGTACTGCATGAGTTTATTGACGATACACAGAAGAAATTCAATATTTCTCTGAACAGTGATATAAACTAAAATAATTATAATGATGGCTGAACAACTCCCATTCCCCAAAGTAAAGATACACTATTATGAATATAAGTGATAAAAGATCAGACAAATAAGTGATCTGACAAACAAATACACAAGGGATCTGAAACAGTCGCTAATATTGAATGTCCCATTAATTTTCAGTATTTAGGTATTCTTTAATTAATATTCACACAATCAAATAAATCTTAGTGCCGTTTACTCCCTTTTATATTTGTCAAAGTCTAACGTGATTGCTTACATATAGGCTACACCTCTTTACTTTTAAACACAGCCTACATTTGGGCCTGGAAAGCTTGGTTGGGATGCCTGTTTCAGACAGGAATACTTGGTTCTACGGGCATGCACTAGTGTATACAAAGCAGAAAAATTTTTTATCACGGGGACTGGTATCAGAACTGGGCATATATTCAAATTGAAGTACTTTTATTCATTCTGTGTCTCAAAAAAGTGATGTTAGTGCAACTCTAGAGGTTAACATGTATAAGCTGACCATTCAGTACTCTGATTACTTGAATTATCATTCATTCATGCCTTCTTTGGGAAGCTTGTTGGTGGACCTCATCTAAAGAACATTAAAGAACATTAGATTTCTGTGCTGATGGTTTGCAGTTTCAGCAACATTTGTTGAGGACAGTAAAGTATTTGTCTTGACCTTTCATACTGATTTGCAAGTAAGTACTTAGGGTACTACATACTTCTATGGCAACAGTATTGATATAACTTGGAAATAAGTCTGCATTTTTATGTATTGCATTGAGTGTTGCTATCCCTGTGCTGTTGCAATCCTGGAATTTCCCCATTGTGGGACTAATAAAGGCTTATCTTATCTTATCTTATTTTTATGTATTGCATTGTCCTCCAAGACTGCTCTTTATAGTTTTATTATTAATTATTTTAATGTTCTAATAATTGAGCTTTGATTACAGTACATATTTCTCCTGGCAATGTTTTGATAAGCTTATGCAATGATTCATTTATTTCCATCTAGAATTCCTATTACTTTAACAAAAACTTGTGCTGATGATGGGAGAGTTGGTGATGTAGATGATGATTCACCACAATCCTTCCAGTTTAATAATACATTGGACTATGTTTTAATAGTTTTAGTAATCACCATACTTCATCATTTTTTTTCTTTCTGAAATAGAGGAACATCCTCTCCAGGATCACAGGATATGTCTTTCCACATGGTTATTTAATAAATGAGAAGAATAAACGAGAAGCTACTCAATGTATCAGTTTGGGTTAAATAACTTGTTCTTAGCTGAGACATAGTGATTACTGCAGTAATTATTCAATGAAAGCCTCATATCTATTTACCTTATTAAATCTTGGTGGTGACTTTTTTTGTCTCGTCAGTGTATAAAGTATTAAGTATGTAAAACAAACTTTTTTGTGAGGGGTTCACGTTTGTTTTTTTCCAGTGGGCCGGAGGAACAATGCCAAGATGTACATGGGTGGATATTTCATTTTCCTGTCGGGCTGGATAATAAACGGAACATTTTCGCCAAAGTAAATATTGAGGGGACACCATAAGTATTATTGTAGTTAGTTACAAATTTAGGAGAGAAAAAAAAATACATTCATGAAGAAAAAACAGTGTTTCCTCTAAGGGCAGCTGTGGTGCAGGTGTAGTGTAGCCGACAGCTAATCGGAGAGTCAGTGGTTCAATTCCTGCTCTGTCTGCAGTTTGCATGTCGAAGTGTCCTTGAGCAAGACACTGAACCCCCAGTTGCTTCTGGTGGGTCAGGCCAGCGCCAGTGCATGGCAACTTTGCCGCCATCAGTGTGTGAGTGGGTGGATAGTAGGATCTGTAAAGCACTTTGGTAAAAAGTGCTATGTAAGTGAATGGCATTTAAAGACCTTGGCGCGGTGGTAACATATCCCCCCCAGCAGAAAACACATGGAATACAACCGGAATATGTTAATTTTATACTATTTATTTCTTTATTTTTAAATTTTGCACAGTAACTTTGCACATGGAACTTACCATTTGAAGTATTGAACAACCAAGGCTTGAATGTTGGAATATTGGGCCATTTGGGGTCCAACCCAGACGTCCTGTGTTTGGATTTTTTTAGTGATGCCATCTTTTTCTCCTTTCTTTGCTCTCACCTCTCCTGGACCCTCTGCCTGAACACTTTCCTCTATTTGGCTCATCTTGTCTGTCTCATCTTTCCCTCTCTGAGCCCTATCGAATTCAGCTTCTCTCTCTGTCTATGGTGGTATACAAACAGGTTAGAAAATATCAAGTGTCATGTTTTGACCTGCAGGATTTTTTGTCATGGTTTAGATAAATGACAAAAATATGTGTATTTTTTTTATATTTTTATTCTAGTGTTTCTTTTTTTTCCATTGAGAAACAATAGGAAAGAGAAGGAAAAAAAAAAGTCATAATAGTAATTAACTCACACATATTTAAATTATACAGTATGATCAGAGGTGGGTGTAGTAGCCAGAAAGTCTACTCATGTAAAAGCAGTGTTATGAAATTAATAATTAAAAGTAGACAACCAAAAATTTCTAGTTGAGTTAAGGGTACAAAGAGCACCCACTTAAAAACTTGAGTAATGACTTCAGTCTTGAAGGTTTGAGGTTTTCTCCAAAATTTATAACAATTTTCTTATAGTTTTCTCTGTAAATTTATCTAAATTTGAAACCATCTTCCTCAAATTTGTAATTTCCTCTTGTGAAATTGACTTTTCTTGTACATTTGAGACTTTATTGTAAATTTATGGATTATTTTATGGCTACTTTTTTGTCTATTTTTTAAAATAAAATTATAGGTTTTTTTTTAATAAATTTGAAACCAACTGTGGTAAAATTTTGACTTTTTCCTTATACAGTTTACACTTTTGACCATAATTTTGCAGAGCCAGAACAGAACAATAATTTTAACTTTGATTTCAAAGAATTTTTTTTATAAAATTGTATTTAATGAAATAAATTAAATTACCAAAGATTCTGTTATTTCTGTTATATTTCTATATACAGTCACGCGAAAAAATTAGGATACCCCATTAAATATTCATTTCTTTATTAAGAAATGTTCACATATTTATGTCTAACCTTGTTTTTGTTTTTATTTCCATTTTTTTAACATTTATTTTAGCCATTTTAAGTGGGAATGAATGTGGGGGTGTCCTAAAAAAAAAGATGGGTGGTAGCCTAATTTATTCCTCACTATTTTTTTTTCCACAATGTTTTTATTGAACCCTTTTTTTTTTTTTACAAACATAACACAAACAATCAAACACTAACACTAAGGCAATTAAAAAAAAAAAGTACTAAAACACACCAGCAACCACTAACAAAGACAGGTCTTCTGACATGTTTCAGGACCCAGGAGACAGACGCTGACACGAGCAGATATGGACAATTATTCTTTATTGAATAGTGAGTGAGTGTAGTGCGTGTGTGAGTGCAAGTATTGATGTCTGGTCACTGGAGCTGAGCAGTTCTGATGGCGACCTGGCAACCCTGGAACACACAAGCAGAAACAATTACAGCTGTTCGGCGATAGCGGGTAATTGCAGATGGTGAAGCTTACTTGAATGTGCCACAGGTTGTGTTCTGCTGGCTCTGAGTGCCCATGCGACGTGGTGGTGATAGTGCTCGTAGTTGTGGGGGTGAGGAGGAACTCCGTGAGGGAGGAGGCGATGCCCCGTTAGCTGGGGAGGCTGGTCCGCCGCCAGGGAGGTCCACCTGTGCACAGGGGATAAGGCTAGGAGATGATGAATGCAGAGATCTCTTACGTGAGCGATCCTGACGTGATGTTCTTCGCTTGGCGAGAGGTCGTGGTCTTGGCTCATTACCAGGCAGAGAAGACAGACGACTCCGTGCCGAGCCGTCAGTGACACTGGCTTTTAAAGGCCGCTGATTAGCACCTGCCGGTGTGCGCGCAGCTGGAGATGATGAGGCAGATGATGGCCCAGCGGCCGTCATGACATCTTCAACAATGCTCCTCTGTTTAGTCTAGGCAATCCAGTATGTAAGTATACATATTATACATTCACCAGTTTGGAATTTACAAGGTCCACACACATCATTCACCTTCTTCTTCAAAAGTTATGTTTAAATTCTTTACATAATCAATGAAAGGTCTCCATATATTTTCAAACACAATTTCCTTTGATTTCAGTATGTATGTTATTCTTTCTAGTGGAAGGTTTGTTAACATCTGTCTTAACCACTGAGTCACATCTGGTCTATGAGTCTTTTTCCACAATAGTGCAATACATTTTTTGGCGTTAAGCAAACTGAGGTCTATGAGTGCTCTTTCACTCTTATTAAAGTTATGCTTTTCTGGATACAGACCCAACAAAAACAATTTAGGATTCAATATGATTTGTTTTGAAATTATTTTTTCAATTGTTACCCTCACCTCTTCCCAAAACATTTTAATTTTTCTACATTCCCATAAACAATGAAATAGGGTTCCTTTACGTTCCATACATTTTGTGCACGTATCTGGTATGTTTTTGTTATATCTATTTAACTCCACCGGAGTAACATACATCCGCATTAACCATTTAAAATGTATCAGACGTACATTTATTGATTTGGTTTGAGCTTCTGCACAAGCCAATTCCCATTGTTCCTCTGAAATTTCAGTTTGCAGGTCTTCTTTCCAATAATTCAATCTTTTCTGTGAGTTTTCACTTGAGGATAATGTCAATGAGTTATAAAACTCTGAAATAATACCCTTTCTCTTACTATCTTTCATCAAAATTTTTTCTAAGGATGAATAAGTAGGTCGGGTGAGAGCATTATTTTGATTTGATCGAATAAAGTTCCTAAGCTGAAGATATTTAAAAAAATGTGTTCTATTAAGATTAAATTTAATCCTCTGTTCTTCAAAAGACATTATGTTATCTGAACCTGACAAATATAGGTCTTGAATCTTTTGAATCCCTTTTAAATTCCATACTTTAAATGCAGCATCCGCTCTCCCTGGTTTAAAATATTGATTACCCCATATTGGGCTAAGTTGTGACAATAAATGTGGTTCTTTTAAATATTTTTTGGTTTCACACCATAGTTTGATCAATTTCTTTACGAATGGATTTTTAACTTGTTTCTGTAATTTTTTTGCCGAGTCTGAGTATATGAATAAGGGAAGAGGTAAAGGTAAATTGTATGATTCCATTTCAGTCCAGTGAGGGAGATCATTTGATGAAAAATAATATGTCAGAGACCTCAGTTGTGCTGACCAGTAATACAACATAAAGTTTGGACATTTCAGACCTCCACGATCAAATGGTAAATATAGTAAGGACAGACGTAATCTAGCCCTCCTATTGTTCCATATAAATTCCACTAACTTTTTTTTAATTCTTGAGAATAGATCTGAAGGTGGTGGTAAAGGAATGTATTGAAATAAATAAAGTATTTTGGGTAAAATATTGCTTTTAAGTATATTAATTCTCCCAATCATCGACATTGGTAGTGACATCCATCTCTGAAGTAACTCATTAATGTCTGTCATTAAGGCTTCATAATTGGCACTGGCGACTGATTCTAGCTTAGGCACAATTTGAATTCCTAAATATTCAAACTGATTTACAACTTTGAATTGATTTACCTCAGGAGCTGGGTAATTTCTCTGGTTCTCATTTAGCATTAATATTGAAGATTTAGTTTTATTTATTTTATATCCTGATATTTCCCCAAAGTTCTTTATTAAAGTTAACAACGTCGGAATTGATTTTTTTAAGATTCGACATAAACAAAATTATGTCTTCGGCATACAGGGAGATTTTATGTTCTGTTGGGCCTACTTTAATTCCATATATTTGTGGATGTAAACGTACTGCCATCGCTAAAGGTTCAATTGCCATAGTAAACAGTAAAGGTGAAAGTGGACAGCCTTGTCGACATCCTCTATTGATATTTATTGATTTTGAGATATTGCTGTTTGTTAGGATTTCTGCTGTAGCATTATTGTATATTATCTGAACCCATTTTATGAAATTATTTCCAAGCCCAAACCTTTGTAGGACTTCAAAAAGAAAGGGCCATTCGACCCTATCAAAGGCCTTTTCGGCGTCCAATGATAGTAGAGCTGTATCCGGTGCTTCTTTATTAGAATAGATAATATTAAATAATCTTCTTACATTATGGAAGCCTTGTCTTCCCTTTATAAAGCCATTCTGATCTCGGTTAATAATATTTGGTAATATTACTTGTAGTCGTCTTGCTAAAATTTTACAGATTATCTTAAGGTCAGCATTTAATAGGCTTATTGGTCTCATATTTTCACATTTATTAGAGGGTTTACCTGGTTTTGGCAACAGTATAATTAAGGCATTATTCATGTATAGTGGTAAGTTACTATTTTGAAATGCTTCTAAAAC
Source organism: Pholidichthys leucotaenia (assembly GCA_020510985.1). NCBI lineage: Eukaryota > Metazoa > Chordata > Actinopteri > Cichliformes > Pholidichthyidae > Pholidichthys > Pholidichthys leucotaenia. Next base: position 399,721,121 of record CM035836.1, read on the forward strand.
CATTTCCAAAAATGGTTTTATTAATTTATTCTTAAATTTTTTATAGAGGTCAACTGGAAGACCATCTGGTCCTGCAATTTTTCCTGATTTCATCTCATCAATGGCTAGCCCAACTTCTTCTTGACTAATTTTAGACTCCAGTATCTTCCTGTTTTCATTTGGAATACACGGTATAGATAATCTGTCCAAAAACCCTTTTAGTTTTGTTAAGTCAATTTCATTTTTTGTATCATATAGTTTTTCATAATAATCTCTAAAGGCACTGTTAATTTCTAAAGGATCTACAACTGCCTGTCCATTACTTATAATACTGGTAATTGGTGTTTTAAATTCTAATTGTTTAATCTGCCATGCCAATAACTTCCCTGATTTTTCACCTTGTTCATAAAAAGATTGCTTCAATCTTAGAAGACTCGAGGCAGCTGTATTCGCTGATTTTTTGTCATATTCAGCTCTCAGAATCAGTAATTCATTCTCTAACTTTGGGTCACTTCCTGCATACACTTTTTCTTGGAGAATTTTTATTTTATGTTCCAATTGGACTCTCTCCTCTCGAGTCTTCTTAGATTTTGAGCCTGTAAAACTAATAATATGCCCCCTAATAAAAGCTTTGAAAGCCTCCCACTTTATACATGCTGATGTTTGTGTAGTATTGATATCAAAGAACTCATCTATCTGTTTTTCTATGTACTTAACAAATTCCTCACCCTGAAGCCATTTATGCTGAAATTGCCACCTACCTAGTTCCTTTGTCAATTTCTTATCTACATATATTAGACAGCAGGGTGCATGATCAGAGATCACAATGTTATCATAGAAACAGTTTTGAATCTTGGACCTGAGCTTCGCCGTCATGGCTCTGCCGGAGACCAGCGAGGCCCACCTGGTGGTCTCTTTTTCGCTAAGGGGGTCACCATCATGCCCAAAGACTTCCAGCTGGCCCGCTGCATCCGCAGAGAGAGAGCTTAGACTTTCTGCTGCACATTCACCAACCAACCATAATGCTCTGCACTGTGTCTATATATATACATTTATAGTAATATGGACATATGTTTACTAGATGTTGTTTTTTCTTGCCTTCTGATTGTTGCTCTGAGTGTTGCTATCCCTGTGCTGTTGCAATCCTGGAATTTCCCCATTGTGGGACTAATAAAGGCTTATCTTATCTTATCTTAATTCTGTGGAGATCAAAAAATAGTCAATACGTGAGAATGTCTTGTAGGTATTAGAATGACAAGAGTAGGCTTTAACTTGTGGTTTCATTTCTCTCCATATATCTAGCAATCTCAATTCTTTCATAAAATGATTAATGGTCATCCTGCATCCATTGTGCGTACAGTTCAGTCCTGTTGATTAAAATCCCCTGCTATTATATGTTGCCCTGTGAGTGATGATAAAATAAGAAATAAATTAGCAAAGAAGTTTTGATCATCTATATTGGGACCGTATAAGTTCACCAGATTTATATTTTCTAATGACAAAGATCCTTGGATGATTAGATATCTACCTAATTTGTCTCCAATTACATTTTTCACTTGAAATGGGATTGATTTATGTATGAGAGTCATAACTCCCCTGGCTCGAGATGAAAATGATGAGGTGAATACACTTCCCTGCCATCTACTCCGAATTCTTTTTACATCCTCCTCTATTAGATGGGTTTCTTGTAAAAACACAATTTTTGAACCTATGTCTTTTATTTTATTCATAACTTGCTTAAGTTTTTTTTAAATTTTGTAGACCTCTGCAATTCCATGAAGTTAAATTAAGATTAACGCTTTGGTCTATGATCAATAAGGAGTTTGGGATTACCTCGCAATGTAAACATGCTCATACAGAGAAGCAAAAACATGAGTGGTTGAACATTCATCCTACAAACTACACACAAACAAATTCCCCCTTCCCACATTCGTGGTAATCCCCCCAAAATCAAAAAAAAATTCCGTCTCCCGCTATAGCCATTGACTGCTCCACACCCGCGAGGATCGGTCAAAACCACTCTTTCTTTCTCCTCTCAGTCACCCTAACTCTACTGCTTTTAATGACATAACATTAACTCTCTTCTGTAGTTTTCCAACTTAACTCCAAAATTTTATAGCAACTTTGTACACCATAGTTTTTTTTTTATATAATACAATCTGTATTTTGTAAACTTGCTATTTGCTTCATATCAGTCAGATGCCTGTGCAAATGCTTAAATATTCTACCTTATATTTTGTTCATGCTTAGCTCCCACCAGTCTCTTCTTGGATCTTCTTGATGAGCTCCTGCGCCTCCTCAGGGGTCTTGAAGTTGTGGGTTCTGCCCTTATATGTGACCAGCAGTCTTGCCGGATGAATCACTCCATGACGAATCCCAAGGTTGCGCAGCTCTTTATGGGCGGGGTCAAACTGTTTCCTTAAAGTAGAACTGAACCCACCTTTTTGCCGAAAAAGTAGAATAGCAGATTAATTCCTTATTACCGATTGTATTTTTCAACACATAAAAGAAATTTTTAGGCCGTGCGATGGCCAAGCTATAAGCCGATAAATTTTTGCCTCTGGCTGGCAGTGCCAAACAAACCGGAAGTAGTGCAGACGACGCTGCGTGACGTCACGAGTGTGACCCTTATCAAAACAACAATGGCAGATGATAGCAGTTCCAGCAGTCAAGAACACCAGAGTTTTCAGAGTGAAGAGGCATTCAGGATCGGTGACAAGACAGAGGAGGATGCAGGAGTGTCAAGTGAACAGGAAGAGAGCGAGGGAGGCATCGAACCGTACAGATTAGAGCCAGAATTTTCGGGGGATTCCGGCACCGACTCAGACCGCAGCAGTGATGGGGAGGAGAGTCGCTTATTGAGTACAGAATGGTGAGTCTTTACTTTGGCATGTTTGGGGTGTCAGGATAAGGAAAATTAACAATAAAAAAGAAAGGAAAAAAAAAAAACCATCAGCATTTTTCCAACTTATTACAGTGATCCCTCACTTATCGCTTTTAATGGGGACCAGAACCGACCGCGAAAAGTGAAAAACCGCGAAGTAGCATCACCCCCCCCCACCCCCAAGGGCGTCACAAGCACTATTTTGCACAAAAAGGCACAAGAGAACAGCGAAAAGTGCCACTAAGCAACACGAGCGATAAAGAACAATGAATGCGGTCTTCCTTCGCTGGGTATGGGCGCTCGGCAGGGAGCGAAGCTGGGTAAAACGTCTCGGCCAATCAGCTTGCGAGATTCCCGAGCGGTGAAGAGGTGGGCGGAGAGGAGTGGAGCGGTGGTCAGAGAGGTGGATTTTGAGTTGTGCGGGCTCTCCGTGTTGATACCTGATGTTCTAATGTAGAAGGCAGGGAGAAGGCAGGGAGACTACATTAGAACATCAGGTATCAACACGGAGAGCCCGCACAACTCAAAATCCACCTCTCTGACCACCGCTGCACTCCTCTCCGCCCACCTCTTCACCGCTCGGGAATCTCGCAAGCTGATTGGCCGAGACGTTTTACCTCGCAAGCTGATTGGCCGAGACGTTTTACCCAGCGAAGGAAGACCGCATTCATTGTTCTTTATCGCTCGTGTTGCTTAGTGGCACTTTTCGCTGTTCTCTTGTGCCTTTTTGTGCAAAATAGTGCTTGTGACGCCCTTGGGGAGGGTGACGCTACTTCGCGGTTTTTCACTTTTCGCGGTTGGTTCTGGTCCCCATTAAACGCGATAAGTGAGGGATCACTGTATATCTAGAAACGCATCGCTTCCCGGTCGCTTTTCCTCCCCCTTTCTTTTCTTTCGTCGCCATGACAGCTTTCCTTGGCCACTGAACAGATCTTCCCAGGTGTTGGAAGTGTTTTGTAGTCGACTATCACGACAAAATGCACCAAAAACAACCAGTGTCGACGTGCTCGCAATGGTAAACATGAGGACTGGGTCACACTCGTGACGTCACGCGGAACTCCGGCTGCACTTCCGGTTAATCGGCGGATTCGTCTGATTTTTCAGGGCGGGAAATTCAAAATCGCGATTTTCTCCAAGATTCCGGGATTTGTGGAGGGGGTGCCAATGATAAATTATCTTTATAATTGTATGTACTATCACCCAGTGCCGTTCAATGCCGTTCAGTTCAGTTCACCTTTAATTGTTGGATTCCTGTGGCCAAATCTGGGTAGAACCGCACCTGTTGATCCTGGTATTTAATTTCTCCTTTGGCTCGCACCGCGTTGGAGATCGTCATCCTGTCTCCGTAGCTGAGGAACTTCATGATCAGCGTCCTCGGTGATGCCTTATTATCTCTCGGTGGGCCGATTCGATGGGCGCTCTCTAAGACGACTGATGATTGCAGCTCCGCGTTGTTCAGCGCTTCTGGAATCCACTTTTCCAAAAAGGAACATGGGTCCCAACCCTCTGTTTCCTCCGGGAGGCCCACCAGCCTCAGATTGTTCCGTCTCGACCGGGATTCTAAGTCCAGGACATTATCTTCCAGATGTTTATTTTTTAATTCCAAAGTGCGCACCTTTACTTGTAGGCTGGTGACGTCATCCTCAGCGCTGGAGACTCGGAGCTCCATCTGCGACACTCGTTCCATACAGTTGCTTAATTCCTTTCTCATTCCTTCTATTGCTGCTATAATCCCATCAAATTTAGCGGAAAAGTCTGCTCTCATTGCACTAATGGCAGCGAGCACCGCACCTGTGCCTTCACCAGCAATCACCGCTTCGCCGTTAGCTTGCTCCGCCATAGTCTCTGGATTTTCTGCTTCGTCACGAACGTGGAAGCCTGTTAGTTTGGACTGTTTCGACGATTCAGCTTTTCCTCCACCTATTTTCCCAGCCTTAGGCTTTACCGGCATATCCGCGCCCAAATGCTGGGACAGGTTTTGTTCCAGTTGAGAGAGTTATTTGCCAACTTTTTATTTTTAGGAGCAGAGCCGAGTGAACCACGTCCTCCTACGTGGCGGCCATAACCGGAAGTCCATTCCTCACTATTTGCTTAGAATTACATTTAAGATAAGACAAGCCTTTATTAGTCCCACAATGGGGAAATTCCAGGATTGCAACAGCACAGGGATAGCAACACTCAGAGCCATAATTAAGAAGATACGGAAGATATAAATAAGAGCAGTGGATATACATACATACACATAAATGTATATACAAAGTGCGGAGCATTGTAGCAAGATGGAATAAACAGCATAACCGTCTACTTAGTTATCCTACATAGTATGAATATATTGTCACCCTCTGTAGCGACCAATATTGTCCTAGTTGTATATACTGGAGGGGACCATTGTGTAAGTCTATTGTATCTTTTGCATGCAATACTATTAGGTCGTCACGTTTTTTTGCTATCTCTGCGAGCAGCCCTGATTAGGTTATACAGTCTGACAGCCGTAGGTAGGAAGGACCTGCGAAACCTCTCGGCTGCGCACCTAGGATGATGTAGTCTGCTGCTAAATGAGCTCCTCAGTGCGTTCAGTATGTCCTGCATAGGGTGGGACTTGGACTCCAGCAGAGATGACAGTTTAGCCACCATCCTTCTCTCTCCTATCTCCTCCACTGGGTCAGGGCGCTTCCCCAGGACAGAGCTAGCTTTCTTGATTAGTTTGTTCAGTCTCTTCCTTTCGGCTGCTGTAATGCCACTGCCCCAGCAGACCACTCCAAAAGTGATGGCTGATCCACCACCGTGTCGTAGAATGTCTTCAGCAGCGCCCCTTGTACACCAAAAGACCTGAGTCTCCTCAGTAGGAACAGCCTGTGCTGTCCCTTCTTGTAGAGTGCGTCGGTATCGTGTGACCAGTCTAGTTTATTGTTCAAATGAACACCCAGGTACTTGTAGGATGTAACCATCTCAATGTCTGTTCCCTGTATGTTTACTGGTGCTGTGAGGGGTTGTCCTTGCCTGCGGCAGTCCACCACCAGCTACTTAGTTTTCCTCGCGTTGATCTGGAGGCAGTTCTGATGGCAACAGTTCACGAAGTCCTGGATAAGTCCTCTGTACTCAGCTTCATCTCTGTTAGAGAGGAGGCCGACGATCGCAGAGTCATCAGAGAACTTCTGTAGATGGCAGTGTGTTGTGTTGTGTGAGAAGTCCGCAGTATAAAGGGTGAACAGGAAGGGAGCCAAAACCGTTCCCTGGGGGGCCCCCGTGTTACCAATGATCGTGTTGGACACACAGTCCCGGGTTCTTACAAACTGTGGCCGGTTAGTGAGGTAGTCCAGGATCCATGATGACAGGTGCTGGTCAACCCCTGCACACAGCAGCTTGTCCTTCAGGATCATCGGTTGGATAGTGTTGAAAGCACTGGAGAAGTCAAAGAACATGATCCTCACCGCATTCCCGGGCTTCTCCAGGTGGGACAGAGAACGGTGAAGGAGGAAGATCACTGCATCCTCCACCCCAATGCCATGCTGGTAGGCGAACTGGAGTGGATCCATCGCTGGTTCCACCAGGGGGTGGAGGTGAGCAAGGAGCAGTCTCTCCAGGGTCTTCATCATGTGGGACGTCAGGGCCACTGGTCTGTAGCTGTTCAGGTCTTTGGGGCGGGAAATCTTTGGTACAGGTACCACATAAGATGTTTTCCACAACTGTGGTACCCTCCCCAGCTTAAGGCTCAGGTTGAAGATAAGCTCCACAATCTCACACAGCTGATCTGCACAGGACTTGAGGAGCTTTGCGCTGATGCGGTCCGGTCCCGACACCTTCCTCGCCTTGATCTTCCTCAGCTCCGTCCTCACCTGGGTCTTAGTGAGGGTCATGTTGGGGGGCTATGTGTTGGGAGTGGGGGAATGTTGGTGGAGTGGGGTGTGGGCAGCAGGACTCGATGTCTTTAGAGGCAGCAGTGGTTGTTGTGCAGTCGGGGGGGAGGGCGGTTGGTCAAACCTATTAAAAAACAGGTTCAGATTGTTCGCCCACTCCTTGCCCCCCGTGACCTGGGAGGAGGTATTCTGGAGCCCAGAGATGGTTTTAAGGTTTCCCCAGACCCCACCGATGTCACTCTGTTGCAGCTTTTCCTCCATCTTCTTCCTGAAGCTGTCCTTGCCTTCTCTGATCTTCCTCCTCAGCTCCCTCTGTATGGACTTCAGCATCTCCCTGTTCCCCGACCTGAAGATCCTCTTCTTCTCTCTCAGAAGTGTTTTTATCTCAGGGTTGATCCAGGGTTTGTTGTTCAAGCAACACCGTATGGTCTTGGTGGGTACGGTGTTGTCCACACAGAAGCTGATGTAGTCCGTGATGGTGTGAGTCAGGCCATCGATGTCCTCACCATGTGGATCGCAGAGCTGCTCCCAGGTGGTGGTTTCAAAGCAGTCCTTTAGAGCGTCCATTGCCTTCTCAGACCATAACTTCACTGTGCGCATGGCTGGAGGTTGTCTGTGCACTAGGGGTTTGTACACCGGCAGGAGATGAACCAAGTTGTGATCCGATCTCCCAAGTGGGGGGAGTTGTGATGAGGTGTACGCCTCCTTAGTGTTTGCGTAGAATAAGTCCAGTGTTTTATTGTCTCTAGTGTGGCATGTGACATACTGGGTGAATGTGGGTAGAATGGGAGACAGTGAAATATGGTTGAAATCGCCTGAGATGAGGAGAAGAGCATCTGGGTGTTCTGTCTGCAGCCTGCCAGTTACTGAGTGGATGACGTCACGCACTGTCCCAGCATTCGCTGTCGGATTTGCATAAATAACAATGCAGATCACGTGTAAGTATTCCCTCTGGAGGTAGGTAGGCTGCATGCTAACGGCTAGCAACTCAATGTCTTTGTTGCAGTGTTGTTGTTTAACCGTGATATGTCCCAGTCTGCACCAGTTGTTATTGACGTACATCAACACTCCACCACCCCTTGCCTTCCCATTGTCTGGTGTTCAGTCTGCCCGTATCGCATGGAAACCCTCCAGTTCAATGTTAGCATCTGCTGCTAGTCCTGTTAGCCACGTCTCTGTGAATAGCATCAGACTACACTCCCGGTATATGCTATCGTAGCGGGAGATAGCCGCTAGCTCATCTGTTTTTCCGAGTATCGATCGTACATTCCCCATAATGACAGATGGGAGGGCGGGTCTGTACGTTATATTCCTTGCCCGCCGTCTTACTCCAGCACGACACCCACGTCGTTTTCGTCTTAATTCTCCCGGTATGTCGAGTTTTTTCATTAGCATCATGGGCCGGTTGAGTGCTAACAGCTGGTCCCTGTTATACTGCCTCCTGCCAGAAACAGTGGCTCCGTCCGCTGACTCAGGAGACATTTGGACGATCTACGTGTTCAAATGGAATAAAGGTGACGCTGGATCATAAAGATTGGCAAGAGAACCAGACAGTAATAGAAATAGGCAGAAATTGATCTGCTGTTGCAAAAGGCAGCCTACTCGTGTGGCGCCGGAAGATGGGGATTTTACAGAAAATTTGGAAAAAGTCTTTAATTCATTTTTAATTGTTTAGTTGTGTTACATGCATCTCCCAGTATTTTAGACACTGATATTAAATATCCATATGTCCAAATATGTTAAAAAAAAACCACACAAGCTTATACAGGGTATCCTAATTTTTTCACATGACTGTATTTATAGTTTTTTAGAAATCTTATCACCACTCAGACAGCAGGAAAAACCTCCCTTATTTTGAAATCCAAATGTTGCCACGTTTAGTTTGTCTGAAGGCTGGAGGCTGTTGATGAATTAAAGTCATTGACTTCGTGAATTTCGGTCATCTTAACTTGCCAGGTACATAATGATGAACATAAACCAGTTAATATTGTAGTGGCTGGTAAAGTCAATCCTCAGCAATTCATCAGTCACTCTTGCCTTTGCCTGCATATGAAGCCTAACCACACCTGTTTGCTAAGCAACTCTTCATTATTGCTCCCGTTACCAGTGAGTTAAAACCACGATAAATGCCTCCACTGCTTAGAGACCTCTTCTGCTTTTTTTCATCGTTTAAAGTACTTTTCTCTCGGTCAGTGATGGTAGTGAGACACTGCCTGCCGACTGGAATGATCACATGAGCGGGGTGCTTCCAAACTCTGCATGGATAATGGTCATGCACATTGTTCGTGTGCGTGCTTGTGGAGCGTCATTCCTTCATATTTTTTCTTAAATTTATATTTCCTTGGCGTGGCGGCATAATTTCATGGGTGGCGGCCCGCCATACGGAAATGTTACCAGAGGAAACCCTGAAAAAGCTGCAAATTTACAAGAAAAAAAGTCACAAGTTTACGAGGAAAAATGGTAATATTGACAAAAAAGTTGTATATTTATGAGGAAAAAAGATATAAATTTCAAGTAAAAACTCAAATTTATGAGGAAAAAGTTCACAAATTTAAAAGAAAAAGTTTCACATTTAAGATGCAAAAAGTTAAGTTACAAGATAAAAGTTGTAAATTTACAAATGTAGTAAATTAATAAATTAAAGTTCCAAATTTATGAGAAAAGCTGTTAGTTTTAATGAATAAAAGCATTTATGCTAAACATTGGTGCCTCAAATGCATGTTATTTAGTTATGTAACATGATATAGAAAAGTTTATGATGATTTGGGGGGTCCTGTTCAGGGTGGCCATACTTGGTCTCGCTGGTTTGTTTCCAAATGTGCGAGGAACAGAAACAAAATCACCAGGCTATTCAGCTCGATGCAGGGCCAAATCAGAACATGTAGCAGTGGCGATTACTTGTCACAGTGGAGGAGGAAAAAAGTGATTAAATGACAGAAGCCCCCTGGTGCTGTTCACATTTTTATTTTTCCAAGTTCTTAAGATTATATTCATGTGCCTGTTTTAAATAAATGATCAACAAAAACAAGTTGGCAGAATGTTTGTTTTTTTTTTTTCCAAGCAAGTGGAGACAGTTTCTGGATCATATCAACACCTTGACTGGCTTTCCCCGACACATAGGCAGCCACCACGGCCTGCCATCGAAGTGCCTCCACAGGGCTTTGGCTTTCATGCATCTGAAGCCTACGGTCTAGTCAGTTACTGGTCCCCAGGCTTTGATTTGGCCAAACACGGAGCTGAATAGCACACCTGCCTTCCAGCAAGAGCCACTTTGGCAGCATAGCACAGTGAAGCACACGTGTGACATACGTTTGGGTCCAGATCTGGACTTTGGTCTGGACATTGAAGAGCCCTGGTATAAAGCCTCCTGCTACCAATAGAATTGTTGATGTTCAGATTGATCCCATCTGTCGTTTTTGGCCTTTTTAGTGAAGATTTTCATAACCAGATTAGGAAAGATAGTCTGACTTATTGAGCTGATAAAAAAACCTTCATGTGAACACTTTGCATGATTCCAAATGTTTGGATAAATGAAACCAGATAAGTAAAAGAGGTAAGGCTGCACATGCTGCTGGAGATTGCCTAGCAATTATAGCACACCAAACTAAACAAATGCTTTCTCTCACTCTGTGTGACTCCTGTCTGTGTGTTTCCTCCTCTGTGTGACCACATGTGAGAATGTCTATGATCCCACCACACTGCATAAGAACAATAGATTTTAAAGTGAAAATAAAGGGGTGGTTTGGTATATTACTGGGTTGATCCTAAAAATGAATAATTTTTTTTCACAATGTGTGTGTAATGCTGTCAGAACATTGTTTTAGTGGGAAGTAAAAGTTGTGTTCCTCAGAGTTCTGCGCTACATTGTGTGTGCTTTTCATCCTATTTTAGGTAGTGTTCACTGGGGCCCATTCACATGCTTGAGCGGAACGGGGCAGTTTTGCCAAATATTTAAACAAGAGCTTGGCATCTCTAGTCATTTGGCTCAACGAGCCAGATGTGTTCACTGTATCTAGCTGGATGAGAACAGAAAGTGCTGCCTCAACTGGAGGAAATGGCTCACCTAGTAAAGCTGTTCTTTTGTCTGCTCTGCCTTTTCTTATTTTGAGTAGTTGCCAGTAAAGATCAGAGTTGGGTACCTTGCTGTGTGACATGCACAAAAAGTCGAAGGAAAGGAATTAGCCTTAAAGACGATAAACAATTTAGCTAAACATTTTCAAGTTTCAGGCATCTTGCTGTTGGGATTTCTGCTTTTCACTAACTTATGTGAAAAATACATGTAATTACCAGCTTTTCAGCTCGCCCGGTCAAAATCAAGTGGAACTAAAGGCTTGTATCATTGTATCGCCATATTTTCTCAACTTTTAATTTACCAGAATTTTGAGATAAGGCTTTGTTTTTGAAATAAACACAAATTTAACTCACCTTTATACCCTTGATGGAGCTGTGAAAAGAGGCATTGTAATAACTAGGCTGGGCCAGTAGAGGTTGCACCGAAGCAGCTGCACCTTGGTGCTTTCATTATTATGCCTCAATGTGATGTAGGCATACGGTAATCACTCAGTATGTCTGTGTGTGGGTGTGTGGTTGTGTGTGTATCTGTTTGCTACCAGCTTTTCAGCTCGCCTGGAAAAAATTGTTGGACTAAAGGCTTGTATCATATCACCATATTTTCTCGACTTTTAATTTGCCAGAATTTTGAGATAAGGCTTTGTTTTTAAAATAAACACAAATTTAACTCACCATTATACTTTAAATGGAGCAGCAGAAAAAGGTATTGTAATAGCTAGGCCAGGCCAGTAGAGGTCACACTGAGGCAGCTGCACCTTTGTGCTATCATTACCTCCGCCAAGGACATAATGTAATTGAGTGGTTTGTTTATTTGTTTGTTTGTCTGATTGTCGGCAGGATTACACAAAAACTACTGTACAGGTTTTGATGAAATTTTCATCAGAGATAGCCCTTGGGCCAAGGATGAACCTATTAAATTCTGGTGATGATCTGAGAGTGCATACCTCCACCAAGGACCTTGTTTGTATTTGTGAAGCAGGATTACACAAAAAACTACTAGATGGATTTGGATGAAATTTTCACCAGAGGTGGTCCTTGGGCTACAGAGGAACCCATTACATTTTGGTGATGATCCGAGAACACATACCTCCGCCAAGGCTCTTATCTTCTCATAGTGTGTCAGCAAGAGTACTCCAAAACTACTGGATGGATTTGGATGAAATTTTTACCAGAGGTGATTCTTGGGCTAGAGAGGAAACCATTACCTTTTGGGGATGATCTGAGAACACATACAGACATGGACAGAATTGTTGGTACCCCTCTGTTAATGAAAGAAAAACCCACAATGGTCACAGAAATAACTTGAATCTGACAAAAGTGGTAATAAATAAAAATTCTATGAAAATTAACCAATGAAAATCAGGCAATGCTTTTGAATTGTGGTTCAACAGAATTATTTTAAAAAACAAACTCATGAAACAGGCCTGGACAAAAATGATGGTACCCCTAGAAAAGATTGAAAATAATGTGACCATAGGGACATGTTCAACCAAGATGTGTCCTCTAATTAACATCACAGGTGTTCTACAAACTTGTAATCAGTCAGTCGGCCTATTTAAAGGGTGACAAGTAGTCACTGTGCGGTTTGTTGACATGGTGTGTACCACACTGAACATGGACCAGAGGAAGCAAAGGAGAGAGTTGTCTCAGGAGATCAGAAAGAAAATTATAAACAAGCATGTTAAAGGAAAAGGCTATAAGACCATCTCCAAGCAGCTTGATGTTCCTGTGACTACGGTTGCACATATTATTCAGAAATTTAAGATCCACGGGACTGTAGCCAACCTCCCTGGACGTGGCTGCAGGAGGAGACGGATAATACGAATGGTAAGAAAAGAGCCCAGAACAACCTCTAAACACATTCATGGTGAACTCCAAGGTCAAGGTACATCAGTGTCAGATCGCACCATCCGTCGTTGTTTGAGCCAAAGTGGACTTCATGGGAGACGACCAAGGAGGACACCACTGTTGAAAACAAATCCTAAAAAAGCCAGACTTGAATTTGCCAAACTGTATGTTGACAAGCCACAAAGCTTCTGGGAGAATGTCCTATGGACAGACGAGACAAAACTGGAACTTTTTGGCAAGGCACATCAGCTCTATGTTCACAGACGCAAAAATGAAGCATACCAAGAAAAGAAGACTGTCCCTACTGTGAAACATGGAGGAGGTTCTGTTATGTTGTGGGGCTGCTTTGCTGCATCTGGCACAGGGTGTCTTGAATGTGTGCAGGGCACAATGAAATCTCAAGACTATCAAAGTATTCTAGAGAGAAATGTGCTGTCCAGTGTCAGACAGCTTGGTCTCAGTCGCAGGTCATGGGTCTTGCAATAGGATAATGACCCAAAACACACAGCTAAAAACACTCAAGAATGGCTAAGAGTGAAACATTGGACTATTCTAAAGTGGCCTTGTATGAGCCCTGATCTAAATCCTATTGAAGATCTGTGGAAGGAGCTGAAACATGCTATCTGGAGAAGGCACCCTTCAAACCTGAGACAACTGGAGCAGTTTGCTCATGAGGAGTGGGCCAAAATACCTGCTGAGAGGTGCAGAAGTCTCATTGACAGTTACAGAAATCGTTTGATTGCAGTGATTGCCTCAAAAGGTTGTGCAACAAAATATTAAGTTAAGGGTATCATCATTTTTGTACAGGCCCGTTTCATGAGTTTGTTTTTTTAAAATAATTCTGTTGAACCACAATTCAAAAGCATTGTCTGATTTTCATTGGTTAATTTTCATAGAATTTTTATTTATTACCACTTTTGTCAGATTCAAGCTATTTCTGTGACAATTGTGGGTTTTTCTTTCATTAACAGAGGGGTACCAACAATTTTGTCCATGTCTGTACCTCCACTAAGGCTCTTATCTTTTCACAGTGTGTTAGCAAGAATACTACTAAACTACTGGATAGACTTTGATGCAGTTTTCACCAGAACTGCCTTGTGACCAACACATGAACCATTACATTTTGGAGGTGACCCATGAGGGACCTTGAAGCAACCTTGGTGGAGGTATGCGCTGATTTGCAGCCAGCTTTGAAAGTTGAAAGAGTGCGTACCTCTACCAAGGCTGCTTCAAGATCCTTGGTGGAGGTATGCAGTCTCAGATCGTCACCAAAATTTAATGGGTTCATCCTTGGCCCAAGGGCTACCTCTGGTGAAAATTTCATCAAAATCCATCCAGTATCCATCCATCCATCCATCCATCCATCTTCTACCGCTTTTCCGGAGGTCCGGGTCGCGGAGGCAGCAGTTCAAGCAGAGAAGCCCAGACTTCCCTCTCCCCAGCCACCTGCTCCAGCTCTTCAGAGGGGATACCAAGGCGTTCCCAGACTAGCTGGGAGACATAGTCTCTCCACCGAGTCCTGGGTCTGCCCCGGGGTCTCCTCCCAGTGGGACGTGCCTGAAACACCTCAAGTGGGAGGCGTCCAGGAGGCATCCTAATCAGATGCCCATACCACCTCAACTGACTCCTTTCAATGTGGAGGAGCAGCGGTTCTACTCTGAGCCTCTCCCGGATGACTGAGCTCCTCACCATCCATCCATCCAGTAGTTTTTTGTAATCTCATAACAGACAGACAAACAAACAGACGAACTGACAGCCCTCCTATATCATAGAACACATACCTTGGCAGAGGTATGCACTCTCTGAGTGCTTTTCTCGTTTTATGATGTGATTGATCAGCTACACTATGAAGATATGGGAAAGAGTTGTTGAAGCCAGGTTAAGAAGAGAAGTGACAATCAACGAGCAGCAGTACAGTTTCATGCCAAGAAAGAGTACTACAGATTCAATGTTTTCTTAAAGAGTGTTGATGGAGAAGTATAGAGAAGGTCAGAAGGAGTTGTCTTTGTGGATTTAGAACCCCCCCCCCCCCCCATATGATTGGGTGCTGAGAGAGAAGGTGTGGTGCTGTATGAGCAAGTCATGAGTGTCAGGGAACTATATGAGGGTGGTGCAGGACATGTATGAGGACAGCGTGACAGTGGTGAGATGGGCTGTAGGAATGACAGATTCAAGGTGGGGGTGGGATTACATCAGGGATTGGCTCCGAAAGGCTGACAGACGAGGCCAGGCAGGATTCTCCGTGGACCATAATGGTTGACCTTGGGGTCAACCATTCAAAGCAATGGACAGTACACAAGAGAGAGGAAGGAGAGAGTGCAGGCAGGGTGGAGAGGGTGGAGATGAGTGTCGGGTGATTTGTGACAGGATAGCAGCTATAGTGAAAGTGAAGGTTTACAAGACAGTAGAGAGACCTGATATGATGTATGGTTTGGAGATGATGGCACTGACAAAAAGACAGGAGGTGGAGCTGGAGGTGGCAGAGTTGAAGATGCTAAGATTCTCATTGGGAGTGACAAGAAAGGACTGGATTAGAAATGAGTATATTAGAGGGAAAACTCAGGTTGGGTGGTTTGGAGACAAAGTAAGAGAGGCAAGGCTGAGATGGTTTGGACATCTGCAGAGGAGGGATAGTGGAGATATTGTGGGCTGCACGGTGGCGCAGTGGTTTAGCACTGTGGCAGCACAGTTTTACCCTCGGCCGAGGGATCGCGGGGATCATGAGATCGTGGGTTTGATCCCAGCCCCCGACCAACAGTGAGCTGTGTGGAGTTTGCATGTTCTCCCCGTGTTGCGTGGGTTTACTCCGGGATTTCTCCGGTTTCCTCCCGCATACCAAAAACATGTAGGTTTAGGGCGCTCGCGCACGCAGTGACCAGCAGCCGGTGGCTTGTCACCAGACTGCAAACCAAGTCTACCTACGGGTACAAATAAGTAACAAAAAAAAAAAATATATATTGGACAAAGAATGTTGAAGATGGAGCTGTCAGGCAGGAGGAAGAGAGGAAGACCACAGAGAAGATTCATGGATGTAATGAAGGAGGACATGAAGAGGGTTGGAGTGAGAGAAAAGGATAAGATAAGATAAGCCTTTATTAGTCCCACAATGGGGAAATTCCAGGATTGCAACAGCACAGGGATAGCAACAATCAGAAGGCAAGAGAAAAAACAAGAGCAGCGAGTATACATATGTACATATAAACATAAATATGTAGACACAGTGCAGAACATTGAAGCTAGATGGAATAAATATATAAATATATAAACCCACAGTGCAGAGCATTGTAGCTTGATGGAATAAATATGTGAATATATAAACACACAGTGCTGAGCATTGTAGCTAGATGGAATAAATATGTAAATATATAAACACACAGTGCGGAGCATTGTAGCTAGATGGAATAAATATGTAAATATATAAACACACAGTGTGGAGCATTGTCGCTAGATGGAATAAATATGTAAATATATAAACACACACAGTGCGGAGCATTGTAGCTAGATGGAATGAAACAGCGTAACAGTCTACTTAGTTATCCTACATGGTATGATTATGTACCCATACATATTGTCACCCTCCGTAGCTACCGTTATTTTCCTAGTTGTATACCGGAGGGGACCATTGTGTAAGTCTATTGCGTCTTTTGCATTCAATACTATTAGGTTGTCACGTCTTTTTGCTATCTCTGCGAGCAGACCTGCATGGATGCAAGGGATAGGGTGAGATGGAGGCAGACCCCTCAAGTGAGCAGCCGATAGAAGAAGATATGATGTGATTGAGAAGTTGTAATGTTTACTACAGCTCATTACAAGGCAATGGAAAGTCCAAACAAAAACCTTTGGGTTGTGCAAGTTTTTATATAAGAACCTAAAATCCTGAAAATAAAACAATTCATATTTTCGTTGATTATTTTGTTTAGCCACAGGAGCCCACTGAGTCACTGACTCCATAAACACGTGGCCATAAAAACACATGACCTGTGTTGACAACTGTCAGCTAGGCACCCTTCCCCCCCATCACATGCAGGCAGAAAGACTAGATGGTCAAAAGGGATACAACAGATGTCCCACAGTTTTTATTAATGTCTAGAACTGTCCACCTGCTTTGGTTGTGTTGTTTTGAGGTGAATGCTTTTCAGTTGGCTCAGCATTCTGGTGCACTGCTGCACAGCACGAGTCATCAGTAAACAGTTGGTATCTAAAGGCATCAGTTGTTATCCAGCCCTCTCCAGAGGATTCTGCCTCTGTGTGCGTGCGTGTGTGTGTGTGTGTGGGGGGGGGTGTTGTTGGTATTCATGAACAGGCACGTGTGAGCTTGCCACTTCATTGTATCTGACTAGGATGAATAGCAAAGTGAGCGTGCATCAGTATGAGCCTCATCCTGGCAGGCAGATAGATAATGAGGCATAAGCTTTATTGCTGGCATCAGACTGTGTTCGATAAAAGATGCAGACCATCAATAGATCCCACTTCCCCCATCCTTAATCTTAATGCAAACCTGTACCTGTTTGGAGGAAAACTTCAGATGCCATGGGCCAGTGAAGCCAGTATCAACTCAACTGTTAACATTACAGGAGTGTCCAGTATTGTGTCGTTTGTAAAAGTGAATGGACTAGTTAGCCATCTGGTGTGTGCCCCACCTCTCTCCTTGCAAACAGCTTGATGATCTACAACTTCCATCCAACTGAATGTGGGTTCAACTGTTAAATCCCCAGTTTGTCCATCGTAAATACAGTTTTTGGGAATATGTTGAAATTCTCTTCACATGGTAGCTATCAGTAAATAAAGTGTGAAAATGAAATACAGTCTCCTCCTGTGGAGCAGTCACAGGATGGGAACAACACCAGTCTAATAATTTGGACCAAATTTGAACCAAATGCAATGAATGATTGCTTCTACTTCTACTTTTTTATTTGCCCACATGCACACACTGGCTGTGCATTCATTCTGTACAGTTCCACTTGGATCTGTGCTTCCCATTCACTGTCTGTGTATAACACTTTGCAGTGCATTCTGGGAGTGCTGTAGCATAATTCTTTACTTTTAAATTAGCAGTTGCTGATGTCAGATATGAAAAGATTCAGCTGCTAAACAGTTTCTCTCCTCAGATGGTTCCTGAAACACGTTTTGTTGTTTTATTTTCAAATCGGAGAATTTTACTTCTAAGCCGCTATGGTGGCCAATCCAGAAATCCTTGAAGAGTCAGGAGCACTTCTGTGTTTGTATGTCTGTAGGAGACCCCACTCCCCCAAAAATCCTGTAGAATGGAATACCTACTGGAGCTTTAAAAAAAGTGGATGGAAGGGGAAACACCCTCATAGTTGAATAATTAACTCTTTGACTGACCTTTTTGTTAACCATCAATGATAAGATAACAGAAGATAAGTTATGCTTATTTTCACCTCCATGTTTAAAGTTTTGGACTACACTAGAGTAATCTTTTGTATCTTGGTCCCTGTTGTTGTCTTGCTACTAATATGTTAAATGTCATCCAGTTAATAAAAAAGACAACTAATTGTCAACAAAATGTTAACCACTTAGGGTGTTTTCACACCTGAAAGTCTACACCAAGGTCCAGACCAAGATTCATATTTTTATTGCTCACCGGTCGAAGCCGAAAGGGGTCAAACAGCCCTTTGGGTGAAGATCGAAGGGGGGTTATGTTTTGGGTCAGTCCATCTGTCTGTCCTACTTTTGTGAAATAAACTCCTACAGTTTTGGTCCAGTTGTTTTGAAACTTGTTACCATGGTTTGATATACAGTGGGGCAAAAAAGTATTTAGTCAGCCACCAATTGTGCAAGTTCTCCCACTTAAAAGATGAGAGAGGTCTCCAATTTTCATCATAGGTATACCTCAACTATGAGAGACAAAATGAGGAAAAAAAAAAAATCCAGAAAATCACAATGAAGGATTTTTAATGAATTAATTGGTAAATTCCTCGGTAAAATAAGTATTTGGTCAATAACTAAAGTTCATCTCACTACTTTGTTATATACCCTTTGTTGGCAATGACAGAGGTCAAACGTTTTCTGTAAGTCTTCACAAGGTTTTCACACACTGTTGCTGGTATTTTGGCCCATTCCTCCATGCAGATTTCCTCTAGAGCAGTGATGTTTTGGGGCTATCGCTGGGCAACATGGACTATTAACTCCCTCCAAAGATTTTCTATGGGGTTGAGATCTGGAGACTGGCTAGGCCACTCCAGGACCTTGAAATGCTTCTTATGAAGCCACTCCTTCGTTGCCCGGGCGGTATGTTTGGGATCATTGTCATGCTGAAAGACCCAGCCACGTTTCATCTTCAATGCCCTTGCTGATGGAAGGAGGTTTTCACTCAAAATCTCACGATACATGGCCCCATTCATTCTTTCCTTTACACGGATCAGTCGTCCCGGTCCCTTTGCAGAAAAACAGCCCAAAAGCATGATGTTTCCACCCCCATGCTTCACAGTAGGTATGGTGTTCTTTCTCTCCCAAACACGACAAGTTGAGTTTTTACCAAAAAGTTCTATTTTGGTTTCATCTGATCATATGACATTCTCCCAATCCTCTTCTGGATCATCCAAATGCTCTCTAGCAAACTTCAGACGGGCCACGTCTGGCACTGCAGGATTTGAGTCCCTGGCGGCGTAGTGTGTTACTGATGTAGCCTTTGTTACTTTGGTCCCAGCTCTCTGCAGGTCCTTCACTAGGTCCCCCCGTGTGGTTCTGGGATTTTTGCTCACCGTTCTCATCATCATTTTGACCCTACAGGGTGAGATCTTGCGTGGAGCCCCAGATCGAGGGAGATTATCAGTGGTCTTGAATGTCTTCCATTTTCTAATAATTGCTCCCACAGTTGATTTCTTCACACCAAGCTGCTTACCTATTGCAGATTCAGTCTTCCCAGCCTGGTGCAGGTCTACAATTTTGTTTCTGGTGTCCTTTGACAGTTCTTTGGTCTTGGCCATAGTGGAGTTTGGAGTCTGACTGTTTGAGGTTGTGGACAGGTGTCTTTTATACTGATAATGAGTTCAAACAGGTGTCATTAATACAGGTAATGAGTGGAGGACAGAGGAGCCTCTTAAAGAAGAAGTTACAGGTCTGTGAGAGCCAGAAATCTTGCTTGTTTGTAGGTGACCAAATACTTATTTTACCGAGGAATTTATCAATTAATTCATTAATGAGGCGCCTGTATGGCTGCCGCATCATTAGGGAGCGCTTGACAATGAGCGCACCTTAGTGATAAGTAAAATTCCTTGTTTGTGTAAGCATACTTGGCAATAAAGTTGATTCTGATTCTGATTAAAAATCCTTCAATGTGATTTTCTGTTTGGTTTTTTTTTCTCATCTTGTCTCTAATAGTTGAGGTATACCTATGATGAAAATTGGAGACCTCTCGCATCTTTTAAGTGGGAGAACTTGCACAATTGGTGGCTGACTAAATACTTTTTTGCCCCACTGTATACTGAGGATATGCATATTGCAATTTGGTTCTGATTGGATAATTTTTGCGGGAATTGTAGCCCCTGACCTATGACCTCCTGTTTCACCTCACTTCATAGACAGTAACTGTCTTGTGAAATCAACTTCTCCTACAGTTTTGGTCCGATTGTTTTGAAACTTGCTACCATGGTTTGATATACTCTGATGATACGCATATTGCAATTTAACACTCATCGGATGACCTTGAGGTCAAAGATCAGTTCAGATTGTTCCCTAAATCTTGTAAACACAGTAGCTACTGAAAGAAATGATGTAGCCTTTTCAAATTGGTGCAGTAGTTGTATCTAATACACATTGGATGACTTACACCCTCACCTAACTATGGGCTTGGGGTCCAAAGGTCAAGGTTAACATTTCCTATGCCTTATTACTGTACAACAAGTAAAGCTTTCACAACTTTTGGGAGGAAGACCTCTAAGAACTGCGACTGGTTTGAAGCCAAGTTGAGTGAGATGACTCCCGTTACTGAAGCAAAACGCACTGCTTTTACAGAATACAAGCGCTCACCGAGCGAGAAAGCTCTTCAAGCACTCAGAGCAGCCAGAAGCAAAGTACAGCAGACAGCAAGAAGATGTGTCAATGAGTACTGGCAGCAGCTCAGCAATGACATCCAGACTGCAGTTGTAACTGGTAACATCAGAGGTATGTATGAGGAAGCTCTCGGTCCTACTCAGAGCAAGACGGCCCCCCTCAAATCATCCAGCGGAGAAGTGATTACCGATAAAGGCAAGCAGATGGAGAGATGGGTAGAACACTACTCAGAGCTGTACTCCAGAGAAAACATTGTGACAGCTTCAGCTTTAGATGCCATTGGACCTCTGCTCATCATGGAGGAGCTAGATGTCGAGCAAACATTGGAGGAGCTCAGCAAGGCTATTGACAGCTTAGCCTGTGGCAAGGCACCTGGCATGGATGGCATCCCGCCGGACCTGATTAAGCGCTGCAAAACCACCTTCCTGCAGCCACTACACGGTGTTCTCTGTCAGTGCTGGAGTCGAGGAGCTGTACCGCAAGACATGTGTGACGCTAAGATTATCACCCTGTACAAGAACAAGGGTGACAGAAGTGACTGCAGTAACTACAGAGGCATCTTCCTCCTCAGCATTGGAGACAAACTCTATGCTCGTGTCATGCTTGTGTGGCTCCAGAAGCTATCTGAGTGTGTTTATCCAGAGTCCCTGTGTGGCTTCTGATCAGAACGTTCAACAGTAGGCATGATCTTCTCCCTACGCCAATTACAGGAGAAGTGCAGAGAGCAGCAGAAGCCCCTCTACGTTGCCTTTATGAACCTCACTAAGGCATTCGACCTGTTCAGCACGGATGGGCTCTTCAGCATCCTCCTGAAAATAGGATGCTCCCTGAAATTACACAGCATGATCAGATCCTTCCACGACAACATGAAGGCAACCATCCAGTATGAGGGCAGCACGTCTGGGCCATTTGACATCAAGAGTGGTGTGGAACAAGGCTGTGTCCTTGCACCCACCCTCTTCAGCATCTTCTTTTCTCTGCTCCTGAAGCACACCTTTGCGACCTCGACAAGAGTGTACCTACACACCAGATCAGATGGATGACTCTTCAACCTCGCTAGACTGAGAGCAAACACCAAGGTGCACAAGGCCATTATCAGAGACATGCTCTTTGTTGATAATGCTGCAGTTATTTCACACATTGAGCAACAACTCCAGTGTCTCATGGATGGATTCTTCCAAGCATGCAAAGACTGTGGGCTCACCATCAGCCTGAAAAAGACCAACATGTTGGGCCAAGATGTAGAAACACCACCTGTCATCACCAGACAGTTGTGAACTAGTTGTTGTCCACCAGTTCACATATCTCAGGTCTATCAGTGACAACTTGTCCCTTGATGCGGAAATCAACCAGCGCATCGGAACAATGATAGGCTGACTTACAACCCGTGTGTGGGAGAATCCCAAATTGACAGTGTCAACCAAGATGGAAGTGTACAATCACCAGCACACTGCTGTACAGCAACAAGGCATGGACAACATATGCCAAGAAAGAGAAGAAGCTGAACAGCTTCCACCTGTGCTGCCTTCGTCGCATCCTCGGCATCACATGGAGCGACAAGTGCCAAATGCCTAGGTCCTCGCACGCCTCGCACTATATATATGCTGCTCGGGCAACATACACTGCGCTGGCTCGGCCATGTGAGCCGAATGGAAGACGGATGGATACCTAAGGACGTTCTGTATGGTGAGCTTGCCTCTGGCAAGAGATCTGTTGGCTGTCCCCAGCTGCGCTACAAGGATGCCTGTAAGTGCGACATGAATGCCCCGGGCATCAGCACTGAGAGTTGGGAGGATATAGCAGGTGACCACAGTAGATGGCACAGCACTCTCCAGAAACAACTAAAGGCAGGAGAGGAAAAATTCCAGACCTTGGCCGAAGAAAAGGGAGCCAGACGGAAGACGCGTGTCTGCAAAGTAAATACTGTGACCACCCACACCTGCACCAGATGTGGTAGAGTCTGCCACTCGCGCATTGGACTGATCAGCCACAGCTGACACTGTACCTACCAGCTGAGACAGCTCCACGATGGCAAACCAAGAGGGCACATCATCTATGGTCGACATCGACTGGCAGAGGCCAACAACAAAGAAAGCTAGGATCACCAAACTTCGTACACAGGTTCACCTTGGGATCCTGTCCTCAGACTATGGGTTTGAGGTCAAAAGGTCAAGGTTAACATTCCTTATGCCTTATAACTGTACAAGCAAAGCTAGGGCCACCAAACCTGGTACACAGATTCACCCCGTGACCCTGAAGTGTGATTGTGGTTTTGGGATTGCAAGGTCAAAGGTCATCATCAAAATGGCTTATAAACTATATCTCAACAACAAAGAAAACTAGAGTCACCAAACTTGCTACACAGGTTCACCTTGGGATCCTGACCTCTGACTATGGGTTTGAGGTCAAAAGGTCAAAGGTCAAGGGTAACATTAGTTAGTTAGTTAGTTAGTTAGTTAGTTAATCCCTTCACACCTGAAGGTGTATATGGGCGGCGCCTATCTCCGTTTCTCTGACCCTAGGCCACACAGCTACTGTAAGTAGTGAAAGCTACAGCGGG
Source organism: Pholidichthys leucotaenia (assembly GCA_020510985.1). NCBI lineage: Eukaryota > Metazoa > Chordata > Actinopteri > Cichliformes > Pholidichthyidae > Pholidichthys > Pholidichthys leucotaenia. The sequence continues at coordinate 399,744,336 of CM035836.1, forward strand.
GGGTCAGTCCTCTGGTAGCTCTGTGTGTAACTTTACTTTCCCCATTCCATTATGCGGAGCACCACGCTAGAAGGCAGAAAGCACCATTTTTATATGGTCTTTGGTATGACCCGGCCGGGATTTGAACCCCTGCCTCCCGGGTGTGGGGCGGATGCTCTACCAACTGAGCCACCACTCCGGTCAAGGGTAACATTCCTTATGCCTTATTACTGTACAGCGAATAAAGTTAGGGTCGCCAAACTTGGTACACAGGTTCACCCTGTGATCCTGAAGTGTGACTGTGGTTTTGGGATCACAGGGTCAAAGGTCAACATCAAAATGCCTTATAAACTATATCTCAACCACAAAGAAAGGAAGGGTCACCAGTAGGGGTGGGAATCGCGATTTGATTTGGATCAGGATACTTGGGCACGATTCGATCCTATCACGATTCAACGATAATCACAATATTGCGATAATCAAGTATCATGATCCCATATATTTCAAATTTTTCTTAACCTTATTCAACCTCAAATCATGCCCCACAGTAAAACGTTTGACATCTTTCATATACAGTGGTGTGAAAAAGTGTTTGCCCCCTTCCTGATTTCTCTTTTTTTTTTTTGTATGTTTGTCACACTTAAATGTTTCAGATCATCAAACAAATTTAAATATTAGACAAAGATAAAACAAGTAAACACAGAATGCAGTTTTTAAATAAAAGTGTTTATTATTAAGGGGAAAAAAAATCCAAACCTACATGGCCCTGTGTGAAAAAGTGATTGCCCCCTAAACCTAATAACTGGTTGGGGCACCCTTGGCAGCAACAACTGTAATCAAGCATTTGTGATAAACTGGCAATGTGTCTTTTACAGCACTGTGGAGGAATTTTGGCCCACTCATCTTTGGAGAATTGTTGTAATTCAGCCACATTGGAGGGTTTTCGAGCGTGAACCACCTTTTTAAGGTCATGCCACAGCATCTCAATCGGATTCAGGTCAGGACTTTGACTAGGCCACTCCAAAGTCTTCATTTTGTTTTTCTTAAGCCATTCAGAGGTGGACTTGCTGGTGTGTTTTGGATCATCAGCTTGAGGTCATGAACAGATGGCCGGACATTCTCCTTCAGGACTTTTTGGTCAACAGCAGAATTCATGGTTCCATTTACCACAGCAAGTTTTCCAGGTCCTGAAGCAGCAAATCAGCCCCAAACCATCACACTACAACCACCATATTTTACTGTTGGTATTATGTTTCTTTTCTGAAATGCTGTGTTACTTTTACACCGGATGTAATGGGACACACACCTTCTAAGAAGTTCAACTTTTGTCTCATCAGTCCACACAGTATTTTCCCAAAAGTCTTGGGGATCATCAAGATGTTTTCTAGCAAAACTGAGATGAGCCTTTATGTTCTTTTTGCTTAGTAGTGGTTTTTGGCTTGGAACTCTGCCATGCAGGCTATTTTTGCCCAGCCTCTTTCTTATGGTGGAATCATGAACACTGACCTTAACTGAGGCAAGTGAGGCCTGCAGTTGTTTGGATGTTGTTGTGGGGTCTTTTGTGACCTCTTGGATGAGTCGTCGTTGCGCTCTTGGGGTAATTTTGCTCGGCTGGCCACTTCTGGGAAGGTTCACCAACCAATTCAATTCAATTCAATTCAGCTTTATTTATAATGCGCCTCATCACAACAAAAGCCGTGTCGTGGCGCCACAGTGCAGGAGAAAAACCCACACAGTCACAGAAAGACCCAGCAATCAGACGATCCCCTATGAGCAAGCACTAAGCGACAGTGGAGAGGAAAAACTCCCATTTGGAAGGAAGAAACCTCTAGCAGAACCAGGCTCAGGGAGGGGCAGTTGTCTGCTGCAACTGGCTGGGGATGAGGGGATAGGGAGGATGGAAAGGACAGACATAAAGAACATAGCAGTAAGATGCCAAGTACAATATTGGAGGTCAACCAGCAGTATGGATCAGATAACAATAGAACAAGAGTGGGGTTTAAAGACACAAAAACCCTCCTTAAACGGAAGCTATATTAAAAAGGAAGGATTTTACCCTGTTCTTAAAAACAGAGACCGAGTCTGACTCCCGGACCCAGAGTGGTAACTGGTTGCAGGGAGAAGGAGCTTGGTAGCAGAAGGCTCTGCCTCCCACCGTACTTTTGGAGATTCTGGGCACCACAAGTAAGTCAACATTTTGGGAGCATAATGCTCTATTAGGATGGTAAGGTAATATCAGATCTTTTATATATTGGGGGGCCAGATTGTTAAGAGCTTTGAAAGTAAGAAGAAGGATTTTAAACTTGATTCTGAATTCAATAGGAAGCCAATGGAGGGAGGACAGAACCGGGGAAATATGATCTCTTTTTCTAGAACCAGTTAAAACTCTAGCAGCAGCATTTTGAATCAACTGAAGATTTTTTAAAGATACTTTAGGACAACCAGATAATAGCGAATTACAATAATCTAATCGCGAACTGACAAAGACGTGAATCAGTTTCTCAGCATCACCCAGAGACAAGATGCTCCTGATCTTGGCAATATTGCGCAGATGATATAAAGCGGTCCTAGAAACAGTTTTAATATGTGAATTAAAGGACAAATCCTGGTCAAAAATCACTCCAAGGTTCCTCACACAACTGTTCAGAGTGAGAGTGGCCGCATCTAAATTAAGGGCATAATCTGAAAAGGAACTTCTAAGATGTTTTTGGGCCAACAACAATGACTTCAGTCTTATCAGAGTTCAATAGTAAAAAATTACAAGTCATCCAAGCTTTGATGTCCTTAAGACAGGCATCTAATGGCCCTTTTCCACTAGCCCAGCACACCTCGCCACGTCTCGATTCACTTCGACACGGTTCGGCTCGGTTGTGTCTCCATTACAACCGTGTTAAGCTGGGGTGGGTGGGATTTCTATAACAGTGAGGCGGCGCCACACTCCCGTGACGTAAAACACGCGATCCAAGCAAAACATAACACATGCATCATGGCGGCTGTACAAGGCGACTCCTCGGTCTGTGGCTTTTTTCACCGTAAATGCCAAAAGGGACCGCCAGACACGGGTACAGGCAGCGAGATGAAACACTCTGGAATAGTTCTGCAGCTTCTGGGAGAGCCAAAGACGTGAGGATACAAACTAGGTCATATATGACGGTAAGCTAATGTTGCTAATGCTAGTTTGCTATAAGTACGTCGTACTACACTGTAACGTCTGCAAGTTATCGCTGTTAGGTACTAAAATATGTATGCTGTGTGTGTTTCAGATGGCTCTGTTGTGGGGAAATTACCGCTTCAAACGGTCGGTCTGGGCGTTCAGCACAGCCTGTCACTGATGTCAACAGCCTATCACTGATGTCAACACAGCTTCACAAACGATCAGTGGTTATAGAGCTTAAGAATGTCTGTAGAAACGTTTATTTCCTGTGCAACAAATTGCTTTGATCTGCGTGAAAATCATGGAGAGACTGTTGAGACATCATGGACGTACCTGCTTCTGCAGCACTGAGTCTGAGGTGGTGTCATAGCAAAAAATGATCAGCTGACACAACTTGATCGCCATGTTAATAACTATATTAGCCACAAAATATATATTCAAAATGTAAACAGTACTGAGTTACGTATAATAAGATATATTTGACAGTTATGATGCATTTTAGGCCAAAACAAACTTCATCTAGGATTAAAAGCAATTAAAATAATGCAGTCACAAGGTTACATGGAAAATACTTGATTTACTAGATACATGTACTGTAGAAATATATATTCTCTGCATCAACAATGTACTATACATGCATTCATGTAGTATTGCACTGGGAATTGCACTGACAATAAACCTCTGAAGTTTTTGCAGATGTCTCTTTTTCATATGTGAAGGTTACCACCATGTGGCACAAATTAAATACTGAAAGATTGGAAAAGCTGTCTGAGAACAATCCAGCAGTTTGAGAAATCACTTTTGGTTTGGTGTAAGTCTGTCAACAGAATTATGAACCATAAAGCAGTTTGTGTTAAAATGTTAAATCCCATTAAACCTAATCCGGGGGCTTCCAATCATGTGTCATGGGGGGCCAAGACCCTGCAGGTTCTCTCTTCTACCCAGTCTCTTCAGCAGGTGTTCTCACTGATCAGCAGTCAGTGGAAGAAGTTCAGTGGAATCTGCTGTTGAAGACACTGGTTGGAGGTAAAGCCTGCAGGGTCTTGGCCCTCCATGGCACATGATTAGACACCCCCGCCCAAATCCCTTATGATGAAGAGCAGATGCTAATATGACCCAGAATTCCTCCATATACTGGTACTGTCACTAAAGTATGCAGGGTCTTCTGCGGTAGCACATCCAACAATACAGTCTTCAGTTAATAAAATAATTGTTTTGGTTACTTTTTTCTTAAAAATGAGCCATTATTTTCAAGGTCACCGATAAATCCTTTGTACAGTTGACTCTTTTCCCACCGGTGTCTTAACAGACAAAATAGAAAATCATGATGCAAACACGTAAGTCACTAAATTGTTTATTACAATCAGCAGCAAATTCCAGATTATTCAGAATGTGCAAAATTCAAACTGTAAAAAAAAAAAAAAAAAAAAAAAAAACTGGAATGAGTCACACACGCCAGCCATGCTGCCTCACTGAGAAGCAACTGGATCGGCCCCTCGTACTGGTCCTGGTTCAGCAGATCTTCAGCCTGCATCTCTGTAAATAGTGAGGCAAGGTCCAGTTGGGGTGGACAGTTTCCCTCTTGCCTAGACAAAAGACAAATGGGTGGTGGTTAATTAAAGCAAGTGTAAAACATATTTGGGAAATACACTTGTTGCTAAAAGCCAGTGGTGGAATGTGAATTAATGAATGAATCTTTATTTCGGATTGATTAAAAGTAAAGATTAAAAGAAAATAGAATAATATAACAAAGGGGAAAAAAATCTAACAAGGTCAAATTAAACAATAACTCCTCTGATTATACAGTTCAACATAGGTTATCTGAAATGGGTGATGGCTGAAGCTGCAGCTTATATTGCCCACCCATATTCCATCCAAGAATTCAAAAGAAAAACAAAACAGGAGGGATTACAATTTGAATGTGACAATAAAGTACTTCGTTGTTGTATTTAACCACAATTTTCATGTAGCTGCGCTTCAGTAGATTTTACAAGGGCTGGGTTACATTTAAAATCATCTGTTTTTACTGTGGCCTCAGCAATCAGAATGAATTAATACATTCACTTGAATGGAATATAGTACTTTAACTGAAGGTGTGCATCACCGAGTATGGAGTCGCTCAGTCAAAATATGAAGTTTTTATCAATAAAAGTTTGTCTTGTCTGTAAAAGTGTCTCTTCTTGCCCTGGCTTCATGTGTGGGCGGTGTTTTGTACTAGCATTGCTAAAATATAAAAGGAAGCACTACAGTGGGTCTCAAATATTTATAATGTGTCCTGTTACTGCATGAGTTTATTGATGATAGACTATAAACTACACATATAAAGTAAATTATATTGACGACTGAACATCTCACATTCGCCAAAACATACAGTTATGAACATAACTCACAAAGGATCACACAAGTGATCTGACAAAAAAATAAATACTTTAACAAGCAGTTTATTTTACAGTTGATATGCCATATTCACACAATCAAATAAATCTCAGTTCAGTCCCTTTTATATTAAGTGGAAATTGTGCTACTTTGGTTTTGACACTTTACCTATAAAAGCAAAGGATTTCAGTACGTTCCACAGTGGCGAGGTCCGTTGTGGGGCGGCTGCTTTCCTCTTGCCTAGATGAACGACAGAAATGGATGGTGGTTAGGTTCAAGCAAGTTCAACACATATACAGGCACATCTCAAAAATTAGAATACCACGAAAAAATTTAATATTTTTGTCACTCATTTCAGAAAGTGAAACCCATATATAGATTCATTACAGGGACAGTGATATATTGAAAGTGTTTATTTTAATATTGATGATTACGGCTACAGCCCATATTAACCAACACCTCAGCGGCCAACATTTATATTTAAAAACTATTTTTTAAAGTTAATTTTATGTAATATTCTAATTTTTTGCCAAATTGAATTTGGGTTTTTCAGGGACAGTAAGCCGTAATCATCAAAATTAAAATAAATAAACGCTTGAATTATTCACTGTCTGTGTAATGATCTATATAAGATACGGATTTCTCTTTCTGAAAGGAGTGACAAAAAATATTGAAGTTTTTTATGACATTCTAATTTTTGGAGATGTACCTGTATTAGGGAAATACACCTGTGAAAGTCAGTGTGGTGGATGTGACAAAAAATGCTTCATTTCCCTGACAAGCACTGCAGGATCCACAGAATAGGTGTGTGGGTCTATTCTGACGCTTTAGAAAATTATATGAATGACTTTATAAATCACTGGTTTGAAAAAGCAATTTTAATATGACGAGATTTCGGCTCCTGTGGTCCATTTCACCAGTATCCACAATATAAACACTGAGGGAGGCTAACCCCTGGCATGTGGAAACACATTCTAGCATTAAATTGCACACAATTTAATGCGCAGCACCAAAGTGCAATATGTACACAAACCAGGACTTTAACCAGGATTAACATATTTCATCGTTTTGCTCTCACAAGCGAATACTTGAAAAACAAGTGCGAATCAGCAGTTGGTACTAGCTAGCTACTAGCTAAAACTCGTTAGCCAGCACAGAACAGGGCTGTATGGCTCAAAAAAAGTGAACTTACCACCAACAGGATAAATAAGTGAATAGATGCACATTATTACAAATCACTCACCATCGATGGTCCTCTCACGTTTGTCTTCAGCTTGCCCGTAGTCCGGTTCTATGCTGGGCTGCATCTGTATCGGTTCGGGTCACTCCTCTCACTGTGGACCTGCCACCAAGCAGAGAACACTCCGCACCTCTTCGTTGGACCACGGTGTAGAGTTTCGCAAAACCTACAACACTGTCTGTATTAATATCGTATTTACTCCGTGACCGAGTTAGTCCGTGAAATATTGCAAATGGCAGTCGTGTAGATTCATCAGAAGACGGTCGCTTTCGTGACGTTACGACCTGACCAATCAGCGGTGACCAGGCTGTTGACATCACATCTCGGCACGACTCAGCACGGTTGTACCCTGCCCTCGAGCAGGCACGAAAATAGCGCCTGTTAAACCGTGTTGGGGCTAGTGGAAAGAGCTACAAAGCGTGCTGAGCTGTGCCGTGTTGGGCTAAGTGGGGCTAGTGGAAAAGGGCCATAACTTGGCCAACTGATCACAATCATCGGGCTTCATTGACAGGTATAGTTGTGTGTCATCTGCGTAACAGTGAAAATGTATACAGTGCTTTCTGATGATATTGCCCAACAGGAGCAAGCTCCCATCTCTCCAGGACCTGTACATCTCCAGGACCCGGAGGCGTGGTCCTGGAGATGCTGTTTGCCCCCCTCCCCTCAGGTAGAAGGCTTCGGTCCATTCGGACTAAAACCTCTCGGCACATGAACAGCTTTTTCCCCTCTGCCATCAGACTGCTGAACACTAAGTGACTTTTGACTCTCGTGCACTATGTACAGCAGCTCAACCAGACTCATGTCATTCATCACTGTTTTTCTGTTGCATTATTGACTGCACTATGTGGTACTTCACATTATCTGCTACATGCTAATTTTTTAAACTGCCTTGACTAGTACTACTCATTATTACTAGTATTATTATTATTATTACTTATTATTACTTATTTTTCTACACTTATTGCACGTTTCTAGTCCTTTAGTTTTTTAGTTTATCCCTTTTTCTCATTATGTTTTTAATGTTGCAGCATGGCACCGAGACAAATTCCTAGTTTGTGTATCACATGAACAATGGCAATAAACCTTATTCTGATTCTGATTCTGATATATAGACTAAAAAGAGTAGGGCCCAACACAGATCCCTGTGGAACTCCGTGACTGAGCTTAGAGCTGGAAGAAAATCCATCATTGACATGACAAACTGAAATCTATCAGACAAATAAGATCTAAACCACTGCAACGGAGTTCCACTGAGTCCAACAAAGTCTTCCAATCTATCAAGTAGAATGGCCTGATCGATAGTGTCAAAGGCTGCACTGAGATCTAAAAGAACAAGAACAGAGACAAGTCCATTATCAGATGCAGTCAGGAGGTCATTAGAGACCTTCACTAAGGCAGTTTCAGTGCTGTGATGAGCTCTGAACCCAGATTGAAACACCTCAAACAAACCAACTCCCTGCAAATGGTCAGATAATTGTACAGCAACAACTCTTTCCAAGATTTCAGAAATGAGTGGCAAATTAGAGATTGGTCGATAATTGGCCAAAACTCCAGGATCGAGCGTCGGTTTTTTAAGTAAAGGTTTAATTACAGCAGTTTTAAAAGCAAGTGAAACATAACCCAGAGTTAAAGAAGAATTAATGATAAGAAGAATACGGCTACCAATAATTGGGAAAATAATTTTAAATAACCTGGAAGGAATAGGGTCCAGAAGGTAAGTTGAAGGCTTAGAAGAGGAAATTATTTTTATCCAACTCTAAGAGGTTGATTGGAGTAAACTTATTTAAACAGATATCAATTGAGGGAGTTGCAGTAGTTAATGTACTAGAGTTAACGGTAGGAAGAATCTGACTGATTTCATCTCTAATAGATAAAATTTTACAATTGAAATAGTTCAGAGAGTCCTGACTAGAAAGCTCAGGAGGGATGCGAGGATTGACCGAGTCATGGCTCTTTGTAAGCCTGGCTATAGTGTTGAAGAGAAACCTGGGGTTATTCTTGTTTGCTTCTATTAATGCAGAATAATAGCTTGATCTAGCTTTTCTAAGAGGTTTTTTATAGACTGAGAGATGATTTCTCCACACCAACGTAGAATTCATCTGAATTAGTTGAATGCCATTTTCTTTCCAATTGACAAGTTTTCTGTTTTAAGCCACGAGTTTTCTGAGTTAAACCAAGAGGTAAGAAATCTCTGGTTAGACTTTTCTTTTTTTAAAGGGGCTACCAAATCCAGAGTCCGAAGCAGAACACCATCAACCATGCTATCAATCACGAATGGAGCAGACTCTCCATCACTTATATCAGGTGTTTCTGTTGTGTTGACCCATGACATAGAGGAGACAATCTGCAAAAATTTAGCAACAACGTCATCAGAAAGACATCTGCTGTAGTAGTATTTTTCTTTAGGAAATAAGCGATCAGAGATAATGAAATCAAAAATTAACAGACAATGGTCAGACAGTACAGGATTATAAGGAGACACAACCAGATTTTCGATATCCATACCATAAGTCAAAACAAGGTCCAATGTATGGCGGAAATAATGGGTAGAATTTTTTACTTTTTGGGAAAACCCCATTGAGTCTAAAATTGAATTGAAAGCCTTATTAATACAGTCACTCTCAACATCAACATGTATATTAAAATCCCCTACAATAATTATTCTATCGGTTTTCAGCACTAAATCAGCTAAAAATTCGGCAAATTCCGATAGAAACTCTGAAAAGGCTGTGGGAGGACGATAAACTATGGCAAAGAGAATTGGGTTCAAGCCAAGATTGCCAACAGGCCCCACACTGAGAACCAAACCTTCAAAGGAATTAAAACATAATTTCTGCTTAACATTAACTAGTAATTTAGAATGGAAAATTGCCGCCACTCCACCACCACGACCAGAACCTCTGGGGTTATGACAGTTTAAATACCCAGAGGGAGTTGATTCATTCAAACCAACATAATCATCAAGCCCGAGCCAGGTCTCTGTGAGGGATAGTAGATCGATCTGGTGATTGATTAATAGATCATGGAACCACTGTTCCATGTTTTCGTCATTTGTGGATAATGGCTCTCACTGTGGTTCGCTGGAGTCCCAAAGCTTCAGAAATGGCTTTATAACCTCTTTCAGACTGATAGATCTCAATTACTTTGTTTCTCATTTGTTCCTGAATTTCTTTGGATTACAGCTTGATGTCTAGCTTTTGAGGATCTTTTGGTCTATTTCACTTTGTCAGGCAGATCCTATTTAAGTGATTTCTTGATTGAGAGCAGGTGTGGCAGTAATCAGGCCTGGGTGTGGCTAGAGAAATTGAACTCAGCTTTCCAAAGATGTGCTAAACCACAGTTAATTTATGTTTTAACCCGGGGGGGGGGGTGTCATTTCTTCACACAGGGCCATGTAGGTTTGGATTTTATTTACCCTTAATAATAAACACCTTCATTTAAAAACTGCATTTTGTGTTTACTTGTGTTATCTTTGTCTAATATTTAAATTTGTTTGATGATGTGAAACATTTAAGTGTGACAAACATACAAAAAAAAAGAGAAATCAGGAAGGGGGCAAACACATTTTCACACCACTGTAATAAATTATTCAGTCCAAACAGGCAGCATCTGGACAATTTCACAGTAAATTATTTTAAATTAAATGGTTAATGGTGTTCACTTATATAGCTTTTTTTTACTCACCTCTGGATGACCAAAGCACTTTCCAGATCCTGCTATTCACCCATTCACACACACATTCACACACTGATGGCGGCGGATGCAGAAATAAATGGTCTTAAAATAAATGTTCAACTGATAATAAAATAAAGTCTTAAAATAAATAATAATCAGTGAAGTCACGGTGAGATGAATTAACATACCTTGGGCTGCACGGTGGCGCAGTGGTTAGCACTGTGGCAGCACAGTTTACCCTCGGCCAGGGGATCGCGGGGATCATGAGATCGTGAGTTTGATCCCTGCCCCCGGCCAACAGTGATCTGTGTGGAGTTTGCATGTTCTCCCCGTGTTGCGTGGGTTTACTCCGGGATTTCTCCGGTTTCCTCCCACATGCCAAAAACATGCAGGTTAGGGATATGGGGCGCTTGCGCATGCAGTGACCGGCAGCTGGTGGCTTGTCACTGGACTGCAGAACAAATCTACCTATGGGTACAAAATAAGTCCAAAAAAAAAAAAAAAAACATACCTGGATTCCAGTGTTTCAATCTTGTGACAAAAACCTTTGTTTTCCACAACACTATATGGATGCAGGTCTTTGCATATGAAGCAGGCGATTAACTGCATTATCTTCTTGGTTTGCTCAGAATTTGGAGGTAGCTTTAACAAGCTATATGTTTATAGAGTTGGTTAATTTTTACCCGGCAATGGTTTAGCTTCGCTGTCATCCACTAACACTGCTGCACTGGGATGATGCCAAGAGAGGTGGTTCCTCATGTTTGAAGTATTCCCACAGTCTTTTACTTTTGTGTGACATTCCTTGCAAACTGAATGTGTCATATCCAGATTGTCTGTTCTGTCTTTGTTATAAAATAAAAAAAAAAGTCCAGACATTTGCTTTAAACTTGGACAGGGCATTTCTCATTTTTCCCGGTGTTGCTGCTGCCTCTGCCATCTTGTAAACATGGATTGCAGTTAAATCTAGCAAGACACCTTTGCTGCGATGACTTTGCGCCATCTAGTGGACTGAAAACTTCATTAATTAACTGATAACCCAAAAGTATATGTTTGAGTGTGCATTTTTTTGAAATAAAAGATCGATCCGTGCTTTTATGGATCGATGCATTGTCACAAGTGCCAAGTATTGCGATTCATCACTGAATCGATCTTTTTCCCCCACCCCTAGTCACCAAACCTGCTACACAGGTTCACTTTTAGGTCTTTTCTACCAAAACGGTTCAAGTGCTTAACTGGAGCCAGAGCCTGATTGGCACCAGTTCTTCGGTTTTCCACTGCCTGAAGCACCATTCCCAGGCTGTCAAAAGTAGGGCTATCGTGGCCTCAACTTCTACCTGGGCCAGTGGCAGCACCAGTTTACGTTGGTTACGTCCACAACCATGGGCGTGGTTAAAACATTCAAAACATTACTGACCGCCATGTTGCTTTCCAAACAGCGGAGAAAGCGACAGATTCCAAAACCAAACAGATTTAGAGCGAAGAGGAGACACATTTCTTGGCTCTGTGGACATGAGCAGAAGTACAAGATAAGCTGGAGGGGGCCACTCATCTGATGAACTGTTTTGGAGGACAGGCCAGCCAGCCGGACCATCTTAACTGCCATGGTTGAGTCTGTACAACAAACTGCTCAAAACACACTGGTAAGTGTATTGTCTTTATAAAATGCCAAAAGTTAACGAATATATATATACTGTATATATATATATATATATATATATATATATATACTGTATATATATATATATACAGTGGGGAAAAAAAGTATTTAGTCAGCCACCAATTGTGCAACTTCTCCCACTTAAAAGATGAGAGAGGTCTCCAATTTTCATCATAGGTATACCTCAACTATAAGAGACAAAATGAGAAAAAAAAATCCAGAAAATCACATTGAAGGATTTTTAATGAATTAATTGGTAAATTCCTTGGTAAAATAAGTATTTGGTCACCTACAAACAAGCAAGATTTCTGGCTCTCACAGACCTGTAACTTCTTCTTTAAGAGGCTCATCTGTCCTCCACTCGTTACCTGTATTAATGGCACCTGTTTGAACTCATTATCAGTATAAAAGACACCTGTCCACAACCTCAAACAGTCAGACTCCAAACTCCACTATGGCCAAGACCAAAGAGCTGTCAAAGGACACCAGAAACAAAATTGTAGACCTGCACCAGGCTGGGAAGACTGAATCTGCAATAGGTAAGCAGCTTGGTGTGAAGAAATCAACTGTGGGAGCAATTATTAGAAAATGGAAGACATACAAGACCACTGATAATCTCCCTCGATCTGGGGCTCCACGCAAGATCTCACCCCATGAGGTCAAAATGATCACATGAACGGTGAGCAAAAATCCCAGAATCACACGGGGGAACCTAGTGAATGACCTGCAGAGAGCTGGGACCAAAGTAACAAAGGCTACATCAGTACATCAGTACATCACTATGCCGCCAGGGACTCAAATCCTGCAGTGCCAGACGTGTCCCCCTGCTTAAGCCAGTACACGTCCAGGCCCGTCTGAAGTTTGCTAGAGAGCATTTGGATGATCCAGCAGAGGATTGGGAGAATGTCATGATCAGATGAAACCAAAATAGAACTTTTTGGTAAAAACTCAACTTGTCGTGTTTGGAGGAGAAAGAACACCATACCTACTGTGAAGCATGGGGGTGAAAACATTATACTTTGGGGCTGTTTTTCTGCAAAGGGTCCAGGACGACTGATTCGTGTAAAGGAAAGAATGAATGGGGCCATGTATCGTGAGATTTTGAGTGAAAACCTCCCATCAGCAAGGGCATTGAAGATGAAACGTGGCTGGGTCTTTCAACATGACAATGATCCCAAACACACTGCCCGGGCAACGAAGGAGTGGCTTCGTAAGAAGCATTTCAAGGTCCTGGAGTGGCCTAGCCAGTCTCCAGATCTCAACCCCATAGAAAATCTTTGGAGGGAGTTGAAAGTCCGTGTTGCCCAGCGACAGCCCCAAAACATCACTGCTCTAGAGGAGATCTGCATGGAGGAATGGGCCAAAATACCAGCAACAGTGTGTGAAAACCTTGTGAAGACTTACAGAAAACGTTTGACCTCTGTCATTGCCAACAAAGGGTATATAACAAAGTATGGAGATGAACTTTTGTTATTGACCAAATACTTATTTTACCGAGGAATTTATCAATTAATTCATTAAAAATCCTTCAATGTAATTTTCTGGATTTTTTTTTCTCATTTTGTCTCTCATAGTTGAGGTATAGCTATGATGAAAATTGGAGACCTCTCTCATCTTTTAAGTGGGAGAAGTTGCACAATTGGTGGCTGACTAAATACTTTTTTCCCCCACTGTGTGTATATATATATATATATATATATATATATATATATATATATATATATATGCTTGTATTGATATGTAACGGCCAAAGTGTGGATATATTTTTACTCACTCTTGTGACTATAGTATTTTCGGTTAACTATGCTAACAACCAAACAGTTACCTTTACTACGACCAAACGTTCGTCCTCGCCATAAAGAAATGAACAGGCCGTCTCTGCTGACAAATGTATATCGCTTGTATTGTTGATATGTAACGGCCAAAGTGTGGATATTTTTTTAGTCACTCTTGTGCCTATAGTATTTTCAGTTAGCTATGCTAACAGTGTTTTTACCATGAACGTTTGTCCTTGCCATAAAGAAATGCGCATTTGAGAAACAAGAACAAAATCTTAGCGTCTTACAGAATACTTTGTAGATATCCAGTGCAAATAACACTGTTTGTTCAGTCTCAGTACTGTTTATTGTTGTGTCAAATGACATTAGTGACGTCGCCATATATCTTGAAATGCTCATTTGAGAGAAAACGAGAACAAAAATCTAGCGTCTTACAGAATACTTTTTTATAAAGACATCCACGCAAAAATACGTTTTTTGTGTATCACTACTTTGTATGAATGGATGCCTTGCGTTGTGTTATGGGAGATTTTTCTACCAAAGACACTATAACGTCGTCTTTTTTACTATTATGGTAATATTTCCATAATCTTGGGCCATTTTTTTTAATTTCACTTGTTTAATTGTGTGTTGTGTAACCGTGTTTATCTAATTCTTCTCTTACTTTATTGCACAGTCAGTCGCCCAGTGGAACACCTAAAATGTCATTGTACTGTAGCAACTGTACAGTGATGGTAAAGCCTATTCTATTCCTATTATTCTATTCCATAATTAGACATGTAAGCTTTGCTAATATTGATATTGAATAAAATTGCCTTTTATGTCTGCACATTTAATGAAGGCTTAAGTTGTACACTGCACAAACTAAAACACTTTTTTTTTTTGTGTTTACAGATTTCTTTTACTGGGATGATGAGGGAGAACCACCCAGACCTGTGGTGTCCAGCTCACCTTCGCCAGCACCAAGCTTGTCCTCCTCCTGCTCTTCCTGCTCTTCCTTCTCTTCTCATCAGACCAGATTAGGTAATATATGTTCAGCTCATGACCCATTCACACAAAGGAGGGAGTGAATTAAATCAATTATACACTTGAATGTTGTGATGCCATTAACAGTAAATTGGATGTTGAATAGACACGTTCAATCTTGGATTGACAATTCCTGCATTTTCAGTGTGGTGGTTATTTTATATTGCTTATTTTTGTACTTTAAAACAGGGAAACAGAAGCGGGACACAAACATGGACCTCCTTCTTGACTAACTGGAGACGTCCAGATGAGAGACAGCAGGAGCAGAGCAGGAGGGAGGAGCAGCTGACCTCCACTTTGGCTGCAAAGCATCCGGAAGATGGAGGACAGTATCAATACCCTTGTTGGACTGATGGGACACGTTGTGTCCTGTGCTTGAGGGACTGCAAACAAAGTAACTATCACAGCACTGAGATTTTTGGCTGTGTGTACATAATAATTTCATATGTAGCAGTCTTAAGTTTTTGCACATTTTGTAAATAAAAGCTTTCTTTCCCTTAAGTGTTTTTCTGTTTCTACATTAAGTAATTGTTATGCTCACACCAACATATGCATGAAATGTAAAGGCTATTTAGGAGAAACATTGCAAAATCACTATACATTGTAGTGGGTGGGAAGTGAAAGTAACAAATACTGAATTACTGCACTTAAGTTCATTTTTCAGGTATTGGACAGTATATCAGGTATTTGTGGACTTCCTCATATTTTTGACAACTTTTTTCACATTTTCTAAAGAACAAGCAGCAACAAACTTAAATCTATGCACTTTTTCTGTGGGAAAATGTTCCAAGTTGCCAGCTTCAAAAATGATAATGAGTTTATATTCTTTTGACACCGTACCTCATGACATTCTGTCAGCTCTGGACAAGATGCATTTCTGGGGAAGAAGTACTTTTACTTTTACACTTTACATACTGTCTCTTGTTACCCCTACATTGAATAAAGACTTGAATCAGGTACTTTTACCAGAATAGACTGACAAACAAGTACAGAAGAATATACCTTTAACATACTCTGTAAATGTGCCTATAAAATATATAATGCACCATAAATACTTTAAAACGGAGTACACTGAGGACTGATTGTCATCTGAATGTTTTATTCATTAATTATTTTGAACTACTTCACATGTTATATTTTGTAAATGACATGGCAGGCATTAAACAGGTTACTGCTCCCCACTGTTAAAATACTCCATTAAAGCTGCCTAATGTCATTCTACACTGGCATGGTCAGCTAGTGGGTTGAACTGGAGGCTGACTGTGATCATGTGTGTCTGGGAGTCCAAAGTTGTCACCATGTTCCTCACAAATATTATCAAGTATGCAGCAGTGTGAGCACCATTTTCTTGCTCAGCTCCAGTTTGTTAGCCATTCCTTGTCAGGAGGGACCTCCAACGTCCTTTCAAGCCTCCGTAAAGCCATTTCCACAACTGAACGTGGCACGGCTCATCCGGTGGTTGTAGTTTTTTTTTTTTTTCCACAATATCTTTATTGAACCTTTTTTTTTTTTTAAACAAACATGACACAAACAATCAAACACTAACACTAAAGTACTACAAAAAAAATGCACTAAAAACACCTACAACCACCAACAAAATCAAGTCTTCAACAATGCTCCTGTTTAGTCTAGACAATCCATTACATAAGTATACATATTATGTTTCACCAGTTTGGAATTTACAAGGTCCACACACATCATTCACCTTCTTCTTCAAGAGTTATGTTTAAATTTTTTACATAATCAATAAAAGGTCTCCATATATTCTCAAACACACTTTCCTTTGATTTCAGTATATATGTTATTCTTTCTAATGGAAGGTTTGTTAACATCTGTCTTAACCACTGAGTCACATCTGGTCTATGAGTCTTTTTCCACAGTAGTGCAATACATTTTTTGGCATTAAGCAAACTGAGGTCTATGAATGTTCTTTCACTTTATTAAAGTTATGCTTTTTTGGTACAGACCCAACAAAAACAGTTTAGGATTCAATATGATTTGTTTTGAAATTATTTTTTCAATTGTTACCCTCACCTCTTCCCAAAACATTCTAATTTATTCTACATTCCCATAAACAATGAAATAGGGTTCCTTTACTTTCCATGCATTTTGTGCATGTATCTGGTATGTTTTTGTTATATCTATTAACTCCACCGGTGTAACATACATCCGCATTAACCATTTAAAATGTATCAATTTAAGACGTACATTATTGATTTGGTTTGAGCTTCTGTACAAGCCAATTCCCATTGTTCCTCTGAAATTTCAGTTTGCAGATCTTCTTTCCAGTAGTTTAATCTTTTCTGTGAGTTTTCACTTGAGGATAGTGTCAATGAGTTATAAAACTCTGAAATAATACCCTTCTTTTACTATCTTTCATCAACATTTTTTCCAAGGATGAATAAATAGGTCGAGTGAGAGCATTATTTGGTTTGATCGAATAAAGTTCCTAAGTTGAAGATATTTAAAAAAAATGTGTTCTATTAAGATTAAATTTGATCCTCAGCTCTTCAAAGACATTATGTTATCTGAACATGACAAATATAAATCTTGAATTTTTGGATCCCTTTTAAACTCCATACTTTAAACACAGCATCCGCTCTCCCTGGTTTAAAATATTGATTACCCTATATTGGACTAAATTGTGACAGTAAGTGTGGTTCTTTTAAATATTTTTTAGTTTCACACCTATATTTTAATCATATGTTTACAAATGGGTTTTTAACTTGTTTCTGTAATTTTTTGCCGAGTCTGAATATATGAATATGGGAAGAGGTAAAGGCAAATTGTATGATTCCATTTCAGTCCAGTGAGGGAGATCATTTGATGAAAAATAATATGTCATAGACCTCAGTTGTGCCGACCAATAATACAACATAAAATTTGGACATTTCAGACCTCCACGATCAAATGGTAAATATAATAAAGACAAATGTAATCTAGCCCTCCTGTTGTTCCATATAAATTCCACTAACTTTTTTTTAATTCTTGAGAATAAATCTAAAGGTGGTGGTAAGGGAATGTATTGAAATAAATAAAGTATTTTTAGGTAAGATATTACTTTTAAGTATATTAATTCTCCCGATCATCGACATTGGTAGTGACATCCATCTCTGAAGTAACTCATTAATATCTGTCATTAAGGCTTCATAATTGACACTGGCGACTGATTCTAGCTTAGGCACAATTTGGATTCCTAAATATTTAAACTGATTTACAACATTGAATTGATTTACCTCAGGGGCTGGGTAATTTCTCTGGGTCTCATTTAGCATTAATATTGAAGATTTAGTTTTATTTATTTTTATATCCTGATATTTCCCCAAAATTCTTTTTTAAATTCAACAAGGTCGGAATTGATTTTTTTAAGATTCGACATAAACAAAATTATGTCATCGGCGTACAGGGAGATTTTATGTTCTGTTGGTCAACTTTAATTCCATATATTTGTGACTGTAGACGTATCGCCATCGCTAAAGGTTCAGTTGCCATAGTAAACAGTAAAGGTGAAAGTGGACAGCCTTGTCGACATCCTCTATTGATTTTTATTGATTTTGAAATATGGTTATTTGTTAGGATTTCTGGCTGTAGCATTATTATATATTATCTGAACCCATTTTATGAAATTATTTCCAAGTCCAAACCTTGTAAGACTTCAAAAAGAAAGGGCCATTGAGCTCTATCAAAGGCCTTTTCGGCGTCCAGTGATAGGAGAGCTGTATCCGGTGTCTTCTTTATTAGAATAATAATATTAAATAGTCTTCTTAACATTATGGAAGCCTTGTCTTCCCTTTATAAAGCCATTCTGATCTCGATTAATAATATTTGGTAAAATTTCTTGTATTCGTCTTGCTAAAAGTTTACAGATTATCTTAAGGTCGGCATTTAATAGGCTTTATTGGTCTCATATTTTCCACATTTATTAGAGGGTTTACCTGGGTTTTGGCAACAGTATAATTAAGGCATTATTCATGTATGATGGTAATTCCTATTGTGAAAGGCATTCCTAAAACCTTTTCCAAAAAAGGTTTTATTAATTATTCTTAAATTTTTTATAAAGGTCAACTGGAAGACCATCTGGTCCTGCACTTTTTCCTGATTTCATATTATCAATGGCTAGCCCAACTTCTTCTTGACTAATTTTAGACTCCAGTATCTCCCTGTTTTCATTTGGAATACACGGTATAGATAGTTCGTTCAAAAACCCATGTAGTTTTGTTAAGTCAGATTCATTTTTGGTATCATATAATTTTTCATAGTAATCTCTAAAGGCTCTATTAATTTCTAAAGGATCTATAACTACCTGTCCTTTACTTATAATATTGGTAATTGGTGTTTTAAATTCTAATTGTTTTATCTGCCATGCCAATAATTTTCCTGATTTTTCACCTTGTTCATAAAAAGATTGTTTCAATCTTAGAAGACTCGAGGCAGCTCTATTCGCTGATTTTTTGTCATATTCAGCTCTCAAAATCAGTAATTCGTTCTCCAACCTTGGATCACTTCCTGCATATACTTTTTCTTGAAGAATTTTTATTTTATGTTCCAATTGAACTCTCTCCTCTCGAGTCTTCTTAGATTTTGAACCTGTATAACTAATAATATGTCCCCTAATAAAAGCTTTGAAAGCCTCCCACTTTACACATGCTGATGTTTGTGTAGTATTGATATCAAAGAACTCATCTATCTGTTTTTCTATGTACTTAACAGATTCCTCATCCTGAAGCCATTTATGCTGAAATTGCCATCTACCTGGTTCCTTTGTCAATTTCTTATCTACATATATTAGACAGCAGGGTGCATGATCAGAGATCACGATGTTATCATAAAAGCAGTTTTGAATCTTGGACCTTAATTCTACGGAGATCAAAAAATAATCAATACGTGAGAAAGTCTTGTAGGTATTGGAATAACAAGAGTAGGCTTTAACTTGTGGATTCATTTCTCTCCATATATCTAGCAATCTCAATTCTTTCATAAAATGAATAATGGTCATCCTACATCCATTGTGCGTACAGTCCAATCCTGTTGATCTATCTATACCGGGATTCAATGTACAATTAAAATCCCCTGCTATTATATGTTGCCCTGTAAGTGATGATAAGATAAGAAATAAATTAGCAAAGAACTTTTGATCATCTATATTGGGACCATATAAGTTTACCAAATTTATATTTTCTAATAACAAAGATCCTTGAATGATTAAATATCTTCCAAATTTGTCTCCAATTACATTTTTCACTTGAAATGGGACTGATTTATGTATGAGAGTCATAACTCCCCTGGCTCGGGATGAGAATGATGAGGTGAAAACACTTCCTTGCCATCTACTCCTAATTCTTTTTACATCCTCCTCTATTAAATGAGTTTCTTGTAAAAACACAATTTTTGAACCCATATCTTTTATTTTATTCATAACTTGTTTAAGTTTTTTTAATTTTTGTAGACCTCTGCAATTCCATGAAGATAAATTAAGATTAACGCTTTGGTTTATGATCAATAGGGAGTTTGGGATTACCTTGCAGTATAAACATGCTCATACAGAGAAGCAAAAACATGAGTGGTTGAACATTCATCCTACAAACTACACACAAACAAATTCCCCCTTCCCACATTTGTGGTAATCCCCCCAAAATCAAAAAAAAAATTCCGTCTCCCGATATAGCCATCGACCGTTCCACACCCACGAGGACCAGCCAAAGCCACTCCTTCTTCATCCTCCCAATCACCCTAACTCTGCTACTTTTAATGACATAACATTAACTCTCTTCTGTAGTTTTCCAACTTAACTCCAAAATTTTTAGCAACTTTGTACATCATAGTTTTGTTGTTTTTTTTTTAATATATAATACAATCTATATTTTGTAAACTTGCTATTTGCTTCAGATCAGTCAGATGCCTGTGCAAATGCTTAAATATTCTACCTTATATTTTGTTCATGCTTAGCTCCCACCAGTCTCTTCTTGGATCTTCTTGATGAACTCCTGCGGGGTCTTGAAGATGTGGGTTCTGTCCCCATACGTGGTCAACAGTCTCGCAGGATAAATTACACCATGACGAATCCCAAGGTTGCGCAGCTCTTTACGTACGGGATCAAACTGCTTCCTCAATTGTTGGATTCCTGTGGCCAAATCTGGGTAGAACCGCACCTGCTGGTCCTGGTGTTTAATCTGGCCTTTAGCTCGCGCAGCGTTGAAGATCTTCATCCTGTCTCTGTTGCTGATAAACTTCATAATAATCGTCCTCGGTGGTCCCTTATCTCTCCGTGGGCCGATACGATATGCGCTTTCCAGAACGACTGCTGATTGCAGCTCCGCGCTGCCCAGCGCCTCCGGAATCCACTTTTCCAAAAAGGAACATGTGTCCCGACCTTCGGATTCCTCCGGTAGACCCACCAGCCTCAAGTTGTTCCGTCTCGACCGGATTCCAAGTCCAAGACATTATTTTCCAGATTTTTATCTTTTTTTTCCAAAGTGCGCACCTTTAATTGAAGACAGGTGACGTCATCTTCAGCACTAGAGACACGAAAGCTCTAACCTGCGCCATTCGTTCTACACAGTCACCCAATTCTTTTCTCATTCCTTCCAACGCTGCCATAATCCCATCAAACTTAGCGGAAAAATCCGCTCTCATTGAACTAATGGCGTTAAGCACCGCACCTGTGCCGCCTCCCACATTCACCGCACCGCTGCTCGCTTCCTCCGCCATATATGGAGCTTCTTTATCTGCTGCGTCACAGACGTGAAAGTCCGTTAATTTAGACTGTTTCGGCGGCTCGCTTTTTCCTCTACCTGGTTTTCCAGCCTTAGGCTTCACCGACATATCCTCGTCCAAACGCTGGGATAGGTTCTGTCCCAAATGAGAGAGTTATTTGCCGTTTTTTCGTCTCCAGGAGCAGAGCAGAGCGAGACGTGTCCCTCTCACGTGGCCGCCATAACCGGAAGTCCAGTGGTTGTAGTTTGTTTGTTCAGGGGTAAGTCTGCCTGTGTCTGAAAAGGGTTTCATCAGTCACTTCTGCATGGGGT
This sequence comes from Pholidichthys leucotaenia, assembly GCA_020510985.1. NCBI lineage: Eukaryota > Metazoa > Chordata > Actinopteri > Cichliformes > Pholidichthyidae > Pholidichthys > Pholidichthys leucotaenia. The sequence continues at coordinate 399,766,246 of CM035836.1, forward strand.
CGGCTGGGTGGTGAAATGTGGTGTCGTGCCAAAAAGTGATCACCATCTACAGGAGCCAGGAGCGCCTGCTTGTTAAAGGTGTACTGCCTGGTCTCAGTCCACCTACAATGTGTCTAAATGTTTTGAGGTTTATCACATCTGAAAAATTATAGTGTTGGCCAAACTGTTGCAGTTGGAAAACATCGTATAGAATTTATCTGATTGCAATATTTATGTGCAAAAACATCGTTGTTTGGAGGTACATAGAATATATATTTATACAATCACTTCATGTATATATGCAGTAAATCTATACATTTTTCCATGTACCTTGTGACTGCATTAGTTTAATTGCTTTTAATCCTAGATCAAGTTTTGTTTCAGGTTCAAATGCATCATAAGTGTTAAATATATCTTGTTATACCTAACTCAGTACTGTTTATCTGTTGAAATATATATTTAACGGCTAATATAAACCCATAACAATATGTCCCTGGCGATCATTTTATGGGCAGCTGATCACTTTTTGGCATGACCTAACAGGCGACCTCCGTCTAGTAATGCACCGTAACACCACCTATTACAGATCTGACATAAAATATTATGTAGTGTAGTCAATGCTTGCGCTACAGACTTGATTTAACACAGCTGATAACTGAAATATTGATAATTACCGGTCTCCTTAAACGTAAGCCGCCGGTCTCTACCATTAAGAATAAAAACTGTTTTTGGATGGTGTTACAGGTTTGGAATAATGAAAGCAGCGCTCTCAAAGAGACAACAAACTCCTATGTTGACAAGCTGTTGACAAGCTAACACTGCTACTTCTTCTTCTGTGGTGTTTCTGCGGGGTTGCATAAAGGCGCTTCACACTACGTAATGATGTAAGCCCTGACGTAATCCCCGACTAGCTCCATATAGGTGGAAACCAACTGGTTCTTATGAGGCACTACAGTTGAACTGGTTAAGCACTGACACCAGCCCCAGCCCCAGAACCAAACTAGCACTGGCTCTTATTTTGGTGAAATGAGCCCTCTGAGACCAAATACCTCTGGCCTACAGGTTTGGGGTCAAAAGGTCAAAGGTCAGGTTGGCACTCCATTGATCTCTTACTATAAGAAACGTGTAAAGCCCTCTAGGGACGCCATATACATGCTACAACAGGTCCACCTTGGGATCCTGACCTACAACTAATGGGTTGTATACTTTGTTTCACATTTGTGGATGATAGGCTTATCATAATTTGGTTCTGCCACAGTAATATATTGAAAAGTCGAAAAACTGCTGTTCGTCAGTAAGTATTGGGAGCTTCAAAGAGAACGGAGGTGGGGGAATTGCACTTGGCCTCAGAGTGCTCTTGTTGTTATGTTGTATACATTTGATCCATTTAGGTTTGGTTTCACACTGCTCCTTTTCCAACAAACTAAACAGTTTTATTGTGATGCGCCACCGTCTTGTTGACATGACGATACCCTATTGTTTGATGACATTTGTGGTTGTTAGCGTGGACCGGTAGTTTGATTGCTGTTCACCCTCCAAGGTGTTTTTCTGTAGCCCTGGACAAGTTTTTTTTTTCTGCAGCTCTGGACGCATGGTTCAACTTTAAGTTGAAACCAGGGAAGATTCCATCATATTAGTTGGTGAGCTAGTTTAATGAGGCTAGAATATTTCCAGGTCTTCATTAAAAATGATGTTTGTCTTCACATCAGCCGTGATTGATTTTCAGGTGGCATTGCTCTTCCTTTAAAAAAAAAAAAAAAAAATGTTTCATCCTCTCTGTAAGTATTCGGTAAGTTTCTGCATTTTTATGATTTTTTAAGTAACTACAGTGCTAACAGCCATATTTCCTCTGTCTGAATGCTACATGGGTTCATTTCCCCTCTTTTTGGCTGCCTTCCTGCATTTTGTCCAAAAGTCTCAACCTTTCTGAAAATTGCTTTTACGCTTTAAATGAACTGGACCGAGGTTCAGTTTGAGCCAGACTGAAAACAAGTCTTTTTTGCGAGACCAAATTTTGGCTCTGTGTGAAACCTCACTAGACTTTGGTTCAGGGAGGTTTCACACAAAATTTTGGTCCGAATCAAACTGAAAAGTCCAAAATTCCAGACCAAATGAGTTAGCTGTAAAAGCACCCTTAGTTTCCCCCACCACTAGAACAGAGGGCTAGTGTGGAACAAATGCCAGCGCCTGAAACTGCCTCAGCTGTTTGTACTCATCACTTCAATTTAACCTGTCCTGTCATGTTAGAAAGGATTTCAGTGCCCTTAGGAAATAGATTCATGCAAAGGTCAAATTTGCCTCTCCTCTTTAAAATCTTTCTACACCTTTACTTTGAATTTATGCAAGAATGAGTCACCAACATCCTCATTTTGTGGAAGTCTTTCCACATTTAGCTGCCTTGTTTTCTTGTTAGGCATAATCTTTTTCTTAGTATTTTTAAAGGATAATTGCATGTTGTAATTTTTATTTGTGTTTTCAAATTGCTGCAGTTTGCTTTAGTTAAAAAGTGCTGTATGTGATATGCAGTGCAGTTGTGCTGACTATTAAAGGTAAACACACGTGTTTAGTTAACTGAAGTGTGATGATGGCAGTTGGTGTGTCTGGCTGTCAGCTGTGAGGTGTGTATGCCTATGTGTGTTTATACAGTGCATGTCTACTCATGTGTCTGTGTCTCAGCTGTTGTCTTAACTGTGGTAATCCTGTTACTTTCTCCAGGACACTGCCAATGGCTCACAGTAGTCCCTGTCATGCTGTCCCATTCACAATCTCTTTCTTTGGAAAAATAATTTTAAAAGAAAAAAATGAAAGCATGTCATTACTTAAAATGATAAAACTTCTTACCTGTGAGCCCTGTGGGTTGTGTCAAATACCCATTGTGCTGTTTTTGCAGGAGCAGGTCAGCACCCCATAAAGTTGTTGAAATAATTCAGCTTCCATTGTAAATTCTGTTAATTTTCAAAAATTTACAAACTTTTGGTTGGCTGCACAAAGGAAACCTGTTTAATTTGTTTTTTTTTGCAAGCAGCCAAAAGTTTGTACATTTGTAAAATAGCATAATTTCCAATCCACCTTATTCCTAGCCCCCATGATGGCCTTCCCTGCTGGAACAACCAGCATGGACTAGCATGATTTGTTGTGGTTTGAAGTTGGTCATACCAGCATACTATGCTGGTTTGGTGTTGGTTTAGCAGCTAAACCAACACCAAACGAGCATAGACCAGCATTTTCATGCTGGCCTATGGTGGGTTTTCTATGCTGGTCTATGCTGGTTTTTCCAGCAGGGTTGCGCAAATTATGAGTGCAACTTCTGGTACTAGTTTAACCTCTTGCACTCTGGGATACCGCGGGCGGTCACGTCTCTGCGTCCTAGGGCACACTGAAAAAAAAAGCTGCATTTCCGTTCTTCCACTACAGACACAGCCGCGAACAGAAAGCCAAAGGAGTGCTTTGATTGGTTTAGATTTGATTGACCTCTCATTCGACTAATAAGAGCCTTGAATTGGGTTTCTGAAACCTTGAAGAACCAATGACTGAAAACCTAGCAAGAAGGACCCACCTACCAACAGCTGCGAATACAGCGAGCCAATTGAAGCAGAGAAGTTCGAAAGCGTGCGTCCCGTGCGTAAAGTCTGTTTTGTGTAAGCCGCTGGGTGACACACACGCGTTCGCCAGTCTTTTTTTTCTTACTACTGTTCTTATTTGTTTTGAAAAATTGTTCGCCAAAACCGCAATCATGGAAGCGCAAAACTGCAATAATATGGTTTGACCGGGTCGCGTGACCAGAACCACGAGTCGTAACAAGTGGACCAGCGTCATGTTCGTCTGACAGTGAGGAAGAGAAGTTCGCCAGCGACATTGCTGTTGTGGACAGGTAAGTGTTATAAGCTAAATTACAGTGGTACCTCTACTTACGAATTTAATTCGTTCCGGAAGAATTCTCGTAACGTGAAAAAATTCGTAAGTAGAGGCGCATTTTACATGTAAATGCCGTAATCCGTTCCAAGCCCCCAAATTCGGGCATAAATTTTTTATAAATCGTAAAAACGCATCAAAACATGTAACAAATACATGTTTACAATTAGATTACTGCACAATAAACATAAAATGAGAGTTTAAAATGAGAGAAAGAATAATAAAAGAGAAAGAATAATAAAATTATGTTCATTTACCTTTTAACTGCCATCGTCGGCGTCAGCGTCACCTTTTTGCCTTCTTTGGTTCATGTTCTGTCTCATCAGTGGTTTTTGCCTGACGTTTTGTGATGAAACGATCCAAGGACGTTTGCTTTTATCGGCTTGTAAGGGCTTCCTTTTGTTTTAATACAGTGCTGATCGTTGATGTTGTTTTTTTTCCCCCAAAACTTTATTAAGAACAAGGTGAAAGTACAGAGTTATAACGTAGATGGTGATAAACATGGCAGTTAACAATTTTTTTTTCTCTAAATTGTGTAGTTCAGTCAACAGTCTTACAAGAGGTAAGAAGGATAAAATAAAGTAGTAAGAATAGTAAATAATAATAAGATAAAGCGAGATCAACCAAACGCACCCATTCGTGGCCAATGGGATACCAGGAAGATGCTAGGCGATAGCCAATGGCAGAGCAGCTACAGGTATGTTTACGTTCGGTAAAATACGGGAGCTGCGAGGAGCGCGTACTTTTTTTGCCTTTCGTATCCTGAAATTTTGTTCGTAACTAGAGGCAATATTTTCCCGTTGAGGCGTCTCGTAACCTGAAAATTTCGTATGTAGAGACGTTCGTAAGTAGAGGTACCACTGTATTCTTTATCCCTGAAAATTGTAATCAAAATGACTTTTGACCGATCGGTAAATTACAACTGTGCGTCATCGCCGCATGACGGACCGGTCCGTGCGCCGCGTCCGGACCGTGAACGCCCCCCCCCACTACTCTTCTGTAGTGGATTGCAGATATATTGCAGATATTTTAGTACAACTGTGCGTAGTAGACCGCGGTGCACCGTCCCCGCTGTCCATCATGTAGCGATGGACAGTGTCCGTCCTCTGTAGCGGGGGTGGGTGGGAGTTGTTATCCTGTACATTACAGATATTGTAGTATAATTTTTAGTGCACTGTAGGTTATTTTTTCTTGTAAAAAAAAAGCCACACATTTTTTACGTGGCGTGCTTCTTTGTGCGTGGGGGCTTGTTTGTTCATTCATGAATGAATAAACAACCCCCCCCCCACACACACACACACAGCCCTGAGTGTCACCTTTCATTAGAGCCCAAGATCAAGCTTCTATATTGAATCATTCAAAAGTTAAGACGTTTTTCCAAACTGTGCCATTTGGCACAATTTGGCACAGTTCAAAAACGCCTGGGAACAACCTGAGGAAAAAGCTGTGTAATATATTCATTTTTTGTGGAATTGTTACAAAATTTTGACCTCAGCTGGATAACACTGGGTTCTACATTTCTGTTGCATTTTCCAGCCCGGATCTGACAGCTGTGTGTTATTTGCAAGCATTTGTATCCAAAAAAACACCCAGGCGAAATTTATTTTCTTCAAGTTCAGTATGTTTAGATGACTGTTACTCAGTGGCAGGAGCACTTAGAGAGATTATGACTGTTTTGCCAAAAAAGTCAAAGTGTTTTCTTTTAAATGAGACCAACCCCATGAAGATGCTGCAAAGGATTGAAGAACAGCTTTTGATTTACTTTGGGTACGTTATTTTTAGGCGTTTTTTAGGGAAATTGACCAGAGTGCAAGGGGTTAAAATGTGGAGTTGTCACGGAAACCAGACACTTTTCCTTGTTAAAAAAACAAGGACTTTGGCATCAAAAATGCAGGAACACAGCCTTTTGCACCTCAAAAAGAGTAATATAACCACACCACTTCCCACGACTATCGAGGGATGAGAAGATGACTTTAAAAAGTGGCCTTGCAGACAGTAGCTCTGTTAGTTAGCACTGCTGCTAAAATGCTAACGCTGTAAACAAATAAAAGCTCTGAGATATATCAATATCTCCACAACAATAAAGTCGGTTCCATTTTGTGAAAATATGTTGGACATAGGGCGGCGCGGTGGAAGAGTGGTTAGCACTACAGCAGCACAGCAACTCACTCTTGGCCAGGGGATCCTGGGTTCGATCCCATCCCCCGACCAACAGTGATCTGTGTGGAGTTTGCATGTTCTCCCCGTGTCTGCGTGGGTTTACTCCAGGATTTCTCCGGTTTCCTCCCACATGCCCACAACATGCAAGTTAGGTTAATTGGCATCAAACTGGGGATTCTAAATTGTCCTTAGGTATGACTGTGAGAGTGAATGGTTGTCTGTCTCTCGGTGTACCCTGCCTCTCACCCAAAGATGCTGGGATAGGCTCCAGCCCCCCCCGCAACCCGAAAAGGATTAAGTGGAAGAAGATGAATGAATGTTGGACATAGGGCTGTACGATATGGCAAAAGTTAATACCACAATAGAAGTCATCTTATATCACAATAACAATATATATCACAATATACATTTTCTGTAAATTCTACAGTTTAGATAATCATATAAAAAGGACCATCTCTTTTTTTACATGTACAATTTTCCCTCATAATTTTTCAGTGCTATAAAATAGTTATGTAATGTGCATTTGAGACTTGATTCTCCTAAATTTCAGGTTTTTCTTCGAAATCATATATGAATAAAAAGTAAACATCAATAAGTTAAATATTTCCTGAGCCAGAGAATAGCAAAAAAAAAAAAAAGAGAAAATTATCCATGGCTGTCACCTACACATATAAATTAGCTGTTTAAATCAATGAAAATTTAAGTGTAGACCTGCAGCCTAAAGACTGCCATTCTGGCCTGATTGAACCTGTTTGCTTCTTTGTAAAAATATTTCATATTGGCCATGATCTGAAAATCAACGACACAAAAGGTAATGTAATAATAATACATGTGATGACTTTAACTTGATTCATTATCACTACTTGACTAATTTAAATGATTAGAAATCAAAATAAATTGCACTAAGAGCCAACTTGCTCCTCTGACCCATTTTAATGCGTTTATTATTTATTTATATGCGTTTATTATATATTTTGCGTGTATGTGCCACCATCATGCACTTTTGTAGCTTTAATAAAATTTCTTCAGACAAAACTAAGAAACTCAGCAGTAATTTAAACCAAAAAAACCCCCCCGATGGTCTGCTACGGTTTCCAGTCAACACAACTTAGCATCGTCATTTAGCATTTCATAATTAGACACGGTGTTAACGTTACTTACCTCCTATTAAAATGAGGTTAGCGAAGGATCCTCTCTGACGCAGCATGATGAAAAACGGTCCACATCCCTGGCAAACAGGAGTAGCAGCTATCTGAACCGGTAGTTTGGAGTTAACATTAGCAACCACCGGACTGAAGCCTAGCCACCCATGACACACCTGTTCTGCTGCGCGCAGTCGTGCACTGCGAGGAAGAGTCGGGGTGCTAACAAGTAGTGGTGTGGTAGGAGCTTTACCGAATAAATGGGAGTATATGCATTTTAAATATGATATAAACAATAGAGTATTCTGTGAAACGATAATGTTTTTAAATCGTCATCCGATATATACATATTGTCATATTGCATAGCCCTAGTTGGACATAATCAAATTTACCTTAGAACAGATGTAGAGTTTAGTCAGAGCCACAAAGAACCACAGCACTGTACTTGGGTGTTTAAATGTTGGGGTGAATAAAGACAGCTGCAGCTGTTTGTTTTACCCAAAAATTAAAATGCTCATGCTGCTGTCATGCTATGAATGCTTGCTATTTAACTTAACACGAACAGAACTTTTCTAACAATTGTTCAAAATTTTATTGATCTATATTTTGTGATCATTTAAAAATAAATGCATGCTGAAGCTGCTAATATCAAGTCCATATCGTTCCAATGCAGTGCAAGGAATTAAAAACTATTTGATATCTTTCTTAAATCATTAACCTCTTGCACTCTGTTGTACCGCGGACGGGCAAGTCTCTGCGTCCTAGAGCGCACGAGGGCGCACGAGAGCGCCCTCTTGCGCTCTAGGACACATGATGGAGATGGTGATGTAGGTGGTGTATGGCGTCCAAGCGCGCACTGAAAATAAAAGCTGCAGACACAGCTGCGAACAGATTAGTTCATCTGATTGACCTCTCATTCGACTAATAAGAGCCTTGAATTGGGTTTCTGAAACTTGAAGAACCAGTGACTGAAAACCTAGCAAGAAGGACCCACCTACCAACGCTGTGAATGCAGTGAGCCAATTGAAGCAGAGAAGTTCGCGAGCTGTTTTTTTTAAGGCTGGGTGAAGACTGACTACTGCAGCGGATCAAAAAAGGACCCGCAGGAAGAACCCCACAGACCCAGCAGCACGGAGACCATCCACAAATGCAACCTGTGTGACAGCATTCGCGCATCGGCATGTTCGGCCACAGGCGGTGCTTATTTTGTTTTTGTTCCAGCAGAGTAGACGTTATGATTTCTTCCATGGTCATAGACCGACGGAGGCTGGACGACGAAGGCTGAGTGACCACACACGCCTTCGCCAGTCTTTTTTTAATTACTACTGTTATTTGTTTTGAAAAATCGTTCGCCAAAAACCGCAATCATGGAAGCACAAATCCGCAATAATGGAATTATGTTTTGATCGGGTCGCGAGACCAGAACCACGAGCGGACCAGTGTCGCGTTCGTCTGACAATGGGGAAAAGAAGTTCGCCAGGACACTGCTGTGAAGAGGTAAGGTGTTATAAGCTAAATTATTCTTTATTCCTGAAAATTGTAATCCAAAATGACTTTTGACCGATCGGTAAATTACAACTGTGCGGCGCACGAAGGTACACGGTTCGTTCATCGCGTCCAGACCGTGAACGCCGCCCCCCCGCTATTCTTCTGTAGCGAGGGGGGGGGAGCCGCGGTGACTGAGCTGCTGTCCCACATCCCACATGAGGCTAATCCGTCATGTAGCGATGGCTGATGTCCATCCTCCGTAGCGAGGGGGGGGACAACCCCCCCCCCCCCACACACACACAGACACAGCCCTGAGTGTGACCTTTCATTAGAGCCCAAAATGAAGCTTCTACATTGAAGCATTCAAAAGTTACAGACGTTTTTCCAAACTGTGCCATTTGGCACAATTTGGCACAGTTCCAAAAACGCCTGGGAACAGCCTGAGGAAAAAGCTGTGTAATATATTCATTTTTTGTGGTATTGTTACAAAATTTGGACCTCAGCTGGATAACACTTGGTTCTACATTTCTGTTGCATTTTCCAGCCCGGATCTGAAGCTGTGTGTTATATGCAAGCATTTGTATCCAAAAAAAACACCCAGGCCAAATTTATTTTCTTCAAGTTCACTATGTTTAGATGACTGTAACTCAGTGGCCGGAGCACTTAGAGAGATTATGACTGATTATGAGATTATGAGAAGATGCTGCAAAGGGTTGAAGAACAACTTTGGATTTACTTTGGGCATATTATTTTTTGGCGTTTTTAGGGAAATTGACCGGAGGGCAAGGGGTTAAGACTTAGGAAGCAAACTGTTGATATTTTTTATTTATTATTTTACTTCAAGCAGCCTTGCATCTGGTGACATATACAGTAGTGTGAAAAAGTGTTTGCTCTCTTCCTGATTTCTCATTTTCTTTGTATGTTTGTCACACTTAAATGTTTAACATCATCATACAAATTTAAATATTAGACACAGATAACACAAACACAAAATGCAGTTTTTAAATGAAAGTGTTTATTATTAAGGGTAAAAAAAAATCCAAACCTACATGGCCCTGTGTGAAAAAATGATTCCCCCCCCCCATTAAAACATAAATTAACTGTGGTTTATCACATCTTTGGAAAGCTGAGTTCAATTTCTCTAGCCACACCTGTTCTCAATTAAGAAATCACTTAAATAGGACCTGCCTGACAAAGTGAAGTAGACCAAAAGATCCTCAAAAGCTAGACATCATGCTGCAATCCAAAGAAATTCTGGAACAAATGAGAAGCAAAGTAATTGAGATCTGTCAGTATGGAAAAGGTTGTAAAGCCATTTCTAAAGCTTTGGGACGCCAGCGAACCGCAGTGAGAGCCATTGTCCACAAATAGTGAAAACATGGAACAGTGGTGAACCTTCCCAGGACTGGCCGGCCGACCAAAATTACCCCAAGAGCGCAGCGACGACTCATCCAAGAGGTCACGAAAGACCCCACAACAACATCCAAACAACTGCAGGCCTCACTTGCCTCAGTTAAGGTCAGTGTTCATGACTCCATCATAAGAAAGAGACTGGGCAAAAATGGCCTCCATGGCAGAGTTCCAAGACAAAAACCACTGCTGAGCAAAAAGACCATAAAGGCCTGTCTCAGTTTTGCCAAAACATCTTGATGATCCCCAAGACTTTTGGGTAAATACTCTGTGGACTGACAAGACAAAAGTTGACCTTTTTGGAAGGTGCATGTCCCACTACATCTCTTGTAAAAGTAACACAGCATTTCAGAAAAGGAACATCATACCAACAGTAAAATATGGTGGCGGCAGTGTGATGGTCTGGGGCTGTTTTGCTGCTTCAGGACCTGGAAAACTTGCTGCGGTAAATGGAACCATGAATTCTGCTGTCTACCAAAAAATCCTGAAGGAGAATGTCCGGCCATCTGTTCGTGACCTCAAGCTGAAGCGCACTTGGGTTCTGCAGCAGGACAGTGATCCAAAACACACCAGCAAGTCCACCTCTGAATGGCTTAAGAAAAACAAAATGAAGACTTTGGAGTGGCCCAGTCAAAGTCCTGACCTGAATCCGATTGAGATGCTGTGGCATGACCTTTAAAAGGTGGTTCATGCTCGAAAACCCTCCAATGTGGCTGTATTACAACAATTCTGCAAAAATGAGTGGGCCAAAATTACTCCACAGTGCTGTAAAAGACTCATTGCCAGTTATCGTAAACGCTTGATTGCAGTTGTTGCTGCTAAGGGTGGCCCAACCAGTTATTAGGTTTAGGGGGCAATCACTTTTTCACATAGGGCCATGTAGGTTTGGATTTTTTTCCCCCCTTAATAATAAACACCTTCATTTAAAAACTGCATTTTGTGTTTACTTGTGTTATCTTTGTCTAATATTTAAATTAGTTTGATGATCTGAAACATGGGAGTATGGGGTATCGGGCTTGTTGTTACGAGCTATTCGGTCTCTGTACGACTGTTGTGAGAGTTTGGTTCGTATTGCCAACACTCGGTCGGAGTCATTCCCAGTGAGAGTTGGACTCCGCCAGGGCTGCTCTTTGTCACCGATCCTGTTCATAATTTTTATGGACAGGATTTCTAGGCGCAGCCAGGGAATGGAGGGTGTCATGCTTGGTGACCACAGGATCTCATCTCTGTTGTTTGCAGATGATGTTGTCCTGTTGGCTTCATCCAGCAATGACCTACAGCTCTTGCTGGGACGGTTTGCCGCTGAGTGTGAAGCGGCTGGGATGAGAATCAGCACCTCCAAGTCCGAGTCCATGGTCCTCAGCCGGAAAAAGGTGGATTGTCCTCTCCGGGTTGGGGACAGGCTCCTGCCCCAAGTGGAGGAGTTTAAGTATCTTGGGGTTTTGTTCACGAGTGAGGGGAAAATGGAGCGAGAGATCGACAGACGGATTGGAGCAGCATCTGCAGTGATGCGGACGTTGTACCGGTCTGTTGTGGTGAAGAGGGAGCTTAGTTCTAAGGCAAAGCTGTCGATTTACCAGTCAATCTACGTTCCTACTCTCACCTATGGTCACGAGCTTTGGGTAATGACCGAAAGAACGAGATCGCGGATACAAGCGGCTGAAATGAGCTTTCTCCGTAGGATTGCTGGACTCACCCTCAGAGATAGGGTGAGGAGCTCAGTCATCCGGGAGAGGCTCAGAATAGAACCGCTGCTCCTCCACATTGAAAGGAGTCAGTTGAGGTGGTATGGGCATCTGATCAGGATGCCTCCTGGACGCCTTCCACTTGAGGTGTTTCAGGCACGTCCCACTGGGAGGAGACCCCGGGGCAGACCCAGGACTCGGTGGAGAGACTATGTCTCCCAGCTGGTCTGGGAACGCCTTGGTATCCTCTCTGAAGAGCTGGAGCAGGTGGCTGGGGAGAGGGAAGTCTGGGCTTCTCTGCTTGAACTGCTGCCTCCGCGACCCGGACCTCCGAAAAGCGGTAGAAGATGGATGGATGGATGGATGGATCTGAAACATTTAAGTGTGACAAACATACAAAAAAATGACAAATCAGGAAGGGGGCAAACACTTTTTCACACCACTGTATAACTTATAAACATCAGATCTGTGATATTCATGCAAGTGAAAACATACCTGGTTCTCTTGTGTCTGTCCTGTGTCTGTACCACCGATCACATCAGCAGTCCTTTTTAGTTTTCAGTGCATGATCTGCTTATTCCTGTTGAAGCCACAGATCTAGCTGTGCTTATTTGTGAGGAGCCTCACGCCACGAACAGCAGCAAGTACCAGAACTATGCAAAAACATTCAAAAATACAAAAACTACAAGTGCTGAAATTATCGGTCACTTGACTGCAAAACAGGTATGTGGACTATACATCCATCCATCCATCTTCTTCTGCTTAACCTTTTTTGGGTCACGGGGGGGCTGGAGCCTATCCCAGCATCTTTGGGCATTCAAACAAATTTGAAACACTTTTAAAAATGCTAATTTAAATGCCCCACTACTCCACTCTTGCTGACTGACTTAACACTACTTCAGCCAAAACCAGAAGTTGTCCCCATAATCGTTTCTACAGCAGCGCCCTCAGGAATAAGGTGGATAGAAGTTGAATAATTTCAAGTGCAACTTACCTGACTGATGGACTCAAGTAAACAAAAAAATTCATAATTTTGAATTTTTGAAACTGCTGTTTGTTTCTGTGAAAAATCTAAAGTGTATATCTTTATAATAAAATTTACCCTGTTACAAGTGAGCATGTTTATCACACTTTCTAAATACGTTCTTCTGACACAGCTAATTTTATTGCTGACTTTATCACTTCTTCAAATTTAAATGAAGATGATCTTCAGCTGGTTCTGTACTGAGTCAGAATGAGTCACAGAGATACGGACTCATGAGCAGCTAACAAGTAATTTAAACCATTTTAACACACTTCTTCAGTTTAGAGAAAATATAGCATGTTTTTATTTTTTTGTACTGTACTTACTTACTGGTCGTTTAAAACCTATAAGAACCCACGGTCCCATAAATTTCCTTTAAAGAGAAAGGGGCCTGGGTTCTTATGGGTTAAACTCCCTTTTCTGCGTGGCGTAGGTTGGAGTCTTACATTTGAAGCTGAGTTTTTATGCTGGATGCCCTTCCTGACGCAACCCTGCCCATTTTATCCGGGCTTGGGACCGGCACAGGGAGTACATTGGCTTGTGCACCCCCTGTGGCTGGGTAACCAATGTTTTCCCTCTGTTCCATTATTGCTGAGCACCAAGCTGGATGGCAGGAAGTTCCACTTTTACATGGTTTTTGGCATGATCCAGCCGGGACTTGAACCCCGGCCTCCCGGTTGTGAGGCAGATGCTCTACCTCTAAGTCCACCACTCCAATGGCCTAGAGGTAAGATTTCATCAATACTGTATATTGATGAAATCTTGTTTGCTTCTGCTTAATTTAATTTTTTCGGGAAAATGTGTAATGACAAAGAGAATGACTAAGCATTACACGCCACGTAGAAACATAACACTGTGTTGTATTGTTCTGTATACTAAATTATGTGTACTTTCTCATTATGTTGATGCTAATGAGTTGATGTTTTACAGCTATAGGTGTGCATCTTTGGTGGTCTCATTCGATTATGATTCAGCCATTAACGACTGGAATGCAAGACAGTTCACGATGCATCTTGATGCATCTCTATGTTGCAGCTTCAACTTTTAAAATTTTATTATGTATTGCCTTTTTTTTTAGACTTCAGCATTTATTTTTGTAATTTATTAATGGAAAAGCACTGAATTGCTGTGTGGATTGTGTTATAAATATGTAAATGTTCCTTGCCTTACTACATGACTGCTTTTTTTAAAATCAGTAGAATCAATCTGGTAAATGCAAGCTCTAGAACAGGGGTGTCTAATCATGTGCCATGGAGGGCCAAGGCCCTGCAGGCTTTACCTCCAACCAGTGTCTTCAACTGCAGATTTCACTGAATTTCTTCCCACTGCTGATAAGTGAAAACATCTGCTGAAGAGACTGGCTAGCAGAGAAAACCTGCAGGGTCTTGGCCCTGCATGGCACATGATTGGACACCCCTGCTCTAGAAAGACCACTACAAAGTTCTTAATCAGACAGCAAGTCTAAAAAAAGAGTTAATTCTTTTCAGTGACATATATGCAATTAGCTTTATGCAGAGACTCCGTTACCTGTGCTTTGGTTACATTGTGCGGTGCTGGTGCAGCCTCACCAGTAAAGTAGCTTTGTGGTGGGAGCTTATACTTTGGCTGAGGTCTCCAGATGTTCATTCTCGCGGAGGGTGGCCGGAGATCTTTGACTGTGGGTGCTGCTGCGAAGTGGTTGGAGTGTTTTGTTCTGAGTTTGTTGGTGTTTGTACGGCAGCGACACCATTTTCTTTTCTTCACTGGACATGTTTTTCAGGGTTGTTGTTAGTTCCTGGTGGGGAAGGCTGGTGTCTGGTTTGTCATGTTGCTGGGGTGTCTGATTTTGATGGAGCATTTTTTTGCTGGCGGAGTGTGTCTTGTTCAGTTGATGCTGCACTGAGATCACAAAATCCAAAATGTATCCAAATGTCTGCTTTCAAAATGCTGGGTACGCTTTTTTTTTTTAATTACTCGTTGCTGTTCTCCGCCTCTATCTGCTATGATGCAGTCAACAAGCAGTTCAGCACATAACCTCGAGTGACAGCAGATTTCAATGATGACATAATTTTACAACTTTATTGATAAGCAGAAGTCGGACAAACGGCAATCAAAATTACTGCTTCAGGTTTTCGTACAGGTGGTGAGATCTCTATCGATAACATTCTGCATTGATGCAGAGGCCCGCATCGCGATACACCTAAGAATCAAAAATTTTCCACACCTCTGTTTATAACTGTAGGATTACAATATTTGCCAATTTGCTGTTACCACGGTAACTTTTTTCCAGTTGATGTTAAACATGTAAACAAAAGCAAAGCTAAAGGGCCTATATCATGCTATTTTAAGCCTTTCAGAGTAAACTATATGCATGTATGTGATAGTATATTGCCTTTGGTACACTGGAGAATGAATTTCTTATGAAATATGAGTTATTTTCGCGAGCCCGGAAGTAAGATGCCTCGATCTCTGAGGCTCTGTCTCTCCTTCTTGTGGCTGCCGCCCATTTCATGACGTAAACCCCTGAGCCGGCTGCTGCAGCGTGTCGCTGGGTTCCGCCCACGAAAACAACATCTACAGTAAACTTTAGAAAAGATGGATGAGCATGTTGAACTCTTTAGCCTCCTGTTATTATTTTAGCCTATAATATTATTCTTGTGTAGTATATGGTTAATCACGTTTAATATTATGATTTTAGCCTCTGCATTCTGGTCTATTTTGACCATTTCTGACGAGTAGGCTCTTCTTTAGGAAGGCTGAACAAACTCCTAAATCTCTCACAGCCAAAGACACATTTACGCCACTTAGAAGACATTGTCTTACGTAAAAAAGCAAACAGTTGTTGTCACTGAGCAGATTAGGTGCGAGAGGAACTACTTCTTCACAGCGTCAATGCTAAAGTGAAAGAGTTTTGCCGATCACCGCTCCGTTTGCTGCGCAGAGAAAGTGGGTGTGTGCGTTAGCCTGGGGGCGGTGCTGGCAGCACAGGCACTTCCTGGAGTGGGCAGCTCACCCACGTTCATACGTATGAACGTGGGGACCCAGTCATTATCAGGAACAGGGCTGCGCAGCAGCTCAGAGAGCAGGGTTGAGGAGGAATACTCAGAGATGCGTGAATGGAGCAAAATACCACTTTGGGGGTGTTTTTGGTGAGGAATTAACATTATAACATGCTTAAAAGCTCAAAAAAAGTTGATTTTGCATGATATAGGCCCTTTAAACAAAGGAGTCTGCCATGTGAAATGAAAGTCAAAACTTTGATATATGACGAACAAATATAAACTATTTTACTGGGGTTTGCGCTTAAACAAAAGCTTTAAAAAAAACTATATTATGCTCCTCCACACTGGCTGTGCCTGTGTTGATGACCCGCTTCCTCATCAAAAAAGTCAATTTTGCATGATATAGGCCCTTTAATATTGATATACCTGTTTTATGATAATGACTTAAATCAAAGGGCTGTGTTTTTGTGTGGGCTAGCAGAATGTCAAGTGATAAACAGTTTTTTTTCCCCCAGATTTCGGAGGTTGTTTTGTAATTTTTATGGGCATTCATTAAATAGTTGTAGAGAAATTACATTCTTGTTGTTTTTAGATCATCTGAAATGACCCAATAAATTTGTCCCCCCCCAAAAAAAACCAATACAGAAATGTTTCCACTTTAAAAGATGGAAATTTTTTGAGGAAGTTGTGGCCATTAGATTTTGAACAGACTGAAATTGAAACTAGAGTTTGGTGGTTTTGCTTTTACGTATTTATTTTGGGATTAGTAAAGGACCACTTCCGGATGACAAAGACTGTGTAAGATATAACCCTTCTTTGGGACTTTATTTGTATACACAATATTCCCTCTTCTTTGTGATCCTTCAAGCTATTGACATATTTCAGCTTAACAAATATACAAAATGCACTTAAAAGTCTTCTACATTTTGTCCCATAACACATTCTGGCAAATGTTGTGGGTAAGGTTTAAATCAGATGATGGACTACTACCGTGTGTTCCCATGTTATTGCTGTGAACTGCTACGTGATGTCAGGACAGAGTAAAAGTCACAGAGCACAGAGGCTGCTAACACACTGACATACCCATAAATAAAACTTAAGAAGCTTGTCTGGGTGGATTCAGATCTGAGGATTAAGCTGAAGAAAGCTTCAGTGGCATTTTGCAGGTCCTGGTGCTATAGTTCTGTGGAAAGAGGTTTGGCTCTCTGGGTGTTGGTTGTGAGCTCATCTGGAGTGTTGGGCAAAGTACAGTGGTTTCAGATTGAAAAGTAAATAACACGTTGTGTCCTATGCAGTGTGTAATTTTGGGATTTTATTGTACAGTGTTTATAAAAAGTATTCACCCACTTGGATGTTCTCCCCATTTATTGCCTATATAAACGGTCGTGGTCAATATACTTTGGCTTTTTTGACAAGAATTTTAAAAGAACAAAAAATTTATGTCAGAGTGACAACAGATTTTTGCAAAATAATATCAAGTAATTAATGATATCTAATATTTAAAAAAGTACCTGCGAAAAGTATCTGAGCTGATTCTACAAAAGAACACAATGGAGTCAGGGATAATGAGAATGAAACGGAAGAAATAGTGTTTGCTTTATTAATCCTAAAGGGAAATTCAAGGGAATCCACAGTGCAGCATTCACACCTAGGGCCTAGGCGCCAATAAACCTAACAGGTATGTTTTTGGAATGTGGGAGGAAACCAGAGCACCCAAGTAAACCCTCACAAACATGAGGAGAATCTGAAAACTCCATATAGGCCCTGCTGGCTGGTGGATTTGAACCCACAACCTTCTTACTGTGAGGCAGTACTGTTAACAATTACACCACCATGGCATGTGTAAATGACTGTGCAAGAAGAAGACTTGGTGAGGGAGGTGACCAAGACACTGAAGAACTGCACTGAAGAACATTAAAAGCTTCAGCAGCTGACTCTGAGAGACTCTGCAACCAACAACTGCTGCCTGGAATTATCACCAGTCACAGTTTTATTGGACAGTGTCAAAAAGAAACCCACTCTCCAATAAAACAACACTGTAAGATTTTTGCTTAAAGATAGTATTTTCCAAAATCATTTTGATGGTATATCAATCTTTGACCAGGTGAATGTGACTTCCACCATAGCCTGAGTGGGCCTGTATTGCACCCTGCAGCACTGTGTAATTTTTCTGTTACTGGTAGGAACATTAAAAGACATCTGGCATGCTTTACAGCCTGACTCCCATTAGCGAATCATAGGGTATAACTTTAGCCACAAACTGACAATGCCAGGTTCAGGACTCTCAAGGCAGGCAGGACTTCAGTGCAAGAATGTTTATTAATGAAACAAACAAAAGGCAGCTTAGGGGCTGCAGAACGAAACAAAGCCAGCTAGGCTAGGAATGCTAACCAGGTAACAATGTACATACATAACAGGTACTGGAGGGAAAATCCTGTGATGCTGGTGCGAAGACATGCAGCTCACAATAACATAAATAGGGAACTAATAATTGAACAACACAAAACAACTGGAAGCAATCAAAGACTAAATTATAGCCCAAGGGAGAGAAACAGAAGCAGAACTCCGGCTAGACAGGAAACAAACAAAGGAACCTTTCACAGTAAGAGCCAGCCTAGGAACTAAGGATAAGCAAAGAATACTTTCAAAATAAGAGTGGACATATGAACTAAGAACCGACAAGGAATGAAATCAGAACATTACTAAATAACCAAGGACTAGGGAGAATAGTAAAGATAACTGACATGGTTCAGGTGACCAACAGACAGACACGACTCAGGATTAACACAATTAATGTTCTTTATTTGTTGGCGTGAGTGAGTGGATGCGTGAGTGCGGTTATGAGGTGTAATGTAGTGTAGTGCAATCCGTGTATTCCAGCTGGGACCGGCAGAGCACCGTACAGACTGGCAACCCGGAAACAGAGACAAGGGCCGTTAGCAACAGTACACCTATGCAGCACGTCAGATGTTACTGGGCTTACTGTCAACAGATGGAGATGAATCTTCAGGTCGCACTGAAGCTGCAGCCAGGGAGACAGTGTCCGCGGGCTAGTTAGCTGGAAGGGGAATAAGTCCGCCACTTAGAGGGAGAAGGAGGTCCGCCGTTGCGGGCTCCGCCTGTGCACAGGGGAAATGGACAGGTTAGAAGCTATAGGGCTTACTTGGTTGTTGGTCCGAGCGAAATCGACCCGGACGTTGTTCTGCTGGGCTTGGAAGCCGGAGGCAGGAGAATTCGGTGCAGGGAAGCACAGAGGCAGGTTGTGGCGTGATTCACCAAAGGAATCAGACGACTCCACGCCCAGCACTGGTCCTGATGGGAATAAATAGGGCTGCAGAAGATAACAGGCAGGTGCGCACACAGGTGCCATGATTGGCGGCCATGACAATAACAGCATAATGACAACATGATTCCAAAAACAACTGAGAGCGTCCATGTCCAGATCATAACAAAGCACATGGTGATTGGTTATTGGGGGTCTGGCTGTAAAACTTGCCAGATGTAGTAATTTCGGTTTTTTGCACTTGGTACAGGAAAGTTACTTAGTGCTGATTTAAGGATCAGCTACCGTTCACCTAAAGCAGGGGTGGCACTGAAAAATAAGCTAAATTGGCCACTTTTTAGACAGCGGTATCATGAGAAGTGCTCAAAGACATCTCAGACTGCAGAACAAATCAAATGTACCCTTAATGTCAAAAACACATTAGCTTTATTTGGTAATTGTTACATTAGAATAGAATAGAATAGGCTTTATTGTCATTGTACAGTTGTACAGTACAACAAAATTGTTGGTGCTCCACCAGGCTACTGCACAATTAAGTATGAGAGAAGGGTTAGGCTAAAACACAGTTACAGAACACACAATTAAACACACGACTGAAATAAAAATAGCCCAGGATTATGGAAATACACACAGGTACGGTAGTGGTTTCATGAATGAAACAATGTACATAAAGGTGCAGAGTGCAGAACACACAGTTGAACACACAATTGAATAAAATAGGCCAAGGATTATGGAAAAATATACACAGGTATGGCAGTGGTTTCACACATGGGTCAAAATACAGTCATTTGAAAAAATTAGGACACCCTGTATAAGCCTGTGTTTTTTTTAAACATATTTGGACATATGGATATTTAATATCAATATTAAAAATACTGGGAGATTCACGTAATACAACTAAACAATTAAAAATGAATTACTTTTTTCAAATTTTCTGTAAAATGTAGTTCTAAACAAATAGTGATGATTAGGACACCCCCATCTTTTTTTAGGACACTCCTACATTCATTCCCACTTAAAATGGCTAAAATAAATTAAAAAAAATGGAAATAAAAACAAAAACAAGGTTAGACATAGATATGTGAACATTTCTTAATAAAGAACTGAATGTTTAAAGGGGTGTCCTAATTTTTTTACATGACTGTACATGAAAGTGCGTAGTGCAAAGACAGGTGTGTTATTGTGGTAATTAAAAAGGTCCTCAGGTCCATGTGAGCGTTTGCAGGGAGGGGGTGGGGCCTCTTGACTGCAGTCCGGATGGCCCAGGGGAAGAACCTGTTTGTTATTCTGCAGGTGTGAGACCTGATTGATCTGAACCGTTGTCCAGAGGGAAGCACGTCAAACAGGTGGTGAGCGGGATGTGAGGGGTCTTCTGTGATGGCCTTGATCTTTCTGAGACAGGATGATCTGGAGATGTCCTCCAGGGAGGGCAGAGGGCCGCCAATGATTTTTTGGGCGGTGTTGATGACCCTCCGCACAGCCTTCCTGTTTTCAGCCGTGGAGCCGGCGTACCACACACTCAGACAGTAGGTGAGCACGCTCTCCACTGAGCAGCGGTTGAAGGCCAGCAGCAGCTTCTGATCTATGTTGTTCTTTCTCAGGACATGGAGGAAGTGCAGCTGCTGCTGGGCTTTCTTCACCAGGGCCTTGGTGTTGACAGACTATGAGAGGTCAGAGGATCTCTCCTAGTCCTGATTACAGTTGACAGTATATACTATACATATCAATTGATAAACATAGCATTAGAATTACATGGAGAGTAAACTGTTTTACCTTGCAGGCCTGGATTGACGCAGACATTCCAGGATTTGTAGTATCCTTGGTGCTACAGTATATACTAGGATAGTTATTATACACATAAAATATCTCATGGACTGGATTTATTTGTTACAGGCCAGATATACTGTCGATGGATAGATAGATTGATGTACTTTATTGATCTCAAACTGGGAAATTACAGATATGGCCCGTGGCGCTTGTGTTTGACATGCATGACCTAAAGGTATGTGGGAATCTCCAAGGTGAGCTGGAAGAAGCTTCTTTGGTCTGATGAAACCAAAATTGACCATTTTATTATATACAGTGGTGTGAAAAAGGGTTTGCCCTCTTCCTGATTTCTCATTTTTTTGTATGTTTGTCACACTTTAATATTTAAATATGCTTGACGATCTGACACATTTGACAAAGATAACACAAGTAAACACAAAATGTAGTTTTTAAATGAAGGTGTTTATTATTAAGGGGAAAAAAAATCCAAACCTACATGGCCCTGTGTGGAAATAGTGATTGCCTCCTAAATCCAATAACTGGTTGGGCCACCCTTAGCAGCAACAACTGCAATCAAGCGTTTGTGATAACTGGCAATGAGTCTTTTGCAGCGATGTGGAGGAATTTTGACTCACTCATCTTTACAGAATTGTTGTAATTCAGCCACATTGGAGGGTTTTTGAGCGTGAACTGCCTTTTTAAGGTCATGCCACAGCATCTCAGTCAGATTCAGGTCAGGACTTTGACTAGGCCACTCCAAAGTCTTCATTTTGTTTTTCTTAAGTCATTCAGAGGTGGACTTGCTGGTGTGTTTTGGATCATTGTCCTGCTGCAGAACCAAAGTACGCTTCAGCTTGAGGTCATGAAGAGACGGCCGGATATTAAAATATAGAGAATATAGAGAAAAATAGACGATAAAATGAATGCAGTAAAATACGGAGAAATCCTTGAGGACAATCTGAATCAGTCTGCAAGAGAATAGGGCCTTGGGACATTTATTTTCCTGCATGACAAGGACCTGAAGCATACAGCAAAATGTACAGAGAGATGGTTGAAGACAATAAAATGAATGTTCTAGAGTGGCTGAGTCAAAACCCTGACCTCCATCCAATTGAGGATTTGTGGCTGAATTTGAAAAGTGCTTTTTATGCCAGATCCCTGTCCAAATCAAAAGAGCTTCAACAGTTTTGCACAGAAGAATAGAGTAAAATTACAGTCTCCAGATGTGCATGACTGACCAAGACCTACTGTATCTACACAGACTCAGTGCTGTGACTGTGGCCCAAGATGTTTCTGCTAAATAGGGATAATATTTATAGTGATTTCTTTCACATTTTCAATTTCTATTCAGTTGACATTAGATTTAGACAGTAGATTGTTTTTACTTTTTTTTTCCACAATATCTTTATTGAACCTTTTTTTTTTTTTTTTTAACAAACATGATACAAACAATCAAACACTAACACTAAAGTACTACAAAAAAAAAAAAATGCACTAAAAACACCAACAACCACCAACAAAATCAAGTCTTCAACAATGCTCCTCTGTTTAGTCTAGACAATCCAATACATAAGTATACATATTATGTTCACCAGTTTGGAATTTACAAGGTCCACACACATCATTCACCTTCTTCTTCAAGAGTTATGTTTAAATTTTTTACATAATCAATAAAAGGTCTCCATATATTCTCAAACACAATTTCCTTTGATTTTAGTATATATGTTATTCTTTCTAATGGAAGGTTTGTTAACATCTGTCTTAACCACTGAGTCACATCTGGTCTATGAGTCTTTTTCCATAATAGTGCAATACATTTTTTGGCATTAAGCAAACTGAGGTCTATGAATGTTCTTTCACTTTTATTAAAATTATGCTTTTCTGGGTACAGACCCAACAAAAACAGTTTAGGATTCAATATGATTTGTTTTGAGATTATTTTTTCAATTGTTACCCTCACCTCTTCCCAAAACATTCTTATTAATCTACATTCCCATAAACAATGAAATAGGGTTCCTTTACTTTCCATGCATTTTGTGCATGTATCTGGTATATTTTTGTTATATCTATTTAACTCCTCCGGTGTAACATACATCCGCATTAACCATTTGAAATGTATCAATTTAAGGCGTGCATTTATTGATTTGGTTTGAGCTTCTGTACACGCCAATTCCCATTGTTCCTCTGAAATTTCAATTTGCAGATCTTCTTTCCAGTAGTTTAATCTTTTCAGTGAATTTTCACTTGAAGATAGTGTCAGTGAGTTATAAAACTCTGAAATAATACCCTTTCTTTTACTATCTTTCATCATCATTTTTTCCAAGGATGAATAAATAGGTCGAGTGAGAGCTTTATTTTGATTTGATCGAATAAAGTTTCTAAGTTGAAGATATTTAAAAAAATGTGTTCTATTGAGATTAAATTTGATCCTCAGCTCTTCAAAAGACATTATGTTGTCTGCACATGGCAAATATAAATCCTGAATCTTTTGTATCCCTTTTAAATTCCATACTTTAAATACAGCGTCCGCTCTCCCTGGTTTAAAATATTGATTACCCCATATTGGACTAAATTGTGACAATAACTGTGGTTCTTTTAAATAGTTTTTAGCTTCACACCATATTTTGATCATATGCTTTACAAATGGATTTTTAACTTGTTTTTGTAATTTTTTTGCCGAATCTGAGTATATGAATATGGGAAGAGGTAAAGGTAAATTGTATGATTCCATTTCAGTCCAGTGAGGGAGATCATTTGATGAAAAATAATATGTCATAGACCTCAGTTGTGCCGACCAATAATACAACATAAAATTTGGACATTTCAGACCTCCACGATCAAATGGTAAATATAATAAAGACAAACGTAATCTAGCCCTCCTGTTGTTCCATATAAATTCCACTAACTTTTTTTTTATTCTTGAGAATAGATCTAAAGGTGGTGATAAGGGAATGTATTGAAATAAATAAAGTATTTTAGGTAAAATATTACTTTTAAGTATATTGATTCTCCCGATCATCGACATTGGTAGTGACATCCATCTCTGAGTTAACTCATTGATATCTGACATTAAGGCTTCATAGTTGACACTGGCGACTGATTCTAGCTTAGGCATAATTTGGATTCCTAAATATTTAAACTGATTTACAACATTGAATTGATTTACCTCAGGGGCTGGGTAATTTCTCTGGGTCTCATTTAGCATTAATATTGAAGATTTAGTTTTATTTATTTTATATCCTGATATTTCCCCAAAATTCTTTATTAAATTCAACAAGGTTGGAATTGATTTTTTTAGATTCGACATAAACAAAATTATGTCATCGGCGTACAGGGAGATTTTATGTTCTGTTGGTCCAACTTTAATTCCATATATTTGTGAATGTAAACGTATCGCTATCGCTAAAGGTTCAATTGCCATAGTAAACAGTAAAGGTGAAAGTGGACAGCCTTGTCGACATCCTCTATTGATTTTTATTGGTTTTGAAATATTGTTATTTGTTAGGATTTCTGCTGTAGCATTATTGTATATTATTTGAACCCATTTTATGAAATTATTTCCAAGTCCAAACCTTTGTAGGACTTCAAAAAGAAAGGGCCATTCAACTCTATCAAAGGCCTTTTCGGCGTCCAATGATAGGAGAGCTGTATCCGGTGCTTCTTTATTAAAATAAATAATATTAAATAGTCTTCTTACATTATGGAAGCCTTGTCTACCCTTTATAAAGCCATTCTGATCTCGATTAATAATATTTGGTAAAATTTCTTGTATTCGTCTTGCTAAAATTTTACAGATTATCTTAAGGTCGGCGTTTAATAGGCTTATTGGTCTCATATTTTCACATTTATTAGAGGGCTTACCTGGTTTTGGCAGCAGTATAATTAAGGCATTATTTATGTATGATGGTAAATTATTATTTTGAAATGCTTCTAAAACCATTTCCAAAAAAGGTTTTATTAATTTATTCTTAAATTTTTTATAAAGGTCAACTGGAAGACCATCTGGTCCTGCACTTTTTCCTGATTTCATATTATCAATGGCTAGCCCAACTTCTTCTTGACTAATTTTAGACTCCAATATCTCCCTGTTTTCATTTGGAATACACGGTATAGATAGTTCGTTCAAAAACCCATTTAGTTTTGTTAAATCAGGTTCATTTTTGGTATCATATAATTTTTCATAGTAATCTCTAAAGGCTCTATTAATTTCTAAAGGATCTATAACTACCTGTCCGTTACTTATAATACTGGTAATTGGTGTTTTAATTTCCAATTGTTTAATCTGCCATGCTAATAATTTTCCTGATTTTTCACCTTGTTCATAAAAAGATTGTTTCAATCTTAGAAGACTCGAGGCAGCTCTATTCGCTGATTTTTTGTCGTATTCAGCTCTCAAAATCAGTAATTCATTCTCCAACCTTGGGTCACTTCCTGCATACACTTTTTCCTGAAGATTTTTTATTTTATGTTCCAATTTAGCTCTCTCCTCTCGAGTCTTCTTAGATTTTGATCCTGTATAACTAATAATATGTCCCCTAATAAAAGCTTTGAAAGCCTCCCACTTTACACATGCTGATGTTTGTGTAGTATTGATGTCAAAGAACTCGTCTATCTGTTTTTCTATATACTTGACAAATTCCTCATCCTGAAGCCATTTATGCTGAAATTGCCATCTACCTGATTCCTTTATCAATTTTTTATCTACATATATTAGACAACAGGGTGCATGATCAGAGATCACGATGTTATCATAAAAGCAGTTTTGAATCTTGGACCTTAATTCTGTGGAAATCAAAAAATAATCAATACGTGAGAATGTCTTGTAGGTACTGGAATAACAAGAATAGGCTTTAACTTGTGGTTTCATTTCTCTCCATATATCTAACAATCTCAATTCTTTCATAAAATGATTAATAGTCATCCTACATCCAATGTGCGTACAATCCAGTCCTGTTGATCTATCCACACCTGGATTCAATGTACAATTAAAATCCCCTGCTATTATATGTTGCCCTGTAAGTGATGATAAGATGAGAAATAAATTAGCAAAGAACTTCTGGTCATCTATATTGGGACCATATAAGTTCACAAGATTTATATTTTCTAATAGCAAAGAACCTTGAATGATTACATATCTTCCAAATTTGTCTCCAATTACATTTTTCACTTGAAAAGGAACTGATTTATGTATGAGAGTCATAACTCCCCTGGCTCGGGATGAAAATGAAGAGGTGAATACACTTCCCTGCCATCTACTCCTAATTCTTTTAACATCCTCCTCTATCAGATGAGTTTCTTGTAAAAACACAATTCTTGAACCCTTGTCCTTTATTTTATTCATAACTTGTTTAAGTTTTTTTAAATTTTGTAGACCTCTGCAATTCCATGAAGTTAAATTAAGATTAACACTTTGGTCCATGATCAATAGAGAGTTTGGGATTACCTTGCAGTGTAAACATGCTCATACAGAGAAGCAAAAACATGAGTGGTTGAACATTCATCCTACAAACTACACACAAACAAATTTCCCCTTCCCACACTTGTGGCAAACCCCCCAAAATCAAAAGAAAAATTCTGTCTCCCGATATAGCCATCGACCGTTCCACACCCATGGGGAACAGCCTAAGCCACTCCTTCTTCATCCTCCCAATCACCCTAACTCTACTGCTTTTAATGACGTAACATTAACTCTCCTCTGTAGTTTTCCAACTTAACTCCAAAATTTTTAACAACTTTGTACATCATAGTTTTTTTTTTTTTTTTTGTTTGTTTTGTTTTTGTTTTGTTTTTTTTAATATATAATACAATCTATATTTTGTAAACTTACTATTTACTTCAAGTCAGTCAGATGCCTGTGCAAATGCTTAATTATTCTACCTTATATTTTGTTCATGCTTAGCTCCCACCAGTCTCTTCTTCTTCTTTGATCTTCTTGATGAACTCCTGCGCCTCCTCTGGGGTC
The DNA here is from genome assembly GCA_020510985.1 of Pholidichthys leucotaenia. Classification (NCBI taxonomy): domain Eukaryota; kingdom Metazoa; phylum Chordata; class Actinopteri; order Cichliformes; family Pholidichthyidae; genus Pholidichthys; species Pholidichthys leucotaenia. The sequence continues at coordinate 399,793,039 of CM035836.1, forward strand.
TTGAAGATGTGGGTTCTGCCCTCATACGTGGTCAGCAGTCTCGCAGGATAGATTACACCATGACGAATCCCAAGGTTGCGCAGCTCCTTACGTACGGGATCAAACTGCTTCCTCAATTGCTGGATTCCTGTGGCCAAATCTGGGTAGAACCGCACCTGCTGGTCCTGGTGTTTAATCTCTCCTTTAGCACGTGCAGCGTTGAAGATCTTCATCCTGTCTCTGTTGCTTAGAAACTTCATAATTAAGGTCCTCGGCGGTCCCTTATCTCTCCGTGGGCCAATACGATGTGCTTTTTCCAGAACCACTGCTGATTGCAACTCCTCGCTGCCCAGCACCTCCGGAATCCACTTTTCCAGAAAGGAACATACGTCCCGACCTTCTGATTCCTCTGGAAGACCCACCAGCCTCAAATTATTCTGTCTCGACCGAGATTCCAAATCCAAAATATTATCTTCCAGAGATTTATTTTTTTTTTCCAAAGTGCGCACCTTTAATTGAAGACGGGTGACGTCATCTTCAGCACTAGCGAGACGGAGCTCCATCTGCGCCGTTCGTTCTACACAGTCACCCAATTCCTTTCTTATTCCTTCCAGCGCTGTCATAATCCCATCAAATCTAGAGGAAAAGTCCGCTCTCATTGAACTCATGGCAGCCATCAGCGCATCTGCGCCATTCCCCGCAGAAATCGCACCGCCGCCAGCCTCCTCCGCCATATATGGAGCCTTGTTTGCTGCGTCACAGACCTGAAAGTCCGTTAATTTGGACTGTTTCGGCGGCTCGCTTTTTCCTTTTCCTGGTTTTCCAGCCTTAGGCTTCGCCGACATATCCTCGCCCAAATGCTGGGATACGTTCTGTCCCAAATGAGAGAGTTATTTGCCGATTTTTTTCTCCAGGAGCAGAGCAGAGCGAGACACGTCCGTCCTATGTGGCAGCCATAACCGGAAGTCCGATTGTTTTTACTTTGATATTTCAGAGGTTTTTTATAAATTAATTCTTGTCAAAAAAAAGTCAAATTATATTGACCATTTTCTATTAAAAGCAAATAAGAGGAAAAACGTCCAAAGGAATTACTTTTTATAGGCACTGAAATTACTATAAATGTAATTAGATTAAAGGGTGAAGATGGAACAAGAAGTAGCTTTATGTAGTACTTTTAAAACTGAATTTACAAAGCAGTAGGGAAGCAAAAAGCAGAAAACTCTGAAGGTAAAAGCTCAAAGCAGAACGTCTCGACTTTTATGGGACACAGTGTTGGGCTTCAAGTTGATTTGATTGTGTAACAATAAACATCAACTCAAATCAGACTGTGTGAACTTTGTAAAACACAGCCATATGGCAGACATTAATGTTTTTAAAGGTGTTCATATGAATGGTTTTTCTTGTGGTTAATGGGCTTCTTCTAATAAAGGATGTCTCTGTGTAGTGTGACTTTTTAAAATTAATCAGTCCCTCCTGGACTTTGCGATGTGGGATCGTGCCAATTCATGTGACATCAAGCAGTCATCGCATCTATTGCGCGACCTTGCAACTTTGTCCAATCACTGCAACTTTTCGGCAATTTTGGCCAATCCTCGTCAACTCTCGCCGATTTTGCCAATCAGATTTGTCCCTGAGAGGCACTCAAATGCTCAGTTTAATCAGTCAAATGTGTTGCATCATTGTGCTCACTTTCATGTTTACATGAGCGTTAACTGAACACATCAGCAAAAAACAGTGTGTGTGATTTTAAAAAAACACTCACCTGCGAGTTTTCTCACACCCTTCCTTCCTCCGTCTCCCCCGTCCTGCCAGTGGGCGTCTCCTTCTTGACCTCGTGTATGAAGTGCCGGGTTTGTGTTGAAAAAAAGTCAGTCTGGCCGAAAGCACCCCAACGCGGGAGCACGTGTGAGGAGAGATGCCGTAAAACCACAAATAAACGAGCAAGTCTAACACTACAGTCAGTGCTGTAACATTTTACACCTCTTTAGAGGTAAAATCATTACTACATCTTTACTACGTCAGTGAGCTTTTTAAAGCTGTGAATCTCTGGTCTGGACACGGATCAGCGCGCGCCCCCAAGGAGACGCCGTGGCTGAAACCATCAGTGAATCCTGTGGGCGCGCTGCACGCGTGCTTGCTTCAGGTGAGCGCGCAGCCTTGAAGGTTCTGCGTGCAGCTGCGCAGGACGATGGCGGTCTCTGGAGCCATTCTTGTTCCGTGCATGTTGCGCCGTCCTCGTCACCCCCGGTGCGTGTGCTGGGGCTCCTTGCGTGGGTGGGCCCGCTGGAGAGGAACCAGGGTCGGAAACTTGGTGGAGAAAAACATCTATGATGAGCCGTGGCTGCAGAATAGTCATGGTGCGTTGGAGCGATGAGGGGAGATAGACGATCTTTGTCCCTCAGGCTGTCCCGCGTGGACGCCCCGATCTCGGCGAGGGTCACGCCATGACATTTACTGCCATTTACCCGGTCTTGGGCGATGTCCGGAGAGTAGCTCGCCTGCCGTGAGCTCTGCGTTGAGGCCTCCCTGAAGCCGCAGGGAGGGCAGATCAGTCAGGCTGCTGCGTTCGCTCGTCGGCGGAGCATCACTGCCGGGTGCTGCGTTCGCCGGCAGCTCGTTTTCTTCAGCGTCGGGTCGCCAGCGTGGCTGTCCAGACCAGAAGGTTGCGTTTGCACAAAACGTGTGCATGTTCAGGGTCACCAGTGAAGCGGATGATAAAATAAAGGCAGCGATGGAGTTTTAAGTTGGTTTATTGAATCATACCGCCTTCACAGGAGCTCGGCTCCAGCCCATAGTGTGAGCAGGCTGAAGCTGAATTCCTCAGGCTCTCAGAGGAGACACACGGTGTGTGTGTCCAGCAGCAGTTGAAGAGTCAGAATGAGAGAATGAACATGAAAATCAGACAGCTTACATACTCAGCTCAGACAATACATCAAAGACATTCACAGCAGTCAATCTGGGCATTTGCATATCAGAGGTACAGACAGGATGCATGAACACAATGCATGGATGACACTTTAACCTCACAGCTGTAAACGCAGCATCCATCCATCCATCCATCCATCTTCTACCGCTTTTCCGGAGGTCCGGGTCGCGGAGGCAGCAGTTCAAGCAGAGAAGCCCAGACTTCCCTCTCCCCAGCCACCTGCTCCAGCTCTTCAGAGGGGATACCAAGGCGTTCCCAGACTAGCTGGGAGACATAGTCTCTCCACCGAGTCCTGGGTCTGCCCCGGGGTCTCCTCCCAGTGGGACGTGCCTGAAACACCTCAAGTGGGAGGCGTCCAGGAGGCATCCTAATCAGATGCCCATACCACCTCAACTGACTCCTTTCAATGTGGAGGAGCAGCGGTTCTACTCTGAGCCTCTCCCGGATGACTGAGCTCCTCACCCTATCTCTGAGGGTGAGTCCAGCAATCCTACGGAGAAAGCTCATTTCAGCCGCTTGTATCCGCGATCTCGTAAACTCTAAACGCTCTAAATCTCTAAACGCAGCATGCAGCGGAAAAAACCCAGGAGTGCGAGCTGACTGTCTCTGTGTGTTGTGGGGGGGTTGAATCAACCCGCTACAGTGTGTGATTTAAAAAAAACACTCACCTGCGAGTTTTCTCACACCCTTCCTTCCTCCGTCTCCCCCGTCCTGCCAGTGGACGTCTCCTTCTTGACCTCGTGTATGAAGTGCCGGGTTTGTGTTGAAAAACAGTCAGCCTGGCCGAAAGCAACCCAACGCGGGAGCACGTGTGAGGAGAGATGCCGTAAAACCACAAATAAACGAGCAAGTCTAACACTACAGCCAGTGCTGTAACATTTTACACCTCTTTAGAGGTAAAATAATTACTACATCTTTACTACGTCAGTGAGCTTTTTAAAGCTGTGAATCTCTGGTCTGGACACGGATCAGCGTGCGCCCCCAAGGAGAGCCCCTCCCGGTACGACTGTGTGTCAAGACGCGCAGCAGGTAGACAGACTGGCAGGAGTCGGGCACAGAAAGAGAAAATATTAGGTAATTTTTTTTTTCCAGAAAAACACAAACAATAGACAATACAGAGCAACAGAATAAATTATTTGTTTTTTTCTCTGCACTCAGTACCGAGTGGTTGGAGACCGCTGCGGTTTGCAAATGTAGGTGCTGCCATAATTTCCAAATCTGTACTCTTGAACATGCATTCAGTGCAGTTTAGCTGTTGTAATGGATATTGTGTTAAAGTCTGTATTTGCTGTTGCACAAGAGTTTTCTGTATAGCAGAAGTTTCTGCTTAATTTACAAATCACTGTTTAATAGGAAATTTTTTTGACAATCCTGTGCTTTTCTTGTGGTGCTAGAAAATATCATTGCAGTAAACTATGGAAAAAAAAACCCATCTGCTTTGAAATTTGTAATTCTTCCCACAACTTTTAGTGCAAAAAAAAAAAAACCCTCTCAAAACATGGCAAGTTTTATCGCAACATTTTAAAAAAGCTCCCACAAATTCAGGCTTTTTGGGCCGCAATAATCATTAAAACATCGCATGAAATCCTGGAGGGACTGATTCCAAAGGGACTGAGCCCTCCCTTAGTTATGCTGCTAATAGGTTCCCATCAGGGAAGCTGTGTGTCCTCTCTGATCATCGGTGACTCCATCATGAGGAACATCAGATCAAATTCAGCTGTCACTTGCTGCCTACCTGGGGCAAGAGTCGCTGGTGTCCTGCAGCAGATCCCATTCCTGCTCAGCAAGCACCCACAGGCACACAACGTTATTATCCACTGTGGTGCAAATGACATCCCCAAACAGCAGTCTGAAGTTTTAAAACAGGATTTTAACCATCTCTTTTGTGAGTTAAAAAACTGGAAAGTCCATTTTTATCTCTGGGCCACTCCCCTCTTTGAACTGGGGTGCTGGTCATGTTAGCAGATTGCTCTCTCTTCTTTGTTGTTAGTCTCTGCCATAGTGTAATTTAGCCTATTATAAAAAGTTCCCATAGCTAAATAAAATAATGACCCATCAAACATGAGTTGGAAACTTGAACTTTTCAGCTTAATCAGAAGTGTTTGTAGCAACACAATTAAATAATAGATGGTTAAGTGTAAAAACTCTAATAGCAGCTTTGCTGCTTCATTAAGGCTGTTGTAGCTGCATGTTAAAAACAAATTAGAGTAATATTCAACTCCATTAAAGTAAATAAAGAAAATAACAAGCTAGTCCATCCTGTTTGAAACCTTGCTGGGTCTAGAAATTTAAAAGTTTAATTAGGCTTCAGATGAAAATTAAAAGAACTTTCTCCAGTCCACAATATATAAATAAAATACAACTTTAAATATCAGTGCAGGAATGTGAGCCTCCACTACACATGCAATGAAATAGTTAAGCCGTTTTAAATTTATTTGTGAGGATTATGGTTATCTTCTTTTAATTAAATTACAAATCATGCTATTCTAATTTACTGAGATGCACTAATATTCAGAATGAAGGTTGATATTACGGTGACAATAATAGAGAATACGAAAAAGAGTAAGTTCTCATGTAATTCACCCATTTACTGCAGTTAACATACAGTATATAGCCAGCATAACGGAAGCAGCTCAGCTATCAGCAGCTATCGTAAGAGAGATTACTGTCTGACAACATGTCAACTATTTAAACGGCACACACTAATAGTGTGGTCAGTTTTCTAAAGCTGAGAGTGTCGTTAATTGAAAATGAGAACTGCTAACGTTACTTGCTAACCTTACCGGAGCAGTCTGCTGACAGGTGGCCGGAGATGGAGGAAGAGAGAGGAGGAGGGAATGGATGCATAATTGTAGTGCAGCTGTGATATGACAGACTGCTTTACAGTCTACATTTAACTTATTTCATTTATTAATTTTCTGTAAAATCCTCCCATACTTTGGAAATTTTTGGCCTTCTCCATGACTTTCTCTCCGTGTCGCCATGAAGTGTTCCTGTTCTTTGCTGGAACAGTTAAACTGAACATTCCCGCGGCATGCATATAAACTTTAAAATTAGATTTGTCGACAATAAAAATCTGCAGCAACAAATTTTTGTGAATGACGTTATCTGCAATGTTGACTAATCATTTCAGCCCTAATGTGTTGGTGTCATTTAGCCCAGTCTTCAGTCAAACAGAAACGCTTGACCTGTGGCTTTTTATAAATCTGTGACAGACAGAAAAGAGAGGTGGCAACAGTCATGGATGCTTTCACCAAGCACCACGTACATTTTCTAAATTCTGACCCATGTTTCTGGTAAAATATGCCGTAAAACAGGGTGTGCATTAAGGGGTTACTACCATGCAATTGACAAGACATGATTGCAAAAAATTCTCTGGTTAGTCTGGTTGACCAGTCTGGTTGGCAAGTCCTTGTAGCTTTAGTTTTAGCTGTTCATGGTTTAACAGTTCCAGTTCTTGTTAAAGGTGACAAAGAAACAAAACAAAAATGTGCATTTGTTCTGTGGAAAACATTAGTTGCCAGTTGTATCTCTGTTTCTGTGAAACATGTCTTCTTTTCATCTCATTTGAATCTGATCTTATCTGATTCTCACTGCGAGTAATTTAACTCTTCATCGTTTTTGGAAGCCAATCTGATTTCTCTGTCATCATGAAGAAACTACACTCCCCTTGTGCATTGCATAACACCCGAGCTAAAGTGTCACTATGAGGGTCTGACATTATCTGTAGGTCTACACCAACTGCCAAAATGTTGAGGTGTAGAAAAAATGCAGAAAAAAGCAGCAAAAGAAATAATAATAGATAGATGTACTTTATTGATCCTAAACTGGGAAATTACATTGTAACAGCAGCATGACACAGGAGACGACCCAAAACCAACAGAAATGCACACAGCATAATAGAAAAGGAGTTACCCAGGGAAGTACAAATGCTTAGATGACTTTATATACTACATAGGCTACTACTAGGTTAAATAAATCATGATCTTTATGAATTTATGGCTAGTACCGACTGTACAAAGAAGGATTATAAGGCGCTGGGTGAAGTGTGAGGTACCAATTAGACTGTAAGGTGCAGTATGGCAGCACTGTTATGACCAGAATTCAACATGAGTGAGTTATTGTACAGTGAAATGGCATGTGGCAGGAAAGATTTCCTGTATCTGACCGTTCGGCAGCGGAGCTGTAGCAATCTGCTGGAGAAAGTGCTCTGCTGTCTGTCCGGTGTGTGGTGGAGGGGGTGATCAGGATTGTCTATGATGGATAATGAGGACATGAGAACTAAACATCCACCTGAGCGGACTTAAGCTTAAGCATGCCTCGAATCCAACCTACCTTGGAGTGACCCTTGACAGGACCCTATCCTTCAAGGAACATTTAAAGGGGACGGCTGCTAAGGTGAAGGCACGAAACAACCTGCTCTGCAAGCTCGCTGGTGCAAAATGGGGGGCGGCAGCCTCCACCCTGTGCACCTCAGCACTGGCCCTTTCATACTCTGTAGCAGGATATTGTGCCCCTGTCTGGTCCAGGTCATCCTACACACACCACGTAGACACCCAGCTCAACACAACCATGAGAACCATAACTGGGACAATCCACTCAACACCACTCCCCTGGCTCCCTGTACTGTCAAACATAGCCCCCCCACACATACGGCGAGCAGCACTAACTCAAAGGATGCTTCAAAAAGCCAAAGATTCTCCTCACTTACCAGTCTATCCAGATATCTACACCCCACCCACTGCCCGACTTCCATCCAGACGGCCGATTTGGAAAAACCCTCCCCCAGCTGACTTCACTATCCAGACAGCTTGGCAAGAGGAGTGGGAGACCAAGGAGGTCCCAAACAAACACCTGGTGACAAACCCCAACCAACAGGTCCCGGGCACCAACCTCCCAAGGAGACAGTGGTCTACACTCAATCGCTTCAGGACTGGACATGGCCCCTGTTTGGCCAGCCTTCACAGATGGGGCAGTAGCCCTAGCCCACTGTGCGCATGTGGAGAGGAGCAAACAATGGAACACATCATAGAGGCTTGCCCGCTCCAAAGACTGGAAGGAGGATTACACACCCTCCATACAGCAAACCAGGAGGCAACTGCTTGGCTTGAGGACTTTGCATTCGCTAAGTAAATATGATGGATAACGGTTTATTCAGTGTCCTCTTCTCCATCACAGCCTCAAAGGTTGCCTGCCTGAGTCCAATTACAGAGCCAGCCTTCTTGATAATCTTGTCAAGTTTGTTGGTGTTGCTGGCTCTGATACTGCTACCCCAACAAACGGCAGCAAAGAAGATGGCGCTGGCAACTACCATCTGGTAGAAAAGCTCCAGCATCTCGCTGCACACATTGAAGGATCTCGGCTTCCTCAGAAAGTAGAGTCTTCTCATCCCCTTCTTGTACTCAGCATCGGTGTTAGATTTCCAGTCCAGTCCGTTGCTGATCATGACACCCAGGTATTTGTAGTCCTCCACTACCCCCACATCCTCCCCCCCAATCCGCAATGTCTGTGAAGGTTTCCTCTTTTTCCTGAGGTCAATCACCATCTCTGTGGTTTTGCTGACGTTCAGCCTCAAGTGATTTTACTTGGCCCAGTCCACAGCTCTGTCTACCAATGCCCTATACTCCCCTCCTCTCCCCCTCTTATACACCCAACAACAGCCGAATCATCAGAGAATTTCTGCAGGTGGCATGACTCGGAGTTGTGCTGAAAGTCATTGGTGTGTAAGGTGAAAAGAAAAGGGGAAAGCACAGTCCCCTGCGAAACTCCCATATCACTAACCACCACGTCAGACAAGACACTGCCCAGCTGGAAAAACTGTGGTCTACCTGTCAGGTAGTCATTAATCTAGGAAATCACAGAGCTGTCAACCCTCATCATCCGCAGCTTCTCACCCAGCAGTATTGGCTGAATGGTGTTAAATGCACTGGAGATATCAAAGAACGTGATTCTCACAGTGTCTCCTCCTCCATCCAGGTGCAGATGGGCTTGTTGCAGCAGGTAGATGACAGTATCTTCAACTCCTAAATGGGGCTGATATGCAAACTGCAGAAGGTCCAGCCACATCTTTACCTGCGTCTTTCCATGACCGTTATCACATGAGATGTGAGGGCAACTGTTCAATAGTCTTTCCGGTCTGATGGAGACAACTTCTTAGGGACAGGAACCAGGCAGGACGTCTTCCACAGCTCCAGTACTCTCTCCAGACTCAGGCTCAGGTTGTTTAGCTGTTTCAGTACCAGAGCTAGCTGGTTGGCACAGGTCCTCAGGATGCAGGTGGCGATGCCTTCAAGGCCCGCAGCCTTCCACTGGTGAAGTCTCTCCAGCTGTTTCTTCACTTGGCCTGTAGTCACAGTGAAGTGGGAGTTGGTGCTGATGTCTTCAGTGGAGAGGAGGGGGGTGAAGGGGGAGAGAGGTGCTGCACAGTGGAGTGAGGGAAGAGGGGTGTGTGGGGGTCTGGTTGTGTTGTAGGGGTGACAGACGGTCAGTTGAACATAAAAAAACAGATTCAGCTCATCAGCTCTCTCAAGGCTCCCCGATGTCTGTCTGTCTCTCCCCTTACACCCAGTGATGTGCTTCATTCTAGGGCTGCAACTAACGATTATTTTGGTAGTCGACTAATCTAACGACTGTTTTTTTTTGATTAGTCAACTAATCGCAGTTATTTTTTTTCATGTCCACCATCTCTGTTTCCTGTTGGGGCTCTAGTGCATATTTTACCTCACCTGCTGTTTAAGCCTGCACATCTGTGAAAATCACCTTGTTATCAGTCCCTGCTTTAATATAACAATTTTTAAGCAGTTTCCAGAGCTAAATAAAATTACCCATGAAACACACTTTTGAAACTGAAGGTTGTATGAATATAACTGAAGGTAATATATCAGTTTATCACAGACAGCATAATGCCTAATGTCAATTAAGCAATTGATTAAATATCTTAAGTATCTAAGAACGATCCAACAGACTCTCATGATAAATTCTAGATCAAGGATTCAGTGTACCCCGTCCGGTATGGGGTTACCGGGGCCCCACCCTGGACCCAGGCCTGGGGGAGGGGTTCGAAGGCTAGCGTCTGGTGGCTGGGTTTCCACCCATGGGACCCGGCTGGGCTCAGCCCGAAGGAGTTACATGGGTCCGCCCTCCAGTGGGCTCACCACCTGCAGGAGGGATCATGGGGGTCTGGTGCTATGTGGATTAGGTGGCGGTCAAAGGCGGAGACCTTGGCGGACTGATCCCAAGCTTTCTAAACTGGCTTTTGGTACGTGGAATGTCACCTCTCTGGTAGGGAAGGAGCCTGAGCTGGTGTACGAGGTTGAGAGATACCGGCTAGATATAGTCGGCCTCACCTCAAAACATAGCTCCGGTTCCAGAACCAGTCTCCTGGAGAGGGGCTGGAGCTTGGCCTTTTCTGGATTTGCCCCGGGCGAGAGGCAATGAGCAGGGGTGGGTATTTTTGTATCCCCCCACCTTGCTGCCTCTATATTGGACTTTTCCCCGGTGGACGAAAGGGTTGCTTCCCTGCGCCTTCGGGTGGGGAAATGGGTCCTGACCATCATTTGTGCCTATGCACCAAATGATGTTTCAGAGTACCAACCCTTTTTGGAGTCTGTGACTGGGGTGCTGGAGGGTGCTCCTCTTGGAGATTCCATTGTCCTACTGGGGGACTTCAATGCGCACGTGGGCAACGACAGTGAAACCTGGAGAGGGGTGATTGGGAGGAACGGCCTGCCCGATCTGAACCCGAGTGGTGTTCAGTTATTGGACTTCTGTGCTAACCACAGTTTGTCCATAACGAACACCATGTTCAAGCATAAGGGTGTCCATATGTGCACCTGGCACCAGGACACCCTAGGTTGCAGGTCGATGATCGATTTTGTTATCGTGTCATCAGACCTGCGACCATATGTCTTGGACACCCGGGTAAAGAGAGGTGCAGAGCTGTCAACTGATCACCACCTGGTGGTGAGCTGGATCCGATGGCAGGGGAGGAAGCCAATCAGACCTGGTAACCCAAATGTATAGTGAGGGTGTGCTGGGAACGTCTGGCTGAGGCCCCTGTCAGGGAGGTCTTCAACTCCCACCTCCGGAAGAACTTCAACCACATTCCGAGGGAGTCTGGAGACATGGAGTCTGAATGGGCCATGTTCTCCACCTCTGTTGTTGAAGTGGCGGCCCAGAGCTGCGGCCGCAAGGTGGTCGGTGCATCTCGTGGCAACCCCCGAACCAAGTGGTGGACACTAGTGGTGAGGGGGGCCATTAAGCTGAAGAAGGAGTCCTATCAAGCTTGGTTGGCTTGTGGGACTCCTGAAGCAGCTGAGGTGTACCGGCAGGCCAAGCGGAGTGCAGCTCGGGTGGTTGCTGATGCAAAAACCCGGGTATGGCAGGAGTTCGGTGAGGCCATGGAACAAGACTTTCGGTCGGCCTCGAAGAGATTCTGGCAAACTGTCCGGCGGCTCAGGAGGGGAAAGCAGCTCCCTGTCCACACTGTGTATGGTGCGGATGGGACACTGTTGACTTCGACTGGGGATATTGTCGGGCGGTGGAAGGAATACTTCGAGGATCTCCTCAATCCCACTGACACGCCTTCCACAGAGGAAGCAGGGTTTGGGGACGAGGGGGATGACTCGCCTATCACAGGGGCTGAGGTTGCCAAGGTGGTTAAAAATCTCCTTGGTTGCCGGGCCCTGGGGGTGGACGAGATTCGCCCTGAGTACCTCAAGGCCCTGGATGTTGTAGGGCTGTCATGGTTGACACGCCTATGCAACATTGCGTGGAGGTTGGGGGCAGTGCCTTTGGCATGGCAAACTGGGGTGGTGGTTCCTCTCTTCAAAAAAGGGGACCGGAGGGTGTGCTCCAACTTTAGAGGGATCACACTCCTCAGCCTCCCTGGGAATGTCTATGCCAAGGTACTGGAGAGGAGAGTCCGGCCGTTGGTCGAACCTCGGAATCAGGAGGAGCAATGTGGTTTTCGTTTTACCTATGGTGCTTTTATTATAAGAATAAATTAAGAAAGCTTTTCTGTCTTAAATATACAAAATTTTCCCTCAGATTTTGTAAATTGGTAACTTTTCTATTTAAATTCACATCTTTTTCCTATAAATTTGTTCTGTTGTTTCTTGTACATTTGTGAGGCTTGTCTCTTGAGTTTATTGGTTTTTATTATAATTTTGAAAGCGTAAATGTTTTTTGTGGCAAAAAGAAAGAAATGTTGTACATTGTTGAAATAAATGAGCAATGAACAATGTAGTTTTGTTATCTATCTATAAATTCAGGAAGTCTCTGTGTGTCTGTCTGTCTGTGTGTCTGTTCCACCAATATGTGCATCTCCAAGTATGGAGTCGTTCAGTCAAAATATGTAATTTTTATCAATAAAAGTTTAGCCACCGCTCTGTCACCACACTCTGTGTCTCTTCATGCTCGGCTTCAAGAAGTGTGAGTGGGGTTTTGGATTGACTCCATGCTGATTGGACAATACGTGGCATCACGACCATGATGATTGGATAACACACAGCATCACAACCTGTCAGTCACCACAGTGTTCCCTAGACAAAACAAGGAAATGAAAGTTAGAAAGATAGAAAAAAATAATACTGAAGATTTAATGCTTAAAACATTATACCATGAAGTTGCTGTGATTGTGTAAGTCTAAAGGATAATTTGCCATATGTGGAGAATGAAGTGCGCGAGAAAACTGGGCGGAGCATCAGTGGACCGGGTCTGACAAATCAACACAGAACATGCCGGGAGAAGCAGCATCCAGACACGACCTGGCTCAAAGGCATGCTAACTATTGACAATAAAAAAAAGTTACTTTAATTAAAGTGAAAAAAAAATAATGCATGGAGTATGCTTTTGTTCTGAGGCTGATTTATCATGGAAAACAGCTGAGCTCTGTGGTTTTAACGATCAGCTGATTGGATACACTAGTATTCTGACATTTTGGCATATCTGTCAGAACAGCTGATATACATACAGGACATACAGGAGAATTGAAATGGCATTTCTCTCTTTGTTCAGTGGTGTGCGCAATATAAAAAAGAAAAGGAATAAGACTGCAAAAAACCACAGCAGCTTGTGCACAGTAATGCTACCCATAGTGCAAATAGCGACAAAAGATAGACTTAAGGTTTAATGCTTAAAAAATTATACCATAAAGTTGCTATGATTGTGTAGGGCTAATGGATAATTCGGCATGAAGAGCACAAGGTCTCAGATATTTATAAATGTGTCCTGTTATAGTGCTGCATGAGTTTATTGACGATATACAGAAGATATTCAATATTACACTTAACTCCATCACTGAACAGTGATATAAACTAAAATAATTATAATGGTGACTGAACAACTCCTATTCCCCATAATGCAAGATACACTGTTATAAATATAAGTGATAAAAGATCACACAAATAAGTGATCTGACAAACAAATAAACAAGGGATCTGAAACGGCGGCTAATATTGGATGTCCCATTCATTTTCAGTGATTAGGTATTCTGCCATTAGTATTCACACAGTCAAATAAATCTTAGTGCCATTCACTCCCGTTTATATTTGTCAAAGTCTAATGTGTGATCGCCTACATATAGGCTACACCTCTTTGTATTCCACTTTCAAACACAGCCTAGGATGCCTGTTTCAGACAGGAATACTTGCATTCTACAGGCAATGCACTAGTAGCATAAATGAACAGACCTTTGTGCTCATTGGCTGCTGTATTTCAGCCTGTGTTGTGACACATCCCTTTGGCCTGCATTATTAGTTACAACCTCGGCTCAGGTTTCATGGGGCTTTAACACTGAATGATGTTGAGTTCACAGCCTCCTGCACAGAAAACAACAGCTACATCTGTTAGGCATCATGTTACTGGACAACCTTCACAGAAAATAAAGCCACATTCTAAACAAAGATAAATTAAAATACATTTTCTTCTTCCTTCTTTCACTGCCAGTCTCCTACCCCTTTGCCTACCTTTGCAGTTGTTCTTTTCGTGTATGATTGTTTGTGTGTTTTTGTGACCCGCTGGGGTACTACAGATGCAAATTAGCAGTATTGCTAAATCTGGCATACTTACATTTGTATTAATGTTCATTAGGTTGTATTGTCTCCTTCAAACAAACATTAAACTTAAGCCTAATAAATGTCCAGGCTGTCTTGAGCCTTGAGTCTCTCCTCAGAGATGGCTGGTCTGAGAACTGGCTTACCCTGGATTTACACTGACTCCGGATACAGTTCCTTGCAGATGCAGTGAGGATGGAGCCTTGCGTCCATCCCTACCAGCTCTGTGTTTTGAAGCGGCATGCATAAGAACAGAGTTCCAAATACAAGACTGCGCGAGAATTATATAAAATAACGTGAGATCTCTAGAAAGACCGGAGACGGACCAATCGCCATCACGTGATAACAACAAGGAAAAAAGGAAGTGTGATGTAGCGGCTCTCCACCTGGACTTTTGTACTCTAATAATACATAAGTAGCCTGTTAATTTTAATTGTGCGAAGTATTTGTATGTTATGTCAAAGTTTTTGCCTTCTCTGACACAATGGTGGAGGAGTAGACCTCAGGAAATAATGGATGATCCTTAAATAGTTTTTAATGAACACTTATTAAATACAGTAGATAGCGGGGCTTTTCCTTGTGGATCTGTCAAAAATAGACTTGTTGTGTTTCATTAGTGATCCGAATCCAATGAGCCAGATTTGTTCTGCAGTGGTCCGCACCAGGTGGGGATTAGAACATTAATTAGAATAGTAACTATTTTCTGCGGAGACTGGATTGCAACTGTAATGGACCGGATCCGGAGTCAGTGGAAGTCCTGGGTCGTGTTCCTTTCCATCTCATCTGCTGGTGAAATAAACTTGTTTTGTGCTTTTGCTGATTATATCCCCTTTACACAGGGGTGGAGATCATTGAGCGATCAAGCCAATTTTTGATCTATCACTGATCTTCATTGATCTCCACAGTTGCTACACTCTACTTAAATTTTTGACTCAGTTCAAAACAGACATTTCCCAAACAATCCCAAAACATCAAAAAATTGGCCTAGTGTCTTAATGATCTCATTGCTGTGTAAAGGGGTCCTTACTAAAAATGAGAGATTTACTAGTCAGTAGCTGAACAAAAATTTGATTTATGCATACACAGGTGTTTTTTTTTTTTTTCCTAATGGGACCTCTTTGCAATTCAGATTTTTAGCTCATTACAGCAATGCCAAAAGGTGCTTATGTGATGGCACGGTGTACTGTCAATATGCTCGACTGTCCGTCCGTCCATCCACGTTTCACAGGAACTGCTACTCCTCCTTGGCAATTGTCCCAATGCTCACCAAACTCACAAACAGTGATCTTCAGATTGGTCTGCATCCAGGTTGTGCTCGAGGTCAACTTCAGAGTCAAAGGTCAGGAGATCTGAGCACTCTCAAGGTGATTTTATTAAGCCATAAAGAGCTACTCTGTCATTGACAGTCTGGTTTATTTTGTAAATATTCATAGTTTTTGTGTTCCTTGCACAGAGTTGCTGTAAATGTAAACATATGCAGACTTGAATAGTTTTAAATGACACTGACTTGCATTTGACCCTGAAACCATACTGTTGGAGACAAAAAGTAAGATTAAAATTTTAATATGATCACTTCACCTCTGAGTGGTAGGTATTACCTTATGTACTACCACACAAGGCCAAAAATACATAAATTCATTACTTTAAATCAAAATATATCCCCCCATCATCTCTCAGTCATATCCACACCTCAAAATGGGAAGTAGCAAGCATCTCTCCAAATTCTACTAAATTATTTTGAGATGTGTCTAATGTTGTATTTTTCACTCCAGTGTTTTCCTCTCCTAGAATGCACCATTTAAGATGAAACTGCTTCTTTCCTTAGCCAAAACCTTGAGGAATGTCCTTCAGTCTGCCTGAATGAAGCTCTGTAATTGTTTTCTGTCTTTTCTATTGCAGTTTTCTCACGCTTTCTCACCACCCCTTTGGTTATTTTACAATAGCGTACTCTCCCTGTGAGGCATCTCTTGATTTGTATAACGGGGATCTTCAGTAGTGCTCCTTTGGAAAACTAAACGTTTCTCTCTTTGCCAAACTTTTTTTTTTTTAAATTAGGACTATTTCTTTTGCATACTGTAATTTATTTTCTTTTAAACTTTCCTTTTAACAGCACCATCTCTCCTGTGTCTCCCTCTTTCTTCCTCTGCAGTTGTGAGTAATGGAAGCGGGGTCTGTGGTACGCGCCGTGTTTGAGTTTCTGCCTAGTGTCTCCGAGGAGCTGCCCCTCTTTGCCGGTGATGTCATTGAGGTGCTCAGTGTTGTGGACGAGTTCTGGTTGCTTGGTAACAAAGATGGCGTTACAGGTAAGGTCTAACTGTAATCAGACATTCATTGCTAAAAGCTTAAGGAAGTCGCCTCATTTTACTTATTAGATAAGATAGTAAAAACAGCCTAAATACAGCTATAGTTCATTGAATTTAAAAAGCCACATGGAAAAACGGTGGGTGTTTTATCTGTTTTATTTTGACTTTGAAGCAAGAGAGAACTATTGGAGGAGCATTACTTTTTGGAATAACTTGTTACACATAAAATGGACTTAACAGTTAGCGCCAGAAATATTTGAACAAAGAAGTATTAGTGTAATTTTTCTCTTCCACACTACCAAAAGGGAATTTTAAACAAAAACAATCAAAATGAAATTAAAATGCATATTGTCTGCTTTGGTACAAGAGGGTAACAGAAGCTCCTTATCCAAGAGTTCAGTACATTTTATTCCTGTACATAGACCCCCGTTCTGAGAGGCTCAGTAGTAATTGGACACACTAAGATGATTTTAGAATTATAAGGATTGTTATAGCACCTAAATAAAAATGACTGTCTGAAGTCTGGAACTCGTGAACAGCCATAGACTTTTCCTTCCCTTGCTTGCTGCTAGCTTGTGAGTCTGTCTTTTGAGTTTTAACTTCAGTAACAGAAAAGCTGATCTGTTGGGTTGATATCAGGTGACTGACCTGGCCGTTGAAGAATATTGAATTTCTTTGCTATAAGAAACGCTTAGGTTGCTTTTGGGTCATTATCCATTGCACTGCGACGTGCTGTCCTATTGGTTTTGTGGTGTTTGGATAAATTAGTGGCCTAAACACTTTAGTATGCATCTTCCTACTTTTTAAAAAAAATTAGTGAGAGATTAAAGGAATGAAACATGGTTGTATGCAGCTAAACTCTCATATTTTTGTTTTTACAATCAGAACAGAACAGTGTCTCTGTGTAAAGAAATAACTAAAGTATACAAGAAAAGGGAAAAGAAATTGGCTATAAATAAACAGACTCCTATATAAGCACATCAAACTAACTAACTAACTAACTAACTAACTAACCTGCACTTATATAGCGCTTTTCTAGTCACAAAGACCACTCAAAGCGCTTTCATTAGTACTAACCCTCTATTCTAAGGGCCTATAGGAAACAGATATCTAGGGACAATTTAGAACAGCCAATTAACCTAACATCAAAGCCTCCTTATTTTCTGTACCCATATATAGGTACCCATATGTAAACAGAGTGCCAATAGAAGAAATGTCACAAAAAAGGGGGGGTGAGATGGGAGAGGGAATTAGATCGTAAATGAAAAAATATTTGCAAATAGAGCTCAATCAAAAGATGGGGTTTTTAAAGAGTAAAAGTAATTGATGAAAGGGTTCCATTTTTCAAAAAAACTTAGCTGAGGAGCCTTTTACTGTCAGATTTATCTTTTCTACCTTAAGAAAGGACATAACATCCTTAAGCCACGCAAAGCTGGATGGAGCTTAGGCGACTTCCAAAGGAGTAGGATACGACGTCTAGCTAGAAGGGAAGTAAAAACAAGTAATTGTAATTGAGATGATGTTAATCGAATTGGAGCATGTGGGACTCCAAATATGGCAATCAAAGGGTCCATCGTAACTTTAATTTCTAGAACTCTTTAAATCTAATATTGAGACTTAGAGGGTTGTGATCAGAGATTACAATTGGAAAATATTCAGAGGAGACCACCCTAGAGATTAAAGAGCTATCAATAAAAAAAAAAACAAAACAATTCAAGAATAGGTTTGGTGCACCTGAGAAAAGAAGGAATATACCCTCGTTTGTGGGTTGAAAAATCTCCAGGGGTCGACAAACCCATTTTGGTGCATAAACTCAGATATTGATTTAGCCATAGAGGATTGTGTGAGGAAGCGAGAAAAAGAACGGTCTAAAGACGGGTTTATAACACAATTAAGACCGCCAGCTAGAATTAGGAAATCGATAGATGTACTTTATTGATCCCAAACTGGGAAATGTGTGTCTACGAAAGGGAGAGTACTAAATAATCTATTCATAAAGTCCGGACTGTCCAAATTAGAAGCGTAAATGTTAACCAATAAAACAGGAGTGTGAAATAAGCTACCTGCAATAATCAGGTATCTGCCATTTTTACCAGTTATTATTTTTAGAAGTTGAGAAGGAAATTTTTTTATTAATTAAAATAGCTATTCCTCTGGCTTTTGAGCTGAAAAAAGAATGAAAGATATCACCTACCCATGGGCATTTAAGTCTACCATGATCTTGATCACGGAGATGAGTTTCCTGAAGAAACACTGTATCAGCTTTTAAGCGCTTAAGATGGGAAAATACCTTGGACCGCTTGACCGGATTATTCAGTCCTTTAACGTTCCGATTTAAAAATCTAATTGAGGAACCACCTTCTAACTTTTGCAAACTAACATACATCTAATTAAATATTTGAAGAGAAGGTAAATAAGAAATCCCCCCCAATAAAAGGAAGAAAAAAGAAAAGAAAAAAGGGGGAAGAAAAGAAAATATAGACATAACCCAAGTGACCCGCCCCCCAGGTGCACTTAGTCTGTGCCCATCCCCAAACGATGAAACAGCACTGCTGACTCCAACAGAAGTCCTCTCAAAAATAAGACTTACAGCTATATGCAACAAAAACTAAAACTACCAGATAGAACCCTTCAGAGCAAAACTGAAAATGATAACAATAAGACACTGATGATAATAATAATAATAATAATAATAATAATAATAATAATAATGGTCATCAAAGAAGTAAAAAATAATGCCTGCAACAGTCTGTGAATAAGGTTAAAAGGAACCTGAACTAATATCAATCATTTAAGAGGTTATTGTTGAAACATAATCTGAATTAAGAAAACAACTTGGAAAAAACTTACTGTATGCGAGAAAGAAAATGTATAAATGTATGTAAACACTTATTTAACAAAACAAACATAGCACAAGTATATTAATAATAATAAAAAGAAAAACAAGGTAAGATTTTAGCTCCGTGAGGACAATATGCACAGAACTGAGCAGATTTTTTTAAAAATAGAATTAAGTCTTTAAGTCCTTCAATATAATAGTAAAATATTTTAAATGAACCATATATAACTTACCCGATCCCTCGGATTACAAGAAAACAGCAGCATAATAAACCACCCACGGTCTTGAGCTTATTTGATTATGGATTTTATATATTTTTTGGCTTCCTCCGGTGAAACGAAGTCATGCTGGATACCTTCAGGAGTGGTGCGCAGCCGAGAAGGGTGAAGAAGGCCAAATCTGACTCCCTCGATGCCCTGTAACATGCGGCGAACCTTGGTAAAAGCGGCGCGAGCCCACGCCGTCTTAGCAGTGTAATCCAGGAAGACAGAGAGAGTCATGTTTCAGAGCTTGATTTGCTGAAGCTCTCACGTTTGTGAGAATGCAAACACAGTCAGAATAATAGTGGAGTCTTGCCACTATGGCTCGGGGCCGTTCACCTGGTCTGGGCTTGGGGAGAAGAGAATGGTGGGACCGGTCCACGAGCGGCTCTTTCTTGAGGTGGAGGGCCTCTATCAGCAATTTTGACACGTTAGCAGCGGATGTCGAGGCTGGGTTATCTTCTGGGACACCAACAATACGTATATTGTTCCGTTGAGATCTAGGCTACAGTCACACTGCAGGTTTTAATGCTCAATTCCGATTTTTTTGCACAAATATGACCCATATCTGATTTTTTTTAATGACTGTCTGAACAGCACATATCCGATTTTTTTTTCACACCAGACCCAGGCCACTTTCATATGTGGTACTAATTCAGATACGTATCTGATATTTTCCAAAGCAACCTCAGTCTGAACTATCATGTCGCATTTCATCTGACTTTTTCCTCACTGAAGTGAGACAGACGCTACAATTCTGCTGTGGAGGATGCAGCAAGCACGGCAGACACAGCTGATTTGTAGTCTCTTTTTAATCAGTCTTCTTCCCTTTATCACTGGATTGTAACTTTGTCAGCTCCAACTGCACAATAACGTCACAATTTCGGGGGGGGGGGGTTACATGTAACGGCACATTTGCTGGACGCTGCAAATTCCTTTTTCCCTGTAAACGGCACACCGTGAATCCTGGCTGCTGTAATATCTAAAATGTAAAGTTAACATGGACATGACTGTGGAGCAGAATGGCACAGATAGGAGGACACACAGGAGAGGGGAGTCTCTTGTGGCTCCTCCTTCCTGCAGCAGGACCGTTGTTATGCCGCTGGTATGAGCCGTATAGTTTATTATTAACCTTATTTATATAGGTAATCTCATTGAGACACAGGGTCTCATTTTAAAGAGAGCTGTTTAATCGATCATTTCTGTTAAAGCAGAGCTGATCACAGCGGTCATCTGGTGTGTAGAGGAAGGGAGCTGGTCTTATTATGATTTTAACATTTTATTTTGCTCCGCTGCATCAGGGTGAAGAAGTTCTGTCCCCCAAACACAACGGTGTGTCTGACGTTATGTTTTCTTCTGCACATGTGGGTCACTTCATAGCTGTAGATCGTTCACACTGGAGTCTGATGGGGGTCACATTTAAATAATAATGTGAACGCCCATACAAAAAAATCCAATCTCGGCAAAAAATCGGAATTGAGCATCAAGACCTGCAGTGTAACCGTAGCCCTACACTTCAAATTGTCACACTTGTCCTCTAAAGCCTGCTTCATGCTGCAATTCCCTCTAGTCCGCTGTGGTCCACGTATGCTTTGGACGAGCCTGGCACGCACGCGGCGCTGCTCATGCTCATTTTTTTCATCTACCCAGGCCAAGCGGTTGACGCATGCGCACAATCATCATTTGTAGTTTCACTCCCGCCCGATAGGTAGCGTCAAGCGTCAAGGTGCTGACGCACCAGGATTTTCACCAACGAAGAAACGGCGGACTTCTTCACAAAGTTTCTCTTCAAATATAGAGTCCATTTCTGCTATTTGACTTCCCGTTTTTCACTCCTTTTCCACAAAGATGCTGCTGCCGCTGTGAAAGAAGGTATGTATGTATGATTCATGTATGTTTTTATTCTTGTTTTCCACCTCCTCGTTGTCTTCTTCGTCTACTGATGATTGATATTGCCACCTCATGAATGGGATGTTCAGTCTTGCGCATGCGCTTTTCAACGTGTTCAGGTCGTGGGCAGGCGGCGCGGTCACAAAATTTGGGCTGCACGCGGTCGTTCACGGTCGAGCACTGTGGACACTAGCGGAGTGGAGATGATGTACATTTTGTCACATGAGGTTTCCGGTTACACGTACGCAGACAGCAGAGGTGTAGCATGAAGCAGGCTAAGGCTACGGTCACACTGCAGGTTTTAATGTTCAATTCTGATTTTTTTGCACAAATGTGACCCATATCTGATGTTTTAATGACAGTCTGAATGGCACAGATCCCATTTTTTTCACACCAGACCCAGGCTACTTTCATATGTGGTCCTAATTCGGATACATATCTGATATTTTCCAAAGTGACCTCAGTCTGAACGGTCATGTCACGTCATCCGACTTTTTCCTCATTGAAGTGAGACAGATGCTACAATTCTGCTGTGGAAGATGCCGCAGGCATGACAGACAGCTGATTTGTGTACTCTTTTTTAAATCAATCTTCTTCCCTTTATCACTGGATCATAATTTTGTCGGCTCCCACGGCACAACAACTTCAAAATTGTGTGTGGGGGGTTGCAGTTTAGGGCTGAAGCCGTCAGACATTACAGGCGCACAGTAACGGCACATTTTTTCAAAAAAGTGGTCATCTGGCATGTAGAGGAATGAAGCTGGTCTCATTTATTTTGTGCATAAACATTTATGAATGTTTTCAACATTTATTTTGCTGTGCTGCATCAAAGGTGAAGAAGTTCTGTCCCCCTCAATCGTTCTGTGCTCATATTTACTTCCGCAAACACAACGGTGTGTCTGACGTTACATTTTCTTCTGTGCATGCGGGTCACTTCATAGCTGTAGACCGTTCATACTCCAGTCTGATGGGGGTCGCATTTAAATTATAATGTGAACGCTCACACAAAAAAATTGGATCTCAGCAAAAAATCGGAATTGAACATTAAGACCTACAGTGTGACTGTAGCCTAATTTTGCCATCATTTTAGTCATGCGCTCCGTCTTAGCCTGAAGGGTAACCACTTTATCTGTGCAGGTCGACAAAGACTGCTCCATGTCTGCTACAGTACCCTTTAGCCCGGTCAGGCGCGCCTGCATGGTGGAAATGCTGGTAGCTAATTCATTTTTTAAAGCGAGCAACTCAGACTTAATGGAGGAGAGGTTGTCACCAAGGGTTGTCTGTAATTCGGCTTTGAAAATGGCAGCAATATCCTTGCGAAGAGCCGAGAGGACGTCGGTTTTAAGCACGTCGACATCAATGGCGGCAGCAGCCAAAGGGGGTGAAGCAGAACTACCACAGGCCGAGGAGTCATCGTGGGTGATAGGCCGCAAATGCGGCTGGATAGTGTTCCCTCCTTTTGGCTTTGGAGACATTACAATGGCAAAAAGAGGAAAAATAAATCACCACTGTTGCTTAAAAAAGACTTAGAAAAAAACTTGAACTGCAAAGATATCTGAAAAGTGCCGGAAAATTTTAGAAATACAATTGGTCTGCAGAAGCGCTCTGAAAAGGCCACCTACACCATGATGTGCTAGACCGGAAGTCGCATCCTCCTACTTTGCATAAAGAACATCCCTTTGGCCCATCACTCTACAGTCCAAGTATAAATCATAGATTTTTTTATTTTTTTTTAGATTTGTGCAAAATGATTCACAGCCAGGAACTGAAATATCTCATTACCTCTAACAAGGGTAGTGTGTTAATTGCAGCTTGTTTGTTTGCCTCTTAGCAGAATTACTTAAAAACGACAGATTTTGATGAAATTTCTTGAGACATGGCCTTTGGGTCAAGGATGAACCCACAGAATTTGGGGGCAGATCTAGATCAGGATACATATTCTGGATCACTTTTTTAACTTTTTTTACAGGGTCAGATAGGACTTCTTTAATCAATTTTTATCTCCCGCCAGTTTGACTGTTATGGGTCAGTCCGTCTGTCCCACTTTGTGAAATCAACTCCTCCTACAGTTTAGTTCCAATTGTTTTGAAAATTGGTACCATAGTTTGATATACACTGAGGATGCGCATATTGCAGTTTGGTTCTGATTGGATGATTTTTGCAGGAGTTGTAGCCCCTGACCTATGACCTCCTGTTTCACCTCACTTCATAGAAAGTAACTGTATTTTGAAATCAACTCCTCCTACAGTTTTGTTCCAAATGTTTTGAAACTTGGCATCATGGTTTGATATACTTTGATGATGCACATACTGCAATTTGACTCTCATCAGATAACCTTGTGGTGAAAGGTCAGATGGTCAGATTTTCCCTATATTTTCTAAACACAATAACTACTGAAATAAATGATGTAGGCTATTCAAGTTGATACAGTAGTTGTATCTAATACACATCTTAGGTGACTTATATCCTGACCTGACTACGGGTTTGGGGGCAAGGGGTCAAAGGTCAAAGTTAACATTCCAGTTGCACTATGGTAAATGCTAAATTTACTATTACTATTTAAAACAAGTAAAGCTAGGGCCACCAAACCTGGTACACAGATTCACCTTGGGATCCTGACCTCTGACTGTAGGTTTGGGGTCAAAAGGTCAAAGGTCAAGGTTGACATTCCCTATGCCTTATTACTGTACAGCGAGTAAAGGTAGGGTCACCAAACCTGGTACTCAGGTTCACTCTGAGACCATGACCTCTGACTACAGGTTTGGGGTCACGTCTGCTCCCCCAGCAGATCATGGGTCCAAATATTGATTTGTCAAGGATTTTAAGTGAGTTGCTTTCCTGACGCAACCCTCCCCATTTACCTGGGCTGGGACCAGCACAAGAAGTACACTGGTTTTGCACTTCCCCAAGTGGCTGGGGAACCAACTTTCCTTTCCCCATTCTATTTATGCTGAGCACCAAGCTAGAAGGCAGAAAGTACCATTTTTATGGTCTTTAGTATGACCTGACTGGAGCTTGAACCCAGAACTGGTCAGCTATGGGGCAGATGTTCTACCACTAGGCCACATGTAGGGATGGGAATTGAGAACCCGGTTCCTGTTGGCAACCGGTTCTAAATTTTTTGAGCCCCCGCAATCGTACGGCACTGATCTTATCAATTCCTCTTATTGGTGCTGGAGGTTTAAACACTTGCGGGTTTTTTTTTTTTTTTTTTTAAAAACGGCATGCATCATGACGTCACACGCCGTCGTTACCAAGCAATGTTGTGGCGTCGTTGCAACCGTGGGGTAATGGCAGAACCGTATGTAAACACTTCAGGGTTTCCTCTGGTAACATTTCTCGGTGGCGGACCGCCTCACCAGAAATATTACCGCCATGCCAAGAGGGAGATCTGAATTTAAGAAAAATATATGAAGCAATGACTTTCCACAAGCGCGCACACAAACAACGCGCGTGGCCGTCATCCGTGCGGAGTTTAGAAGTGCCACGCACACGCAAGCTTTCCAGTCAGGCAGCGTCTCGCTAGTGGCGGCAGCATCTTTGTGGAAAAGGAGTGAAAACTGGGAAGACAAACAGCATAAATGGACTCTATTTGAATAGAAACTTTGTGAAGAAGTCTGCCGTTTCTTCGTTGGTGAAAATCCTGGTGCGTCAGCGCCTTGGTGCTAACTATCGTTCGGGAGTGAAACTACAAATGATGGTTGTGCACATGCGTCAACCGCTTGGCCTGGGTAGATGAAAAAAGTGAGCATGTACAGCGCCACGTGCGTGCCGGGTTCGTCCAAAGTGTACGCGGACCAAAGCAGACTAGAGGGGAAGTGCAGCATAATAAGGCTTGACTGTCCGACAGAAACATGAGTTTATTAAAGTACTTTAAACGTGGAAAAAAATCATAAGAGGTATGTAAGCACTGGAGGCATTTATCATGGTTTTAACCCGCTGGAAACGGGAGCAATAATGGAAGAGTTGCTTAGCTAAGAGATGTGGTTAGAATTCAAATGCAGCCGGCTTCATATGAAGGGAAAGGCAAGGGGGACTACTGAATTACTGAGGATATACAGTGGGGCAAAAAAGTATTTAGTCAGCCACCACTTGTGCAAGTTCTCCCACTTAAAAGATGAGAGAGGTCTCCAATTTTCATCATAGGTATACCTCAACTATGAGAGACAAAATGAGAAAAAAAAATCCAGAAAATCACATTGTCTGATTTTTAAAGAATTTATTTGCAAATTATAGTGGAAAATAAGTATTTGGTCACCTTCAAACAAGCAAGATTTCTGGCTCTCACAGACCTGTAACTTCTTCTTTAAGAGGCTCCTCTGTCCTCCACTCGTTACCTGTATTAATGGCATCTGTTTTAACTCATTATCAGTATAAAAGACACCTGTCCACAACCTCAAACAGTCAGTCTCCAAACTCCACTATGGCCAAGACCAAAGAGCTGTCAAAGGACACCAGAAACAAAATTGTAGACCTGCACCAGGCTGGGAAGACTGAATCTGCAATAGGTAAGCAGCTTGGTGTGAAAAAATCAGCTGTGGGAGCAATTATTAGAAAATGGAAGACATACAAGACCACTGATAATCTCCCTCGATCTGGGGCTCCACGCAAGATCTCACCCCGTGGGGTCAAAATGATGACGAGAACGGTGAGCAAAAATCCCAGAACCACATGGGGGGACCTAGTGAAGGACCTGCAGAGAGCTGGGATCAAAGTAACAAAGGCTACCATGAGTAACACACTACGCCGCCAGGGACTCAAATCCTGCAGTGCCAGACGTGTCCCCCTGCTTAAACCAGTACATGTCTAGGCCCATCTGAAGTTTGCTAGAGAGCATTTGGATGATCCAGAAGAGGATTGGGAGAATGTCATATGGTCAGATGAAACCAAAATAGAACTTTTTGGTAAAAACTCAACTTGTCGTGTTTGGAGGAGAAAGAACACCATACCTACTGTGAAGCATGGGGGTGGAAACATCGTGCTTTGGGGCTGTTTTTCTGCAAAGGGACCAGGATGACTGATCCGTGTAAAGGAAAGAATGAATGGGGCCATGTATCGTGAGATTTTGAGTGAAAATCTCCTTCCATCAGCAAGGGCATTGAAGATGAAACGTGGCTGGGTCTTTCAGCATGACAATGATCCCAAACATACCGCCCGGGCAACGAAGGAGTGGCTTCGTAAGAAGCATTTCAAGGTCCTGGAGTGGCCTAGCCAGTCTCCAGATCTCAACCCCATAGAAAATCTTTGGAGGGAGTTGAAAGTCCGTGTTGCCCAGCGACAGCCCCAAAACATCACTGCTCTAGAGGAGATCTGCATGGAGGAATGGGCCAAAATACCAGCAACAGTGTGTGAAAACCTTGTGAATACATACAGAAACGTTTGACCTCTGTCATTGCCAACAAAGGGTATATAAAAAATATTGAGATGAACTTTTGTTATTGACCAAATACTTATTTTTCACCATAATTTGCAAATAAATTCTTTAAAAATCCTTCAATGTGATTTTCTGGATTTTTTTTCCCCTCATTTTGTCTCTCATAGTTGAGGTATACCTATGATGAAAATTGGAGACCTCTCTCATCTTTTAAGTGGGAGAACATGCACAATTGGTGGCTGACTAAATACTTTTTTACCCCACTGTATTCCACCAGTCACTACAACATTATGTTCTCAGTTATGTACCTGGCAAGTTAAGATGACCGAAATTCACGAAGTCAGTGACTTTAATCTGTCAGCAGCCTTCAGACAAACTAAATGTGCCAGCATTTGGATTTCAAAATAAGGGAGGTTTTTCTTGGTGGTGAGATTTCTAAAAAAAAAAAAAAAAAAAACTATAAATATATAGAAATATCATAACAGAAATAATGGCATCCTTGGTCATTTAAGTTAATTTAAATAACTAAATACTATTTTATTAATATTTTTTCTTTGTAATGAGAGTTAAATTATTGTTCTGTTCTGACTGCAAAATTATGGTCAAAAATATATATTGTTATAAGGAAAAAGTAAATAAAAAAACACCACAGTCTGTTTCAAATTTATTTAAAAAACAGTAATTTTTATTTCAAAAAAACAGACAAAAATAAGCCGGAAAATAATCCACAAATTTATAATAAAGTTTCAAATGTACAAGAAAAGTCAATTTTACAAGAGGAAATTACAAATTTGAGGAAAATGTTTTCAAATTTAGATAAATTTACAGAGAAAAGTAAAAAACTATAAGAAAATTGTTATAAATTTTTGAGAAAAACCTCAAACCTTCAACACTGAAGCCATTACTCAAGTTTTAAGTGGGTGCTCTTCGTACCCTTAACAAGAAATTTTTGGTTGTCTCCTTTAATTTACATGGCACTTGATATTTTCTAACCTGTTTCTATACCACCATAGACAGAGAGAGAACCTGAATTAGACAGAGCTCAGAGAGGGCAAGATGAGACAGAAGAGAGGAGCCAAGGAGAGGAAAGTGTCCAGGCAGAGGGTCCAGGAGAGGTGAGAGCAGAGGAAGGAAAGAAGGATAACACCAGTAAAACATCCAAATACAGGATATCTGGGTGGGACCCCAACTGGCCCAATATTCCAACATTCAAGCCTTGGTTGTACAATACTTCAAAATATAGGTTTTATATGCACGGCAGTGGCTCAGGAGGTCGAGCGGGTCGTCCAATAACTGGATGGTTGGCGGTTCGAATCCTGTTCTCCCCAGATATCCTGTTGTTGTTTCCCTGGGCAAGACACTTTACCCACCTTGCCTCCAGTGTCCATAACACTGGGTATGAATGTGTATAAATGTTCGGTGGTGTCTGGAGAGGCCGTTGGCCCGGATTGGCAGCCACGTTTCCGTCAGCCTGCCTCAGGGCAGCTGTGGCTACAGCAGTAGCTTGCCACTACCATTGTCTGTCTGGAGTGAATGAATAATGTATCTGTAAAAAGCGTCTTTGAGTGTCTATGATAAAGCGCTATATAAATCTCATGCATTATTATTATTATATGCAAAGTTACTGTGTAAAATTAAAAAAGAAATAAATAGTATAAAATTAACATATTCATACATATGTGTTTTCTGCCCCCCCGCAAAATATGTTGCCACCATGCCAAGGTCTTAAAGCCAGAGGAAGCACTGCACTAGCAGCATGGGATAAAATGAAAGACTGCAATGTGTTCGACAGTCTACCACCGTCAAACACATTTTCCAAACAGCAGCCCCTCCCTTAGTGACGGTAATATTAGCGCCTCCCCCCCCATCCCTTGCATCTTCCTCTGTAACACCAACCCTCTCCATGTCCTCCTTCACTACATCCATTACTCTTTTGTGGTCTTCCTCTTTTCCTCCTGCCTGGCAGCTCCATCTTCAACATTCTTTGTCCAGTATATCCACTATCACTCCTCTGCACATGTCCAAACCATCTCAGCCTTGCCTCTCTTACTTTGTCTCCAAACTGCTCAACCTGAGCTGTCCCTCTGATATAGTCATTTCTAATCTTATCCCTCCTTGTCACTCCCAATAAAAATCTTAGCATCTTCAACTCTGCCACCTCCATTTCCTGTCTTTTTGTCAACACCACCGTCTCCAAACCATACATCATCACAAGTCTCACTACCATCTTGTAAATCTTCCCTTTCACTCTTGCTGCTACCTTTCTGTCACACATCACCCCTGACACTCGTCTCCACCCTGCCTGCACTCTCTTCTTTACCTCTCTTGTGCATTTTCCATTGCTTTGGATGGTTGACCCCAGGTATTTAAATTAATCTACTTTCACTACTGCTACTCCTTCCATCTTCACCATTACACCTGCCTCCCTCTCATTCACACTCATGTATTCTGTCTTGCTTCTACTGACTTTCATTCCTCTTCTCAACAGAGCATACCTCCACCTCTCCAGGTTCTCTTCCACCTGCTCCCTACTTTCACTATAGATCACAATGTCGCCTGCAAACATCATGGTCCACAGAGACCCCTGTCTGACCTCATCTGTCAGCCCGTCCATCACCATGGCAAACAAGAAGGGGCTCAGAGGTGATCCCTGATGTAACCCCACCCCCACCTTGAATCCATTCATCACTCCTACTGCACACCTCACCACTGTCTCACTGTCCTCATACAGATCCTGCACCACCCTTATGTACTTCTCTGCCACTCCTGACTTTCTCATACAGTACCACACTTCCTCTCTTGGCACCATATCATATGCTTCCTCTGGATCCACAAAGACACAGTGCAACTCCTTCTGACCTTCTCTATACTTCTCCATCAGCGCTCTTAAAGCAAACATTGCATCTTTAGTACTCTTTCTTGGTATGAAACCATACTGCTGCTCACTGATTGTCACCTCTTCTCGTAACCTAGCTTCAACAACTCTTTCCCATATCTTCATAGTGTGACTGATCAACTTTATGCCCCTGTAGCTACTACAGCTCGGAGCATCACCTTTGTTCTTGAAAACTGGTACCAAAACACTTCTTCTCCACTCCTCAGGCATCCTCTCACCCTCCAAGAATGTGTTAAACAATCTGGTTAAAAAGTCCACTGCCATCTCTCCTGAACATCTCCATACCTCCACTGGTATGTCATCTGGACCAACCATCTTTCCATTCTTTATCCTCTTCAAATCTGCCCTCACTTCTGCCTTGCTAATCCTTAGGACTGCCTTGTTACCTCCGCCAGGCCGCAGGCCGCAGGAGGTTATATTTTTGCCGGGGTTTGTTTGTCTTGTTTGTCTGTCTGTCTGTTGGTTAGCAAGATAACTCAAAAAGTTTTGGACGGATTTCGATGAAACTTTCAGGCGTTGTTGGAAATGGTACAAGGAAGAACTGATTAAATTTTGGGGATGATCCGGATCACCGTCTGGATCCGGGAA
Source organism: Pholidichthys leucotaenia (assembly GCA_020510985.1). Lineage (NCBI taxonomy): Eukaryota > Metazoa > Chordata > Actinopteri > Cichliformes > Pholidichthyidae > Pholidichthys > Pholidichthys leucotaenia. The sequence goes on from CM035836.1 coordinate 399,823,148, forward strand.
TTTTTTAAAGGATTCTTTAACATTGTGAGATAGGGCCATTTTCAACATGTGTGCAGGCGCAATGGAGGGCGCTGGTCGTCGTGTCTGACGAACACGAACTCCGCGTTCTTCAAAGTTTTAGGTACAAAAGCACGCAGAAAACAGTGGTGGGCTGGGCCCGGCAGCATGCCTGTGTTTGCGCTACGCTGCAAAAGCTGAGACGGGCAGCTGTCCGGCGCGGGATTATTTGGCAGAAATTCCCCAGACAGCCATAGGGGCTGCGCAAAAACAAGCTGTCTGCCGGGGAAGCTTCCAAATCCTCTTTTGCCGCGGAGCGCAACCCCAATAAAACCCACGGCAACCTGTCTACCCAATTTGCATCCGTCAGTGAAGCCCTGAGTGCTGCTTTCAGTGATCTATGAAAACGCTCGCATAACCCATTGGCCTGTGGGTTGTACGCGGTTCTGCGATGAATTGCAACGCCCGCAGCCTGGGAGTTTGGAGATGGAGGAGATGGACACAACACCAACACTTGAGTTTATTACCTCCGCCAAGGAGGTAATGCTTTTACTGGCATTTGTCTGTTTGTCTGTCTGTTTCACCAGAGGTGGTTCTTGGCCTAGAGAGGAACTCATTACATTTTGGGGATGATCTGAGAATGCATACCTCAGCCAAGGCTCTTCTCACAGTGTGTCAGCCACAAAACTCCAAAACTAATGGACAGACTTGGATGCAATTTTCACCACAAGTGGCGATAGGTCTACACACAAGCCCATTACATTTTGGAGGTGATCCATGAATGAGAAACGGAAGGAGCCTTGGCAGAGGTATGCGCTCTATGAGTGCTTTTCTAGTTCACTATCTTTCCTTCAGCCATCCTCCTCTCTGTCTCATTTTCTTTCTTCATCAGTTCTTCAAAGTACTCCTTCCACTTTCTCAACACTCATCATTTGTTAGTACATTACCATTTCTGTCCTTAACCAGCCTAACCTGCTGTACATCCTTTTCAGCTTGATCTCTCTGTCTAGCCAATCGATGCAAGTCCTTTTCTTCTTCCTTACTGTTTAGTCTCTTGTACAACTCACTATATGCCTTTTCCTTTGCCACCTCTCTCTTTGCCATGTGTCTAGATTCCAAATACTCCTGTCTACTTTCTTCATCTCCCTGACTATCCCACTTTTTCTTTGCTAACCTCTTCCTTTGGATACTTTCCTTACCTCCTCATTCCACCACCAAGTCTCCTTGTCTTCTTTCCTCTGACCACTGGATACACCACATAACTTTCTACCCATTTCCCTCAATACTTTTGCTGTACTTTTCCAGTCATCTGGTAATTCTTCCCTACCACCCAGAGCCTTTATCAACTCCTTCCTTAACTCGGTGTGACCTTCTTCCTTCTGGAACTTCCCCCATCTAATCTTTGGCTCTGCCTTCACCGTCTTCCTCTTCTTGCTTTGCACAGTCATCCTACAGCCTACCATCTGATGCTGTCTAGCTACATTCTCCCCTGTCACCACCTTGCACTCTCCCATCTCTTTCAGCTTTCTCCTTCTGCATAAAATGTAGTCCACTTGTGTGCACCTTCCTCCACACTTGTAAGTCACCCTTTGTTCTTCTCTCTTCTTAAAGTATGTGTTCACCACAGCCATTTCCATCCTTTTAGCAAAATCCACATCCATCTGACCTTCCACATTTCTCTCTGTAAGACCATACCTACCCAGAACCCCCTCATCGCCTCTGTTCCATTCACCTACACGTCCATTAAAGTCCACTCCAATCCAAACTCTCTCCCCCTTGGGAACACTCTCTACCACTTCATCCAACTTACTCCAGAATTAATCTTTCTCTTCTACCTGACGTCCAACTTGTGGGGCATATGCACTGACAGCATTCAACATCACACTTTTGACTTCTAGCTTCAAACTCATAATCCTTTGACTCCCTCTTTGCCTCCTGAACACTCTTCACATACTCTTCCTTCAAGATTACTCCTACTCCATTTCTCTTCCTATCTACACCATGATAGAACAGTTTAAATCCCCCTCCAGTGCTCCTAGCCTTGCTTCCCTTCCATCTGGTTTCTTGAACACACAGTATATCTACCTTTCTTCTATCCATCATATCAGCCAACTCTCTGTCTTTACCAGTCATAGTCCCCATATTTAACATCCCTACTCTCACCTCCACACTTCTACCTTTCCTTTTTTCTCTCTCCCTCCTAACACACCTTCCCCCTCTCCTCCTTCTCGATCTTCGACCAACAGTAGCCTAATTTCCACCGGCACCCTGTCAGTTAACAGCACCGGTGGTGGTCGCTGTTAACCTAGTCCTCAACTGATCAAGTATGATCATATTAGCTTATTATTATTAGTAGAATACTAGCGTGATGCTAGCAGCCTTGCAAGCGAAGTTTAATCCATTTTTTAACTCGCAAAACCCAACTAAAAATGTCTGATATTTAAATAGGATCTTATTCTTTTTAGATGATGACAGCAACAGGTAGTTTGGAGGTTTTACCAACCTGCTCATCTTCCACTTCTTGCCAGGATATGAAGTTTGTATTTAAAGACTTGCATCCATTCATGACCGTAGAGCAGCTTAGTTTTGGTAGGTGGTACGTGTGATGTAGGTTACATATTTATACTGAATTACTCTTTTCCAAAACGAGTAATGTCTTGAGGTTTTTCCAGTATGTTAATATACATTTATTTTATGTATGTGTGGGTGTATATACACTGTGCATATATACTGTATATATTAAAAAACATGCAAAAATTACACCCAAGTACAGCATGTATATTTTTGTTATTGCTAAAATAACATAATTGTGCAGTTGTTTCTTATCACTTCAGTATTCCATTTATGCTGCTTTTATTTATATTGCTTTTCAGCATTTAAAAAATAATAAATGTTACAAGGCATAAATGCCCATTTTTACATGCTTACAGTCTTTTGTATTTGATTTTATTATATCCTTTTAAGAGAAGAAGTATTGTTTAAAGTCAGAAAGATAACGAAACTCCTGCCTTGATGCTGAAATCCTGTGAAGGCCAGCTTTTTTCCTCACATGGAAAACTGATCAAGAATTGTTAAAGGAATAAATAAAGAATCAGATTGATAAGCAAAATTGACGATGCCATTGATATTGATAAAATCTTATCAATTCCCATCCCTAGCTACACATCGGCATCATATAAACTGTGGTGCAGTCACACAGGACCACCCAAGGTGTAAAAAAACGGCTAATGTAACTACCCTGGGCCAGCAGGGGGCAGTGCGACTTTTCTACAGAGCCACATACAGTATATCTTCCTGTTAATCGCTTCAGAGGTCTCGTGCAGAACGTTTAAAATAGTGAGTGTTAGTGAAAAGCAAACACATATTCAGCAACTACACCATTTCTCAGCTTGATTGTTTTCAGAAACATGCTTCTATGTTCAGTTTTGAAGATATAGGAGAAATATTACTGCTCCAGATCCATCTTAGACGTCGGTGAACTTTAACTGACTTGATGTAATGGTGACATCCGTGTCACAGACATGTAAGCACCGTAGCCACAGCCAATGATTGACATATGTACAGTATATGCTGCTGGCTGTTTCTCCCATGCACATGGAGGAAAGAAAACATTGCCAGAAAAACCTTTCAACTCTGGAGACTGGTGTCAAGCTTTTACACTTTCACACCTCCAAAGTCCTGGTGTCATATAATGGACAGCCGAGCTGTAAAAGAAGTTTGGGGTAAAAACATTTGAGTGTGCACAGAGCCTTAGTCTTTGCATTGCCACAATTTTTGTCAGGAATTGTCCCTCGGGGCAGAGAAGAGAGACCCAGGCGCTGAACTACAGTTTGTGGTACTTTAATGAAAAAACACAAGTCAAAAGTGCACAAAATAAAACTTACAAACAGACGTAACAGGGAGAAGGATGGATGAAACGTTAGAACGAGTCAGGGTACTGACGGGAACAGGAATAGGATTCTTTCATGAGACTCCGGGAACGAGTGAATAAACAGGCAGACCTTAAGTAGGCATGCAAACAATTATCTCAGATGCCATCAGGTGTGAATCACATGAGCGGGCTGGAGGTGAAAGTGATTACAATCAGTTGTGAGTCATGAGGAGAGGAGACTGGGCTGACAGCTTGACAGGGGCATCGCCCACAACCAGGGAGAAACCCGGAAGTGCCTCTGACAGTTGCAACCTCGGAGAGAGAGAGAGAGAGAGAGAGAGAGAGAGGGAGAGAGAGAGAGAGAAAGAACCAGCAAGATACAAATATAATGCAATGACAACTAAAGACTGAAGGAAAAATACAAGTAAACCCAAATATGTAAATAACAAAACTACAATAAATGTAAACAGGAAAATAAATCACACTAGGAAACAATACAGAATATGTGAAAACCAACCAAGGATAAAATACAGGAACTAGAACTCAAAAGTACAACACTATACAAGTATGGAAAAGAGACTGAGCATGGCGGAATCCCCCGTGCTCAGATCGTGACAATTTTATCCAAATCCCAAATTAAATCCACTAAAAATGAGCAAAATGATTTGTGCAGTAACTATTTGAGAGATTTCTATTTTTGATTTTCAATTAGTTTACACTCCTTTATAAAATTCTGTTTCCCTTTGTCATTTTGACTTTATTGTAGACTGATTGATGTTTCCTATGCACAGTTTATTTCCACAATAAATAAAACGTGCAAAAGGGTCAGAATAACCTCTGATTCTGTATTTCTGGGTTCCCCATTTTTTTTGTGGAGAAACGTCAGCAGTAGATCTTAAGTATTGTAACACAAGCCTGTGACTAAAAATTTGTGTTCAAGTTCACCTGTTTTTTTGTTTGTGTGTTTGTTTTTTTTAATTTTTTGGTGCAGTGTGAAATGACGAACTCACAGGTGAGGTTTTGAAGTGAAAGAAATTGTTTATAATGGAGAAGAAGAATTTAGAAATTAGGACATTAATTGTTATTACCTAAACGTGTCAAAGATGTTTCCTAATAAGTTCAGTGGTGCCATTCAGCTGTGTTTTCCCCTGCATCAGGTCAGTTCCCCAGCACCTTTGTGGAAGAGGTTACCATTCCCACCACCAAGCCTGGAGACAGACTCTATGTGTGCATCAATGATTTTAGTTCGGCAGAGCCGGGGAATCTGTCCCTGAAGAGAGGTATCCACTCACTGCACTCATTCACTCACACATTATGCTGACTTCTAACCTAAAAGAAGAAGTATGAATCACACCCTCCTGTGACTTTAAACGGTTCATTTCCGTGACAGGGCTTAGTTTGATCCATCTGAGCTCAGTTCTCTCTTTCATCTAGATTTTGTGGTTTTGATGCAGCACACTTGATGTGACTTAACACGCAGCTAAGAGTGTTTCATGTTGCACTAACAGATAATGTTCTCTCATTTAGTTTAACGCTACTTGTTGATGTCACAGTAACCAGGTAAATTGGTTGTCTTTGTGTTGTTTTTTTTTTGTGCACTGATTATTATAGTGTGCACCTCAGTAAGCTGAATATTGTGACTCATGATTTAATTCAGAAAACTACGAGCCATAATTGGCAGAATTACAAGAGTTGAAATATTTCATCTTATGTGTAATGAATATTGACTTGAAAAGTTATTAAATTAGGGGAAAAAATGTTTCACAATATTCCAGTATTTTGAGATGTAAAAGCAGTTTTTCCTCTGGCTTAAAGACTTTGGCATGGTGGCAACAGTTTTTTTTTTTTGGTGGGGAGGTTATGTAAAGCATGTGTAAAAATGAGAAAACACATGACACTTAAAGGGAAAACAAACCATTCATAATACTGTAGTAATTTATTAATGCATACTTAAATTATATGATCAGAGGTGGGTGTAGTAGCAAGAAATTGTACTTGTGTAAAAACAGTGTTGTCTTATGAAATTAATAATTAAAAGTAGATACCCATAAAATACTAATTGAGTAAGAGTACTAAAGCACCCACTTAAAAAATACTGAGTAAAAATATTGAGTAATGTCTTGAAAGTTTGACGTGTTTCTCTTAAATTTATAACCATTTTCTTGTAGTTTTCTACTTTTTTCTCTGTAAATTTGTTTTTACCTAAATTTGCAACCATTTTAGTCATAAATTTGTAATTTCCTCTTGTAAATTTATGACTTCTTTTACATTTGAGACTTCATTATCATTTATTTGTGGATTATTTTATGGCTAATATTTGTCTCTTTTATAATGAAATTACTTTTTTTCTAATAAATTTTAAGCAGTTTGTGGTAAAATTTTTATTTTTTTTCCTCATATTTGAAACTTTTGATCATAATTTTGCAGAGCCAGAATAGAACAATTTCAACTCTGATTTCAACAAAATATAAAAGTATTAATACAGTTATATTTAATGAACTAAATTAACTAAAATGACCTGTTATAGTTCTGTATATGTACAATTTTTAGAACCCTCCTTGCCAACCAGACAGCAGGAAAAACATCCTGTATTTTGAAATCTAAATGGCAGTTTTAGTTTGTCTGAAGGCTGTTAACGGATTTAAGCCACTGACTTTGTGAATTTTGGTCATTATAACTTGCCACATACATAATAATGATCACAGATTACTTAATATTGTAGTGGTTGGTGACGAGACTGCAGTCACAGCACAGCAAGAAGAAAGAAAGCAGTTTTTTTTTACTCACTCCCACGCTGCAGTGTTCCAACCGTCTCGGCTGCTGGAGTCAATGGCTCGGCGGGGTCCTTGCTCAGCTCCATTCTGTGCTCTCTGTGACAGCTCCCTCTGAAAAAAAAAAAAAATTGATACACACACCGCACTCTTCTTTTAAATATAAAACTATTGAGTGCCGGCATGAAAAAATATGGCAGACTAATTATGTCAGGTGCATTTTGCAAACCAATTCATGAAAACAGAGGACAAGAGAAGCAACCACTGAACTATAGATCGGTGTATTCCAATCAACCACTGATCTGCGTTGAGTTTGACACAGGGCAACAAAATTAAATAGGCTACTTGTAAAAATGCTGGTGATGCCAGTATCAAAGCAATCATAGTGTTCATGTATTTAGTACTTACTCGGACCTGGACCCGGAGCAGGAGGGCTACTGCTGCCATCTTCACCACCTGGGGGCGTTTAAAAAAACATAGACATTTTTGTCTGATTTTTAGGTTTGACTGTGAGCTGTGTGTGGTTCTTTGATGTCTCTTTTCTGTCTCTTTTCTCTCTATTTTAAATTGGTTCCTGTGTGGCTCTTTTTAAACAAAAAAAAAAATTACAGGCCTAAATTTTTCTTGGCGGTGGCTCAGTTACTGGTGTGGCAGGGCGCCACACAGAAATGTTACCACTGGAAACCCTGATATACAGTATATATACAGCCTTACGTATATACAGTGCATATTATGTTACATACAGTGCAACATAGCAAAATGTGGAAAAATTGCTGTGAATACTTTCCGGATGCACTGTATAAAAACTCAAAAAACATTTTGAAACGTTATTTCAGTCATTGATTTCTCCCCTTTAATAATACCAATTGGTATTGTATTTTATATCGTTGGCAAGCCTGATTAGTCACCTTTACAATGAGGTACAACTTGTAAGGATCATGCATTCATAGAATGAGCAGCACAGCTAAACATGTGGGTAGCACCCCCCCAAAATTTGACAGTCCCCCGCAATAAGCTGCTGTTGGTATTCCCTCTTGTTTTGAGCTTCAAATGCTGCCAGGTGTGTGCCAGTCGCAGGGGTAATTGAACACTTGTGGGATCAGCTTGGGCGTGTTGTATGTGCTAGAGCAGGGATGGGGAACTGGCGGCCCCGACGTCATCCACTGCGGCCCTCCAGTCCATTTCCAAAAATCAGTTATTTATTTATATCCCGTTTGAATGTATTTGGAATTGCATTTAAGAATTATTTAAATTTTTAAATTGTATTTAAGAATTGCATTCTTAAATGCAATTATAGAGTCCGCCAGTAGAGGGAGCGCTATTCGAAACCTTGGTGCTGCTCTGTGAGAGTGGTCGAGCGAGAGTGAGGGAGCCACAGATAGAGTAGTGTGCCCTGGAGTACATCTGTATGTATGTGTTGCATGCTGAGAACGCATTAATAGGCTGTGAACAGCAATAAATGTACAGAGTAGGCTGCTCTTAAATAAACAACAATAAATGCTACAGCTCCTCACTGAGGAGTATTTACAGTAACAAATAAACTGAAAAGCAAATTTATATAAGATTTGGCAAATTTACATCAGAAAAAAAGGCTAATTTAGAAAAAAAAAACCAATACACCTAAAAGTTATACATTTTTAAATAAAATGATGCAAATTTATCAGTAAATACTTGAACATCTAATACCAAAATAAAATATAGATTTGCAAAAAAATGGCTAATTTAAACCAAAAATGTAGCATATTTATCAGTAAAACTATTTTTACTTTGATAATTTTCTTCTAATATTTTAAAAACATTTTTCTTCATCATATTTCCTTTTCTTCTTGGCTTTTTTGTTAATTACGTCTGGAATTTCTCTTTGATCATTATTTTGATGGAGAGTTTTAAAAATTAGGTCATGATATAATTTACCAGTAATTTTAACTCTAATGTAATAAAACACTGAGTAGCTTTTATTTTCATTTGCATTTCAAGTTTTAATTGTGAAACTTTTGACTTTGAAGAAAATATCCCCCCCCCTTCCCCATTGTTTACATGTAAATGTGGCCCTGGGGAAGTGACGAAAAAAAATTGTGGCCCTCACTACCAACAAAGTTGCCCATCCCTGTGCTAGAGGGACCAATACAACCATGGTGGTTGACTTTCACAAACTCTCGTTTGAGGAATGGGATGCTATCCCGCAGCAAAATGTGACCACCATGAGGAGGGGCGCCAAGCTCTTGTGGCTGCCTGTGCCTATGGCCAATAAATTTTTGTGTTGTTTTTTCCTTATTACTGTGGGTGAGTGCAATCATCCAATCCACCAAGCAACTCCAAACAAGTCAATACCAACAGGAGAATATAGCAGGGGATTTTTGGCACATTTTGGGGGGCACTACCCATGCATTTACAGTGCTGTGAAAAACTGCCCCCTTTCTGATTTATCATTTTTTTTTGTACGTTTGTCACACTTAAATGTTTCGGATAATCAAAGAAATTCAAATATTAGACAAAGATAACACAAGTAAACACAAAATGCAGTTTTTAAATGAAGGTGTTAATTATAAGGGAAAAAAAAATCCAAACCTACATGGCCCTGTGTGAAAAAGTGATTGCCTCCTAAACCTAATAACTGGTTGGGCCACCCTTAGCAGCAACAACTGCAATCAAGCATTTGCGATAACTGGCAATGAGTCTTTTACAGGACTGTGGAGGAATTTTGGCCCACTCATTTTTGCACAATTGTTGTAATTCAGCCACATTGGAGGGTTTTCAAGTATGAACTGCCATTTTAAGGTCATGCCACAGCATCTTAGTCAGATTCTGCTGCAGAACCCAAGTGTGCTTCAGCTTGAGGTCAAGAACAGATGGCCGGACATTTTCCTAAATATCTTGGGGATTATCAAGATGTTTTGTGGCAAAACTGAGGTGAGCCTTTATGTTCTATTTGCTCAGCAGTGGTTTTCGCCATGCAGGCCATTTTTGCCCAGTCTCTTTCTTATGGTGAAGTCATGAACACTGACCTTAACTGAGGCAAGTGAGGCCTGCAGTTGTTTGGATGCTGTTGTGGGGTCTTTTGTGACCTCTTGGATGAGTCGTCGTTGTGCTCTTGGGGTAATTTTGGTTGGCTGGCCGCTCCTGGGAAGGTTCACCACTGTTCCATGTTTTCACCATTTGTGGATAATGGCTCTCGCTGTGGTTTGCTGGAGTCCCAAAGCTTTAGAAATGGCTTTAAAACCTTTTCCAGACCGATGGATTACAATTACTTTGTTTTTCATTTGTTTCTGAATTTCTTTGGATTGCAGTATGATGTCTAGCTTTTGAGTATCTTTTGGTCTACTTCAGTTTGTCAGGCAGTCCCTATTTAAGTGATTTCTTGATTGAGAACAAGTGTGGCAGTAATCAGGCCTGGGTGTGGCTAGAGAAATTGAACTCAGCTTTCCAAAGATGTGATAAGCCACAGTTAATTTATGTTTTAATGGGGTAGGTTTGGATTTTTTTTTTTACCCTTAATAAGAAACACCACTCAAATATGACCGGCCTGACAAAGTGCAGTAGATCAAAAAATCCTCAAAAGCTAGATATCATGCTGCGATCCAGGAACAAATGAGAAACCAAGTAACTGAAAAGGCTATAAAGCCATTTCTAAAGTTAAGTCCTAGTTAACTTAGTAGTAGTTAACTTAGTTAAGTCCTGACCTGAATCCGATTGAGATGCTGTGACATGATTTTAAAAAGGTGGTTCATGATCGAAAACCTTTCAATGTGGCTGAATTACAACAATTCTGCAACGATGAGTGGGCCAAAATTCCTCCACAGTCCTGTAAAAGACTCATTGCCAATTATCGCAAATGCTTGATTGCAGTTGTTGCTGCTAAGGGTATCCCAACCAGTTATTAGGTTTAGGGAGCAATCTCTTTATCACACAGGGCCATGGAGGTTTGGATTTTTTTCTCCTTAATTATAAACACCTTCATTTAAAAACTGCATTTTGTGTTTACTTGTGTTACCTTTGTCTAATATTTGAATTTGTTTGATTATCTGAAACATTTAAGTATGACAAACAAAAAAATGAGAAATCAGGAAGGGGGCAAACACTTTTTCACACCACTGTATATATGTGTATTATGTGTATATATGTGTATTGTGTGTGAAAAAACTCACAAAAAGTTTGGGATATTGGGCTTTCTGGTGAAATTTGTGGAAAATGTAAAAAGTTCACGTTACAATGATATAATATCATGAATGTAGGGCATTTAAGTAGAAGCATGCAATGGTTATTTCCTCATCTCAATTTATTGAAACAAAAGCCAACAACAGTGGTGGGTATACCACAACAAAAAATGTCAATGTCTCAATAACTTATGTGCCCTTGAGCATCAATTACAGCTTTACGACAACATCTCATGCTTTTCACAAGTCGACTTGTGACTTGTCTGCTGAGGCATGGCATTCTACTCTTCTTGAAGGGTGGCACTCTGGTCATTGAGGTTGTGGGGTGCAGGGTTACAAGCCCCTACACGGCGACTTGGCTGATCCCATAGGTTTTCTATGGGTTACAGGTCTGGATAAAGTGCAGGTCACTCCATTTGAAGTACCCCAGCCTCCAGCAGCTGTTCCCTAATTATGCAGCTTTGATGAGCTGGAGCATTGTCGTCCATGAAGATGAACTTAGGGGTACAATGACTGGATTAATGATGTTATGCAGGTCATATTGGCTTGTCACTGGACCATTTACAAGGTGTAGGGCAGTTCTGTATGGATGAGACACACCTGCCCAGACTGACACACCACCACCAAAGGCTCATCTGGCTGTATAGTGACATTGGCTGTATAGTGCTCTCCTTGACGTCTCCAACAACGGTGGCGGACATCATTTCTGCTCAATGTTAATCAATTTCATCAGAGAACATCACTGAGGCCGACTGGTCCCTTGTCCAGCATAAATGCTTCCTGGCCCATGCAAGACGATGACGCCTGTGCCTGATGGTGTGATCAAGTACCCTTGCAGATCGTCAAGCACGCAGACCCTGATGTAAACGTTTCAAATGGTCTGATGTGACACTTGGGTGCCTCTCATCTCCCTTAAATGTGCCTTGAGTAGCATTCATCTTTTGGTTCCACAGGGTACTGTTCAAAATGAAGTGGGATGTGGCGAGCGGGGTGTGTCAGCGTGGGATGTGGTCAGAGGATTTCCACTTCTATGCCTTTCTGTGACTCTTCCAGTCTCTCGGTATCTCTGTTGTGTAGCATTATCATGAGGTGGGGACACCATCGATTTGTATATGATTAGTAATAATTAATAACTGGAATTAATAATTGTTAATAACTCTTGCATTACCTTGTTTATAACACTAGTTGGGGCACCTTCCACGTTTTATAGAGGTGGAAACTCTTATGAACAAAGACTTATGCTTAAGAATTTGGCAATTGGTAAGTTAAGCCTAAGTTAATAATTCTATGAACAATATTTGATCAGTCTCATAATCTGGGCATCAGTTCTTGACACTGTGTGATTCTTAAAATCTGGACAGAGAGGACACCAATGAAGAGGTTAGTAAATTTATTACAGAAAAACCCAAAATGACAATAGACATCTGTATAGCTTGTAGAATGGGAAGATAACCAAATCAGCATGAATTGTGGTAATTTTGCATACAGTATATGAAGAAACAGCAATATTTACATATTTACAGGTCGTGCATATGTGGAATGAGGGTGAAGTGAAAATAGTGGTAAAAATTAAGTGGAACGCAAAGTTAAAGAAAAAGGAATTTGAAAAAAATTGTTATGAAAAAGAAAACAGATTAACTTTACCTTGGGTTCAAAAAGGGACGGTCATTACAGAAAAAGGTAATGGCTTTCCTTGAAGCTAATGCTGTTAACTACGTTACTGTCTTGCCGTTGCTTGGTTCCCAAGAGGCTTGAAACAGGACAAAATGGTCGAGCCTTAGGAGGGGTCACAGGCGTGGGAGGAATGACTCTGGGTAGCCTGGCCTTGGTCCAACCTGGGCTGGAGATGAGCCTTGGCAGCACTGGTTCTCCCTGCTGTCCTGTGCCCCGGGGTCTCGGCCTGGAAATCCTCGGTGAGGTGGGGCCTGGTTCAGGCCCGGAGCTTGCATCTACTGGAAGTGGCTGGAACAATGGAGCTCCTCTAGGCCTGCATTTGGCAGTGCAGGATAGCTGGAAGGAAGCCTTAAAAATGGAATAAGCTCTAAAAAGTGTGATCACACTTCACTTACAGAAAAATAAAGATTAAAGAAGAAAATCATGGCTTGGTTGGCTTTAGAAAAGAAAAGCTGAAGATTACTTCCACTAGTCATGAATTGCTAGATAAGGTGATGAAACTTTAAAGAAAAATTAAAAAAAAATAAAATCAAAGTTCAGGTAGTTAAAGCATGCTAGAAAAAAAAAAGCTTCAAGTGTTACCTTTAGTCAGATCAGAGCTGGATTAGAGGCCTTCAGACCTCTGAGGAGAGAGAGAGAGAGAGCCGATGACCTCTCTCCTCAGAAAAACAGCAGCAAAAGAGGAAGAATACTGGGTAGAGACATGTGATAAAGGCACATACCCACAGGGTGGTCCTGAGGGGTCGGCCAATCAGGGCTTTGCATTACTATCTCACTGCCCCTTTGGTAAATTCACTCATCCCAATGGAGAAGTGAGACAGTCATCAAACAGACACTTATCACAACTAGACACACATTATCAGAATACCTCTGTCTGAATTTTCTAATCTATGAGGGTTCATAAGTAAGAAAAAGCATGTGTAAATGAAGCATTTATGACAACAGATAATGCAGCAACATTGTAAGCACATTTAGGAAGTCTTTAGGAAAAACTTCCTGTTCTGCAAGAATTTTACTGTCGTGGTCGTAAAATAACGTCTCAGTGGGGGAGTTTGTTTCCTGCTTCTCTCTTCTCCATGTCAAGGATCTGTGTTGAAAGGAAGGAAGAGAGGGGGCAGGGGTGCTGCATATGGTCCTTCATCACAGCTGGATCCTGTTGGGGGTTATGAAACTGGGCAGAGGTTAGACAGTTCATTCATACATGAAGCAAAGTTCCAATTTTAGTGTTCAATCCAGCTTGAGTTTACTACAGTTGCAACCTGCTGATGACACTCTGTGACACTCTAAGCTCAGTGGCCACTTCCCTCTGAGAACATCCTGTTTGAAACCTCGCAATGGCGAGGTAATGTTGATGAATTGTTAGGCGTCGTCTTGGTCTCAGGATGTCAAAATGTGAACAGCACAACAGAAGAGGACTGTTTAAATACCAATTCTAATAGAACCAGATAATTTATTGGTCATTTCATGGATCAAACACCTGTTATGAATTTTGCTATTAAGCACCTTGTTAAAGAACAGCAAGTTAAGCAAAAAGTACTGAAACACTGAACAGTTGGAAATGTGCATTCAAAAGGTTAGAAAGATCAAATTAAGTTCACCTGTAAAGGTTATAGTGCATTTTAGAGGCATCCTGAAATTTCACCTGAAAGCTGAATATCCTTAACGTTTTGTGAGTAGTGTGTATGTGTGTTTATATATACAGTGGGGCAAAAAAGTATTTAGTCAGCCACCAATTGTGCAAGTTCTCCCACTTAAAAGATGAGAGAGGTCTCCAATTTCATCATAGGTATACCTCAACTATGAGAGACAAAATGAGAAAAAAAAAAATCCAGAAAATCACATTGTCTGATTTTTAAAGAATTTATTTGCAAATTATGGTGGAAAATAAGTATTTGGTCACCTACAAACAAGCAAGATTTCTGGCTCTCACAGACCTGTAACTTCTTCTTTAAGAGGCTCCTCTGTCCTCCACTCGTTACTTGTATTAATGGCACCTGTTTGAACTTGTTATCAGTATAAAAGACACCTGTCCACAACCTCAGTCAGACTCCAAACTCCACTATGGCCAAGACCAAAGAGCTGTCAAAGGACACCAGAAACAAAATTGTAGACCTGCACCAGGCTGGGAAGACTGAATCTGCAATAGGTAAGCAGCTTGGTGTGAAGAAATCAACTGTGGGAGCAATTATTAGAAAATGGAAGACATACAAGACCACTGATAATCTCCCTCGATCTGGGGCTCCACGCAAGATCTCACCCCGTGGGGTCAAAATGATCACGAGAACGGTAAGCAAAAATCCCAGAACCACACGGGGGGACCTAGTGAATGTGACCTGCAGAGAGCTGGGACCAAAGTAACAAAGGCTACCATCAGTAACACACTATGCCGCCAGGGACTCAAATCCTGCAGTGCCAGACGTGTCCCCCTGCTTAAGCCAGTACATCTCCAGGCCCGTCTGAAGTTTGCTAGAGAGCATTTGGATGATCCAGAAGAGGATTGGGAGAATGTCATATGATCAGATGAAACCAAAATAGAACTTTTTGGTAAAAACTCAACTTGTCGTGTTTGGAGGAGAAAGAATGCTGAGTTGCATCCAAAGAACACCATACCTACTGTGAAGCATGGGGGTGGAAACATCATGCTTTGGGGCTGTTTTTCTGCAAAGGGACCAGGACGACTGATCCGTGTAAAGGAAAGAATGAATGGGGCCATGTATCGTGAGATTTTGAGTGAAAACCTCCTTCCATCAGCAAGGGCATTGAAGATGAAACGTGGCTGGGTCTTTCAGCATGACAATGATCCCAAACGTACCGCCCGGGCAACGAAGGAGTGGCTTCGTAAGAAGCATTTCAAGGTCCTGGAGTGGCCTAGCCAGTCTCCAGATCTCAACCCTATAGAAAATCTTTGGAGGGAGTTGAAAGTCCGTGTTGCCCAGCGACAGCCCCAAAACATCACTACTCTAGAGGAGATCTGCATGGAGGAATGGGCCAAAATACCAGCAACAGCGTGTGAAAACCTTGTGAAGACTTTCAGAAAACATTTGACCTCTGTCATTGCCAACAAAGGCTATATAACAAAGTATTGAGATGAACTTTTGTTATTGACCAAATACTTATTTTTCACCATAATTTGCAAATAAATTCTTTAAAAATCAGACAATGTGAGACTTCCGGTTATGGCTGCCACGTAAGAAGGACACGTCTCACTCTGCTCTGCTTCTGGAGAAAAAAATCGGCAAATAACTCTCTCATTTGGGACAGAACGTATCCCAGCGTTTGAGCGAGGATATGTCGGTGAAGCCTAAGGCTGGAAAACCAAGTAGAGGAAAAAGCGAGCCGCAGAAACAGTCCAAATTAACGGACTTTCAGGTCTGTGACGCAGCAGAGAAAGCACCAAATATGGCGAAGGAAGCTAACAACGGCGCGGGAGCTGCGGGAAACGACACAGCTGCGTTGCTGGCGGCTATGAGTTCAATGAGAGCGGACTTTTCCTCTAGATTTGATGGGATTATGGCAGCGTTGGAAGGAATGAGAAAGGAATTGGGTGACTGTGTGGAACGAATGGCGCAGATGGAGCTTCGTATTTCCAGTGCTGAAGATGAAGTCAATTGTCTCCAATTAAAGGTGCGCACTTTGGAAAAAAAAAATAAATGTCTGGAAGAAAACATTCTGGATTTGGAATCCCGGTCGAGACAGAACAACTTGAGGCTGGTGGGTCTACCGGAAGAATCCGAAGGTCGGGACCCGTGTTCCTTTCTGGAAAAGTGGATTCCGGAGGCGCTGGGCAGAGCGGAGCTGCGGCCGGCGGTGGTTTTGGAGGGTGCGCATCGTATTGGCCCACGGAGAGATAAGGGACCATCGAGGACCTTAATTATGAAGTTTGTCAGCAACAGAGACAGGATGAAGATCTTCAACGCAGCACGAGCTAAAGGAGAGATTAAACACCAGGATCAGCAGGTGCGGTTGTACCCAGATTGGGCCACAGGAATCCAACAATTGAGGAATCAGTATGATCCCGTACGTAAGGAGCTGCGCAACCTTGGGATTCGTCATGGTGTAATCTATCCTGCGAGACTGCTGACCACGTATGAGGGCAGAACCCACATCTTCAAGACCCCAGAGGAGGCGCAGGAGTTCATCAAGAAGATCAAAGAAGAAGAAGAGACTGGTGGGAGCTAAGCATGAACAAAATATAAGGTAGAATAATTAAGCATTTGCACAGGCATCTGACTGACTTGAAGCAAATAGCAAGTTTACAAAATATAGATTGCATTATATATTTAAAAAAAAAAAAAAACTATGATGTACAAAGTTGCTAAAAATTTTGGAGTTAAGTTGGAAAACTACAGAGGAGAGTTAATGTTACGTCATTAAAAGCAGTAGAGTTAGGGTGATTGGGAGGATGAAGAAGGAGTGGCTTAGGCTGATCCTCGTGGATGTGGAGCAGTCGATGGCTATATCGGGAGACGGAATTTTTCTTTTGATTTTGGGGGGTTTGCCACAAGTGTGGGAAGGGGGAATTTGTTTGTGTGTAGTTTGTAGGATGAATGTTCAACCACTCATTTTTTTGCTTCTCTGTATGAGCATGTTTACACTGCAAGGTAATCCCAAACTCCCTATTGATCATAAACCAAAGCGTTAATCTTAATTTAACTTCATGGAATTGCAGAGGTCTACAAAATTTAAAAAAACTTAAACAAGTTATGAATAAAATAAAAGACATGGGTTCAAAAATTGTGTTTTTACAAGAAGCTCATCTAATAGAGGAGGATGTAAAAAGAATTAGGAGTAGATGGCAAGGAAGTGTTTTCACCTCATCATTTTCATCCCGAGCCAGGGGAGTTATGACTCTCATACATAAATCAGTCCCTTTTCAAGTGAAAAATGTAATTGGAGACAAATTTGGAAGATATGTAATCATTCAAGGATCTTTGCTATTAGAAAATATAAATTTGGTGAACCTATATGGTCCCAATATAGATGATCAAAAGTTCTTTGCTAATTTATTTCTTATCTTATCATCACTTACAGGGCAACATATAATAGCAGGGGATTTTAATTGTACATTGAATCCCGGTATAGATAGATCAACAGGACTGGACTGTACGCACAATGGATGTAGGATGACCATTAATCATTTTATGAAAGAATTGAGATTGCTAGATATATGGAGAGAAATGAAACCACAAGTCAAAGCCTATTCTTGTTATTCCAGTACCTACAAGACATTCTCACGTATTGATTATTTTTTGATTTCCACAGAGTTAAGGTCCAAGATTCAAAACTGCTTTTATGATAACATCGTGATCTCTGATCATGCACCCTGCTGTCTAATATATGTAGATAAAAAATTGACAAAGGAATCAGGTAGATGGCAATTTCAGCATAAATGGCTTCAGGATGAGGAATTTGTCAAGTACATAGAAAAACAGATAGATGAGTTCTTTGATATCAATACTACACAAACATCAGCATGTGTAAAGTGGGAGGCTTTCAAAGCTTTTATTAGGGGACATATTATTAGTTATACAGGTTCAAAATCTAAGAAGACTCGAGAGGAGAGAGTCCAATTGGAACATAAAATAAAAGATCTTCAGGAAAAAGTGTATGCAGGAAGTGATCCAAGGTTGGAGAATGAATTACTGATTTTGAGAGCTGAATACGACAAAAAATCAGCGAATAGAGCTGCCTCGAGTCTTCTAAGATTGAAACAATCTTTTTATGAACAAGGTGAAAAATCAGGAAAATTATTGGCATGGCAGATTAAACAATTAGAAATTAAAACACCAATTACCAGTATTATAAGTAAGGGACAGGTAGTTATAGATCCTTTAGAAATTAACAGAGCCTTTAGAGATTACTATGAAAAATTATATGATACCAAAAATGAATCTGATTTAACAAAACTAAATGGGTTTTTGAACGAACTATCTATACCGTGTATTCCAAATGAAAACAGGGAGATATTGGAGTCTAAAATTAGTCAAGAAGAAGTTGGGCTAGCCATTGATAATATGAAATCAGGAAAAAGTGCAGGACCAGATGGTCTTCCAGTTGACCTTTATAAAAAATTTAAGAATAAATTAATAAAACCTTTTTTGGAAATGGTTTTAGAAGCATTTCAAAATAATAATTTACCATCATACATGAATAATGCCTTAATTATACTGTTGCCAAAACCAGGTAAGCCCTCTAATAAATGTGAAAATATGAGACCAATAAGCCTATTAAATGCCGACCTTAAGATAATCTGTAAAATTTTAGCAAGACGAATACAAGAAATTTTACCAAATATTATTAATCGAGATCAGAATGGCTTTATAAAGGGAAGACAAGGCTTCCATAATGTAAGAAGACTATTTAATATTATTTATTCTAATAAAGAAGCACCGGATACAGCTCTCCTATCACTGGACGCCGAAAAGGCCTTTGATAGAGTTGAATGGCCCTTTCTTTTTGAAGTCTTACAAAGGTTTGGACTTGGAAATAATTTCATAAAATGGGTTCAGATAATATACAATAATGCTACAGCAGAAATCCTAACAAATAACAATATTTCAAAATCAATAAAAATCAATAGAGGATGTCGACAAGGCTGTCCACTTTCACCTTTACTGTTTACTATGGCAATTGAACCTTTAGCGATGGCGATACGTTTACATTCACAAATATATGGAATTAAAGTTGGACCAACAGAACATAAAATCTCCCTGTACGCCGATGACATAATTTTGTTTATGTCGAATCTAAAAAAATCAATTCCGACCTTGTTGAATTTAATAAAGAATTTTGGGGAAATATCAGGATATAAAATAAATAAAACTAAATCTTCAATATTAATGTTAAATGAGACCCAGAGAAATTACCCAGCCCCTGAGGTAAATCAATTCATCGTTGTAAATCAGTTTAAATATTTAGGAATCCAAATTGTGCCTAAGCTAGAA
This sequence comes from Pholidichthys leucotaenia, assembly GCA_020510985.1. NCBI lineage: Eukaryota > Metazoa > Chordata > Actinopteri > Cichliformes > Pholidichthyidae > Pholidichthys > Pholidichthys leucotaenia. The sequence goes on from CM035836.1 coordinate 399,842,559, forward strand.
TCAGTCGCCAGTGTCAACTATGAAGCCTTAATGTCAGATATCAGTGAGTTAACTCAGAGATGGATGTCACTACCAATGTCGATGATTGGGAGAATCAATATACTTAAAAGTAATATTTTACCTAAAATACTTTATTTATTTCAATACGTTCCCTTACCACCACCTTTAGATTTATTCTCAAGAATTTAAAAAAAGTTAGTGGAATTTATATGGAACAACAGGAGGGCTAGATTACGTCTGTCTTTATTATATTTACCATTTGATCGTGGAGGTCTGAAATGTCCAAATTTTATGTTGTATTATTGGTCGGCACAACTGAGGTCTATGACATATTATTTTTCATTAAATGATCTCCCTCACTGGACTGAAATGGAATCATACAATTTACCTTTACCTCTTCCCATATTCATATACTCAGATTCGGCAAAAAAATTACAAAAACAAGTTAAAAATCCATTTGTAAAGCATATGATCAAAATATGGTGTGAAGCTAAAAATTATTTAAAAGAACCACAGTTATTGTCACCATTTAGCCCAATATGGGGTAATCAATATTTTAAACCAGGGAGAGCGGACGCTGTATTTAAAGTATGGAATTTAAAAGGGATTCAAAAGATTCAAGATTTATATTTGCCATGTGCAGACAACATAATGTCTTTTGAAGAGCTGAGGGTCAAATTTAATCTTAATAGAACACATTTTTTTTAAATATCTTCAACTTAGAAACTTTATTCGATCAAATCAAAATAAAGCTCTCACTCGACCTATTTATTCATCCTTGGAAAAAATGTTGATGAAAGATAGTAAAAGAAAGGGTATTATTTCAGAGTTTTATAACTCATTGACACTATCTTCAAGTGAAAATTCACAGAAAAGATTAAACTACTGGAAAGAAGATCTGCAAATAGAAATTTCAGAGGAACAATGGGAATTGGCTTGTACAGAAGCTCAAACCAAATCAATAAATGTACGTCTTAAATTGATACATTTCAAATGGTTAATGCGGATGTATGTTACACCGGAGGAGTTAAATAGATATAAAAAAAATATACCAGATACATGCACAAAATGCATGGAAAGTAAAGGAACCCTATTTCATTGTGTATGGGAATGTAGAATAATAAGAATGTTTTGGGAAGAGGTGAGGATAACAATTGAAAAAATAATCTCAAAACAAATCATTTTGAATCCTAAATTGTTTTTGTTGGGTCTGTACCCAGAAAAGCATAACTTTAATAAAAGTGAAAGAACATTCATAGACCTCAGTTTGCTTAATGCCAAAAAATGTATTGCACTACTGTGGAAAAAGACTCATAGACCAGGTGTGACTCAGTGGTTAAGACAGATGTTAACAAACCTTCCATTAGAAAGAATAACATACATACTGAAATCAAAGGAAATTGTGTTTGAGAATATATGGAGACCTTTTATTGATCATGTAAAAAATTTAAACATAACTCTTGAAGAAGAAGGTGAATGATGTGTGTGGACCTTGTAAATTCCAAACTGGTGAACATAATATGTATACTTATGTATTGGATTGTCTAGACTAAACAGAGGAGCATTGTTGAAGACTTGATTTTGTTGGTGGTTGTTGGTGTTTTTAGTGCATTTTTTTTTTTTGTAGTACTTTAGTGTTAGTGTTTGATTGTTTGTGTCATGGTTGTTTTAAAAAAAAAAGGTTCAATAAAGATATTGTGGAAAAAAAAAATCAGACAATGTGATTTTCTGGATTTTTTTTTTCTCATTTTGTCTCTCATAGTTGAGGTATACCTATGATGAAAATTGGAGACCGCTCTCATCTTTTAAGTGGGAGAACTTGCACAATTGGTGGCTGACTAAATACTTTTTTGCCCCACTGTATATTTTTTTTCAACTTTCTGTATCAAGAATGCAACAAAGACTTATAATTTTATGTCAACTGAAGTAATTTCAAGTATAGAATTAGATAACGCACTTCACTAGTATTCTGGTCTGGAGAGGGGCAGGGGGAAAAAAGCCTAGAACAGGGGTGGGCAGTCATGTGCCATGAAGGGCCATTCCACAAGAAGTTCTCTGGTCCAACTCGTCTCTTCAGCAGGTGTTTTCAGTGATTAGCAATCCTTCAAGCTGATCGAAGCAAGTACCTGCTGAAGAGAGTAAGTGGAACAGAACACCTGAAGGGGAATGGCTATCACTGCTCTCCCGTGGCCTAGAATCATTCAGCATACCTTTCAGCATAATGAAAACTCAGAGCCCATTTCAAAAACACCCACTAGATGTCACCAGAGGATGTCACCACAGGACAAACATGCAGCTATGTTTCCACATAGCTGCATTTTCTCAAATGGTTACACTCACTGTTGCATTGATTTTGTGATTTGTCATTTACAGAACTCTCAGGCACACAGCACCAATGTTTGCAGACTTCCTGTATATTGGTAAAACACATGGCTTTGCTTTAATGCAATTAGAGCTGCCAGTAGTAGTAGTTGTATAGCTGATGTTGGGAAAAAAATCAAGTTGCTTTGACAAAGAAAAATAAGGCTGAATACTGTCACATTCAGGCATCTGCTCAAAATATGGAAAATAGTCAATATGTCCTTCACTGATCTTTAATCATACATGAAAAGATTGTCGGTTTATGGTTTTGTGTCCTCATACATAACATATCACAGTGATGAACAGGAAACAGAAAGAGATTTAGATGTTGATTTCCTGTATGATTTTCCAAGCTTCTGTTGACTGTCATCCAGTTTTGGTCCCAGGCACAATGGGAGGTGGAGTGGCAGGTTTCTGGAATGTGACCCCCATGGCTCCTGACTGACCAGTCAACATTCCTGCAATCCCTCATTCTCCTGTTATATGTTAGCAACAGTATAGACCCGACTGAGGTTATTAAAATTCCTACAATGCAGATAATCTGATACAGCACACATTTACTGTACTTAAATGCGTTTCGTCTTTCGTCTAACCATGATATTGTATCGCCATTTGGGAAAAAAACTAATTACAGTAGAGTAGTTATTAATTTGATGTGTTTATCCCCAAAAGCACAAATTATAACACTATAATGAAATGAAAACTAGATTAACACCAACACACACAAAGACTTGTACTTTACTTCATCATCATCATCATCATCATTATTCAGTCAAATAATAGTGGTAAAGTTGTCAAAAATATATTATGGGAAACCTGAGTACTTGGTATTGTGCATGATTGTCTGTAAGAACACAGTGTAAGGTGTTGTGTTTCTGTTAGAATGGACAAAAGGCCTAGAAATATTGATATTTGTTATGTCAGAGGATGTTTTCAGTTCCATTTATGTGATTATCTGTAACGTGCAAAAACTGGAACTGCGTACCAGCCATTGTAAAGGAAATCCACATCAGTTTTTAAAGCTAATCTAAAAATGGCTGAAAGAAGTTCATATTTGTGATCATTTCTGAACTTTTTTAGATTCACGGGATGTGTTTGCTCCCTTTGTGTGTGTGTGTGTCTGTGTTGTGTATTGATTTGTATTGTAAATATAAATTTGTGAATTTGCTACAGTAGCATATTTACACTTTGTTTACATTGGGTTCATAACATGCAATGTCCCTGTCAAGTACATTATGAATTAAAAATACGATAAATGTACTTATAGTTTTCCCAATTTTCTTCTATTTAAAAAAAGTCAGACAGTTTTAATTTAGCTTTAAATGTAGTATCCAGGGGCCTCATGTATAAACCATGCGCATGCACAAAAACAGGGCATACACTGATTTTCAAGCACACAGTGGAATGTATAAAAACAAACGTGACGTGAGAATCTGCGGGCTGAGCCGTAATGTTTTGACCTGCTGTGAGAAGTTGTGGGCTCTCCGCAAAATTCTGTTTGCCTTTATCAGGTGGGTCTTCCAAACTACAAAACAGCTGAAACTCACAAAATGTGTTAAAATAACATTTCTACTTCTGTTGAAATGATTTGTCTACGAATTAGTTGTTGAAAAACATGATTATTATTACTTGATTTATCTCCATAACTCAGCTTATTGATCGCAGTGAAACCCCGTGAATAATAACTTTTCCTCAGATATAACCTGCCTCATTTATGGACCAAAACCAGCATCACTGTAAACTGGATCCCGTTTCTGTAAATGTGACATAGAGATAATAGAATTTACCAGAGACTATACAGTTGACTCACAAAGCAACGTGCACAGATCCATCTCTCCTGGGAGGAATTCTGTTTGGCAAAATGCATTCTATTCAAACCCCGGCTTCAGTGCAATACGTGCCGTGGCAGCTGGACATGTGGATCCCTGCAGGTGAACCTCAGTAGCTGCAGCAGTGACATTTTCATGCAGCTGCATTGGAGTGAAGAGATGTTTCCATAATCTAAAATATCTCTGGAGATTATAATCTGGAAATACAAGGCTTTAATATTGTGCAGCTTTGTGTGTTCCACCTGGTTATCGTGCTTAATTTGGATTTTTGACACTGACAGATTTGGTTTGTAACTAGTCTAAACTCAGCTGTAAGATTGGAGCAGTATTCAATGGTGTTTTACTTTTTTAACCCATTTTACTTAACATCACGTCTGTCTCACACGGTCAGTGAGCAGTGATCCACCTACTGACTTGAACTTTAGTGCCAGACTATTTTATTTTACTTTATTTCAGTCACTGTGTGAGTCTGAGCCCAGCTGCCTTTTACACGGCACAGAGATCATTGAGAGATTGGGCCAATTTTCTTTTTATTTTCTTTTTTTTTTAGTCTTTGGGATCATTTGGGAGATCCTTGTGTGGTTTGGATTTAGTCAAAACTTTGAGGAGACCGTGGCAACTTTGGAAATCATAGAAAGATCAAAAATTGGCGATCTCTCATTGATCTCCACCCCCGTCTTAAGGGATGTCACTGTAACACCAGTCCACTCCATAAACTTGATCGAAGTTGTGACTGAAACACTGGCATACGCCGAAATTTTCACTTTTGGCCATCTGCATCGCATATTCATAACGAGTTGGACATATACATAATGCATTAGTAACTTATATCATCATCATCATAGCAGTCTGTCGCGGGCGACAATGACTGTTTCATTTAGGTCTGATCAGATTCCTCTACGCAGCTCTGTCTCCCACCCTCTGCTGCCAGGAACTCCCGACTCTGCAAACCCAGGCAACGTCCAAGCCGGTATGAGTTGCTTTCTGACTGACCATTTCATGAAACTGCTTGCAAAGTATTTGAGTGCCGCTAGCTTTTGCTGGACTAGCGGCACATATAGAATATTTCCATAACTTACAAATAACTTAAACCAACAAATGCTTAGTGTGTTGCCGACTTTCACAATTTATGCGCAACAATAGTCTAACTTATGCAACTTATACATAACTTATCCTAACTTCTGCATAGCGCAGTCATGCCAAACTGCCGTCGCCTCCCAATCCATGAATCCTAGGTGTGTGAGAGATCATCTCTGTTCAACCAAAATGATTCTCCCCTCCAAACACCACGGCAGGGGGCGTGACTGACCTGGCAGTTCTGTCAAATCTGTCAGGTCGGTCACGCTACCTAAAACAGCTGATGTGACACTTAGGAACGTCAGGCACAGTTGTTCCAACCTGGCTCAAAGGCATGGGAACTGATGGCGATAAAAAAAAAAATATATATTTTTAATAAAGTGGAAAAAACAAAACAAAAAAAACAAGATAATGCATGGAGTGTGCTTTTGCCGGGAGCCGCAAACAGCTGGAAAACAGCTGAGCTCTGTACTTCGGGCAGTCAGCTGATTGAGTCCTCTTCCTCCGGTGTTCTGACATTTTGGCATAGATGTCAGACCAGCACTGGACAGCTGATGGTACAGGCTGCAGTCAAAGGTAAAAAAAAAAACATGGCAAGGAGGGCTAAACAGTGATTTGGATCTTTATCCTGTAGCTTGAAAGTGCTCTGACACATCCCCGACAGGTCCCCTTATGTGAAAAAGTACATGTGTTTAGCTCTCTCTCTGTGTATGCGCTACAGGCAGCAGTTGAGCTCTGTATGGGTTTTTCCTGTGAACCAACGCTGCAAATACGCCATTATACTGTAGCTGCAAGTTAGAAACCTGTTCAGTAAGTTACACTTGGACAAAATTGTTGGTACCCCTCTGTAAATGAAATAAAAACCCACAATGGTCACAGAAATAACTTGAATCTGACAAAAGTGGTAATAAATAAAAATTCTATGAAAATTAACCAATGAAAATCAGACAATGCTTTTGAATTGTGGTTCAACAGAATTATTTTAAAAACAAACTCATGAAACAGGCCAGGACAAAAATGATGGTACCCCTAGAAAAGATTGAAAATAATGTGACCATAGGGACATGTTCAACCAAGATGTGTCCTCTAATTAACCCCTTGAACTCTGGTCAATTTCCCTAAAAACGCCTAAAAATAACGTACCCAAAGTAAATCAAAAGCTGTTCTTCAACCCTTTGCAGCATCTTCATGGGGTTGGTCTCATTTAAAAGAAAACACTTTGAATTTTTTGGCAAAACAGTCATGTGACAATGGAGTGTCACCACTGTATGACTTATTGTATGTGATTGTGTTGTATTTATAATGTAGTAAATGTTATTATGATTGTTTGTAAAGTGCACACATTATTTTGGGATCTGTCTTTGTTTAATTTTGAATGCCCTTGGGAGATAATTGTTATGGTTAAATAATTTGGTAAAATAATTGATAATGATTTATTTCACATACCTTTGCCAGCATGCTTCCTGTGGGTGTCCGGGCAAAAGACTCCGTTAGGGGTTGAGGGCCTTTTATAGGACACCAGCAGGAAGGAAGCATGTATGGTAAGTTAGAGGGGTGGTTTAACATTTGTAAATAAGGGTTTGAACTATTTATTGAATTATTTATATTGTTATTTATTATATGTTATTTATATTTACATTGTATATAGTTGGGGAAGTATTTATGTATTTTTAGAGATTAGTGGGTATGTGTAAACAATGGAAATGTTTATTGTTTTACCTGGGGTTATGGTAGGGGCTAATTAGCCCTAATTATCTCCAGTAATATATAACAGGTGTTTGGTTTAGAGTTGTTGCAGAGTTTATCTTCAGTCTTGCAGTCGAGAGTTTCGCTGTAACTTTGTGGATTGTTGATGAAGGATCGTGTCGGATGTCTGGAACTATTTACATGTAAGATTATTGAAATAAAAAATTGAAAATTGGAACCGAAGATCTTGCTTCAGACCATGCCACTTCCTCACATTTGGTGGCAGTCGGTGGTCCGTTCCCAGGACGTCGTAGCGTTTGGTGGACGGAAGGACTCATGGCGAGAAGGAAAGTGAGGCAAGAGGAGCAGTCTGATCTGGACGCAGATATGGCGGCTGAGGACCCGGGAGTCAGTGGACTGGGTGAGCTCGAGGAGCTAACGTGCCTGGTGAAATCTTTGGTGTGTTCGCTGACTCTCAGAGATCGCCAGATGGAGGAGGAGGCTGCTCTTCAGGAGCAAAAGTGGCAGACTGTGGAGAATCACATTCGTCGGATGGAGTCGCAGGTTGCGGAACTGAGAGAGGAGTATGGGAGCCGGGCTGAGTGTAGTGGTGACAACGGCGCTTCGGGGGAGGACCCCAGGGTGACGGCCAGTCGGGTCGGCCCGCGGGAGGATGATTTGTTGCTGCAGGTGCAGCCAAGGAGGCCACGAACGCACCATGACCCCATGCTGAATCCTCTCTCTCCCGAAGATGACATCGAGCACTACCTGGCGATGTTCGAGAGGATCGCTACAGTCTGCCGCTGGCGTGAAGAAGAGTGGGCTATTCATCTAGCTCCTCTGCTTACAGGTAAAGCGCGGAGCGCATATGTTCTGATGGACATTACAGACACGGACAATTATGGGAAATTGAAAGAAGCTATTTTAAACAAATATGAAATCACATCCAACACATATAGGAGGAGGTTTCGGTCCCTGGATATTCATCAGGACGAAACCCCTCGTGAACTTTATGTACGTTTGAAAGACCTGTTATGTAAATGGATTAAACCAGAGACCTTATAAAAGACATTATGGAACAATTGATTTTGGAACAGTTTTTGCGGATGGTGAACCCGGAACTGAGAAGTTGGATACAAGAGCGGGACCCAAAGACTGCAGTGGGCGCTGCTCGTCTGGCGGAGGTTTTTCTGTCGGCCAGGTCTGGGAGCAGGAGAACTACTTTCGGCTGTGACAGCTCTTTCACCTCTTTCAGGAATAAGTCTAATGAAGGTGAGAGGGGTGGTCCAGCTCAAGTTAGACATTCCAATTCCAGACAGATTTTAAATGGCAGAGATAATAGAAGTAAAAAGTCACGTGTTGTGTCTAATAAAGATATTTGTTGTTATCAATGTAATGAAATCGGTCACACACAATACTCATGTCCTGCCATAAAAAATGAGAAACCATCATTACTGTGCTCAGTTCCAAGACCTACTTTGTCAGCACCAAGTCATGGTGAAATATATAAAATTAACGTTCTGCGTAATGGTCAGTGTGAAGAGTGTCAGCAGCTTGGTCATCAGCAGCAGCCTGCTCTTCAGGAGACACATCAGCTCTTAATTTGTGCGACGGAAGTGGATGAGGAGAAAGAACAGTCCTTTCCCACAAATGTGTCAGAGCCTTATTTGTTTCAAGTGTCTCATTTGCAGGTGGATCAGCAGAGAGAGTTTGAGGCATTATTAGATCCAGAATTGTTTCAGGAGAGACCTGGTTTCACCACGTTGGTGCGTCATAAGGTTAATTTGAAAGAGGAAGCTGTTCCACGTAGAAAATCTTATAGGATCCCGGAGCGATTGGTCCCAAAAATGAAGCAAGAAATTAACTTGATGTTGCAGCTGGGAGTGATCGAGGAGTCAGTCAGTGAGTGGTGTAGCCCGATTGTGCTGGTCCCCAAAAAGGACGGCTCATTAAGATTCTGTATTGACTTCAGATACCTTAATTCAGTATCTAAGTTTGAGTCATACCCCATGCCCCGGATTGATGAACTATTAGAGAAAGTGGGCAGGGCTAGGTTTATTTCTACTCTGGACCTATGCAAGGGGTATTGGCAGGTGGCATTGGCACCGGAAACAAAGGAACTTACAGCCTTTAAAACACCTTATGGCAGTTTCCAGTTTAGGGTCATGCCATTTGGCCTTCAGGGGGCACCTGCAACTTTTCAGCGGCTTATGGACCAAGTGTTAAGGAGGGTATCAAATTTTGCAGCTGCCTATTTGGATGACGTGGTCATCTATAGTCAGACCTGGGAAGAACATTTGATACACCTCAGGCAGGTCCTTCAGTTAATTAAGAGGGCAGGACTGACAATCCACGCAAATGTGCGTTCGGACAGCAGCAGGTGGAGTACCTGGGACATGTGGTTGGTCAGGGGGTTATTAGACCACGAGTAGGTAAAGTGGATGCCATCCGGACCTATCCTGTACCCACCACTAAAAAGAAGGTACGATCGTTCATGGGAATGGTAGGATGGTACAGCAAGTTCATTCCCCACTTTGCTGAAAGAGCAGCAGTGTTGACTGACCTCACTAAGGCTTCAGCACCAAATAAGGTAAAATGGACAGAGGAATGTGACAGAGCTTTTGAGGATCTGAAGAGGGCTATTTCTGGGGAGAAGGTTCTCTACAGTCCAGACATTGCTCGTCCATTTATTTTACAGACAGATGCTTCAGGAGTTGGCATTGGAGCAGTACTTCTCCAGGAGGAGAGGGGAGAGAGACACCCAGTACTGTTCTTGAGCCGTAAGTTGTTGGACCGGGAGACAAGATACTCTATGGTAGAAAAGGAATGTCTTGCCATGAAATGGGCAATAGGGTCTCTCAAGTACTATTTATTGGGGCGTCATTTTTTGTTGGAGACAGATCATCGGGCCCTACAGTGGCTGGACAGGATGAAGGACGTAAACAGTCATCTCACAGGGTGGTATGTGTCCCTTCACCCTTATAATTTTACTGTTCGGTATGTGGCAGGGAAGACCAACCTTGTGGCAGATACCCTCTCAAGAGTACATGACTCGTAGAGTACTGTACTCTCGGGAAAGGGGGGAGGAAATGTGACGATGGAGTGTCACCACTGTATGACTTATTGTATGTGATTGTGTTGTATTTATAATGTGGTAAATGTTATTATGATTGTTTGTAAAGTGCACACATTATTTTGGGATCTGTCTTTGTTTAATTTTGAATGCCCTTGGGATATAATTGTTATGGTTAAGTAATTTGGTAAAATAATTGATAATGATTTATTTCACATACCTTTGCCAGCATGCTTCCTGTGGGTGTCCGGGCAAAAGACTCCGTTAGGGGTTGAGGGCCTTTTATAGGACACCAGCAGGAAGGAAGCATGTATGGTAAGTTAGAGGGGTGGTTTAACATTTGTAAATAAGGGTTTGAACTATTTATTGAATTATTTATATTGTTATTTATTATATGTTATTTATATTTACATTGTATATAGTTGGGGAAGTATTTATGTATTTTTAGAGATTAGTGGGTATGTGTAAACAATGGAAATGTTTATTGTTTTACCTGGGGTTATGGTAGGGGCTAATTAGCCCTAATTATCTCCAGTAATATATAACAGGTGTTTGGTTTAGAGTTGTTGCAGAGTTTATCTTCAGTCTTGCAGTCGAGAGTTTCGCTGTAACTTTGTGGATTGTTGATGAAGGATCATGTTGGATGTCTGGAACTATTTACATGTAAGATTATTGAAATAAAAAATTGAAAATTGGAACCGAAGATCTTGCCTCAGACCGTGCCACTTCCTCACAAGTCATAATCTCTCTAAGTGCTCCTGCCACTGAGTAACAGTCATCTAAACATACTGAACTTGAAGAAAATAAAGTTCGCCTGGGTGTTTTTTTTGGATACAAATGCTTGCAAATAACACACAGCTGTCAGATCCGGGCTGGAAAATGCAACAGAAATGTAGAACCAAGTGTTATCCAGCTGAGGTCAAAATTTTGTAACAATACCACAAAAAATGAATATATTACACAGCTTTTTTGTCAGGTTGTTCCCAGGCATTTTTGAACTGTGCTAAATTGTGCCAAATGGCACAGTTTGGAAAAACGTCTGTAACTTTTGAATGATTCAATATAGAAGCTTGATCTTGGGCTCTAATGAAAGGTGACACTCAGGGCTGTGTGTGTGTGTGTGGGGGGGTGTTTATTCATTCATGAATGAATGAATGAACAAACAAGCCCCCACGCACAAAGAAGCATGCCACGTAAAAAATGTGTGGCTTTTTTTTTTTTTACAAGAAAAAATAACCTACAGTGCAATAAAAATTATACTAAAATATCTGTAATGTACAGGATAACAACTCTCTCCCCCCCACGGCTACAGCGGACGGACATCGTCCATCGCCACATGACGGACGCCGCGGTCTACTACGCACAGTTGTACTAAAATATCTGCAATCCGCTACAGAAGAGTAGCGGGGGGGGAGGGGGACTGTTCACGGTCCGGATGCGGCACACGGATGCGTGCGCCGCGGTCCGTCATGTGGCGATGACGCACAGTTGTAATTTACCGATCGGTCAAAAGTCATTTTGATTACAATTTTCAGGGATAAAGAATAATTTAGCTTATAACACTTACCTGTCCACAACAGCAGTGTCGCTGGCGAACATCTCTTCCTTATTGTCAGATGAACATGACGCTGGTCTGCTTGTTATGACTCGTGGTTCTGGTCACGCGACCCGGTCAAACCATGATTCCATTATTGCGGTTTTGCGCTTCCATGATTGCAGTTTTGGCGAACGATTTTTCAAAACAAATAAGAACGGTAGTAAGAAAAAAAGACTGGCGAACGCGTGTGTGTCACCCAGTGGCTTACACAAAACAGATTTTACGCACGGGACGCACGCTTTCAATCGTTGAACTTCTCTGCTTCAGTTGGCTCGCTGTATTCGCAGCCGTTGGTAGGCGGGTCCTTCTTGCTAGGTTTTCAGTCATTGGTTCTTCAAGGTTTCAGAAACCCAATTCAAGGCTCTTATTAGTTGAATGAGAGGTCAATCAAATCTAAACCAATCAAAGCACTCCTTTGGCTTTCTGTTCGCGGCTGTGTCTGTAGTGGAAGAACGGAAATGCAGCTTTTTTTTTTTCAGTGCGCTCTGAGACGCACAGTGTGCGTCCTAGTGTGCACGAGGGCGCGCTAGGACACAGAGACGTGACCGCCCGCGGTATCCTGGAGTGCAAGAGGTTAACATCACAGGTGTCTACAAACTTGTAATCAGTCAGTCGGCCTATTTAAAGGGTGACAAGTAGTCACTGTGCGGTTTGTTGACATGGTGTGTACCACATTAAACATGGACCAGATGAAGCAAAGGAGAGAGTTGTCTCAGGAGATTAGAAAGACAATTATAGACAAGCATGTTAAAGGTAAAAGCTATAAGACCATCTCCAAGCAGCTTGATGTTCCTGTGACTACAGTTGCACATATTATTCAGAAATTTAAGATCCACGGGACTGTAGCCAACCTCCCTGGACGTGGCCGCAGGAGGAGACGGATAATACAAATGGTAACAAAAGAGCCCAGAACAACCTCTAAACACATTCATGGTGAACTCCAAGGTTAAGGTACATCACTGTCAGATCGCACCATCCGTCGTTTGAGCCAAAGTGGACTTCATTGGCGATGACCAAGGAGGACACCACTGTTGAAAACAAATCATAAAAAAGCCAGACTGGAATTTGCCAAACTGCATGTTGACAAGCCACAGAGCTTCTGGGAGAATGTCCTATGTACAGATGAGACAAAACTGGAACTTTTTGGCAAGGTACATCAGCGCTGTGTTCACAGATGCAAAAATGAAGCATACCAAGAAAAGAATACTGTCCCTACTGTGAAACATGGAGGAGGTTCTGTTATGTTGTGGGGCTGCTTTGCTGCATGTGGCACAGGGTGTCTTGAATCTGTGCAGGGTACAATGAAATCTCAAGACTATCAAGGTATTCTAGAGAGAAATGTGCTGCCCAGTGTCAGACAGCTTGGTCTCAGTCACAGGTCATAGGTCTTGCAACAGGATAATGACCCAAAACACACAGCTAAAAACACCCAAGAATGGCTAAGAGTAAAACATTGGACTATTCTAAAGTAGTCTTCTATGAGCCCTGATCTAAATCCTATTGAACATCTGTGGAAGGAGCTGAAACATGCCGTCTGGAGAAGGCACCCTTCAAACCTGAGACAACTGGAGCAGTTTGCTCATGAGGAGTGGGCCAAAATACCTGCTGAGAGGTGCAGAAGTCTCATTGACAGTTAGAGAAATCATTTGATTGCAGTGATTGCCTCAAAAGGTTGTGCAACAAAATATTAAGTTAAGGGCACCATCATTTTTGTCCAGGCCTTTTTCATGAGTTTGTTTTTTAAAATAATTCTGTTGAACCACAATTCAAAAGCATTGTCTGATTTTCATTGGTTAATTTTCATAGAATTTTTATTTATTACCACTTTTATCAGATTCAAGTTATTTTGTGACCATTGTGGGTTTTTCTTTCATTAACAGAGGGGTACCAACAATTTTGTCCACGGCTGTAGGTTCAAAGAGTCGTACTCATATATTTGAAATAAGTTTTGGGTACGCTAGACATTTATCTCAGCGGATTTTGACTTACGAGTAACTTGTGAGTCACTTACAAGTATCGTGTGTGAACAAATACATAATTTACTTGTAACTTTTGCCCCGTTTTAGCCATACACTGGATACGTTGGAAAATTTTCACAATGCTGAAAATTTTCAGAGGAGCTCGCTGTACAGCCCCATATACCAGCATGCTTCAGCATTCTTCAGCACTCTTAACTTATACAAAACTTACCCATAACTGATTCCACGTACGCCAGCGTATTCTCCGAATTTTTCATACAGTTCTTTATTTGTACCAATTATGATTCGGTCTCGAAAGCACCCTTGTGAGTTCTTGTCTGCTGATAATCAAGAAGATGGACATGAAATCAAACAATAACTCCCACATATCTTTCAATAGTTTAATAAGAAATGTCAGAATAGGTTAACACATTTGAATAACTTTAAAACAGAGAATTCAACATGTATCATGGGCATCATAGACTGAGTTACGGAGTGTCACATGTGAATCAAACATTTGTGGAACCAATTAAAGCATAGTTTAACTTGGCGATATACTGGAAATTGGAAAATCATAAAATAGCATTGGTCAAGAAAAGTGGATGCAATTTTATGAAGAAAATGATGAGTAAACTATCTAGAAAAATGGAAAATTGGTGTTACTCTGAAAAATGTAAATTAATGAAAGGACAAAATGCATTTTGAAATTCTGATGGGGGTTTGCATGAAATTAAGTTTAAAGAACTTATACCAGGAATATTCTGTTAAGTTGAAATTATAAACAGACCGTCAGCCACAGAGTCAGATCATGTCCCTGGTGGCAGCAGGGCCCCCACGTGCCAACCTTGATTCAGCTGGATGTCTGTGGATTCTGTTGATGGAGAGGCTGATAGACAGATTCTCTCACAAGGCCATGCTCCTGAGATCGCAATCGGGCTGTTCTTCAGCAAGCTGGGTGAGGTCTCCTCTTATGCATTGAAAAGGAATGTGTTTATTGTACAACGTCCCATCAGAGAGTCAAATTGAGACAAACACAAGCCACAGATCCATTTCTTCTGATGTATTGTGGCTGGCATGAGTTGGTTTAAGCTTAGAGAAAAAAAATCAAACAAAATCTTCTTACACGGTAATTTAAAGAAAGATTAAAATAAGAAAAAGTGAACTTCAAAGAAAAGAAAAAAATTCACAGAGCATTACAGGCTCTGGGCCTTACTTGGGAGATAGAAAAAAACAATGGAAGAGCAGAAAAGGCTCCTTACAGCTTGACCACCGCCCCAAAAACTGAAACAAAAGAAAAGTTTTTTTTCGGGTGTGGCAGAGTCTCACTGAATTTCATGGAACTGAGCTGAACCAATTACATTTGAGCTTCTTTGTTTGGCAGAAGTCATAAACGGACTATAAAGGCAATGAAGATAGGTTTGGGAGCCCATTGGTCAGTTCAAATTTCTGAGGTAGGGGTCTCCCACAGACAGAGAGAGAAATTTGATATGAAGAGTGAAATCCTCCTAAAACACATATATTGCTGAATAAAGCATAAATTCCCTAAACTTTAGTGACTAAGATATTCTACTCAATAATAAGAGAACATACAATGTCTCTACATTGTAACTGTAATTCATTTGTGATAGTAAGCATGCAAAAATTATTTTCTTCCTGAAAATAAAGCAACACATATTAAAATCATATCAATAATACACACACACACACATATATACTGTATATATATATATATATATATATGTGTGTGTGTGTGTGTGTGTGTGTGTGTGTGTGTGTGTGTACATATGTATATTCACTGCTCTTATTTTATTTTCTTCTAAATTATTGCTCTGAGTGTTGCTATCCCTGTGCTGTTGCAATCCTGGAATTTCCCCATTGTGGGTCTAATAAAGGCTTATCTTATCTTATTGTCCATCCCAAGAGTTCAACTATGTCTTCAGTAGCGGATACTATCTTGAAAGAAAGAATATGAAATATTTTTTTTGTCCATAATGCATAAATTCCACTGCAAAGAGAAAAATTTAAATATTCCTGATTCGTCCACCAGATGGCACTGTGAAACTATCTGGTTGTCTACTGAAGAATCTTGACTCCCAAGTCTGGATTATATCAATCATAAACCTGTCGATTGAAACATTCCTTTGCCAAAGAGCAGAAAAGGGAGAATGACTAAGTCCTGGAGAAGGGATTAACTTCCACTTTATGGCTGATGGATAGGGTTACAGCTCTGGTCCTTGGATGAGAGAAGCAGTTCATGACCAGACTTTTGAGTTGAAACAATTTTTCTTCAGCAAAGAATGATTTTATAGATTGGAACTCAAGGTCAACGCTACATCGTCAAGTTATTTTTTTTTTTATGTTGCACTTTCCTGCAGGACTGATGATCATTGTTTGACAGAAGAGTGACAGAAGGGCGCATAGTCATTCACATAGTCATTAGTGGGAGGAACCAAGGCGGAGTAAAGAGATTGTACATTTGCGCTGGTTTTCACGGTGAAGTGAGATGTATAAAGACAAGGAGCAGAGAATCTGGCATGCAAACAGTTTTATACATCTGAAAATTTCTGTGCGCACGTACTTTTCAGATTTTGTGAGTATGCCATCTTTCAGTATGAAAGCTACACAATCCTTTATACATGAGGCCCCGATGCAAGATAAGACAATTGCTGCCGTACATGTTAACATACAAAGACCTTCAGTGTTGCCATTTTCCTGACACATCAAGTGTTTAAGGATGTGACAGAATTGCTAAAGAGGCAACACAGTCAATGGATGGCAGGAATTGTTTCCCTTCAGTGAGGGTATGATTTAATTACACTTCTTTATCTCAAAGCTCTACTCTTATCATGCCAAATATAGAAATAACTTTTACTAAAAATTTAAAAAAAATCATTTCTGTTCTTTAGATAAGTTTTGGGAAAATTAAAATAAATGATTCTATTCTCTCTCTCTCGCTCTCTCTCTAGGTGATGTTATAGTGGGTGAGGCAAGTGGATCCGAGGACTTTGGTGAAATCTGGCAACGTGGTTGTAATGTATGGGGAATCCGTGGTCTCTTCCCCACATCCTGTGTGAAGGAACTGAACCTTTCAGGACGATCCCGGCAGCTGTCTGAACGCTCAGCCCAGGCTCAGGCTTCAGAACTCCCACCTTATGCCTTAGGCCAAGCCAGAGCCTTTATGAGCCTCCATGCACAGCTCAGTGAGGAGCTGGACTTCCGCGAAGGGGACTTAATCATCATCACAGGGTTGCCTGAACCAGGCTGGTTCCAGGGAGAGTTAGAGGGGCGCAGGGGAATCTTCCCAGAAGGGTTTGTTGAGCTACTGGGTCCACTTCGGTCTCCTCAGGAACCTGTGGACTGTCAGTATTTGAACAATGACCCTCAAGAGATCTATGATGATGCTGGAGAGGGGACTGAGGAGGAGGGCATGGAAGAAGAGGAGGTGTTTGTGAAGGAAGAAGAGGAACAAAAGGGCACTGCCATAGAAGAACAGCAAGAGGAAGAAGGTGGTGTGTATGGTGTGGCGCTGTATGAATTTCGGGCCATGGAGCCTGGTGAGTTGGACTTTGATGTGGGGGATTGCATTCATATCATTAGCACTCTAGAAGACGGTTGGCTGGAGGGGGAGTTGCGAGGGCAACGTGGTATTTTCCCTCATCGTTTTGTTAAAGTCAAAGACAATGGACAGAAAAGTGCAGAGAATGCAGTTACTGTTGAAACAGAAGAAGAGAAGGAGAACAGCTGTACAGAAATATCCTCTGGTCAAAGTGGATCAGAGAATGATCATGATTGGAAGACTTATGAGGATCACACAGTGTGGGACCTGGACTACTTTGAGAGAAGTGAGGAACAGCGGTGGAAAAGTGAACAAAAAAGTGTACGGGGTCAGAGTAATAACCGTGTGCAGAGAGAGGGTGCTAACAGGGCTGAGTCTCAGCCACAAAGACCTGTTGTCCCAGCACAAAAGAAGCCTGAGAGGCCCAAATCCACTCCTCCAGCAAGGCCTAGACTACCCCCTCGACCTAGTCCGCCTGCACCTAACCGCAGGCAGCATGTAGGGTCAACTTCTGCAAGAAAACAGCCTGTTTTCACCAACGGTAATAGTCGACCCTTACAACCCCAACAAACCCATAGCTTAACATTTCATAACACTCAACCTGGTTGGTCTAAAGACAGCAAATATTATCAGAGGTCTCCAACTGGTGACACTTCCCTCAACAATGGTGGTGCTAGTCTTGGCCAGGCTTTATTCAGTCTCATGGAAGGCTATAATAAACAGAAAAAGCTAACTCGCCACTCAAGTGTTAGTGATTCAGATGTGGCATACATCTCTGAGGAACTGCCACGTTCCCAGCAGATTACACGAGGCTCTAATGGGATATTGCCAACATCCATCACTTTGGAGGTCTTGGCGAACACAGCCAGTGACCTGGAGGCCAAGCTATCTCAGCAGCTTTTTGAATTTGAGAAAAGCTTGAGCACCTCCTACAGTGAGACTGACACTGGTTCTGGTGGTACCAGGGACTTGACATCTAGAGGTGACCAGCAATCTCATATCTCACGGCACTTTTCTATTCTCGACTACAGGGATGAAAGTGATATCATCCGAGGCTCCTCACATCCTCCTCTCTCCAACTCTTCTTCCTTGGAAAGACACAGAACCCTACGTCCTCCTCCCCCACGTCCTAGAGTCCATCGCCCCACAGCACCATACAAGCCAGCTCGTCCTGCTCCACGTCCCCCCCCCTCGTTGTCCGAGGAAAAATTCTTTAACCAGCCGCTCCCCTACCAACATGCCCATCTTCTACACTCCCGAGGAGCCAGCTGCAATCCCATTTGACCAAGCAACAGAAGGTCAAAGTGAGTTTGGCGATCGCAGTACTGCACCAGAACCTGAAGTTCAGTGCCAGCAAGAAGCAGAGCAGGAGCTGGAGAGAGAGATGGAGTCAGAGAGTCAGCATCAGGGAGAGGCGGAAGAAGAGGAGGAGAGGTACCAGCTATTACTACGGCTGCAACAGGTGGAGCACAACATGGAAGAGTATGCCCACACAGGAGAAGAACTCAGGGCTATGTTGGAGGAAGAGGAGGATGAGGCGGCCCGCATGCAAGCCCTGGAAAATCTGGAGTTCTGCACTTACATGCTGGAGACACTGGCCTTGGAGCAGCAGCAGCTACAAGGTATTGTAAAGTATTTTGGACACAAGCTTTTACACCAATGATCTCAAATAACAGATAGACAAAGTAAGTAGAAAGATTAGCACAACCATACTAAAACAGATATTACTATTTTAACTGAAGCAGAACAGTTAATGAAAGTTAATGGATTGGTAGAAGGAGCAGCAAAAGGCCAGAAGGGCTGCAATTACACTCTGAAGACAAAAGCCACTTTAGGTGTGTGGTGTCAGCCAGAAGAAATATATCAATTAAAAAATGTTTCTAGTGTGTCAAATCATGTGTTTTTTCCTCTTTAGAGTAGAAGTGCAGCGGCATGGAATCTTTGTGCTTACAAATATGTAAACTTGCTCCTGTTTATAAAACGCGGTGCCTCTTCCTTGGGCGCACAAGGTCATCACTGAAATGTTTGCATTCCTTCTGATACACACATCTTTTGTGAGGTTGGAGCAATATGACCGTTATTTAAGCATGAGATGTACATGAGAGCGTTTTTAATATCTGAAATATGCCACGAGTGCCTTGGCTGGAGTTAAGGAGGCTTACTCTACAGTTGGTACAAACTACCGTCATCCAAGTGCCTGCCCTGCTTAATCTGATATTGCATTCTGCCGAGTGACCCCCCCCCCCCTTTCCCATCCCAAGCTAAATACCTTATCAACCATATCTGTTAACGATAGCTATCCTGTTGATGCGTTGCTCTCGGTACATTGCTAGATTAACCTTATGACTGTCGGTGGCGCTCCATTGCACCGTTTCCTCCACTCCCTCTGATGGTCAAGATTTTTTTCAAGAAAATATTCAGTTCAGATGTCCGAGATTTCCAAAGCTATAACTTGAAAGTGGTAAGAGATAATGGCTTACTGTCAATTAGAAAGATGTAGAATATGATCCAAAGTTTGAGATAGGAATAAATTTACGCATCTAATTTCCATAATGCCATGGCAGCCATATCGAATTACATAACTTTCAGTCAAAAGCGGACTTTGGACATATTTACACAAAGGATGGTTTTGTTTTTTTGTCACCATTTTTTGTTTTGGGTTTTTTGTTATCTTCAAAGTATATGGACCAGAAAATCAGTACAATGTAAACAAACAAAGAAATTCGTTGGATTTACCCCGCTGGCCAGGCGGCTCGTTTTCGTCCATTTTCGTCGCTATTTTGTCTTCTCTCGGTCATTTTCGCTTTCTCTCCCACATCCACAAGCAATTTATATTATATGTCGACATGGAACCTGCGCAATTGTTCTGTCCAATCACATGGCGCTGGGGTTGATGGCAGGTAAAAATTAACCAGCTTCGGCCACCCTCTGTTGTAACAAAATGTAGATATTTACCTTCATAAGCTAAATAATCTCTTTTTAGAATCATAGTTGGCAAATTTGGGAGCAAATGCCGCTGTGTCGTGATGGCGAACATCAACATTTGTTTACAAACTCTTCTTCTGTGGTGCCCAGTAAGTGAGGTTTTTGGGTAATTATTTGGGAGACATTAGTCCTCCAAGGCAAGAGAAGTAAGTTATACGTGTCTGCCACCTTGTGAGGTGGAATACTTAGTACAACTGGGGATTTTTTATGGTTTACGGCCACGTCACATGACAGGTGCAGTACTGTGACACAGACAGTGAGGGCGCTTTCTGTCCATGAAACCAAGACACAAAAGGTTAAGATTTAGTTGCCTTTTTCAGGCTCCAAGGACACATAAGATTTTAGTGGGCTAGAAATAACCATTCAGAACTCTATATAGTTGATATGCCCTCAAAATCATAACTGTTTATACGCCCATTTCTAAAGATGAGATTTATTATTTATTTATTTTTTAATTTAGCCTTTATTTAACCACGTCAGTCCCATTGAGATAAGAGATCTCTTTTACAAGGGAGACCTGGCCAAGACAGCAGCAACACAGTTAGTTTAATAAAATAAAAGGACAGACACTAAATAAATTGGCAATAAAAACATACTCATATAAAACACTTGCACACAGAAAGCCTGGACTCCACTGATTTCACTAGAGATTTAAATTCAATCAAAGAATGACGTTTTGTAGATGGAGCTCAGAGTTTATCTTGTTCCATGCATCAGGAGCCAAAAACCAAAGTGCTTTCTTTCCTAATTCTGTTCTTATTTTGTAACAACCAGTTGCAGATAATCCACTGAGCGGAGATTGTGGCTTTCTTGCTTCTATGTTATAAGTGAACATAAATACAAAGGAATTCTACCCAGAATGGCTTTGTAAATGAACATATGGCAGTGATAGAGGCGATGAACAGATAATGATGACCAATTCAGTTTACTGTAGAGAACACAATGAGCGAGGGAAGCACAGCTTGTAATGAATGTCAAAGCCCCATGATAAACTCTGTCCAACAAGTGAAGACAATGGGCAGATGCATTCAATCTCCGTAATGAATGATGGGTAGAAACATTGATTTCACCAATTTCAGCTTTACATTAACAGAGAAGCAAGTCTTATTCCTGTAATAAAATTATAATAAGAGCTTCAGCTTATTTACAACATACTGAATGTGTTCCTTAAGACATGCACCATAATACCGGTGTGCATGAGATTGCGTGCCGCCACACCTCTTTGAAATGACTCTCCACCTCCCAGCGCAAAGTGAGCGCACTGTCTACTGGTAGTTAAATGGTGTGATGTAAAGCTTAAAAACCAGAGAATGCACTGACAGAAACTAAAAAAACACTGGCACATATGGTAGGAAGTCTGGTGCAAAAGTCTGCTGATGACTGTCAAAATAGGGCCCTTTGTCTACATTCACTAATATTGATGCTTTTCTTCAGTTTGCAATTCATAAGCCTCTGTTAAATTAAGAATAGAAGAATAGAATGCTGCTGTCTGTTAGGGTAGCAGTATCGGAGTGAGCAACACCAACAGACTTGACAAGATTATCAAGAAGCATGGCTCTGTAATTGGTCTCAGGCTGGAGACTTTTGAGAATGTGGTGGAGAGGAGAACACTGAACAAACGGTTATCCATCATGGACAACCCTGATCACCCCCTCCACCACACACTGGACAGACAGCGGAGCACTTTCTCCAGCAGACTGCTACAGCTTCGCTGCCAAACGGTCAGGTACAGGAAGTCTTTCCTGACACATGCCATTTCACTGTACAATAACTCACTTTAATGTTAAATCTCTGTCATAACAATTGGTATCTCACATTTCATCCTGTGCCCGACAGTCCTGCATTGTACAGCTAGTACAAACCATGTATCTATAGGGGTCATCATCTATTAATCTGTAATGTTTATAAAGTTATCTAGGCAGTTTTGCTTCACCTGGGTAATTCCTTTTTCTATAATGCTGTGTGTTTCTGTCGTTTTGGTTGTCTACTGTGTCATGCTGCTGTTACACTGAAATTTCCGAGTTTGGGATCAGTAATATCTATCTATCTATCTATCTATCTATCTATCTATCTATCTATCTATCTATCTATCTATCTATCTATCTATCTATCTATCTATCTATCTATCTATCTATCTATCTATCTATCTATCTATCTATCTGTCTATCTGTCTGTCTGTCTGAGCAAAACTAAACCAAACTAAACTAACTTTTAGTTGATGTCATAGATACTTTTGCTGCCTTTGGGTTAGTTCATGAAGTGAGGGATTTTGACTAAGCAAAAATGTAATATAGAAGGAATTTAAAAAAGGAGACATCAGTACTTAGCAGATTTCCTCTCTGACTTGTTACCAAATCTCTCTGACTCACACACAGGCCCCAAAAACCCAGTTGTATAAACATGACAAACCAGACATCCCTATTTACTGTCTATAATTATCAGCGGAAGGAGGATTGTATATTTAAATAAATGCTAATCATAATCATTTGTGTGTTCTTATGTGTGTGTGTGCTAGGGCATTAGTTATTCTCAGTGGAGTGCTAATTTATACGTCCAAATGTGGCAGACGTAGCATGTTAGTGTGAAGTGAAGGGATTCTGTCCCATTTTTGTCAACATTTCAACCTATTGTTTTAATTTAAATAGGGTTAGAGTTATTGATAGTCATCAATATTAAATGGGTGATCTCCACTCAAAGCTAATAAACTGACTTTATTTTTATTGCCTCATGCTGTCATACAACAGAGTGCTGTATTTTCACATATGGATGAGGTGAATTCCTTCTCATAGTGTTGTGGGTAAGGAGAGTTCATTGGCATTAACTGTCTGTCAAGCTCTCTTCCTCATAGTTTAATTATTACTACCTTTTGTAGAGGAGCTTGAAATAACGAGGCGATGTGATTCATAAACCAAAGTTTATTATCAGCTCCTCTAACAAGTCTCATCTAGGTGCAGCAGCAGAAGAAGTAAGAGGAAGAACACCTTTGGCTCTAAGAACTTATACTCGCACATAACAAAAGACATGCATATCAAAAGCTGACATCCCTCATTATCTTAATCCCCCCATTGTCTTCGTACTCCTCCGCCTGGCCCTGGGGGGTCAGGGCAACCTGTCCAGTCTCCACCGCAGTGCCTTGGATGCTCTTTAATCTTCACTGGCGGTTGAGACTCTTTGTTCTGTTCTGAGGTGTGAAGTCGCCTTACATATGTAATCACCAAACACTCTCACATGCTTAAACATATGTTGGTTATGGAATATATGATTAATATAGACCACAGCCCCCCCCAAACGACAAAGAAAAGGACAATAGAAAAATTCACAGTTTAAGATAATTATTATGACATACTAACTGCTACACCTCTTGCCACAGAAGAAACTTTCCAGCAGCCATGCTCCTAAGAGAGTTCAGTGGTAATCATAACAGCATAGTAAAATCACAAGTCAGTCCTAAACTGTTACAGCACAATTAGTGAACAACTGTTGAGTAGTTTGCATCAGTCCTTGTGCCGTCTGGGTTTTAATCTTCTCCCGAATCTGCTGTGGGTCCGCTTGGGCGTCCTGCTGGGACCTTCCTGTAAGGACTCTGCAGCTTGGGAAGGAGAGTGATTATTTGTTCCCTGCAGGGGGGCTGAGTCTTTTCTCTTGGGGGGTCTACCCCACCGAGGTGCTCTCGCCAACCGTGCAGGCTCGTCTCTCAACAAGAAGGCAGGTTTAAGTCTGTCAATGCTGACTGTTTCTTTTCTATCCCCAAAATCAAGCACGAAGTGTTTATCACCAGGTTCCAGCACTCTGAATGGCCCATCGTATGGTGGGCGGAAAGTTGGTTTTAAAGCTTCATGCCTAACAAAAACGAATTCAGCGTTTTTTAAAGCTTGGGGGACAAAAACCCGTGGAAAAGAGTGATGCGCCGGCCCGGGGAGAGAGTCCGGTCCGTTGCTGCCTACAAACCTCGGGGCTGGAAAATGCCCTGGCTCTGGGTTCTCTGGTAAAAATTCACCTGGGAGCCTGAGAGGTTGTGCAAAAACTAATTCTGCTGGAGAGGCGTCTAGATCCTCTTTAGGCGCAGCACGCAACCCCAGTAAAACCCAGGGAAGTTTATTTACCCAATTTGTATCCGTTAGTGAGGCTCTGAGGGCGGCCTTTAAAGATCTGTGAAAACGCTCGCATAACCCATTAGCCTGAGGGTGATAAGCGGTGGTGCGGTGAATTGTTGCCCCTAAGCTGCTGGACATGGCTGACCAAAGCTCCGAGACAAATTGAGGCCCCCTATCAGACGTGTTGTCCGATGGGATGCCGAAACGTGCCACCCAGTTTGTCAAAAAAATGCGAGCAACTTCCTTTGCCGTGGTTGACGCCAGAGGGACTGCCTCTGGCCAGCGCGTGGTGCGGTCTATCATTGTTAACAGGTGTGTGAAACCTTGGGAGGAAGGTAGTGGCCCCACGAGGTCGACATGAACGTGGTCGAACCTTCTAGCAGGGATTCGAAAAGGCTCCAGAGGGGCTTTTGTGTGTTTGTGTACTTTGGCGCGCTGACAAGAAATGCAAGTCTTTGCCCATTCTTTTACGTTTTTGCGCAGGCCAGGCCACACAAACTTTTCGGCGACCATTTTAACTGAAGCGCGCACACCTGGGTGCGCGAGGGAGTGAATCGAGTCGAAAATACGGCAGCGCCATGCAGCTGGAACTAACGGGCGAGGTCGGCCGATTGAGATGTTGCATATTAGGGGGGGCACACCGTCGCGTAGACCCCTTTTCTCCAGCCTTAACCCTGTTGGTCCAGACAGGAGTGCGCGCACGTCCGCGTCACTACTTTGTTCCTCTGCCATGGCTGCATAATCTATCCTTGCATGGATTGGGGCCGCGTATGTGTCCGCGTTGGTGAAGAGTTCCGCGGCTGAGGTAGTATAATCTGTCTCCTCGCGCTCTGGCGATGTCACAGCGCGAGAGAGGCAGTCTGCTACCACGTTAAGTTTGCCTGCCACATGTCGAATGTCTGTGGTGAACTCTGAAATCACAGCTAGCTGTCTTTGTTGCCTGCCTGACCACGGTTCGGAAATTTTAGCCATAGCAAAGGTGAGCGGTTTGTGGTCTACAAAAGCCGTAAAACGCTGCCCCTCTAACCAAAACTGGAAGTGGCGGATGGATAAATGGAGCGCTAGTAGCTGTCTGTCAGAAGTGCTGTATTTACGCTCAGTTTGGCTTAGCGATTTGCTGAAGAATGCCAAAGGTTGCCATATTCCGCCGACGTGTTGTTCTACAACTGCCCCTATGGCCAGGTCTGAAGCGTCTGTGGTTAGCGCAGTGCGGGCCGAGGGATCGGGGTGAACCAACAATGTGGCATTAGCTAGGGCGCTTTTTTACTTCCGCGAAGGCGCGTTCCCGCTCCGGGATCCATTCGACTGCATTGGAAGGTTTTTGTTTTCTGAGCGCGTCATATAGGAGCTGCATGAGCTGAGCTGCGTGGGGGAGGAAGCGGTTGTAAAAATTAACCATGCCCAAAAATTCCTGCAGCGATTTGACCGTTTGTGGCCGTGGGAAACTTTTTACTGCGTTAACTTTGTCTGGAAGTGGGACTGCCCCCTTCAGTGAAACTCTGTGTCCTAAAAAATCAATTTGTGACACGCCGGATTTGCATTTGGCTGGGTTGATTATTAACCCGTGCTCTTCTAGTCTCTGAAAAACTATAATGAGATGCCGCTCGTGTTCTTCCTCAGACGAGCTGGCTACCAGCATATCGTCGAGGTAGACGAACACGAAAGGGAGGTCGCGTAATACCGCATCCATCATCCGCTGAAAGGTTTGAGCAGCGCCTTTGAGGCCGAAAGGCATCCGCAAAAATTCAAAAAGACCGAAGGGGGTTATTACAGCTGTTTTAGGAATGCCCTCTGCTCGAACTGGGACTTGATGATAACCGCGGACCAGGTCTATTTTTGAAAAAATGCGTGCACCCGCCAGATGTAGTGAAAAGTCTTGAATGTGAGGAATTGGGTAGCGGTCATGCGCTGTCGCATTGTTTAATCTGCGGTAATTGCCGCATGGCCTCCAAGAACCGTCGGATTTCGGGACCATGTGAAGTGGTGACGCCCAGGGGCTTTTTGAGCGTCTGATAATGCCTAATTTTTCAAGGGTGGTGAACTCGTCCCGAGCTATGGCGAGCTTGGTCGCGTCTAAGCGCCGAGCTTTGGCGAATACGGGTGGGCCCGTTGTGGGAATGAAGTGTTCGACCCCGTGTTTAGCCACTGTGGCTGAGAATTTGGGAATTGTGAGTGCTGGAAATTGGGTGAGGAGTTGATCAAACTTACCTCCTGCTGTGGTGACGCTAGCCTGCACGGGTGGTGGAGAAAGTTGAGCTGAGCAGGGAATAGAAGCAAAGGACAGTGCATTAACCAAGCATCTGTTCGCTAGATCAACTAATAACCCATGTGCACACAAAAAATCTGCGCCCAACAAGTTAAAACTCACCGCCGCTACAACAAATGTCCATCTGTAGTTGCGGCCATGGATGCAGAGGGGCAGGCTCTTTTCGCCAAAAGTGTCAATGATGGAGCCGTTGGCTGCCACCGCTCCATTGCCCCGGGGGCCCATGGCCCGGTCTGCTTGGGAGGGCATGACAAAACTTAGTTGAGCTCCCGTGTCGATAAGGAACCGCTTGCCGGTGTGTCCGTCCGTCATATATAAAAGCTTGCTTTTTTCGCCGAGAACCGCCGCTGTTAACGGCTCTCGGCTTCGGCGTTTTCCCGAAATCGTGAATTTGCAGGGGGGAACGCATTTGTAAGCCTTCTCGGCGAAGCGGTGGTGGTAATAACAAACGTCGCTCCGTCTGTTGCGTCCTGGCCGTGTCGCTGTCACCGCGGGCTGATTCTGCTCGGTGATTTGTGGCTCCTCGTGGCTCCGGACATCAGCGTTGAGGTCTGCGGATGCTGCTGTGGGTGTCCGCTCCTTGCAGGCGTTGACGAGCCGTTGAGCTTCGTGAGCCAGCGTGCGGAAGTCTTGCTGGGTGCTGCATCGCATGTTGGCCAGCGTCCCTCTCATGTGTGGCGGCAGCGTACTGAGGAATATGAAATGGAAGAGGAAGTTGTCATTGTCCTCTTCTTTAAGCTGCAGCAAGTCCTCCATGAGGGCCTTGGGTCTGCCTCCTCTGTGGCCGTAGACCGCCAGGATCCTCTCGGCTCTCTCCTTGGCTGAGGGGACGTAATTTGCCACGATGGTCGCTTTCAGTTCTTTATATTTATCCTGGGCCGGCGGCCGTTGGATTATGCTCCGCGCACATCTCGAAGTGGCGGCGTCGAGTTTGGCGACGATGTGATAGAACTTTGTATTGTCAGCCGTGATGCCCGCAAGTGCAAACTGAGCTTCAGCTTGCTGAAACCACGAGGCGGGATCTTCCTGCCAGAAGTCCGGCAGGTTGATGGTGACGGCGTTTGTGTGGACCGTCACTGATGTGCCCGCAGGGTGAGAGTGCCTTGCTTTGGCTCTCTCCGCGGCGCTGGTGCTCGGTTGAACCCTCTCTATCACTTCTGCCGTGGGGGAACATCGTCCATCTGTTCCCCTGTCTGCATGGGCGCCGGCGTCTGCCTGGGTCGCCACAGATGAGTCAATCGCGGGGGAACGCCTCTGGTCCATTCTCGCGTCAGGGTCACCAGTGTAGAGGAGCTTGAAATAACGAGGCGATGTGATTCATAAACCAAAGTTTATTATCAGCTCCTCTAACAAGTCTCATCTAGGTGCAGCAGCAGAAGAAGTAAGAGGAAGAACACCTTCGGCTGTACGAACTTATACTCGCACATAACAAAAGACATGCATATCAAAAGCTGACATCCCTCATTATCTTAATCCCCCCATTGTCTTCGTACTCCTCCGCCTGGCCCTGGGGGGTCAGGGCAACCCATCCGGTCTCCACCGCAGTGCCTTGGATGCTCTTTAATCTTCACTGGCGGTTGAGACTCTTTGTCCTGTTCTGAGGTGTGAAGTCGCCTTACATATGTAATCACCAAACACTCTCACATGCTTAAACATATGTTGGTTATGGAATATATGATTAATATAGACCACACCTTTTATCTTTTCAAGAAGAGTAAAGTCAGAGAGCAGATTTAAAGCAGTTTTGGGATTTTCTCAGTGAAGAGGGACCATGGCCCACTCTTGTGTGGGTTGTGACAAGCTGTAACATGGTCTGCTACACACTTCACCAATTTGTTTGGACTTAACAGGAAGGCTACAGTGAAGAGAAAGGCAGGTATGACTACACTCTATGAAAGAGGACATCCTGCTATTTACTGTTTGAGAACATTTTGTTGTCAGAGAAATTCTGACATTAAAGTGGAAATTGTAATTTTTAAGGGTTATATTTTGAGAAAGTAACGATAATCTTACAGGTTATCTGAATGTTAATTATACTCAGGTACCTGATATAAAATTTATTCATATACAGTGGATATAAAAAGTCTACACACCCCTATTCAAATGCCAGGTTTTCGTTGTGTAAAAAAAAAAAAAGAGACCAAGCTAAATCATTTCAAAACTTTCTCCTCCATTAATGTGACCTATAACCTGTACAACACAATTGAAAAACAAACTGAAGTCTTTTAAGGGGAAAAATTAAAAAAAAAAAAAAATTAGAAAAACCTGTTTGCATAAATATGCACACCCTTAAACTAATATTTTGTTGCAGCACCTTTGGCTTTTATTACAGCACTCAGTCTTTTTTGGTAGGACTCTATCAGCATGGCATATCTTGATGTGGCAATATTTGCCCACTCTTCTTTGCAAAAACACTCCAAATCTGTCAGATTGCGAGGGCATCTCCTGTGCACGATCCTCTTCAGATCACCCCATAGATGTTTGATCGGAGTCAGGTCTGGACTCTGGCTGGGCCATTCCAAAACATTAATCTTTTTCTGGTGAAGCCATTCTTTTGTTGATTTGGACATGTGCTTTGGGTCATTGTCATGCTGAAAGATGAAGTTCCTGTTCATCTTCAGCTTTCTAGCAGAAGCCTGGTTTTGTGCCAACACTGACTGGTATTTGGAACTGTTCACAATTCCCTCCGCCTTGACTAAGGCCCCAGTTCCAGCTGAAGAAAAGAAAAGAAACAAAAAGGTGGGTCTGCATCCAGGTTGTGCTCAACGTCATTGTCAAAGGTCAAGTGATCTGGGCATTAAAGACACACTTTGATGGCTCTAAAACCACCTCAAAAACAAATGTGTATTGCCCAAAATAGTATATTGTTGCTTTTTAATCTACAAAAAAAATACTTTTATTGCCTTAGAATTGCTTGGAAAGAGCTTTTACATCTTCCACCTGCTTAAGTATGCATGGATCTATGAATATTCTAATTAGCCCCACCCATACTCCTGCCCACCAGTAGCGGATGCTGCAAGGCCAGCCTTCCACTGTCCTCTGACCTGAGAACACCAAAGGCTGCTTTGCTAAACAATAGCTAGTTAAAACATCGGAGTGATTCAGCCATACATGTACGTGGCGTGACCCCCGCCAAAGGGAGCTGGTTCTTGGCGGTTCCACCTGGGAGCTGACAGCTGCCTGCTGGGCCGCTCACTGGGAGCCAGCAGTCCGATGCACCCGCCTGACGCCGTGAAACAACGACATCAGTGCAGCGCACGCGGCCTCACCCCGGCCGCCCCCCCCCAAGATACCCAACATCCCAACAAGCAGGGGGTTTAAAGGTCTGATGACACGTTTTTGACTTCATCTAATTTTTCAACACATAATACAATATGACAAAGTAGGTGGGTCTGTGCAGTTCTAAGTCAAACAGTCTTTTTTTTCATACGAATATCTGACGTTTTCATGAATGCCACGTTACCAATTGCGTCATTGGCTGGAAAACCCCCCGGCTATGTTGTAACGTCATCGACAGAACACAGCGCTTGGCTGCCCATTGTACACACAGGATGGAAGCGGTAGAAAACATTGGCGATGGTTCCAGCGCATGTAGTCTGGAATTGGTTTGTGTTGTCCAATCTTCAGACGATTACAGTTCCGAGGAATGGGATGACAATGGAGAATCTGGGGGCATCAGACTGTACAGGTTTGAGCCGTGCCAAGTGGGCATCGTGCTTAGCGAGTCAGACTTAGAGAGTGACAGTGGAGAGGCACACATGCCAGTAGCAGCAGCAGTGACAAACACACAGCAGGGGAACACCGAGTGTTATTCTTTTGTTACAGATATTGCAACAAATTACGTGTTCATAAATATAATTTATTTAAACCCGATTTTTCAAAAAAATCATAGCAGTGTATTCTCTGTGGCTCAGGCATCGAATTTATTATGTATTATATTTTGAGTTCTTGTTGTTTTTGTTTTGTACATGTTTTATGTGCGTTTTGAGCCACTTTCAGGTGGGCACAGTCCAAGATTCACTGTCCAAGATTCGCTGGTCCGACCACGCGCCCTCTCTCTTTGACAGTCAGCTGTTCATGGTTTGTGTGCATCAT
The DNA here is from genome assembly GCA_020510985.1 of Pholidichthys leucotaenia. Taxonomy (NCBI): domain Eukaryota; kingdom Metazoa; phylum Chordata; class Actinopteri; order Cichliformes; family Pholidichthyidae; genus Pholidichthys; species Pholidichthys leucotaenia. The sequence goes on from CM035836.1 coordinate 399,873,136, forward strand.
CTGCCGTATTGTCAGCCAGCCACTATTGCCAATACTATCACGACGTGTTAACCACTCCACACAGCCGTGGTTCTGTTGCGCCCCTTGAAGCGATGCCAGCCCTGGGGCGCAACCGTGGTTAACACGTCTCCTCTCCATGTTTGCTGGGTGATGTCAGCCCCGAACGCCAACTGTAAGTGCTCCTATTTATTTTTGTAAGCCTTCACCTTTTTGGGAACTGTTGTCATCATTCTTATGTTCAATACATGTGCTGTGGTGAATTCTGCGTGTAAATCCATTCATCATGACCCTCCGTGCACTCTTACGCTTAGAGAGGGAGGATGAAATAACGAGGATTTACATGCAGGGTTCACCACAGCACATTTAATACAGAAAGACAGACAATTCCCAAAAAGATGAAGACGTATAAAAAACACAAACACACTTACTGATGGTGTTCGGGGGCCAGCATCACCCAGCGAACGAATGAGAGGAGACATGTTAGCCACAGGTGCGCCCCAGAGCTGACATCGCTTCAAGGACGCACGAGAACCACGGCGAACATGGAGTGACTAATGTGAGAGTGCTGAAAATACTGGCAGACTAACAGCACAGATGACAATATTATGGACCATCAGTGCATGACTGGCAAACGGCCGCGAAATACACGCACTGCTGGTGATGGTGTGATGAGAAGCACCTGGGCGAGGACCGGGAAACATGATCAGCGGGAGTTTGAATCAGCTGGTGATAATGAGAGAGGGGACGTGGCTGGACCAGCGAGAGTCAGCATGCGATCACAGAAAGTAGGTCAAAGCTGCGTGTAAATCCATTAATCCCTCCCCTCCTCGTGCGCTCCTCCTGCGTAAAAGCACACGAGGAGGCTTTGACAGTTGTAGCTGAAGCGTGTGATGTGGTCTTTCACGGCCTGCTGTTTATCTAAGCCTGCAACACAACGCGAAGGCATAGCCGTAAAATTAAAACAAGAAACCAGAGAAACTGTGAGCTACAAAGCTGCTGTCATTCTAGTCAACAACACCGGCATCCGTTCTGTCGCTTATGTCATGGGGTGCTGCCCTTAATTTGGTGGGCAGCACCACAGTCCAGTCAGCAGCTGAGATTTTTTGATGATAACTAGTTTATGCAGGCGCGGTTGTAAATATTATATTGATTATCGACAACGACTTTTGGGTTTACACAACATGCTAGAAAATGTCAAAGTCGTGTCATCAGACCTTTAATGTCTCTTCCTCCCTCCTCCCCTGGCAGGGAAGGAATGGAGCGCCTGGGGATTTTTGTGTCCCCCTCAAAAACCTTTCCACTGAACCGAGTCAAATGAATGCAAAATGAATGGGTGGCGGTCTTGGTGCCTTTGTCCCCCTAAGAGCAGATGTCTCTCTCTGGTTCAGCCTTCTGACTGTGTGCCTCCCATTCCTCATGGGTGCCTCCAGGACCCCGCACGTGCAGGCGCGGCAGCTGGTGAACTTTAGTCTCCGAGCTGACTGTGCCCCACGTGTGCTACGCGGTTCTGGAATACGGTAGCCCCAGCAGTGGAAAACTGTGGGTGGCCGTGGTTGGTTTTGCGCTGTCCCCGTGTCCCCAGGAAGGGACACTGACTGAGATCGTAAGCCTCCGTCCGCGGAGCCACGTTGGCTCCTTCCTTTTCCCCTGGGGGAGTGACCTCAGGTATTTAGCCATGCCCAGTGCTTAGCCTCATTGGTTAATGTTATAACCAATGAGCACAAATGCTTACATAGTTAGAAATGTTTTGTCCAAAGTAGCCTTTTTGAGGGGGTGGGGCTTAACTGGACATTCACAGCAGATAAACACAGACTTGGGACTCATTTTGATCTTTATACAGTGGGGTAAAAAAGTATTTAGTCAGCCACCAATTGTGCAAGTTCTCCCACTTAAAAGATGAGAGAGGTCTCCAATTTTCATCATAGGTATACCTCAACTATGAGAGACAAAATAAGAAAAAAAAAATCCAGAAAATCACATTGAAGGATTTTTAATGAATTAATTGGTAAATTCCTCGGTAAAATAAGTATTTGGTCAATAACAAAAGTTCATCTCAATACTTTGTTATATAGCCTTTGTTGGCAATGACAGAGGTCAAACGTTTTCTGTAAGTTTTCACAAGGTTTCCACACACTGTTGCTGGTATTTTGGCCCATTCCTCCATGCAGATCTCCTCTAGAGCAGTGATGTTTTGGGGTTGTTGCTGGGCAACACAGACTTTCAACTCTCTTCAAAGATTTTCTATGGGGTTGAGATCTGGAGACTGGCTAGGCCACTCCAGGACCTTGAAATGCTTCTTACGAAGCCACTCCTTCGTTGCCCGGGCAGTGTGTTTGGGATCATTGTCATGCTGAAAGACCCAGCCACATTTCATCTTCAATGCCCTTGCTGGTGGAAGGAGGTTTTCACTCAAAATCTCACGATACATGGCCCCATTCATTCTTTCCTTTACACGGATCAGTCGTCCTGGTCCCTTTGCAGAAAAACAGCCCCAAAGTATGATGTTTTCACCCCCATGCTTCACAGTAGGTATGGTGTTCTTTCTCCTCCAAACACGACAAGTTGAGTTTTTACCAAAAAGTTCTATTTTGGTTTCATCTGACCATATGACAGACTTACAGAAAACGTTTGACCTCTGTCATTGCCAACAGAGAGTATATAACAAAGTATTGAGATGAACTTTTGTTAAGATAAGATAAGATAAGATAAGATAAGCCTTTATTAGTCCCACAATGGGGAAATTCCAGGATTGCAACAGCACAGGGACAGCAACACTCAGAGCAACAATCAGAAGGCAAGAAAAAACAACATCTAGCAAACATATGTCCATATTACTATAAATGTATATATATAGACACACAGTGCAGAGCATTATGGCTGGTGGATGTGCAGCAGAAAGTCTAAGCTCTCTCTCCGCGGATGCAGCGGGCCAGCTGGAAGTCTTTGGGCATGATGGTGACCCCCTTAGCGAAGAAGAGACCACCAGGTGGGTCTCGCTGGTCTCCTGCAGAGCCATGACGGCGAAACTCAGGAAACGCAGGACGGTCTTGAAGTCCTGAGCGATCTCCCTCACCAGGCGCTGGACGGGCAGCTTACGGATGAGCAGCTCCGTGGATTTCTGGTAGCGACGGATCTCTCTCAGAGCCACGGACCTGTGACGGCGAGGCCTCTTCACTCTGCCGGTGGCCAGAGCGCCTCTCCGAGCAGCCCTGGTGGCTAGCTGTCTCCTGGGGGGCTTCTTCCTCCAGTAGATTTTACGGGTTATTGACCAAATACTTATTTTACCGAGGAATTTACCAATTAATTCATTAAAAATCCTTCAATTTGATTTTCTGGATTCTTTTTTTTCCTCATTTTGTCTCTCATAGTTGAGGTATACCTATGATGAAAATTGGAGACCTCTCTAATCTTAAGTGGGAGAACGTGCACAATTAGTGGTTGACTAAATACTTTTTTCCCCCCCACTGTATGTGTGCGTGTGTGTGTGTGTGTTCTAACAGAATAGACCTTTATTGTCATTGTTACATGAACACCGAAAATTCGTTTAGCAGCTCTGTTCTGTTTAGCAGCAGATTCTTAAGGTGCAGAATAAAAACTATGCATATAAAACAACTATTACACAATCTAAAAACACACAAAGATTAAAAACAAGGTGCATGAGTCATTGAATATTGCATTGCCCATTAGACTGAGGGTGGATGGTTGTTCAGTTAGTAGGGGGTGTGGGGGGTGGATACATACAACAGCTTGTGGGAGAAGCTGTTCTTGAGTCTGTTTGTCTTTGTCCTGTCCTGTCCTGTCCTGTATCTTCTCCTGTATCTTCTTTTATTTATTTTATAAATAAAAGAATAAATAAAATAAATCCTAAATCCCAATGATAGCTCCAACACTGGTATAAGGAGACAGTGGCATGGGTGGATAGATGTCTTTCAGACTATTTCACTTAAGGTGGATATTGTACAGGAATATTCAGTGTTCATCACATGACTGCTTAAAGTTTATGTTGAATGTTGAGTAGTCTGATGGCCAATGGAAAGAAGCTATTTTTCATTCTGCTAGTCCTGCTTTTTATGCTCCTGTACCTTCTTCCAGAAAGTAGCAGGCTAATAAGGTGGTGACCAGGATGGGAGTAGTGGCTGATGAGCCTATTTGCTCTGGAGAGGCATCAGGAATTGGCGATTTACAGTGGTGTGAAAAAGTGTTTACCCCCTTCCTGATTTTTCTTTTTTTTTTTGTGTGTGTTTGTCACACTTAAATGTTTCACATCCATCCAGCCATCCATCTTCTTCCGCTTAATCCTTTGGTCGCAGGGGAGCTCCCAGCATCTTTGGACAAGAGGCAGGGTACACTCTGGACAGATCGCCAGTCCATTGCAGGGCCAACACAGAGAGACAGACAGCCATTCACTCTCACAGTCATACCTAAGGAGAATTTAGAATCCCCAGTTTGATGCCAGTTAACCTAACTTGCATGTTTTGGACATGTGGGAGGAAAGCGGAGAAATCCCAGAGTAAACCCACGCAGACACGGGGAGAACATGCAGACTCCATGCAGATGAGATGAGAGATGAGATGAGATTCAACTTTATTGTCATTACACATGTATGAATACAAGGTAACGAAACGGGACTTGGCATTTGGGCACGCTCTGCAGAGCGCATCCAAGGCCGGGGCAGCCGCTAGGCTAGGCGCCAGTCATAGATGACTGTTGGTCGGGGGCTGGGATCGAACCCAGGATCCCCTGGCCAAGGGTGAGTTGCTGTGCTGCCACAGTGCTAACCACTCCGCCACCGCGCTGCCCCAGAAAATCCATATACAGTATATGGATAATTTGTTTTCCAAAGGAGGTTGGGCAGTCTCACATTTTATGAATGATTCTGGAGAAATTCTTTCATTTGAAGAGTTTTGCTTAAAATTTGACCTTTGTTATGTCTCAATAACAGGAGACCTGAGCCATGCTGAACCGAGCAACGAACTGCACAGTTCCAGATCATCAAACAAATTTAAATATTAGACAAAGATAACACAAGTAAACACAAAATGTGGTTTTTAAATGACGGTGTTTATTATTTAGGGAAAACAATCCAAACCTCCATGGCCCTGTGTGAAAAGTGCTTGCCCCTAAACCTAATAACTGGTTGGGCCACCCTTAGCAGCAACAACTGCAATCAAGCGTTTGCGATAACTGGCAAGGAGTCTTTTACAGCACTGTGGAGGAATTTTGGCCCGCTTATCTTTGCAGAATTGTTGTAATTCAGCCACAGTGGAGTGTTTTCAAGCATGAACTGCCTTTTTATTCAGGTCAGGACTTTGACTAGGCCACTCCAAAGTCTTCATTTTGTTTTTCTTAAGCCATTCAGAGGTGGACTTGTTGGTATGTTTTGGATCATTGACCTGCTGCAGAACCCAAGTGTGCTTCAGCTTGAGGTCACGAACAGATGGCCGGACATTCTCCTTCAGGATTTTTTTTGTAGACAGCAGAATTCATGCTTCCATTTACCATAGCAAATCTTCCAGGTCCTGAAGCAGCAAAACAGCCCCAGACCATCACACTACCACCACCATATTTTACTGTTGGTATGATGTTCCTTTTCTGAAATGGTGTTACTTTTACGCCAGCTGTAATGGAACACACACCTTCCAAAAAGTTCAACTTTTGTCTCGTCAGTCCACAGAATATTTTCCCAGAAGTCTTGGGGATCATCAAGATGTTTTCTGGCAAAACTGAGACGAGCCTTTATGTTCTTTTTGCTCAGCAGGGGTTTTTTACTTGGAATTCTGCCATGCAGGCCATTTTTTCCCAGTCTCTTTCTTATGGTGGAGTCATGAACACTGACCTTAACTGAGGCAAGTGAGGCCTGCAGTTCTTTGGATGTTGTTGTGGGGTCTTTTGTGGCCTCTTGGAGTTGTCGCTGTGCTCTTGGGGTAATTTTGGTCAGCCGGCCACTCCTGGGAAGGTTCACCACTGTTCCATGTTTTCACCATTTGTGGATAATGGCTCTTACTGTGGTTTGCTGGAGTCTCAAAGCTTTAGAAATGGCTTTATAACCTTTTCCAGACTGATCAATCTCAGTTACCTTGTTTCTCATTTGTTCCTGAATTACTTTGGCTCACAGCATGGTGTGTAGCTTTTGAGGATCTTTTGGTTTACTTCACTTTGTCAGGCAGGTCCTATTTAAGTGATTTCTTGATTAAGAACAGGTGTGGCAGTAATCAGGCCTGGGTGTGGCTAGAGAAATTGAATTCAGCTTTCCAAAGATGTGATAAACCACTGTTAATTTATGTTTTAACAGGGATGGCAATCACTTTTTCCACACAGAGCCATGTAGGTTTGGATTTTTTTTCCCCTTAATAATAAACGCCTTCATTTAAAAACTGCATTTTGTGTTTACTTGTGTTATCTTTGTCTAATTTTTAAATGTGTTTGATGATCTGAAACAAGTATGACAAACATAAAAAAAGAGAAATCAGGAAAGGGGCAAACACTTATTCACACCACTGTATGTAAAGCTATCTATGTTTAGCACTTTGTGCAGCTTCCAATGTTTAAAAAGTGCTATACAAATAAAGGTTGATTTGTAGAGGATATGCTCAAGGATGAGGCTGTTTATTTCTCAGGTTCAGCTTTATTAACAGAACACATACTCTAACAATCTCCAAGCAAGAAAAGAGACAGATCAAAATCACATCGCTCTTTTAACCTCCGGAACATCGAAACTCAAGTCACATGGTGTCTAAGCAAACATACAGTCACATGGTACTTAATCCCAGCCACAATGTAACCCTTTGATCTTCCACCATTGTCCCTTAGCCTTCGATGGTCCGGAAATCCCTCCAGGGCATCTCTCTGAGACAAAGGCCAAATCTCACACCTTCTCAATATCTCCTGCAGACTCAGTCCTTTTGTCCCTCGAGACGTGAAGCACACAATAAACATTCAGCAATACATTTGTGGAAAATATGTACCCAACATATGTGCCACAGATCGATTGATTTCATTGAGGAAGGCAAGAGGGCAGCCAGTGATTTTCTCAGCTGTTCTTACTACCCTCTGCAGCATGCGTTTTTCTGCTGTGGAGTAGCTGGCATACTGCACAGAGATTGAGTATGTCAACAGACGCTCTATGATGGAATGATAGAATGTCAGCAGCAACTTCTCTTCCAGTTTGTTCATCCTGAGAACTCTCCTGAAGTGAAGTCACTGTTGGGCCTTCCTCACTACTACAATTGTGTTGACTGACCAGGAGAGGTCCTCGGTGATGTGAGTCCCCATAAACTTGAAGTAGGAAACCCTCTCCACATAATCAGCATTAATGTGGACAGTAGTGAGAGCAGTTTTGTTTCTCAAGTCTATGATGACCTCCTTGATTTTCTTTGTGTTGAGGGACAAGTTGTTTGTTGCACTCCACTCTGTCAGCTGCTGCATCTCGTCCCTGTAGGCCGTCTCGTCTCCTCCAGTTATAAGGCCCACCAAGGTGGTGGCATCGGCAAATTTTATTATTGTGTTGGTGGTATGGGTGGTGGTACAGTCTTGAGTGTAGATGGAAAACGGGAGCGGGCTCAGTACACAGCTTTGTGGAGTGACAGTACTGAGCATGAGGGTGGAGGAGCTGGTGTTTCCAATTTTCAGTTTGTGGACGGTTTGAAAGGAAGTCCTTTATCCAGGCACAGGTGGCGGGGGGAAATCCAGTACAGCCATCGTGTTAATAAGAATGTCAGGAATGATTGTATTGAATGCGGAGCTATAGTCTATGGCTATAGTCTATGAAGTGCATTTGGACTGAGGTCTCTGAGTGCTCTAAGTGGCATCGAGCACTATGAAGAGCTTTGGAGATGGCATCATCAGTGGATTGATTTGCTGTGTTTGCAAATTGATGCAAATCGAAGTCCTGTGGGAGGCGTGCTTTGATGTGTTGTGACACAAGCCTCTCCAGGCATTTTGCAGTCACTGGTGTTAGTGCAATGGGCCTGTAGTCACTCAGGTCGCTGATATGTGACTTTTTCGGGATGGGGATTATAGTGGCTGACTTGAGGCAGGGTGGGACTGTGACGTGTTCAGGGAAAGGTTGAAAATCTTTGTGAAGACTACTGAGAACTGGTTGACACAGGCTTTGAGTACTTTTCCAGGTACTCCATCAGGCCCAGTAGCTTTCCTCACATTCACAGTTCTAAACAACCGGCTCACTTGATATTCCTGGAGACAGAGCAGGTGAGCGCATGCAGTCTGGGAGGGTGGTATGACTGAATGGGGCCCCGTTGTTTCAACATGGGTGAAGAAATTATTTAATTTCTCCACCAGTGAAGTATCGGAGCTGGCAGTCCCAGGACTGTTGTAGCTGGTTATTTGAGATGTTGTTCCATTCCATCTTTGTATGCCTTTTTTGCAGCTTTAATACTCAGCTCAGCCATAGCCAAATTGTATAGGGCTTTGTCTCCTGACCTGAAAGCAGAATTGTGGGCTCTCGGGAGTGACGGAACTTCACATGTCATCCATGGCTTCCAGTTTGGATAAACACAGATGTGATAATCAATCGTGACATTATCCATACAAGACTTGATGTATGACAACACAGTGTCCGTGTAGTCCTGTAGGTCCTGGTTTTCTAGGACATCTCATTGTGTGGCAGTGAAGCAGTCCTGCAACTGGAAATCAGAATCAGAATGAACTTTATTGCCAAGCATGTTTTTACACATACGAGGAATTTTACTTGACATTAAGGTGCGCTCATGTTAAGCACTCCCTAATGACGCGGCAGCCGACAGGCGCCTCATACAGTGGGGGTAAAGAGGGGGAGGGGGAGGGGGTGACATATTGGGCAGAGAGAAAAAAGCATAGTTATCAAAATAGAGCTCAATTGAGCAAGATTATGATCACATAGAAAAAACCCCTCTAATTGCACACTTAGCAGACAAGTTACAGTTCCACACATTAACAGAGCAAGTTGAGAGAGACCAGTGTGTGTGTGTCAGTCATGTGATATTCATGGATGCAGTGTGAATGCAGTGTTAAGTGTCAGTTACTGGTGAACAACAAAATTCCTCTCCTAAGCAACGACTAGATGTTATGTCCATGGTATCCTAAACATAGATAACATGTCCACAGAGTTCATCTCTCTTCAGTGCATGTCAGATGGTAAAATTCCATGCTAGTCACATGATGACGCTGTCCATAGAGAGTTCAGATTGCCGCACATCAGAATGTTTGGGTTAGAGAAAAGCCAAAACTCGCTTCTGCCTTATCTTTTCTCCTGGAGGAATGAGTTCTCCCAAGGACGCCGAATCAAGGCCTGATAAGCACAGTTCACTTAGAGCATAGAATTTCACCTCTCATGCGATTCTGTGCATCGCAATTTACATTATTCCCAGGCATTAAAATCATTCCCTGGAGAGCACCCAGCGACTCCGAGATGTTTCCCACCTTCCGATTCAGTTCGCCATTAGCCGCTATCAGCGCCCTCCCCAACTGGTCGAATTGTTGAAGGAGCTTCGCCAGGTCTGCATTTTGACTAGCTCTTTCCAACTTCTTTAATTTCCGATACACCAGGAAAACTCAAAAGCCAAACAGCAGAAATCCTGTGATCATGAAGCCAAACAGGTAGATGTCTTCCACATCTTCAATCGAAAGATCACACAGACACATGAGTTTCCAATTGTCCCATGAGTCTCTCACATAACCCGCAGCTGAAGTGCTTGCAGGACATTTGGGCTCCCCCGGGCCCGATTTTCTGTTTGAAAAAGTGGTGTCAATTGCATTTAAAGCCCAACTCACCAATTCCATAATTTTCCGTTTGGATCGAGATGCAGCGAGAAGAAAAGCGAGACACAGACAGGACACAGCAAGCTGGGATCAGTGAAGGGAGGAGAGGAGAGAGGAGGGAGAAGAAATGCGTCTGCTCTCTCTGACAGCCGGAAGAAGAAGGGTGACCCTTTTGGCCAGGTTTTAACACTCTTCCTGATTAGCTTAATTCTCCTTCTGAGGGGAGTATAAACTGGAATGAGGATGAGTGAGAGGTGGTCAGACATTCCCAGGTATGGGAGGGAGACTGTCCAGTAAGCGTGCTTTAAGTTAGAATAAACTTGGTCCAGTGTGTTAGTTCCTCGGGTAGAACAGTGTATATACTGTACAAATTCGGGAAGGACTGTTTTCAAGCATACCTGATTTAAATCACCAGCAATGATCTGAGCTCCTTCTGGATGAGCTTGCTGTAGTCTGTTGACAGTGTTATGAAAATGAGCAAGAGCTACACTAACGTTAGCATTCGGTAGTATGTACGCTGCTGTAATGGTCACTATAGTTAACTCCCTTGGTAAATAAAAGATTATGCAGTTGACTGTATATCAGGAGAACAGTGGCTATCTAAGGTCTTGCTATGTGCACACCAGTTGTTATGAATGTAAATACACAATCCACCACCTCTGCTCTTAGCCGGGTTCTTCATTTCTGTCATAGAGGTGGGTGGTGAGGCCTGCTAGCCGCACTGTAGCATCCGGGATCAAATCATGCAACCAAGTCTCCATGACGAATAACATGCAGCAATTCCGAATGAAGGAGTTTGTTTACAGCAGTTACTCCAACTCATCAGTCTTGTGGACGATGGGTCTTGCATTTGTCAGAAAGATGCTGGGTAGCTGGAGTTTGAAAAGTTGTTTCCTTAGCTGAGTTAGCATGCCTGCTCGATATCTCCACTTTTGTCTGCACTCCCTACGCTCCCTATGCCACCACTTCCGTTTACCAGGGCCAACAACACATCAGGGATAGTCCGGTGCACTGTCTAAAACACTTGCAAAAGTTATCACAGTAAAGGAGTATGCTGAATTCTGTCAAGAACTGAGAAGAAGGATGTGTGTCGCGCATCAGCAGCCGCTGCTTTTCCAGCTCGGACGGTGGAAGATGCTATAACTGAAAGGTAAACAAAAGAATGAAAGTTAAACACTGTCAAACTCAAAAACTAATGATATCTACAATATGAGCACCTCCTTTCTCAAAATGCACAGCAAAATATTAATCAAACCACTGACTCATCTCATTAATCTCTCCATTAGGTCTAGTACATTTCCATCTGGCTGGAAAAAAGCTGTCGTCATACCAGTTCATAAATCAGGCAGTAAAGACGATATATGCAATTACCGCCCAATCTCTATTTTACCAGTCCTGTCTAAGGTTCTTGAAAAAGTTGTAGCTACACAGCTGATAGACTACTTACAAGACAGTCAACTTCTTCATCCACATCAATTTGGTTTTAGACCAGGATACTCAACAGAAACAGCAAATTGTTGCCTTATTGAAAACGTCAAACAGTCCTTGGACAGGGGTAATGTGGTAGGAGCTGTTTTTCTAGATCTCAAAAAGGCTTTCGATACTGTAAACCACAGTTTGCTTTTATCCAAAATGGTATCTTTTAACTTCTCCCCAGATACATTAGAATGGTTTGCATCTTATCTCCAGAATAGAGAACAGTGTGTAAAAGTTCACCAGGATAAATCCTCATTTTTAAACAACCGCATGGGTATCCCACAAGGGTCCATTCTTGGTCCTTTACTTTTCAGCATTTTTATTAATGACTTGCCGTTACACTGCTCAGCTGCAACATGCCAACTTTATGCAGATGATGCAGTTATTTACACAGCTGCCAAGACTCCAGCACAGGCTGCAGATGTACTGTCTACAAGTATGGTTGATGTCCAAGAGTGGCTCCTCCAGAACCATCTATTGCTGAACCTTCAGAAAACAGTCTCAATGTGCTTTTCAATCAAAAAATGTAACCTGCAACGTTTTAAAGTTAATATACATGATCATGACATCAGTTTAGCTACAGAATTCAAATACCTTGGCATTGTACTAGATCCTCAACTCAAATTTAATCTTCATATAAAGAAAATTTCAAAAACAGTAAAAAAAAATCTGAACTGCTTTAAATTAATTAGATATTACATACCTTACGAAGCAGCTGTACTGTATATGCATTCTATGGTCTTTTCTCATATATCATACTGTTTGACAGTCTGGGCTCAAGCAGCCCCTTCCACAATAAGACATATAGGTTCATTATACGTATAATCAAACCCTAAAAATCTTGGACCAAAAGCCCATTAGGTGGCATCACTGTAATGTTTTAAAAAAATACAACCTATTGAGTTTTGAGAGTTTCATTGACCTCTGTTTTCTGAAATTAATGTTCAAATGTTTCCATAAATCAGCACCCGAGCCACTTGCTGGTTTCGTCCAAAGACAGGACAGCAGCAGAGCCACCAGGAGTTCTGTTAATAATAACTGTAAAATATTCCACCGCAGAACCACATTTGGACAAACAGCTTTCTCTATAAAGGGCAGTCACATCTGGAACACAATGCCAAATGTAATTAAAATAATAACGGACTTTAAAACATTCACTAAAAAGGTTAAAAACTGGCTGAAAAATAAACAAGAATGTACTCATGTATGAATTGATTGTCTGCAAAGTGAGAGTGAATGAAGGGAAGGAATGAATGTGTTTGTTTATAATGAGTGACGAAGGGAGGGAGGCCTGAAATAGGCAAATGTGAATCAGGTTGTTATATTCGTGTATTTATAATATTTATAATTGTGTATTTATAATCTTTTTGCATTGATGTACTGTATGTGGTTATTGTGTATTTTCTTTTTCTTTTTTTTACTTGATTCTCTTTTCTAAAGCCCATCCAGGGACAAGAGTTGCAAATTAGCTAATAGCTATACACTCTATGTGCAACACATCAGGTTGATTGTCATTGATTAATTGTCTATGTTTATTGCACTGTCCCTGTCAAATAAACTAATCTATCTAAAGTAGAAACCAGATGGGAATGTGGAAAACGACAGGAATGAAGACATGATATGGGTTTACCTTTCGGTGGAGAACGAGGAACAGCTGATGAGCATTAGGTAACAGAAACATAAATAGCAAATCATAACGGTGAACTGGAAGCAGGACTACAACAATAAGACTACAGGAAATGGAACAGGAATGACTTCAAAATAAGAGCAAACCTAAAAACTAAGAATAGACAGAGAATAATATTAGAAACACTAAATCAATATTACACAAGATGGACTTAGGGTATCGTGATTTTAGTAACTGCGGCTGTGATGTGGCTTAATTAAGAGTATCACAGCCGTAGTTAGTATAATCATGATACCGTAACGACGTTGAGTGTAATATTGCTTTTATTCAACATTTCCGCCAAGCAAAATTGATTAAATGACAGCAATACTGGACAAAATATTATGATTTGTTTGTTTAACCAGTTATTTTGCACAGCTGAGAAAAAAAACAATCCCTAAATCTAGCCAGTAACTTGCTAAACATCTCAATCAGCTTGAAGACGTCTATTGTTATTTCACGCACATGTAAACAAATTAAATATTGTCAAGTGCAAACGTAGTAAGTGTTTATAAAACATACCTATTAAGTTGGTACTTCAGAAAATCCCAGATCAAAACATATCTAATACCGGTCACCAAAAGCTAGTAGGTAGCATGCTAGCGATTTGGCACATGCTAGCGATTTAGCACGTCTTGCTCACTTTTCTTTGCATTTTCAGATGAAACAAAGAATCCATCACCACAAAGGTATTGTGGTTTGTTAATAGACACAATATCAAACTCTAGCACTGCCTGTTTTTTTTTAAACAGATGTGAAATCGCTTAATGTAAAATAACTGGGTAGACGGAAGTAGACCTTTGCAAAAGGGTGGGACTTCCAGGTCACAGATGTTTAATTTTTTGTCAAACAGCACTTCACTGTGGAAATTAAGGTATCCAAAACAGTACTGCAATTGTCAGAGTTGATTGAAAAGTACTGGTAAAAATTAACGTTGCTAGAACACCTTTGAAGCAGAGTGATACATATCCAGTGAAGTTGGAGTGCAGTTATTGCAGATTATAGTAACTCCTATCAAATTGCTTGGTCAGAACTAACTGTTGTATAATACTAAATAAACCGAGGACCAGGAGAATACTTATGATAATGAAAGCACCAAAGGTACTGATGCCTCGGTGCCTGTGGCATGGTAGCAGGGGTTAGTTAAGTATTGTGTCAGGCTATCCATGCACGGTTTTGAAATGTTTGGTATGTGTTTATACAGGAATGACACTGATGTCAGTGTCACATCACACATAAGGTATATGTCATCCCAGGGCTGTACGCTGGCATTTTTGTCAAGGAGATCATGACAGAAAAAATATAGAAGCACAAGAATAAAATTAGGAGCACAAAGAAAAATGCTGGAGTAACAGATTTTATTAATTGAATGCATATATAGTTACACGATGCTGTGCAATCGCAGGTAAAAATATCAAAATTTTCCAAAGTAAAAGCATAATTATAGACTTCCGGTTATGGCTGCCACGTAAGACGGACGTGTCTCACTCTGCTCTGCTCCTGGAGAAAAAAATCGGCAAATAACTCTCTCATTTGGGACAGAACGTATCCCAGCGTTTGGGCGAGGATATGTCGGCGAAGCCTAAGGCTGGAAAATCAGGTAAAGGAAAAAGCGAGCCGCCGAAACAGTCCAAATTAACGGACTTTCAGGTCTGTGACGCAGCAAACAAAACTCCATATATGGCGGAGGAGGCTGGCAACGGTGCGATATCTGCGGGGAACGGCGCAGATGCGCTGATGGCTGCCATGAGTTCAATGAGAGCGGACTTTTCCTCTAGATTTGATGGGATTATGACAGCGTTGGAAGGAATAAGAAAGGAATTGGGTGACTGTGTAGAACGAACGGCGCAGATGGAGCTCCGTCTCGCTAGTGCTGAAGATGACGTCACCCGTCTTCAATTAAAGGTGCGCACTTTGGAGAAAAAAAAAAAATGTCTAGAAGATAATATTTTGGATTTGGAATCTCGGTCGAGACAGAATAACTTGAGGCTGGTGGGTCTTCCAGAGGAATCAGAAGGTCGGGACGTATATTCCTTTCTGGAAAAGTGGATTCCGGAGGTGCTGGGCAGCGAGGAGTTGCAATCAGCAGTGGTTCTGGAAAAAGCACATCGTATTGGCCCACGGAGAGATAAGGGACCGCCGAGGACCTTAATTATGAAGTTTCTTAGCAACAGAGACAGGATGAAGATCTTCAACGCTGCACGAGCTAAAGGAGAGATTAAACACCAGGATCAGCAGGTGCGGTTCTACCCAGATTTGGCCACAGGAATCCCAACAATTGAGGAAGCAGTTTGATCCCATACGTAAGGAGCTGCGCAACCTTGGGATTCGTCATGGTGTAATCTATCCTGCGAGACTGCTGACCACGTATGAGGGCAGAACCCACATCTTCAAGACCCCAGAGGAGGCGCAGGAGTTCATCAAGAAGATCAAAGAAGAAGAAGAGACTGGTGGGAGCTAAGCATGAACAAAATATAAGGTAGAATAATTAAGCATTTGCACAGGCATCTGACTGACTTGAAGTAAATAGCAAGTTTACAAAATATAGATTGTATTATATATTAAAAAAAAACAAAAACAAAACAAACAAAAAAAAACTATGATGTACAAAGTTGTTAAAAATTTTGGAGTTAAGTTGGAAAACTACAGAGGAGAGTTAATGTTACGTCATTAAAAGCAGTAGAGTTAGGGTGATTGGGAGGATGAAGAAGGAGTGGCTTAGGCTGTTCCCCGTGGATGTGGAACGGTCGATGGCTATATCAGGAGACGGAATTTTTCTTTTGATTTTGGGGGGTTCGCCACAAGTGTGGGAAGGGGGAATTTGTTTGTGTGTAGTTTGTAGGATGAATGTTCAACCACTCATGTTTTTGCTTCTCTGTATGAGCATGTTTACACTGCAAGGTAATCCCAAACTCTCTATTGATCATAAACCAAAGTGTTAATCTTAATTTAACTTCATGGAATTGCAGAGGTCTACAAAATTTTAAAAAACTTAAACAAGTTATGAATAAAATAAAAGACATGGGTTCAAAAATTGTTTTTACAAGAAACTCATTTAATAGAGGAGGATATAAAAAGAATTAGGAGTAGATGGCAAGGAAGTGTATTCACCTCATCATTCTCATCCCGGGCCAGGGGAGTTATGACTCTCATACATAAATCAGTCCCTTTTCAAGTGAAAAATGTAATTGGAGACAAACTTGGAAGATATGTAATCATTCAAGGTTCTTTGCTATTAGAAAATATAAATCTTGTGAACTTATATGGTCCCAATATAGATGATCAGAAGTTCTTTGCTAATTTATTTCTTATTTTATCATCACTTACAGGGCAACATATAATAGCAGGGGATTTTAATTGTACATTGAATCCAGGTATAGATAGATCAACAGGACTGGATTGTACGCACAATGGATGTAGGATGACTATTAATCATTTTATGAAAGAATTGAGATTGTTAGATATATGGAGAGAAATGAAACCACAAGTTAAAGCCTATTCTTGTTATTCCAGTACCTACAAGACATTCTCACGTATTGATTATTTTTTGATTTCCACAGAATTAAGATCCAAGATTCAAAACTGCTTTTATGATAACATCGTGATCTCTGATCATGCACCCTGTTGTCTAATATATGTAGATAAAAAATTGACAAAGGAATCAGGTAGATGGCAATTTCAGCATAAATGGCTTCAGGATGAGGAATTTGTCAAGTATATAGAAAAACAGATAGACGAGTACTTTGACATCAATACTACTCAAACATCAGCATGTGTAAAGTGGGAGGCTTTCAAAGCTTTTATTAGGGGACATATTATTAGTTATACAGGATCAAAATCTAAGAAGACTCGAGAGGAGAGAGCTAAATTGGAACATAAAATGAAAAGTCTTCAGGAAAAAGTGTATGCAGGAAGTGATCCAAGGTTGGAGAATGAATTACTGATTTTGAGAGCTGAATACGACAAAAAATCAGCGAATAGAGCTGCCTCGAGTCTTCTAAGATTGAAACAATCTTTTTATGAACAAGGTGAAAAATCAGGAAAATTATTGGCATGGCAGATTAAACAATTAGAAATTAAAACACCAATTACTAGTATTATAAGTAATGGACAGGTAGTTATAGATCCTTTAGAAATTAACAGAGCCTTTAGAGATTACTATGAAAAATTATATGATACTAAAAATGAATCTGATTTAACAAAACTAAATGGGTTTTTGAACGAACTATCTATACCGTGTATTCCAAATGAAAACAGGGAGATATTGGAGTCTAAAATTAGTCAAGAAGAAGTTGGGCTAGCCATTGATAATATGAAATCAGGAAAAAGTGCAGGACCAGATGGTCTTCCAGTTGACCTTTATAAAAAATTTAAGAATAAATTAATAAAACCTTTTTTGGAAATGGTTTTAGAAGCATTTCAAAATAATAATTTACCATCATACATAAATAATGCCTTAATTATACTGCTGCCAAAACCAGGTAAGCCCTCTAATAAATGTGAAAATATGAGACCAATAAGCCTATTAAATGCCGACCTTAAGATAATCTGTAAAATTTTAGCAAGACGAATACAAGAAATTTTACCAAATATTATTAATCGAGATCAGAATGGCTTTATAAAGGGAAGACAAGGCTTCCATAATGTAAGAAGACTATTTAATATTATTTATTTTAATAAAGAAGCACCGGATACAGCTCTCCTATCACTGGACGCCGAAAAGGCCTTTGATAGAGTTGAATGGCCCTTTCTTTTTGAGGTCCTACAAAGGTTTGGACTTGGAAATAATTTCATAAAATGGGTTCAAATAATATACAATAATGCTACAGCAGAAATCCTAACAAATAACAATATTTCAAAACCAATAAAAATCAATAGAGGATGTCGACAAGGCTGTCCACTTTCACCTTTACTGTTTACTATGGCAATTGAACCTTTAGCGATAGCGATACGTTTACATTCACAAATATATGGAATTAAAGTTGGACCAACAGAACATAAAATCTCCCTGTACGCCGATGACATAATTTTGTTTATGTCGAATCTAAAAAAAATCAATTCCAACCTTAAGATAAGATAAGATAAGATAAGCCTTTATTAGTCCCACAATGGGGAAATTCCAGGATTGCAACAGCACAGGGATAGCAACACTCAGAGCAACAATCAGAAGGCAAGAAAAAAAAAAAAAAAAACAAGCAAGCAAGAGCAGCTAATATACATATGTACATATTACTATAAAATATATATATACACACACACACACAGACACACAGTGCAGAGCATTGTAGCTGGATGGAATAAATATATGAATATATGAACACAGTGCAGAGCATTGTAGCTAGATGGAATAAATATGTAAATATATAAACACCCACAGTACGGAGCAATGTAGCTAGATGGAATAATATGTAGATATATAAAAACACAGTGCGGAGCATTGTAGCTAGATGGAATAAATATATAGATATATAAATATAAACACACCCAGTGCTGAGCATTGTAGCTAGATGGAATAAATATGTAAATATATGAACACACACAGTGCAGAGCATTGTTGCTAGGTGGGATGAAACAGCATAACCGTCTATTTAGTTATCCTACATGGTATGATTATGTGCCCATACATATTCTCACCCTCCATAGCGACCGGTATGTTCCTAGTTGTATGCCGGAGAGGACCATTGTGTAAGTCTATTGCATCTTTTGCATTCAAAAAAAACTATTAGTTTGTTACGTCTTTTTGCTATCTCTGCGAGCAGCCCTGCTTAGGTTGTACAGTCTGACGGCCGTTGGTAGGAAGGACCTACGAAACCTCTCGGTTGTGCACCTGGGATGATGTAGTCTGCTGCTAAATGAGCTCCTCAGTGCATCCAGTATGTCCTGCATAGGGTGGAACTCGGACTCCAGCAGAGATGACAGTTTAGCCACCGTCCTTCTCTCTCCTATCTCCTCCATTGGATCAAGGCGCTGCCCCAGGACAGAGCTAGCTTTCTTAATCAGTTTGTTCAGTCTCTTCCTATCGGCTGCAGTAATGCCACTGCCCCAGCAGACCACTCCAAAAGTGATGGCTGATGCCACCACCGTGTCATAGAATGACTTCAGCAGCGCCCCTTGTACACCAAAAGACCTGAGTCTCCTCAGCAGGAACAGCCTGCGCTGTCCCTTCTTGTAGAGTGCGTCAGTATTGTGTGACCAGTCTAGTTTATTGTTCAGATGAATACCCAGGTACTTATAGGATGTCACCATCTCGATGTCTGTTCCCTGTATATTTACTGGTGCTGTGAGGGGCTGCCCATGCCTGCGGCAGTCCACCACCAGCTCCTTAGTTTTCCTCGCGTTGATCTGGAGGCAGTTCCGATGGCACCAGTCCACAAAGTCCTGGATAAGCCCTCTGTACTCAGCTTCATCTCCGCTGGAGATGAGACCAACGATCGCAGAGTCATCAGAGAACTTCTGTAGATGGCAATGTGTTGTGTTGTGTGAGAATTTAATAAAGAATTTTGGGGAAATATCAGGATATAAAATAAATAAAACTAAATCTTCAATATTAATGCTAAATGAGACCCAGAGAAATTACCCAGCCCCTGAGGTAAATCAATTCAATGTTGTAAATCAGTTTAAATATTTAGGAATCCAAATTGTGCCTAAGCTAGAATCAGTCGCCAGTGTCAACTATGAAGCCTTAATGACAGATATCAATGAGTTAACTCAGAGATGGATGTCACTACCAATGTCGATGATCGGGAGAATCAATATACTTAAAAGTAATATTTTACCTAAAATACTTTATTTATTTCAATACATTCCCTTATCACCACCTTTAGATTTATTCTCAAGAATAAAAAAAAAGTTAGTGGAATTTATATGGAACAACAGGAGGGCTAGATTACGTCTGTCTTTATTATATTTACCATTTGATCGTGGAGGTCTGAAATGTCCAAATTTTATGTTGTATTATTGGTCGGCACAACTGAGGTCTATGACATATTATTTTTCATCAAATGATCTCCCTCACTGGACTGAAATGGAATCATACAATTTACCTTTACCTCTTCCCATATTCATATACTCAGATTCGGCAAAAAAATTACAAAAACAAGTTAAAAATCCATTTGTAAAGCATATGATCAAAATATGGTGTGAAGCTAAAAACTATTTAAAAGAACCACAGTTATTGTCACAATTTAGTCCAATATGGGGTAATCAATATTTTAAACCAGGAAGAGCGGACGCTGTATTTAAAGTATGGAATTTAAAAGGGATACAAAAGATTCAGGATTTATATTTGCCATGTGCAGATAACATAATGTCTTTTGAAGAGCTGAGGATCAAATTTAATCTCAATAGAACACATTTTTTTAAATATCTTCAACTTAGAAACTTTATTCGATCAAATCAAAATAAAGCTCTCACTCGACCTATTTATTCATCCTTGGAAAAAATGATGATGAAAGATAGTAAAAGAAAGGGTATTATTTCAGAGTTTTATAACTCATTGACACTATCTTCAAGTGAAAATTCACTGAAAAGATTAAACTACTGGAAAGAAGATCTGCAAACTGAAATTTCAGAGGAACAATGGGAATTGGCTTGTACAGAAGCTCAAACCAAATCAATAAATGTACGCCTTAAATTGATACATTTCAAATGGTTAATGCGGATGTATGTTACACCGGAGGAGTTAAATAAATATAACAAAAATATACCAGATACATGCACAAAATGCATGGAAAGTAAAGGAACTCTATTTCATTGTGTATGGGAATGTAGATTAATAAGAATGTTTTGGGAAGAGGTGAGGGTAACAATTGAAAAAATAATCTCAAAACAAATCATATTGAATCCTAAATTGTTTTTGTTGGGTCTGTACCCAGAAAAGCATAATTTTAATAAAAGTGAAAGAACATTCATAGACCTCAGTTTGCTTAATGCCAAAAAATGTATTGCACTATTATGGAAAAAGACTCATAGACCAGATGTGACTCAGTGGTTAAGACAGATGTTAACAAACCTTCCATTAGAAAGAATAACATATATACTGAAATCAAAGGAAATTGTGTTTGAGAATATATGGAGACCTTTTATTGATTATGTAAAAAATTTAAACATAACTCTTGAAGAAGAAGGTGAATGATGTGTGTGGACCTTGTAAATTCCAAACTGGTGAACATAATATGTATACTTATGTATTGGATTGTCTAGACTAAACAGAGGAGCATTGTTGAAGATTTGATTTTGCTGGTGGTTGTTGGTGTTTTTAGTGCATCTTTTTTTTTTTTTGTAGTACTTTAGTGTTAGTGTTTGATTGTTTGTATCATGTTTGTTAAAAAAAAAAAAAGGTTCAATAAAGATATTGTGGAAAAAAAAGGCATAATTATAAATATTACATTAGAACAGGTTGGAATGTTTCACACTTATGTGTAATGAATTTTGAGAGTTTCTTAATCTGGCAAAAAACTTTTCCAAAAATACATTTATTGAAATACAGTAACAGTTTCTTGTATAAACAATAAACATGCTATATTCTTATTTAGCTTCCAGCCCCGTTATCTTCACAGCTGCTGTGACTGCTGACCTTCAGGTTCACCACTGTGGACCTCAGAGACACAATGAGGAAAGAAAAACAAAATAAAAATCTGATAATTATTACAGATGTGATAGAACTATTTCAAAGTTGGCATAATTAAAAAAATGATTCCAGATATCATGTTGCAGCTTAACAAACTGCTTGGTTTTCTTAAAAAGAAAACTCAGGTGGGTTTATTATTACTGTCATCAGGAGTGACTTTAGTAATACTGTAAGTGAGCTGTCTACAGGACTGTAAAAGTTATTTTAAAGTGAGTGAATCAACCACATCACATGGTCGTGTTTTTTTTATTACTCACATTAGTTTTAAGACTTTAAAAAAAATCGGCTGAACTTCAAAGAAAATATTTTAACTTGTTAAACTAATGTAATGAATCAGCCACCAGTACGGGAAAAAAATCGGACATTGGAAATAAAAACAGATTTTCCTTTGTTCAGCTGTCCACTGTGGTCCGCCATATTTTTGAGGTGAGAGAGGTGGAAGTTGTAGTTTTTACCAATGAACTGAAAACTGTAGGAAGAAAGTACGTTGTCTTGGGCTGTCATGGTGGAGGAATTTTCCCTGCGGTGATGGTGGATAGCTCAACAGCGCGATATGCAGTATTATTACAAATGTTTTTAGGACCCTGTGGTCTTTTAATTTAGACAGAGTTCATAACTTATGTGGCAAACAATGGAAGCTGTGTTGAGAAACTCGCTGCAGCTCCACGCTCAACTTATGTGTGTGCGTGACAATTGTGCAGAGCTCAGGTCTTCCTACAATCATGAACTGCTGATTCTGTAAAAAAAAAAACAAAAAAAAAAACTCAGTCATTTTCATAAAGCAGTGGCAGTAACTCCAGCATTTCAACTACAGGGTGTGTGGACTGGTTGGAGAGAGCTGTGACATTCAGCTTATTTAAACAGGATAGACTCTGTGCAGGACTCAGCGTGGCTCTTGTCTCCATGTCTCTCCATAGAAATTTTTGGACAATGCCGCTGTCAGAAAAATCATGTTCACACAGCAAACAATCAATGCACTATGCAGTGGTTGTTTCACTCTTAGAGCTTAATTGTCAGGATCATAAACACTCCGCTCAGAAGGAGCCCATCCGGCCATTATTTTATTAAGTTTAGGATATTTTCTCACTTCGGTTTTTCCTCATCTGCCACAAGCAATCTGATCTGACCAAAAGTAGTAAATGGCGTTCACTTACAGTATCTCACAAAAGTGAGTACACCCCTCACATTTTTGTAAATATTTTATTATAGCTTTTCATGGGACAACACTGAAGATATGACACTTTGATACAATGTAAAGTAGTCAGTGTACAGCTTGTATAACAGTGTAAATTTGATGTCCCCTCAAAATAACTCAACACACAGCCATTAATGTCTAAACCGCTGGCAACAAAGTGAGTACACCCCTAACTGAAAATGTCCAAATTGTGCCCAGTGTCAATATTTTGTGTGGCCAGTGGCCACCGTTGATTTCCAGCACTACCTTGACTGTCTTGGGCATGGAGTTCACTAGAGCTTCACAGGTTGCCACTGGAATCCTCTTCCACTCCTCCATGATGACATCACAGAGCTGGTGGATGTTAGAGACCTTGCGCTCCTCCACCTTCTGTTTGAGGATGCCCCACAGATACTCAATATGGTTTTGGTCTGGAGATATGCTTGGCCAGTCCATCACCTTTACCCTCAGTTTCTTTAGCAAGGCAGTGGTCATCTTGGAGGTGTGTTTGGGGTCATTATCATGTTGGAATACTGCCCTGTGGCCCAGTTTCTGAAGGGTGGGGATCATGCTCTGCTTCAGTATGTCACAGTACATGTTGGCATTCATGATTCCCTCAATGAACTGTTGCTCCCCAGTGAAGGCAGCACTCATGCAGCCCCAAACCATGATGACACTCCCACCACCATGCTTGACTGTTGGCAAGACACATTTGTCTTTGTACTCCTCACCTGGTTGCCACCACACACGCTTGACACCATCTGAACCAAATAAGTTGGTCTCATTAGACCACAGGACATGGCTCCAGTAATCCATGTCCTTAGTCTGCTTGTCTTCAGCAAACTGTTTGCGGGCTTTCTTGTGCATCATCTTTAAAAGGGGCTTCTTTCTGGGACGACAGCCATGCAGACCAATTTAGAGGAAAAGTCTGCTCTCATTGAACTAATGGCAGCTAGCACTGCACCTGTGCTGTTGCCCGCAGATACCGCACCGCTGCTAGCTTCCTCCGCCATATATGGAGCTTTATCTGCTGCGTCACAGACGTGAAAGTCCGTTAATTTGGACTGTTTCGGCGGCTCGCTTTTTCCTCTACCTGGTTTTCCAGCCTTAGGCTTCACCGACATATCCTCGCCCAAACGCTGGGATACGTTCTGTCCCAAATGAGAGAGTTATTTGCCGATTTTTTTTTCTCCAGGAGCAGAGCAGAGTGATATGTGTCCCTCTCACATGGCCGCCAAAACCGGAAGCCTCTGCGTCCTGTTGGTTAAGAAATCCAGAATCCAACCCACCAGATTATTGCTCAAATCAAATTGTTGCAGGAGCCTTTCAGCTAAGATATGAGGTTGGATTGTATTAAAGGCGGAGGAAAAGTCCTACAAATAAAAGCCTGGCGTGTGTCCCATTAAAATCCAGATGTTTAAAAAGCATGTTAAACAGAGTGACAGTGGCATCCTCCACTCCTCTGTGATGCTTATAGGCAAACTGCAGAGGATCCAATTCATGCTCAGTCTGCTTTAGGACCTCACATCTGACCAGTTTTTCAAAAAAAAAAAAAAAAAAAGAGGGAAGTGTTCTCAGAGGGAAGTGGCCAATGAGCTTAGAGTATCACAGACTGTCATCAGCAGGTTGCAACAGAGATGCAGAGAGACTGGAAGAGTCACAGAAAGGCATAGAATTGGACGTCCTTTGGCCACATCCCATGCTGATGACCACTTTATTGTGAACAGTGCTCTGCGGAACCGGATGATGAATGCCACTCAACTCCAGGCACATTTAAGGGAGGTGAAAGGCACCCAAGTGTCACGTCAGACCATTTGAACTGTTTACATCAGTGTGGCCTGTAGGCTAGATCAGTGGTTCTCAACTGGTCTGGCTTTGGGACCCACCATCACCCCTCGATGACAAGCCGCGACCCAAATCAAAGATTTTCAAATTCTCAAATTTACTGAATGTAAAGATTGTGCATTTTGAACCTGAGGTAGAAGAACAGAATATCACAGTATACAAACACATAACAAATTTAATGATTAACCAAAATGACCAGTAAGTGGCAATACAACAGAGGGAACAATTCCCTTTAATGCTGAATTAGCTGCATTTTAAATTAAAAATTAAACAAAAAGTGCAATTCAAAAGAATTCAGTCTCAAAATTGACTTTTCTTCTGATTGTTTTTTCAGTATTTACCTACTGATAAGGTTATGTGCTTTGAAGAAAATGAAGGAACACTCACTAAAACCTGTAACAGTGACATCATAGACCTGAGTCTGGAGGAATTAATGGGAGAACTGGGGATGTTTTTTGCTCTTGACAAGAGTCTCAATGTCTGGAGTTATATTAGACAAAGCGACTCTGAGGTCATGCTCAATGTCCAGTCTGTTTCTCTGTTTTGTCTTCAACTGAACCATAGCTGAGAAGCCACACTCACAGAGATAGGTAAGAAAGGTAGGAGGGTTTTTACTGCTCGAATGGCAAGAGAAGGATACTCGCTCATCACAGTGCTGCACGAGAATTGCGAGAGGCTTACCTCCGTGAACCTCTTTTTCAACGTGCGGTCACATGATAGCTCCACCAGCTGACTCTCTTCGTTGCTTGGCAACGTAACGCTTTCCATGTCGATTCCAAAGGGATCGTGTATCCCAGGGGTCCCCAAACTTTTTCCTGTGAGGGCCACATAACTTTTGCCTTCTCTGATGGGGGCCGGGGTCAGTTTGTAACAGAAAAAGTGTGACGATTGCAGGGGTACCTAAACGTAAACATTTATTGTTTTCCAGAAAGCCACAAATGACCAAATATTAATAACCCTTTCTGGGATCTTCACAGGAAAAAAAGTCAGAAAATAAATAATAACACTATTAATGAAATAAATAATAACCAAATAACCCTCTCTGGGTTCTTCACAGAAAAAAGTCCATGGAACATTAACTTTGTGTTGTGCCGTGCACAATCTGAACAGGTAAAAGTTCAGCTTAGTTGTCAGAGCAGAATCTCTTCCTTAAATGACTCATATGAGCAGTCTCTCAAAGTTCTTGTGTTTCTTCCTTATAATTCTTTTGTAGGTTCTAGCAGGCTTGTAGACACCGCTGCTGAACAGCCTTTTCTTTGCATTGAACAAAAAAATAATCGTTTGTCCACTGCAGGTTAAATACCCTGTATTCTGAATCAATTTTTCTCTTAGCTAACCTTTTCACTATTCCATTTTATTTGACAGGGGTGAGTCTAGGATTTTTTTTTTTTTCTGAGGGGGGGGGGGGGTTCAGATAGGGGCACAGACAGAATGTCACATTCTATGCGTGTATTAGTCTCGATCGCGTGGCCAGACTGGAAAAAAAAAAAAAAAAATCATCACGCTTACCAGTGTGGAGGAAAAATCAGTGCAGGCGGACACAGCAAGCCGAAGTTTAAAGGTGTTTTATTCCTCCATCATGAGGCTCAGCCTGCGCTCTGTGAGAGAGCTCTGAGCAGATGTCTAAGAACGAATTCTAAGTGCGATAGTGAGGCATGAACAGTCAGCTCTTTATACAGTTATACAGAGAATCCATGGCACAGAATGCATGGCTGAGCACACGCTCAGCAGGGGAACGAGACGGCGCTCGGCCGACATGGAAGCGAGGTGCGGGAGGGGGTAAGCGTCTGATATTGTTCAGGGGGCCGGGCCAAATGTGGAGGCGGCGCGGGCCGTAGTTTGGGGACCACTGGCGTATCCAGTCCGTTTCGCCATGCTCAATTAGCATATACAAACAAACGGTGCGAGTCTTCTTCTATGGTGCGAAATATGGCGTCGCCCACCACCTACTGCCATCTACTGTTAAGGAGTGTGAATGACACTGTTGATTTATTTCTTGATATTTTATTTGCCCAGGCAAAGGCCCGCGACCCACTGAAAACAGGTCCGCGACCCACTTTTGGGTCGCGACCCACCAGTTGAGAATCACTGGGCTAGATGACCTGCAAGGGTACCTGACCACACCAGACACAGGTGTCATCATCTTGCATGGGCCAGGGAGCATTTACGCTGGACCAGTGGGCCTCAGTGGTGTTCTCTGATGAAAGTCGATTCACGTTGTGCAGAAATGATGGCTGCCAATGATGTGGAGACGTTAAGGGCAGTGTTATGTATCAGTCACTGTTGTCACCATGTTTTTTTTTTCCACAATATCTTTATTGAACCTTTTTTTTAACAAACATAATACAAACAATCAAACACTAACACTAAAGTACTACAAAAAAAAATGCACTAAAAAACACCAACAACCACCAACAAAATCAAATCTTCAACAATGCTCCTCTGTTTAGTCTAGACAATCCAATACATAAGTATACATATTATGTTCACCAGTTTGGAATTTACAAGGTCCACACACATCATTCACCTTCTTCTTCAAGAGTTATGTTTAAATTTTTTACATAATCAATAAAAGGTCTCCATATATTCTCAAACACAATTTCCTTTGATTTCAGTATATATGTTATTCTTTCTAATGGAAGGTTTGTTAACATCTGTCTTAACCACTGAGTCACATCTGGTCTATGAGTCTTTTCCCAAAATAGTGCAATACATTTTTTGGCATTAAGCAAACTGAGGTCTATGAATGTTCTTTCACTTTTATTAAAATTATGCTTTTCTGGGTACAGACCCAACAAAAACAGTTTAGGATTCAATATGATTTGTTTTGAGATTATTTTTTCAATTGTTACCCTCACCTCTTCCCAAAACATTCTTATTAATCTACATTCCCATACACAATGAAATAGAGTTCCTTTACTTTCCATGCACTTTGTGCATGTATCTGATATGTTTTTGTTATATCTATTTAACTCCTCCGGTGTAACATACATCCGCATTAACCATTTGAAATGTATCAATTTAAGGCGTACATTTATTGATTTGGTTTGAGCTTCTGTACAAGCCAATTCCCATTGTTCCTCTGAAATTTCAGTTTGCAGATCTTCTTTCCAGTAGTTTAATCTTTTCAGTGAATTTTCACTTGAAGATAGTGTCAATGAGTTATAAAACTCTGAAATAATACCCTTTCTTTTACTATCTTTCATCAACATTTTTTCCAAGGATGAGTAAATAGGTCGAGTGAGAGCTTTATTTTGATTTGATCGAATAAAGTTTCTAAGTTGAAGATATTTAAAAAAATGTGTTCTATTGAGATTAAATTTGATCCTCAGCTCTTCAAAAGACATTATGTTTTCTGCACATGGCAAATATAAATCCTGAATCTTTTGTATCCCTTTTAAATTCCATACTTTAAATACAGCGTCCGCTCTCCCTGGTTTAAAATATTGATTACCCCATATTGGACTAAATTGTGACAATAACTGTGGTTCTTTTAAATAGTTTTTAGCTTCACACCATATTTTGATCATATGCTTTACAAATGGATTTTTAACTTGTTTTTGTAATTTTTTTGCCGAATCTGAGTATATGAATATGGGAAGAGGTAAAGGTAAATTGTATGATTCCATTTCAGTCCAGTGAGGGAGATCATTTGATGAAAAATAATATGTCATAGACCTCAGTTGTGCCGACCAATAATAAAACATAAAATTTGGACATTTCAGACCTCCACGATCAAATGGTAAATATAATAAAGACAGACGTAATCTAGCCCTCCTGTTGTTCCATATAAATTCCACTAACTTTTTTTTAATTCTTGAGAATAAATCTAAAGGTGGTGGTAAGGCAATGTATTGAAATAAATAAAGTATTTTAGGTAAGATATTACTTTTAAGTATATTAATTCTCCCGATCATCGACATTGGTAGTGACATCCATCTCTGAAGTAACTCATCAATATCTGTCATTAAGGCTTCATAATTGACACTGGCGATTGATTCTAGCTTAGGTACAATTTGGATTCCTAAATATTTAAACTGATTTACAACACTGAATTGATTTACCTCAGGGGCTGGGTAATTTCTCTGGGTCTCATTTAGCATTAATATTGAAGATTTAGTTTTATTTATTTTATATCCTGATATTTCCCCAAAATTCTTTATTAAATTCAACAAGGTCGGAATTGATTTTTTAAGATTCGACATAAACAAAATTATGTCATCGGCATACAGGGAGATTTTATGTTCTGTTGGTCCAACTTTAATTCCATATATTTGTGACTGTAGACGTATCGCCATCGCTAAAGGTTCAATTGCCATAGTAAACAGTAAAGGTGAAAGCAGACAGCCTTGTCGACATCCTCTATTGATTTTTATTGATTTTGAAATATTGTTATTTGTTAGGATTTCTGCAGTAGCATTATTATATATTATCTGAACCCATTTTATGAAATTATTTCCAAGTCCAAACCTTTGTAAGACTTCAAAAAGAAAGGGCCATTCAACTCTATCAAAGGCTTTTTCGGCATCCAGTGATAAGAGAGCTGTATCCGGTGCTTCTTTATTAGAATAAATAATATTAAATAGTCTTCTTACATTATGGAAGCCTTGTCTTCCCTTTATAAAGCCATTCTGATCTCGATTAATAATATTTGGTAAAATTTCTTGTATTCGTCTTGCTAAAATTTTACAGATTATCTTAAGGTCGGCATTTAATAGGCTTATTGGTCTCATATTTTCACATTTATTAGAGGGCTTACCTGGTTTTGGCAACAGTATAATTAAGGCATTATTCATATATGATGGTAAATTACTATTTTGAAATGCTTCTAAAACCATTTCCAAAAAAGGTTTTGTTAATTTATTCTTAAATTTTTTATAAAGGTCAACTGGAAGACCATCTGGTCCTGCACTTTTTCCTGATTTCATATTATCAATAGCTAGTCCAACTTCTTCTTGACTAATTTTAGACTCCAGTATCTCCCTATTTTCATTTGGAATACACGGTATAAATAGTTCGTTCAAAAACCCATGTAGTTTTGTTAAGTCAGATTCATTTTTGGTATCATATAATTTTTCATAGTAATCTCTAAAGGCTCTATTAATTTCTAAAGGATCTATAACTACCTGTCCATTACTTATAATACTGGTAATTGGTGTTTTAGATTCTAATTGTTTAATCTGCCATGCCAATAACTTTCCTGATTTTTCACCTTGTTCATAAAAAGATTGTTTCAATCTTAGAAGACTCGAGGCAGCTCTATTCGCTGATTTTTTGTCATATTCAGCTCTCAAAATCAGTAATTCGTTCCAAGAGTTCCAATTGGACTCTCTCCTCTCGAGTCTTCTTAGATTTTGAACCTGTATAACTAATAATATGTCCCCTAATAAAAGCTTTGAAAGCCTCCCACTTTACACATGCTGATGTTTGTGTAGTATTGATATCAAAGAACTCATCTATCTGTTTTTCTATATACTTAACAAATTCCTCATCCTGAAGCCATTTATGCTGAAATTGCCATCTACCTGGTTCCTTTGTCAATTTCTTATCTACATATATTAGACAGCAGGGTGCATGATCAGAGATCACAATATTATCATAAAAACAGTTTTGAATCTTGGACCTTAATTCTGTGGAGATCAAAAAATAATCTATACGTGAGAATGTCTTGTAGGTATTGGAATAACAAGAGTACGCTTTAACTTGTGGTTTCATTTCTCTCCATATATCTATCAATTTCAATTCTTTCATAAAATGATTAATGGTCATCCTACATCCATTGTGCGTACAGTCCAGTCCTGTTGATCTATCTATACCGGGATTCAATGTACAATTAAAATCCCCTGCTATTATATGTTGCCCTGTAAGTGATGATAAGATAAGAAATAAATTAGCAAAGAACTTTTGATCATCTATATTGGGACCATATAAGTTCACCAAATTTATGTTTTCTAATAGCAAAGATCCTTGAATGATTACATATCTTCCAAATTTGTCTCCAATTACATTTTTCACTTGAAAAGGGACTGATTTATGTATGAGAGTCATAACTCCCCTGGCTCGGGATGAAAATGATGAGGTGAATACACTTCCTTGCCATCTACTCCTAATTCTTTTTACATCCTCCTCTATTAGATGAGTTTCTTGTAAAAACACAATTTTTGAACCCATGTCTTTTATTTTATTCATAACTTGTTTAAGTTTTTTAAAATTTTGTAGACCTCTGCAATTCCATGAAGTTAAATTAAGATTAACGCTTTGATTTATGATCAATAGGGAGTTTGGGATTACCTTGCAGTGTAAACATGCTCAAACAGAAAAGCAAAAAAAATGAGTGGTTGAACATTCACCCTACAAACTACACACAAACAAATTCCCCCTTCCCACATTTGTGGCAATCCCCCCAAAAACAAAAGAAAAATTCTGTCTCCCGATATAGCCATCGACCGTTCCACACCCACGAGGATCAGCCAAAGCCACTCCTTCTTCATCCTCCCAATCACCCTAACTCTACTGCTTTTAATAACGTAACATTAACTCTCTTCTGTAATTTTCCAATTTAACTCCAAAATTTTTTAGCAATTTTGTACTTTTTTTTTTTTTTTTTTTTAATATGTAATACAATCTATATTTTGTAATCTTGTTATATGCTTCTAATCAGTTAAATACTCAAATATTCTACCCTATATTCTGTTCATGCTTAGCTCCCACCAGTCTCTTCCTGGATCTTCTTGATGAGCTCCTGCGCCTCCTCGGGGGTCTTGAAGATGTGTGTTCTGCCCTCATATGTGACCAGAAGTCTTGCAGGGTGAATCACTCCATGACGAATCTCAAGGTTGCGCAGTTCTTTGCGGATGGGGTCAAACTGCTTCCTTAATTGTTGGATTCCTGAGGCCAAATCTGGGTAGAACCGCACCTGCTGATCTTGGTATTTAATTTCTCCTTTGGCCCGCACCGCGTTGGAGATCGTCATCCTGTCTCTGTAGCTGAGAAACTTCATAATTAGCGTCCTCGGTGCTGCCTTGTTACCTCTCGGTGGGCCAATTCGGTGGGAGCTTTCCAAGACGACTGATGATTTTAGCTCCGCGTTGTTCAGCGCCTCCGGGATCCACCCCTCCAAAAAGGAGCATGAATCACGACCTTCGGCTCCCTCCGGTAAACCCACCAGCCTCAGGTTATTCCGTCTGGACCGGGATTCCAAGTCCAGAACGCTATTTTCCAGATCTTTATTTTTTTTTTCCAAAGTGCGCACCTTTATTTGAAGTCCGCTGATTTCATCCTCCGCACTTGAAACACGAAGCTCCGCCTGCGTCACTCGCTCCACGCAGTCACCCAACTCCTTTCTCATTGCATCCAACGCTGCCATAATCCCATCAAGTTTAGCGGAAAAGTCTGCTCTCATTGAGCCAATGGCAGCCAGCACTGCACCTGTGCCGCCATCGTCAGCAGTTGCCGCATCACCGCTAGTTTCATCCGCCATATTCGCAGCTTTTTCTACTGCGCCACAAACTTTAAAGTCCGTTAATTTGGACTGCTTCGGCGATTCAATTTTTCCCCCTCCTGATTTCCCAGCCTTAGTCTTCACCGGCATATCCTCACCCAAACGCTGGGAAAAGTTCTGTTCCAAATGAGAGAGTTATTTGCCGAATCTTTATTTCCAGGAGCAGAGCAGAGTGATACGTGACCTTCTAGGCGGCCGCCATAACCGGAAGTCTGTTGTCACCATGTTACCGTCTGGGCAGGTGTGTCTAGTCAATACAGAACTGCCCTACACCTTGTGAATGGTACAGTGATAATGTGATATTACCTGAATTACATAATTAATCCAGTCATTGTGCCCCTTGCATGAACAACAAAGGCCTAATTTCATCTTCATGGACGACAGTGCTCGAGCTCATCAAGGTTGCATCATTAGGGAATGGCTGCTGGAGGCTGGGGTACCTCAAATGTAGTGACCTGCTCTTTCTCCAGACCTGAATCCCATAGAAAATCTATGGGATCAGCTGCGTCACCGTGTAGAGGCTCGTAACCCTGCACCCCACAACCTCAATGACCTGAGAGCTGCCCTTCAAGAAGAGTGGAATGCCATGACTTAGCAGACAATAAATTGACTTGTAAACAGCAAAAGACATCGTTGTCAAGCTGTAATTGACGCTCAAGGGCACATGACAAGTTATTGAGACACTGACATTTTTTGTTGTGGTATATCCACCACTGTTGTTGGTTTTTTGTTTCAGTAAATTGTTTAAAGTGAGGAAATCACCATTGCATGCTTCTACTTAAATGCCCTACTTTCATGATATAATATCACTGTAGTGTGAACTTTTTACATTTTCAATAAATTTCACCCGAAAGCCAAATATCCCTAACTTTTTGTGAGTTTTTTTCTTTGACTTCTAGATTTATGTTTTTATATGTGCAAAATGCAACCAGCCATTACCAAAGTATGTTCTGCACTTTTGTTGTTTTAAATAAGAGAGACCGTATCGGTTTTTTATTTAATTTTATTTTATTTGACCTTTATTTTACCAGGTAAAATGTTTGAGAACCATTTCTCATTTACAAACATGACCTGGCCAAGAGGCCTCAGGAGAGAGAAAAAAAATACATAAGCACATAGATACATATAGACATACAGTATCGGTTTCTGACTTGAAAAAGTGGTATCGGCTCATCCCTAAAAGCAATTATTCTAGCTAATTTTGTATGGCTACTTTTTATATATTATTCTCACCCCACTAGACATCCATATTCCCAGCTGTTTTATTAATTCAAGCTCAGTCATAGTTCTCATTTTCATATTATTCTCTTTTTTCCTTATATTTTGGCCAAGATGGAACGGTAATCACACTGGCGACATGCTCGCCAAGTTGGCCTAGCTTAGCTCCTGGTTGGGGCTCCCCTTGACACAACTCAGTTGCTCCATCCATCGTCTGGGAGCCCAGTCAGATGCATGTCCAAAAGAATGTCGCAGACATTTCATTAGGACATCTTGGAACTGTGTCAACATGTGGAAAAAAGGCTTTATGTCCCTGATATTGTAAAGAGCAGTGTTTCCTTTTTTGCACTGGAACTGCAATTAATGGAAACATGCTTTTTTTAAACTGCTAAAACAACTTCACCATATTCAAATTTTACTCTTAACCCCTGATTTTTTTTTACACACTTTTATTTATTGTGTTTCATTCACATAGATTAGCTTTTCTTTATCACTCTGTAGTGTCCATCAATTCCAGATGGGATCTTCTTTCCTGATCTTCATGTTTGTCACCGAAAGGAATGGCCCTGGGGACTGAACAGGTTCCTCTGTCCTCAGGTGTCACTAAGGCTCATGCATTCATTTGACTTCATTTTACTTGTGTCACTAAAAGAATCCCCACACCCACCTTTCACATTAATACATCAGATATTCAATCTCCTTTTCCCTGTGATATTTATCACACTTTTAAAAGCAGTTTCCTGTTGTTTTGTCCTGTTTTACCTCTCAACTGAGAGTGAGGTGTGTGCATTTCAAGCATTCTTTCACGGTCATGCTTGTCCCAGTGCCCTGTGCCTGCAATCACATACACACTCACGGGAGTAAATGTTTTTCAATGCTTGTGCAGGGTGTGTTTCTAAGCATGACGCTGAAAGACAATGGGAGCTTGTTGTTATAAGGCAGGGAGTAACTTCAGTACTGGGCTCTGTCTGCTCTTCATTTTACAAAGGCCAGTTCAGAGTCCTTGCAGGCACTGAGGAATTGAAAATAATTTTGTTCACTGCTTCATTCATTAAGCTGGGTTGACACTATAGCGTTTGGACCGACCTTTACAGACGTTTTGAAAAATTAGAGAAATTAGTCCAAACGTTGGTGAAATTACGTTCACAGTCAGGTTTTTTTTTTTTTTAATCCAGCACACACAAACTTTTACAAACTTGTACGAACTTTTGCTAGTATTTGCCAGCATTGCATTCAGCGTTGGCAAACTTTTGCCAATTTAGGCTAGTGTGTGTGTAGCTGTTGCCAACTTAGGTTAACTTAACCAAATACTCAGCGCAGGTCAGCTGACATCAGCGTCAGGTGATGCTCATATAAAGGTCGGCATTTGTGGAGGCTTCCTGCCATCCTGGACCTGCTTTTTTGGGTGGATTCACACTACAACGTTTGAACCAACCTTTACTGACGTTTTGGCAAATGTCTGGCTTTGCTGGGAAAAATTGATAAAAGCTAATAATGGTTGGTGTTTGCTGGCAAACACTGGCGAAAGTTGTAGTCCTTGAAAATTTTCAGCATACTGAAAACTTGCCAACATTTGGAAATAAACGTTGGTGAAAGTTGTGCTCAGTTTGTAAAAGTTCCTGAGCGCTGGGTTAAGTTATGCAGAGTTCGCCTAAGTTACCTCCACTGGCAAACGTTGACTGAAATGCCAGTGGAAGCAGATGTTTTTAGACTGAAACTCACTTCAAATATGCACTGACGCAAGAGAAATGGAGAGAAGGGGGAATTTTTAAAAATATGCATAATCTCCCAAAAATGTGACAGCCCAAAAGAAAAAAAAAATCTCCTCATTGAGAAATTTACTGTTCTTAATTTTCCGCTCCTTGCGTAATCATTCTCCAGGATTTATTGGTTCGGCTTTCATTATGGGGAATCAAACAACGCTGATGTGGTGTCAAAAAGTAAATTACATTTAACAGGATTTTATGTTATTTTAATGGAGAGAGTTGTAACAGTCAAAATATAATCACCCATCATTTTATTTATGTGATGATACACTAAATAGTTTTTTTTTTTTTATTCCATCCACATTCACATTTTAATTGCGGACTTAGTGTTGGAGTCTATAGGCATTATTGTATTGTTTTTTTTAGAGGAATGAATGAATGAATGAACAGGGGAAAAGGGTATGCAGAAGTAACTACATAGGAATATAAAATGAAAATAAATATTGAAACGTATGCCCAAGGGAGATGTGTGCACTCCAAAAGCAGGTCCAGAATGGCAGGAAGCCTCCACAAACGCTGATCTTTATATGAGCGTCGCCTAACGCTTATGTCAGCTGATCTGTGCTAAGTATTTCTCTGATTTTTCAAAATGTCTGTAAAAGTCGGTCCAAATGCTATAGGGTGAACCCAGCTTTAACTTAGGTTGACTTGGGTAAACTCTGCATAACTTAGCCCAGTGCTCAAGAACTTTTACAAACTGAGCACAACTTTCACCAACGTGTATTTCCAAATGTCGGGAAATTTTCATTATGCTAAAAATTTTCGAACAACACAAGTTTTGCCAGCATTTGCCAACAAACACCAACTATCATTAACTTTTGCCAGCAGAGCCAGACCTTTGCCAAAATGTCAGTAAAAGTCAGTCAAAATGTTGGAGTGTGAATCCACCTTCAGATCAGTCTAATATCCCAACACAGTTATAGAGTATCTTGCTTCAAGTTGCTTTAAACTAGTTAAAGTAAGCTGAAAAATATATTCAGGTGAGATGACTGAGATCTAAAAGTTGGCATTGTGGCACTGCAATACATGGAATTATGTCTTTTACAAAGGAACTCTTTCCAAACTTTGTGCATTTAGAATTAAGAAAAAACTTTCTTATAAATGATTTTGCTTATATTCAGACTACTGAAGAGACTACATTTAAATAATTAAATTTTCAAAAATATTTATAATAGCAAGAAAAACCATCAAATCATGGCCAATTTAAGCAGAAGGCTGCAGATTGTTGATCACAATAAATCTATATCTATACACATTGATTCATTTGCTGGGTTTGAATTTCAACATTTTTTATTTATTAATTTAACACCCAGCCAGGGTCACTAAAGTCTCACAGCAGGTAGAGTTTTACCCTAAAACACTTCTTGGTACTCATCAAATGAATGAGGCTTAATGAAACAGAAAGTCGTGGGTTGGAAGGACAGGGGAAGTAATTCAGAAAGCTAAGATTTTTTTGTTTAACTTTTATTTAACCTGGAGATGCACCTCTTGAGATTAAAATTGCTTTTGCAAGAGTGCCCTGGCCAACATCATCAGGAACTAACTAAATTTGTTGAAATTCAATTAAAAAACAATAACAGAGACACCACTTACAGTGTGCTGAATAGAATTTTTTGTGGTTTTTATCTGTTTATTAAAATAGCACACGTGAAAAATCTCACATATACAGCATTTATTTTAATAAAAACTCAACACCTGAAGAGATATTTTAATCTTCCTTTCCAGCTAGTATATTGTTCTTCAATTCTAAAGTTTGTGATTTGTGTAAGTCTGGGTAAAATTTGCTTGTTCCCCCCAAGTACTGGTGCAGGTTTTTCTTCTCTCTACCATCTCTTCTCTCATTTAAACTTGTTTGACCTACACTACCGTTCAAAAGTTTGGGGTCACCCAGACAATTATTTTGTGTTTTCCATGAAAAGTCACACTTATTTACCACCATGAGTTGTAAAATGAATAGAAAATATAGTCAAGACATTGACAAGGTTAGAAATAATGATTTGTATTTGAAATAATAATTTTTTCCTTCAAACTTTGCTTTCGTCAAAGAATCCTCCATTTGCAGCAATTACAGCATTGCAGACCTAACATGATTGCATAAGGGTTTTCTAATCATCCATTAGCCTTCTGACGCAATGAGCAAACACATTGTACCATTAGAACACTGGAGTGATAGTTGCTGGAAATGGGACATTTGCAGCTAGAATAGTCATTTACCACATTAGCAATGTATAGAGTGTATTTCTGATTAGTTTAAAGTTATCTTCATTGAAAAAAAGTGCTTTTCTTTCAAAAATAAGGAAATTTCTAAGTGACCCCAAACTTTTGAATGGTAGTGTATGTTCCATTTTCATTAAAATAGACCCATCACCCCTACCATCCTGATCTCTTTAACATTGTATTCAGGATTCATTTCAGCTTCACTTTTCCCTCACTGGGCTTCATGAAGTGGGTGACAGTTTGCCTGCATACAGTTTGATACATCAATGTTTTTCAATCTTTTTTGAGCCACAGAACCAGTTTTACATTGGAAAAAAAAAAATCTTTTGGTACCCCCCAAATTTAAAATGTTATAAAATGACATATTGTAGCTTATTATGGTATATTTAATGACAATTTAGTCTTGGAATTTTTTTATACTCACTGTGAAATGTGACAGGATTACATACAAATTCAATGGAAAAACGTGAACATGTGCATTTGCTGTGGGCGATGTGAGTGTACGTGAGTTCGTGTCTGTGGACTCCAAACTGGATTTTGTTCAGCTCAGTCTAGAAGTTCACTTGATGCTTTCGGCATTGGTGTTGGAATTAGCTTGAAAATGAGACAGCCACTTACCAGAGACATCTCTCATCAGACGCCTGCTCCCACGAAGGGGGTTGTTTTCTTTCTCGGCCTAACACCAGTGGACGTCCATATCCACCACTTGTTTATGCTGGGGGCGGCCTATGCCGCGATGCAGTTTCTGCAGGATGTGGTGACATTTTCCCCATCCACATAGTGTTGTGAGTTAAGCAATAGTAAACCTGAGGGTCCTGAAACTGCTGCCTCCGGTTGTGCAGGAATCCCCAACTCGAGCCCAGCTTCTATCAGAATGAGGAAGAAGAGGAGGATGGATTGAGTTTGTGCTGCCATCCACTGACACGGAGGAGCCACTGCAGGCACCATATGCACAACTGCAAGTTGTTTGCAATTTTGGACCAATTAAGAAGTGAAATTAAGCACTTTCCCATGGACCCCTGAACGTTTCCTCACCAAAAACCAAGGTGATAAATAAATTGCTGCCTAGATGTTGCACCTATTTTTCTAGAGTGTTTTGGATGTTGATAAAATCTCAGATAAAACTCACCACAGTCACAGAGCGGAATGTTGTATTTAACATTCCTTCAGCTGAAACACATTCACAGAAACACAGTTTCGGTCATGTTCTCCAAATGAAAGCTGAGATGTTTAAGACCAATAATTTAACACTCGTGTAACAAGAGAACAATGTCTTACCAGGTTTTTTTGTGCTCACTTGTCTCTTGTAAAATTACATGTTGCATGTATGCACGTTAATTTGCTTTGTTTGGAGTAGATTTCAAATGTTAAACTCATGTTTTGTTGTGCTTGCGTACAGCATAAATTATATTTCTATGTTTGCTTGTGTCAAACTTGTTATTTTAGGTCTTCGTTGATTTGTCTCTATTGATATTTTTAAATCTGCTAATTGAGATTCTGCTTTTGTCAGCTTTGCTGTTTCTTAGGCTATGGTTCGTCTAATTTTGTAGCGGGGACACTGGATTTTATTGAAAATGTAAATCAGGAAAAAGACTTGGAGTTCAGTGTATAAAAATAGGTTCAAGCTTCAAATTACATTTTAGATTGTTTGACTAGATTGTAAATCAGCTCTCACCATGTGCATGTATATATGTGTAATACATGCATAGAATTCCTTTTAATGCCTGTCTCTGTCATGGAAATTTAAAAGGGGGCACAATACTATACTGCAGCTTTATGAATAGGCCAGAGTTGTTGTGTTTTTTTTTCCTCACACTCAAAAGATCAAGTCTCTTCTGAGAGTGGGGACAGTCTCCAACAATGGGTTTTTCAGTCAGCACTACCACATATAATGCAGATACTTGTTTTTCTACTCTGTACTTGTATTTAAACCAGTCATAAAAGTTTCAAGTGAAATCACGTGGGAGTTTGTTAATGATTTCTCCTCCATGACAATGCAGGGCAAAGTCAAATTGCAAGGCAGAAGTTAGTTTCTGTTGAAACGCATCATGGCGCCTAAAAGTTAAGATTTGAAAGTATGAGCCTGTTGTATTAACAATACGAACTGAGTTACTATGACTTTGAGAATGTAACAATAAAATACATTTGAAAGGGCAAAAACAGAGAAAACAGGATACAAGGAGAGGTAGAGGATTGTTCCTTTACAAGGAAAAAGCATGTGTTACAAAAGTCTGGAGTCTGTCCAAGGCAAACTATGGAGTTTGTCCCCAGGTTTCATCAAAGAAACTCTCTAGACAGACTGTTATCCTGCAAACAGAGGTAATGGCCAATTGGAACAATGGGAGGGGATCTTGGGCTAAGCCTCCACTCATGTGACTCTACTGAATCATTAACCAAAGGAGGCCCCTCCTTCCTTTGCAATAATCTTACCCTCCCTTGTCTTCCATGATTCGCTGAGTTTGCTGTGGGGAGGGAATGTTTCGGTCACAGTGGGAGCTGGGAGGTGTTTGGTCCAGGCAGTCGTGCAGAGCCAGTGAAGAGGAGACGGAGCGAACAAGTAGGAGGATTACAGGCAGTATGTGGGACAAGTGGAATCTCCCACTACGTTTTGTTATGGAATGTTGGACTTTGGAAACGGGGATTAAGCCACATTGAGCGATATAATGTATCAGTTTCAGATCAGCTGATTTAAACAGGAAGAGCCATGAAGAATCCAGTAGTTTATGGCAACCCTGCCATGTTTGGTCCGGTAGATTGGAACCATCCAGCTGGCCCTCCAATGCGGAGAGGGAAGAGTGTGGAGGAGCTGGGGGATGCTGGCTGGGCGAGGGAGAGGGAAAGGATGGCCCACCTGCAGCAGATCCAACAGCTGCATCAGCTGCAGCTCCAACAGCAACAGGTTGGATATCCTGTATATGGAGGACTTCCACCTGGCCACCCACAGGGACATGTCCTAGTACCTAGTCCTGGTATCCTACATCCTGGTCCTGCTCCTGCCCCCCCAATACCAGTACACAGTGGAATGATGGTGCCTGTAGGTGCCCCGGCACCTCCTCCAATGCATATGCAAGCTCCATATCCCCTACAATGGGGGGACCATAGGCCTCAAGGTCAGGATGCTTACTTTCACCCTCGCTCAGAAGATGGTCACCTAGACTTGAGGATCTCTGAATGGAAAGGAAAGCATTGTTTTTATCAGGGCCCTGAGGATTATAGCCAGCAGGACTACAACAGATGGACTCAAGAAAACAACATAGGTGACTTCAGAACTCAAGAAGAGTATGGTAAACTGGATGATGACAGAAGGGGAAGACATTTTAGGGGTAGAGAAAATGACCATTACTCAGAACGCTACGAACACAGGAGTCAAAATGACCTGGAGGAGTATGATTATGATGGCAAATACAGGCACAGGGATCACTATGACCGGAAATACAACAGGCGCTATGATGATGGAGAGAAGCATCAGTATGACAGCAGGAAACACCGTAAACATGATCTCAGAGAGTATGACAGCTACACTAGTGAGCATGAGGAGTACTATGATCGTAAAAACAGCTATTCTCACAGAGACAACTGTAGGGACAATGAATACTACAGTGACCATGATAGGGATTACTATGACTCTAAAGAAAGACATCGCTCCGGAGAAAAGGACCGCTACTATGATGAGCGAAAACAGAAGGATCACTATGG
The DNA here is from genome assembly GCA_020510985.1 of Pholidichthys leucotaenia. Classification (NCBI taxonomy): domain Eukaryota; kingdom Metazoa; phylum Chordata; class Actinopteri; order Cichliformes; family Pholidichthyidae; genus Pholidichthys; species Pholidichthys leucotaenia. The sequence goes on from CM035836.1 coordinate 399,914,080, forward strand.
TGATGAGCGAAAGCAAAAGGATTACTACTATGATCGACACGCAGATCAGTATGAACGCAGAGGAAGAAACTATAAAGACTGGGATGTCCATGATCGAAGGGGTGAGGAAACCTACTCCAGTAAAGAAAAGGACCATGACTCTGATGTTGATGAGCATTGGAATTACAATGAAAGAGACCGCCATTACAGATACAGGGATGATAGAGATGACTGGAGAGATGATCAGTACAGACGGCGGGACTATAAATCAAAGGAGCACTATGAGAGTAGGAGTGTGGACCACTATGACCAGGAGTATGAAGGCCGCTACAAATCCAGAGAAAAGGACCATTCCCACCACAGGTCCCGAGATCAATTTAGAGATTTACATTCACTATCTGTAGAGCCTCGATATGAGGACTGTCCTAAAATAGATCGCAAGACACATTGTGAGGAATGGGTTGAGGAGCAGAATAAGAAGTTGGCACGTGGGGAAATACATTCTTTTGAGGATCCTGGTGTGTATCAGCACAGTGATGACCAGGAAAAGGGATATGAGTCAAGCACCGGGAGCACAAGTTCAAGACGGGGTCATAAGCCTGTTTATGTTGGGTCACTGGATCGTAACAGCTCCTACAGGAAGACGGCTCCAAACTCTTTGCAAAAGTCCCAGTTTGCAACCACAAGGAAACACAAAAAAGGTAAACACAAGAAAGAGGGCACTCATCATCTTATATATGCATTCATGTCTGTCTGTGTGGCTGTTTAAACATTGTATCTCCACAGTTCAGGAAGGTGAAGGCTTCAGGTACAAGATAAGATAAGATAAGATAAGCCTTTATTAGTCCCACAACGGGGAAATTCCAGGATTGCAACAGCACAGGGATAGCAACACTCAGAGCAACAATCAGAAGGCAAGAAAAAAAAAAAAAAAAAAAAAACAAGCAAGCAAGAGCAGCTAATATACATATGTACGTATTACTATAAAATATATATATATACACACACACACAGACACACAGTGCAGAGCATTGTAGCTGGATGGAATAAATATATGAATATATGAACACACAGTGCAGAGCATTGTAGCTAGATGGAATAAATATGTAAATATATAAACACCCACAGTACGGAGCATTGCAGCTAGGTGGAATAAATATGCAAGTATATAAACACACACAGTGCGGAGCAATGTAGCTAGATGGAATAATATGTAGATATATAAATATATAAACACACCCAGTGCTGAGCATTGTAGCTAGATGGAATAAATATGTAAATATATAAACACACACAGTGCAGAGCATTGTTGCTAGATGGAATGAAACAGCATAACCGTCTACTTAGTTATCCTACATGGTATGATTATGTGCCCATACATATTCTCACCCTCCATAGCGACCGGTAAGTTCCTAGTTGTATGCCGGAGGGGACCATTGTGTAAGTCTATTGCATCTTTTGCATTCAAAAAAAACCCAGTACAACCCAGTTTTGTTACAGTTATAAGGCAACCTGTGGTATGACAGAGATAAATTTCAAGCCCCTGATGCAAACACTGGGTGGACAGTCCTTGGAGTCTCACTTGTCAGTTGTGACCTCCAGAAGTGCTTGCCAAATCAATGCTGGGGGCTTCAGAGTGCTGACTTGTAAAACTCGCCTCCCATCCCCTAAAGAAAATGAGTGTTGGGAGGTGTGTTTGTGTGTATGTCAGTATTGCCTGCCTCAGTTGAAAGTGAGCTGTAATGCAGCTGAAGACATAAAACCTGCAGAACAGGTTGTGTGTGTTCTGGGTTTTGGTCTGTCATTCTACACATTTGTATGTTTCCTATTTGCTGCTGTGTTCTCTCACTGATGCTATGTGTGCATGTAACTAGTCTGTTTGGTTCTTGCACATCTGAAAGGTCACTCTTTTATTACCATGGTTACTGTCTTCTGACAGAGATGCACAGTACTTAAACTCAAAACTTATTTCCAGAAGTTCTCTCAACTCTACTTTGTTTTGTACACACCATATATCTATTTAACTATAAAACAGTTGAGTTAATTGTCACAGCCCAGGCAAGTTAAATTCATTGGGCAGTTAATTTTGTTATGTCACTTCTAATTTAGAAGTTTTGATTGATATACATTTTAAAGTAAAGTGAAAAAGATTAAACAATATCAAGCTACAAATGCGTGGACAATATTATTCAAAGTTAAAATGTAGAAAACTGTATTTCTGTAATTTTTCCACAAGTTATCTGTTTTTGTTGGATTTCTACACTTTTATTTTTAGTTAAAGCTATAGAGTCTTTTATATTTCACACAACTGTTAATTAGTGCTAAATAGTACACAGAATCAGTGCTACAATTTCACTCAAAAAATGACAGCAGATACTTATAAGATGAACTTTGATTGCAATAAACCACTATAGAGCTATCATCATTATTTTTCAGGAAATTGCATCAAAAATGCCAACAAATTACATAATTGAGAAATCCATCTGATGCCCCATCAGTAACTCCAGTGCTAACTTGTTAGTTCTTACATGTTTTAAACAAGGCCCATCTTTAATCAATTACTGTTTTATTAAGTTTTTTTTAAAATGCTGTAGAGACCCTGTAATCATATTTCCACTGTGACATCGAAGTTTGTAAAAAGCCTTAGGTAGCCATTTAATGAACTGTTGCATTGGCTTAAAGCAACACTATGTAAAATTTTCACCTTTAAATAATGTTTCTAAAATTGTTTGTACACCAACCTTTGACTAGCTGAATGTCACTTCCACCAGAGGCTGAGTGGGCCCGCTTTACCTGCAACGGCTCTGTTCTTGGTAGGAACACTGAAAAAACTACAACTATGGAAACTATGACCTCAGTCCCATCAGCCAATTACAGGGCACAGCTATAGCCACCAACAACAAAGCACCCTGTGATTGGCTGTTGGGACTGAGGTCATAGTTTCCATAGTTGTAGTTTTTTCAGTGTTCCTACTCAGAACAAGAAATTTATGTAGTGCTGCTTTAATTGTTGAGTCATGGAGATTGCAAACGAAAAGTGTTCCTTAAATAAATAAACTTTCTATTTATATAAATGTAGAAAAGTTGATCTAGATTATCAAACCTGTGATACAGTCATTTATATAGTCCCTGCCCTTCTGAGGGCGTGGAGGGTGAAACTGGGACCACTCCCAGTTACACAGGGTAAGACTGGACATCCTGGCAGATAAGCACATCTGTCGCAAGGTCTGTGGTGGACTTTTACCAGTTGGTGCATCGTGACACGCACTACACAAAGAGCAGAGATAAACAAACCTATCATCTGGTCAGTGGTCAGTCACTGCAACAGATACTGGAGTCAGTTTGTCTTGGCCTGTCCTTGCCACTGATAATACCTCTATCTGCAAAGAATGTGCCACTAGTCCAGCAAAAGCTAACAGTACTCAAATACTTTGTCAGCAGTTTCATGAAATGGTCAGTCAGACAGCAACTCATACCGGCTCGGATGTTGCCCGGGTTAACAAGGTCAGGAGTTCCTGGTAGCGGAAGGCGAATTACAGAGTTGCATGGAGGAATCTGATCAGACCTGAATGAAACAGTCATTGTCGCCCCCGACAGACTGCTATGATGGTGATGATGGTTCATATTATGTGTATATGTTTGGAGCTCTTATTTGTGTGGCACAAGTTGGTAGCTCCGCCTTCCGGTTCCGCCAACCCCGTGGCTACAAGAAGGGCTGCAGGTAGGAGGGTGGTCTCTTGGCCATTTTCTCTGCTAGCAGTTTGGTGTGGCTAGGTTGCACTGCCCTGTTCTAATAAATGTGTGTTCAGCTCCACAACTGGTCTCCTCCTTTGGCTCCAACCTGCGACATACAGTAACAAAACCCATTTTTAAATCATCAGAAATCATTGTCAAATTTTAAAAGGTGGCATATTTTTAGGTATTTCCCAAAGTACTTGTGCATCTCAAAAAATTTAATATTGTGCAAAAGTTGTCTTTTTAATAATTCAATTTAAAAAAATATAGTTTCTATATTCATCATGCATAAAGTGAGCTATTTCAGGTTTTTTACCGTGCAATAAAATGGAAAACAGCCAAAGATACAATCACCACACTTGGTACAGGGGTAGACCTAGACACACTGTGGAAACTCGTTGCTTTTAAGGTCAAAAGCTCAAAGTCACAAGGTTAAAAAATTGTCACACTGCTTTATCAAAAAGGGATTGGGTATTTGAGGCGTGGGTTTGCGTCTCTTGAGCGCCCTGTAATTTGTTTTAAATTTTGATCATCGTGACTTAGCTTTGTTCAATTAAAATATACAATCTGGGGTTTTTTTTAGATGTACTTATATATGCAGCATATCTTGTTAGGTGTGAAAAGTACTAAGGTTAAAACCTCAGCCGTTGAAAAATCATCAGCTTTTTAGTACTACTCTTTAGTGTTGAGATGCTAAACAAACAAACAATTCTCCAACATCAGTACTGTGGTGTGTGTTTTGTGAGGGAATTTAAGTAATCGAGGGAGTACTTCTTTGGCTGACTGTTGTGTCTGAGAAGAAGCAGGTGGCGCCCCTGCAACCCCTCCCCCAGTCACTTAGAAACACACGCATACGCACACATACAGGGGTCACATCAGCCCCCACCATGCATCCATTTCAACAGCCCAAGTATTAATCCCTAGCGTCAGCACGGTGAGTGGATGGCGGGGGTCTGTCTGGTGCCAGGCGGTGGTCAGCACAGACTTGACTCCTCTGAAGGACTAGCGGGATACTCTGTGTGTTGGTGGAGTTGGGGGGCAGGGGTTGGGGGTTAGATGTGTTCTTATAGGCTTATTAAAGAAGTATGACTGTTTTTTCAAAAGGCACACACACCTACACTTGTCTCTGGAGCATCTTGTCATCCATTAATCTTGTTATACTGTTTCAGCTTGGTCAGGGGTTTGCCCTGGGTAAGGCATTTGATTATAGGGATAAAATACATTAGACCTTCTCCTCGTGCTGCTTATTGGACTTGCGATGCAGTTCAGTGACACTGTGGTGATGGTTGAGGCTTTTCGAGATGAGCCTTGTGTGTGTATATTGCCTTTTATCCCCTGTAATCCAGTATTGTATATTTGATTTTTCTGATGTCCTGAAAAATCTATTAGGCCAAGGAGGCAGCAGCTGCTTTTAGCATAAATGTGTAATTAGTAGAAATCAGCAGAAATGTCTGAACGCATTTATAAAAAAACAAAAAAACAAAACTGTTGTGCCCTGATGGTTATGCTTTTGAACTTCTGACATACAATTTGTCCCCTGGCTGTGTTTGTGTGCCTACGTGTCGTCATTCCTCTATGATCTGGAAGCATATGCCTTGTTGTCCACTGTAATCCCTGAGCTGTTGTTGCTATTGGATTGGCTGACGTGGGGGCTAAGCGTTAAGACAGGAAATCTTTCAACAGAATCTCAAATCGTCTGACAGCATCCCTCTAAAGTCTTATCTCACTGCTGTTGAGCGAAAAAGCTAGTTAGGTAAAATAATTAATCTTGGCTAAGTGTCCAAAAGCCAAATTCGTATTCAGTGTAGTTTTTGTATTGTTATGAGTCTTCTGTCTGAATTACAACATTAGGTGTCTAAATAAAGTGTGTAAGCAGTTCAGATGTTAAAGTTGTGGTGCTACTATTTTTTTTTTAGCATTTGGAGTTTCACAAACACTAATGAATAAAGTTTGGCAGTGCCTCATCAAGTATTATACTCCCTAAAAATGTTTTATGATGTATAAATTCCAGAACATTTAAGCCACTGTTACAGATTTTACATCCTTTATATCTGGGTTACATGACACCATCTGTGCCTCACCTAACAACACTGATGTTATCTGTACTTTTATGAAGTGAAACTGTGGGAAAAGAAAGCATACTGAGCTTTGACCTTGTAAACACTCCGCCTAAGAGTTGGTTTCCTATATCCAGAAGTGTCTCAGTCGTCAAGTTAAAGGAAAAAAAGTTGTCCAGATACTGTTCAGAAGGTTTAACAGTTTTCCATCAGTGTCAGTGTAAAGATTAGTCAAAATAGACTAGTCAGAAAAGTCAAAGTAGTTTCTAGTGATCAAATTCAGTAATCAAGGAAATTAACTGAACAGCTGATCTGAACAGGACCAGGGGGGTATTCCACAAAACAGGGTTAACATAGCCTGAAATAAACCCTGAACTTAGGGTTAAGTGAACCTGTCAGAACTTGCTCAGTTTCTGGTTCCAGAACTCCGGTTGTGACTCTGTTTGATCAGCTCAGAGTTGATTGACCTTGAGATGCACGCATTCATGGCAAGCCTACTAAGACAGCATGTCTTGAACAGAGAGACCACAAACAGTGGAGGAAAAGAGACATAATTATTTCTCTGAGGAAGAGTTACAAGCACTCTTGGAGGCATATGAGGAGTGGGGGGAAAAAAGCACAATCAAGAAGAAAAAAACAGCGATATCAGCCAAAGATGCAGGGAGCTGACCTGCAAAGAACTGCCGACTGCATGAAATGAGTTTTTTAGATTTGCAAAAGAATCAAGCCTCTTAGTGACAAAAGTAGAGCGCCAGACTCTGGTGTGAGAAGCTGTGAGTTTGAGCCCCAGCTTGGATGTCCTTTGGGTCAAATTTATTTTCCATAAAAAAAATAAGTGTTTAGAATAATGTGACAAAACAAGTGCATTGCAAGGCAGTAGGCTATTTTACAACCTTTATCATTACATTCAGATATGATGGCTTTTGTTATAAATTTTTTTTTCATGTAAATTTGTACCTTTTTTCATAAATTTGCAGCTTTTTGTGTAAATTTGAGAGGCTTTTTTTTCTTGTAATTTTACAATTTTTTAATAGTAAATATGCTATAGTTCCATGTAATTTGAAATAATTTTCCCAAAGATATTTGTTGCAGATTTCTTTGTAAATATAAACTTTTTTTCATAAATTTGCAATTTTTGTCACGTGAATTTGAAGTTTTTCCTTTATATATTTCTAAATGTATTCATGAAATTTGTGACCTTTTTTTTTAAATGTAGTAAATCAGAATTATCATAGTTAAAATTGAGCAGTTTGGGTGAAGGAGCAAATATCCAAATACTAAATTTAAAAAATGAATACCGCTGTCATGAGCAGATATCCAGATAAGAGAATATTTGGGTTCTACCTGGTAAAATGTAAGAAAGTCTGATGATTCCATCCTTCATTGTTTATTTTGTGATGCTCTGTTAAGGCTTTTTAACTTTCCCCCATACCTAGATAATCAGATTATACAGTATGGATTTTAATTTTTTTCCCCATATTGCAATTACAATAAGGCATCACTGTGCAAGCCTTGCTGTTGTGTTAATTTATACCAACCTTTGGTAAGGGTTTTTTTTCTATTCAACCAATTTCCCTCACAAGCCCATCTTTTTCATTGAATGAATGCGGGCTTTTTATTTTAACTTTTTTATAATTTTATCACCGTCATAATCCAAGATGGTGTCCTTGTCTTGTAATCTGAATATAGTTGTTTTTTTTTTCCCCCATTTTTGACAAATGATCCTTCATAAGGCCAAAAGACTGTTAATGCAATTAAAAGGCTGAAGAGGAGACTGCATCAGCTTTGATGGAAGTGCACATAGAGGGTCCAGAGGGTCCACTAAACTATATGGGCAATATATGCCAAGCATCCAGTATGTGACTGTGTTGTTTGAAGACGGAGGATTTGCAGCAGATCTTATTTCTGTTCCATAAGAGACTGAACGGATCAGTGTAGTGGATCCTCCTCCAAAAATCTGTGCAGCAATTTGACAATGTAAGAAACTGATTTTATTGATCTTAATGTGAGACGCATTACTGCTAAACAGAAATGAATATTTTACCTTTAAGATCACTAAATGTAAAGATTTCACTGCAGTTGCCAGCAAAGGATCTGTACAAAATCTCTCTCAATAGAAAAAAAATCAGAAAATAGATTTGGAGATTAAATATCTGCATGTAAAGATAGAGGGAAAATGATGTTTGTTCAGGAAATAAAGAAGGGGCGTTAAAAACAAATTAGTGATGGTTTGTTTTATTAAAGGTGATTTTGAGTGACAAATTATCTGATTCTCTGCATTCGCATTTCTGTCTGTGGATGTGGTTCCTCTTAAGTTTAAATGCTTTAAAGATACCCCGATCATAACCTGAACATAACCTAGTCAGGAGCAGGTTATGCTCACAGCCTTTGTTACCATAGTTACAAACATACTCTGACTTTTTGGAACAGAAAACTCAGAGTTACCACAAACTCTTGCGTTAACATACCCAAGTAAGCCACTAAACCTGATTTCTGGAATACCTCCAGATGACTACATGCTACTGACATCACAGTGGTCAACAATCATGTTGTGTGCACATTACAATGGCTATGTTTACAAGCACACTAATAAACTGATTATGATTGGATTTCTGGAGTTATTGATTATTCAAGTAGTCATGTAAACAGAATAATCAGATAAAGGCCATTACTGGATTATGAGAAATCCCATAACCACCCATAGTTTCCTGTCCAATAATCTGTTTATTCAGTGCATGTAAGCAGGTCAAATCAAATTATTACCATTATCTGATTATTCCCAGTTATTTGATTATTGTGGCCATGAAACCAGGCTCAATGCTGTGTTTTTCTTTTGGAATTAAGATACACAAAGAAACTGTGAAAGTCCATCATAGATGTGCACACAAATACTGCATTATACACAGGGAGTTTTGTCATTCTATACAAAGATTTGGGATGATGGCACCTGCCAACAGTAGCAGTATGTCTGATAAACAAATATAAATGACTACATCTTCTTTATTTTCCTGCACTAACACTGTGTACATGCTAACATTAATGCAGTATTTACTCTAATTTTTTTGTGTTATTTGGATGAATATTAAAGTTGTTATATTTTTAATTATAGTTAGTTGCAATATTCATTGAACACAGAATGTAAACAGAAGGTTTTGGAGTCTATATTTGGTCAGACTGTCAAATTGTTTGGTTTTCGCATGAAAAATGGTAGCTGGACAGAGGATTGAAGAGGTGGAAAGATTTGTATACTTGGGGTCATTGATCACCAACAGACGCACCAGTACACTGGAGATTAGAAGGTAGCTAGTGATGGCGAGAGAGACGGTGCAGAAGATGGCCAACATCAGGGAGAGTCACAGCATAAGTGTAGCATTGAAGGTCAGACTATTCTGCTCCGTTGTCTTTCCCATTGCAACATGTGGATGCGAGTTTTGGACAATGCTGAAAGCTGACAAAAAAAACCCAAAAACGGTGGATGCTTTTGTAGTAGTAGTAGTAGATTAGTTTATTTGACAGGGACAGTGCAATAAACATAGACAATTAATCAAAGACAATCAATCTGATGTGTTGCACATAGAGTGTATAGCTATTAGCTAATTTGCAACTCTTGTCCCTGGATGGGCTTTAGAAAAAAGAATCAAGATAAAAATATACACAATAACCACATACATCAATGCAGAAAAATTATAAATACACAATTATAAATATTATAAATATTATAAATACACAAATATAACAGCCTGACTCACCTTTAACATAAATATTATAAATACACAAATATAACAGCCTGACTCACATTTAACACATATAACATAACTCACATTTGCCTATTTCAGGCCTTCCTCCCTCCGTCACTCACTATAAACAAACACATTTATTCCTTCCCTTCATTCACTCTCACTTTGCAGACAAATAATTCATACATGAGTACATTCTTGTTTATTTTTCAGCCAGTTTTTAACATTTTTAGTGAATGTTTTAAAGTCCGTTATTATTTTAATTTCATTTGGCATTGTGTTCCAGATGTGACTGCCCTTTATAGAGAAAGCTGTTTGTCCAAATGTGGTTCTGCGGTGGAATATTTTACAGTTATTGTTAACAGAACTCCTGGTGGCTCTGCTGCTGTCCTGTCTTTGGACGAAACCAGCAAGTGGCTCGGGTGCTGATTTATGGAAACATTTGAACGTTAATTTCAGAAGACAGAGGTCAATGAAGCTCTCAAAACTCAATAGGTTGTATTTTTTTAAAACATTACAGTGATGCCACCTAATGGGCTTTTTGTCCAAGATTTTTAGGGTTTGATTATATAATGAACCTATATGTCTTATTGTGGAAGGGGCTGCTTGAGCCCAGACTGTCAAACAGTATGATATATGAGAAAAAACCATAGAATGCATATACAGTGCAGCTGCTTCGTAAGGTATGTAATATCTAATTAATTTAAAGCAGTTCAGATTTTTTTTTACTGTTTTTGAAATTTTCTTTACACATTTTCTTTTTCTTTTTTGAGATGTGGTATTATCAGAGGATTCTCTCTGAGTGTCGTGGACAGCAAGGAGGACTAATGTGGGTGTTTGAGAAGATTGGCAGCGAGATGAAACTGCAGAGTAACATCAGGAAGCAGAAGTAGCTGTTCTTTGGTCGTGATGCAATAAAAAAAGGGGTTGTCGAGGGTTATTGTTATAGGAAAGGTAAATGGAAAGAGAGGACGAGGTAGATCTCCCACAACATGGTTAAGGAGTGGACAGGACTAAAGCTGGCTGAAGTTGTGTGGGCAACGGCAAATAGAGAGAGCCGGCATATGAAAGTGGCCACAGCATCACATTTCTGACTTTGAATTTAGAGAGAGAGCTTGAAAAACACAATGAAAACAGTTTTTGCCCCAACTTGTCTGAGTGCAGTGTTGCATTGCGTATACTGCAGTATGACACATTTATTTTATTTGGTTGTGGGGAGACTCATGAAGCCTCAAGCAAGTTCTTTGTTTTAACTTGTCCAACATCAGCAACAGATACAATCCCACACGTTCAGTCATATCAGAGTCTCAAAGCTTTTCTCACACATGGTTCATACTGCAGGGACAGTTATTTTCCCATGCCAAGAAACTAAAGGTAATGACATTCACTCTGTATAGGTTAACCACAGAAACTCTAAAGCTGTAATCTAAAAGCTTTTCCTTGAGTATCGGCATGTCTGCACAGGGTGAAGTACTCATGTTTACTGAAGCACCTGTGGGACCCCAAAAGTCTATTTGTCCTTTACTTTCCCATTAGTTTGACGATGGTGCTGTTTTTTGTTGAATAGGTTTCTCTCTTAATTCTTTCAGTTAATCCTAAAGCTCCACATATGCAAAACTGAAGGTCTCTTGAGGTAATTGCACATTATTCATTACAGAATTAGAAAATCCCAGAGAAACTAGAGACCCAAGACTTTTATTTGGCTTCAAGTGTTTGAGCATCTTACAAGTATTTCTTCATTGTGGTCCATTAAATTTTAGCTTATTTGGGAATCTTTCTTGATTACATAAGTGCTGCATCTGTTCTTCCTGAAATCCAAGCAGGATTACATACAGTTACATGCCCTATTTTAAATGATGAATGAAAGGCTTAATTACCCAGCTGCTGCTGTGAGAGTTTACCAGCAGAAGGAATGTGACCTTTTGACATTTTTTTAGGGGGTATGCTCCCCCCCCCCCAAAAAAAAGATAAACAGGATGGTGTGTCACTAAATAAACTCCCCTTTTCCTATTCTTAAGTGACCTTCCGCCTGGAACAACATTTGATATTTGGACAAAAGACTGGGAATATAAAATGTGTGCTTAAAAACGATCTTAAAACCATGTTTAGTCTCTCCATCAAAGTTGAAGATGTATTTTTTATGCATTTGAAATTAATCAATTATATTTGGCACAGCAAATATTAGAAGATTTTGTCATTATAACCTTATTCTCAACAGCGTCATGTCCCAGGAAGTTTGTTCTAAGGCTACGGTCACACTGCAGGTCTTGATGCTCAATTCCGATTTTTTGCTGAGATCCAATTTTTTTGTGTGGGCATTCACATTACAACTTAAATGCGACCCCCATCAGACTCCAGTGTGAACGATCTACAGCTATGAAGTGACCCACATGCACAGAAGAAAACATAACGTCAGACACGGCGTTGTAGAACAATTGGGGGGGATAGAACTTCTTTACCCTGATGCAGTGCAGCAAAATAAAATGTTAAAATCATAAGTATGAGACCAGCTTCATTCCTCTACAGGCCAGATGACCGCTGTGATCCGCTCTACTTTAACAGAACTGATCAATTAAACAGCCCCTAAATGTGCCTTTACTGTGCGCCTGCAATGTCTGACGGTTTCAGCTCCAAACTCCCTCATTCTACCCCCCCCCCCCCAAATTTTGAAGTTATTGTGCAGTCGGAGCCAACAAAATTACAATCCAGTGATAAAGGGAAGGAGATTGATTAAAAAGAGAACACAAATCAGCTGTGTCTCCCATGCTGGCTGCATCCTCCACCTCAGAATTGTAGCGTCTGTCTCACTTCAGTGAGGAAAAAGTCAGATGAAATGTGACATGACTGTTCAGACGGAGGTCGCTTTGGAAAATATCAGATACGTATCAGAATTAGGACCACATATGAAAGTGGCCTGGGTCTGGTGTGAAAAAATCAGATCTGTGCCTTTTAGACTGTCATTAAAAAAATCACCTATGGGTCACATTTGTGCAAAAAAATCGGAATTGAGCATTAAAACCTGCAGTGTGACCGTAGCCTTAGAGTTGCCGATGGGATTATTTGAGCAAAGCCACTCCTAGCCCCTCCAGTATTTGGCTTGATATGAGATGGGGCCCCTCACTGTTGTCTTTGCCATGGCAACTGTGCACTCTTTGGTGAACTTTGAAGCTGAACACACAGCACTGATTGTGTCTGACCCTCGAGTGCTCGGTGCAGGGCAAGCTTTTGACTTTGCACAACTATTAGTGGAGCATGCTGAGCTCTAGAAAGAAAAACAACACAAAACTGGTTTTGTTCATCAGGGAAATACATGTTAATGAGATGAAAGATTTTTATAGAAGAAGAGAGTGCTTGTGAGTCTGTTTGATGGTTTCATAGATCAGGGGCACACATACCTCAGGGTTTTGAAATAGTGGGATCTGGGAAGTAATAATAAGAGTTTAAATGAGTCTGAAGTTTGAGTGGAACTATGAACCATAAATTCATGCATGAATAAAAAAAAAAAAAAAGTTGCCCTGGAGCAGGCTGATGGAAATGTGGCTGTCAGTCCTGTCCGACCACCACCGAACATTTATACACAATCATACATCAGCGTTATGGACAATGGAGGCAAGGTGGGTAAAGTGTCTTGCCCAAGGACACAACGGTAGGATGACTTGGGAGAGTGGGATTCGAACTGTGCACCCTCCAGTTAGTGGATGACCTACTCTATCTCTTGAACCACTGCCACCACAAGTTGAGGAACTTGTTTGTGCTGTTGTATGTTGATGTAAGCATCACAAGGACATTAAAATTGTCTGTATAGAAGAAAATTTCCCAACTTTGGTAGAAAAGGGGTGTGATTTTTTTTTTTTTTCCTTTTTCCTCAGTTGATTATACAGAAAGTAAGTTTTAGGAAGGTGACACTCTAAAAGCAGTTTGTTTATGTGTGGTGCTGATGCACCCTCACCCTTACAGTAAACGGACTGTGGGAACACTCAGAGTTCAGCTCCAGATTTTACTCTGTACCAGAGTGAGTGTTTTTGGATCAAATTGGTATTTTTCAACCTTTTTTGAGCCAACAAACTCTTTTTACATTGGAAAAAATCTCAGGGAGCCCCACCAACCACAAATGTTACAAAATGGCACAGTGTAGTTTATTACAGCATATGTGGTGACAATTGAGTCTTGTAATTAGTTTATGCTCACTCAGTGTGAAACTAACCTGTTTTGATGAACACAAAGCTGGTATCCTGGAAAGAACATGTCAAGGTTGGTACTTTGCAGATGTTTTTGCCAGAGGTGTACCTTTGAACAGAATCCATTTATTTTGTCTGTGCTTGTGAGCAGGTTTTCACCACTGCCTTGCATTCATATGTTTAGTTAATTCAGGTGATGGAATATATCTGTCAGGTATGGCACCCTTGCTCATCACTTGCAAGCAGCTTTGTGTCATTGCACCTCTCATCAGTCAAAAACAGTTTTAGTTACTTTCGGCGCTCATATATGTGGGCCAGCACTTTTCCACAGAACAACCATCTGACCTCCATGTGGAGCAATAAGGTTTTATGCTCCGCTCCCATTTTCTCACATAAAAGTGCAAATATGCAGCATTTCAGAGGTCTTGTCTTTGCAAAGTTTACCATCCACACGACATCATCCAACAGCTAGATGTGCTGGTAATGTCTTGGCAATGAGAGCTTCACAATGCAAAAAAGTGCATAACCACATCTGGGTGTCTCTTTCACTCTGCTAATGAAGCCTTTAGTGCGCCTGACTATGGCGGCTGCTCCGTCAACACAGGGTCCAGCTCAGAGTCTGAATCTTTCCTCTTCAAATGTTTATCCATTGCTGTTTTTCATCTAGTCACCACAACTTCTAGCATGTCTTAGGTCATTATTCTCCGTTAAACACGAGGAAGAAGAAAAAGAAAAAAATGGTAGCCATTATTATTGCATCTACTGAGATGGGAGAGCCACTACAGGCACCATGCACAACAGCAGCAAATTATTTGCTATTTTTTGGATTTTGGGGGGAATGTTCTCTCAAGGACCACCTGGAGTGTCTGGAACCCTGGTTGAAAAACAAGGGCCTAGATCAGGGGTGTCCAGTCATGTGCCATGGAGGGCCAAGACCCTGAAGGCTTTCCCTCCAACCAGTGTCAACAGCAGATTTCACTGAATTTCTTCTCACTGATTGCTGATAAGTGAAAACACCTGCTGAAGAGACTGGGTACAAGAGAAAACCTGCAGGGTCTTGGCCCTCCATGGCACGATTGGACACCTCTGGCCTAGATGGTAGACACACCAGATAAAGCTGATAATTATTAAAAACGTGACAAAAGTCATTGGTTTGTCTAAGTTGAAATAGTCTGCTACAACTGTGGGTGAAGAGTTGATACTGTTGAACTGTGGTCACTAAACATGATGATTAAACTATTAAAGAGGGTAACAATGAAAATCGTAGCCAGTAGATGTTGATACATTCTTAAAGCAAGACTATGTAAGATTTTGACATAAAAATGTTTCCAAAATCATTTTGATGGTATAGTAACATTTGACCAGGTGAATGTCACTTCTGTCAGCCTGCGTGGGCCTTCATTTCCTGTAAACAAGGATGTGTAACTTTTCTGCTTTCCTGTTCCTGGTAGGGACACTTAAAAAGTCTACAACTGGCATATTTTACAGCATGATTCCCATTAGGCAATCATAGGGTGTAACTTTATTTGGCTACCCTGTGTTTGGTAGTTGGGAGTCAGGCTGGTAAATATATCAATCATAGCTTTTTTTTTTTTTTTTTTTTCCATGTTCCTACCAGGAACAGGAAAGTAACATACTATTACCTTTCCAAATGTAAATGTTTTTCTATGGTAGTCCTATATTACCAAAAAAGTTTGGGAACCACAGTTATAGATGACCCCCCCCCCCCAAAAAAAAAAAACCAAAATAAGAGTTGAACTATCATTAATTGCTGTTAACTAGAAAGGATCTGATGGATGGTGTCCAGTGTCAGTGTGATCATTTTGATGGAATTCAGCCGGTCAGAGGAGGAGCTCAGACAGGTGGTGGCAGACTGTGTAACCTGAAATGGATGAGTCACATGAGCAGACTACACTTGTCCTATCTATTTCACAATGACCTCAATAACTTGTGCTACAGACATACAAGTTCATGTGGGGCAGTAATTAAAAACTGATCATTCCCACCATGAAAGCTGCAGATTTAAAAAAAAAAAAAGTTGTGCAAAAATGTGTTCTTTTATAATCATCTGCAAGGCATTAATGGGAGGAATCACTAGACATGGTCTTAATACAAACTGATTTTAAAAAATTAAAGCTATCCTTCAGTTTGAGGGCTATGGGACAAGTGTTCTTGTGAATTGGTACTGTATAAATAAAGCTGACTTGTCCCATTTCCACACAGTACACTAAGCTGATTAGTGTGTTGATTTCCAAAGAGCCAAAACAAACAGATTATATACTAAAAGCAGTTTATTTATTTTTGTGTGGCATGGACTTGGGCTAAAATGTCTGCTCAGCTTCAGTCCAACTCCAGGTTTTACTCTGGACCGGAGTGGTCGTCCTCCCTGGTGTGTGCGTGTCTGTGTGTAATGGTGGTGGGTTAGCATCCATTCTCATGGTAATTGGACCTCTGGAATAGAGGTTGTTTTGTTGTTTTTTTTTTTCCTCACAGAGACTTGCACATCCAACACAAGGCTCAGGAGCTGGACTTCAGATTGACAATGGACTATGTTAGTGTGGGTGAAATGCTGTGGGGAGGGGTTTGTTTTTGAAGTGATTTGAAGGAAGTTGGAAGCAGCAGGTGGGTGAAGTCTCATCATTGTCTTTTGTCTGTCAGGCTTTCTTTTCCGGTGTACATGGTGTTGAACTCACATGCAGCTGTCAGTAGATTTTAGTGACTCTACTCACTATATTGTTTTTTTTTTTATCGAATAGTTATGAGTTTTATGGCTGTTTAGAAGAAATACATTAATTCAAAACATCTCAGCCACAGATTTCTATTTAATCAATGGGTTTGGATTAAATAATTATGCAAATTGGGCTTTGAAGGAATTATCCTTTCACAGTCTCTTTTTTTTTGTACAATGTGTTCTGACTAAGCTGTCATTTGTTTCTTCTCCTAATGATCTTTGCTAATAGGCAGTGGCTATGGATATGGAAGCTGTATCCCTATACAAAATGTCTATTGCTACGGAAGAGTTGACAAGGCAAAACATGTTCAGATCAACCCCAAGCCAGCTGCTGCTGTGGCTTCGGTAGATAGTACGGTGGACCTGTGATTGGAAAGGTTGCCAGTTTGCGTCCTGCTTTTGGCGCCTTGCCCACACCATTTTACTTGTTATGAGATGAAATTTAGAATTAAAATTAAGCGGTTAGTCTTAGGATTTGAGAGTGGGTAAGGTTAAAAAGGTAGTAAATGGATATTATTTTTTTTTTAATTTAAGTTTTTGTAAAGGGTATAAGTCATTACAGCATTGCATTGTTTACATTTTCATCACATATTCCCTTTTTTTTTGTTTTTTGACAAGATTGAAAAAAATTATTACAACACCCTTTTTTTTAAGTGAAAGAAAATAAAAAGAAAAAAAAGAAGAAAAAAAAAAGGAACATCTGAGTAGCTTTGGAACAAAGAGAGGAGCCATTATTGAAATGGTGTTTGTCAAAGATTAGATCTGATGGAAGACACATGCGTTCCAGGGTTGCCAAAAGTTCAAGAACCCATCCATGTCCCGTCTCAGTGCGAATGTCAACTTTTCCATCAAATAAATGTCCTGAATCATGTTAATCCAATCTTCAGGTGCAGGACAGTCTCTTGACATCCATTTTTTTGTAAGTGCTTTTTTACTTGCCAATATTAAAACACTGAATAAGCATTTTTCTCCTCGTCTTTCCAGTGAGTCCGGTAGTAAACCCAAATACAAAGTTACAAAAGAAAAGGGAACTGTTACTTTGAATATTTTCCCCAATATTGTCTGTACATTAGTCCAATATTGGTGGATAACTGGGCATGACCAAAACACATGAAAATGATTTGCAGTCATTTCACCACACAAGCGCCAGCAATTCAACCCTTTACAAGAAAATTTGTTTTGTGCAGGTGTTCTGAAAAATCTTACCAAATTTTTCCATCCAAATTCTCTCCACAGCAGGGATGAGGTACTTTTCCACTGTTGTTTTAGTTTTTCCCATAATTCCAGTTGTAAAGTGAAATTCCCCTCTTTTTCCCATTTCTCTTTTATATATAATGTGTTGTCTCCTTTTAAATCTTGAAGACCATGGTATAGCTAGCAATGCTCCGTACTGTGGGTGTTTATATATTTACATATTTATTCCATCTAGCTACAATGCTCTGCACTGTGTGTTCATATATTCATATATTTATTCCATCCAGCTACAATGCTCTGCACTGTGTGTCTGTGTGTGTGTGTGTATATATATATTTTATAGTAATATGTACATATGTATATTAGCTGCTCTTGCTTGCTTGTTTTTTTTCTTGCCTTCTGATTGTTGCTCTGAGTGTTGCTATCCCTGTGCTGTTGCAATCCTGGAATTTCCCCATTGTGGGACTAATAAAGGCTTATCTTATCTTATCTTATTTTAGAGATGAATCTGATCCCTGGGATCCCTTTATATGCCATTAAGAAAACCTTCAGAACACCTGACTGGGCCCTTTCCAAATCCTCCTTTTTAAGTATTTTGTTTATGTGGTGTCTACGCTGAAAGAACCTGTAAAGGTCTTGATTTACTAGACCTTGCTTTTTCAAATCTTCAAAACTTTTTAAAGTTTGCCCTTTAAAAAAAAGTAATATTTTATCAGTCCATTCTCTTTCCACTTTTTAAATCTAGTGTCTGTTTTATTAGGAGGAAAATCCTGATCATAGGAAATCCATTGCAATAATCGATAGAGTTCTTTAGTTTGATTCTCTCTTGACTATCTTAAACCACATTTTTAGTGGGGTTTCTATCCACGGGTTAGTGTTATTCAAATGTTTAGGTAAGGCATTATTCCCTATTATCGCCTGTAAGGGAATGTCATTTATTTGGCATTCTATCTCCTTCCATTGTGCAGTGTAGAATGGGTTACATATCTCTACTAAAGTTTTAATTTGCGTGTTAAAATAGTCCCTGATGTTTGGCAGCGCCAGCCCACCTTTGTCTTTGTTTAGCTGTAGGGTTCTATACCTGATTCTTGGTCTCTCGCCCTGCCATATGAATCTTGAGATCCTTCTATCCAGTTCTTGCCATGTTTTTTTGGGAGGTTCTACCGGTATTGTTTGGAAAAGGTATAGAAGGTGTGGAAGTATATTCATTTTGACTGCTTCAATTCTTTGTGCAGTACCCAAGAATGGTATCATATTCCATCTTGCTAGTTCAGATTTTATTTTTGCCATCAGTGGATCATAGTTTAGTGTTATAATTTTGTTGAGTTGTTTCGGGATATTGATCCCCAGATACTTCATAGATTCCATCTCCCAGTTAGTTTTGAATTTGCTTAGTAAATATTGATTTGGGTTATAGTTGAATGTTAAAATTTGGGTTTTATGCATGTTCAATTCGTACCCCAATAACTCTCCATACTCTGAAAAAACTGAGATTAGTTCTGGAAAAGAGGTGTCAGGCTGCCCCAGGTATATTAAAATGTCATCAGCAAAGAGTACTATTTTATGTTCCTTCTGACCAAGTGTAATACCTTGAATTTTTTGATTCTGTCTTATCCATTGGCTTAGAAGTTCTATGAAGATTGCAAAGAGCAGTGGAGACAAGGGGCAGCCCTGACGACATCCTCTTTCCAGTTCATAAGATGATGATGATTTACCATTAATCCTTATTTTAGCTGTTGGTTTTTTTATATAATGCCTGGAGAGTTCTGATGAAGTTGTTATGAAAATTGAAACTGGACAAGATTCTATATAGAAAAGACCAGTCAACCGAATCAAATGCTTTTTCAGCGTCTAATCCCAGTATGGCTGCATTTAAATTATATTTTTTTATATGATGAATTATGTGTAAAGTGCGTCTAATGTTATCTTGTGTCTGTCTTTGTCTTATAAAACTTGTTTGGTCTAAATGAATTAAGTCTCAGTATATTTTCTAACCTTTTGGCAAGGATAGCGGTAAAAAGTTTATAGTCCTGATTTAACACACTGATTGGTCTGTAGTTGGAGCAATCTAATTTATCCTTTTCAGGTTTAGGTATGACTGCAATGACCCCTTCTCTCCAGGAGGGGGGGATTTCCCCTGTGTGGAGGACATAGTTAAATGTTTTCAGGAGGAGAGGAGATAGTTGCTGTTTAAAAGTTTTGTACCACTCTGCTGTATAGCCATCTGCTCCTGGGGATTTGTTAGCTTTAAGTTTCATAATTGCTTTTTCTAATTCTTTAGGTTGTATTTCTGCCAATAGTTTTTTATTTTGTGACTCAGTAAGTGGGGGAAGATTTAATGTATTTAGGAAGGCTTCGGATGTGTCTTTGTGTTTTTTGAGGGAGTACAAGTTCTTGTAGTAATTTTCGAAGCTTTTATGAATTTCCTGAATTCTAATTTTTATTTCCTTTGATACTGGATCTCTGATTTTGTAGATTGCTCTCTTCATTTGTTGTTTCCTCAATTTATAGGCTAGTAATTTTGCCGATTTGCTACCTGTTTCATAATATTTTTGTTTCAGAAATGTAAGTTTCTTCTGGATTTCTGTTGTGTAGATCTTGTTTATTTTTTTATTTCCTTAATTTTGAGTGAGTCATTAGAATGAGTGTTGTCTTTGTGCTCTTTTTCTAGTTTCTTAAGTTCTGACTCTGTGATTAGTTTTTCTTGTCTCAGTTTCTTTTGGAGTGCCAGTTTTGCAATAATCTTTCCCCTTATTACAGCTTTGCATGAGTCCCACAGTATTAAAGGGGATACTTCTCCATTATCATTTTCTTCCAAATATCTGAGGATATCTGACTCCAATTCATCTTTCATTGGTCCTTTCAGCACATTTGAATTTAACCTCTAAGAAAATGTATTATTTGTGTATTTTTGGATATTTAAGTCCATGTAGATCGGACTGTGGTCAGAGAGATCCATCAGTCCTATTTTACATGTTTTTACTCTTCCAATGTCTCTATTAAACATAAAAAAAGTCAATCCTTGAATATGATGAATGTGGTGCTGAGTAAAATGTATAATCTTTTACACTGGGGCTGAATTCCCTCCACACGTCACAGATTCCCATTTCATTTAGTAGCATCCTAGTTTTTCTACTTTGTGTTATTTTGATGTGGAGAATTACCTGATGCATCCCAGTACGGATTTAGTCTTAGATTGAAGTCTCCACCACATATCACTAAACCTTGGGCTTTAGTTATCATTAGGTCAAATACATTTACATAAAATTTCCAGTTCGCCCCTGGAGGTGCATATACATTCAGCAGGGTGACATCTTCTCCCTCTAGCCGACCAAGTACCATGCTAAATCTCCCTTCTTTATCTTTGTGTTCTGATTTTTTTTCAAATATAATTTTGGTTGAGATCAATGTCGCTACCCCCCTCCTCCTCCCTGGCTTATATGAAGATGAAGAGATCAGTTTAAACCCTTGTCTATTAAGTTTAGTGTGTTCAAATCTGTTAGGTGGGTCTCCTGTAAAAATATTATTCCTGCTTTGTCTTTTTTCATTTTGCCTAGAATCTTGGATCTTTTAACTGGATTCAGGATCCCTTTTACATTATATGAGATTATTTTGGTTGAACCCCGTTTCTCCATTGTATTGTCTTATTTAGTATAATAGTATAGTGGCCCTCTTTTATGCTACTCAAAAACTGAAAGAACATTAAGAACATAAAAAAACATTCAGAACATAATACGTATATAAAACTTTAAAACAAAAAGCTGTCAAAAGATCTTCCTGAACTGAGGTCTTTTTAGCGACCTTAGAGGAGCCTTGATGATGTGTTGGCTCTGAGGGAAATTCCTCAAACTTTTACGTGTTGAGGGCCCTCTCTAACGCCTGTAAGTTGTCCCATGTTTTTAACGTGATTTTCAGATCCCAATCCGAACTTGTATAGATTTTTTTTTTTTTTTTTATGCCTATACCCTATGAAATTATGCGCAACCTCCCACCACCAACCATCACAGCAAACAATCACGGTGATGCAGCATTTGTTAGTGTGGAGAGTTCATGTGGTTCATTGTCACATTTCTATTTTAACAAGTTTTTTTTTTTTTTTTTAAAGACTTGTTTCTAATATTATGACTGTTCCATGAAATATTTTACCACTTCATATTTGCTGATTCTGCATCTCCTTTAATGTTTACCTCGTAGGAGGAGGGTTGGATGCGCAGATTGACTAAAAATATCATTATTCCCTCCTGAAAGCGTCTAGTTTTTCCTTGTAGCCCTGGCACTGAGTTTCCCGCTGCTAGCCCATGGATTTTGAGGGTCTCTGTGTGCACCACGTTTGAGCCTTGATTCTTTCGATCGGGTCTGCTGCGGGTTTATACACTGTTACCAGGAGCCCTCTTCTCGCCATATCCGTGGTTGCTTCTTCCGCAGAGTTGTAGAGACACGTCTCTTCCCCGTAAAAAACCCTCAGCTTCACTGGAAATGGAGTTTGAAAGCGCAGTTGCTTCTCTCTTAGTACCTTTTTAGTATCATTGTATTCCCGACGTTTTTTAAGGACCTCCGGGGCGTAGTCATGCTCCACAAAAACTTTTTTCTTGGTGCATAAATCCTTTTTTCTGCCAAGCCAGTCTCAAAACCTCTTCTTTTGTTCTGAAGTTGGAAAACTTCACCACCACCAATCGCGGGGGAGCTTCCGCCGACGGCCTTGGGGCTAATGAACGGTGCGCCCTTTCTATCTTCAAGTCGGTGGACTGGGGAATTTCCAACTTTTCTCTCAGTATGGTTTCCACACATGCAGCCATTGTGGTGAAACCCTCCTCGACTCCTTCTTTCAGACCATGAATTCTTATGTTGTCCCTTCTTAGTCTTCCTTCCAGGTCGGTTAGCTTAGCCTCCCGTCTTGTCTGTCATTTAAGTAATTCCAGCATGGTTTCTTCCAGCCCTTTTATTCTTTCCTCTGCTTCCATGATTCGGTCCTCAGCCTGGTCCACTCTGTTGTTTGTCCTTTTTATTTCGTCTTTAAGTTCACGAAGTTCGGCCCAACACTCTTGGCGAAATTCTCTTAATTCTTGAAGTATCATTTTTAAGCTAGCCGTGTTGCTAGCCTCATTCTGCTCCTCCATTTCCGAGTGGTTATTGTCTTCGAGGTCAGTTTCTCCGGCTGATGCATGTCTTGGCCTGGTAAATGTCGATCTCTTCCGTTTTCCTTTAGGCATAATGACTTTGTCTTTTGATTTTCACTCTTCCATAAATCCGTTAAATCTGATTTTCATGGTATTTTCATGGATGGGATCTGGCAGCTTCAGCGTTAAGCTGCTACCACCATGGTGTCCAGACCGGAAGCTTTCATGTATTAAAATTTTGAACCAAATAAATGCCTCACATTTTCATACCTGTAGCCTGCTGCTTTTAAGCTACAAATTAATAGAACGTACTGGCCAATCAGATTCGAGCCATATCTGTAGCAAGAATTCTATGGGTACGGTTCTGTATCCATAGCCACTGCCTTCCTAATATGAGTTCTGGCCATAACTTGAGTCATACTGGGTGTCAATAGATTGTCAGTGGAGTATTGCCACATCTCTCACGTCACTTTATAGTGCTGCTGAGAGGACACTCCCAGAAACCTGTTCCTGTTTGTGTTTTTATCCACAAGCTTAGTGTTGAAAATGATTCAAGAGGAGGTAGGTGTGCTATTCAGTCGGAATCCTTTCAGTTTTATTCCACTGAAGTGCCACACTGGAGATTTCAGTGAAATTGTGTCTTTGATACGGGCGCCTGCTCTGCTTTGCACTGTCAACTCCACCTGTTGAATCGTGCTGATTGCAAATGGTGACATCTGGTAACACAAAACCAGAGTTGTGTTCATGTTGATCATTAAAATGGTGAACTGTGTCTGTGGATCCTCAGAAAGTTGCAGATTCACTTCAAAAATCAAGGCCCTAATAATCCCCAAAAAATGACAATAAATCCTTCAATTCTTCATTCTACTGTATAAGTCTTAAGAAATACTCCAAAAGATGAGCTTTATGACTATTTTTTTCTTGTACTTTTGTGTGAAATCTTTGCATTCAATTTGTTGAATGTTTTTTTTCTTTTAATTATTCTAACATAAGTGAAAAGAGTGGAATGAACAGTAATTTCAGTTACATTTCAACATTTTCCTTGTGAGTTTGACTTTTTTCCACTTGCCATTGTGCCACTTTTTCTAGTAATTTTTTGCTTCTAACTTTGCTTTGTAACTTGTAAAATTTGTGCAATTTTTAATGGTAAATTTGCAACTTGTTGAATAATTTTTTTTAATAATTTTTTTAAATTTCTAGTACATTTGTGATTATATAAATTACTTCATTCCATAAACTTGCAAAAAATTTTCCCATCAAGTTCCCACTTTTGGTTATGGGGATTGGGACTCGTTTCACATCTTGTACTTTTAATAACTTAATTATCTAATGGCAAAAACATGGACCAAATCTGACAGTAATTTGAGTTACATTGAATATTTGGACAAGGCTTATGGTAAAGCTTAAAAGTTGTGGATACCATGCTGAAGAATGTTATGGGCAGAATATTATTTAGTGATTATTTTGAATTGCCTCAGTCTGCTGATAGTACTACTAGCACAGAGTAACTTTTTTCCTCAACTTTTTTTTTTGTTCCCAACTGAGCCGTAAATGCCAAACTACTCGTATTATGATAGGAAGTATTTGACTTTTTCCCTAATGTTTTATCTAGAGTTAACTCATTGTACTAACAATGTCCACATATTTATTCACCAGGTTAACCATAACTATAAAGTTCAAAGTACTTTAGGGAAATCTCTTTAATTTTCTAAACGCCAGTGTGTATCAGGCAAGTGTATGGGGGCTGACACTTAGTTTTTTGTGTGTTTGGTTAGACTGTGGACACATAAGGTTAACTCTGTATTTTACATAGTGCCCCTCTAGGCCTTAACATGCAACATAGACAACTATATCTGTACAAGCTTATTTTTAATGTAGCTCAAATAGCTCCATCAAAGCTGCTGATTATCTGCTACAACAAAACTACAAAACATGAACAATGATTGTGCCGTAAAAGCTCAATACATACTGTAGCTATAGCTTAATTTTAGAATTGTTCTTTTATTGCAGCTGTTTGAGTAATTTGTTTTGTGCAGATGTAAAAATTTCTTCAGTCCATAGGTGTGTCTTCAGGGAAAGATTGCTGTTTTAGGGTAATCTATTCAATTTAGTATTTTAATCTGTTGCAAAATGAATGTCCAGTTTAAACTTCAGCCAGCGTTGGTCTTACATATTTTAACTGTGTGACAGGAATTGCAGTTGATGCTGTTAGCCGCACTGTAAAAATTAACCAGCTGTCCAGTAGTTTTTTTCCTGATGATCTCAAAAGTATCAAATTTACTCAGCAGTAATGATTAGAGAGTGGTGGATAAGTTGATTTTGTACACATTTGAATGTAAAGACTTTTTCTTTTGGTTTTCATCTATGTCGTAATAGTTTTTCACAGCCTTTTTTATTCGTACTGCAATAAAATTCATTAGGGATCAAAAGGGGTGGGTTTAAAATATTGAGTAATCATTATCAATATATCCTTATAATTTTGTCTGAATGATCCAATATCTATTGACAAAATCTTAAGTGTTGTAGGATTTTTTTAAAAAAAAAATTAAATATAATGCGTTTTTACATGTGTGAAACTTACAAAAGGTTTACAGGAGGTCTCCCGTGTGACTCAACACTTGTATCCTCTTCTTCTTTTGGCTGCTCGCTGATCAGGGGTTGCCACAGTGGATTACGGTCCACACATTTGATTTAGCAAAGATTTTACATCAGACGCCCATCCTGAAGTAATCTTCCCCACTTACCCAGGCTTGGGACCGGTACTGGGAGCACACTGGCTTGTGTTCCTTTTGTAGCTGAGTAACCCACTTTTCTTTTCCCATTCTATTATACTGAACACCAAGCTAGAGGGTGGAAAGTACCTTTTTTTTTTTCTTCTGGTCTTTGGTATGGCCCGGCTGGGGTGTGAACCCACAACCTCCCTGCTGTGGAGCAGATGCTCTACCACTAGGTCACAACTCCGATCTGGCTGAAGTCTCATATATTATTTCTGATTTACTAAATTAGAAGGTTCCTGGTACAATTTACTGCACTAGATCTCTGAGAAATTCTTTCATATGTGAGGAACACGGTTAATATAATGGCAGTATCCCTGACTGCAGTGAAACATGAAAAGTGTTGCAGTTGAAAATTAAATCAAACTAGGATGTTGTGAATCAGAATTAAATCAATTTTGTAAATCATGGATGATGCCGGCCAATGTAATACATTTCGCTTAAGTTGAAACTAGGTGTTGTATGAATCTTTGTTCTACATGCGAGAGTTCATTCATGCAAGTGCACAATGAGCCCTCTTGATGACACTATACAACAAAGAAAAGTGGAATTTCATAGAAGTGGGTCAAACTCTGTCAATGCGGCTTCTCAGGTCGGCTGTGATGGAAATAGATGCATATTGAAATGCGTGAAGTGGAGCGTGTGATGTTTGTATGTGGAAGATCAAATGTGGGAATGAGC
This sequence comes from Pholidichthys leucotaenia, assembly GCA_020510985.1. Lineage (NCBI taxonomy): Eukaryota > Metazoa > Chordata > Actinopteri > Cichliformes > Pholidichthyidae > Pholidichthys > Pholidichthys leucotaenia. The sequence continues at coordinate 399,940,262 of CM035836.1, forward strand.
TGATTGTCTCCTGTTAGATTTTGGGTCTTTTGTTTTGTGTTGGAGTGTAACTTTTGAACACTAATGAGTAAGCTACTTTCCCATGGGTGGGAAGTGTTTGAGTGCGGGCAGTTGGCGAGCAGCAGCGACTGATGAGAAAAGCTCCTTTGAGTTGAGCTTTAGCCAAGTCACGTGAAGAAAGAGGGGTGAGGCCAGTGTGGGGTGGAAGATGATCATACACATAGAGATGGATACCAATTACAACATTGTACAAAATTGTATCTGTAAAAAGTCTTATCATGTTACTTATAAAAACTGTGAGACTGTGCATATGTAGAGCAAGTGTGCACACTCTTAAACTGGGTAACACCAGGGTAAGCAGCGTTAACTTCGTTAGCCTCTGACAGCATCTGTTCATGGAGGGAGCGTGACGTCACCTTCACCCGTCAACTCAGCGGAGCACCAGCTGAATCTTCTCCTGCTGAGGTGTCTCAAGTCTGAGCTGACATATTGCAGCAGAGAAAAACTGACATCAGTGTTTCTCTATTTGCCATAACTCATCACAGAATCAATTCCTGGGTGGCCATCCATGCTCCATATTGGTCTTTTGAACAGTAATTGTGATTATTTGATAAAAGAAAATACAAAATTGTCTCTTTAGATCAACTGGGGGCCACCACATCTAATCATTATGTTAAGCAGTGTTATACATGATCAAATGTCAATAGTAACATGGTTTGGCTAAATGAAATAATTGTGAGGAGAAAGACTGTCATTCACATTTCATGGACATACAGTGGTGTGAAAAAGTGTTTGCCCCCTTCCTGATTTTCTCATTTTTGTTGTATGTTTATCACACTTAAATGTTTCAGACAAATTTGAATGTTTGACAGAAATAACACAAACACAAAATGGAGTTTTTAAATGAAGGTGTTTATTATTAAGGGTAAAAAAAAATCCAAACCTACATGGCCCTGTGTGATTGCTCCCTAAACCTAATAACTGGTTGGGCCACCCTTACCAGCAACAACTGCAGTCAGGCATTTGTGATAACTGGCAATGAGTATTTTACAGCGCTGTGGAGGAATTTTGGCCCACTCATCTTTGCAGAATTGTTGTAATTCAGCCACATTGGAGGGTTTTTGAGCATGAACCGCCTTTTTATGGTCATGCCACAGCATCTCAATCGGATGCAGGTCAAGACTTTGACTGGGCCACTCCAAAGTCTTAATTTTGTTTTTCTTAAGACATTCAGAGGTGGACTTGCTGGTGTGTTTTGGATCATTGACCTGCTGCAGAACCCAAGTACGCTTCAGCTTGAGGTCACGAACAGACGGTCAGACATTCTTCTTCAGGATTTTTCATTAGACAACAGAATTCATGGTTCTGTTTACCACAGCAAGCCTTCCAGGTCCTGAAGCATCAAGACAGCCCCAGACCACCACACTACCACCACCATATTTTACTGTTGGTATGATGTTCCTTTTCTGAAATGCTGTTACTTTAACGCCAGATGTATTGGGACACACACCTTCCAAAAGGTTCAACTTTCGTCTTGTCAGTCCATGGAGTATTTTCCCAAAAGTCTTGGGGATCATCAAGATGTTTTCTGGCAAAACTGAGACAGGCCTTTATGGTCTTTTTGCTCAGCAGTGGTTTTCGTCTTGGAACTTTGCCATGCAGGCCATTTTTTCCCAGTCTCTTTCTTATGGTGGAGTCATGAACACTGACCTTAACTGAGGCAAGTGAGGCCTGCAGTTCTTTGGATGTTGTTGTGGGGTCTTTTGTGACCTCTTGGATGAGTCATCGCTGTACTCTTGGGGTAATTTTGGTCGGCTGGCCACTCCTGGGAAGGTTCACCACTGTTCCATGTTTTCGCCATTTGTGGATAATGGCTCTCACTGTGGTTTGCTGGAGTCCCTAAAGCTTTAGAAATGGCTTTATAACCTTTTCCAGACTGATAGATTTCAATTACATTGCTTCTCTTTTGTTCCTGAATTTCTTTGGATGGTAGCATGATTTCTAGCTTTTGAGGATCTTTTGGTCTGATTCACTTTGTCAGGCAGGTCCTATTTAAGTGATTTCTTGATTGAGAACAGGTGTGGCAGTAATCAGGCCTGGGTGTGGCTAGAGAAATTGAACTCAGCTTTCCAAAGTTGTTATAAATCACAGTTAATTTATGTTTTAACGGGGGGGGGGGCAATCACTTTTTCACACAGGGCCATGTAGGTTTGGATTTTTTTTTTTTTACCCTTAATAATAAACGCCTTCATTTAGAAACTGCATTTTGTGTTTACTTGTTATCTTTGTCTAATATTTAAATTTTCTGATGATCTGAAACATTTAAGTGTGACAGACATACAAAAAATGAGAAATCAGGAAGGGGGCAAACACTTTTTCACACCACTGTAATTAGGTCATTTTGGGGTGTTTCTATGGGAAGTTTTGCCCATTCAGAGCATATTTGTGGTCAGACACTGTTTAGTTTATTTTTCCAAAGAAAGAACAAAACTAACAACAAACAAAACAAACATCATCATCATCGTCGTTAGAAAACTACAGAACTAGATCATAATTACCATCATGACCAGTAGGCCTGGTTCACAATCTCCGTTCTAGTTTATCCTAAATATTTTTGTTGATGGAGTTGAGGTCAGTGCTCTGGGCAGGCCACTCAAGTTCTAATCTAACCATGCCTTTATGGACCTTGCTTTGGGCACTGGAGAGCAGTCATGCTGGCTCAGTCTGTCCCTACAAAGTTGGAAGCACAGAATTTTCCAAAATGGCTTGGTAACCTGAAGCATTAAGATTTCCCCAGAATGAAATACCTGAATTAAGAGGAGTTGCCATTACATTTTCCCATATATCCATCTCTAAATGCACCAAGTCTGTCTGTGTGTTCCTAAGATGTCTCCCAAACCATTCGTCAGACTGATCTCAGATTAAGTGCTTTGCTGGGGTTACGAGGGTGTGCATCCCTGAGAATGGAGTTGCTCAGTCAAAATATGTAATTTTTTATCAATAAAAGTTTAGTCACTGCCAGATTTCCTCATGCGCTGGCTTCTAGAAGTGTGGGTGGGGTTTTGGATTGACTCCGTATTGATTGGATAATATGTGACATTACAGCATCAGTAACCACAGTGCTCCATGAGCAAAACAAGGAAGTGAAAAGCAACAAATTTGACTAGAAAAAGATGATACTGAAGATTTAATGCTTAAAAAATTATACCATAAAGTTGCTATGACTGCGTAGGTCTAAAGGATAATTCGACATGTGGAGAACACAAGGTGTGTTGTGGGGAGGGGAGGTGCCCACAGGGACCCGTGGTGGCACATGGGTGAAGCAGCAGCCGAGACTCCCGTTAACGGGGCAGGCTGGGCTTGGCTCCCTGTGAAGGACTGCGATCCACCGGTTCAGCTGTTGCTTCTCCAACACTGGTGTCCGACCAGGCGGATCACGATCCTTCGCGGGAAGGCACGCCCCGCCTGCTGGTCAGGGGTAGACTGGAGTCTCGACTGCTTCTTCACCCGTGTGGTATCACTGTCCTTTGCAGGACCGCAAGTCCCCAAAAACTAAAAACAATAATAATACTGCTAATGATTGTAGAGCGGGCCAGATCAACTGTATATCATATGCGGACACATACAGTGGGGCAAAAAAGTATTTAGTCAGCCACCAATTGTGCAAGTTCTCCCACTTAAAAGATGAGAGAGGTCTCCAATTTTCATCATAGGTATACCTCAACTATGAGAGACAAAATGAGGAAAAAAAAAAAAAAAAATCCAGAAAATCACAATGAAGGATTTTTACCTCCGCCAGGAGGTAATGTTTTTGCCGGGGTTTGTCTGTCTGTTTTTGTCTGTTTGTCTGTTGGTTAGCAAGATAACTCAAAAAGTTTTGGACGGATTTCGATGAAACTTTCAGGCATTGTTGGAAATGGTACAAGGAAGAACTGATTAAATTTTGGGGATGATCCGGATCACCGTCCAGAAGAAAACTGCCATTACGGAAAATGCGATTTTCGTGAATAACTACTGAACCAGTAATCCTATCATTGTGAATCCAATTGCTAGTCATATGTTTTCATAGTCAAGGAATCTGAAAACGTACACACAAATACTGTATGGGGGGGGAACTGTGGCCGCCATTACGGAAAATGTCATTTTCGTGAATAACCACTGAACCACTAATCCTATCATTGTCAATCCAATTGCTAGTCATATGTTTTCATGGCCAAGGAATCTGAAAACGTACACACAAACACTGTATGGGGGGAACTGTGGTGCTTGGCGGAGGTCTGCGCTCTCCGAGTGCTTTTCTAGTTAATGAATTAATTGGTAAATTCCTCGGTAAAATAAGTATTTGGTCAATAACAAAAGTTCATGTCAGTACTTTGTTATATACCCTTTGTTGGCAATGACAGAGGTCAAACGTTTTCTGTAAGTCTTCACAAGGTTTTCACACACTGTTGTTGGTATTTTGGCCCATTCCTCCATGCAGATCTCCTCTAGAGCAGTGATGTTTTGGGGCTATCGCTGGGCAACACGGACTTTCAACTCCCTCCAAAGATTTTCTATGGGGTTGAGATCTGGAGACTGGCTAGGCCACTCCAGGACCTTGAAATGCTTCTTACGAAGCCACTCCTTCACAGCCCCAAGGCATGATGTTTCCACCCCCATGCTTCACAGTAGGTATGGTGTTCTTTCTCCTCCAAACACGACAAGTTGAGTTTTTACCAAAAAGTTCTATTTTGGTTTCATCTGACCATATGACATTCTCCCAATCCTCTTCTGGATCATCCAAATGCTCTCTAGCAAACTTCAGACGGGCCTGGACATGTACTGGCTTAAGCAGGGGGACACGTCTGGCACTGCAGGATTTGAGTCCCTGGCGGCGTAGTGTGTTACTGATGGTAGCCTTTGTTACTTTGGTCCCAGCTCTCTGCAGGTCATTCACTAGGTCCCCCCGTGTGGTTCTGGGATTTTTGCTCACCGTTCTCGTGATCATTTTGACCCCACAGGGTGAGACCTTGCGTGGAGCCCCAGATCGAGGGAGATTATCAGTGGTCTTGTATGTCTTCCATTTTCTAATAATTGCTCCCACAGTTGATTTCTTCACACCAAGCTGCTTACCTATTGTAGATTCAGTCTTCCCAGCCTGGTGGAGGTCTACAATTTTGTTTCTGGTGTCCTTTGACAGCTCTTTGGTCTTGGCCATAGTGGAGTTTGGAGTCTGACTGTTTGAGGTTGTGGACAGGTGTCTTTTATACTGATGACGAGTTCAAACAGGTGCCATTAATAGAGGTAACGAGTGGAGGACAGAGGAGCCTCTTAAAGAAGAAGTTACAGGTCTGTGAGAGCCAGAAATCTTGCTTGTTTGTAGGTGACCAAATACTTATTTTACCGAGGAATTTACCAATTAATTCATTAAAAATCCTTCAATGTGATTTTCTGGATTTTTTTTTCCTCATTTTGTCTCTCATAGTTGAGGTATACCTATGATGATAATTGGAGACCTCTCTCATCTTTTAAGTGGGAGAACTTGCACAATTGGTGGCTGACTAAATACTTTTTTGCCCCACTGTATGCACGCTTTGACTAAACAACGACCGTGACCAAACAGGACACAAAAATGCCCAAATAATGAAAGTCTTTTTTATTTAAATATTTACAGGCAAATGGGCAACATTTGCAGCCAAACAGGTCATTCTGCTGTATATAATAATGTTGGGTGTTTTGTACTTGTAATATTGCAAAAATATAAAAAGGATGCACTAGAATGGGTCTCAAATGTTTTGTAAACGTGTCCTGTTATAGTACTGCATGAGTTTATTGACAATACACTATAAACTAGAAAAGCACTCGGAGAGCGCAGACCTCCGCCAAGCGACACAGTTTCCCCCATACAGTCTTCAGATTCCTTGACCATGAAAACCTATGACAAGCAGTGGTTCAGTAGTTATTGACGAAAATGACATTTTCCGTAATGGCGGCCACAGTTCCTCCCATACAGTGTTTGTGTGTACGTTTTCAGATTCCTTGATCATGAAAACATATGACTAGCAATTGGATTGACAATGATAGGATTAGTGGTTCAGTAGTTATTCACGAAAATGGCATTTTCCGTAATGGCGGCCACAGTTCCCCCCCATACAGTGTTTGTGTGTACGTTTTCAGATTCCTTGACCATGAAAACATATGACAAGCAATTGGATTCACAATGATAGGATTAGTGGTTCAGTAGTTATTCACGAAAATGGCATTTTCCGTAATGGCGGTTTAGCGCCACAGTTCCCCCCCCATACAGTGTTTGTGTGTACGTTTTCAGATTTCTTGACCATGAAAACATATGACTAGCAATTGGATTGACAATGATAGGATTAGTGGTTTAGTAGTTATTCACAAAAATGGCATTTTGCGTAATGGCGGTTTTCTTGTGGACGGTGATCCGGATCACCACCAAAATCTAATCATCTGTAGGATACCCCATTTCTGACAATCTGTGAAAATTTCATGAAAATCCGTCCATAACTTTTTGAGTTATCTTGCTAACAAACAGACAAACAGACAAACCAATGCCGATGATCACATAACCTCCCCCTTTTGGCGGAGGTAACTACACACACAAACTAAAACAATTGTAATGGTGACTGAACAACTCCCATTCCCCAAAGTGCAAGATACACTATTATGAATATAAGTCTTAAAAGATCACAAATAAGTGATCTGACAAAAATAAACAAGGGTTCTTAAACAGTCGCTCATATTGGATGTCCCATTCATTTTCAATAATTCTGTCATTAATATTCACACAAATAAATCATAGTGCCGTTCAGTCCCTTTCATATTTGTCAAAATCTAATGTGTGATTGCCTACATATAGGCTACATGTCTTTGTATTCCACTTTCATACAAAGCCTACATGTGGGCCTGTAAAGCTGAATTGGCCTACCTGTTTCAGACAGGAATACTTGCTTTCTACGAGCATGCACTAGTATTTTTAAATACAAAGAGTGTGTGTGTTCCTTGCATATCTCTTGAACTGTTGGTCAGACTGACCTAAGATTTGGTATGCGTTTTGCTGAGGTAACGAGGGTGTGCATCCCAGAGTATAGAGTTGTTCAAACAGAATATGCAATTATCATTATTAAAATTTTAGCCATCACTGTCTCCTCCAGTGCCACATTCCCAAGCTTCTACAAGAATGGGTGGGGTTTAGGATTGTCTCAGTGCTGATTGGCTAAAACTCAGCATCACAGCCAAAACAAGGAAATAAAAAGTGGCAAATTTGACCAGAAAAAAGATAACAGTAAATGTATAAAAAAAAATAAATTAAAATGCTGCCATGATGGCATCGGATACAGACATAATTCAGCATATGTGGATAATATGAGCACCATGGCGCATAACACCAGCCATACCACTGTCCTTTGCAGGGATATAAACACACACTGCTCAGCCAATGAGGGAGTGAGTCCTGGCTGGATTCTTCCCGTGTACTTGTCTAAAAATGTAAACATTAATACTGCCATAATTGTGGAGAGGAATGGTGAGATGCATTTCATGCGGCCACACATGGATTGGGTGGCAGAAATGACAGAGAGAAGCAAAGCACAGGACCGGCAGCTCAGGCTGTATGGAGCCGCAGGGTGAGTCCACACCGTTGGAGGTGGAATGTTTGCTGGTGCTACTCATGCAGTTAATGCCATTCAATCGACCTGGTCATCTCCACAATAATTAAACAGTGGCAAGTTGCTTCCATGCACTCCACTCTACATTTATTTTGTGCATAATCATTTCTGTATGATTTTAACATGTGTAACTTTGCCGTGTTTCATCGGGCCAAAACTGTCAGACGATTATGTCACCAACATATCACCTGGAGACAGATGGTTCCAGCCTTCTGTTTGTGTGTGATTGCTTACATGTACACCTGTGTCCCACTTTCAAAGACAGCCTACATTTGGGCATGTAAAGACTAATTGGGCTACTGGTTTTCTACAGGAATACTTGCTTTCTACAGGCAATGCACTATCCATCCATCCATCCATCCATCTTCTACCGCTTAATCCTTTCGGGTCGCGGGGGGGCTGGAGCCTATCCCAGCATCTTTTGGGCGAGAGGCAGGGTACACCCTGGACAGATCGCCAGTCTATCGCAGGGCCAACACAGAGAGACAGACAACCATTCACTCTCTCAGTCATACCTAAGGATAATTTAGAATCCCCAGTTTTGATGCCAATTAACCTAACTTGCATGTTTTTGGCATGTGGGAGGAAACCGGAGTGCCCGGAGTAAACCCACGCAGACACAGGGAGAACATGCAAACTCCACACAGAAGGGTCACCGATGGTCTGGGGGTGGGATCGAACCCACGATGGTCAAGGGTGGAATGCACTAGTAGTGTACAAATTAAACGGAGGAGAAAAAGTATTTTGCAACCAATTCATTACTCATTTTTGTTGTTGGAGCAGAAATGCAGCACACAAGTGTTGCCAGTGTTTAAATGGAATTCAAAACTGATTCCATCAGCATTATTCTGTTTATTCTTGTTTTTTTTCATGGTCCAAATGATCATAATACTAATTTACACACAATAATAATTTACACTAATGAATATTTACTTTTGATGTGTTAATTACTGGAGTGGTGGCTCAGTTGGTAGAGCATCCGCCCCACACCCGGGAGGCAGGGGTTCAAATCCCGGCCGGGTCATGCCGAAGACCATATAAAAGTGGAATTTCCTGCCGTCCAGCTTGGTGCTCAGCAATAATGGAATGGAGGAGGGAAATTTGTGGCGGCACCTTGCATGGCAGCGGCCCTCTGATTCTACACTTGGGGTGTGTGTGATTAACACAGTAGATAGGTAAAGCACAATCTCGTTCTGCTGTACAGGATTGGTTGTACAGTTGAATGACAATAAAGGGTGATTTAATTGGATTTTGCTGCAAACATTGTTACTTTTCCAACCTTTTACCTTGTAATTAGTTTACTCTGTCTTTAAGGATGAAATGCCTCTTCATCTTTTGATACAGTATTACTGAAATGTATCAACACACAGCAGGTGCACTATATTGGTACAGTGGGCATGATTTCCATAGACAGGAGCTGTTCCCATCACTCGTTATCTCCCCCTGCAGTCCTGTACTAGCTGCCTCTTCTTTGAATTGAAGCCTGTTGGGTCCCTGAGAACGAGTCTGTCGTAGCTGTCACAAACCATTGTGCTACACACAAAGACCCCGAGTCCACTCCAGTTTTACATCCATTCATAAAAAGCAGTGATGCATGACCCAGGCTTTCCCTGCAGTCCTAGGCTCCCCAAGGGATCAACCCTGTGTGAGTGATAGCAGAGACATTGATCAAAAGCCAGTCAGACAAAATGAAAAGTGTAGGGTGGGCTGGGATTATGTTTGACTACAGATGAACAGAGATGTGGGTGGGAAACATTTTCTCTCAACTCTTAGAGTAACTTCCCTCTGTATTTTTAAAAATTCTCCTACAAGATTTTTGTGACAGTCTATGTAATTAGTAAGCATTAAAGTATGATATGGCTTTTATCTAATATATATAGTCCTCACAGCTAAATCTCGTCTTTCCAGAAATGACACTTTTGGCATCTGAACCCAAATCCCTGGAGTCCACCCCAGCTGCTGATACGACCCCCATCACCGGCACGGGGACAGAAGACCATGAGGTCAGGATGCTGGAGAAGAGGTCAAAGGTCATTGAGGAGCTGCTGCAGACGGAGCAAGACTACATCAAAGATCTTCAAATGTGTGTGAAGGAAATCATCGAGCCACTCAAGCAAAAGCAGGTAAAAAGATGGAAAACTTGTACTGAATTTAGCCATGAATGCGATGGAGGATTTAAGAGAAAGTGAGCATGTGCAAGAGAGGAGTCGCAGTGCTATAAAGCTTCAGACACTATTCTTTGAACATAGGTCATTCTGTTTGAAATTGTCAATTTCACATTTTCTGATAAGCTTTACGTTTATGATTTAAAAAGATTTAGTGATGTCAAGACTTATCAAAAAGTTTTAACTTTTGTTGAAGGTACTTCATTGTACTTTTGGAAGCTTAAGTTTTGGTGACACCTTATGGTGATTAAGTAAACTGCAACCCAATTCACTCATTTCATCTCTGAGATGACCAGAATCCCTGTCAAAGCAGAGGAGGCTGTGATGTGTGTGGAGTGAGTAGGACTGCAGTGTACTTGGCCACAGCAGGGTGTTGCTAAAAACTGAAGTTTCCAAAGCTTCAGTGCAGTACTTTAAAGATAAACATGTTCTGGCAGAAATTTTAATGTGCCACCTTTCCAATAGGTTAAGAGTGTGGACTTTGATGGGCTCTTTGGCAACATAAGCTCAGTAATTGACCTTTCACAGAGGCTGTTTGATTCACTGCAAGAGACTGATTCTATAGGTAAGAAGCTATTTTTAGGTAGTTTTCTTTAACATCCAGTGCATCTGGAAAGTATTCACAGCGCTTCCACTTTTTCCATGTTATGTTACAGCCTTATTCCAAAATAGAATTAATTCTTTTTTTTTCAAAATTCAACACACAACACCCCATAATGATAACATGAAAATTTTTTTAGATTTTTGCACATTTATTAAAAATAAAAAACTAAGAAATCACATGCACATAAGTATTCACAGCCTTCGCTCAGAACTTTGTTGATGCACCTTTGGCAGCAATTACAGCCTCAAGTCTTTTTGAATATGATGTCACAAGCTTGGAACACCTATCTTTAGGCAGTTTGGCCCATTTCTCTTTGCAGCACCTCAAGCTCCATCACGTTGGATGGGAAGCGTCGGTGCACAGCCATTTTCAGATCTCTCCAGAGATCTTCAATTGGATTCAAGTTTGGGCTCTGGCTGGGCCACTCAAGGACATTCACAGAGTTGTCCTGAAGCCATTCCTTTAATATCTTGGCTGTGTGCTTAGGGTTGTTGTCCTGCTGAAAAATGAACCGTCGCCCCAGTCTGAGGTCAAGAGCACTCTGGAGCAGGTTTTCATCCAGGATGTCTCTGTACATTGCTGCGCTCATCTTTCCTTCTATCCTGACTAGTCTCCCAGTTCTTGCCGCTGAAAAACATCCCCACAGCATGATGCTGCCACCACTATGCTTCACTGTAGGGATGGTATTGTCCTGGTGATGAGCGGTGCCTGGTTTCCTCCAAACATGATGTCTGGTATTCACACCAAAGAGTTCAATCTTTGACTCATCAGACCAGAGAATTTTGTTTCTCATAGTCTGAGAGTCCTTCAGGTGCCTTTTGGCAAACTCCAGGCGGGCTGCCATGTGCCTTTTACTAAGGAGTGGCTTCCGTCTGGCCACGCTACCATACAGCCCTGATTGGTGAATTGCTGCAGACATGGTTGTCCTTCTGGAAAGTTGTCCTCTCTTCACAGAGCAACACTGGAGCTCTGATAGAGTGATCATCGGGCTCTCTGTCACCTCCCTGACTAAGGCCCTTCTCCCCTGATTGCTCAGTTTAGACAGTCGGCCAGCTCTAGGAAGTGTCCTGATAATTCTGAACTTCTTTCATTTACGGATGATGGAGGCCACTGTGCTCAGTAGGACCTTCAAGGCAGCAGAAATTTTTCTGTACCCTTCCCCAGATTTGTGCCTCAAGACAATCCTGTCTCGAAGGTCTACAGACAATTCCTTTGACTTCATGCTTGGTTTGTGCTCTGACATGCACTGTCAACTGTAGGACCTGATTTAGACAGGTGTGTGCCTTTCCAAATCATGTCCAATCAACTGAATTTACCACAGGTGGACTCCAATTAAGCTGTAGAAACATCTCAATGATGATCAGTGGAAACAGGATGCACCTGAGCTCAATTCTGAGCTTCATGGTGAAGGCTGTGAATACCTATGTACAGTGGGGCAAAAAAGTATTTAGTCAGCCACCAATTGTGCAAGTTCTCCCACTTAAAAGATGAGAGAGGTCTTCAATTTTCATCATAGGTATACTTCAACTATGAGAGACAAAATGAGGAAAAAAAAAATCCAGAAAATCACATTGAAGGATTTTTAATGAATTAGTTGGTAAATTCCTCAGTAAAATAAGTATTTGGTCACCTACAAACAAGCAAGATTTCTGTCTCTCACAGACCTGTAACTTCTTCTTTAAGAGGTTCCTCTGTCCTCCACTCGTTACCTGTATTAATGGCACCTGTTTGAACTCATTATCAGTATAAAAGACACCTGTCCACAACCTCAAACAGTCAGACTCCAAACTCCACTATGGCCAAGACCAAAGAGCTGTCAAAGGACACCAGAAACAAAATTGTAGACCTGCACCAGGCTGGGAAGACTGAATTTGCAATAGGTAAGCAGCTTTGTGTGAAGAAATCAACTGTGGGAGCAATTATTAGAAAATGGAAGACATACAAGACCACTGATAATCTCCCTCGATCTGGGGCTCCACACAAGATCTCACCCTGTGGGGTCAAAATGATCACATGAACGGTGAGCAAAAATCCCAGAACCACACGGGGGGACCTAGTGAATGACCTGCAGAGAGCTGGGACCAAAGTAACAAAGGCTACATCAGTAACACACTACGCCGCCAGGGACTCAAATCCTGCAGCGCCAGACGTGTCCGCCTGCTTAAGCCAGCACATGTCCAGGCCCGTCTGAAGTTTGCTAGAGAGCATTTGGATGATCCAGAAGAGGATTGGGAGAATGTCATATGGTCAGATGAAACCAAAATAGAACTTTTTGGTAAAAACTCAACTTGTCGTGTTTGGAGGAGAAAGAACACCATATCTACTGTGAAGCATGGGGGTGAAAACATCATACTTTGGGGCTGTTTTTCTGCAAAGGGACCAGGACGACTGATCCGTGTAAAGGAAAGAATGAATGGGGCCATGTATCGTGAGATTTTGAGTGAAAACCTCCTTCCACCAGCAAGGGCATTGAAGATGAAACGTGGCTGGGTCTTTCAGCATGAAAATGATCCCAAACACACCGCCCGGGCAACGAAGGAGTGGCTTCGTAAGAAGCATTTCAAGGTCCTGGAGTGGCCTAGCCAGTCTCCAGATCTCAACCCTATAGAAAATCTTTGGAGGGAGTTGAAAGTCTGTGTTGCCCAGCGACAGCCCCAAAACATCACTGCTCTAGAGGAGATCTGCATGGAGGAATGGGCCAAAATACCAGCAACGGTGTGTGAAAACCTTGTGAAGAGTTACAGAAAACGTTTGACCTCTGTCATTGCCAACAAAGGGTATATAACAAAGTACTGAGATGAACTTTTGTTATTGACCAAATACTTATTTTACCGAGGAATTTACCAATTCATTAAAAATCCTTCAATGTGATTTTCTGGATTTTTTTTTTTCTCATTTTGTCTCTCATAGTTGAGGTATACCTATGATGAAAATTGGAGGCCTCTCTCATTTTTTTAAGGCTGACTAAATACTTTTTTTCCCCACTGTACATGCGATTTCTTAGTTTTTTATCTTTAATTTGCAAAAATCACAAAACTTTTTTCACATTGTTATGATGCCGTACTGTGTGTAGAATTTTGAGGAAAAAAATGAATTTAATCCATTTTGGAGCAAAGCTGTAACATAACAAAATGTGGAAAAAGTGAAGCGCCGTGAGTACTTTCCGGATGCACTATGACTCTTGTTTAAACCTCAATCTTGATTAATTGTAATTTGTCATCTTACCCACCTATTTCCATATGACATTTCTGTACCATGTCCTATTAGGGAATGTATTCCTGGACTTTAAAACTGAGCTGGAGGAGGTCTACAGGCTCTACTGCCAAAACCATGATGATGCCATCTCCCTGCTGGAGAGTTATGAGAAAGACGAAAGCATCCAGCGTCATGTGTTGGAGTGTCTGGAAAGACTCAGGTGAGTCACAGTAGAGTTGGGCCAAGATTTCAGGTTTGAAACTTTTGTACGCGAGTAATTTAAAAACGTGCATGTGATGTGTAGTATGAAAAAAAGAGTGCCAGTAGTTTACATAAATATTAACTGTAAAACTTTAAAGTATAGTCTTTCAAACAGCATTTGATGAATAAGTGGAAGCCTTGATGCTCTCATTTTTGATTTCAGTAATCAAAAAGAAAAAAATAGCATGCATAGAAGCAACAGTAATTAGTAGAAAAATACTTAAATTTATTAACAGCTAAAAATTTGAAAACACATTTTCCCATTACTTACTAGGGATGTTCATTAAAGACTTCCCCTATATCATTTCCCATGGACTGAAAAGAACCAAGCTTACCACGGTTATTAGTCTTTCTCTACATAGGTACCAGCAAGGGTCACACACTTCTCCCATCGCTTTATGCAGCTGTAGAGACCTCGCCTGTAGAAGTCTACAGGTTGTGTTAGAAGCCACAATTTGACTTCAGAAATCAGCGTTTCATTGTCTTGGAAGTGCTTGCCCTTCAGAAATGACTTCATGGTTGGAAAGAGGTGGAAGTTAGATGGTGCGAGGTCAGGACAGTAAGGGGAGTGAGGAAGGATTTCATAACTGTGGGACCGTGTTTCCAACTGTGCAACAATTGAGTTGTGAACCAGGGCATTGTCTTGCAGGAGGCGGACATCTTTGGGCAGCATGCCACACCTCTCGATTTTGATGGCTTTCTGCAATTTCTGCAGCAGTCAAGAGTAGTAAGTCCCCGTAACTGTGGTGCCCTTAGCCAGGAACTCTATCATCAATACTCCATGCTGGTCGCAAAAGACGGTGACCATGACCTTCCTCACTGAGGGTTGGGCACGTGCCTTCTTTGTAGGTGGTGAGCTATAATGTTTCCATTGCAACAACTGGCCTTTAGTCTCTGGATCATAGTGATGGACCCATGTTTCAACCTGCATGATTAGTCTGTTAAAGTCCTCTTGATTTTCTTGGCACATGGCCAAAAGAGTCTGGAAGCACATGACTGACTTGTTCCTGCTTCTGGATTAGTGTGAGCAACCAGGAAATCCATCATGCAGACAACTTCCACATGTGCACATGGCCATGGATGATTTTTTTTCCCACAGAACCCATGGTGATCTTGATATCTTGGACTTGTTGGCGAACGATTATGTGTCGGTGCTCCAAAATGGTGGCCTCCACTTGCCGAATGGTGAACTGTGGTCACCCGGGAATGGGTGCCGTTTCCACCGATGTCTGATCACACTTGAACTATTGATGCCAGTGCTTGACTTGTCATACAATGAGGCATCCTCCTCATAAGTCTTTCATCTCATCAGACATCTGAAAGCTGGTGTGTCACCTCACTCTAAAGTGCCTGGGTCTGCCAACCAGCTTTCTTTTGCTTCCACTTCTCATATTACTCCTATTAATCCAAATAATTCTCTCTGTTTAGATCAGTCTTCAATTCACAACCCTATAGAGATTGTGTGTCCCCCCCCAATACCCCCCATACCCAAAACATTATAAACTAAGACAAATACAGTACAACATAACTTGATAAAGATTTAAGCCATTAATCTACCACAGAAAAATGAAATAATTAAAAGCGGACTGCTGAATATAAGACCTTAATTAATATGATCATGGATTACAAAGTAAATATACTCTGTCTCACAGAAACATGGCCACGCCCCGATGACTTTGTTAGTATCAATGAGGCCACCCCTCCTATGCTATGATAATATTCATATTCCTAGAAACACTGGCCGAGGTGGTGGTGTTGGGGTAATATATGAATCCACATTACCAATGAACCCCAATGAACTAAATTCAAATTATAACTCTTTTGAATGCTTACTTTTTAGCTCAGTACACCCATCCTGGAGGACAGAGCAGCCTATTTTATTTACCACAGTAAATTGCCCTCCCAGTGCTTCTTTTGCTAAATTTATTGTCTGAATTCTCTGAGTTCTTAACAACCTTAGTCCTCAGTTCAGACAAGATTATCATAGCTGGTGATTTTAATATTCATATAGACGTTGATAATGTTAGTCATAGTGTAGCATTTCTCTCCCTCTTAAATTCAACTGTTTTTTCTCAGTGTGTTAGTAAACCAACCCATCATCATAATTACACCCTTGACCTGGTCTTGGCCTACAGTGTAGAAATTGATGAGTTGCTTGTCATCCCTCAAAATCCTACACTGACTGACCATTACTTGATAACTTTCAAATTTGTGTTATCTGATTTTACAGTATCAAGCAGAAATATAGTTACCAGATACTTAACCTGATAGTGTCGTGGCTCACTTTAAAGAATTAATCCCTTCAGCACTTAGTCTATTACCATGTCTCAGTATAGCAGAGGACAGCACTGACTGCTTGAATTCATTAGAATTAGACCTCTTAGTTGATAGTACTGCATCCTCACTGCAGACAACACTTGACTCCATAGCCCCTCTTAAAAAGAAAACTTAAAAATAGGAGATTAGCTCCATGGTACAACTCCCACACTCGTGAGTTAAAACAGAAAGTTAGATTCTGTGAAAGGCTATGGCAGGGGTGTCCAACCATGTGCCATGGAGAGCCAAGACCCTGCAGGTTTTCTCTTCTACCCAGTCTCTTCAGCAGGTGTTTTCACTTATCAGCAATCAGTGGGAAGAAGTTCACAGAAATCTGCTGTTGAAGACACTGGTTGGAGGTAAAACCTGCAGGGTCTTGGCCCTCCATGGCACATGGTTGGACACCCCTGGGCTATGGCATGCAAATAAGACAGAAGAATCATGTTCAGCTTGGAATGCCAGCCTTGCCACCTATAAGAAATCTCTCCGTAGTGCTACGCGACAGTACTATTCATCATTGATGGAAGAAAATAAAAAGAAATCTATGGTTGTTTTTAACACTGTGGCTCAGCTAACCAAGAGCCAAAATGCCATAGATCCCTACATCCCTCCAACTCTTAGTGCTGATGACTTTTTGAATTTTTTTAATGATAAAATTGTCAGTATTAGGAATATTATTCCAAAAAATAGCCCCCTTAAAAATACCAAGCCTCTGTCCAACACTGCTGTGTCCACAGGCTCAGAGCTCCACTTTTCTGAATTTTCTCGCATTAGTCATTCTGATCTAGCCCTAATAGTGTCAGCCTCTAAACCAACTATAGTACCTGTCTCTTAGACCTAATCCCCGCTAGACTCCTGAAGTAATCGCTATCTCTGATTAGTCTACCGCTTTTGAACATAATATGTCTCTACTGATAGGACATGTACTGCGGTCTTTTAAAGTGACTGCGGTCTTTTAAAGTGGCAGTAATTAAACCTCTACTTAAAAAACCTTTGCTTGATTCTGGGATTTTGGCCAATTATAGACCAATATCTAACCTCTCCTACCTTTCTAAGGTCCTCGAAAAAGTAGTCGCCAACCAGCTGTGCACGTTTTAAGAAAATAATTCTATATTTGAGAAATTTCAGTCAGGTTTTAGGAAACACCACAGCACAGAAACAGCCTTAATGAAAGTTACTGATGACCTCCTTATGGCATTTGACAAAGGACTAGTCTCCGTCCTTGTCTTATTGGACCTTAGTGCTGCCTTTGATACCACTGACTACCATATTCTGCTAGAGAGACTTGAACAGCAAATTGGTTTGAAAGAAACAACGCTAAGATGGCTCCAGTCTTATCTATCAGACTGTTTCCAGTTTGTTCATGTCCATAACAAGTCCTCTACCCAGACTACAGTTAGCTATGGAGTTCCGCGGGGATCGGTACTTGGACCAGTACTGTTTACATTATACATGCTGCCTTTGGGAGACATTGAG
Source organism: Pholidichthys leucotaenia (assembly GCA_020510985.1). Lineage (NCBI taxonomy): Eukaryota > Metazoa > Chordata > Actinopteri > Cichliformes > Pholidichthyidae > Pholidichthys > Pholidichthys leucotaenia. The sequence continues at coordinate 399,957,949 of CM035836.1, forward strand.
TAAACATTCTATTCATTTTCACTGTTACACTGATGGCACTCAATTATATTTATCCATCAATCCAGATGATCCCAGCCATTTGGGTTCACTCCAGGAGTGTCTTAAGGATATTAAAACCTGGATGAACAACAACTTTCTATTGCTGAATACAGATAAAATTGAAGTCATTGTTCTTGCCCCCAAACAAACTAGAAGTATTCTTTCTGGTAAGATAACACTAGATGGCATTGTACTGGCTTCTGCGTTTTCTGTTAGGAATCTTGGAGTTGTCTTTGACCAAGATATCCAAGATTTCAACTCTCATATACAGCAAACCATTACGACTGCCTTCTTCCATCTGCATAATATCTCTAAAATTAGGCCCATCCTCTCTCATAAAGATGCAGAGAAACTTGTCCACGCCTTTATCACCTCTAGGTTAGACTATTGTAATTCACTTTTATCAGGTTGTCCTAATAAGTCCATAAAGTTTCTCCAACTCATTCAGAATGCAGCTGCACATATCCTAATGAGAACAGGGAGAAGAGATCACATTACCCATTTCAGCTTCTTTACATTGGCTCCCAGTAAAATATAGAATTGAATTCAAGATATTGCTCCTAACTTATAAAGCCCTTAATGGTATGGCTCCTTCGTATCTGCAAGAACTCATAGTTCCCTATCATCCAACCAGAGCTCTGCACTCCCAAAAATCCAAACTACTGGTGGTCCCCAAGGCCTCTAGAAGTAGATTGGGAGGTAGAGCTTTCAGTTATCAAGCTCCCCTCCTGTGGAACCATCTTCCCAGTTCAGTTCGGGGGGCAGACACTCTCTCTTTATTCAAGAGAAAGTTGAAATCTTTTCTCTTTGATAAGGCCTATAGTTAAAAATGTTGCCGCTGCCAGGCCTTCACTCGCATGTGCAGCCTAACCAGGCTTGATACTGGAATGTCTGGCTTTGAATATTGTATTTGTTTGTTTTGAATGTAGCTACTGCCAGGCCTCCTACTTTTTAATCTTTTTTTCAACCCAGCCAGTCAAGGCGGATGGCCGTCATCTATGAGCTATGGTTCTGCTCGAGGTTTCTGCCTGTTAAAGGGAAGTTTTTCCTCGCCTGTGTCGCCGCAGTGCTTACTCTTAGGTGTCTCTGCTGGGTTCTATAAATTTGAGAGTGTGGCCTAAACCCATCCTTTTTTGTAAAGTGCCTTGAGATGACCTGTGTTGTGATTTGGCGCTATATAAATAAAATTGAATTAATGACAGGTAGGTACAGTACATCCGGAAAGTATTCACAGCACTTCACTTTTTCCACATTTTGTTACAGCCTTATTCCAAAAGGGATTAAATTCATTTTTTCCCCTCAAAATTCTACACACAATACCCCATATTGACAATGTGAAAAAAGTTTTATTTATTTTTTTCTTTGTTTTTGCAACTTTATTAAAAATAAAAAAAAACTAAGAAATCACATGTACATAAGTATTCACAGCCTTTGCTCAATACTTTGTTGATGCACCTTTGGCAGCAATTACAGCCTCAAGTTTTTGTTTATTTTTTAATATGATGCCATAAGCTTGGCACACCTACCTTTGGGCAGTTTGGCCCATTCCTCTTGGCAGCACCTCTCAAAGCTCCATCAGGCTGGATGGAAAGCGTCGGTGCACGGCCATTTTCAGATTTCTCCAGAGATGTTCAATTGGATTCAAGTCTGGGCTCTGGCTGGGCCACTCAAGGACATTCACAGAGTTGTCCTGAAGCCACTCCTTTGATATCTTGGCTGTGTGCTCAGGGTTGTTGTCCTGCTGAAAGATGAACCGTCGCCCCAGTCTGAGGTCAAGAGCGCTCTGGAGCATGTTTTCATCCAGGATGTCTCTGTACATTGCTGCATTCATCTTTCCTTCTATCCTGACTAGTCTCCCCACATCCCCACAGCATGATGCTGCCACCACCACCATTGGCATGGTTATGAGCGGTGCCTGGTTTCCTCCAGACATGACGCATGGCATTCACGCGAAAGAGTTCAATCTTTGTCTCATCAGACCAGGGAATTTTGTTTCTCATGGTCTGAGAGTCCTTCAGGTGCCTTTTGACAAGCTCCAGGCGGGCTGCCATGTGCCTTTTACTAAAGAGTGGTTTCTGTCTGGCAACTCTAGCTTACAAGCCTGATTGGTGGATTGCTGCACAGATGGTTGTCCTTCTGGAAGGTTCTCCTCTCTCCACAGAGGAACACTGGAGCTCTGACAGAGTGACCATCGGGTTCTTGGTCATCTCCCTGACGAAGAGGAGAGATCCAAGATGGCGCCCACAGCGGTCGACATGGTGCTTCGCTGCGCTCTTTGTTTGTTTTTGTTTGTCAATTGTGTGTCTGCTTGCACTTATACCCGTGAAGAACTTCTAAATATCAGGACTTTCACCCCCACGGACCTCCTCCCAGTTTTTCTAGCCCCTGCCGCCGATCTGATTTATTGTTTGGCTCGGAAAGTGAGACGGCGGAAGAGAGGAAGACGAGCGGGCGCTCTCGTACGACTTCGCAGGAGAGGCTCGCGAACGGCGCTGCCTGGCATATTTCTGTCCAATACCAACTCTCTCTCTAACAAGGTGGATGAACTGAGACTGCTGATGCGTTTTAAGGACCTCGCCTCCTCAGCTGTCCTCTGCTTTACTGAGACCTGGCTCCGGGAAAATATACCGGACAGCGCGCTGCGCCTCGACGGCTTTCAGCTCTTCCGTGCTGATCGTGACACAGAGCTTTCCGGCAAGACCACAGGAGGCGGTGTCTGCTTCTACATCAACTGCAGCTGGTGCTCTGATGTAACGGTAATTTCCAAACACTGTTCTCCTGCCTTGGAATTTCTTGTTATCAATTGCAAGCCCTTCTATTCCCCGCGGGAGTTTGCTTCTTTCATAATGATCGCTGTGTACGCCCCTCCCGACGCGGACACGCGCGAAGCTCAGCGCGTGCTCGCGGATCACATTCAACACACAGAGCGGAGTTTTCCAGACTCGCTGATTATTGTGGCTGGCGACTTTAATCAGTGCAATCTGAGCCACGATCTCCCCCGCTACAAACAGTTTATTAAATGCCCCACCAGAGGATTAAACACACTGGATCACTGTTACACCACAGTGAAAGACGCATATCGCGCTGTCCCTCGAGCTGCGCTGGGATTATCTGATCACGTGATGGTTCACCTCATTCCCACATACAGACAGAGATTGAAGCTCACTAAACCTGTTGTGAGCACTACGAAGATACGGACCAGTGATGCTGAGGAGAAGCTGGAAACGTGCATGGAAATATCTGACTGGGGCATGCTTAAAGGAGCCACGCATGATCTGGATGAGTACACGGACACTGTGAACTCATATATCCACTTTTGTGAAGAGAACATTCTTCCATCACGCACCAGGGTGAGTTACTCTAATGACAAACCCTGGTTCACAGCTAAGCTCAGACAGATCAGGAAGGAGAAGGAAGCAGCGCTGAAAAGTGGAGACAGGGACTGCTACAGGGAGGTTAAATACCGGTTTAACAGAGAGCTGAAGAGGGCTAAATCTCTATACTCAGAGAGACTCCAGCAGCAGTTCACTGCTAATGATTCGGCTTCCGTGTGGAGAGGACTGAGGCAAATCACCAACTATCGACCTAAGGCTCCTAAAGGTCAGGATGACAAAGCCCTTTGTCAGAGACTGTCCCAACACTATGCCCGTTTTGACACCTCGTCATCTGTGTCCAACTCCCCCCTCCCTCCAGCTCCACAGCCTCCACATTCCCTACTTCATTTAAGGCACCCCCCCCTCCTCCCCCCCTCCCCTTATCATCAGTGAGCAGGATGTGCTCAAACAGTTCTCCAGACTGAACCCGCGCAAGGCCCCCGGCCCAGACGGCGTGTCTCCCTCCACCCTGAGACTCTGTGCGAAACAGCTGGCTCCTGTATTCACAGACATTTTTAACACCTCCCTTAAGTTATGCCACGTGCCGTCCTGCCTCAAATCCTCCACCATCATCCCTGTCCCCAAGAAGCCACGGATCACTGGACTTAATGACTACAGACCTGTAGCGCTCACCTCTGTAGTCATGAAGTCCTTTGAGCGCCTGGTCCTGTCCCACCTCAAGTCCATCACCACCCCTCTCCTGGACCCGCTGCAGTTTGCCTACCGAGCCAACAGGTCTGTAGACGATGCAGTCAACCTGGCCCTCCACTCCATCCTGCAGCACCTGGACTCCCCGGGAACCTACGCCAGGATCCTGTTTGTGGACTTCAGCTCCGCATTCAACACCATCCGCCCCGCTCTGCTCCGGGACAAGCTGTCCCTGCTCAACGTGCCTGACTCCCTCTGCAGGTGGATCATCGACTTCCTGACGGACCGGAGGCAGCATGTGCGGCTGGGAAAGACTGTCTCAGACTATACTAGCATCAGCACCGGATCACCCCAGGGCTGTGTACTTTCCCCCCTACTCTTCTCCCTTTACACCAACTCCTGCACCTCCAGCCACCAGTCTGTCAAGTTGATCAAGTTTGCGGACGACACCACCCTCATCGGGCTCATCTCCAACGGCGACGAGTCCGCCTACAGGAGAGAGGTGGCCCAGCTGCCGTCCTGGTGCAGCAATAACAACCTGCAGCTGAACGCTCTGAAGACAGTGGAGATGATTGTAGACTTCAGGAAAGTCACTACTCCTCTGCCCCCCCCTCACCCTCTCAGGCTCTCCCATCACCACTGCTGATTCCTTCCGCTTCCTAGGCACTACCATCACCAGGGACCTCAAATGGGAGCTGACCATCAGCTCACTCATCAAAAAAGCCCAGCAGAGGATGTTCTTCCTGCGGCAGCTGAGGAAGCTCAAGCTACCCACCAAGATGTTAGTGCAGTTCTACACAGCCATCATCGAGTCCATCCTCACCACCTCCATAACCGTGTGGTACGCAGGAGCCACTGCCAGGGACAGACTAAAGCTGCAGCGCGTCGTGCGCACTGCTGAGAAGGTGATCGGCTGCGAGCTCCCATCTCTCCAGGATCTGTACATCTCCAGGACCCGGAGGCGTGCTGGCCGGATCATAGCCGATCCCTCACACCCTGGTCACGTACTGTTTGCCCCCCTCCCCTCTGGTAGAAGACTTCGGTCCATCCAGACTAAAACCTCCCGTCACATGAACAGCTTCTTCCCCTCTGCCATTAGACTGCTGAACACTAAGTGACTTATTGACTCTCGTGCACCATGTACAGCAGCTCAACCAGACTCATGTCAATCATCACTGTTTTCTTCCTGCATTACCAACTGCACTATATAGTTCTCCACAGTATCTGCTGCTGGCTAATATATATTTTAACTGTTGACCAGTATCACTTAATCTTATCCTACACTTTATTACATGTATAGTTTATTTCTCTTATCTTATCATGTTTAATGTTGCAGCATTGTACCGAGACAAATTCCTAGTTTGTGTACTACATGAACAATGGCAATAAACCTGATTCTGATTCTGAAGGCCTTTCTCCCCTGATCGCTCAGTTTAGACGGTCGGCCAGCCAACTCTAGGAAGAGTCCTGGTGGTTCCAAATTCTTCCATTTATGGATGATGGAGGCCACTGTGCTCATTGGGACCTTCAAAGCAGCAGAAATTTTTCTGTACCCTTCCCCAGATTTGTGCCTCGAGACAATCCTGTTTTGGAGGTCTACAGACAATTCCTTAGACTTCATGCTTGGTTTTCAACTGTGGGACCTTATACAGACAGGTGTGTGCCTTTCCAAATCATGTCCAATCAACTGAATTTACTACAGGTGGACTCCAGTTAAGCTGCAGAAACATCTCAAGGAGGATCAGTGGAAACAGGATGCACCTGAGCTCAATTTTGAGCTTCATGGCAAAGGTTGTGAATACTTATGTGCATGTGATTTCTTAGTTTTATTTTTAATAAATTTGCAAAAATATCATTTTTTTCATTTTTTTTTTTCATGTTGTCATTATGGGTGTTGTGTGTAGAATTTTGAGAAAAAAAATGAATTTAATTCCTTTTGGAATAAGGCTGTAACATAACAAAATGTGGAAAAAGTGAAGTGCTGTGAATACTTTCCGGATGCACTGTATCTATGAGAGAGAAGTATAATCATATTCAATCATTAAACTACCCTAAATAAATTTGTCAATAAGCCATGGTTAACCAAAGGATTACAAAAGGCGTGTAAAAAGAAAAATTTATTATATAAAGCTTTTCTAAAGAAAAGGACAAAAGAAGCAGAGCAGCGGTGTAAAACATACAAAAATAAGTTAACATGTATATAATGAGATGTAGTAAAAGAGACTATTACAGTAAAGAACTGGAGAAAAACAGAGACAATATTAACTAGAAAAGCACTCGGAGAGTGCAGACCTCCGCCAAGAGCAACAGTCCCCCCCAGTATTGTGATTTATACCATAAATATTCTACACTAATTTTGTTATTGTTCTTTCCCTGTATCATGTGTTTCTGTATGTCATATGATTGGTCAAGAAAACAAAAAAAATGTTATTTGAACTACACAAATACAATTTATGTAATTTAACATGAGATACAACATGTACAAGTCTTTAGTTGGAGAACACATTCATGAAATTTATTCCTAATAATAAGTTCTGGATATTGAAATGCTACCATTAACATAATTTTTCTAACTTCGTTTCTTTCCAGGAAATTAAAAATATGTACATATACGTAGTGTAGAATAGAACAATATTAACCCCAATCTTCTTTTAAAAAAAAAAACATAACCTCCTGGCGGAGGTAATAAGAAAAAATCAATAAAATAAAACTAAGCTCGACGAGCTTCAATAGCATCTGGGGATAGCCCCTCATCCTGTCTATGCTGCCGTGTACTGTCTCTGTCTTTAGCACGGCGAGAAGCAGCAGCCTGTGGGCTCTCATTCTGTGTATGCTGCATTTTAGCGGCTCTGTCATAAGCTCAACGAGCCTGTGGGCTGTCATTCAGTGTATGCTGCATTTTAGCGGCTCTGTCACGAGCTCGACGAGCTTCAATAGCATATGGGGATAGCACTTGCCTGAGTCGCTGCATTTCAGTGCTTCCTGCTGGCGGAAGCACTGAACTACACATTACCTCCGGGCCCTATCTCACAATGTTAAAGAATCCTTTTAAAAAATTCCTGGATCCAGACGGTGATCCGGATCATCCCCAAAATTTAATCAGTTCTTCCTTGTACCATTTCCAACAATGCCTGAAAAGTTTCATCGAAATCCGTCCAAAACTTTTTGAGTTATCTTGCTAACCAACAGACAGACAGACAAACAGACAAACCCCGGCAAAAACATAACCTCCTGGCCTGCGGCCTGGCGGAGGTAAAAATACATGGACAATACTTAACAATATTCTTGGAAATAAAAACAGAAATACAAGCTACCCAACCAATTTTTCAAAAAATAATACGACGACTCAGTGTGAATGCAGTTTCACCTGCAGATGAATTTAGTAACTTTTTTGTTAACATTGAATTCAATTCAATTTCAATTCAACTTTATTTATATAGCGCCATTTCACAACAGTCATCTCATAGCACTATCAACTGTAGGGGGGACCCCCACAGTTGCAGAAAGACCCCAGCAATCAGGCGATCCCCTGTGAGCAAGCACTTGGCGACGGTGGAGAGGAAAAACTCCCTTTTAACAGGAAGAAACCTCCAGCAGAACCAGGCTCAGGGAGGGGCAGTCATCTGCTGCGACTGGCTGGGGGGTGAGGGGATAGAGAAGAAGAAAAGAACAGACATGTAGAGAGCAAACAGCACGATGGGGACTCAATCTATGGGAGAGAACAAACAAATGTTAATGACCAGCAAAAAAAAAAAAAAATATTTCATAGAGAGTGAGGAAAGGAGTGAGGCCCAGTGCATTACTGGAGGTCCCCCGGCTGACTAAACCTATTAGCAGCATAACTAAGGGAGGGTTCAGAAACACATGATCCCTCCCTAATTGTAGGCTATATCAAAAAGGTAGGTTTTAGCCCTATTCTTAAAAACAGAGATCGAGTCTGACTCCCGAATCCAGATTGGCAGCTGATTCCACAGGAGAGGAGCTTGATAACTGAAGGCTCTGCCTCCCATTGTACTTTTGGAGATTCTAGGTATTACAAGTAATCCTGCATTTTGGGAGCGTAGTGCTCTGTTAGGATGATACGGTAGTATCAGATCTTTTAAATAAAAAGGAGCCTGATTGTTTAGAGCTTTGTAAGTAAGAAGAAGGATTTTAAACTTAATTCTAAACTCTATGGGAAGCCAATGAAGGGAGGCCAGAACCGGAGAGATATGATCTCTTTCTAGTACCTAACATTGGTCCTAATTTGGCTCGAGAAATACCCATTACGGCACCTACGGGTGATACAATAAGCAAAAACACTGCTATAAAAGACTCCATTTTTATTAAGAACACAGACGAGAGAGAGGTCATTGAAATTGTTAAATTGTTTAAAAGTAAGACATCTACGGACTGTGATGGTATTGACATGCTCTTAGTCAAAACTATTATCGAATGCTTAGTGAAACCACTGACGTATATTTGAAACCTGTCTCTCCAAACAGGTATATTTCCCAATGCAATGAACATAGCTAAAGTAATTCCGATATACAAGACGGGTGACAGAGGGGAACTTTCAAACTATAGACCAATTTCACTATTGCCGCAATTTTTCAAGATACTTGAAAAAATATTTTATGAGAGAACTGACAACTTCATACTGAAGAATAATTTATTGTGTGAGCAGCAATATGGGTTCAGACACAAGAGGACAACTGCATTTGCTCTAATGGAATTTATAGAAAAAATATCAACTGCCGTTGAAAATAAAGAGTATTCAGTTGGGGTATTCCTGGATCTTAAAAAAGCATTTGATACAGTGGATCACAATTTATTATTAAAGAAACTACAAAATTGTGGTATTAGGGGGGTAGCACTGTCCTGGTTAAGTAGTTGCTTAAAGAATAGATATCAGTATGTATGTGTTGGTAACAAAAACTCACACTTACTGAAGGTTGCCCGTGGAGTTCCACAGGGTTCAGTTTTGGGGCCATTGTTATTCAATATGTATATAAATGATATATGTAAAGTCTCGGAAAAAATGGATTTAATATCGTTTGCTGAGGACACTAATCTATTGTGCAGTGGAAGCAATTTGGAACAACTTTTGGATACACTCGGAAAGGAATTAGGAAAGCTTAAACTGTGGTTTGATTCAAACAAATTAACGCTCAATTTAAGTAGACAAAATTTATAGTTTTTAACAACCATCACAACAACTTAGTATCTAAACTCAGTGTAAATGGTGTAGAGATTGAAAAGGTATCTGAAACTAAATTTCTTGGAGTAATAATTGATAATAAACTGTGTTGGAAGTCGCATATTAATTATATTAAAGGTAAAATATCTAAATCAATCACAATACTACACAGAGTGAAATATTTGCTGAATCAACCCACACTATATACCTTGTATCATTCATTAATACTCCCATACATGACATATTGTACTGAAGTATGGGGAAATGCATATAAAACAAACATATATCCCGTCGTTATGCTTCAGAAGAGAGCTATTAGAATAATAAACAAAGCTGCTTACAGGGAACCAACAAACCCACATTTTCTTAAATTAAAAGCTCTCTAGTTGAAAGATCTGGTTGACTTTAAAACTGCAATAATAATGTTTAAAGTGAAGAATCTATCACTGCCCGCAAATATCCAAAAGCTGTTCCAAATAAGGGAGAAACAATATCATTTCAGAGGAACATGTATATTTCAAAAACTCTCAGTGAGAACTACCACCAAGCAACACTGTGTCTCAGTGCAAGGAGTCAGATTGTGGAACGATTTTGGACCTGAATTAAAATCATGTACAACGCTTGGACAATTTAAACAAAAACTAAAGGAAGAAATACTCCAAACATATATACAAGATGACATGTAAAATCACATAAGGATTGTCATATCCAGTCTGTGTTGTGTTGTTTAGTTTTTTTTGTCACATTTTGTCTTAGCTTTGTTCTGAATTGTAATCGCTCTTGTTTTGTTTTCTTTTGAATTCTTGGATGGAATATGGGTGGGCAATATAAGCTGCAGCTTCAGCCATCACCCATTTCGGATAACTTATGTTGAACTGTATAATCAGAGGAGTTATTGTTTAATTTGACCTTGTTGGATTTTTTTCCCCTTTATATTATTCTGTTTCTTTTTAATCTTTACTTTTAATCTATCCGAAATAAAGATTCATTCATTCAAATGATGATTCAGTTTTTACATTTTTGCAGATAAATCTATAATTTTTATTTAAGTCCACTTCCAAGCTGCTGTGACTGTGCTGTATCAGTTTCAGATGTTTGCACACATCAGCCATGCGGAGAAGTTAAAAGAATGTGCCCTACCTGGTCTTTCCTCTTAGATAAACGTGACTCAGATACTTGAGTGTACAGTGTTGTGTTCCTGTAAAAATGCACCACATGGTCATTGTATAGGGAGTCACGTTTGTGTGACTGAAGACAAACACAGGTTCTCTAAGGCAGGAAGGTGTGCCTAAAAAGATTTATTAAAAACAAAAGTTTAGAAACGCTGTTCAGGTCAGACTGTGCTGACAACTAACCATATGACAATGAGTTTTCTTTACTTTCCTTTTTCACGTTTAAAGTAATTCTGTTGCAGATTTTAAGTTGTCAGCCTTTTATTTTTAAATTGGTGGGTCGGTTGCAACTGTTTAAGCCTTAAAGGTCATGAGAGCCCTCGGTGGTTGTTGTACTGAAGTTTAACTGCCACTCCGGGAACTCGTCCAGGGTTAGGAGACAATTCACCAAACAAAACCACAACAACTGAGGGTTGCAGCTGTCATCTGTGTTTTATTGACCATGAAGTTTATGTTAAGATCTGTGGTTTGGTCTAAGCATAGCCAAACACAACCTTCTGAATCCTGTAGTATTTAAAACCTGTTAAACGGTCGTTAAAGTTGAGGTATTAAGCTTATAATATAAATTTTATTTTTGTCACCTTTCCCCCCCCCTTCTTTACCTTCAACAGAGCCATTTATCGTGAGTGGTAAGTCTCCATCACAAGTGCCATCATGATTACCATCATGATAATCATTTTGACAGCATGCCTTTTTTGCTCACTAACCCCTTGAATTTACCTTGTTGTGACATGCTATGGCTCAAATGAAAGCATGCTCTGAGTCTGGATTTGTGATGACATTTGATTTTTTTTATTTTTTTTTTCCATCCCCAAATTTTCATGGACTTCTTAATGTTGTGTTGTGTGTGCATGTAGGTGTGTATCATTTACCATTGTTGTTCAGAAAAAAATTGTCTGTGGTCCTTTATCATTTCCTTGGATAAGCAAAAAAAAAATTGTTGATCTGTTGAAGTGTATGTAATGCCATCTAGCGGACAAAAAGCAGTTTGTTATGACGGTGATACCTAATTTAAAAGATGAGTCCTTTTTTCTGTGTCAAAATATTTAAAGTAAGCTCTAAATATTAGAGAATTTACGTCTTAGATTTATAGTTTTGCACTTTCCTTTTACTTAAATGAAAATGTGCATTGGCGTGTTATTGCCAGTAAATCTAGCTTAATGTTATGCCTAAATTATTTTAAGTATGGCTTGAGGTAAAAAAAAGAAAAACAAATGAAACTATTTAGGTAGTTGACTTGTTAAATGTTCGTCCTGTAGATGGCATTAAAACTAAGCGAATCAACTTTTTGTGTCTAGCATGCTGTTTTGTCTCCCACCATCACAATATGCTGGACATGTATACAGTATATGTGATGATGGCTACATGTCATTGGATCATGTGATCTTCATCACAGACTGGCATGTACATGAGAGAAAACACAAATCAGCACTTGTGCTTTTGACTCTCACATTTGACATTATTCTTGACAAATATGCATACCAAGCAATATACTCTCTTCTCTTTTTCAGGGGAAAAACTAACTACATCAACCTTGGTTCTTTCTTGATTAAGCCGGTGCAGCGGGTGATGCGTTACCCGCTGCTGCTGACGGAACTGCTGGGGGCCACACCGGAGAGCCACCATGACCATCCTCACCTCACTGAGGCCGTGCAGGCTGTCAAGGAGATCAACGTCAACATCAACGAGTACAAGCGCCGAAAAGACCTCGGTAAATAAAAACGCTTTGCTGCCTTCAAATTTAAAGGGCCTATATCATGCTATTTTAAGCCTTTCAGAGTAAACTATATGCATGTATGTGATAGTATATTACCTTTGGTACACTGGAGAATGAATTTCTTATGAAATATGAGTTATTTTCGCGAGCTACTTTTCCAACCTGGAAGTAAGATGCCTCGATCTGAGGCTCCACCTCTCCCTCTTGTGGCTGCCGCCCATTTCATGACGTAACCCCTGAGCCGGCTGCTGCAGCATGTCGCTGGGTTCCGCCCACGAAAACTTAGAAGACATTGTCTTACGTAAAAAAGCAAACAGTTGTTGTCACTGAGCAGATTAGGTGCGAGAGGAACTACTTCTTCACAGCGTCAATGCTAAAGTGAAAGAGTTTTGCTGATCACCGCTCCGTTAGCTGCGCGGAGAAAGTGGGTGTATGCGTTAGCCTGGGGGCGGTGCTGGCAGCACAGGCACTTCCTGGAGTGGGCGGCTCACCCACGTTCATACGTATGAATGTGGGGACCCAGTCATTATCAGGGACAGGGCGGAGCAGCAGCTCAGAGAGCAGGGTTGAGGAGGAATAGTCAGAGATGCGTGAATGGAGCAAAATACCACTTTGGGGGTGTTTTTGGTGAGGAATTAACATTATAACATGCCTAAAAGCTCAAAAAAGTCGATTTTGCATGATATAGGCCCTTTAAGTTAAAAGGTGTTAGTTGGTTTCTGCATGAGATCGTGTCTGGATGGGGTTTTCTTGCTCATGTTCCCCCTCTGGTGTGTACAGTGATGAAGTACAGGAAAGGGGATGAAGACACATTCATTGACAAGATCTCCAAGCTGAGCATGCACTCCATTATCAAAAAATCCAACCGAGTTAGCAGCCACCTCAAGCACCTAACAGGAATTTCACCACAGGTACAGAACTGATCACTGAGGCTTCTAAATGTTTTAAATTAGTGCATGTTTGTCAGAAATATGTTAAGTTTAATCTCCTTTCGTAATTTTTTTGTCCTAGATCAAAGATGAAGCTTTTGATGAGGCAGAGAAGAGGTTCAGGCTGCAGGAGAGGCTCATCAAGTCTTTTATCAGAGACATTTCTCTGTACCTGCAACATATCAGGGTAGGAGACATTACCATGCACACAATAGTGAACAGTGCTGGGTTTTTTAATTTGTTTTCTTTTCTTTGGAGGACCGAAGTTGTCAATACTTAAAAAATGCAATACAACTGAAGAGTGTTGACATCCAATTATATGCATTAAAAATAATGCGGGCTTTAATATAACATAACCTCATATTAATGATGTAATTTGCTTCATTTGCCTGTATGCTCACCAGTTTATTTCCCAGAACGTGAATATATTTTCTTTTAATATATTGAAGCTGGCTGTTATTACATCTGTCACTGCCCATCATTGGTTTGATGCCAGACTTTTATCAGATATACATATTGACATTAACCAAATAAATGGAGACAATAACTGAATTGAATTATTAGGTTTGTCACTTTTTGTTGTCAGTTCCTATATCTTTTTTATTTTGTTGCAGGTTGAAGACCTGTTTCATTATTTACTGAGTGACTAATTAATTTATTGCTGCTAGTTAACAATGCAACTTTGTGCAGAAATTAAATAATAGTAGGCTATAAGAAGTGTCACAGAAAATAACTGCTGAGTGTTGGTGGATTTTTGTATTAACCAGAGTGGTGACCTAGTGGTAGAGTGTCTGCTCCGCAGTCAGGAGGTTGTGGGTTCATTCCCCAGCTGGGCCATATCAAAGACCATATAAATATGGTACTTTCCACCTTCTAGCTTGGTGCTCAGCATAATAGAATGGGGAAAAGAAAGTTGATTACCCAGCCACGGGGGGATCACAAGCCAATGTACTCCTAGTGCTGGTCTGGTCCCAATCCCAGGTAAATGGGAAGGGTTGTGTCAGGAAGGGGTAAAATCCTTGCCAAATGAAATGTGTGGATCATCATGAATGAGCAGATGATCTGCTGTAGTGACCCCCGGAAAAATAAGCTGCCGAAAGAAGAGTTTGTGGATCTTTGTATTGCAATGGTGATTACACTGGTCAGTACCAAATTTAGTGTCTTAAGTTTTTTTTTTTTTAGCTGATTTAGGACAATTTTAAGATAAGCCTTTATTAGTCCCACAATGGGGAAATTTCAGGATTGCAACAGCACAGGGATAGCAACACTCAGAGCAACAATCAGAAGACAAGAAAAAAAAAAAAAAACAAGAGCAGCGAATGTACATATAAATATATAAACACGCAGTGCGGAGCATTGTAGCTAGATGGAATGAACAGCATAACCGTCTACTTAGTTATCCTACATGGTATGATTATGTACCCATACATATTGTCACCCTCCGTAGCGACCGGTATTTTCCTAGTTGTATACCGGAGGGGACCATTGTGTAAGTCTATTGCGTCTTTTGCATTCAATACTATTAGGTTGTCACGTTTTTGTTTTTTTTTGCTATCTCTGCGAGCAGCCCTGCTTAGGTTATACAGTCTGACAGCCGTAGGTAGGAAGGACCTGCGAAACCTCTCGGTTGCGCACCTAGGATGATGTAGTCTACTGCTAAATGAGCTCCTCAGTGCGTTCAGTATGTCCTGCATAGGGTGGAACTCGGACTCCAGCAGAGATGACAGTTTAGCCACCATCCTTCTCTCTCCTATCTCCTCCACTGGGTCAAGGCGTTGCCCCAGGACAGAGCTAGCTTTCTTGATCAGTTTGTTCAGTCTCTTCCTATCGGCTGCTGTAACGCCACTGCCCCAGCAGACCACTCCAAAAGTGATGGCTGATGCCACCACCATGTCGTAGAATGACTTCAGCAGCGCCCCTTGTACACCAAAAGACCTGAGTCTCCTCAGTAGGAACAGCCTGCGCTGTCCCTTCTTGTAGAGTGCATCATTATTGTGTGACCAGTCTAGTTTATTGTTCAGATGAACACCCAGGTACTTGTAGGATGTCACCATCTCGATGTCTGTTCCCTGGATGTTTACTGGTGCTGTGAGGGGTTGTCCTTGCCTGCGGCAGTCCACCACCAGCTCCTTAGTTTTCCTCGCGTTGATCTGGAGGCAGTTCCGATGGCACCAGTCCACAAAGTCCTGGATAAGTTCTCTGTACTCAGCTTCATCTCCGTTGGAGATGAGGCCAACAATCACAGAGTCGTCAGAGAACTTCTGTAGATGGCAGTGTGTTGTGTTGTGTTGTGTGAGAAGTCCGCAGTATAAAGGGTGAACAGGAAGGGAGCCAAAACCGTTCCCTGGGGGGCCCCCGTGCTGCCGATGATCGTGTCGGACACACAATCCCGGGTTCTCACAAACTGTGGCCGGTTAGTGAGGTAGTCCAGGATCCATGATGACAGGTGCTGGTCCACCCCTGCGCACAGCAGCTTGTCCTTCAGGATCATCAGCTGAATGGTGTTGAAAGCACTGGAGAAGTCAAAGAACATGATCCTCACCGCATTCCCGGGCTTCTCCAGGTGGGACAGAGAACGGTGAAGGAGGAAGATCACTGCATCCTTCACCCCAATGCCATGCTGGTAGGCGAACTGGAGTGGATCCATCGCTGGTCCCACCAGGGGGCGGAGGTGAGCAAGGAGCAGTCTCTCCAGGGTCTTCATCATGTGGGAGTCAGGGCCACTGGTCTGTAGCTGTTCAGATCTTTGGGGTGGGAAGTCTTTGGTACAGGTACCACACAAGATGTTTTCCACAACTGTGGTACCCTCCCCAGCTTCAGGCTCAGGTTGAAGATGTGCTCCACAATCCCACACAGCTGGTCTGCACAGGACTTGAGGAGCTTTGCGCTGATGCCGTCCGGTCCCGACGCCTTCCTCGCCTTGATCTTCCTCAGCTCTGTCCTCACCTGGGTCTTAGTGAGGGTCAGATTGGGGGGCTGTGTGTTGGGAGTGGGGGGGTGTTGGTGGAGTGGGGAGTGGGCAGCAGGACTCGATGTCTTCAGAGGCAGCAGTGGTTGTTGTGCAGTTGGGGGGGAGGGTGGTTGGTCAAACCTATTAAAAAACAGGTTCAGATTGTTTGCCCACTCCCTGCCCCCTGTGGCCTGGGGGGAGGTATTCTGGAGCCCAGAGATGGTTTTAAGGTTTCTCCAGACCCCACCGATGTCGCTCTGTTGCAGCTTGTCCTCCATCTTCTTCCTGAAGCTGTCCTTGCCTTCTCTGATCTTTCTCCTCAGCTCCCTCTGTACGGACTTCAACATCTCCCTGTTCCCCGACCTGAAGATCCTCTTCTTCTCTCTCAGAAGTGTTTTTATCTCAGGGTTGATCCAGGGTTTGTTGTTCGAGCAACACCGTATGGTCTTGGTGGGAACGGTGTTGTCCACACAGAAGCTGATGTAGTCCGTGATGGTGTGAGTGAGGCCATCGATGTCCTCACCATGTGGATCGCAGAGCTGCTCCCAGGCAGTGGTTTCAAAACGGTCCTTTAGAGCGTCCATTGCCTCCTCAGACTTGATGT
The DNA here is from genome assembly GCA_020510985.1 of Pholidichthys leucotaenia. NCBI lineage: Eukaryota > Metazoa > Chordata > Actinopteri > Cichliformes > Pholidichthyidae > Pholidichthys > Pholidichthys leucotaenia. The sequence goes on from CM035836.1 coordinate 399,974,561, forward strand.
GCTGAATCAAAAAATCACATTGGTTTTGCTCAATCAGGTCAACTTTTTGAACTATGGCCACATGTTTTCTTACATTTTGTTTACATGTACGGGTATTTTCGCTTTATATGATGGAAAGTCCTTTATTTCTTGAAATTCTCTGAATTTTGAACAATGATGACGTAACATTCAATTTACATGTACTTACCTTTATCAGTGTCTACTATTTAATTTACAGTACAGCTGTACAACTGCTTATAACTTAACATAAAAACCTGACCTGATCGAGAGAAACGGATGTCATTTTCGGATTCAGCGGTGCAAAATTGTCTTAAATCAGTTGAAAAAACGCATAACATACAAAAAAAATTATTTTTATGTTGTGTTATAGAACATTTTATTCATGAACAAATAGTATTTCTTTGTGCAAATAATTTCACAAATAAATTGAAAACTTACTGTGCAAGAAAATAAATTATCCATCCATCATCCATTTTCTACCGCTGTCAAAAAAGCTGTAGAAAAAAACAAATTATCTGCAGTATAAAACGGCAAACACATTTTCACACGATGGTATATTGAACATTGTAGTTTTTGAATTTTTCAGTTCTAATGCTGGACATACATCTTCTCAGGAATCGGCATCTGTAAAGGTCTTGGCTGCCATCAGTTTTTATGACATCTACACAGAAAACAGTTCACTTGACCTGGAACGCTTCCAGAGAGCTCACCGCTGCATCAGTGACAAACAGTTCACACAGTTTGTAAGTCTTTTTCCTCTGTTCAGCCATACTTAAAATGTATCGGTGCAAAACCTCTGATCATCTACTCAATCACCTCGCCTGAGCAGAAGGAACGCACAGAGGCCTTGGTCATCAACCCACTCACCCAGCTACTCCTCATGTTCGCCGGGCCTCACAAACTCATCCAAAAGCGCCGTGACAAGCTGCTGGACTACGACAACTGCAAGGAGCGAGCTGATCGCTTCAAGGATCGCCGTGTCCACGATGAGCTGCAGGTGGCGAAAAACAACTATGAGGCACTCAACGCCCAACTCCTGGATGAGCTTCCCAAGTTCCACAGCGTGGCGGAGGAGCTGTTCATGGGCTGTGTCAGAGCCTTTGCTCAAGCCCAGAAGGACTTCCTGAAGACAACATTGGGGGAGCTGAAGCCCCTCCTACAGGCTGTGAGTGATCCCCTCGTATTTACGGGCCATATACCAGCATTAAAAATTGTAATTTCCAATTGTCTTTGCTGTCTCAGATTGATGATTTGCCCCTTTTTTTTTTATTGCCCTTCATCTTCAGTTTTCTAATAAAGTTGGCCCAGAGGGGAACCTGATTGCCCAGTTTCAGGACGAGTACACCGGAGTCCTCAAACTTCTTCAGAGCTTTAGCTTCTGCCCAGAGAATCTGCCTCCAAGCACATCCACAAAAAAGCCGTTTGAGAAGAAAACTCTGGAGAAGCAGACAATGAAAAAGCCTCTGCAGGGCCCTGTGAGTTTAGCTTTGTTTCCACATTCAATTAGATAAACAAGATGTTTCACCACTTATCTAACCTGAAATGTTTTCACATCTTCTCAGTCCATCATCACACAGACAGATGAGCACCGAGCGGGACTTCTGGTGCGATATGGCCCTGAGAAGCTTTTCCAGGCAGAGAGGAACTTTAATGCTGCCCAGGATCTAGATGTTTCTATACATGAGGGAGACCTTGTAGCTGTAATCAAGCAGCAGGACCCCATGGGCAGCCAGAACCGCTGGCTAATTGATAATGGAGGTAGGTTGTTTGTACTCTTAGAGACCCAGTATACAGTGGTGTGAAGAAGTATTTGCCCCCTTCCTGATTTCTCATTTTTTTGTTTGTCACACTGACATGTTTCAGATCATCAAACAAATTTAAATATTGAACAAAGATAACACAAGTAAACACAAAATGCAGTTTTTAAATGAAGGTGTTTATTATTGAGGGGAAAAAAAATCCAAACCTACATGGCCCTGTGTGAAAAAGTGATTGCCCTACCCTTAGCAGCAACAACTGCAATCAAGCGTTTGCGATAACTGGCAATGAGTCTTTTACAGCGCTGTGGAGAAATTTTAGCCCACTTATCTTTGCGGAATTATTGTAACTGAGCCACATTGGAGGGTTTTTGAGCATGAACCGCCTTTTTAAGGTCATGCCACAGCATCTCAGTCACTCAGCATCTCAGTGACTAGGCCACTCCAAAGTCTTCATTTTGTTTTTCTTAAGCCATTCAGAGGTGGACTTGCTGGTGTGTTTTGGATCATTGTCCTGCTGCAGAACCCAAGTGTGCTTCAGCTTGAGGTCACGACGAGATGGCTGGACATTCTCCTTCAGGATTTTTTGGTAGACAGCAGAATTCATCGTTCCATTTACCACAGCAGGTCTTCCAGGTCCTGAAGTAGCAAAACTGCCCCAGACCATCACACTACCACCACCATATTTTACTGTTGGTATGATGTTCCTTTTCTGAAATGCTGTTACTTTTATGCCGGATGTAATGGGACACACACCTTCCAAAAAGTTCAACTTTTGTCTCATCAGTCCACACAGTATTTTCCCAAAAGTCTTGGGGATCATCAAGATATTTTTTGGAAAAACTGAGATGAGCCTTTGTTCTTTTTGCTCAGCAGTGGTTTTCGTCTTGGAACTCTGCCATGCAGGCCATTTTTGCCCAGTTTCTTTCTTATGGTGGAGTCATGAACACTGACCTTCACTGAGGCAAGTGAGGCCTGCAGTTCTTTAGATGTTGTTGTGGGGTCTTTTGTGACCTCTTGGATGAGTCGTCGTTGCGCTCTTGGGGTAATTTTGGTTGGCAAGCCACTCCTGGGAAGGTTCACCATTGTTCCATGTTTTCGCCATTTGTGGATAATGGCTCTCACTGTGGTTCGCTGGAGTCCCAAAGCTTAAGAAATGGCTTTAAAGCCTTTTCCAGACTGATGGATCTCAATTACTTTCTCATTTGTTCCTGAATTTCTCTGGATCACAGCATGATGTCTAACGTTTGAGGATCTTTTGGTCTGCTTCACTTTGTCAGGCAGGTCCTATTTAAATGATTTCTTGATTGAGAACAGGTGTGGCAGTAATCAGGCCTGGTGTGGCTAGAGAAATTGAACTCAGCTTTCCAAAGATGTGATAAACCACAGTTAATTGAGGTTTTTAACCGGGGGGGGGGGGGGGAGGCAGGCAGGCAGGGAATCAATCAATTTCTCACGCAGGGTCATGTAGATTTGGATTTTTTTTACCCTTAATAACAAACATCTTCATTTAAAAACTGCATTTTGTTTACTTGTGTTATCTTTGTCTAATATTTAAATTTGTTTGATGATCTGAAACATTTAAGTGTGACAAACATACAAAAAAATGAGAAATCAGGAAGGGGGCAAACACTTTTTCACACCACTGTAACACTGTTTGCAAAAAAGGCCTGCTCTGCAAAATGTTAACATAGCATCATAGCATGCAATTTTTAAATGATGATTGAACTCAGTATTGTGCATAAAAGCTTATCACTTGGTGAAATTGTGGAACAGTTTAAGGACTCAACCACAAAAGACCAGAAAAAAAAAAAATTGTGATTGAAGTTGAACAAATTGAATTGTCCTCGAGGCCTTGGTCATCAAGCACAGTGTGTTGCCTGATAAAACTGCAAATTCAGTAATTCCTCATGTCTGGCACACAATATCAATCTGAGTGTGCTGCTTTAAACGTGCACAGTTTTCAGATGGAAATCACTACACAGGATGATGTGCATATCTACAAACTGTTCTAAAGGACCTCAAGTTTTTTCTGAATTTTTAAATGGAAGTGAAAAAAGTATACAAGATGCAGTTCCACCTCACTGCAATTGAAATGAAGCTCAGTAGAAATCCAAGAACTCACTTCATTTAGGCTAAAGAGAAGATTTAACATTCAGTTTATCTGCACAAGTTTAAAACCCTCTGCTACACTGTTCCCCAACTTATTCTTTAAAGGGGTCATTGGTTGCACTTTTTTCCACATTTTAACAGCTCACACATTTTAATGAAATGTTTGAGATATTTTGTTCACTTTAATTATTGCAGCAGATTTATTCTGTATTTTCCCCACCTTTCTTGAAGCACAGATTTAAAGCCTATTTAAGAAACATCCTTCACTTATTCACTCCACCTTCCCTCTTACATCACTTAAGCATTAGCTGGCTAGCTTCTAGGCTTTAGCCTCCTTCTAGCTCAGATCAGTGGCGCTGGCTAAGATGCATTTTCAACCGAATACAAGTCAAGTCGGCCGTCCCGCGGAGAGATCCCCGACGGAAACTACCTCGGGGCTCCGTCATGGCTCGTGGGCAGCTCTCCCACCAAGGGTAGCGGCACTTGCCACTCTTAAGGGACACAGGAATAATGGCGTGAGTGGAGAATTTCTGTAGAACTTAAAAAGACTTTTCTTGGTCACCAACAAATGTGAGGAATATTGTAAGAAGTTCTTCACTTGATGCATCAGTGGCCACTCCAACCCGCCACCCTCGAGATGTGAACGTTTGTCTCAAAGAATAAACAAAACAAAGCATCACTGGTTAACAGGGGCGTGTGGTCAACAGGACATGACCGATCCCTAGAGCACACCAAGCACAGAAACACACATGAATGAGTGACCAAACCACTAACTCCGGCCAGCAGCCTCAGATCCCAGCCCGAGAAAATAAAACCTGAATTAAGCCAAAATAACATCCAAGAATGAAACTTATGATCAGCCATTGCTAGATAACAAGGATTCCAGTGGGGATGAATAGAATGAATAGAAAATGGCAAACTAAATCAGCCTGAGCCGTCACCTAATCCCCACATTTGCAAGCTGTGTCCCAGCTATGGTGACCAACACAGACCACCGAGCACACTACTGATAACAGTTCATTGTAGAATCATGGCAAAATTATTAAAAAAATGAGCCAGAATGATGCAAGGTATACTATCGACTGTGGATTACTGGACCAGGTGGTAACAGGGTTGGCTATTAGGCTGACTAAGATCTGAAGAAAATAACAATATAGAGAATGGGCATTGACATCATGCCGTGCTGCATTCTGGGCCATCATCGCCATTGTTGTTGTCACGCTTCTTTGTTTACCTAACTGCTAGTAGGAACAGACATACATGCAATGGAATGGAGCAAACAGAAAATTAAAATTCCTTATTCAGAGAAGCTGAATAAGGAAGCAAAGGAGCACTACCTCCCAAAAATTAAAGAAATAAATGGGATCGATCCATATGAGCACAAGAAATGGACCACAGATTTAATTAAAAAATTTTAAAAAGTGTGATTTAATTAAGCCCGAAGCGCCCACTGGCGCACCGAAATAATAACCGATATAATTACCTGTACATACTATTAAAACAGACTAAATCAGGACAGTGATTTTTTTTTTTTTTTCCAATTGTTGGTCAAAGTTTAGACCACGATGTTTACAAAACAAGAGCAAAAATGTATTTTAACGCAAACAATAATGTTAAGAAATGACTCCTAACCTGGTTAGGGATTTAAACAGGATATGGGACAAGATGAAAACGAAGAGTAAATACTGCCTTGACCCGGATGTTTTTATAGTCACCTGAAAGAGGAGAAGCTACTGAATCTAACAATACCAAACATTCTATGGACTTCAGTCCCCAGCTGATTTTAAATCCATATGTAATGAAGGCAACAAGTAATCACAACTTCAGAAAAATCAAAGAAAATCCACACACCGAAAAGCTCCCATTAAAAAAAAAAACAAAACAAAAAAAACCCACACTCCTCCAGATTAGCAAGAGAAATTCAGAATAGCAGAGATGATGTGGGGAAATTATTTGATTTTGCCCTGTGCGTTTTTGCACATTGAGAGATGACAGAGAGCCGTGGCTGAGCTGCAGCCAAAGTGCACAACGCGCAAGACAGCTGCTCTGGAGAGGGGACGTCTTTCTGCACTTTTAAATAGTAATAAATTCTCACGTTTGACAAGTATGCTTTAAAATGACAAAATGGACAACATTTAATCAAACAGTCATCTAAATCAAACAACAATCTTCAGATGTATATTATAATCCTCAGCTGTAGATGAGTCACATCAGACTTCTGGATAGACGTCTGAGCAAGGGCTGGTGGCTCAACACGTTACTAATAAATAAATACTTAATGGGAGCTTTTTGGTCAAATCACAACTTACCTTTGTGAAAATACCATGAACACATGACCATGTGTGCTGGAATACTGTAAGCTGATGTCTGATTCTGACCACTGCAATCCATTCCATCTGACGCTTCTTTGTTAGTGCGGAGACCCGATTCTCTCCACTTTTTTTCCAAGTCGGGAAGTTAAAAAAACATGCCATTATGAATCTTTTTCCCACGGCGATCATAAGAGCGGTTGCTGTATTTGATAATGCAGCAAGACTTCCCCATTCTAACACTGCGTTGTATTTGGATGAATAATAACACACTGAAGCAACCCTCTCAAAAACTTCAGCTTAACCACATTCATTGCTCACTTCATGACAACTTTTCCCACAGTTTCTTGCAGTTTTTCTATTGGGTGACATCACACGCCCATTCCCTGTAACTGTGATTGGTCCGAGCCTCCTAGTACCAGTGTTAGCTCAGGGGCTAATACCTTTAGCTCCCCTTCCATCTACATGACAGACAGCTCAGTGGGTCAATAATAGAGCAGTGGGCAGGTATCAGGGCTCGTGATGTTTACCTTTTCTGATGTAGACGGAAAACCCCGGTTGAGTCAAAAAAAAAAAAAAAAGTTTCTTGCTAAAAAAAAGACAAAGGTTGTGCACTTTTTTTTTTTTTTTTTTAAGAGAAGTGAGTGTTTTGATATTTTTTCCAATAATCACATTAGCAATAGACACATTTTAGACTGTTAAAACCTACAAATGCCATTTTTCAGTCAATGACCCTTTAAAAGGCTGTCCTGTTTAAGCAAAAAACTTCAACCACATTCTGTATGTTCTCCAGCAACATTGTTCTTTACTTGACTGGCCTTACTACAGTCTAAGCTTATAAAAGATTTTACAAGTGGACTATTCAATGATATTGTAGGCTTTGTTTTCAAATCATTGCACTTTGATTTATCAAAAAAAAGACATTGGCTAATTTTTGTAGTCACACGCAATTTCATTTCTTCTCTTGTTTTTTAGTCACTAAGGGTTTTGTGTACAGCTCCTTCCTCAAACCATACAACCCACGTAGGAGCCACTCAGACGTGTCCATTGAGAGCCAGTCATCCAACGAGTCGGGTTATGGTGGTTCCTCTCCTGTTTTCTCCCGCCAGAACAGCAACAGTACACTGACCTTTAATCAAGAAACGGCAACGGTCAGCTTTTCCACACTGCAGCCCCAGAATCAATCATCTCCACAACCCTCACTGGACTCTGGCTCATCCCGCAGGCATCACCACAGAGATTCAGCTAACACCGACTCTGCCAGTCAAACCAACTCCATGAACTCCTCTTCACAAAATGTCTCAAGTCGCAGAGAGTTTTCAGACCAAACACACCGAAGTACCCTCAGTCACAGAGATGCAGATCCTTCCTCCCGATACTCTGGCAATCACAGAGATTCATACAATAGAAGTTATGAGAGTCCAAGCAAACACAAGGAGATGGCAGACTTCTCTGAGACAGACTCTGGTTCTTCACAAAGAAACAGTCGCTCACAGCGATATGGACACACAGACAAATCGCACAGCTCACATGAGTGGCGAAATGGGGATGAACGCAGCCAAGGGAAAACTTACTCCAGAGAGGAGTCCGTCGAGCCAGAACCAGAACAAGAAAGTGAACTTGATGGTCATCAGGTGAGATTTATTTTAACCTTTAGGTCCAAACTAATTTTGAAATCAGCTGAGGTGAAGTACAAACCCAAAATGTCGCACTCCCCAGGTTAAACATAAGAGGTGCTGCATATGTCCATTTACAAGTTCAAGGCACTGTGATGACATGTATACCTTGCACATCTGTGCCTCCACTAAATCTCCATGAATTTTTAAATGGACTGACAATACCAGATCAGCTATTACTGAACATTTGCTTAATGCATAAATTAACAACAGTTTTTAGACAAATTAGTGTCCCACATGCTGTGGAAGGGATTAACTTGTAGACAAATTAGTTACTTTTTTCAGAAACAACGCTTAATGCTGCTTTAAATTAATGATCACTTTTTTTGTTTCCAGATTTACTATGCTCTCTACTCATTCCAAGCACGTTGTGCCAATGAACTGACCATCTCGGCCAATCAGCGGCTGCGGATACTGGAGTTCCAGGACATGAATGGCAACAGTGAATGGTGGCTGGGAGAGGCAGGGGGTCAACAAGGATATGTGCCTTCCAATTATATCCGTAAATCAGAATATACATGAACAAGTGTTACCTAAAGCTGCTAAACAATGCTACACTTCAACGTTAAGAAGACATATTCACTGAGCAAAGACGGAACAAAAACCCAAACAATTGACTTATATTTGAACTGCTATGAGTTTATGGACTAATTAGTACTGCAAACTCTTGAAAGTTAGCATTACATGCATATATTTATAGATTTTAAAAATATATATTTTTACTTACTGGAAGCTGCATGCTACCACTCTTGTTTTCAGTGAAAACCTGTGAATTGCACATTATTTGCCATATTTTCTGGGACTAAAGTCTTAATGGTTGTCATATTGGGAGATTGCAATGAAAATGTGAAAGTTTTGATTTCATGATTTCTCTTAAATAGATCAAGTGGTATTCAGATTGGCCTGAACGCAGTGTTAAATATTTTGCTTCTGCTTGTGCTTTGAATTTACACCATACTGTTAAAAAAAATCACAATTTGTGGTGAAGTTTGAAGTGACTGCAGAGTCACCAATGATAACTGTGTGAAATTATTACGGAGCATCTGAATCAAATACTTGCTAAAACTGCACAGAACATGGTTTACAAGCACTCCTTTTGAACTTACCTGGTATCCTTTTATACTGGGTTAACTCTTGAGTGACCAGTTGAGCAGCCATTTTCCTTGAAGAGGGGGAGTAATGAACAAGTTGTCATATAGCTCTTCTCTATACGTTTTACACTATATCATGCTGTATCTTCAGAACATATTGCATCCACTGTAAAGTAATCTCTGTTTGAATAAAATAGCAGCTAAGCTGTCAAGTTGTGTTAGCATTTTATTTTTTCCCCTTTGTAAGTAAAATTTATTTATATAGCACTTCTCACAGAAAGAATCACATAGTACTTCATCATCGCAGTCTGTTGGGGGCGACAATGACTATTTCATTAGGTCTAATTGGATTCCTCCACGCAGCTCTGTTCTTCGCCCTCCGCTGCCAGGAACTCCTGACCTTGTTAACCCGGGCGATGTCTGAGCCGTTATGAGTTGCTTTCTGACTGACCATTTCATGGAACTGCAAAGTATTTGAGTACCGCTAGCTTTTGCTGGACTAGTGGCACATTCTTTGCAGATAGAGGTATTAGTGGCAAGGACAGGCCAAGACAAACTGACTCCAGTATCTGTTGCAGTCACTGATCAGATGATAGGTTTGTTTATCTCTGCTCTTTGTGTAGTGCATGTCACGATGCACCGACTGGCAAAAGTCCACCACAGATGTGCTTATCTACCAGGATGTCCAGTCTCACTCTGTGTAACTGGGAGTGGTCCACCACACGCCTGGATGCCCAGTGTTAGAATAATTTTGAGCTTAAATTATTCGAAGTCAAATAATCAGGCAGAAAGTTGAATTTATGTACATTAATTACAAAATCACCCCATTGGCCACTATGGGGGAGAGGTTACAAGGCATGACATTCAGACACACCTAGAATCTCTAAAGGATCCATTCTTCTAAGTCTGATATATAGGTAGGAGAAAGGAGAGGGAGGATGAGGATAAGGGAAGGGACAGAATGGGACAGTCCTGATAACTAAGCTTATCCAGGTGGAGATCAGACACTCTGGAGACATGGGTCATGAAGACATGAGAGCCATAAAACTGACAGAATGTCCATCTACCACTGATCTGTACAGGCTGAGAAGTTCCTGTGCATTCCTGTGACCCAAAACAGGTTATGTCAAAGAGATTATAATAAATGGCTTAGATCATTCCTTACGCCTGTACTGAACCTCAGTCTGAACTCACTGAAATTGCTCACAGAAACAGGCCAAGAATATATAGTAGTAGTAGATTAGTTTATTTGACAGGGACAGTGCAATAAACATAGACAATTAATCAAAGACAATCAATCTGATGTGTTGCACATAGAGTGTATAGCTATTAGCTAATTTGCAACTCTTGTCCCTGGATGGGCTTTAGAAAAAAGAATCAAGATAAAAAATATACACAATAACCACATACATCAATGCAGAAAAATTATAAATACACAATTATAAATATTATAAATATTATAAATACACAAATATAACAGCCTGACTCACATTTAACATAAATATTATAAATATTATAAATACACAAATATAACAGCCTGACTCACATTTAACACATAACATAACTCACATTTGCCTATTTCAGGCCTTCCTCCGTCACTCACTATAAACAAACACATTTATTCCTTCCCTTCATTCACTCTCACTTTGCAGACAATTAATTCATACATGAGTACATTCTTGTTTATTTTTCAGCCAGTTTTTAACATTTTTAGTGAATGTTTTAAAGTCCGTTATTATTTTAATTTCATTTGGCATTGTGTTCCAGATGTGACTGCCCTTTATAGAGAAAGCTGTTTGTCCAAATGTGGTTCTGCGGTGGAATATTTTACAGTTATTGTTAACAGAACTCCTGGTGGCTCTGCTGCTGTCCTGTCTTTGGACAAAACCAGCAAGTGGCTCGGGTGCTGATTTATGGAAACATTTGAACGTTAATTTCAGAAGACAGAGGTCAATGAAGCTCTCAAAACTCAATAGGTTGTATTTTTTTAAAACATTACAGTGATGCCACCTAATGGGCTTTTTGTCCAAGATTTTTAGGGTTTGATTATATAATGAACCTATATGTCTTATTGTGGAAGGGGCTGCTTGAGCCCAGACTGTCAAACAGTATGATATATGAGAAAAAACCATAGAATGCATATACAGTGCAGCTGCTTCGTAAGGTATGTAATATCTAATTAATTTAAAGCAGTTCAGATTTTTTTTTACTGTTTTTGAAATTTTCTTTATATGAAGATTAAATTTGAGTTGAGGATCTAGTACAATGCCAAGGTATTTGAATTCTGTAGCTAAACTGATGTCATGATCATGTATATTAACTTTAAAATGTTGCAGGTTACATTTTTTGATTGAAAAGCACATTGAGACTGTTTTCTGAAGGTTCAGCAATAGATGGTTCTTGAGGAGCCACTCTTGGACATCAACCATACTTGTAGACAGTACATCTGCAGCCTGTGCTGGAGTCTTGGCAGCTGTGTAAATAACTGCATCATCTGCATAAAGTTGGCATGTTGCAGCTGAGCAGTGTAACGGCAGGTCATTAATAAAAATGCTGAAAAGTAAAGGACCAAGAATGGACCCTTGTGGGATACCCATGCGGTTGTTTAAAAATGAGGATTTATCCTGGTGAACTTTTACACACTGTTCTCTATTCTGGAGATAAGATGCAAACCATTCTAATGTATTTGGGGAGAAGTTAAAAGATACCATTTTGGATAAAAGCAAACTGTGGTTTACAGTATCGAAAGCCTTTTTGAGATCTAGAAAAACAGCTCCTACCACATTACCCCTGTCCAAGGACTGTTTGACGTTTTCAATAAGGCAACAATTTGCTGTTTCTGTTGAGTATCCTGGTCTAAAACCAAATTGATGTGGATGAAGAAGTTGACTGTCTTGTAAGTAGTCTATCAGCTGTGTAGCTACAACTTTTTCAAGAACCTTAGATAGGACTGGTAAGATAGAGATTGGGCGGTAATTGCATATATCGTCTTTACTGCCTGATTTATGAACTGGTATGACGACAGCTTTTTTCCAGCCAGATGGAAATGTACTAGACCTAATGGAGAGATTAATGAGATGAGTCAGTGGTTTGATTAATATTTTGCTGTGCATTTTGAGAAAGGAGGTGCTCATATTGTAGATATCATTAGTTTTTGAGTTTGACAGTGTTTTAACAATACCAGCAATTAACTTCTCATTTACCTCATCGATGTGAAAAGTATCTGTTGGAAGTATGGAATTTGTGTTGTTGAGCACATTTGGCAGCACAAAAATTTTTGTTAAGTCTTCCACAGAGCCCACAAAGTGTGAATTAAATTCATTTGCCAAAGTAGCCTTGTCACTGACGGTCTTGCCATTGATTCTAAGTTCCTTTACCCCCTTCTGATCATTTTTTTTATTAGTTAAGTTATTTAAATGCCTCCATAGGGAACTGTTGTTACCCTTTGCATGATCTATCAGTTTATTGTAATAAGATATTTTTGATTTTCGCAGCTCATGTACCACTTTATTTCTTAAACTTTTGTACACAAGGTGATCATTTTGTAGTTTGGAGGTTAGTGATGTTTTCAGTGCATAGTCTCGCCTCTTCATAAGTTTTCTTATTTCATTATTTAACCATGGTAGGCTAATCTTCTGTTGTCTACTTTTAATTTGCTTTGAAAATTTTTCTATAGACTTTGTGATTGTTGCAGTTATAAAATTACAACAATCATCTACTTCACATGTTGCCATGAGCTGCTCCCAATTTTGATTCTCTAAGTAATGTTCAAACTCCTCATTTTTTGATTTGGGGATAATAAAATTTGATTTGTCAATATCGACTCCCCCAAAATACTGTAGTCGCTTTTTAGTAAGTTTCCTGACAGCAAGAACCATGTTATGATCTGAGAGACCAGTTACAAGATTATAGGTTCTGGTTATTCGTTCTGGTTTATTAGTAAATACCATGTCAATAAGTGTTCTGGATTGTTTGGTTATCCTGGTGGGTCCTTTGATGATTTGCTGGTAATTAAATTTAGTCATGAGGCTTTTCAGTTTTTGTTTGTCTTTTTTATCAGACCAGTTGATATTAAAGTCACCATGAATTATTGTTTCTCTGTTCTTCTCAAGTTGTTTAACCAGATCACTTAATTCATTATAAAAGGAAGAGTTGTGTGACGGTGGGTTGTACACTACTGCAATGTTGAAATTCATTACCGGAGAGAGACATACATTAACAGCTAAACATTCAAGTGAAGTATTCAAATCAACCAGTTGACATTTATATTTGTCTTTGATGTAAATTAAAACACCTCCTCCCCTCCCTACCTGCCTGTCTTTTCTAAAACACTGGTAGCCCACAATATCGATCATATTAGTGTCTATGTTACTGTGTAGCCAGCTTTCTGAGAGACAAAGGTAGTCCAGATTTGAGTCCAACAGCAACACCGAAATCTCATCTCTTTTGGGGATTATGCTCCGTATGTTTAAATGTCCGCCGAGGATCCCCTTTGGTTTAGCCTTGGTGTCCCAAAGAACTCGTGCATGATTAACAGTTTGGAAAAATAAATGTTGTTTTTGCTTTTGTACAGCTCGGTTTTGTGCTAACCCAGTGGTCTGCTGTTTAATAGTGGCAGGTCCAGGGTTAAGGTGAATATCTCCTGCCAGAAGTAGCAGAACTAACAGAACTTTAATTGTATATCCTCTGCCATATTGTGATTTTTGCTTAACAGCCATGTTTGCCTTAATTTGGAAGTTTTTGCTCAGGGCTTTTAAAGACCACATAGAGTGTAGGGTGAGATGTCCAAGCCCAAATCCATACAGATAAAACTTTTTAACTTCACCTTTGGTTGAGTTTGTCGGAAAATCCTTCTTGTTGCAGGTCCAGACACACAAAGACAAAACGAAGAGGAAGTAGAGAAGTAGAGAAGGCTTATTAGTGGTGCCCATCAGCCCACTTTTTAATCCGGTGGCCGCCATCTTCAGTCTTTCTTGGAAAGAAGGAAAAAGAAAATCTGTGGATAGTAAAATAAATTCTGCTTATATCGCCAGAATCTGATCCGATCGTCCTCGAATCCAGCTGGGCCTCAGCTAGCCAACTAGCCCCTTCCGTTGCTGGTCTCGTTGCTCATAGTCGCCGTAACTGGTCTCCCGTCCCGCTCCTCCAACCGAGTCTCGTCACACACCGCCGCTGCCACCGAGCTCCGCTGAGGTCACGGTAAGTCCTCCGCTAGGCACCGCCACCTACCGTTGTCTGCCTGGGTGAAATCTCTGCTGAGCCCCGTCAACAAATAGCCGCTTGCCTGGTAGTATCTCCGCTGGGCCTCGCAGCTGGGCTTCGATTCCGGCTGGTGTAAGGTGGAATGACTGGCGCCAGCATTAAGCTAACTAGCGTTAGCTTAGCAATCGCTTCGGGTAGTCTCGTCGCACACCGCCGCTGCAGTCACGGTAAGTCCTCCGCTGGGCATAAACTTATCCTATGTGGAATGCACATATAAACACTAAACATGGCATATGAAAGGTATGATACTTCTCAAATATAATACATTAATATCAATAGTAGTATAGAATTTTTCTATCATATTCCCCCTTGATGCTTAATAAAGCATCAGGATTAAAAGAAAAAGTGAATGAATTAATGTAAATATTTACATGCTGTTATTTTGCAAGTTAAAAACGTGTATAGAATATATCAAAAGTGAATATGTGAGATGTGACTAAAAGTAATCTCAGACGGTGTCAAATAAGAACATAGAAAATAATATGAAACGGCCTTAAATTATATTGCAACCTTCAAAAACATCCTCAGGCCAAAAACATCTTTGCCCCTCTCACCATCCTCATCATATTAAGGACTCACACAAGAAAAAAGCTGAGGTTATAAAAATCATTACCAAGTTTATGATGAGACTTCTCCATTAAGAGAAACACTAACTTCTACGAGTATCTGAGGTATTAATAACCATTTGCATTATTTTCATGAATACAATAATCTCCTATAATAGGGCCTACACCCCTACGGGTGGTAACTAAGATAAGCCTTTATTAGTCCCACAATGGGGAAATTCCAGGATTGCAACAGCACAGGGATAGCAACACCCAGAGCAATAATTTAGAAGATAAGAAAATAAGAGCAGTGAGTATACATATGTACACATAAATACTGTATATATACACAGTGCGGAGCATTATAGCTAGATGGACTAAACAGCATAACCGTCTATTTCGTTTTTGGTGACACATGGGGAGTGCATAATGGTATAGCATCTTAGACAAGAACAAAGAGCAGAGTTTCCCTGGGAGATAACAGGGAGGTGTGAAGGATGAATGCAGTGTGATCTTTTGTGTGTTAGAAACTTCTAGAAGGATGTTAAAGGATTAAGGAAGTGAATGCAATGCGACCTTTTGTGTGTTTGAAGCTTCTAGAAGAACGCCATGCTTTTTAAGAGGAGAGTCTCTGCTGAGTATTGATTCTGACTATGCTTCTGTGTGAGATGTGTAATAAACTGAGTCAAATCCGCCTCGTTATTTACACGCTCCACAAGTTACCCTTCAAGGTATGAATATGTACCCATACATATTGTCACCCTCCATAGCGACTGATATTGTCCTAGTTGTATACTGGAGGGGACCATTTGTGTAAGTCTGTTGTGTCTTTTGCATTCAATACTATTATGTCGTCACTTTTTTTTGCTATCTCTGCAAGCAGCCCTGCTTAGGTTATACAGTCTGACAGCCGTAGGTAGGAAGGACCTGCGAAACCTCTCAGTCACGCATCTAGGATGATGTAGTCTACTGTTAAATGAGCTCCTCAGTGCGTCCAGTATGTCCTGCATAGGGTGGGACTTAGACTCCAGCAGAGATGACAGTTTAGCCACCATCCCCCTCTCTCCAATCTCCTCCACTGGGTCAAGGTGTTTCCCCAGGACAGAGCTAGCTTTCTTGATTAGTTTGTTCAGTCTCTTCCTATCGGCTGCTGTAATGCCGTTGCCCCAGCAGACCACTCCAAAAGTGATGGCTGATGCCATCACTGTGTCGTAGAATGTCTTCAAGAGCATCCCTTGTACACCAAAAGACCTGAGCCTCCTCAGAAGGAACAGCCTGCGCTGTCCCTTCTTGTAGAGTGCGTCAGTATTGTGTGACCAGTCTAGTTTATTGTTCAGATGAACACCCAGTTACTTCTAGGATGTCACCATCTCAATGTCTGTCCCCTGGATGTTTACTGGTGCTGTGAGGGGTTGTCCTTGCCTGTGGCAGTCCACCACCAGCTCCTTAGTTTTCCTTGCGTTGATCTGGAGGCAGTTCCGATGGCACCAGTCCATGAAGTCCTGGATAAGTCTTCTGTACTCAGCTTCATCTCCATTGGAGATGAGGCCGACGATCGCAGAGTTGTAAGAGAACTTCTGTAGATGCCAGTGTGTTGTGTTGTGTGAGAAGTCCGCAGTATAAATAAAAGCACTTCCGGTTGTGGCATGTAAAGTGAGGACGCACAGGTAAAGGCTCCCAGTTCGTTTCTTGCTTTAAAACTCAGTTTAGAGCTGGCGTTTTGAGCTGTTGCTTTGTCACTACCGCTGGAGAGTGAACCTGCTCGTGCGAAAAAAGGGAGAAATTGCCAGTCTCATAACTTAATACTGTAGTGGCTGGTGAAGCAATCAGTCCCCTCACACTCCGGGAGAACAAAGGGATTTCTCCCACGTGTTTTTTTTTTTTTTACGATCACAATAAATGAACATCGGCCGGGATCATGGGTCCCAAGAAAGCTCAGCAGACTGAGGAGGTGGACGATATTAAAAGAGCGCTGGACTTCTTGGCTGAAGAGATTTCTGCTGTTAAGCTGCAGCAAAAAAACATTCTGGACCTGGTCGAGGAGGTGAAAGTGCTGCGGATCTAGAACGCCGAGAAGGACAAGAGGCTGGCGTATCTGGAGAACAGAGTGTCAGAACTGGAGCAGAACACCCAGGTGAATGACGTGATCATCACGGGGCTCCACATTAAACCACGATCGTACGCGCAAGCGGTGGCCGCGGACAGCGGAGGGAGGCTCGACGAGCTGGTAGATGAATCCACGGAGCAACAAGTGGCGGCCTTCATGCAGTCCAAAGGAATCCAGCTGGATTGTAACACCATTGAGACCTGCCACCTTCTGCCCAAGAAAAACGGCGACAAACCGGCTGTGATCTTGAGGTTTGTCAACAGAAAACACAAGACTGCGCTGTTAAAGCAAGGTAGGAAACTGAAAGGAATGAACATTTACATAAACGAGCACCTCACAAAAGAAAATGCAGAAATAGCCAGAAAAGCAAGATACCTGAGAAAGCAGAAAAAGATTCAAAACACCTGGACATCAAACTGTAAAATATACATCAAATTAAACGGATCACCTGAAGAAGCCAAGGTCATTAACATCCGTAATATTATGGAACTGGGCAAATATCAATGAATATTATGAACTGGAGTCGACAGCAACAAGAGACAATTGTAGGACACTGAAGGGATATACTCATCTGCTACAAGACATTTAACAACATGAAACAAAAGATCAACAAACAGGAACAACAGGAACTGAAAGTTTTTGAATATACAGATCACAACCCACAGGATGTAGAATATAACATAGACCCTGATAATAATTTATTTAGCTCCATCAGTAATAACTGTAGTTACTACACAGATGAACAGTTTAACACAATGGTCACATCTGATTTCAATATTTCTATGATCCACTTCAACAACAGAAGTCTCTATGCCAACTTTAATAACATTAAAGATTATTTACATCAGTTTAAAGAGCCATTCAATATTGTGGCAATATCAGAGACGTGGCTCAGTGAAGAGAAAGGAGTGGATTTTACCATGGATGGCTGTGAATTAAATTATATAAATAGAAAAGTGAAAAAAGGAGGAGGAGTTGCAATTTATGCTGACAAGAGCTTGAAATACAAGGTTGTTGAAAATCTGTCAGTAACTGTGGATGATTTATTTGAATGTATTACAATAGAAATCTGTCTGGACAATGTGAAGAATATAGTAGTGAGCTGTGTATATAGAACACCTGGATCAAACATTGACTTATTTAAGGACTGGATGGAAAAAATGTATGCAAAACTAACTCATAAAGTTATGTTCATCTGTGGGGATTTCAATATAGATCTGATGAATTCAAAACAACATAGTTTGACAGGAGAATTTATCAACACAATGTACAGTATGGGCTTTCATCCAACAATTACTGGACGTAGCAGAATCACGTCACACAGTGCCACACTAATAGATAACATATTCACAAACATTATGGAAAATAATATCAGGAGTGGGCTTTTATTGAATGATATCAGTGACCACCTGCCGATTTTTGTTGTCTATCAATGTGATTATAGGAAGAAAAAGTATACCAAAAATATTAAATATAAAAGAATAAGAACTGAAGAATCTATGTATTTACTGACAAAGGAATTATTAATACAAGATTGGAAGATAGTTTATGATGAAAATGATATAAATAAAGCATATGATAAATATTTACAAATATTTCAATCATTGTACAATAAAAACTGTCCTATAAAACAATACAGTGACAGACAACAAAAGAAAAACATTCCTTGGGTCACCAAGGGGTTAATAAATGCATGTAAAAAGAATACATTATATAAACAATTCATTAAGTGCAGAATGGTGGAGGCTGAGATCAAATATAAAAGATATAAAAATAAGCTTACTTATATAATGAGGACCTGTAAGAAAGAATATTACAACATAATATTAGAGGATAATAAAAATAACTTAAGAGGAATATGGCAAGTACTCAATGGGATTATTAGTAATCGACCTAAGAATGCTAATTATCCAGAATATTTTATTGAAAATGGCAATTTGATAAATAATATGGAGGATATGGTCAGTGGTTTCAATAAATTTTTTGTAAACGTTGGTCCTGAATTAGCAAAATCAATAGTGGCAACAGAAACAAACAACAGTGGTTCTGTAAATGAAATAGAAGATAGAAATCCAAACAATCTTTTTGGGTGCAGTTACTGAAAAGGAAATTATCGAGACTGTGAGTAAATTTAAGAATAAAAAAATCAACGGACTGGAATGAAATTGACATGACAATAGTGAAAAAAATAATTGAAGGAATTGTTAAGCCACTCACCCACATCTGTAACCTGTCATTTCAAACTGGTAAATTTCCAAACAAAATGAAAATAGCAAAAGTAATACCTCTATACAAAACAGGAGACAGTCATTGTTTCACAAATTACAGGCCAGTCTCTTTACTCTCACAATTCTCCAAAATACTTGAAAAAATCTTCACTAAGAGACTGGATGATTTCATTGAAAAACACAACCTCCTTACAGACAGCCAGTATGGTTTTAGAACAGATAAATCTACATCTTTGGCACTGATTGAACTTATAGAAGAAATTACTAGTTGTATAGATAAAAAAAAGTTTGCTGTAGGAGTATTTATAGATTTAAAGAAAGCTTTTGACACCATTGCACAGAATACTACTAAGGAAACTGGAAAGGTATGGGATAAGAGGGGTCGGACTGAGTTGGGTGGAAAGTTATTTAAGTAACAGACAACAATTTGTACAAATTGGTGAGCACAAATCACCCTTCATGGACATCACTTGTGGTGTGCCCCAGGGGTCAGTTTTGGGACCCAAACTCTTTATTTTGTATATAAATGACATATACCAAGTATCAAAAATTCTGAAATTTATTTTGTTTGCGGATGACACAAACATCCTTTGCACTGGTGAGAATTTGCAGCAGGTTTTAGAGGTGGTCACAACTGAAATGAAAAAGTTAACGCAGTGGTTCAACAAAAATAAATTATCTCTAAATCTAAAAAAAACAAAGATTATGTTGTTTGGAAATTATAAAATAAATCATGAAATAATGGTAACGATAGATGATACCAGAATAGAAACAGTACAGGAAAATAAGTTTCTGGGGGTGACGCTAGACAATAGAATCTGCTGGAAACCTCACATCAGTCACATCCGGGCCAAGTTGGCAAAATGTATAGGGATACTGGGGAAGACGAGACACATCTTGGACTATAAATCATTGGTCTTACTGTACAATTCACTGTTTCTACCTTATCTTAACTACTGTGTAGAAGTCTGGGGAAACACCTACAAGACCAACCTACAGTCAATATGCGCATTACAAAAAAAGAGCTATAAGGATAATAAATAATGTAGGATATAGAGACCATACCAATTCGTTGTTTTTAAAGTCACATGTCATAAAGTTCATCGATTTAGTTAAATTTAAGACAGCACAAGTCATGTACAGGGCAATTAATAATCAACTCCCAAGTAATATACAAAAAATATTTAAAAAAAGAGACAATGATCATAATTTGAGAGGAGACTTAAACTTTACAAAACCCAAGATACGAACAACCAAGAAAAGTATGTGCATATCTGTCTGTGGGGTGGATTTGTGGAACAGTCTGGAGCCGGAACTGAAACTATGTACGAACAGAAATCAATTCAAAAAGAGGTACAAACATTATTTGCTGAAAGGATATATGTTAGAAGGGTAGTATTTATATGTACGATTCACTATGCTCACTCTGGGTCACTATGGGACACTATGGAATGGAGGGTGGGACAGCACTGTGTATATCTGTGTTGTTTGAGGCTGGTTTTGATGTATGGACATCAATGTATGCTAGGATGGATGGGTGTTAATGTTGATATGTACAAAATACAGTTAATTGTTTACTTGGGGTCTTAAATGTGGTAATTTGTATATAATTCACATGGGTGTATTTATGGAAAAGAGGAGATGGAATTAATAAGTGTTCACTTCTTCCTTCTCCCTTTCGAACACTGTATACTGTTACTTTTTTGCATTTGTCATTTGTTTTGTTTTTGTTATACTTTTTTGTTTGAAATAAAGCATCTATCTATCTATCTATAAAGGGTGAACAGGAAGGGAGCCAAAACCGTTCCCTGGGGGCCCCCCGTGCTGCCGATGATCGGGATGAACACAATCCCGGGTTCTCACATGTACATAACAGTAGCTACAAACACTCTGTCCAAATCTGCCTTTTTTGGGGGGTGGGGGTGGAGGGTGGGGGGTGGAGCTTAAGCAGAAATTCACACCAGAAAACATATATTTGGGAGTTTGAAATGATTTTGGTCTGAAACAGAAAAAAAACTTGACTTTTGCCGGAGTGGCACTTTAAAGATTTTTTTTTATTATTAAAACTGAATGGCATTTTGTAACTTTAACTCCACTGGAAAACACATTAATGTAAACTGATTTTAGTTGCATAACACGACACCTGTATGTTCCTTCATAAACAGATTACAACTATGACTTCCCCACTGATGCCCCGGTCATGAGTTCGACATTGGTGACTGGTTATTTGATCTCTTGGGCAAGTCAGGTGATTTTCACAGATGCTTTTATTTCCATTGCAAAGTTTTAACTCTTTTTTTTTTTTTTTTTTGTCCCTGTAAATTCAATCTTTCTTAATTTCCAGTTTCCTGTGATGAAAACCCTTGCTTCAATGGTGGGACATGCCAAAATAAGTCTGAGACTGAATCAGAATCAGAATCAGATTTATTGCCATTGTTCATGTAGTACACAAACTAGGAATTTGTCTCGGTGCAATGCTGCAACATTAAACATGATAAAATAAAAGAATTAAGAATTAAACTATACATGCAATAAAGTGTAGAATAAGAATGAGTAATACTAGTCAGCAGTTTTAAATATATTAGCGAGCAGCAGATATTGTGGAGAACCATATAGTGCAGTCGGTAATGCAAGAAGAAAACAGTGATGATTGATGTGAGTCTGGTTGAGCTGCTGTACATAGTGCACGAGAGTCAATAAGTCACTTAGTGTTCAGCAGTCTGATGGCAGAGGGGAAGAAGCTGTTCATGTGACGGGAGGTTTTAGTCTGAATGGACCGAAGTCTTCTACCTGAGGGGAGAGGGGCAAACAGTACGTGACCAGGGTGTGAAGGATCGGCTATGATCCGGCCAGCACGCCTCCGGGTCCTGGAGATGTACAGATCCTGGAGAGATGGGAGCTTGCAGCCGATCACCTTCTCAGTAGTGCGCACGACGCGCACTGAATACGAATGTCATGAATCGCCTCTCAGGGCAGAGAGCTGAGACCCACGCGCTGAACTGCAGTTAGTGGAATTTATTACACACACACACACAAAAAACCCACAAGTCTCAAGAAGTGCACAAAACAAAGTCCAAGAACAGAATTGGGCTCTGGTGGCGATGAGTAAGAGAGGTAAGCAAGACTGCTGCAGTAAGGAAAACAACATGACAGTCTTTAAATAGCAGGGGAACAATAGGCAGCAGGTGTGGGGAACATGAGCGAGCAGGTGACCTAATTCCGCAACTACTCACAGCTGAGACGACTAGTGAGCAGATGACAGGGTGGGAGTGTCTGATAGAGGAGGTAGGACACTCGTGTCACAGAAAAAAAAATAACTCCTAAACTACAGAAACTGATAAAAGAATAATAGTGCTAAGAACATAAATAACTAGCAGAACAATAAACCATTAAAGAGACATCATAAACCAATGTACAGGAAAATAACACAACACTGGACAAATACATAAAATAATCGGATATAAATTAAGAACCTGAGCCTGGTGACACACCGTGCTCAGCCTCATGACAGCCCCCCCGAAGGGGTGGAGTGTAGACACCCCAAGCTAACACCCAAAAAAGAACCCCCCCCCAAAAAAAGGTACAACAATAAACCACCCCGGGTGGGACGTGGGGGGAACACGCTTAGGAGGGAACAAAAACACAAACCCCGGTCATGACCCGCACCCACGCAATACCAGACCCCTAGGCCACAGAGCTAAACAGTTTGGCCGGCCGGCCGAAGTCGCAGACCTGACAAGTGGCAAGGTGGTGCGAGTCGGGTGGCCTACTGGAGAATAAAGGCCACCCAACCCAATGGCACAGTCCGTCAGGTGGCTGACCTGAGTTCTTTAGCCATCTGAATAGGAGAGGTGGCCCAGGAGGCGGCTACCCCAGGGGGAGGCCCAGCGAAGGGAAGGAGAGCTGAGGAGGGGGAACCACCACAGTGTCAGGCACAGGAGGGGGAACCACGACGGCATCTGGCACAGGAGGGGGAATCACGGCGGTGTCCGGCACAGGAGGGAGAACCACGATGGCGTCTGGCAGAAGAGGGGGGAACCCGACGGTGTTTGGCGAAGGAAGAGGAACCACAACACTCTTGGACTGGCCAGCAGCACCCTTGGTGGTCCCGGATTGGGGCGAGGTTGCACCCGCGTTGATCCCAGATGGGGACAATATCACACCCGTGGTGGCTCCGGACTGGAGCAAAGCAGCACCCGCAGTGGCTCCAGGCTGGAGCAAAGCTGCACCCGCGGCGGCTCCGGGCTGGAGCAAAGCTGCACCCGTGGTGGCTCCGGGCTGGAGCAAAGCTCTACCCGTGGTGGCTGCGGGCTGGAGTAAGGCTGCACCTGCGGTGGTTCCGGGCTGGAGCAAAGCTGCACCCGTGGTGGCTCCGGGCTGGAGCAAAGCTCAACCCGCGGTGGCTCTGGGCTGGAGTAAGGCTGCACCTGCAGCGGCTCTGGGCTGGAGCAAAGCTGCACCCGCGGTGGCTCCGGGTTGGAGCAATGCTGCATTCTCGGTGGACCTGGACTGGGCCAAAGCTTCACCCTCGGTGGGCCCGGACTAGACCAAGGCTGTACCCTCGGTGGCTCTGGGCTGGAGCACAGCAGCGACCTCGGTGGCTCCTGGTTGGAACAAGGCGGCACCCGCGGTGGTCCCGGACTAAGACACAGCAGCACCCACGTTGGGTCTGGGCTGGACTAATGCTGCACCCTCGGTGGGCCCGGACTGGACCAAAGCTGCACCCACGGTGGCCCCCGGGCTGGGACGTAACGTCCATGGTGGGCCCACACTGGAGCGCAGCACCCAAGTTGGTTTTAGACTGGGGAGCAGCACCCACAATGGTCCCCGACTGGAACACAACACCAATGGAGACCCGGACTGAGGAAGGCTGCACCCACAGAGGTCCCGGGCTGGGACAGAGCACCCATGACGACCTCAACCGGAGGGGGAGCAGCACCCATGGAGGACCCGGACTGGGCCGAAGCTGCACCCACGGAGGTCCCGGGCTGGGACGGAGCATCTTTGACGACCTCAGCGGGGGGAGCTGGACCCACAGCAATCTTGGGCGGCAAGCCTGGACCCATGGAAACATCTGGCAAGGGTGGAATTTCTTCGGTGTCACCGGCAGCAGTGGAGCCCGGTGAGATTAGCTCGAGTGCAGCTTCTCCTCACCAAGAGCCAGACAAGATCTTTCCAAAACAGATGCAATGAAAACAAAGGAGAGCACTTGCCTGAGCTCAAGCTCCACCGCTATCCAGGACTCCGTCGATCCAGACGATGGTTGTTCGGGCCTGGTCCTCTGGAGGTCCAGCTCCGACTCTGCTGCGGTGGCCCCTGCAGCAGGCATGGTGGTTAATGCAGTCTCAGGACCCCCCAGTGAGGTGTCCCTTGCTGGTGGCTCATCCTGCTTGGTGACAGGGGGTCGACTTCCTGCGGGTGCTGGATCCTGGGTAGCTGAGGTCCAGGGATGCTCGATCGTCGGCGCAGATGTCAGCTCGGTACCAGTGCTTCCCCTCCATCCATACTGTGGCTGCAGGGCTGGGGCCGGGTCCTCCAGGACCACAGGTTCCTCCATCGTCGAGCGGCCCAACCCTGAAGCCAGCGGGCACTCGGGGAAAAACAGGAGGAGGCATGAAGAGAGCAGTTGAAAGGCTTATAGCTGCAGCAGGCGGTGAGAGCTCAGAGGACTGCATGAGCTGAGCCTCACCACTGGGAATCAGGCAGAATAATTCATGATTTTGTGAATGAGAATGGAAAGGAACTTGCCTGAATTCCCGGGGCACAATGTTCTCTGCTGGAGCAGGTGTTGGTTCAACCCTCTCCGTGACTTCACTTGAGAAGGGCCTCCCAGGGGAACGTTGTGGAGCCGCCCCTGTAGTCACAGCAATGGGCGGAGCCAAAGAGGATACAGATGGCCTCTCAGCAGCGGGATAAAATGGTGAGGCGAAGTGAGGAACAGCAGCTGCAGGAAAACAAGAAGATGGCGGAACAGCTGGAGAGGAAAAACACTGGAGATGCACTGCTGCGGGGGTCTTCTGCCTTGACGAGGGGGGAGTTGCTGACCAAGAGGCAGGAATATCCCTCTGGCGGTCTGATGCTGGATGATGGCGGCATGGAGCGGATGGAGTTGGAGAAACAGGAGCAGGGATGGGCGCACTGGAAAAGAATCAGGGCGTCTTCCGCGGAGCGCGCCTCCGGTTTGGCTTCAGGCTTGCTGAAGGCTGCCCCCACGTCAGCCCGGGGAAGGACTGCCGCAGGACAGCGAGCGTGGACAGCAGCTCTGTGAACTGGGGATACTTCCTCAACCCGGGATGTGCCTCCACAATTCCCACAGCTCCATCCACATTCTCCCAGATTTTCTTAGGACTATGGGAGGCGAGGGCTTCATCCACGAAGCTCTGGACAAACTCCGCGGCCCATTCTTCCTCCACGCTCGGGAATTCCCCTGCCTATCTCCCCCTGGCTGACGTAGGTCAGCGTGCTGGGGATATAACTGCTCCACGGAACAGGTGAGTAAAAACAGGGGGGCGAAAATCCACTAACTACAGCAGCTGGGTCTCAACTGGCGGCAGTCTACTGTCATGAATCGCCTCTCAGGGCAGAGAACTGAGACCCACACACTGAACTGCAGTTAGTGGAATTTATTACACACACACACACAAAAAAACACACGTCCCAAGAATTGCACAAAACAAAGTCCAAGAACAGACTGAGAAAAAACTTACAGATTAACATGATTCCAGACAAACTCACCAGAGTGGGAATTGGGCTCTGGTGGCGATGAGGAAGAGAGTTAAGCAAAACTGTCACAGTGAGGAAACAACATGACAGTCTTTAAATAGCAGGGAAACAACAGGCAGCAGGTGCAGGGAGCATGAGTGAGCAGGTGACCTAATTCCGCAACTACTCACAGCTGAGACGACTAGTGAGCAGATGACAGGGTGGGAGTGTCTGGAAGAGGAGGTAGGGCACTTGTGTCAAAGAAAAACAAAATATAACTCCTAAACTACAGAAATTGACAAAAGAATAATAGTGCTAAGAACATAAATAACTAGCAGAACAATAAACCATTAAAGAGACATCATAAACCAATGTACAGGAAAATGACACAACATTGGACAAATACATAAAATAATCGGAAATAAATTAAGAATCTGAGCCCAGTGACACACCGTGCTCAGCCTCATGACAACAAATGCATATGTCCTCATCCTTACATAGGCAAAAGGTGCCAGAGAGGTGGGCAAAACAGCTCAGCTTTTCTTTATTAATTAAGTCTGTGGTTTTGCAGAGAGGCAGGATTTAAATGGCTTTAAAATTAATCATGTGCAGTTTGTCACTGGTTTGTTGTATGACTATACATACTTACATACATACATACTTCTGAGAGAGAAGAAGAGGATCTTCAGGTCGGGGAACAGGGAGATGTTGAAGTCCGTTCAGAGGGAGCTGAGGAGGAAGATCAGAGAAGGCAAGGACAGCTTCAGGAAGAAGATGGAGGACAAGCTGTAATGGAGCGACATCGGCGGGGTCTGGAGAAACCTTAAAACCATCTCTGGGCTCCAGAACACCTCCCTCCAGGCCACAAGGGGCAGGGAGTGGGCCAACAATCTGAACCTGTTTTTTAATAGGTTTGACCAGTCACCCTCCCCCCTGACTGCACAACAACCACTGCTGCCTCTAAAGTCATCGAGACCTGCTGTCCACACCCCGCTCCACCAACACCCCCCGACTCCCAGCACACAGCCCCCCAACCTGACCCTCACTAAGAACCAGGTGAGGACGGAGCTGAGGAAGATCAAGGCGAGGAAGGCCGCGGGACTGGACGGCATCAGCGCGAAGCTCCTCAAGTCCTGTGCAGACCAGCTGTGTGGGATTGTGGAGCATATCTTCAACCTGAGCCTGAAGCTGGGGAGGGTACCACAGTTGTGGAAAACATCTTGTGTGGCACCTGTACCAAAGACTTCCCACCCCAAAGACCTGAACAGCTACAGACCAATGCACTGCCCTGATGTCTCACATAATGAAGACCCTGGAGAGACTGCTCCTTGCTCACTTCCGCCCCCTGGTGGGGCCAGCGATGGATCCACTCCAGTTTGCCTATCAGCATGGCATTGGGGTGAAGGATGCAGTGATCTTCCTCCTTCACCATTCTCTGCTCCACCTGGAGAAGCCTGGGAATGCGGTGAGGATCATGTTCTTTGACTTCTCCAGTGCTTTCAATATCATTCAACCAATGATCCTGAAGGACAAGCTGCTGTGCGCAGGGGTGGACCAGCACCTGTCGTCATGGATCCTGGACTACCTCACTAACTAGCCACAGTTTGTGAGAACCCGAGATTGTGTGTCCGACACGATCATTGGTAGCACGGGGGCCCCCCAGGGAACAGTTTTGGCTCCCTTCCTGTTCACCCTTTATACTGCGGACTTCTCACACAACACAACACACTGCCATCTACAGAAGTTCTCTGACGACTCTGCGATCGTCGGCCTCATCTC
Organism: Pholidichthys leucotaenia; assembly: GCA_020510985.1. Lineage (NCBI taxonomy): Eukaryota > Metazoa > Chordata > Actinopteri > Cichliformes > Pholidichthyidae > Pholidichthys > Pholidichthys leucotaenia. The sequence goes on from CM035836.1 coordinate 400,002,129, forward strand.
CAACGGAGATGAAGCTGAGTACAGAGGACTTATCCAGGACTTCGTGGACTGGTGCCATCGGAACTGCCTCCAGATCAACGCGAGGAAAACTAAGCAGCTGGTGGTGGACTGCCGCAGGCAAGGACAACCCCTCACAGCGCCAGTAAACATACAGGGAACAGACATTGAGATGGTGACATCCTACAAGTACCTGGGTGTTCATCTGAACAATAAACTAGACTGGTCACACAATACCGACGCACTCTACAAGAAGGGACAGCGCGGGCTGTTCCTACTGAGGAGAATCAGGTCTTTTGGTGTACAAGGGGCGCTGCTGAAGACATTCTACAAAACAGTGGTGGCATCAGCCATCACTTTTGGAGTGGTCTGCTGGGGCAACGGCATTACAGCAGCCGATAGGAAGAGACTGAACAAACTGATCAAGAAAGCTAGCTCTGTCCTGGGGCAACGCCTTGACCCAGTGGAGGAGATAGGAGAGAGAAGGATGGTGGCTAAACTGTCATCTCTGCTGGAGTCCGAGTCCCACCCCTATGCAGGACATATTGAACGCACTGAGGAGCTCATTTAGCAGTAGACTACATCATCCTAGGTGCGCAACCGAGAGGTTTCGCAGGTCCTTCCTACCTACGGCTGTCAGACTGTATAACCTAAGCAGGGCTGCTCGCAGAGATAGCAAAAAAACGTGACGACCTAGTAGTATTGAATGCTAAAGACGCAACAGACTTACACAAATGGTCCCCTCCAGTATACAACTAGTGTAGTGGGTTGAATTCAACCCCCCCACAACACAGAGACAGAACACAGAGACAGTCAGCTTGCACTCCTTGGTTTTTCCCGCTGCACTACTGAGATGTAATGTGCCATGCATGTATTGTGATGTAATGTGCCATTCATGTATCGTGATGCAATGTGCCATTCATTGATAGTGTTCATGCGTCCTGTCCTTACTGTGACCTAGAGGCTGAGATCAATATGTAGATGTGCCTTGTAACCTCTTTGTCCTGCAAGCCGGAGCAGAGGCTGCATCTGCCTATTGTAATGTAGGTCTTACAAATGCAAATGTCTCATGCCTGTTCTGCAGTCCCTTTGATCAGACCAACTGCTGTGAATCTGCTTTGATGTATTGTTTGAGTTTGGTATAAATACTGCACAGGTTCTGTAACATCCTCTCAATTCCACTTCTGCAACTGGTACTGCTGGACACACACACTGTGTGTCACCCCTCTTTGAGAGCTGGAGGAACGAAGTTGCAGCCTGCTCAAGCCATGGGCTGCAGCCGAGTTCTGATGAAGGCGGATGATAATAAAGCTATTTAAAAATCCAACGCTGCCTTTATTTTATCATCCTCTTCACTGGTGACCCCGGAATGCACACGTTTTGTGCAAACGCAACCTTCTGATCTGAACAGCCACGCTGGCGACCCGAGACTGAAAAAAACGAGCGGCCAGCGAACGCAGCACCCGGGCATGAATGCTCCGTCACAGCGGCCGGACTGGTCTGCCCTCCCTGCTGCCTCAGGGAGGCCTCGACGCAGAGCCCATGGCGGGCGAGCTGCTCTCAGGACATCAACCAAGACTGGGTAAGCGGCAGAGAACGTCATGGCGTGCCCTCGCCAAGATCGGCACACCCATGTGGGACCGGCCGCGCAGCTCCTCCACATCAGAGCACATGCGGGCGACTCCCATGGCCGACGGAGCACACGTGGACCTGAACGCACCATGACTAATCTGCAGCCACGGCTCGTCAGAGATGTTTTTCGGCGCAGACTGCGCTGATCTCCACCAAGTTTCCGACCCTGATTTCCTCTCCAGCGGGCCCACCCACGCACGGAGCCCCGGCACGCGCACCAGGGGTGATGAGGACGGCGCACCACGCACGGGACAAATACGGCTTTTCCGACCGCCTTCCTTCTGCTGCACACTGGCCCTTCAGGCTTGCTTGTACACCTGAGGCCTGCAGCTTGCTCACAGGATTTTATGCTCTTAGCCACGGCACACAAGGGGAATTCAGCTGTCTGCGGTTCCCGAGGCTGTAGGGTTACGTCTGCCCTAAAGTCAACACGCCAGTCACTCTGCTTTTATTTTTTTCTTGCCGCCGCTCCTGCTTTTCTTCATGGCCACGAGAGGAGTCAGAGACTAATTTTTTTTCTTCTTCTGATCTCCGCATGTTCAGACGGGACATCGTGGAGCAGCAACACTTTTGGCGCGACTCGAACGATTTTCCCGCGCCCGGTCAGCATGTGCTACCCCCCTCCTCCTCCTCCTGCACAGAGCTTTTCCTTGCTCGCTGCCCAAACTGCAACATCGAGGTCACGGTCCCCTACCGTGCCCTCTGGGGGGGAGCAGTGTAGCGGGTTGAATTCAACCCCCCCACAACACAGAGACAGAACACAGAGACAGTCAGCTTGCACTCCTTGGTTTTTCCCGCTGCACTACTGAGATGTAATGTGCCATGCATGTATTGTGATGTAATGTGCCATGCATGTATTGTGATGTAATGTGCCATTCATGTATCGTGATGCAATGTGCCATTCATGTATTGTGATGTAATGTGCCATTCATTTATAGTGTTCATGCGTCCTGTCCTTACTGTGACCTAGACGCTGAGATCAATATGTAGATGTGCCTTGTAACCTCTTTGTCCTGCAAGCCGGAGCAGAGGCTGCATCTGCCTATTGTTATGTAGGTCTTACAAATGCAAATGTCTCATGCCTGTTCTGCAGTCCCTTTGATCAGACCAACTGCTGTGAATTTGCTTTGATGTATTGTTTGAGTTTGGTATAAATACTGCACAGGTTCTGTAACACATCCTCTCAATTCCACTTCTGCAACTGGTACTGCTGGACACACACACTGTGTGTCACCCCTCTTTGAGAGCTGGAGGAACGAAGTTGCAGCCTGCTCAAGCCATGGGCTGCAGCCGAGTTCTGATGAAGGTGGATGATAATAAAGCTATTTAAAAATCCAACGCTGCCTTTATTTTATCATCCTCTTCACTAGGACAATATCAGTCGCTACGGAGGGTGACAATATGTATGGGTACATATTCATACTGTGTAGGATAACTAAGTAGACAGTTATGCTGTTTATTCCATCTTGCTACAATGCTCCGCACTTTGTATATATATATTTATATATTTATGTGTACGTATGTATATCCACTGTTCTTATTTATATTTTTCGTATCTTCTTAATTATTGCTCTGACTGTTGCTATCCCTGTGCTGTTGCAATCCTGGAATTTCCCCATTGTGGGACTAATAAAGGCTTATCTTATCTTATCTTATCTTATACAGTATGACTAACCTTTGTTTTTATCTATTTCATATGCATTGATTTTCTCTTTAGCTAGAGATGTTTGTCAGAATGCTAAATGTGGACATGGTGAATGTGTTGTCAACCTAAAACATCCTCAGTTTTACGAGTGCAAATGCAGACCTCCATACCAAGGCCTCAACTGCAATGCAAGTGTGTGTGTGTCAAAGATAAACATTTTTTGGCCCTTTTATTGAATTGTTTATAAATGTGTGATTTTGTGTCTGCAGTAAAGTTGTCTACTCATATTAGAAAAATAATCTAATGACCAAAGATATTTTAATATTAATAAAATGCTTGTCTTTTCTCCATCAGTGTCAACGTCATCCTGTACACCCAACCCTTGCCAGCATGGAGGCGCCTGTGTAAAAACGACTCAGTAAAAGTATCGCTGTGAATGCCAAGAGGGATACAACAGGAAACACTGTGAAGTTGGTAAAGACTAAATTCACCGACAAAATGTCAGCTCATGGTTAATTTATTTGTACTGAATGGAATGATTTGCACATGTACGAGTTTGCCATTTTTGATGACAGCAACACACACCTTTTTTTTTTTAATTCCCCTTACTAAACTGACACTTGATGGCAAAGCATTGCTCAGATAAAGCATGTACAGTGCAAGTAAAGATTTACAAAAAAAAGGCATTTTAGTGTGAAATCTGATCTCATTTTAAAATGTATTATTACTATGGTCAGGTGGAACAGTGTTTAGCACAGTGGCAACACAGTAAGAAGGTGACGGGATCAATTCCACCCCTGACCATTGTGGGCTCGATCCCACCCCCTGACCATCAGTGACCCTTTCGTGTGGCGTCTGCGTGAGTTTACCCCGGGTACTCCGGTTTCCTCCCACAGGCCAAAAACATGCAAGTTTGGTTAAGTGGAGACTCTAAAGTGGCCCTGTGTGTGAATAGTGAAGGGATTGGCGCTGTATCATGGCTGCCCCATCCATCCAGGTGGATGCCCTGAATTTCCCTCTGGGGATCAATAAAGTATACAATTTTTTTTTTACTATAACACAGGGTTACAAAAATATTTTTTTTGTAAGTTGTCTGTGTTTTTTCAGCTGATTTAAGACAATTTTGCACCGATGAATCCGAAAATGACATCCGTTTCTCTCGATCAGGTGCTAAGTAAAAACCTGTACTTAGTACTTACTTAGTACTGTGCGTGTACTTACCTTTATATAAAGGTAAGTACATGTAAATTGAATGTTACATCATCATTGTTCAAAATTCAGAGAATTTCAAGACATAAAAAAGAATTTTGCATCATATAAAGCGAAAATACCCATACATTTAAATAAAAATGTATTAAACAACATGTGGCCATAATTCAAAAAGTTGACCTGACTGAGCAAAACCAGTGTGATTTTTGGATTCAGCACATCAAAATTGTCCTAAATCAGCTAAAAAAACTTAGACAATAAATTTGGTGTTTACCAGTGTAACATTACCACATATACTGTATAAGAGAGAATTTTTGTGAACTTATGCTCTCAATCTCCTTTGATAGTTCCTAATGATTGTTATGAGGGGAATGGAGAGACATACAGAGCTGTAGTCAGTACCACAGAAGGAGGAAAGAGATGTTTGGACTGGAATTCTCATTTTATTTTAAAACAGAGAGCGCCCTTACACTGCATAAGCAAACTTTAACGGGCTGGAAAATAATTACTGCAGGTAATTAACTCATCTTATATTTCACAGTCACAGCATGTAAATATTCTACAATTTGAAAAAAAATAGAATGATTTAAAATTAAACTCATATTGTGTAGCCATTCCATGCTAATATAAAACCATATTGATTAGTTGGAAAGTACACACAATTAAAATGTTAATTTCTTGAATTACTTAAATATTTTAGGAACCCGAGACTTCCGGTTATGGCGGCCACGTAGGAAGACGTGTTTCACTCTGCTCTGCTCCTAAAAATAAAAAGTTGGCTAAAACTCTCTCAATTGGAACAAAAACCTATCCCAGCGTTTGGGCGCGGATATGGTAAAGCCTAAGGCTGGGAAATTAGGCGGAGGAAAAAGTGAATCATCAAAATAGTCCAAGCTAACAGACTTCCACGCTCGTGACGAAGCAGAAAAATCTCCAAAGACAATGATGGAGGAGGGAGCTAGCGGCGGAGCGATGACTGCTGGGGAGGGCACGAGTGCGGTGCTCGCTGCCATCAGCTCCATGAGAGCAGACTTTTCGTCTAAATTCAATGGGATTATAGCAGCGATAGAAGGAATGAGAAAGGAAATAAGCGACTGCATGGAGCGAGTATCGCAGGCGAAGCTCCGAATCTCCAGCGCTGAGGATGACGTCACCAGCCTACAATTAAAGGTGCAAACATTGGAATTAAAAAATAAACGTCTGGAAGATAATGTCCTGGACTTAGAATCCCGGTTGAGACGGGACAATCTGAGGCTGGTGGGCCTCCCAGAGGGAGCGGAGGGACGGGATACATGTTCCTTTTTGGAAAAGTGGATTCCAGAAGCGCTGAACAACGCGGATCTGCAGTCATCGGTCGTCTTAGAGAGCGCTCACCGAATCGGCCCACCGAGAGATAATAAGACACCACCGAGGACGCTGATTATGAAGTTCCTCAGCTACAGAGACAAGATGACGGTCACCAACGCGGCGCGAGCTAAAGGAGAAATTAAATACCAGGATCAACAGGTGCGGTTCTACCCAGATTTGGCCACAGGAATCCAACAATTAAGGAAACAGTTTGACCCCACCCATAAAGAGCTGCGCAACCTCGGGATTCGTCACGGAGTGACTCATCTGGCAAGACTGCTGGTCACATATAAAGGGAGAACCCATATCTTCAAGACCCCTCAGGAGGCGCAGGAGCTTATCAAGCAGATCCAAGAAGAGACTGGTAGGAGCTAAGCATGAAGCATGAACAAGATATAAAGGTAGAATATTTAAGCATTTGCACAGGCATCTGACTGATCTGAAACATATAGCATGTTTACAAAATATAGATTGTATTATACTGTATATATATACAGTATATATATATAAACCTATGATGTACAAAGTTGCTATAAAATTTTGGAGTTAAGTTGGAAAAAACTACAGAAGACAGTTAATGTTATGTCATTAAAAGCAGTAGAGTCAGGGTGATTGAGAGGAGAAAGAAAGAGTGGTTTGACTGATCCTCGCGGGTATGGAGCAGTCACTGGCTATAGCGGGAGACGGAATTTTTTTTTTGATTTTGGAGGGATTACCACGAATGTGGGGAGGGGGAATTTGTTTGTGTGTAGTTTGTGGGATGAATGTTCAACCACCCATGTTTTTGCTTCTCTGTATGAGCATGTTTATATTGCGAGGTAATCTCAAACTCCTTATTGATCATAGACCAAAGCGTTAATCTTAATTTAACTTCATGGAATTGCAGAGGTCTACAAAATCTAAAAAAACTTAAACAAGTTATGAATAAAATAAAAGACATAGGTTCAAAAATTGTGTTTTTACAAGAAACTCATCTAATAGAGGAGGATGTAAAAAGAATTAGGAGAAGATGGCAGGGAAATGTGTTCACCTCATCATTTTCATCCCGAGCTAGGGGAGTTATGACTCTCATACATAAAACAGTCCCATTTCAAGTGAAAAATGTAATGGGAGACAAATTAGGAAGATATCTAATCATCCAAGGATCTTTGTTATTAGAAAATATAAATCTGGTGAACTTATACGGTCCCAATATAGATGATCAAAACTTCTTTGCTAATTTATTTCTTACTTTATCATCACTTACAGGGCAACATATAATAGCAGGGGATTTTAATTGTACATTGAATCCCAGTATAGATAGATCAACAGGACTGGACTGTACGCACAATGGATGCAGGATGACCATTAATCATTTTATGAAAGAATTGAGATTGCTAGATATATGGAGAGCAATGAAACCACAAGTCAAAGCCTACTCTTGTTATTCTAATACCTACAAGACATTCTCACGTATATGACTATTTTTTGATCTCCACAGAATTAAGGTCCAAGATTCAAAACTGTTTCTATGATAACATCATGATATCTAATCATGCACCCTGCTGTCTAATATATGTAGATAAGAAATTGACAAAGGATCCAGGTAGGTGGCAATTTCAGCATAAATGGCTTCAGGATGAGGAATTTGTTAAGTACATAGAAAAACAGATGAGTTCTTTAATATCAATACTACACAAACATCAGCATGTATAAAGTGGGAGGCTTTCAAAGCTTTTATTAGGGGGCATATTATTAGTTATACAGGTTCAAAATCTAAGAAGACTCGAGAGGAGAGAATCCAATTGGAACATAAAATAAAAATTCTTCAAGAAAAAGTGTATGCAGGAAGTAACCCAAAGTTAGAGAACGAATTACTGATTCTGAGAGCTGAATATGACAAAAAATCAGTGAATAGAGCTGCCTCGAGTCTTCTAAGATTGAAGCAATCTTTTTATGAACAAGGTGAAAAATCAGGGAAATTATTGGCATGGCAGATTAAACAATTAGAATTTAAAACCCCCATTACCAGTACTATAAGTAACGGACAGGCAGTTGTAGATCCTTTAGAAATTAATAGTGCCTTTAGAGATTATTATGAAAAACTATATGATACAAAAAATGAAACTGACTTAACAAAACTAAATGGGTTTTTGGACGGATTATCTATACCGTGTATTCCAAATGAAAACAGGGAGATGCTGGAGTCTAAAATTAGTCAAGAAGAAGTTGGGCTAGCCATTGATAATATGAAATCAAGAAAAAGTGCAGGACCAGATGGTCTTCCAGTTGACCTCTATAAAAAAATTAAGAATAAATTAATAAAACCATTTTTGGAAATGGTTTTAGAAGCATTTCAAAATAGTAATTTACCACCATACATGAATAATGCCTTAATTATACTGTTGCCAAAACCAGGTAAACCCTCTAAGAAATGTGAAAACATGAGACCAATAAGCCTATTAAATGCTGACCTTAAGATAATCTGTAAAATTTTAGCAAGACGACTACAAGAAATATTATCAAATATTATTAACCGAGATCAGAATGGCTTTATAATGGGAAGACAAGGCTTCCATAATGTAAGAAGACTATTTAATATTATTTATTCTAATAAAGAAGCACTGGATACAGCTTTCCTATCATTGGACGCCGAAAAGGCCTTTGATAGGGTCGAATGGCCCTTTCTTTTTGAAGTCCTACAAAGGTTTGGACTTGGAAATAATTTCATAAAATGGGTTCAGATAATATACAATAATGCTACAGCAGAAATCCTAACAAACAGCAATATCTCAAAATCAATAAAAATCAATAGAGGATGTCAACAAGGCTGTCCACTTTCACCTTTATTGTTTACTATGGCAATTGAACCTTTAGTGATGGCAGTACATTTACATCCACAAATATATGGAATTAAAGTAGGACCAACAGAACATAAAATCTCCCTGTATGCCGATGACATAATTTTGTTTATGTCGAATCTTAAAAAATCAATTCCGACCTTGTTAAATTTAATAAAGAACTTTGGGGAAATATCAGGATATAAAATAAATAAAACTAAATCTTCAATATTAATGCTAAATGAGACCCAGAGAAATCACCCAGCTCCTGAGGTAAATCAATTCAATGTTGTAAATCAGTTTAAATATTTAGGAATTCAAATTGTGCCTAAGCTAGAATCAGTCGCCAGTGCCAACTATGAAGCCTTAATGACAGATATTAATGAGTTACTTCAGAGATGGATGTCACTACCAATGTCGATGATCGGGAGAATTAATATACTTAAAAGTAGTATCTTACCCAAAATACTTTATTTATTTCAATACATTCCTTTACCACCACCTTCAGATCTATTCTCAAGAATTAAAAAAAAGTTAGTGGAATTTATATGGAACAATAGGAAGGCTAGATTACGTCTGTCCTTACTATATTTACCATTTGATCGTGGAGGTCTGAAATGTCCAAACTTTATGTTGTATTATTGGTCGGCACAACTGAAGTGTATGACATATTATTTTTCATCAAATGATCTCCCTCACTGGACTGAAATGGAATCATACAATTTACCTTTACCTCTTCCCATATTCATATACTCAGACTCGGCTAAAAAAATTACAGAAACAAGTTAAAAATCCAATTGTAAAGCATATGATCAAAATATGGTGTGAAACCAAAAAATATTTAAAAGAACCACACTTATTGTCACAATTTAGCCCAATATGGGGTAATCAATATTTTACACCAGGGAGAGCCGATGCTGTATTTAAAGTATGGAATTTAAAAGGGATTCAAAAGATTCAAGACTTATATTTGTCATGTTCAGATAACATAATGTCTTTTGAAGAACTGAGGATCAAATTTAATCTTAATAGAACACATTTTTTAAAATATCTTCAGCTTCGGAATTTTATTCGATCAAATCAAAATAATGCTCTCACCCGACCTACTTATTCATCCTTGGAAAAAATTTTGACGAAAGATAGTAAGAGAAAGGGTATTATTTCAGAGTTTTATAACTCATTGACACTATCCTCAAGTAAAAACTCACAGAAAAGACTGAATTATTGGAAAGAAGACCTGCAAACTGAAATTTCAGAGGAACAATGGGAATTGGCTTGTACAGAAGCTCAAACCAAATCAATCAATGTACGTCTTAAATTGATACATTTTAAATGGTTAATGCTGATGTATGTTACACCGGTGGAGTTAAATAGATATAACAAAAACATACCAGATACGTGCACAAAATGTATAGAAAGTAAAGGAACCCTATTTCATTGTTTATGGGAATGTAGAAAAATTAGAATGTTTTGGGAAGAGGTGAGGGTAACAATTGAAAAAATAATTTCAAAACAATTCATATTGAACCCTAAATTATTTTTGTTGGGTCTGTATCCAGAAAAGCATAACTTTAATAAGAGTGAAAGAGCATTCACAGACCTCAGTTTACTTAATGCCAAAAAATGTATTGCACTACTGTGGAAAAAGACTCATAGACCAGATGTGACTCAGTGGTTAAGGCAGATGTTAACAAACCTTCCACTAGAAAGAATAACATACATACTGAAAATCAAAGGAAAATGTGTTTGAGAATATATGGAGACCTTTCATTGATTATGTAAAGAAATTAAACATAACTTCTGAAGAAGAAGGTGAATGATGTGTGTGGACCTTGTAAATTCCAAATTGGTGAATGTATAATATGTATACTTATGTAATGGATTGCCTAGACTAAACAGAGGAGCATTGTTGAAGACTTGCCTTTGTTAGTGGTTGTTGGTGTTTTTAGTACATTTTTTTTTTTTTAAATTACTTTAGTGTTAGTGTTTGATTGTTTGTGTCATGTTTGTAAAAAAAAAAAAGGTTCAATAAAAAATATTGTGGAAAAAAAAATATTTTAGGAACCCAGATAGTGATGAGAGGCCCTGGTGTTATGTCAGAAACCAAAGAAGTCTGGAATGGGACTACTGCAGTGTCACAAAATGCACTAAAGGTAATTGCTTTAACCCCAATTTGACACACACAATTGTTATGTATTAACAGAGCGTGACATGAGCCATGTTGTACCGAGCAACGAACTGAACTTTATTGAAAAGAATGCCACTTATACATCCTGGCTGTAGCCCACCTGACGTCACCACGCTGTGCGTCTGGCCCCGGATATGGCAAGCCCCAAGGGCCAAATTCCCACACAACATCCCTCTCCGCCTTCACAAAGCGTAGAACCATAATAATCAAATCAGAACCCCCCACACCCAAAATTCAGCAAGTGAACCCCAAAAATAAACAAAACATGCAAAACAATGAACTAACTGGGCATCCAGGTAGACTGCCAGCATGCCCTCGTGTTGAGGTGGATTATTCTGCCACCCAAGGCCAACACGTGCTAGCTAGGTTCAGTTCCATCACAAAGTTATCAAGATGTCTAGGCCTCTGACAGGTTCTAGCCGAGCGCCTCACAGGTGAAGGACCTGCTCCAGGCTTCGTCGGAGGAACCCGAGCGCCCCCCATAGCCCCATCAGACAAGTCCCAACCCATGTCCGTCTCATCCGCTGCAGCTCCGGGATCCTGGGCCAGCAGTGATTTCCTCAGGGGGCTGGAATGCCACCGTGACCTGTCCGAGAGCCAGAACATGTCCGGGCCCACCCACTTCATGATCTCCAATGGTCCTGTCCAGAATGGCTGCAGCTTATGCATGCGGTTGGGGTGCTTGATCCTGACCCAGTCCAACACAAGTCCATGAGCCCTGGCCCCATGCTTCTTGTCAAAGTGCTATTTCATTCTCCGCTGCTGGATGAGGACCCAATCTCACGATGGTTCTGTGTCTGCCGGAGAAGGGGTCGTGGGGGGTCATAGCCGATCCAGGGGCAGATGTAGTTCACGTCCCAGCATGAGCTTCGCTGGGGAGCACCCCATCATGGCGTGTGCTTTTGCCCTGTAGAGGAGGAGTGTGTTCTGAACAGGGTATCTGCAGGTTTAAGGAAGTAAAATTTAAGACTTTTTAAGACCATTTTTAAGGCCACTTTAATCAAATTTAAGACCTCTCATCTGCGAAATAGCAAAAAGTGTGACCACATTGCAAATAGTTTTGTCCACAGATTTAATGGAACTGAATGTGCTGAAAAATAACAAACATCAAGATCACAACTCTGTAGGTAGAACACAGGCAACTTGAAACAGTCTGAATGATCTGACAATCTTTCAAACAAATATGAAAACGTGCTTGCAGCATTTGACAAAAACAAACATTAAAGAACATTACACAACAAGATCTCTAAACTGAATATAGTTGCTCTCCCATGCTCTCCTCACTCCCATAATTATGGCATAGATTTGAGTTCTGTAGCCTTTGTCTCCAGCTCTGCTTCCAATTGTTTTAATTTGCACAGTTTTCCTTTGTATCTCTTCCTCAGCATGTTTGATTTTGTGATGAGCTGGGCCATTAAGGTTCCAGTCTTTCCTTCAGGTTCTTCTAATTCAATTCAATTTCAATTCAATTCAATTTTTTTTATATAGCGCCATTTCACAACAACAGTCATCTCATAGCACTATCAACTGTAGGGGGGAACCCCCACAGTTGATAGTGCTATGAGATGACTGTTGAAAGACCCCAGCAATCAGGCGATCCCCTGTGAGAAAGCACTTGGCGACGGTGGAGAGGAAAAACTCCCTTTTAACAGGAAGAAACCTCCAGCAGAACCAGGCTCAGGGAGGGGCAGTCATCTGCTGCGACTGGCTGGGGGGGGGTGAGGGGATAGAGAAGAAGAAAAGAACAGACATGTAGAGAGCAAACAGCACGATGGGGACTCAATCTATGGGAGAGAACAAACAAATGTTAATGACCAGCAAAAAAAAATATTTCATAGAGAGTGAGGAAAGGAGTGAGGCCCAGTGCATTACTGGAGGTCCCCCGGCTGACTAAACCTATTAGCAGCATAACTAAGGGAGGGTTCAGAAACACATGATCCCTCCCTAATTGTAGGCTATGTCTAAAAGGTAGGTTTTAGCCCTATTCTTAAAAACAGAGATCGCGTCTGACTCCCGAATCCAGATTGGCAGCTGATTCCACAGGAGAGGAGCTTGATAACTGAAGGCTCTGCCTCCCATTGTACTTTTGGAGATTCTAGGTATTACAAGTAATCCTGCATTTTGGGAGCGTAGTGCTCTGTTAGGATAATACGGTAGTATCAGATCTTTTAAATAAAAAGGAGCCTGATTGTTTAGAGCTTTGTAAGTAAGAAGAAGGATTTTAAACTTAATTCTAAACTCTATGGGAAGCCAATGAAGGGAGGCCAGAACCGGAGAGATATGATCTCTCTTTCTAGTACCTGTTAAAACTCTTGCTGCAGCATTTTGGATCAGCTGAAGACTTTTTAAAGATGCTTTAGGACAGCCTGATAATAAAGAATTACAATAATCTAATCTCGAGCTAACAAAAGCGTGGATCAGCTTCTCAGCATCACTCTGAGACAAGATGCTCCTAATCTTGGCAATATTACGCAAATGATAGAAGGCAGTCTTAGAAACAAATTTAATATGTGAATTGAAGGACAAATCCTGATCAAAAATAACTCCAAGGTTCCTCACAGAGCTATTAAGAGAAAGAGTAACTGCATCCAAACTGAAAGTTTGATTTGGAAAGGAATTTCCAAGGTTTTTTGGACCAACAAGAATGACTTCAGTCTTATCTGAATTTAATAGCAGGAAATTACAAGTCATCCAAGCTTTGATTTCCTTAAGACAGGCTTCTAACTTGGCTAATTGATTACTATCATCTGGCTTCATTGACAGGTATAATTGTGTGTCATCTGCATAACAATGAAAATGTATACAGTGCTTTCTAATAATGTTGCCTAACGGAAGCATATATAAACTAAAAAGAGTAGGGCCTAGCACAGATCCCTGTGGAACTCCATGACTAAGCTTTGAGTTGAAAGAAAACTCATTATTTACATGAACAAACTGGAACCTATCAGATAAATAAGATCTAAACCACTGCAATGAAGTTCCATTAAGTCCAACATAGTGTTCTAATCTATCAAGTAGAATATTATGATCGATAGTATCAAAAGCTGCACTAAGGTCTAAAAGGACAAGTACAGAAACTAGTCCATTATCTGATGCAATGAGGAGGTCGTTAGTGACCTTCGCTAAGGCTGTTTCAGTACTATGATGGATTCTAAACCCAGATTGAAACTCTTCAAGTAAACCATTTCCCTGCAGGTGGTCAAATAATTGCGTAGCAACAACTCTTTCTAAGATTTTTGAAATGAAAGGGAGATTAGAGATTGGTCTATAGTTAGCTAAAGCTCCTGGATCTAGCGTTGGCTTTTTGAATAAGGGTTTAATTACAGCCGTTTTAAAAGCCTGTGGTACATGGCCTAAAGTTAATGAAGAATTGATTATATGACGAATAAAGCTACCAATAAGTGGGAAGACTTCTTTAAATAACCTGGTAGGAATAGGGTCTAAAAGACAAGTTGAAGGTTTGGATGAGGAAACTATTTTGTCTAACTCACAAAGGTTGATTGGAGTAAACTCATCAAGACAGACATCAAAAGAAGGAGTTGTAGTAGTTACAGTATTTAAGTTAACTGTGGGAAGAATCTGATTGATTTTATCTCTGATGGATGAAATTTTATTATTGAAAAAGTTCATAAAGTCCTGACTAGTAAGCTCTAAGGGAATGCTAGGATTGACAGAGTCCTGACTCTTTGTCAACCTGGCTACAGTACTGAAAAGAAACCTGGGATTATTCTTGTTCTCTTCTATTAATGCAGAGTAATAACTCGTTCTAGCTTTTCTATGAGATTTTTTATAAATTAAAAGATGATTTCTCCAAGCTAAATAGATTTCATGTAAATTAGTAGAGCGCCATTTTCTTTCTAATTGACGAGTCTTCTGTTTTAAGCTACGAGTTTCTGTGTTGAACCAAGGAGTTAGAGATCTCTGATTAGACTTTTTCTTTTTTAAGGGGGCCACCAAGTCTAGAGCCTGATGCAGAGAAGCTGAAACACTATCCACCATGTTATCAATTACAGAAGGAGCAAGCTGTCTATAGCTTATTTCCGTTGTGTTGACACATGGCGTAGAGGAAACAATCTGCATAAATTTGGAAACAGCATCATCTGAGAGGCATCTACTGTAATAATATTTTTCTTTAGGAGCCAAATAGAAATAGTAAAATCAAAGGTTAACAGACAATGGTCTGACAGTATAGGGTTATGAGGAGACACTACAAGATTTTCTATTTCTATGCCATATGTCAGAACAAGGTCCAATGTATGGTGGAGGTAATGAGTAGAATTTCCTACTTTCTGAGAAAACCCAATCGAGTCTAATATTGAATTAAAAGCCACATTAAGGCAGTCACTATCTACATCCACATGTATATTAAAGTCCCCTACTATAATTATTCTATCAGATTTCAGCACTAAATCAGCTAAGAAATCAGCAAATTCAGATAAAAATTCTGAGTAGGTTGATGGGGGACGATAAACTATGGCAAATAAAATTGGGTTTAACCTAAAATTGTTAAAGTGCCCAATACTGAGGACCAGGCCCTCAAAGGAATTATAACATGTTTTTTGCTTTACATTAACTAGTAATTTGGAATGGTAAATTGTTGCTACTCCTCCTCCACGACCAGAACTTCTGGGATTTTGACAGTTTAAATAACCAGAGGGAGTTGATTCATTTAAACCAACATAATCCTCTTGCCCTAACCAAGTCTCTGTAAGGGAAATTAAATCAGTCTGATGATCAATTAACAGATCATGGACTAACAGAGACTTGGGAGTTAGAGACCTAATATTTAATAAACCACATTTAATTTTTAAATTATGAGGAGGAACAGAGGCCAAATCATTCAATTTAGAGGCTTTATGTTTAATTTGAGTTTTACCAATATTTTGCTTTATCACTTTGGGATGCTTATACATTATATTTTTATTCACTTTGGAGGGAGCAGATAACGATTCTCTGATGGGGGAGACAGGGGCTAAGCTGAGGGGTGGCGGATGAAGAGGAGCTGCAGAGAGGCGTGTAAGACTGCGACTCTGCTTCCTGGTCCCAACTCTGAGTAGTCAGGGTTTTGGAAATTTGGATAAAAAAGATGCCAGATTGTTAGATAAATGAGAAGCACCATCCAAAGTGGGATGAATGCTGTCTCGTCTCATAAGACCAGGTTTTCCCCAAAAAGAGCTCCAATTGTCAATGTAGCCCACGTCATTTTCAGGGATACTGATCTGCAAGCTGATCAGTATCCCTGTGTAGGCTGGTGGATACCTGGATCAGAGTTTGCCTCTTTTCCTTAAGCTCCTCTTTAAGTTTTCCTCTGCAGCTTTTTGCTTCATCAGTGATTTGATTACGTACAGTGTGGAGGCCACAACTCCCCACCACAATCAGCTGAGCCCCCCACACTGCTCACGCTGCTCTTGTTGAAGCAGTTCCAGGAACTTCCAGTTGACATTGGGTCCATCCATGGAGACTGAGAGCAGCTTTTGCAAGTCCAGCTGCTGAGTACATTCCTGAGGACGAAATGAGTGTCATTTATCAAGCAGCATTACAAGGTGCTTAACATGTAGAAATAAAATAGCAGTTAGGAAAAGAATGAAGTACATAACAGTTGCATAAAAATTAAGTATATAATAAAACAGAAATATATATATAACAACAAGTAAACAAACTGATGGGCATACCTGCTGCATGGCAATGCCATGTGTAACGTTGAACACAAATGTGACATTTTCAGAAATGTTCTTTTTAAATGTTTTAACACTTAATTTTTCAGTTGAAAAATAAAATTTGTTCTTTATGAAGGATTAAAACAACAGAACTGCAATAATGATAACATGTCATCAAGATATATTTAAACAGAACAACAACAACAATAACAAGCATCAACGATGTATAACACTTTTTCTTATAAGTGTTCCATTGAGAGAAAAAAAAAGCTGTAGCTAGTGTAACGTAAAATTATGAATTATTTAATTTATATTGATGTATTGGAATCTGAGCTCAAATCTCATTTCATATACATCAGAAAAGCTAATAACACTCGTAAGGGGCACCAGCTTCTATCTTTAAGAAGCAATTTGATCTTTAATTTCACTTTATACCTGTTTGATCACTCAATAAATTAATCAATAATCAGTCTCAAAAATTTTCCGTGAATTCGATACCTGGGCTTGAAACAGACTCAGAATGAAATAAATTCCCAACAACTTCTCATTTTTAAATATTTATTAAACAAAATGATTAATAGACATCGAAATAATTTCATTAATCATAAAATCAATCTTGTAAATGATAGATTAACAATGTCAATATTTTCGGAACCAGGGTTAAACTGAGAAACGAATTTCTATCAGTTTGAGTTAACAGATTATCAAAAACAACGCAAATTTATGGAGAAAGTTTGCTAATTATGAAAAAGTCCTAAATTAATCTTAAGAAAATAAAAACGGAATTTTAATGAAAAGGAGAGTTATGTTAAGGGCTTCTTAATTTGCATCTGATTAGATATATAAATTAGTACCGAACCTCAAGTTTAATTCAGCAGATGAATTAAAGTTTTTTCAGCTCACGTGATCCTCAGTGATGGCAGTTCTGTCGTCCTTTTTCAGCCCAAGACTTTGTGGATGTGAGGGAAATATCTGCCAGCAGATACTTCAAGGGTTCACAGCTCGACCTTTAGATTCAAGCGGTCGAAGGAGGCTGGATTCTGGGCTGCATGACCCACAGTTGAAACGGGTCTTAGCCAGATGGTGCCGACGTCTCTTCAGAGTGATGTGGGACAGCTGTGTGTTGATCCTACAGCTGCACGTTATGTGGGAGCTGCGTCTTTCTTCAAGAGGTCTTCGGTAATAATTAAGAGATATCTAATCCGATTTCAAATTAGAAAAGAAACTTTCGGACTTTAGATAAAAATAGTTTTGGGAGGTGCTTGGTCAAGAAAAATATTATAAAAATAAAGTCAAGATTAAAGTTTACCTTAAAATTAAACAAACGGCGGTTTACAGAAAGTTTAACAAAAAGTGATAAATTAAGAATTGGAGTTTGACTCCGATTAAGAATTGAGCTCAAAGAAAAAGGAATTCCTAGGCATTTAAGACAAGAAGAAAATACAAAGTTACATAAACAAATTATCTGCTGTGTTCAGAAAAGCGCCATGTGGTCCTTTGTTCTCCCTTGCTGTGTGTAGACAATGGAGGAGATCAGAAAGAAGGGAGCAGGCGAAAAGAGAATCCGGAGCAGAAAGAGAGTGGTGTCTGACGAAAAAGGCAAAAAGGGCTGAAACAGAGTCTCTCTCTCCCTTTTATAAGCTCTGTTGAGTTTCGCGGGATTCTGGCCTGACCGGAACCTCAGCCAATGAGCGTCCTTCGTGGGCGGGCTCGATGAACCTTTAGTCCAATAACAGGCCTTGTCTGTGAGAGACCAATAGGATGAAGAAGCTGGGGTTCTATGAAGACTGGTGACACATGATATCAGTCCACAGGAATACACAGTTTTAAATGCATTGGAATGTACTGTTACAAACTTATGTATAACTAAACTAACCTTAGTGTATCTTATAAGCAGTGCTTCTAAATCAACATGCAGGAATAAACATTCATTTAACATCAACATGCATATATATATATAAAATCACAGATTAATGCATTTCACACATATTATTGATTTTCCACATCAAACACATCAGAGTCCATCTGCATTTTCATAGTTCTGAAAAGAATGAAGGTTTAGAATTGAGTTTGTAATAATGTACTTTAAAGTTGTTTAAATCCAGCATGTCCACAGTTTAAGGAAATTAACTGAGTCGTGGATCTGTGTAGGTTTTATGGGGGCAATAAAAGTGCAGCCGGACATTGGGGAAATTCCTTAGGCTGGTTTTAACAAAAGGGGATTTCAGCTGTGGCCTGGGGGAAGAAAATCCATTTCTTTGCATTATTCCTGGATGAAACAAAAATGTCTTTAAGCAGAAAAATAATTGTTGCTGAGCCAAAGTGAGATGATGCTACACTAGATTACTGGTAATAGTGTGGGGTTCTTACTTACTTGAAAGTGGTGCAGTAAATCCTGAGCTGTTCTGTGACCCATGAACTGGGAGCCCAGGTATCTGGATTGGACTTGATCATCTTTGAAGTAACGGTCATGTAGGTCCAGCTGCTTCGTTTTAGTTGTTTGGTTGAGGGTTTCGTCAAACATCAAAGTAACGCTGTCTTTGTTAACGTCGGTGACGAGGAGTTTAATGATGTGTGGAGCCAAACCAAATTTTCAAATGCAGGCTGATTTGTCTTTACCGCACGTAAAGTTTTTAGCGATTTCTGAGTCAGTAAACATAGCTCGGAAAATGTCTCCAACTCCTTTGTTGGCGTTATAGGACTGGTGTTGGTTACTGTGTGCAGACACCACAGTACCTCTGCTTGAAGCGTAGCGGTGGACCCGAAGGTTGCTCTGAGGTCTGTTGCTGTGGTCGGAGCTGCTGTTGCTGCTGGTATCAGAGACGGAGCTGAAGTCTGTGGTACTGATGAGTACAGTACTGAAAAATGGCAGGCGTTTGTTGGCGGGTTTTTGCAGCTGTTTTGTGCTTCTCGCTCTGCATATGCGATTCCACAGCTTTAATTCCCATCGAGCCGAGTTTAAAGAGCTTCTTGAACAGCGTACAACGGGCCTCATAGTTATTTCCTTGAACCGGTCTTAACCATGCCGCAAATGTCAGTTTATCCATCCAGCTAAGATTAAATTTACATTTCCCCATGACTGACATTGCCAACAGCTACTGAAGTGCAAGCTGCTAACGTGTAAACCTGAAAGTAGCCCCCTCCCCCCACAAACAAATGATTGCTTTTGGTTCCGCTCACTTTTGCTCCGTGGTGCTAAAATGCAGAGCAGTAATTACAAATTCGCCAAATTCTTTACAAAGATTTCACTGTACAACATAAGAAAATATTGCAATTTTTTTCATTGTGTTTGTGTCATTTTTAAGACCTTTGAATGGCAGATTTAAGGATTAATTGTCATTTTAAGGATAATTATGGCCTTAATTTTGGACAAACACATTTAAGACTTTTTAAGACTTTTTAAGGACCCGCAGATACCCAGTCTAAAGGGCGTCAGAGAACGTGAAGCCTGCCACCAGATGAGCCCACAGGCCATTTTTCAGCATCTTATTGAAACGTTCTACACCCATTAGCCTGCGGATGATAAAACGCGGTTCTAATGTGCTCCATGCCCCTTTCTCCCAAGAACTCCTCAAACCCCCAGAGATGAACTGTGGACCAATGTCCATTGTAATGGCGTCTGGACCCCCCCCCCCCCCCCCCGCCCCACCTGGCGAACAGCGACGAGAGGAAACCGGTGACCACGTCCATCGTGACCAAGCCAGTGAGCAACATCTCTGGACATTTTGAAAACAGATCGTAAGCCACCAGCAGGAAACAGCTGTTCGCAGGGGCAGTGTGTAGTTCACCACAGATGTCCAATTGGACGTGCTTAAAGGGGCCCTCAGGGTATTGAAGTGGTCGCAGGGGTGGAGGAGGTGGCACTCAGGTTTTCCCGCTCTTCAAACACGGTACACAGTTCTTAACCATTGTCTCAATGTCTTTAATGATGCCAGGCCACCAAACCGAATCCCTGCATTGTTGTTTCACCGTAACCACCCCCAGATGACCCTCGTGGAGCATAGACAAAACGTGCGAGCTCAGCGACACTGGAATCAATGTGTAGTGTCCTCTCGTCACACACAGGTCGTTCCAGCAACTCAGTTCATCCCTGAACCTGTGAAAAAGTGCCAGGTCCCCCTGCAATTTAGTGGGCCAACCCCCTCTGATGAAAGAGCGCAGTTGCAACAAAGTTGGGTCCTGTTCCAACTCCACCTAGAGGTCCTGGAGAGACACCATGTCCCACAGGGGCTCGTGCAGCGTGTTGATCGGCTACGCCTCCAAGGAATCACTGTCATCCGGTTGCACGGTGTTAACTGTGGCACAGGACAGGAGGTCCACCAGAACGTTTTCTTTGCCAGGGGTGAACTGAGTAGTAAGGTTGTAGGCCCACAGTCATTCCGTCCACCTGTGGATTCACAGGGGCCTGTGTCCAGAGCCAGTCATTTCCAGCAAGGTCGTCAGCGCTCTATGGTCCATGCGTAGGGTGGAACGATGTCCATAGAGGTAGATGTGCCACCGTTCACATGCCCAAACACACATGAGCGCTTCTCTCTCACCCACGGCATACTTCTGTTCAGCTGATGTGAGGAACCTCGACGCGAACGCCACTGGGCTTTCCGTACCATTTTATAATTGAGACATAACCGCCCCCACTGCTGAACCAGACATGTCACGAGTCACAAAAGTGGGCCATTTGGAGTCAAAATGAGCCAACACCGGCGGGGAGGTAAGTTGAGCTTTCAGTTTAGTGACCACCACTGAGTAGGCTGGGGTCCATTGCCACGGAGTGCCCTGCTTCAGGAGGACTTGGAGAGGTTTGATAGTCTCTGAATAATGGGGAATGAGAAGTCCATGCCCAGAAATGAAGAAAATTGCGCAGGTGTCGTGGGGTTCAGGAGTCACAGGACCACCTCCATGTTCAAGTGTAGGGGGCTCAGGCCCTCGGCTGACAGCCAGAACCCAACAAACTCAATGGATTCAGCAGCGAAAATGCACTTTTCCCTATTCAGCGTAACCCCATGCTCCAGCAGCACCTCCATTACACGTTCCAACCATTCGTCGTGTGCCACCCGTGATGTGCCATGGACCACGATGCCGTCCAGATACACTACCACACCCCTGAGATTGGCAAGGATCATAGACATGATTTTCTGAAAACAGCTCGACACTGAACTCTGGCCAAAAGGCCTGTGGGTGTACCTGAAAATGCCCATGTGGGTCACGAACACTGTCAGGTCGCAGCTGGCTGGGTGGAGGGGCACTTGTAGATAACCTTGGTGGAGGTTCAGTTTTGAAAACACTGTGGAGCCGCTGAACATCGCAGTGAGTTCCTCCATTGTGGGCAGTGGGTATTTGTCCACAATGATTGCTTTGTTAATCATTCTGAGGTCAATACATGGTGGATGCCACCTGTCGTCTTCTTGGCTACTACAATATTTGAGATCCATGGCGAGGCATCTACTTTCTCGTTAATGCCAGCGCTCAGTAGCTTGTATAGCTCTGCCGTGATGTCTTCCTGCAGGGCGAGGCGTAGCCGCCACAGAGGCTGGATTTTGGGCGTCACATTTGGGTTGATGAGCGGACGGTGGTTGAAAGCTGTCACGCAGCCCAGGTCCGCAAACAACGCTGGCCAGTGAACATGCCACCTGGGAGAAACAGTTAATACCGTGGAGCCCGCTGGGTTCGTGATTGAAAATCCTAACTCTCCTAATAAGTCAGTACCCAACAAGTCAGCCCCATGGTGCAAAACCTGAAAGGTGAACGCTAGAATAGACTTTGATCCACACGCCACAGTGTGTGTGGGTCAGAAACTGACCGTGCCCACCATGCCAATCTCCACATGTTCACAGCCAAACATTTCCACAGCGCCCATTATGATAGGTTTCTTTGGAAAAAGTTTTCTTACCATGGACATGCTTAGCATGGATTTTCCAGCGTCCGAATCCACCATGAGGGTCACGTCAACCCCGTCCAGCTGTAAAACGTACCACTTTAGCAGCCAATTCCTGGTGCCTGCTACACATACTGAAGCTACGCCCACAAGTCCCAAATCCATTGGCTTGTTTGTGGTGGTGCACACCTTAGCCAGGTGATTAGCACGACCGTAGTTGTAGCACTTTTTCCCTTTAGCGGGGCAGGCAGATGAGCCCGCCTGGTCACGCGGGGAGCCACAGTCGCTGCACAGTCCCTGGGTTCCCACTCCTGCCTGTGCCACGGTCCGCCACCTTATGGGGTCCGCCCCAAGTAGCTAGCTGAGTTGCGATCGGCCTGACGTGGAGAGGGAACTTGGGCAGTTAGATGTTCAATAGCCAGTACTTTCATTCCTAACTGGGTAGCGGACTCGATTTGACTAGCCATCTGCATTACTTGACTTAGCGTGAAGTCGTCTTTAGCTAGTAGTAGCTCCTCGTTTAGAAACTTGTTGCTCATGCTATACGGTAGCTTGTCATGAATTAGCTCTTCTTCTACAGGCCCGAAAGTACACATGCTCACTAGGTTATGGAGCTCCATAAGAAAGTGCTGAGTGGACTCACCCGCTTGTTGACAGTGGTCGAATAATCTGTATCTTTGTGCCGTGATGTTACACTTTCAATTCAATTCAACTTTATTGCTATAGCGCCATTTCACAACAACAGTCATCTCATAGCACTATCAACTGTAGGGGGAACCCCCACAGATGCAGAAAGACCCCAGCAATCAGGCGATCCCCTGTGAGCAAGCACTTGGCGACGGTGGAGAGGAAAAACTCCCTTTTAACAAGAAGAAACCTCCAGCAGAACCAGGCTCAGGGAGGGGCAGTCATCTGCTGCGACTGGCTGGGGGGTGAGGGGATAGAGAAGAAGAAAAGAACAGACATGTAGACAGCAAACAGCACGATGGGAACTCAATCTATGGGAGAGAACAAACAAATGTTAATGACCAGCAAAAAAAAATATTTCATTGAGAGTGAGGAAAGGAGTGAGGCCCAGTGCATTACTGGAGGTCCCCCGGCTGACTAAACCTATTAGCAGCATAACTAAGGGAGGGCTCAGAAACACATGATCCCTCCCTAATTGTAGGCTATATCAAAAAGGTAGGTTTTAGCTCTATTCTTAAAAACAGAGATCGAGTCTGACTCCCGAATCCAGATTGGCAGCTGGTTCCACAGGAGAGGAGCTTGATAACTGAAGGCTCTGCCTCCCATTGTACTTTTGGAGATTCTAGGTATTACAAGTAATCCTGCATTTTGGGAGCGTAGTGCTCTGTTAGGATAATACGGTAGTATCAGATCTTTTAAATAAAAAGGAGCCTGATTGTTTAGAGCTTTGTAAGTAAGAAGAAGAATTTTAAACTTAATTCTAAACTCTATGGGAAGCCAATGAAGGGAGGCCAGAACCGGAGAGATATGATCTCTCTTTCTAGTACCTGTTAAAACTCTTGCTGCAGGGGGCGCTGTTGTGCAGTCAATGGAGTAGGACGCAGTTTTGGTGGCTCCTGCCAACTTCGTAAAATATTGTTATTCAGTTGTGCAGTTTTCTAAAAACCCAGTGTTTTTTTCTTGGCTCTTTTTCGCTGTGTATCTTAAGAGATACTTTTGAATTGTTTTGCAATGTCGGGGAAAGGAAAAACCCGCACTATTCAAACGCACCTGAAGCCTTGTTCACAGGCCCCGACTTCAGAGCCGCTAGCTCAACCTGTTGATCCAGCCCCTGTTTTGAACGCCGAAGCTTTGAAAATTGAGCTGCTTTCCTCTCTAAAAGAAGACATCTCTGGTATTATTAAGAAGGAGCTACAAGAGATTATCGGAGACGCTTTGGCACCTCTTAAGGTTGAGTTACAGTTTGTGAAATCACAGTTAGCGAGCGTCAATGCTGCTATTGATGCTAAGTTGGCTAAGCTAACGTGCACTATGGGGGACATGGAAGAAACGCTCACAGCTTATACGGATGACATGACTGATATGAAAACAAGTGTTGAGCGCCTCAATGCTAAGGTTGCTGTGCTGGAAGACAAATGTGAAGATCTAGAATCAAGATCGCGACGCAATAACATAAGGATTATTGGCGTTGAAGAGGGTCCAGACTCTTTTTCTCCTACTGCTGTGGCTGCGTTGCTGAAAAATGCTTTTTCTTTGGATAAGGAACCACTAGTGGATCGGTCTCATCGTACTCTTCAGCCTAAACCTAAACCGGGTGAGCGACCACGAGCCATTGTGTGCAGGCTTCACTACCACAGTGACTGTGTTGATATATTACGGCGTGCGCGAGAGCTCCAGCGGATTAAAGTCGGAGGTATGACTTTGTCGGTCTTTCCGGACTACACCGTCAAGATTGCACGGGCTCGGGCTGCATTCAACGAGGTTAAGCGGCTACTCCGTGGCATTGATGGAGTCAAATACGGACTTCTCCACCCGGCGCAGCTACGCATTTCTTACCAGGGGACTGAAAAGAAGTTTACTTTGCCGGAAGACGCGAAGGAATACGTCAAGACTCTGATTTCTGGGTGAGCTGTGAACCTTTCATTATAATCCTTATATATGCTCGGACTCTAGACTTGTTGCTGTTACCTGGACATTTGCGCTTATTTGCTTTATTTTGGGAGTGTTCATTAGAATCTCTTAGTGTATTGTTGAGTTTAATATTATCATTACTTTTTCTTACTTTATTGTTCAGATTACAATACTGGTATAAAACAGCATGTAATTTAATCATTGCACATATTATAATTCAATTTCTGGAAGTTGGCAGGAGACATGTTTTCCATTGGTATATATATATATATTTTTTTTTTTTTCTCTGCTCGGCTTTGCCTCCGAGTTGTTCCTATTTAACTGAGAACAACTTTTCTTTGTGTGTGACACTGCTGTCTCCATTGGTTTTTGGGTGTGTTTTTTTGTTACATGGAGACTTTGGGTGTATTTGTTTTGGGGGTTCTTTTGGGTGGGTGGTGTTTTACCTCAGCTCACAGCAATAGTTCTTGTGTTGGTTGTTTTTTTTTGGTACATGTAAATGGCTAGTACCAATATAGGCCATGGTACAGCTTTACTAGGCGCATCTTTGCGATTCATTAGCTGGAATATTAAGGGCATGGGTCATCCTGTTAAAAGATCAAAAGTTTTTAACCACTTAAAACATTTAAAATCCTCAATAGTGTTTCTGCAGGAGACCCATCTTCGGATAAAAGATCATCATCGGTTGCACTGCTCTTGGGTGAGCCAAGTTTTTCATTCAGAGTTTAATTCTAAATCAAGGGGGGTTGCTATTCTTATTAATAAAAATGTACAATTCTCAGCCACTAACATTATAGCTGATAAAAACGGCAGATATGTGATAGTTGCCGGTACTTTGATGCAGAAAAAGGTTCTGTTAGTCAATGTATATGCCCCAAATATTGACAATGTTGAATTTGCAAACAAATTACTAAGTAGCTTACCATTTTTGAATTCACATTTGTTAATCTTAGGGGGCGATTTAAATTGTGTCTTTGATCCATTATTAGATCGATCTAATCCCCGTAATCTAAATAAGTCTTTAATGTCTCAAACATTTTCTGATTTCATGACACAGAATGGCTTTGTCGATCCTTGGAGATTCCGCAATCCAACCAGTAAAAAATTCTCCTTTTTTTCTAAGGTGCATCATTCTTACTCCAGGATTGATTACTTTTTTATTGACTGTACTTTAAATTCCTGTGTAGTTTCCTCTGATTATTTAAGTATAATAATATCTGATCATGCACCATTATTATTAGATATTCAGTTGGGTGCCTATAAACGTAGTCTTCCTTCATGGAGGTTTAATTCTCTTCTTTTAGCAGATAAAGAGTTTTGTGATTTTATTTCCAATTCAATTGATGAGTTTTTGTTGTTTAATAAAAATGATTCTACTTCATATTCATTATTATGGGAGACTCTTAAATCCTACCTTAGAGGACAAATCATTTACTATTCTGCTCTTTCTAATAAGAGAAGTCACACCAAGTTTTCTGAACTCACTTTAGCTATTAGTAATATTGATCAAAGTTATGCCTTAAATCCTACACCAGAATTATTTAAACAGCGCATAGAGGTACAGTCAGAACTTGATCTAATTTCAACCCAAGAAGCTGAACGGCTATTACTACAAAATCGTGGAACTCATTATGAATATGGCGACAAAGCAAGCCGTCTGTTGGCACATCAGCTACGCCGTCAAGCTAATTCTCGGATTATAAGTAGTATTCAGAATAGTCAACATATAATCACGACAGATCCTAATGAAATCAATGCCACATTTAAAACATTTTATTCCTCATTATATACGTCGGAGTTCCCAACAGATTCACATAACATGAACTTATTTCTTCATGACCTCTCGAATCCTGTAATTGACTCAGACACTGCAAAAAGCCTGGATTCCCCACTCGGCCTTGTTGAAATAATTAACTCAATTGAAGCAATGCAATCAAACAAAGCACCTGGCCCTGATGGGTTTCCCATTGAATTTTATAAAAGATTTACGGAAAAATTAGCACCTTTACTTTTAGCTACCTTTAATGAATCATTAGAACGAGGTATTCTTCCTCCAACTCTAACACAAGCTTCGATTGTTTTACTTCACAAAAAGGACAAAGACCCAACTCTTTGTAGCTCTTATAGACCACTATCTTTGCTTAATGCTGACGTGAAAGTGTTAGCCAAAGTAATTTCTTCCCGTCTGGAGAAGGTTCTCCCTTTGATTATATCTGAAGATCAGAACGGTTTTGTTAAGGGACGACAATTATTTTTTAATATACGCACTCTCTTCAATATAATTTATGCAAAACAGTCATCTGATTCATCAGAAATAGTCATATCGCTAGACGCTGAAAAAGCGTTCGACAGGGTAGAGTGGGAATATTTGTTTGCGGTTTTGAGGAAATTTGGATTCAATGAGAAATTTGTTTCTTGGATTCGTCTCCTCTATACATCCCCGAAGGCAAGGGTTCAAACTAATGATATGTTTTCTGATTACTTTTCTCTTGGACGTGGCACACGGCAAGGCTGTCCATTATCGCCCTTGCTCTTCACTATTGCCATTGAGCCTCTGTCCATTGCGTTGCGGTCTTCCAATTTATTTAGTGGGATTTTCCGAAATGGAACTGAACACAAGTTGTCGTTATATGCGGATGATTTGTTGTTATATGTGTCAAATCC
Source organism: Pholidichthys leucotaenia (assembly GCA_020510985.1). NCBI lineage: Eukaryota > Metazoa > Chordata > Actinopteri > Cichliformes > Pholidichthyidae > Pholidichthys > Pholidichthys leucotaenia. The sequence goes on from CM035836.1 coordinate 400,029,757, forward strand.
AGTTAGTTCTATCCCCAATGTCTTGAGTATTTTAAATAATTTCAGTTCCTTTTCCGGTTATAAATTGAATTTGGAAAAAAGCGAATGCTTTCCTATCAACATGACTGCCTGGGATCTTCAGCAGTCTGACATACCCTTCAAACTTAGTCCCGCAGGATTCAAGTATCTTGGTATAAATGTGACACGCTCTTTCTCTAGCCTAGCTTCAGCCAATTTTTCTCCCCTTATTGCCAAAATAACCTCTGACGTCCAGCATTGGCGAAATCTCCCTCTGTCACTCTTGGGTAGGATTAATGTTGTCAAGATGAATATCTTACCAAAATTCCTTTTTTTATTTCAGTCAATTCCTCTTTTTCTGCCTAAAAGCTTTTTTGATTCTCTGGATAAGATAATTTGTGGCTTTATCTGGAATGGTAAACCACCTAGAGTGCGTAAAAAATTATTGCAAAGATGTAGACTTAGCGGGGGACTTGCATTACCTGATTTCCAGTCTTATTATTGGGCGGCACATATACATAAAATCTGCTATTGGTTAAAGTCTTTTCGCTCCCCATGGTGTAGAATGGAATTATCATCCTGTCGGGGGTCGTCAATACCTGCATTAATTTTTTCTTCTTTGCCTACAAAACCCTCTTTGTATACGGACAGTCAAGTGGTTCTCAACACATTAAAAATATGGTTTCAGTTTAGGCGGCGCTTTGGTTTTGTATCTGCCTCCTCTTTATGTCCTTTAACTAAAAATCATTTGTTTCCCCCATCTCTCTCAGATTCGTCATTCTCAGACTGGCATGACAGAGGTATTAAACATATAAGGAATTTATATACATCTGGGCTTTTTGATAGTTTTACCAATTTATCTTTCAATTATAACTTACCCGGCACCCATTTGTTTCGTTATTTTCAAATACGTAATTTTGTTTCTAAGTGTTTCTCTAACTTTCCTTCTATCCCTCCTGAGCAGCCCTGGGAAAGTATAGTTTCACATGGTCCACAACACAAAGGGTTGATATCCAAGCTTTATAATTCCACTTTAACATTAAACGATGAATCAAGTGTCAAAATAAAAAATTTGTGGGAGAAAGAATTGGGTATACAGATGACTGATGAGCTTTGGGAGGATGCCATTAACAGAATTAGAACGTCTTCCCCATGTGCTCGTCTTAGCTTGATTCAGTTTAAGGTAATATATAGAGTCCACTACTCAAAACTGAGACTCTCTGAGATTTACCCAGAAGTTGATGGTAGTTGTGATAAATGTAAGGGATCTCCCTGCCACCTTGGCCATATGTTTTTTCTTTGTCCGGAATTATACAGTTTTTGGTCTAGTTACTTTACAGTTATCTCCAGGGTTCTTCAAGTGACTCTGCTGCCTTCTCCATTTATTGCCATATTTGGGATTCCTGATTCCTCTGTAGTTTTGAATTCGGTACAAAGGGATATTGTGGCCTTTACATCCTTAATAGCAAGGCGTACTTTACTGCTGCATTGGAAATCTGTCAGATATCCCTCAATTTCCCTATGGCTCAAGGACATGATGTTTTTTCTAAAACTTGAGAAAATTAAATACACTATAAGAGGATGCACAGAAAGGTTTTACCAGAAATGGCAATGTTTTATATCTTACTTTTCTAATCTAAAAGTCTTACCCATCTAATTATGTCAGCATGTGCCTTGTTATATATATATATATTTTTGTTATTTTTTTTCCTACTCTATTATGTGTATTTGTTTCAAATTATATGCCTGTTGAGGTACTTCCTCTACTGATCTTGTGAGCTGGGGGGGGGGGGGGGGGTGTTGTTCGAGGGGATATTATAAAAAAAAAAAAAAAAATCTGGTGCTTAAGTGTGTAGTACTTGTTGAGGCACTATTTGATCCTATATACATATACGTATGTATATGTGCTAAATAAGTGTATCTTTATTTTTTGTTTCAAGAAGTATTATGCCAACTTGTCTGTAATTTCTGAAATTGATTTCAATAAAAACACATTGGAAAAACTCTTGCTGCAGCATTTTGGATCAGCTGAAGACTTTTTAAAAATGTTTTAGGACAGCCTGATAATAAAGAATTACAGTAATCTAATCTCGAGCTAACAAAAGCGTGGATCAGTTTCTCAGCATCACTCTGAGACAAGATTTTTTTTTTTTTTGTTTGTTACTTATTTGTACCCGTAGGTAGATTTGGTTTGCAGTCTGGTGACAAGCCACCGGCTGTCGGTCGCTGTGTGCACGAGTGCCCTAAACCTACATGTTTTTGGTATGCGGGAGGAAACCGGAGAAATCCCGGAGTAAACCCACGCAACACGGGGAGAACATGCAAACTCCACACAGCTCACTGTTGGTCGGGGGCTGGGATTGAACCCACGATCTCATGATCCCCGCGATCCCCCGGCCGAGGGTAAACTGTGCTGCCACAGTGCTAAACCACTGCGCCACCGTGCAGATGGATTAGATGCTCCTAATCTTGGCAATATTACGCAAATGATAGAAGGCAGTCTTAGAAACAAATTTAATATGTGAATTGAAGGACAGATCTTGATCAAAAATAATTCCAAGGTTCCTCACAGAGCTATTAAAAGAAAGAGTAACCGCATCCAAACTAAAAGTTTGATTTGGAAAGGAATTTCTAAGGTTTTTTGGACCAACAAGAATGACTTCAGTCTTATCTGAATTTAATAGCAGGAAATTACAAGTCATCCAAGCTTTGATTTCCTTAAGACAGGCTTCTAACTTGGCTAATTGATTACTATCATCTGGCTTCATTGACAGGTATAATTGTGTGTCATCTGCATAACAATGAAAATGTATACAGTGCTTTCTAATAATGTTGCCTAACGGAAGCATATATAAACTAAAAAGAGTAGGGCCTAGCACAGATCCCTGTGGAACTCCATGACTAAGCTTTGAGTTTAAAGAAAACTCATTATTTACATGAACAAACTGGAACCTATCAGATAAATAAGATCTAAACCACTGCAACGAAGTTCCATTAAGTCCAACATAGTGTTCTAATCTATCAAGTAGAATATTATGATCGATAGTATCAAAAGCTGCACTAAGGTCTAAAAGGACAAGTACAGAAACCAGTCCATTATCAGATGTGATGAGGAGGTCGTTAGTGACCTTTGCTAAGGCTGTTTCAGTACTATGATGGATTCTAAACCCAGATTGAAACTCTTCAAGTAAACCATTTCCCTGCAGGTGGTCAAATAATTGTGTAGCAACAACTCCTTCTAAGATTTTTGAAACAAAAGGGAAATTAGAGATTGGTCTATAGTTAGCTAAAGCTCCTGGATCTAGCGTTGGCTTTTTGAGCAAGGGTTTAATTACAGCCATTTTAAAAGCCTGCGGTACATGGCCTAAAGTTAATGAAGAATTGATTATATGAAGAATAAAGCTACCAATAAGTGGGAAGACTTCTTTAAATAACCTGGTAGGAATAGGGTCTAAAAGACAAGTTGAAGGTTTGGATGAGGAAACTATTTTGTCTAACTCACAAAGGTCGATTGGAGTAAACTCGTCAAGACAGACATCAATAGAAGGAGTTGTAGTAGTTACAGTATTTAAGTTAACTGTGGGAAGAATCTGATTGAGTTTATCTCTGATGGATGAAATTTTATTATTGAAAAAGTTCATAAAGTCCTGACTAGTAAGCTCTAAGGGAATGTTAGGATTGACAGAGTCCTGACTCTTTGTCAACCTGGCTACAGTGCTGAAAAGAAACCTGGGATTATTCTTGTTCTCTTCTATTAATACAGAGTAATAACTCGTTCTAGCTTTTCTAAGAGATTTTTTATAAATTAAAAGATGATTTCTCCAAGCTAAATAGATTTCAACTAAATTAGTGGAGTGCCATTTTCTTTCCAATTGACGAGTCTTCTGTTTTAAGCTACGAGTTTCTGTGTTGAACCAAGGAGTTAGAAATCTCTGATTAGACTTTTTCTTTTTTAAGGGGGCCACCAAGTCTAGAGTCTGATGCAGAGAAGCTGTAACACTATCCACCATGTTATCAATTACAGAAGGAGCAAGCTGTCTATAGCTTATTTCCGTTGTGTTGACACATGGCATAGAGGAAACAATCTGCATAAATTTGGTAACAGCATCATCTGAGAGGCATCTACTGTAATAATATTTTCTTTAGGAGCCAAATAGTCAGAAATAGTAAAATCAAAGGTTAACAGACAATGGTCTGACAGTACAGGGTTATGAGGAGACACTACAAGATTTTCTATTTCTATGCCATATGTCAGAACAAGGTCCAATGTATGGTGGAGGTAATGAGTAGAATTTCCTACTTTCTGAGAAAACCCAATCGAGTCTAATATTGAATTAAATGCCACATTAAGGCAGTCACTATCTACATCCACATGTATATTAAAGTCCCCTACTATAATTATTCTATCAGATTTCAGCACTAAATCAGCTAAGAAATCAGCAAATTCGGATAAAAATTCTGAGTAGGTTGATGGGGGACGATAAACTATGGCAAATAAAATTGGGTTTAACCTAAAATTGCTAAAGTGCCCAATACTGAAGACCAGGCCCTCAAAGGAATTATAACATGTTTTTTGCTTTACATTAACTAGTAATTTGGAATGGTAAATTGTTGCTACTCCTCCTCCACGACCAGAACTTCTGGGATTTTGACAGTTTAAATAACCAGAGGGAGTTGATTCAGTTAAACCAACATAATCCTCTTGCCCTAACCAAGTCTCTGTAAGGGAAATTAAATCAATCTGATGATCAATTAACAGATCATGGACTAACAGAGACTTGGGAGTTAGAGACCTAATATTTAATAAACCACATTTAATTTTTAAATTATGAGGAGGAACAGAGGCCAAATCATTCAATTTAGAGGCTTTATGTTTAATTTGAGTTTTACCAATATTTTGCTTAATCACTTTGGGATGCTTATATATTATATTTTTATTTACTTTGGAGGGAGCAGACAGTGATTCTCTGATGGGGAAGACAGGGGCTAAATTGAGGGGTGGCGGATGAAGAGGAGCTGCAGAGAGGCATGTAAGACTGCGACGCTGCTTCCTGGTCCCAACTCTGAGTAGTCAAGGTTTTGGAAATTTGGATAAAAAAGATGCCAGATTGTTAGATAAATGAGAAGCACCATCCAAAATGGGATGAATGCTGTCTCGTCTCATAAGACCAGGTTTTCCCCCAAAAAAGCTCCAATTGGCAATGTAGCCCACATCATTTGCAGGACACCTCACAGACAGCCAGCGGTTCAAGGATGACGAGCGACTAAACATGTCATCACTGGTCAGATTGGGGAGGGGCCCAGAGAATACTACAGTGGCAGACATTGTTTTTGCAAAGTCACACACCGATTCTACATTAAGTTTCGTGACTTCCGACTGCCGGAGACGGATGTCATTAATGCCAGCGTGAATAATAATTGTGGAGTATTTACAGTTACTTTTAGCCAGCATTTACAAATTTGACTCGATGTCGCCTGCTCTGGCCCCAGGAATGCATTTGACTATGGCCGCTGGAGTCTCTAGGTTCACGTTTCTGACTACAGAGTCGCCAATGATCAGAGTTTTTTTCCTCAGCGGGTGTGTCGCTGAGCGGGGAAAAACGATTAGAAACGTGAACAGGTTGGTGGTGTACCGGGGCTTTGCGACTAGGCTTCCTTCTCACCGTCACCCACCCAGTCTCCCCGCTGCTGAGGAGAGCCGGAGGACCGCTAACAGGGGGGCCTAAGCTAGCTAGCTCCGCTGCAGCTAAGGGGCGTCCATCAAGAGTAACTGGCGCAGATGGTGTTTCAATGCAGCGGAGCCAGGATTCCAAATCAGACAACCTCGCCTCGAGCGCCTCAAAAAGACAACATTTATTACATTTACCATTATCACTAAAAGAGGCAGAGGTGTAGCTAAACATCTGACAGAGAGAGCACACCAGAGGAGGAGAGGAAGGAGAGCTAGTAGCCATCGCTAGTGGCTAACCCAAAGCTCAGGAGAGTGAGGAGAGCAAACCATACAGACAGCAAAACAGGAAGTGACGATACGTTACCACAAGGAAGTGACGAAGTCACTTATCAACAAATAAAATGTCCATCATACACAAACACTTGTCCAAAGAGCCCGTGCTACCCAGCGCGCGAAACACACGTTGACCTTCTTTGCTGAGATAATGGATTAGCATGCTCTCCCATCTTTCTTTGCTGGCACCGCCCAGACCAGCCCCGACAATGTAGGCATCAAATGCCTCCAACCAGCAGCACCACGGTGTAGCTGACACACCCGGTGACTCCAACAATGGAGGAGGTGGTCTTGCACACGCCCCCATGGTTTAATCCTTAGTTGCCAAATATTATGTATGAACAGAGCAAGACGTGAGCCATGTTGTACCGAACAACGAACTGAACTTCACTGAAAAGAATGCCACTTATACATCCTGGCCGTAACCCGCCTGATGTCACCACGCTGTGCATCCAGCGCTGGCTACGGCAAGCCCCACAGGCCAAATTCCCACACAACAGCAATGTCAAGTGTAAAGTTTACTAATATTTTTTCATGATCTTTTTACAGTCCCAGACCCAGCTCCTACACCCGAACCAGTACCCGCAGAGTCACCCCTGTTCTCTGAGTGTGGAAAGGTGCCACCTCTTTGCTTTCTTGATATTTTAGGGGGTGTGAAGGCTTTGCAAGGTGCCTTTCCCTGGCAGGTATCATTGCAAAAGAGACCCAAAGGCTCATCACTTGAGTTTAGTCACGACTGTGGAGGAACCCTTAGCTCATCCTGCTGGTTCGTTACTGCTGCACACTGCATGTAAGTCTTGACTGTGCGACTTTACAGTTCACAATCTGCCTGCAATAAGGAAAGCATTCTTTTTTCAGCGACTCTTCTTCAGACTACCAAGTGGTAGCGGGTGGTGTGAATATAAAGAAGCACGAAGACATCAAGCAGGCCATCCCTGCCATTGAAATAATTTCTCATGAGCACTACAATGCAGCGACTGTTAGCAATGATATTGGTGAGCCACAGTTGTTGTGTCATTTATTAAATAAATATCCATATACTGTAGGTAGATGAGTGACAGCATAGTTAAGGGGAAAAGATGGCACTTAGAGAAAAAAGCAAAAACAGGAACAGATCTGACACAAAAAAGCAGGGATAGCATAGGGGTTAACACACAAGAAGTTGGGAAACATTAGCTGACACACAAAACAATGTATAATATAGGGCAGCTTGGTGGTGCAGTGGTTACCGCTGTGGCAGCACAGCAAGAAGGTCATGGGTTCCATCCCCAGCCATTGGTGACCCTTCTGTATGGAGTTTGCATGTGCGCCCCATTTCTGATTTGTTTCCCTCTCACAGGCCGTATGAATGAAAGTGAATCTGTCTCTCTGTGCTATCCCTGCAATGGACTGGTGATCTGTCCAGGGTGTACCCTGCCTTTCATACAAAGATGGTGGGATAGGCTCCAGCGCCCCCCCCACCCACCCCGGGGCAACCTGAAAAAGACTAAACGGTTGAAAATGAATGAAAACAGAATATAGAAAAATTTAATTACTCTAAGTGTTAAATTCTCATTGATCTTCACGGTTGTTGTGCTTTAAAGTGTTTTAGGCTAGCTTGTCTTTAAAACATTTGACTAGATTATAAATGAAATAAATGTCTCTCACTGTGTTTCCTCTGCAGCTCTGATTAAACTTGAAGTTACAGACAGTCCTTACTGTGCTAAAGAAACACAATTTGTGAAGAATGCATGTCTGATAGACAAGCCCTTCCATGATGGAAAAGACTGTGTGATCTCTGGATGAGGAATGACAGAAAATAGTAATGTTCTATTCAAAAAAGACCTTTATTAGTTACATTATAGCAACTTTCTGTACTGTTGACTTTTCTTTTTTCAGTAGTCAACAAAGCCTTTAAACATTTCCCTGTGATTGTTTATTTTGTAATTTAGCATTTTTTTTTTTATAGTTTTCATTTTCTCCTTACAGTGACCAGCAGCAACCATCTGCTGTATGCTTTTGCATACCTGATCTCCTATCAGCAATGCACAAAGCCTGATGTCTGTGAAAACATGCTGGACAATGGCATGTTATGTGCAGGAAGTTTGCAAGGAGGGATCGGCTCCTGCAAGGTGTGTATAATTCTGAATGGTTGGAAATATCTTGCACAAGCTATTTAACACATTTAAATCCTTTGTTTCATTAAATGTATTCAGTACTGTATGTTACAAATAGAGCGGATTTCTCAGAATCATTTTTGTGTAACAGTTTTCCTCGTTCTGTCTCTTTTTTCATGCAAAGGTTCTCTAATCTGTACACGTCACAATAGTGCCAGAGTGTATGAAAACTGTAATACGTGTTTGCAAAAGGTAAAAAGTCACCCAAAATATTTCATCTACATTTTAAAACTTGATATTTGTGTCAGATAATTGGCCAGTGCTACTAAACTTGAATTTTTGTTATTGTTTGGACAATACTAACAATACTGTAACGTTCGGGTTCTCTGTCTGTTTTGCGGAGGTTGTGTGGTTGAGCTGGTGGAGAGCGAGAGAGCGAGAGAGGGAGGAGGACAAGCGTGCGGTGTGTGTGTGTGGGGGGGAGAGAGAGAGACAGGCAGAAGTTTTTGTTGTTGTTGTTGCTTGTTTGGCTTTTTTGTTTGGCGTGGTCATGGCCTACATTGGCCCATCCTGGTAATAAGAAAGGTGTTAAATTGGCAACCTCCATCCATCCATCCATCTTCTACCGCTTTTCCGGAGGTCCGGGTCGCGGAGGCAGCAGTTCAAGCAGAGAAGCCCAGACTTCCCTCTCCCCAGCCACCTGCTCCAGCTCTTCAGAGGGGATACCAAGGCGTTCCCAGACTAGCTGGGAGACATAGTCTCTCCACCGAGTCCTGGGTCTGCCCCGGGGTCTCCTCCCAGTGGGACGTGCCTGAAACACCTCAAGTGGGAGGCGTCCAGGAGGCATCCTAATCAGATGCCCATACCACCTCAACTGACTCCTTTCAATGTGGAGGAGCAGCGGTTCTACTCTGAGCCTCTCCCGGATGACTGAGCTCCTCACCCTATCTCTGAGGGTGAGTCCAGCAATCCTACGGAGAAAGCTCATTTCAGCCGCTTGTATCCGCGATCTCGTTCTTTCGGTCATTACCCAAAGCTCGTGACCATAGGTGAGAGTAGGAACGTAGATTGACTGGTAAATCGACAGCTTTGCCTTAGAACTAAGCTCCCTTTTCACCACAACAGACCGGTACAACGTCCGCATCACTGCAGATGCTGCTCCAATCCGTCTGTCGATCTCTCGCTCCATTTTCCCCTCACTCGTGAACAAGACCCCAAGATACTTAAACTCCTCCACTTGGGGCAGGAGCCTGTCCCCAACCCGGAGAGGACAATCCACCTTTTTCCGGCTGAGGACCATGGACTCGGACTTGGAGGTGCTGATTCTCATCCCAGCCGCTTCACACTCAGCGGCAAACCGTCCCAGCAAGAGCTGTAGGTCATTGCTGGATGAAGCCAACAGGACAACATCATCTGCAAACAACAGAGATGAGATCCTGTGGTCACCAAGCATGACACCCTCCATTCCCTGGCTGCGCCTAGAAATCCTGTCCATAAAAATTATGAACAGGACCGGTGACAAAGGGCAGCCCTGGCGGAGTCCAACTCTCACTGGGAATGACTCCGACCGAGTGTTGGCAATACGAACTAAACTCTCACAATGGTCGTACAGAGACCGAATAGCTCGTAACAACAAGCCCGATACCCCATACTCCCGAAGCACCCCCCACAAAAATCCACGAGGGACGCGGTCAAATGCCTTCTCCAAGTCCACAAAACACATGTAAACTGGTTGGGCAAACTCCCATGAACCCTCAAGAATTCTCGAGAGGGTAAAGAGCTGGTCCGATGTGCCACGGCCAGGACGAAAACCACATTGCTCCTCCTGAATCCGAGGTTCGACCAACGGCCGGACTCTCCTCTCCAGTACCTTGGCATAGACCTTCCCAGGGAGGCTGAGGAGTGTGATCCCTCTAAAGTTGGAGCACACCCTCCGGTCCCCTTTTTTGAAGAGAGGAACCACCACCCCGGTTTGCCATGCCAAAGGCACTGCCCCCGACCTCCACGCAATGTTGCAGAGGCGTGTCAACCATGACAACCCAACAACATCCAGGGCCTTGAGGTACTCGGGGCGAATCTCGTCCACCCCGGGGTGGACGAGAAATTGGCAACCTCTTCGTGTTTTTTTACAGCGTGTCCAGCGGACACTACACTGGTGTCAGAATTAAAACCTCGGCACTTCACCAGCTATTCCTACTAGCCGCAGCTAACCCAAATGCAGCTAATCGGCCTTAGAAGCCTGACGAGATGGCAGAACGGAGAAACAAGACCGACACTCCCAGGAGGATTAAGGAGGAAGAAGAGAACAGCATTTTCTCCAATGAGGTGGGACACGAAGGGGCCACAAAACATACGGCTCACCTGAGACATGCAGCCAGAAAACTAGCCACCAATGCTGGTTTTGGATCGAGGAGCACAAAGATGTACGCAAGCGCGAGAGTGCCCGCCAACAGTGATATGGCCCCTGATGTAAACAAAGATGGTGGCGCCCAGGGTGTCCAACTTTAAGTAAAAATGGCAAAATACTCCGGTAAGGCAGACTGGGAGGCTTTCCATGCCCAATTTGAACTGCTAGCAAGGGCTGCACATTGGTCAGAAGACAATAAAGCGCTTCAGCTGGCCCTGTGCCTCACAGATGATGTCTTAGCATGCTTGCTGCTACTTAGCCCAGTAGAGAGAGAGGACTATGGGGCTTTAGTGGGGGCTCTGCAGCTGCATTTTGAACAATGCAATCAGGCCAGTGTTCTATGCTCAGAGCTGCCAAACAGGCAGAGACAGCCCAGAGAACCACTCCGTGTTCTGGCTAGTGACATTGAAACACTGGCGAGAAGAGCGTACACCTGCATGCCCCCTGAAGTACAAAGTGAGCTGGCCAGAGATCAGTTCATCAGAGCCATAACCCCAAGACAGCTGTGCATACAGACCCAACTGGCGCACCCTCGTACTCTGCAGGAGGTGTTGGAGCTGGCTGTGGAGAGGGAGGCTGTCAGAAAGATAGCTGGGAGTGCTTACACCGGAAACAACACCATGGTGAGAGCAGCGGGACAGGAGGAGCCAAGCCAAGAGAAGCAGGCAAGGGTGGCTGAACTGACTGAACTGCTCCAAGCTGCATCATTACAACCACCACGTGACAGTAGCTGTGCTTGCTGAAGCCCTCCTGTATGCTGGACACGTGGCCAGACTGGCCATATCAGTGGCCAGGCTGGCCAAATGGTGCCCAGGGAAACAGCCAAGGATCTGTGTAAATGGGACGACATAGACCCACTTCCCCGAGTCCCACCCTGAATTGTTTCCATTGGATGGAGCCCAACTGCATAGACAGGGAAGCGGGGATCCACTCCCCCCAGAAGCAGATGACACCGCCAAGTCTGTGAGGGTGGTTGGTTGGACCCATGTAGGGGGCTTTTGCCACATCCCCATCACCCTGGCAGGAGCTTCCTACATTGCCCTCGCCAACACTGGCTCCACAGCAACCTTGATGAGGTCCAATGTGGTCCCAGCCGGAATGCAGTTGGACCCTACTGCAGTGAAACTAAAGACAGTGATGGGTGAGCTAGCCCCCAAGCTTGGAAGAGGAGTAGTGACTATTTGGGTGGGAGGTCGATCTGTGGATTTTAAGGTGTGGGTCTTGGAGGTGCAGGACCCTTGCATATTGGGTTTTGACTTCTTGTGGGCTGTCCGTTGTGTGTTAGACTTGGAAAAGAACACCCTAGCCTTTCTGGGGGGCCCCAAAGTTGAAATGGTGCACCCCACAGAGGCCCCAAGAGCACACCTAGCAGTTGTGGGAGCGTTGGAGATACATTATGAATCAGGCCTTTTGCCCCACACTCCGGACAACGTGGAACCCCCCACCTTGGACCAGCTGCCCACAGCGAGGGGGATGGACAGACCAACAGCAGCACAAGAGGTATGGAGATGCAACTGCGACAACTTGGATCCCAGGCAGCAGGAGGAACTGTGGCGGGTGTTGTGAGACTTCAAGGACATTTTCGCACTGTCAGAGGAAGAAATGGGCCTGACACACCTGGTGCAACACGAGATCAACACTGGAGATGCACTGCCCATCAGGACACGCCCCCGCCACTTGCCCCTTGCACATCAGGCAAGGGGCAAGTGGCGATGCAAGGGGCATTGATCAGGCTGACACCGTGATCAATGAGATGCTGAAGGCTGGCATTATTGAACCCTCAGACAGCCCCTGGGCATCGGGGGTTGTGATGGTCAAAAAGAAGTGCCAGAAGATGAGATTCTGCATTGACTATAGACCCTTGAACAGTGTAACCAAGAAGGACTCGTACCCGCTGCCCTGCATCGATGAGTCGCTGCACTTGGTAGCTGGGTCATCTTGGTTCTCCTCCCTTGATCTGCGCAGCAGATATTGGCAAGTACCCCTCAGCCCAGAAGCCAGACCAAAGGCTGCCTTCTGCACAGGTAGGGGGCTGTGGCAGTTTCCGGTTCTTCCCTTCAGCCTGTGCAACACCCCAGCGACATTTGAACGATTAATAGAAAGGGCGTTGGCTGGCATTCCCAGACAGGAGTGCCTGGTTTATGTCTACGACATCCTGGCCCACAGTAGCTCCTTCCGGGCAGCTTTAGGGGCCTTGTGGTGGGTTCTACAGTGGATAGAGGCAGCTGGTTTGAAGCTCCACTCCAACAAGTGCTGCTTCATGAGGAAAGAGCTGGAGTTTTTGGGACTCCGAGTGGGGGGAGACGGCATCAGCGTCTTAAGAGGAGAAGCTGCAAGCAATGAAGGACTGGCCTCCCCCTACTAACCTACGAGAGCTAAAGAGCTTCATTGGACTAGCATCATACTACAGGAGGTTCGTGTGTGGGTTTTCTTGCATAGCCGCGCCCCTGTTCCACCTCCAGCAGAAAGACTGTGACTTCGTTTGGACTTCTGAGTGCGAGCAAGCCTTCAGCTTGTTGAAGAAGGCTTTGACAGAGTCTTCCATTCTCACACCACCTGACCCTGACCTGACTTCATCCTGGACACCGACGCCAGTAATGTTGGGATGGGGGCAGTGTTGAGTCAGGTAAGGCTAGAAGGGGAGAAAGTGGTCGCTTATTTCAGCAAGACCTTCAACAAAGCTGAGTGCCAGGATTGGGTGACACGCCGAGAATGCCTCGCTATTGTGAGAGCGATAAGTCACTTCAGATACTACCTGTGTGGGCTACCCTTCACTGTCCGAACTGACTACTCAGCTCTCCAGTGGTTGATGTCCTTCAAAGAGCCGGAAGGGCAAATTGCACGGTGGCTGGAAAAGCTAGCGCTGTACACCTTTGGAGTTGAGTAAAGAGCTGGAGCTTGCCATGCTAACGCTGCTGCCATGTCCGACATCCCTATGCGATCGACGGCTGCTGCTACTGTGACAGGAGGGACGCCCGTGAAGCAGAGCTCTGTATGGGGGAAGAGCATGGTCCCTGGAGGAATGGAGAGGGGCCAGTCTGTAGAGAGACACAGCTTATCGACCCACTCAAATGGAGAAGACAACAAAAGCAAGACAGGAACCTGCAACTGGTGCTGCAGTAGGTGGAGTCAGGCCATAAGCCACCCTGGGACAAAGCAGTGGGGTGCTCACCTGCCACCAAAGGACTACTTGCAAAATTTGAGGCTCTAAGGGTGAAGGATGGGGTGCTTCAGCGAGCATGGAAAGAGCCAGCTACAGGAGAGGAGCGATGGCAGGTGGTGGTCCCTAGGGCGTTAAGGGAGACAGTGCTATCGGCTGTCCATGGAACTACCGGGGCGGTGCACTTCGGGGTTTCAAAAACCCTCCATCGGCTCCGTCAAGGGTTTTATTGGGGCCAGCAGAGGAGAGATGTTGAGGACTTTTGTCGCCGCTGCGATCTCTGCACAGCGCACAAGGGCCCTCCAGACCAGTTGTAGTGATGCCAAGCACGGGTCTGTGCCGCGCTCGGGTCTTTGTAGTTTTTCTCTTTTTCTGTATTTGTATTTAGTCTTGATTTTTCGTCCATTATGTTTCGTGCTTTTATTTTGACAGCGTAGTCTGTGACTTCCTGCTGTCAAGTCTTTTTGCCGGTTGTCACAGCTGTTTTGGGTTCTCACATCACTTTGACACCTAATTCATGTTTGGGGTTTTCCCCTTGCATTATTCCAGCTTGCTGGCGAGGTTTATTCCTCGCAGCGACCTCACCTTTGGCAGACTGGAATCCCCACGCCTCATTTCAGTCTAACTTCTGCTTTGTATTCAGCCTCATCTGTACTTCTGTAAGTTTACCTTTCATGGTTTTCATGGTTTTCATTTTCTGTAATCACCCTTCGTGGTCTTGGTAAATAGTCTTTTGTAATTTGCTCTTTGTGGTCCTCAGTTATTACCGTTTTGTATTTGCCCTTCGTGGCTATTATTTTGTGTTCTTCCATAATTAAATGTGCAAACTCACTGCTGGCAATTGGTGTCTTATTTCTGCCCTGAAAGGGCCGACGATGACAGTAGTCACATGCCCAACTCCAGCAGCTGGCAGTGGGAGCCCCAATGGAGAGAGTGGCGGTGGACATAATGGGCCCGTTTCCTCGCACAGACAACAGGAACTGCTTTGTTCTAGTTGCGATAGATTACTTTACAAAATGGCCGGAAGCATACACCATACCTGACGAGGAGGCAGAGACTGTCACAAATGTGCTGGTGGAGGGCATGTTCGTCAGGTTTGGCACAGCTGAGGTCATCCACAGTGACCAAGGGCGCAACTTCAAGTCGAGGGTGTTCTCGGCAATGTGTGAACGACTGGACATGCGAAAAACTCTCACTACCCCTTTACACCCTCAAGAGTCATAGACTGGTTGAGAGGTTCAATAGAACCCTGGCAACACAACTGGCCATTCTCACACCAACAGAACACCAATGAGACTGGGATATACACCTCCCTTTCATCTTGATGGCTTACAGGTCGGCTGTGCAAGATTGCACCTCATGCACACCAGCCCTGCTCATGTTGGGATGAGAGCTGAGGACGCTGGTGAAAATGGCATTTGGAAAGCCCCCAGACACACCAACGGTACCCCCAGGACAAGAATATGCGCGGAGGCTTCAAGACCGGATGGAGTCGGCCCATGCTTTCGCTCATGACCAGCTGCAGAAAGCGGGGGTGATTCAGAAAAGAAATTATGACTCAAGGGCCAGAGGGAGGGATTTCAAAGTGGGGGACTTGATGTGGGCATACAGCCCAAAGAAAAAGAAGGGACAGTGCCCAAAATTGGATTGCCATTGGGTGGGTCCCTGTGAGGTGTTGGAGAGACTGGGAGAGGTGGTATACAGGGAAACAACTGCCGCCTAGGGCTAGGCGGGTAGCCCTCCACAGGGACAGGTTGGTGCCATATAGGGGTGATGCACGCCCCCAGCCATGTGTGAGACCTCCGGCACCGCCCCAAACGGATATGTTGGCAACACCTCAGGGCACACTGACTGTTCATCCATCTCCTCCTCCAATTGCGCCCCTGGCTCATCAGTGGGCTGGATCCAGGCCACAGGTGCAGCAGGGGACACGTGCCTTAAGGCAGTCTCGGAGGCAGAGGAGGCCCCCAGTGCACCTTAATGACTTTTTGCTGTGATCCCTCGAGGTGAGGGATTCAGTGGGGGGGGGGGGGGCAGTGTAACGTTCGGGTTCGCTGTCTGTTCTGCGGAGGTTGTGTGGTTGAGCTGGTGGAGAGAGAGCGAGAGAGAGAGACAGAGACAGAGACAGAGAGAGACAGTGGGAGAAGGAGGAGGAGCGTGCGGTGTGTGTGTGAGAGAGAGAGAGGCAGAAGTTTTTTGTTGTTGCTTGTTCAGCTTTTTTTGTTTGCCGTGATCACAGCCTACAGTGGCCCATCCTGTTAATAATAAAGGTGTTAAATTGGCAACCTCTTTGTGGGTTTTTACAACACGTCTGGTGGACGCTACAATACAATGCTTCTCAAGCTGGATTCATGCTGCATTTCCTCTCTAGTCTGCTTTGGTCCACGTCTGCTTTGGACGAGGCTGGTATGTGTGTATGTTTATTCTTGTCTTCTGCTTCCTCTTCATCTTCTTCGTCTACTTTGACTTTGTATGCTGTGTCGATAGCGCCACCTCGTCAATGGGTCATTCAATCTTACGCACGCACAGTCAACACGGGCAGGCCGTGGGCAGGCCGCGTGCTCAGAAAATTTTGGCTGCACGTGATCATCCGCAGAAGAGCACTGTGGACTGGAGACGATGACTTAAATTTTGTCACACAAGTCTCGTGGTCGCGCGAACAGTAGAGGTGCAGCATGAATCCAGCTTTAGACTGTGCTGAATTTAATCCATCATTTTGTGTGCCATGCTAAATGGTGAAAGAACATTTATAAGCTGTGAGGAGTGTGACGGTTTCCTCAAGTTGACCAATCAGATTTTATCAATGAGCCATACACAAAATGATTTTTTTTTTGCAGATTTGTAGAGAATTGTCCTGATTTTCTTGCACAGATGCACAGAAGCAGTGCAATTTGCTTGAATGAATAAGAAATTCTAATCTTATCAAAAGGATCCAAAGTGAATGAGAAAAACTGTAAATCTTTATGTATGTACAGTGGATATAAAAAGTCTGCACACCCCTTGTCATGACTGATAGGATAATTCAGCCCACGTTCAAGTTGCAGCAGCAAAGAGACAACCAAACAGTACACACGTTTGAATGTTTTACTGAATAGCAAAAGCCGCACTGCTACAGAACAGTCACTAGCCAGAGGAATGGGCCTGTGGAGAGAGAACAAGAGCTGTAAGCAGAGGAATGGAGATAGGGAAAATGGGCATGCCAAATTACCACTTACGTGGGCTCTGAGGGAGCACCGGCAGGACTCCAGCGGGGAACAGATGAACCAGCAGGGTAAGGGACTGCTGGTAGAGCCTGACCAGGTGGAGGTTACCGTCGTGGGAAAAGTTGTGGCAGGAGAGCACGCACAGCCCTCAGAGACACACCCGCACAATGGCAGCAACCTGCACAATGGAGAAAAAGCACACCGGTGTTATGATGACTTGCTGTCTGTTCACGGCAGTATACACAGACGAGCCAGCGTTGAGTCATGGAAGGATGCCTCCTTAAGTATGCTGGCTGATAAGAGGGCACAGGTGTGTCCTCTCCCTCAGGTGCAATGATGAGCAGCGGAGAGATGAACGGGAAGGAGGGGGCGCACTCTCACCACCCATGACATCCCTGTTCAAATGCCAGGTTTTTGTGATGTAAAAAAATGAGACCAAGATAAACCATTTCAAAACTTTTTCCACCATTAATGTGACCTATAACCTGCTCAACCCAACTGAAAAACAAACTGAAATCTTTTAAGGGGAAAAATAAAAAACTTATATTAACCTGCTTGCATAAATATACACACCCTGAAACTAATACTCTGTTGCAGCACCTTTGGCTTTTATTACAGCACTCGAGTCTTTTTGGGTATGAGTCTATCAGTGTGGCATATCTTGATGTGGCAATATTTGCCCACCCTTATTTGCAAAAATGCTCCAAATCTGTCAGATTGGAGGGTATCTCCTGTGCACTGCCCTGTTCAGATCACCCCATAGATGTTCGATCGGATTCAGGTCTGGACTCTGCCTGGGCCATTCCAAAACCTTAATCTTCTTCTGGTGAAGCCATTCTTTTGTTGATTTGGATGTTTGCTTTGGGTCAATGTCATGCTGAAAGATAAAGCTCTTCTTCACCTTCAGCTTTCTAGCAGAAGCTTGAAAGTTTTGTACCAACACTGACTGGTATTTGGAACTGTTCATAATTCCTTCTACCTTGACTAAGGCCCTAGTCCCAGCTGAAGAAAAGCAGCTCCAAAACATGATGCTGTCACCACCATGCTTTACTGTAGGTATGCTGTTCCTTTGATGATGAGCAGTGTTGTGTTTGTGCCAAATATACCTTTTGGAATTATGGTCAAAAAGTTCAACCTTGGTTTCATCAGACCATAACACATTTTCCCACATGCGTCCAGGAGATTTCAAATGGCTTGGATGTTTTTCTTCATAAGATAGACTTTCGTCTTGCCACCCTACCCCATAGCCCAGACATATGAAGAAGATGGGAGATTGTTGTCACATGTACTAAACAGCCAGTACTTGCCAGAAATTCCTGTAGCTCCTTCAATGTTGCTGTCAGCCTCTTGGCAACCTCCCTGACCAGTTTTCTTCTCGTCTTTTCATCAATTTTTGAGGAACGTCCAGTTCTTGGTTGTGCCATATTTTCTCCACTTGATGATGACTGTCTTCACTGTGTTCCATGGTATATTTAATGCCTTGGAAATTCTATTGTACCCTTCTCCTGACTGATACTTTTGAATAATGAGATCTCTCTGATGCTTTGGAAGCTCTCTGTGGACCATGGCTTGTGCTGTAAGATGTGACTACAAAAATGTCAGGAAAAGCCTACTAGAACAGCTGAACTTTATTTGGGGGTATTTGGTTCATTCTGAACACAGCCACATCTCCAGTTATAAGAGGGGGTGCATATTTATGCAACCAGGTTATTGTAATTTTTTTTTTTTTTTTCCCTTAAAAGATTTCAGTTTTTCATTTGGGTTGTACAGGTTATAGGTCACATTAATGGTGGAAAAACCTTTGAAATGATTTATGTTTGTCTCTTTTTTTACATCACAAAAACCTGGCATTTGAACAGGGGTGTGTCGACTTTTTATATCCACTGTAAATCACTGCAGTACCACTACTATATTGATTTTAACTTGCTTTGTCTAACATTGCAGGGTGATTCTGGTGGTCCATTGACATGTGAGGAGGATGACAGACAATACCTCACTGGTGTGGTGAGCTGGGGTGTATCTTACGGTCAGAAGAACAAGCCTGGTGGCTACATCAATGTTTACATGTTCCTCAACTGGATCAAAAGCAAGACCAGTGGAGTTCTGGCCTGACTGCCTTGACTCATTTGTAATACCTTGCTGTGCAGTTTTCTTCTGCTCTCATTTTTCATGTCAGAATAAAGGTGGTCCAGCTTAATTTGACTTGAAACATGTTCATTTTTTTTCCAGTGATAAAATTATCCATTTATGCCAAACCCAGGTTTGAAAACAAACTGAGAAAGCTAAATCTGGCAGGCAAACATAGATCATGTGTCATTTCAGCAGGACCACAAGACACTAGAGCAGGGGTGTCAAACTCATTTTAGCTTGGGGGCCACATACAGCCGGATTTAATATCAAGAGGGCTGGACCAGTAAAATAATAGCAAAACAGCCTAATGACAATTCCAAATTTCATTGTTTGTTTTAGTACAACGAAGTACAAGTACATAATGAAATGTTTTCCATTTATTGAACCATTGATCTTTTACAAAACATGAACAAGCTGAATGATGAATCTTCCTGTATGAACAACCTGATTTTTTTTTTCTGCTCTGTTTTGAATGGGTCTTAATCACAATAAAAACAAATGACATTTAATAACCCCTTAGCATTCCTGCCAATTTCCAGCCAATGTGAAATGTTCTGTGGGTGGAAAACTAGAATTTTAAGAGGCTAAGAAGGAAGATCTTTCATTATTCACCATTACACATTGTCATCTATCACACAGATTAGATGAAAACATTAGAAAAAAATATCTAAATATTTTTTTGTAACGACAATGTAGTGATTCACTGCATCAAAAGACTTTTTTAGGTTCAGTGAAACAGCTCCCACAACCTGACTTGATCTATTGACGTTTTTGCTTTTAACTTGTTCAGTCAAGTAGGAGTTGGCACTCTCAACTGATTTGGTCAGAAGCCATAGAGAGGATGTAAGTAATTATTAGATTCCATATACTCAAATAATTGTGTAGCAACATTTTTTTTCTTCAACTTTGGAGAAAATTGGTAATATACTAACAGACACATTCCTGATTTACAGCTCGAGATTTAAATCCTTTACCATTTCAGCCAGTAACCCTAACCCTAAAACATCCCACTGTCATATGTCTGAGCTCCAATGTCATCCTGGAGCTCAGACAGTTTATTTTTGTGTTTTGTTTTCCACCCATTGTCTGCTCATAGGCTGGTTTGGTTCATTATTTCTGTTTTGCCCCCCTCTCTCTCTCCAGACACTCCCACTGGCTGCTCACAGCTCATCAGCTTCAGCTGTAGCAGCTCATAATCAGCTCACAGCTCTCACACCTGCCTCCACTCTCATTATCAAGTCCACTCTGTATTTATGCCAGCTAGTTCACTCATTCCTCGTCGCGCCGTTAGTCACGCCTGTGAAAACTACAACTGTGCAGATCTCTCCAGAGCTGCAGTCCATCTCTGAGGCACATTTTGTAAGTTTTTCAATTCTCTTATCTGTCCTGATAGTATTATGCTGTTTTTCTCCCCAGAAGCCGCTATCCGGCTCTGAGGCATAATGTTGTAACGTCGGAGCTGTGTTAAGGGGGGCAGGGATTTCCCAGCATGCTTTGCCAGCTGAAAACCTTACTGTGTGTGTGTTATTACTGAGTTATTATAGTGCCATGTCATTATAACTGCGTTATAATGACCCAGCAGTGTTTATAGGCAGGATTAGGGCAAGATGTATCATGTGTTGTATAACCATGATTGAAACAGAGGTCTGGGAGAATGACCTCCCCTCCTGTCTGTGCTCAGGGGTGTTGGGGTTGGGTGTGTTGAATAAAGCCTGTTTGTCACAACCATCTGCTTCTCTTCTTTGTGGAACCCCGCATACGTCACACTGGTGTCAGGAGTGGGATGGAGCAAGATGTTGGCCAGGACCCGGGCGGAGGTCCAGCGGCCGGGGCGGTTCATCGCCCGGCTGGGAACAGAGCGCAGAGCTGAGACACCGACTCTTGGAGTGACTCGCTGCGATGGACGGACCAGCGCACCCCGCCTTCCGCCTTTTTCAAGGCAGAGCGGACCAAGCAGAGCAAACCAGCCCGGCTTCCTGCCCTTTTCAGGGCAGGACAGGCTGGTGATTCCAGGGCAATCAGGAGCGGCGATCGACCGGGAGGCGACCGTCCCATCCATCCGGCAGCGGGCCAAGATTCCCCGCTACAATGGCGAGAACCTGTTGGATGACCACCTGGCCCAGGTCAAGTTGGCTGCCGTGCTGAACGACTGGTCACCGGAGGAAACCGCCGTGCTGACAGCGAGGGGGAGGAGGAGGAGTTACGGCAGACCATGGCGGTGCGTCCACGGAGGAGATGGCCGCGGCGACGCGAGGAAGGGTGCTCCCGCTGTGGAGAGCCAGGGCACATCGCACGGTGCTGCCCCGCGCCCACCCCGCGGGAAACTGGCCCCTCGCCGATGTTAAATTACAGCGAGGTGGCATGGACGGGGAAAGGCCGCCTCCCGCAGACGCTTCCCCCGGCGGTGATGTCACAGAAGCCCTCGGCGAGCAGCAGCAGCGGAGCGAGCAGGACAGATCCGGTCTTTTCCCGGGCTCGGCAGGGGCTGGACGCTTGGATGCGGGCCAGCGGCTGCCTGGGAGGTCCTGGCAGCGGTGGGAGTCGTGACTCCCGCTGCCAGGGGAGGGACTGTGCGTAGTCCTACCGCCGCCCGCAGATGCTTCCCCCGGTGGCAACGTCACAGAGGCCCTCGACGCGCAGCAGCAGCAGAGTGAGCAGGACAGATCTGGTCTTTTCCCGGGCTCGGCAGGGGCTGGACACCTGGACGCGGGCCAGCGGCCACCTGGGAGGTCCTGGCAGCGGTGGGAGTCGGGACTCCCTTCTGGATTGGACTTCGATTTTTCTGGGGACAGAAACCAGTCCAGGGGGGAGCAGTGTAACGTCGGGGCCGTGTTAAAGGGGGCAGGGATTTCCCAGCATGCTTTGCCAGCTGAAAACGTTACTCTGTGTGTGTTATTACCGAGTTATTATACTGCTGTGTCATTATAACTACGTTATAATGACCCAGCAGTGTTTATAGGCAGGATTAGGGCAAGATGTATCATGTGTTGTATAACCATGATTGAAACGGAGGTCTGGGAGAATGACCTCCCCTCCTGTCTGTGCTCAGGGGTGTTGGGGTTGGGTGTGTTGAATAAAGCCTGTTCGTCACAACCATCTGCTTCTCTTCTTTGTGGAACCCCGCATACGTCACAATATGTAATTCCTCTCGCCTGACCAGCTGTGCTTGATTGGAACTGTAACTGCAGCACTGTTTTTTCCAGAGCCGGGCTCGCTCTGATGCACTGCTGGGTCACCCATCGTGCCTTTGTATGTTCTTTGGACTGTTTCTTGCTTTAATAAATCACACAACTTCATTCAGCGAGTGGGCTCATCTCTTTCCCTCCGTGCGCCGTATAAAGGCGCACGTTCATGACACTCACGGGTGGTGTACTGGAATGCTAAGAGGTTTTAAGGAACCAGATATTATATTGCTGCCATCTACAGTTTAGTCCTGGAACTTGTATTATGAACAATGACCCCAGTTCCATGGCCACAACAATAAACCGATTACTAGCAATAAACTAATAATGCCAATAATTAATTTTATTGTGTTTACATGCACTGAATAAATGTATTACCAGAGATTCAAGATTCAAAGGCTTTATCATGTGCAGTTAAAAAATGTAGCATTTCCTGAGCAATGAAATTCTTACTCTGCTGTCCACAACGAATACCAAGGTAATAAATACACATCAATACTAATAAAGGTAATAAACACACCTTAAAACTAAATACTAATACTAATAAATTCACATTAAAAGCAATTAGGACAGTTAAAGCAGAAAACACTAGAGGAAACAAGAAGAATGAAAATTCACTGGGTGACTATAACCTGTCCTTGAGAAAAATAAAAATTCACTGAATGAGTATGACTTGTCTCTGATAATTCCCAATAGACTGTACATTCTCGTCTTCCTGTTCCGGTGTCCTATGTCCCACCCTTCCTTAATTCTGACTGGCTGCTCAGAAAGGTCTGACATTGACAAGCGCAGCTGTACAGTAGTCTGACAAGTTAAACTTTTTTCAGCCCTGAGCACCACGACAAAAAGCGGCCACTGCTCAAAGTGTTTCGTTAATGCTGGACTACATATAGAATGAATAGAGAATAGTCACCCACAGCAGAAAAAACAAGTTTGGTAGACACCCCCCCCCCAATACTTTTTCTGCAGTGTTTGGCTTCCAGGTTGCCCAGGTGCATGGCTCTATGGCATGACCACACATGTAACTGAGTGGACACGTCTTAAAGGGGCAGTACATGAAAAGTGCCAGATTAATATATAAAATAAAAATATTTTAAAAATTCCTGCATCCACATCATGATCCAAATCACCACCAAAATCTAATCATCTGTTCCCCGTGCCATTACACACCTTTCCTGAAAATTTCATCAAAATCCGTTCATAACTTTTTGAACTAGAAAAGCACTCGGAGAGCGCAGACCTCTGCCAAGCGCCACAGTTTCCCCCATACAGTCTTCAGATTCCTTGACCATGAAAACATATGACAAGCAGTGGTTCAGTAGTTATTCACGAAAATGGCATTTTCCGTAATGGTGGCCACAGTTTCCCCCATACAGTGTTTTGTGTGTATGTTTTCAGATTCCTTGACCATGAAAACATATGACTAGCAATTGGATTGACAATGATAGGATTAGTGGTTCAGCAGTTATTCATGAAAATGGCATTTTCCGTAATGGCGGCCACAGTTGCCCCCATACAGTGTTTGTGTGTACGGTTTCAGATTCCTTGACCATGAAAACATATGACTAGCAATTGGATTGACAATGATAGGATTAGTGGTTCAGTAGTTATTCACGAAAATGACATTTTCCGTAATGGCGGCCACAGTTCCCCCATACAGTGTTTGTGTGTACGGTTTCAGATTCCTTGACCATGAAAACATATGACTAGCAATTGGATTGACAATGATAGGATTAGTGGTTCAGTAGTTATTCACGAAAATGGCATTTTCCGTAATGGCGGTTTAGCGCCACAGATCCCCCCATACAGTATTTGTGTGCACGTTTTCAGATTCCTTGACCATGAAAACATATGACTAGCAATTGGATTCACAACAATTGGATTGACAATGATAGGATTAGTGGTTTAGTATTTATTCACGAAAATGGGATTTTGCATAATGGCAGTTTTCTTGTGGACGGTGATTCGGATCACCACCAAAATATAATCATCTGTAGGATATCCCATTTCTGACAATCTGTGAAAATTTCATGAAAATCCGTCCATAACTTTTTGAGTTATCTTGCTAACAAACAGACAGACAAACAAACAGACAGACAAACCAACGCCGATGATCACATAACCTTCCCCTTTGGCGGAGGTAATTATGTTGCTAACAGACAAACCAACCCACCAACCAACCAACAGATAAACCAACAAACCATCATCATCATCATCATCATCATAGCAGTCTGTCGGGGCGACAATGACTGTTTCATTTAAACCAATGCCCCTAAAAACATTACCTCTGTCCTCCCTTGGCAGACACATTCACATTCATTCACATTCATATTCTACATTTTATTGCATGCATAGTTTTTTATTTTTATCTTTAGTGCTACTTCATGTTGAATGTTGCAGCATTGCACCGAGACAAATTCCTAGTTTGTGTACTACATGAACAATGGCAATAAATCTCATTCTGATTCAGACATAAATATTAACAAAATACAGCAAACTAGGACACTGAACCTGTCTCCTCCCACCACTCTCTGGTAGAACACCCGGTAGCGTGAGCACGTTAATCAGGTGATGCTGAGAATTGCACCGTCAATGATCAGATCAGGTCGAAGGCCTAAGTGCCTTAGATAAGATTGGAGTGTACAGTAGCTGGCTAGGTACTGGATTATTATTTGGATGCTGAGAGATGCCACTGCTAATGGGCATGCTATGCAAGACATTTAATACTTAAAAATGTGTGCTTTTTCTGGTTTTGTCCTTTGTTTGCGGCAGTGTTACATTAGCTGCTAAGCTATCACGAGGGGCATTAGCTTGCTAGCTCTTGTTTTTGTTTACTATTTATATGCATGTGTTTCAGTAAAATTAACAATTATGTTTATTCTCTAACCTACTGAAAACAGCTCACCCAAATTCCAAGTCAAAATATCGACTTTTTTTTTTTTAAAGAAAACAACAATTGGCCAAAACAACAAAAAATGTTGCTTTTTGATCAAATAATGCAAAGAAAACAAGTTCATGTTCATTCTTAAACACTATAATACTTAAGTTTTAACTTAAGAAGAACTCAGAAATCTGTATTTGTGAAATAACCATTATTCACAGCTTTCACGTCTTACCATTCTTAGATGATCTCATCAGTACCTCCTTAATCAGATTGAGGTTTCCTTGTGTTAGAATTCAACCAGTGACGTGTGGTCAGGGGAGGCAGGTATCATGAAAAAATTAAAAACTATAGACATGATTCCAATCATTTCAACAATATTTATGTATTTAAAATTGCTGAATCTGTGCATTTACTGTTCAAATACAAGGAGAGAGGCCAGGTGAAGCAGCAACAAATGCAGACTCAAAAGGACTGCGCAATCCTCCACAGCCCGGTTAGAGCTCGTGCAAGATGCGTGTTCCTGGTGACAGCTCTGTGTATGTCAAAAATGTAATGTTTGTGGGAGCTTTTATTGTGTGTCCTCCTTTTCCATAGTCTATGTAATGTACTTAATGTGTGTGTATAACATCTTAAGTCTTCTTAATCTGACATAAAACTTTAGTTAAAAATCACGGTCAGAGGCTGCGCAGTAATGTTGCTTCAATGGGGGGGGGGGCATGCTTGAGCACCGTAGACACGGGAGTTTGTCCCGGTTGCTCTTCTACATCGGGGCTAAATGCTAACGATAAAATCAGAAAGTCAACAGTACCGAGTACTCCATTTGTGCTTCTACTTTATACAAACTATATAGAATGTATAGCTAAACTTAAAAAAATAAAAAAAAAAACTTAAAAAAAATTCTCAAAATTGGTCTTTCAATCAAAACTGGCAGTAATCTCAACTGAGAAAGAGCGATTAAAAGAGGACAAGGAGGACTTTTACAACAAAGTTATTGAGATTTTTGTCCAGAGGGATAGGCGAATGGATTTAATTTACAAGTAAAGCTAAGACCACGCATACTTGTTTTATGTAATTTCTTCTGTAATTTCCCAGTTTGGGATCAATAAAGTACATCTATCTATCTATTTATATACTTGAATTTGTATTGAATTGTGGAGCTACAGGGTGCACAGCAAATGTGCTATACCTTTAGTTCTTCCTTGGCCTGAAACAAGTAGTCTATAATCAATTTTGGGCCCCCAAAATTTATCTGTAAAATAACTTAATACATTTTATTTATGTAGTCAAGGGTCTTTGCACTTTGTTTATATTCAGGAGAGTTGAATGAAATGAAAACATGGAGACATGGAGTTAGTCAGCAGAACTTTTACTGCCTTTCTGCAAAACAAAAGCAACTGGAGTGTCCTCCTTCTACCCTTCACAATAAAAGCTCGAGACTGAACTGAACTGAACTTAAATTCACTGCACATTCTATCAAGAGGTAATTTAGTAAAATGCCTTAGTTGTTTTGTTAACGAATTATGTATATCATTGGATTTTATAATGTACAATTTGCAGATCATAAAACATGCAAACTTTCAACTGAAATTAAATTCAAGCTTATGCTGTTGGGTTCGGCCTCGCTCACACCATCACGGAATACATCAGCTTCTGTGTGGACAACACCATGCCCACCAAGACCATATGGTGTTGCTCGAACAACAAACCCTGGATCAACCCTGAGATAAAATTACTACTGAGAGAGAAGAAGAGGATCATCAGGTCGGGGAACAGGGAGATGCTAAAGTCCATACAGAGGGCGCTAAGGAGGAAGATCAGAGAAGGCAAGGACAGCTTCAGGAAGAAGATGGAGGACAAGCTGCAACAGAGCAACATCGGCGGGGTCAGGAGAAACCTCAAAACCATCTCTGGGCTCCAGAATACCTCCTCCCAGGCCACGGGAGGCAGGGAGTGGGTGAACAATCTGAACCTGTTTTTTAATAGGTTTGACCAACCGCCCTCCGCCTGCACAACAACCACTGCTGCCTCTACTGTCATCAAGACCTGCTGTCCACCCCCCACTCCCCCCCCCCAGCCCCCCAGCCCCAACCTGACCCTCACTAAGACCCAGGTGAGGACGGAGCTGAGGAAGATCAAGGCGAGGAAGGCCTCGGCACCGGACTGCATCAGCGCGAAGCTCCTCAAGTCCTGCGCAGACCAGCTGTGTGGGATTGTGGAGCACATCTTCAACCTGAGCCTGAAGCTGGGGAGAGTACCACAGTTGTGGAAAACATCTTGTATGGTACCCATACCGAAGACTTCCCACCTCAGAGACCTGAACAGCTACAGACCAGTGGCCCTGACGTCTCACCTGATGAAGACCCTGGAGAGACCGCTTCTTGCTCACCTCCGCCCCCTGGTGGGATCAGCGATGGATACACTCCAGTTCGCCTACCAGCATGGCATCGGGGTGGAGGATGCAGTGGTCTTCCTCCTTCACCATTCCCTGTCCCACCTGGAAAAGCCTGGGAACACGGTGAGGATCATGTTCTTTGACTTCTCCAGTGCTTTCAACACCATCCAGCCGATGATCCTGAGGGACAAGCTGCTGTGCGCAGGGGTGGACCAGCACCTGTCATTATGGATCCTGGACCACCTCACAAACTGGCCACAGTTTGTGAGAACCCGGTATTGTGTGTCCGACACGATCATCGGCAGCACGGGGGCCCCCCAGGGAACGGTTTTGGCTCCCTTACTGTTAACCCTTTATACTGCGGATTTCTCACACAACACAACACACTGCCATCTACAGAAGTTCTCTGACAACTCTGCGATCGTCAGCCTCATCTCCAATGGAGATGAAGCTGAGTACAGAGGACTTATCCAGGACTTCGTGGACTGGTGCCATCAGAACTGCCTCCAGATCAACCTGAGAAAAACTAAGGAACTGGTGGTGGACTGCCGCAGGCAAGGACAACCCCTCACAGCACCAGTAAACATCCAGGGAACAGACATTGAGGTGGTGACATCCTATAAGTACCTGGGTGTTCATCTGAACAATAAACTAGACTGGTCACACAATACAGACACACTTTACAAGAAGGGACAGCACAGGCTGTCCCTCCTGAGAAGGCTCAGGTCTTTTGGTGTACAAAGGGTGCTCCTGAAGACATTCTACAATTTGGTGGTGGCATCAGCCGTCACTTTTGGAGTGGTCTGCTGGGGCAGTGGCATCACAGCAGCCGATAGGCAGAGACTGAACAAACTGATCAAGAAAGCTAGCTCTGTCCTGGGGCAGTGCCTTGATCCAGTGGAGGAGAAAGGAGAGAGAAGGATGGTGGCTAAGCTGTCATCTCTGCTGGAGTCCGAGTCCAACCCTATGCAGGACATGCTGAACGCACTGAGGAGCTCATTTAGCAGTAGGCTACATCATCCTAGGCGCGCAACCGAGAGGTTTCACAGGTCCTTCCTACCTACGGCTGTCAGACTTTATAACCTAAGCAGGCTGCACACAGAGATAGCAAAAAACGTGATGACCTAATAGTATTGAATGCAAAAGATGCAACAGACTTACACAAATGGTCCCCTCCAGTATACAACTAGGACAATATCAGTCGCTACTGAGGGTGACAATATGTATGGGTACATATTCATACTATGTAGGGTAACTAAATAGATGGTTATGCTGTTTATTCCATCCAGCTACAATGCTCCGCACTGTGTATATATGTACTATTCACTGCTCTTATTTTCTTATCTTCTAAATTATTGCTCTGAGTGTTGCTATCCCTGTGCTGTTGCAATCCTGGAATTTCCCCACTGTGGGACTAATAAAGGCTTATCTTATCTTATTTTAAATCTGACTTTGAAAGAGTCAGTGTCTCACCACCCAGAAATCTCACCGCACGACACTGAATTCAACATAGGACTGCACAATTAATCGAATTTTAATTGCAATCACGATTTTGGCTGCCACGATTAAATTAACATGATCATCGGCAATATTGACATTTAAAATGGGGGCTCTGCTGCATATCAAATCAAGCATTTTCTCAACCAACAGCCAATTGACCACCAGGGGACGGGCGAATGTTAGGGCATCATTAAGCTGCAGAACTGACAAGCAAGTGCACCCTGTAGCGGCAGCCTTAAGTTACCAATAGCAGACTTGTGTGATGGTGAAACACAAACCGGATGTCGGGAGCAGAAGGGGACAGTACGGCAACATGTTGAGGCAAGGAGCTCGTGCCTTGAAAGGATCATCATCCATTGTCTGGATGTGTTTTGGATTCAGGGCAAGTGATGCTGACTTAAAAAGAAATTATATGCAAAGAGTGCCATAGAGCTGTGTCTGCACCACAGGGCAACACAGCTAACTTATTCAACCACCTGAAAAGACACCACAAACACAAGTACGATAAATGCATGAAGGCTAAAGCTAATGTCACTTCACTAAATCACAGTCTGTGTCTGGTGCCAACCCAGGCAACCACAGCACTGACCGTGCACAGAGCTTTACTGTATCCATCCACCTCCCAAAGACACGCTGAAGTAACTGATGCAATAGCGTTTTATTTGGCCAAAGACATGTGTCCAATACTGTGTGAGCAACGAAGGCTTCAGAAACATAGTCAAAAGACTGGACAAGAAATGCGTGATCCCCAGGTGATTCTCTAAAGTTGCATTACCTGTGCTGTACGAAAAATACAGATGGATATCACAACTGCTGAGTACTTTGCAACTACGACTGATCTATGGTCAAGCAGAACAACAGAGCCCTACCTGTCCCTGACAATTCACTATATTGATGGAGATTTTAAAATGACGAGTTGATGCTTGCAGGCATCCTTTTTCCCCACAAGGCCACACAAAAAAGCTATAACCCATGGACTGAGGAAAGAGCAATCATCTTGGGGCCTGCAGGAGGAGAGAATAGTCTGCATAACAACAGACAGTGGATCTAATGTTGTCAAGGGAGCTTCTCTAAATAAACTAGTGCATGCCTGTCGAAAGCAAGTATTCTTGTGTGAAAACATTTAGCGCAATTAGGCTTTACAGGCCCAAATGTAAGCTGTGTTTGAAAGTGGAACACAAAGAGGTGTAGCGTATAAGATAAGATAAGATAAGATAAGATAAGATAAGCCTTTATTAGTCCCACAACGGGGAAATTCCAGGATTGCAACAGCACAGGGATAGCAACACTCAGAGCAACAATCAGAAGGCAAGAAAAAACAAGCAAGCAAGAGCAGCTAATATACATATGTACATATTACTATAAAATATATATATATACACACACACACACACACAGACACACAGTGCAGAGCATTGTAGCTGGATGGAATAAATATATGAATATATGAACACAGTGCAGAGCATTGTAGCTAGATGGAATAAATATGTAAATATATAAACACCCACAGTATGGAGCATTGCAGCTAGGTGGAATAAATATGCAAGTATATAAACACACACAGTGCGGAGCAATGTAGCTAGATGGAATAATATGTAGATATATAAAAACACAGTGCGGAGCATTGTAGCTAGATGGAATAAATATATAGATATATAAATATAAACACACCCAGTGCAGAGCATTGTAGCTAGATGGAATAAATATGTAAATATATAAACACACACAGTGCAGAGCATTGTTGCTAGGTGGGATGAAACAGCATAACCGTCTATTTAGTTATCCTACATGGTATGATTATGTGCCCATACATATTCTCACCCTCCATAGCGACCGGTATGTTCCTAGTTGTATGCCGGCGAGGACCATTGTGTAAGTCTATTGCATCTTTTGCATTCAAAAAAAAAAAAAAAAAAAAAAAACCTATTAGTTTGTTACGTCTTTTTGCTATCTCTGCGAGCAGCCCTGCTTAGGTTGTACAGTCTGACAGCCATTGGTAGGAAGGACCTACGAAACCTCTCGGTTGTGCACCTGGGATGATGTAGTCTGCTGCTAAATGAGCTCCTCAGTGCATCCAGTATGTCCTGCATAGGGTGGAACTCGGACTCCAGCAGAGATGACAGTTTAGCCACCGTCCTTCTCTCTCCTATCTCCTCCATCGGATCAAGGCGTTGCCCCAGGACAGAGCTAGCTTTCTTAATCAGTTTGTTCAGTCTCTTCCTATCGGCTGCAGTAATGCCACTGCCCCAGCAGACCACTCCAAAAGTGATGGCTGATGCCACCACCGTGTCATAGAATGACTTCAGCAGCACCCCTTGTACACCAAAAGACCTGAGTCTCCTCAGCAGGAACAGCCTGCGCTGTCCCTTCTTGTAGAGTGCGTCAGTATTGTGTGACCAGTCTAGTTTATTGTTCAGATGAATACCCAGGTACTTGTAGGATGTCACCATCTCGATGTCTGTTCCCTGTATATTTACTGGTGCTGTGAGGGGCTGCCCATGCCTGCGGCAGTCCACCAACAGCTCCTTAGTTTTCCTCGCGTTGATCTGGAGGCAGTTCCGATGGCACCAGTCCACAAAGTCCTGGATAAGCCCTCTGTACTCAGCTTCATCTCCGCTGGAGATGAGACCAACGATCGCAGAGTCATCAGAGAACTTCTGTAGATGGCAATGTGTTGTGTTGTGTGAGAAGTCCGCAGTATAAAGAGTGAACAAGAAGGGAGCCAGCACCGTTCCCTGGGGGGCCCCCGTGCTACTGATGATCGTGTCGGAAACACAGTCCCGGGTTCTCACAAACTGAGGCCGGTTCGTGAGGTAGTCCAGGATCCATGATGACAGGTGCTGGTCCACCCCTGCGCGCAGCAGCTTGTCCTTCAGGATCATCGGTTGGATGGTGTTGAAAGCACTGGAGAAGTCAAAGAACATGATCCTCACCATATTCCCGGGCTTCTCCAGGTGGGACAGAGAACGGTGAAGGAGGAAGATCACCGCATCCTCCACCCCAATGCCATGCTGGTAGGCGAACTGGAGTGGATCCATCGCTGGTTCCACCAGGGGGCGGAGATGAGCAAGGAGCAGTCTCTCCAGGGTCTTCATCAAGTGGGACGTCAAGGCCACCGGTCTGAAGCTGTTCAGGTCTTTGGGGTGGGAAGTTTTTGGTACAGGTACCACACAAGATGTTTTCCACAGCTGTGGTACCCTCCCCAGTTTCAGGCTCATGTTGAAGATATACGTCACAATCCCACACAGCTGGTCTGCACAGGACTTGAGGAGCTTTGCGCTGATGCCGTCCGGTCCCGACGCCTTCCTCGCCTTGATCTTCCTCAGCTCCGTCCTCACCTGGGTCTTGGTCAGGGTCAGGATGGGGGGCTGTGTGTTGGGAGTGGGGGGGGTGTCGGTGGAGTGGGGAGTGGGTAGCAGGACTTGATTTCTTAGAGGCAGCAGTGGTTGTTGTGCAGACAGGGGGGAGGGCGGTTGGTCAAATCTATTGAAAAACAGATTCAGGTTGTTCGCCCACTCCCTGCCCCCCGTGGCCTGGGGGGAGGTATTCTGGAGCCCCGAGATGGTTTTGAGGTTTCTCCAGACCCCGCTGATGTCGCTCTGTTGCAGCTTGTCCTCCATCTTCTTCCTGAAGCTGTCCTTGCCTTCTCTGATCTTTCTCCTCAGCTCCCTCTGTACGGACTTCAGCATCTCCCTGTTCCCCGACCTGAAGATCCTCTTCTTCTCTCTCAGAAGTGTTTTTATCTCAGGGTTGATCCAGGGTTTGTTGTTTGAGTGACGCCGTATGGTCTTGGTGGGAACGGATTTGTCCACACAGAAGCTGAGGTAGCCCGTGAAGGTGTGAATGAGGCCATCGATGTCCTCACCATGTGGATCGCAGAGCTGCTTCCAGGCAGTGGCTTCAAAACAGTCCTTTAGAGTGTCCATTGTTTCCTCAGACCATAACTCCACAGTGTGCATGGCCGGAGGTTGTCTGTGCACTAGGGGTTTGTACACCGGTCGGAGATGAACCAAGTTGTGATCCGATCTCCCAAGTGGGGGGAGTTGTGATGAGGTGTACGCCTCCTTAGTGTTTGCGTAGAACAAATCCAGTGTTTTATTGTCTCTAGTGTGGCATGTGACATACTGGGTGAAAGTGGGCAGAATGGGAGACAGTGAAACGTGGTTGAAATCGCCTGAGATGAGGAGAAGAGCATCTGGGTGTTCTGTCTGCAGCCTGCTGGTTACTGAATGGATGACGTCACGCGCTGTCCCAGCGTTCGCCGTCGGATTTGCATAAACAACAATGCAGATCACGTGTGAGTGTTCTCTCGGGAGATATGTAGGCCTCATGCTAACAGCTAGCAACTCAATGTCTTTGCTGCAGTGTCGTTGTTTAACAGTGATATGTCCCGGTCTGCACCAGTTGTTGTTAACAT
The DNA here is from genome assembly GCA_020510985.1 of Pholidichthys leucotaenia. NCBI lineage: Eukaryota > Metazoa > Chordata > Actinopteri > Cichliformes > Pholidichthyidae > Pholidichthys > Pholidichthys leucotaenia. The sequence continues at coordinate 400,063,129 of CM035836.1, forward strand.
ACATGATCACTCCACCGCCCCTAGTTTTGCCACTCTCTGGTGTTCGGTCAGCTCGTATCGTGTGAAAACCCTCCAGCTCAATGTTAGCATCTGCTGCTAGTTCAGTTAGCCACGTCTCAGTAAACAAAAGGAGAGAGCACTCCCGGTAAGTGCTATCATAACGGGAGATAGCCGCTAGCTCATCTAACTTTCCCAGTATCAACCGTACATTTCCCATGACAACAGATGGAAGGGAGGGTCTGTACCTTATATTTTTTGTCCTCCGCCTTACTCCAGCCCGGCAGCCGCGGCGTTTTCGCCTCAGTTCTCTCGGTATGTCGAGTTTTTCCAGTGGGACCGGGTGGCGGTTAAATGCTAGTAGCTCTTCCCTGTTATATCGTATCCTGCTATAAACAGTGGCTCCGTCCACCGGCTCAGGAGACATTTGGGATGATCTGTGTGTCCGTGATATAAGTGGGGTGAAAAAAAAAAAAAAGTGATCTGGAGATCTGGAGTCAAAAAAGTGATATGGAGGCAATCCCACACGTTAGACTTTGACAAATATGAAAGGGACTGAACACTAAGATTTATTTGATTGTGTGAATATGAATTTGATTGTGTGAATATTAATTACAGAATTATTGAAAATTAATGGGACATTCAATATTAGCGTCTGTTTAAGAACCCTTGTTTATTTGTTTGCCAGACTTGCTAGGACTTATGAATGTAAGTATTGTAACTTGCACTTTGAGGAATGGGAGCTGTTCAGTCACCATTATAATTATTTTAGTTTATATGTGTAGTTTATAGTCTTTCATCAGTAAACTCATGCAGTACTATAACAGGACACGTTTACAAATATTTGAGACCAATTGTAGTGCATCCTTTTACATTTTAGCAATGAGTACAAAACACTGAACATTATTATGCACAGCAGAATGACCCATTTGGCTGCAACTGTTGCATCAGTGTTGCCCATTTGTCAGTAAATAAAAAAAATGATTTATTTTGTTATTTCAGCATTTTTATGTGTTTGGTCATGGTCGTTGTTTAGTCAAAGCGTGCATGTGTGTCCGCATATGATATGCAATTTATCTGGCCACAATCATGGTGGTATTATTATTAACTTTTAATTTTTAGATAGCCGTGCGAGCACACCAGCACTGGGAGGAGCGCCATGTTGAACCCACGGTGCCGTGAAGGACAGCAGTGGCACATGGGTGAAGCACAGATGAAGCAGCAGCCAAGAGCCACATACCTCGTGTTGTCCACATATGCCGAATTATCCTTTAGAGGTACACAATCACAGCAACATTATAGTATAATTTTTTAAGCATTTTGGGGTAGATTTACTAAGGCAGTGCAAATTAGCAAGTGCACAAATTAGAGCGCCTCAGGGAGTGGCCGATTTTTGCCAGTGATCTACTAACAACACGCAAAATTATGAACACAGACACTTCATTTCAATAATGCCCACCCATTCACCAAAAGCACCGCAAAATTGCACACAGGCACACCTGATGAGGAAGCGGGTCATCAACACAGGCACAGCCAGTGTGGAGAAGCATAATATAGTTTTTTTTAAAGCTTTTTTTAAGCTTTTGTTTAAGCACAAACCGCAGTAAAATAGTTTAAATTTGTTCATCATATATCAAAGTTTTGACTTTCATTTCACATGGCAGACTCCTTTGTTTAATATGTATAATTTAAGGACTACTCATGAATAAACTGATTATTGACCAACGTGTTTATTTTATTAACACAAGAACTGTCAAGCTGGTCTGATGGAGACTCTGGGGTTTTATTATGTGAATAACTTTTTTTTAACAAAATCTACAGGGGACGTGTGTCTGTTCACTGAGCCAAACACCGATCTCGTCCGCACTCGGGCTATGCATCATCTCTGCCGGCCTTGACAGCTGTGGATTACATTCTGGCTCCACCGGGCTCTTATTGTGACAGCGCTCAGTGGGGTTTCTGGCTGTCAAGATCGATCAGCTGTTCGGCATCACAGCTTGTTAGCTGCCGGCTTTATTAGCGGGCGCTGACAGCTGGTTGACGCTGGAGTATCGTCGAAACATCCTGAGAGATTCCTGGTGTGTCAGCACGCTCATGTCAGGTTCGTGTCTTGTTCATGTCATAGTTAAGGTCATAGTGGCTGGGGTTAGCCCTACGATCCCTTGTATTCGGTAGTGTGTGTTTTGCCCTCAGCGGCTCACAGCCTTATGTCTCGTCTTGTCTTGTTAAAATAAACATCTAATGCAAAACTCACTGGTGACTTTTGGCGTCTTATGGTGGCCCACGAGGGTCACCGCATGACAGTATACTCCAGCCACGGTCGTCTAAATGGAGACGGCACACCGAGACGCCTTTTCACCGTGAGTTTTTGCCGTAGGGTGGAGTTTTCACCGTAAGTTGGACTTGGTAGAGAGATGCCCGCCCGCGAGTGTTGTTTTTGCCCGGAGTGGCTAGAGGAGATTGACGGCTATCTAGCAGAAGCCGCCCGTCTCATGCCCTCCGAGGCGGCCGACTACCACTTATGCCTCACCCAGCGGGCCCTGCGCAGTTACCATCTTACCTCTACTCCGGAGGGGAGTGAGAGGTTATCACGGATTGTGGCACAGCGCGAAGTTATGGCTAGAGCGCTCCAGGAAACCCCTCCCCCTCCCACGAGGACAGTGTCCCTGGCGAGAGTGGGGATTCTTAGGCTGGAGGGAAAACCCGGCAGGAGACCTGCGGATCGGAATCCAGCTCCTGTTGCCCGTCCAGTCCCAGCGTCATGTGTTCCTGGGTCCCGCGCCGCACCGTTGGCCCCAACTCGGCGCAGAGCCAGTCGGGGCCGCCGAGTTGGAGGTTCCAGGTTCGGGGGTGGAGGTCATCAGTGGAGCTGCACCGACCTAGTCGGGGTCCACCGCAGGTACTGTTCTGGCCCAATCGGGGTCCGACGTGGGTGCAGCCGGGAACCAATCGGGGTCCAGCGGAGGTGCAGCGCCGGTGTGGTCCACGGACGGTGGAGGAGCTGCAGACCCTTCGCCGCCTGACCCAGTTCGGGCTCATCCTTGTTTTCCATCCCCTCTACAGAGTCGTTGCTCCTGCGCATCATTGCCGGGGGGGGGGTCCCTTTTCGCTCGCCTCGGCTCTCCTGAGTTTTGTCCTCGCCAGGGAGGCCGCCGCGGGCTGTTTTCCCCCGGTACTGGTGGCTGAGGGACGCGGGTCGGCCACCTGAGGAACTGTTTCGCCAGTTCGGTGCCTCGGGTCGGCCACCCGACTTCTTGTGTGTCTCACTGGGCGATCTGGTTTGGCCACCGGAGGAGTGGACTTTCTGGGCCTGGGACTGTGGTAAACCGCCCGGTCATGTTCCGCCCCCTATGACAACCCGTCGGCCGTTGGATGCGGGGAGACCGCCTGAACTGTTCCTGTGGCGTTTGGTCTCCGCTGCTCAGCATGAACTGTCGGGCAGGGGGAGGTAGAGGTCATTCCTTTGTGGTCGTCTAGCCCTGAAATTGTTCTGTTTTTTTTTTTCCCCTGTCCTGTGTTGTATCTGTTTTTTGACTTGAGAGCGTGGTATTTTTGTTTTCGGGCCTGGGCAATTGTGTTCATGTATTTTGGAGGGTAGTCTAGCCCTGAAATTGTTCTGTTTTTTTTTTTTTTGACCTGTGTCGTATTTGCTCTTGACCTGGAAATTTGGTATCTTTGTTTTTGTGCCAGTATAATTGTGTTTCTTGCATTTTGGGAGTATAGTCTGGCCCTGTAATTGTTCTGTTTTTTTTCTCTGTCCAGTGCTGTATTTGCTTTTTGACCTGAGAGTGTGGGGTTTTTTTTGTTTTGTTTTCGTGCCTGGGTAATGGCATTTCATGTATTTTGGAGTATAGTCTGGTGTTGTAACTGTTTCACGTATTTTGAGTCGTTTTTTTTTTCCTGTCTGTGCTCTGGTTCTCTGTGGTTTGATCCTCTCCTGCCCCATCCGCCCACCCTGGAGGGGGTGGGGGGGTGGGTGGGATTGGATGTCTATGGGCGGTCAGGAGCCCGCCCTCAGAGGGAGGGTACTGTCATGACCCGAGCGCCGATCTTGTCCGCGCTCGGGCTATGCATCATCTCTGCTGGCCTTGACAGCTGTGGATTACATTCTGGCTCCACCGGGCTCTTATTGTGACAGTGCTCGGTGGGGTTTCCGGCTGTCAAGATTGATCAGCTGTTCGGCATCACAGCTCGTTAGCTGACGGCTTTATTAGCGGGCGCTGACAGCTGGTTGATGCTGGAGTATCGTCGAAACATCCTGAGAGATGCCTACGATCTCTCAGGATGCCTACGATCCCTTGTATTCGGTAGTGTGTGTTTTGCCCTCAGCAGCTCACAGCCTTATGTCTCATCTTGTCTTGTTAAAATAAACATCTAATGCAAAACTCGCTGGTGACTTTTGGCATCTTATGGTGGCCCGCGAGGGTCACCGCATGACACAGAGCTCCCGAATAATTACCTGTTTTCCCTTGATTTTGATCATTTAACCCCTAATTTTGCCTCTTTATGGTCAGCTACAGTTACCAGTAATATCTGACATCAATCCCGAAAGCCTCCTTTTTCCCTGATGACCTCTACGAGCTCAAAACCTCGGGCAGCTAAACAAGGTATTAATTATGCTAACATGGCGTCGGGAACCATGCCAAAAATTGCAGGAGCAGCTAACACTGACTCGGTGGCCTCTGCCAACGCATCCAATGCCTTTATGGAGCTGCAAGCAATGCTGGAAAAGGCGATGCACGAGATGTCCCAGCTCAGTAATGTTCTTAAAGAATTACAGGAAGACGTCTGTACGGTGAAAACTTCACAAGCAAAGAATAGCATTGATATAGCAGACATATACGAGAGGCTGAAGGAAGCAGGCGGCCGTATTATGGATCTGGAGAATGAGAAAAGTCAGATGGCAGCTGAACTGCTAAAGATGTCCAAGTGGTGTGACCAACTACCTAGAAAAAGCTGTCCAGGATGCAGAAAACCAGGACAGGCGTCTTAATCTACGACTGGTTGGTGTAAAGGAATGCTTGGAGGGCAGCAAACCAAGGGAATACATCAGACAACTGATAATGGAGGTGCTTAATGTGGAACTAGGAGGGGGGAGCTGCAGTATGTACACCAGTCACTGGCACCTATTCCTGATGAGGACCGTCCACTGAGGCCTATTATTATGAGATTCCAATCATTCCTGGAGCACAAGATTGTGATGACGGCAGTAAGGGTGAAATATAAAAATAAAACAGAGCTGCAGTGGCATGGTAAAATAATATCATTTTTCACGGCTATGACCAAGGAGGTGGCCGATAAGAGGTTTATTGAAGCATGGAGAAAGCTACATGCAAAGAATATTCGTTTCACACTCACCTTCCCTGCTGTGCTGAGGTTTTTGTGGATCGGGAAGAAAATGAGCTTTGATGACCAAAACAAAGCACTCCACTTCATCAACAATGAGATGACGCAGGGCTCTGAGTGAGATCACTCAGAGTATGTGGTGAAAATGAAGAAAGGTATAGGTGTGCCTTTTTTTCTCCTTCTTTCATGTGCGAATTAATAGTAGAGTTACACACTGATTTGTTGACACTCTAAACTATCACGGTATTGATACTTTGGTTACTAACTTCTGTCAACTTCTGTCAACTGAATCTACTCGGTTATATTATGTTTTGCACTTAATGTATGTGCCTTTGTAAAGGGTCATCTATTCTAATGTAACTGCAAAGTATGTTTGAGGATATGTCTGTACAAGGAATCTTATGCACTGTATATGCTTTTTCTGTCAGAATATATACCAGATATTGATGCAAAATTAGGTTAGAATATACTCTGGTTGGGGGATTTGGGGGTGTCTCGGGCATTCTCATCTATTTGGAGAAGAGAGATGGAGAGGGAAAAAACCATGGGTAGAGGGTTTGACATTTTGGGTTTCTTGTTCAAGGAAAGGTGTCATGAATCGCCCTTTCCAAGGGCAAACAGGAGACGCCAAACGCAGACTGTGAGTTTGCACATTTATTAAACAAAAGAAACACAACAACAAAAACACATACTCAGGTAAAGGGGAGAACCGGGGAATGCCCAGAGGATTCCACTGGACGGGGACTCCATCCGGGAATGAGGATAAATGAAGAATTAATGTTTTAATCAGAAGACCGCTACGACGGGGAAAGCCTCGTAGCAAGCCTCAAATAAGAACAGGGAAAATGATAGAATGGCTAACAGTTGTGGATGACATGAGTGGAAGTAATTGAGATAACTGACGACAGCTGTCACAGCCCATGAACCGGTCTGACAGGCGGAAGTGGCCAGACTGTCAAAATAAAGCACAGCCCATAATGAAGGGAGATCAAGGACCAATACATGAACCTGAATACACTGAGGGAGGAGCTAATAATGCCGTCGGCCTCCGTCGGTCTATGATGACCATGGAAGAGAATCCTAAATGTCTACTCTGCTGGAACAGCACCGCCTGTGGCTGAACAGGCCAATGGGCGAATGGCAGTCCCTGTCACACAGGTCGCACTTGTGGGTGGTCTCCGTGCTGCTGGAGCTGTGGTGGTTCTTCCTGCGGGTCCTTTTTTCAACTGCTGCAGCAGTCAGTCTCTCTTCACCCGCCTTGAGCTATCTGGTCAGGGTGCCTCTCCATTTGGAGCGGTCCGTTGCAAGGTCCTCCCAGCGCTCTGTGTTGATCTCCAGGGCCTTCATGTCTCTCTTGCAGACGTCTCTAAGGCGCAGCTGTGGGCGGCCAATGTCTCTCCTGCCAGTCGCCAGTTCTCCGTAGAGGACGTCTTTGGGGATTCTGCCATCCTCCATATGGTGAACGTGGCCTAGCCAGCGGAGCCTGCGCTGCCTGAGTAGAGTGAACATGGAGGGAAGGCCGGCGCGGGACAGAACTTCTGTGTTGGGCACTTTATCCTGCCAGGATATGTCCAGGATGTGGCGAATGCAGCGCAAGTGGAAGGAGTTCAGTCTCTTTTCCTGCCGGGTGTATGTTGTCCATGTCTCACTCCCATAGAGCAGTGTGCTGATGATGCAGGCGTTGTACACTGCCATCTTCGTCTTGACAGAGCGTTTGGGATTCTCCCACACTCGTGTGGTGAGGCGAGCGAGTGTGGAGGCTGATTTTCCAATCCTTTTGTCGATCTCTGTATCAAGGGAGAGGTTGCTGCTGATCGTAGACCCCAGGTACGTGAACTGATTCATGACCTCCAGCTCGTAGTCGTCGATGATGATGGTTGGTGGTGCTTCCGTGCCTTGCGCCAAGACGTTAGTCTTCTTCAGGCTGATGGTAAGCCTGAAGTCCTTGCATGCCTGGGAGAAGCGGTCCATCAGGGTCTGAAGCTCCTGCTGTGTGTGGGTTGCGACTGCAGCGTCGTCTGCGAACAGCATATCTCTGATTAGAGCCTCGCGTACTTTGGTTCTGGCTTTCAGGCGGGCGAGGTTGAAAAGCCTGCCGTCAGATCTTGTGTGCAGGTAGATTCCCTCTGTTGCTGTGCTGAAGGCATGCCTCAGGAGCATAGCAAAGAAAATCCCAAAGAGGGTTGGCGCAAGTACACAGCCCTGTTTCACTCCGCTGCGTATGTTGAATGGCTCTGAGACGTTGCTGTCGTGCTGCACTATCCCTTGCATGTTGGTGTGAAATGATTCGATGAGGCTTTGCAACTTTGGTGGGCATCCTATCTTTGGCAGGATCTTGAAAAGGCCCTCTCTACTGACCAGATTGAACGCTTTGGTGAAGTCAATGAAGGCGACGTACAGGGGCATGTTCTGTTCTCTGCATTTCTCCTGGAGTTGGCGGATGGAGAATATCATGTCTACCGTCGATCGCTCAGCGCGGAAGCCACACTGAGACTCGGGGTAGACACGTTCGGCAAGCTTCTGTAGATGAACGAGAACAACTCGTGCGTAGACTTTGCCAACAACGCTGAGGAGGGAGATGCCCCTGTAGTTGTTGCAGTCGCTTCTCTCCCCTTTGTTTTTGTAGAGGGTGATGATCTTGGCGTCCCTCATGTCCTGTGGTACGGCACCTTCTTCCAGCACTGGCAGAGGACGTCATGCAATGGCAGCAGTAGGGCGGTCTTGCAGTGCTTGATCAGGTCGGGGGGTATGTCGTCGTTGCCGGGTGCCTTGCCAGCAGCCAAGCTATCAATGGCCTTGCTGAGTTTGTCGATGGTTGGCTCGGCGTCAAGTTCATCCATGGATGGCAGGCAATTGATGGCATCAAGGGCTGACGGTGTCACGGTGTTCTGTCTGGAGTAGAGGTTGGAGTAGTTCTCCACCCATCTCTCCATCTGCTTGTTCTTTTCTGTGATCATCTCCCCAGTGGAGGATTTGAGGGGGGCCGTCTTGCTCTGAGCCGGACCAAGTGCTTTCTTGATGCCATCGCACATACCACGGATGCTCCCTGTTATGACAGCGGTTTGAATGTCTTGGCTGAGCTGAGTCCAGTACTCGTTGGCACAGCGCTGAGCAGTCTGCTGAACTTTGCTTCTCACAGCCCTGAGAATCTGGAGATTCTTCTCGTTTGGGTACTTCTTGTACTCGGCAAGAGCTGAGCGCTTGGCTTCAATGACGGGGGTCATCTCGGTCAACTTGGCATCAAACCAGTCCTGTGACTTCGAGGTCTTCCTCCCAAATGTAGCCAAGGCTGTGCGGTGGATGGTGTTTCGCAGCTCTTCCCACTTCTGCTTTGCTGATTCTCCTTCTTGTGGTACACCAAGTTCCTTCTCAAAGGTGGAGGCAAACCGCTCAACAAGTTCTGGTTGGGCCATCTTGCTGGTGTCAATCCGTGCCTTTCCAGGCTGTCTAGCACGATGGAATTTCTTCAGCTGCAGCTTGACCTTGCAACACACCAATGAATGGTCTGTGTCGCAATCTGCACTCTGGAACGAACGGGTGATTAGCACGTTCTTCAGTGAGGTGCGCCTGGTCAGGATCAAGTCCAGCTGGTGCCAGCGCTTTGAGCGCAGATGTCGCCAGGAAACCTTGTGTTGGGGCTTGGTCTTGAAGAATGAGTTTGTGATGCACAGATCGTGATAAGTGCAGAACTCGAGCAGCCGCTGTCCGTTGTCATTCATTCTGCCCACGCCAAATGGTCCAAGACAGGAGGGCCAAGAGTCGTGGTCAGCACCCACTCTGGCATTGAAGTCTCCAAGGAGAATGAGTTGTTCAGAGTTGGGGATGATCCTGACAGTTGTTGTGAGATTCTCGTAGAACTCGTCTTTTGCCTCTGGTGTGGCTGTCAGTGTTGGGGCATACACACTGATGAGGGTGACTGGGCCTTGAGTGGTGTTGAGGCGGAGGGTGAGGAGTCGTGCAGAGCCATTGCTGCCTGGTACCACCATCTTCAGCAAGGTGTTCTTCACTGCGAAGCCCACTCCGTGTTCCCTGTGTTCGTCACTGCTCTTTCCCTGCCAGTAGAACGTGAAGTCCTTCTCTCTCAGTGTGCCTGCGTCAGCCAACCGTGTTTCCTGGAGAGTGGCGATATCCACTTCCAGTCTCTTCAGCTCATTATTGATGATGGCAGTCTTCCTGGTGTCGTTGATGTCCTTGAGGTTAGCAGCGAGTCCTGTCATCATAGTGTGGACGTTCCAAGTTCCCAGTTTTAGAGTTGGTCTCTTTTGTTTTTTTTGTCTTGCCTGGTGCGAAAGTTCTCAGCCTGCTGTTCAGACTTCTACTCATCCCCATGCACCCAATGAGGAAAGCAGGCTGTGGCAGGACAACACCTTATTGGCTGGGGGCTGCCCAGCTTGAGGCAGGCGGTAGCTGTCCAGTGAGATCCGATGATCCCTCCCACCATCGGGAACAACCCCTGGCACTGCGCTGTACGCCAATTGAGCGGTGGCTTATAACCGGTAACTGTCATTCCCCGTGTTTTGTCTACGCCAAAGGCGAAGCCGGAGTGTCCTCTCCAGTGATCCGGTGTTCTACCTTCCAGCGTTGGTAGGATTCAAGCCTGGGCAGGAAGATATGGAGGACAAGATGTTGCGCAGCATGTTCCCCCTCTCCACGTCACTGATGAATCCAAAGGAACAGCAGGGCTGCTACAGTTTGGCACCAGCGCCGTCGCAGGAGCTGCCAGAACGATGTTGAGCACAGCAGAGAACTGCCTTAGGGACTCCGACTCCGGATTTTTCCTCAGGGTTGACTCCCGAAGCCTTTCCTGTGACCGGGTGTGCCGCAAGACAGCAGAGGTTTGAAATCAGGGTTTACCTTCCCCTAGATGGGCTACCTTCCCAGGTTGACGAGCCACCATCTACCCGAAGCATCTGATTTTAAGGCGCCAGAGATCCGCCCTCGCCCCTTCTCCTATTAGTAAAAGCAGTTCCGCCGGGCTTAGAGACTAAACCACACGGGCAGGCTAGGAGTTGGACTTAGTTGTCAGAGGCTTTTCAAGATGCATGCCATAAGGAGCATTTTATAAGCACTGGGAGCTTAACCCCAGTGCCGCTCCTGGCTATGACAACCTTGGAACCATGGAACCTTGGAGCTAATAATACATAACTAATAATACTAATAATACTGAGACTCTAACAGACAAGGACAAATATGAACAGGAAGATAAATGCAAAATAATACTGAAATCTGCAAAACCCAAACTAGAATAAAATAACAAGAAACTAAGAACAGGAACAAAAGGACAACCCAGATGACAACATACAATGACCCACACAAAAATACAAAATAACCCTGAGCAGAAGAAACTACAAAACATAATAGAAACAACTGAAGCGTGTGCCCGGTGCTTCCCCCTGTGCGCCGCTTCATGACAGGGTCCCCCTTTCAAGGGGTGGATTCCACACACCTCAGGGTAACCTCAAAAAAGAGAAAAGAAAACACCAGGAACCCCCCCCCCCCCACTTCCCGACAGGAATAGAACAAATAATCAACCCCTGGAGGGTGGAGGGGAAAACCAGGTAGGGGGGACTGAAATGAGAAAAAAAAACAAAAAAAACCAAAACACTGATGACCCACAACCAAAACAGGCATGACAGCAAAGAGCTCTAGGACTACTGAGTGAGTAGATAAGACAGTTTGGGTGGCCTACAAGAGTCCCAGGACCACCAGATTACATGGTGGAACACGTTCGGTGGTCTCCCAGAGTTCATGAGCCACCCAACCAAACGGCGCAGTCTGTCAGGTGGTCTCCCAACATTCCTGAGCCAACAGGCCGGAGGCACAAAGCGTCCCCTCCTGGAGGCGGCAGCTGGAGTCCGTGCCCCCAACGGACTGCGGGGGCTGCAGCGTGGATGAGGCGGAACAGGCACTGCGGAAGGTTGACTCCCGACGATGATTGCTGGCCAACAGCGGAGCTGGACGGCGATGGCGGCTGACCAGCGAGGAAACTAGATGAGGAAAGCAGCTGACCAGCTGTGTCTGCGAACTCTTATACCCGTGAAGAGCTTCTAAATATCAGGACTTTCACTCCCACAGACCTACTCCCAGTTTTTTTAGCTCCTGCCGCCGATCTGGTTCATTGCTTGGCTCGAAAAGTGAGATGGTGAAAGAGAGGAAGACGAGCGGGCACTCTCGTCCGGCTTCGCAGGAGAGGCACGCGCACGGCTTTGCCTGGTATATTTCTGTCCAATACCAACTCTCTCTCTAACAAGGTAGATGAACTGAGACTGCTGATGCGTTTTAAGGACCTCTCTTCCTCGGCTGCCCTCTGTTTTACCGAGACCTGGCTCAGGGAAAACACACCGGACAGCGCGCTGCGCCTCGAGGGATTTCAGCTGTTTCGTGCTGATCGTGACACAGAGCTCTCCGGTAAATCCTCAGGAGGCGGAGTCTGCTTTTACATCAACAGCAGCTGGTGCTCTGATGTAACGGTAATTTCCAAACACTGTTCTCCCGCCCTGGAATTTCTTTTTATTAACTGCAAGCCATTTTATTCCCCGTGGGAGTTCGCCTCATTCATCCTCGCCGCTGTGTACGTCCCTCCCGACGCGGACACGCGCGAAGCTCAGCGCGTGCTCGCGGATCACATCCAACACACGGAGCGGATTTTTCCAGACTCTCTGGTTATTGTGGTTGGCGACTTTAACCAGAGCAATCTGAGCCACAATCTCCCCTGCTACAAACAGTTTATTAAATGCCCCACCAGAGGAATAAACACGCTGGATCACTGTTACACCACAGTGAAAGACGCATATCGCGCTGTTCCCCGCGCTGCGCTCGGATTATCTGATCACGTGATGGTCCACCTCATTCCCACATACAGACAGAGATTGAAGCTCACTAAACCTGTTGTGAGCACTACGAAGAAATGGACCAGTGAAGCTGAGGAAAAGCTGGAAACGTGCATGGAAATAACTGATTGGGGCATGTTTAAAGGAGCCACGCATGATCTGGATGAGCACACGGACACTGTGAACTCTTATATCCACTTTTGTGAGGAGAGCATTCTTCCATCGCGCACCAGGGTGAGGTACTCTAATGACAAGCCCTGGTTCACAGCTAAGCTCAGACAGATCAGGAAGGAGAAGGAAGCAGCGTTGAAAAGTGGAGACAGGGGCTGCTACAGGGAGGTTAAATATCAGTTTAACAGAGAGCTGAGGAGAGCTAAATCTGTGTATTCTGAGAGACTCCAGCAGCAGTTCACTGCTAATGACTCGGCTTCTGTGTGGAGAGGACTGAGGCAAATCACCAATTATCGGCCTCAGGCTCCTAAAGGTCAGGATGACAAAGCCCTTTGTCAAAGACCGTCCCAACACTATGCCCGTTTTGACACCTTGTCATCTGTGTCCAACACCCCCCCTCTCTCCAGCTCCACGATCCCTACTTCATCAAAGGCGCCCCCCCCCTCCTCCCCCCCTGCCCTTGTCATCAGTGAGCAGGACGTGCTCAAACAGTTCTCCAGACTGAACCCGCGCAAGGCCCCCGGTCCGGACGGCGTGTCTCCCTCCACCCTGAGACACTGTGCGAAAGAGCTGGCTCCTGTCTTCATAGACATTTTTAACACCTCCCTTAAGCTATGCCACGTGCCGTCCTGCCTCAAATCCTCCACCATCATCCCTGTCCCCAAGAAGCCACGGATCACTGGACTTAATGACTACAGACCTGTAGCGCTCACCTCTGTAGTCATGAAGTCCTTTGAGCGCCTGGTCCTGCCCCACCTCAAGTCCATCACCACCCCTCTCCTGGACCCGCTGCAGTTTGCCTACCGAGCCAACAGGTCTGTAGACGACGCAGTCAACCTGGCCCTCCACTCCATCCTGCAGCACCTGGACTCCCCGGGAACCTACGCCAGGATCCTGTTTGTGGACTTCAGCTCCGCATTCAACACCATCCGCCCCGCTCTGCTCCAGGACAAGCTGTCCCTGCTCAACGTGCCTGACTCCCTCTGCAGGTGGATCACCGACTTCCTGACGGACCGGAGGCAGCATGTGCGGCTGGGAAAGACTGTCTCAGACTCTGCTAGCATCAGCACCGGATCACCCCAGGGCTGTGTACTTTCCCCCCTACTCTTCTCCCTTTATACCAACTCCTGCACCTCCAGCCACCAGTCTGTCAAGTTGATCAAGTTTGCGGATGACACCACCCTCATCGGGCTCATCTCCAACGGCAACGAGTCTGCCTACAGGAGAGAGGTGGCCCAGCTGGCGTCCTGGTGCAACAACAACAACCTGCAGCTGAACGCTCTGAAGACAGTGGAGATGATTGTGGACTTCAGGAAAGTCACAACCCCTCTGCCCCCCCTCACCCTCACAGGCTCTCCCATCACCACTGCTGATTCCTTCCGCTTCCTAGGCACCACCATCACCAGGGACCTCAAGTGGGAGCCGACCATCAGCTCCCTCATCAAAAAGGCCCAGCAGAGGATGTTCTTCCTGCGGCAGCTGAGGAAGCTCAAGCTACCCACCAAGATGTTAGTGCAGTTCTACACAGCCATCATCGAGTCCATCCTCACCACCTCCATAACCGTGTGGTACGCAGGAGCCACTGCCAGGGACAGACTAAGGCTGCAGCGCGTCGTGCGCACTGCTGAGAAGGTGATCGGCTGCAAGCTCCCATCTCTCCAGGATCTGTACATCTCAGGACCGGAGGCGTGCTGGCCGGATTATAGCCGATCCCTCACACCCTGGTCACGTACTGTTTGTCTCCCTCCCTCAGGTAGAAGACTTTGGTCCATCCAGACTAAAACCTCCCATCACATGAACAGCTTCTTCCCCTCTGCCATCAGACTGCTGAACACTAAGTGACTTATTGACTCTCGTGCACTATGTACAGCAGCTCAACCAGACTCATGTCAATCATCACTGTTTTCTTCTGCATTACCGACTGCACTATATGGTTCTCCACATTATCTGCTGCTCGCTAATATATTTTAACTGCTGACCAGTATTACTCACTCTTATTCTACACTTTATTGCATGTATAGTTTATTTCTTTTATTCTATCATGTTTAATGTTGCAGCATTGCACCGAGACAAATTCCTAGTTTGTGTACTACATGAACAATGGCAATAAATCTGATTCTGATTCTGATTCTGACCAGCGAGGGAACCAGGCAGTGAAGATGACTGATCAGCGGGATCTCCTGGCGACACCTGATGACTTTCAACGATCTCTGACGAAGGCAGGGAACTCTCAACGACCTTGGGCGGAGATGGAACGGGACCCTCATCAACCTCAGGCAGAGACGGCAGGGGACCCACGGCAAGCTCGGGCGGAGGAGGACCCACGGCGACCTCGGGCAGAGGCGGAGGACCCACGGCGACCTCGGGTAGAGATGAAGGACCCACAGCGACCTCAGGGGGAGGTGGAGGACCCACGGCAACTTCCGGTGGAGATGGAGGACCCACAGCGACCTCTGGCGTTGATGGAGGCTCAGGGAAGGAGGAAACAGACACCGGTTCAGAGTCACCAGCAGCAGTGGAGCCCAGCGAAGAAAACTCAGGTACAGCTGGTGGCTGCAACTGGTCCCCTCCCCCACCAAGAGCCAAGCAAGATCTCTCTAATACTGTTATAGTGAAAACAAAAAAGAGAACTTGCCTGAGCTCAAGCTCCACCGCCGTCCAGGACTCCAACAACTCAGCTACAACGACCCCAACAGCAGCCATGATGGTGGATGCAGTTGAAAGACCTCCAGGCACGGTGACCAGCACAGGTGGATCTCCCGGTGTGGCGGCTGGAACTGGAAGTGGCCTCACTGCTGGCGCTGAGCCCCGTGCAGCTGAAACCAGGGACACTCTCTTGTTGGCTCAAGCTTCAGCTCACCGGGACTAAGCTCCTCCCATCTGGGACATGGCTGCGGGGTTGGAGCAGAGTTCTCCAGGGCTGCAGGCTCCTCCGTTGTCCCATGGCTCCATCCCAGAACAGCGGGCACTCAGGGGAAATGGGAGGAGACACAGGAGTAGCAGGTGAGGGAAGGGAGGCAGCAGTAGATGGTGAGGACTCAGTTATGGTAGGCTGCAGTTGCTGAGCCTCACCACCATCACCACATAAGGCAAAACATTTCATTTTAATGTGAAGGAAAATGATAACACACTTGCCTTATCTACTGGGGCGTGACGGAATCGGCTGCTGCAGAACCTCCAGGCATGGCGACCGATGGCTGGTGGAACCTCCGGCATGGCGGCTGATGCAGGGAGAACTCCATCTTGGTGTAGTGGCCCGAGGGAACTTGTCACCCATGGCATCGGGTCCCACGATGCTGAAACCAGGAGATACTCCTTTGTTGGTTCAGGTTTTGGGACGCAGGGGGCGCTCTTCTCCCGTCAAGAGCATGGCTGCGGGACTGGAACTGGACTCTTAGACGCCACAGAACCCTCCGTCATCCGGCAGCTCCCTCTTGGGGCCGGCAAACACTCAATGAAAGCAGAGGGGGACACGGGAGAAGCAGGTGAGGAGGAGGAGGAGGACTCAGCTAAATAAGGCTGCTGTCGTTGAGCCTCACCACTGGAATAAGGCAAGTTAGTTCATTTTTATGTGATGGAGGATGAAAAAGCACTTGCCTTAATTCCCCGGACTTGATGGTTACTGCTGCTGCACCAAATGAAGCTCCTCCGGGGACTGTGGAGGTCATTTGGCGAGTAGGCAGAGACCTCTACTCATGGCAAGATGGGCGAGGCTCCGGAGTCAGGGGATGTTCTGTTGTCGGCTCAAGCTCCGCTCCACCCGGTGAACCCTCCTCCAGCTTCTGCATAAACTCTCGAAGAAGCCACGGTTTATATTCCAGTAACAGCACCCTCTCCGCTGCCAAGACCCGCTGACACTCCTCCAGCTCCTCCGCAGTAGGACCGTCAGGAGGCGCGAGGACAGTGTGCCCGATCCGGCAGGCTGCAGACTCTACCGGCATCGGACGGACGGCTGATGATGCGGGCCATTGTTTGGGAGATGAAGGCCGAACTGCTGCTGGAGAGTAGTGAGAGGCTGAGGACCTCCGTGCCCAGGACCGTTTCCTCGTCGACCCAGGCACGGACGTAGGAGGGGTTTTCACCAGCCCGTGAAGCATGAATGGTGGGTTCATAAAGGAGAGGAGTAAGTCTGTGAACTCCAGATGGCTCCACAGGCTGGGGCATGCTTCAAGCACTTCTGCTGCTCCAGCCAGACACTCACAGGCCACATCAGGAGTGCGAGAAGCACGAGCCTCCGATAAGGTGGTATGTAAAACATTAACAGTCCAACACCCCACCTCACTAAGCCCACACTGACTGTAGTCAGAGAATGCTGCCATGCCAGTGGAAAACAAATGGATTTTAAGGAAAAAATACAGGAGGGGGAAAAAAAAGGCAACACCCACAGTCCGCTGGCGTCTTAACTGGTAGCAGTCTTCTGTCATGAACTGGCCTGGCAGGGGCAGGAGCGAAGACCCAAACACAGGCTGTGAGTTTGCACCATTTAATAATAAACAACACACAAACACAAAAATACAGAAAAACACAAAACTAAGACTAAGACAGGATACTACGAACTCCCAGCGAATGCTGGACTTACGTCTAGGCAGATACTACGAATTCCCAGCGGAGGCTGGACATATGATTACAGAGATGAGGACTTCGTTTCAGCGCTAGGGAAAGGTTAATGAAGCAATGAAGAATCAACTGAACAGCAATCCTTAAATAGGTGAGCAAGACTAATTACACATACTCATCAGGTGTAGGAGAACACAGGTGGGTAACATGAGCAAACTTAATCAGATGATCAAGGACAGCTGACAGCCCGTGAACTGAGTGGACACCCAGAAGTAAACACAGGCAGCTGTCAAACACTGAGAGAAACAATAGGAACAAATGACTAAGAAAGTATGAGCACAGATAACAAAAAGATAACTGACTATAATTCCAAAACAGATACACACCAAAATACACAATGAGAAAATAACCGCCAAGAAGGAATACAAAACCCAATACAAATAAACACTGAAGTTATAAAGGGAGGACTGAGGATAAGGACAAATATAAACAGGAAGATAAATACAAGATAATACAGAAAAATGTAAAACCCAAATTAAGACATAATAACAAGAAACTAGGAACAGAAACAAAAGGACAAACTCAGATACCAAATACATCAAACCATACAAAACACAAAATAAACAGAAATGTAAAAGTAAGATAAATAAGATAAGATAAGATAAGCCTTTATTAGTTCCACAATGGGGAAATTCCAGGATTGCAACAGCACAGGGATAGCAACACTCAGAGCAACAATCAGAAGGCAAGAGAAAAACAAGAGCAGCGAGTATACATATGTACATATAAATATAAATATATAGACACACAGTGCGGAGCATTGTAGCTAGATGGAATAAATATCTGAGTATATAAACACACAGTGTGAAGCATTTTTTTTTTTTTTTTTTGTTACTTATTTGTACCCGTAGGTAGATTTGGTTTGCAGTCTGGTGACAAGCCACCGGCTGCCGGTCGCTGTGTGCGCGAGCGCCCTAAACCTACATGTTTTTGGTATGCGGGAGGAAACCGGAGAAATCCTGGAGTAAACCCACGCAACACGGGGAGAACATGCAAACTCCACACCGCTCACTGTTGGTCGGGGGCTGGGATTGAACCCACGATCTCATGATCCCCGCGATCCCCTGGCCGAGGGTAAAACTGTGCTGCCACAGTGCTAAACCACTGCGCTAGATGGAATAAATATGTAAATATATAAACACACACAGTGCGGAGCATTGTACCTAGATGGAATAAATATATGAATATATAAACACACAGTGCGGAGCATTGTAGCTAGATGGAATAAATATGTGGATATATAAACACACACAGTGCGGAGCATTGTAGCTAGATGGAATAAATATATAAATATATAAACACACACAGTGTGGAGCATTGTAGCAAGATGGAACAAATATGCAAACACATAAACACACACAGTGCAGAGCACCGTAGCTAGATGGAATAAATATGTAAATATATAAACACACACAGTGCGGAGCACTGTAGCTAGATGGAATAAATATGTAAATATATAAACAGTGTGGAGCATTGTCGCTAGATGGAATAAATATATAAATATACAAACAAACACACACAGTGCGGGGCATTGCAGCTAGATGGAATGAAACAGCACAACCGTCTACTTAGTTATCCTACATGGTATGATTATGTACCCATACATATTGTCACCCTCCGTAGCTACCGGTATTTTCCTAGTTGTATACTGGAGGGGACCATTGTGTAAGTCTATTGCGTCTTTTGCATTCAATACTATTAGGTTGTCACGTCTTTTTGCTATCTCTGCGAGCAGCCCTGCTTAGGTGACACAGCCTGACAGCCGTTGGTAGGAAGGACCTGCGAAACCTCTCGGTTGTGCACCTAGGATGATGTAGTTTGCTGCTAAATGAGCTCCTTAGCGAATTCAGTGTGTCCTGCATAGGGTGGAACTCGGACTCCAGCAGAGATGACAGTTTAGCCACCATCCTTCTCTCTCCCATCTCCTCCACTGGGTCAAGGCGCTGCCCCAGGACAGAGCTAGCTTTCTTGATCAGTTTGTTCAGTCTCTTCCTATCGGCTGCTGTAATGCCACTGCCCCAGCAGACCACTCCAAAAGTGATGGCTGATGCCACCACCGTGTCATAGAATGTCTTCAGCAGCGCCCCTTGTACACCAAAAGACCTGAGTCTCCTCAGTAGGAACAGCTTGCGCTGTCCTTTCTTGTAGAGTGCATCAGTATTGTGTGACCAGTCTAGTTTATTGTTCAGATGAACACCCAGGTACTTGTAGGATGTCACCATCTCAATGTCTGTTCCCTGGATGTTTACTGGTGCTGTGAGGGGTTGCTCTTGCCTGCGGCAGTCCACCACCAGCTCCTTAGTTTTCCTCACGTTGATCTGGAGGCAGTTCCGATGGCACCAGTCCACAAAGTCCGGGATAAGCCCTCTGTACTCAGCTTCATCTCCGTTGGAGATGAGGCCAACGATCGCAGAGTCATCAGAGAACTTCTGTAGATGGCAGTGTGTTGTGTTGTGTGAGAAGTCCGCAGTATAAAGGGTGAACAGGAAGGGAGCCAAAACCATTCCCTGGGGGGCTCCCGTGCTACCGATGATCGTGTCAGATACACAGTCCCGGGTTCTCACTAACTGTGGTCGGTTTGTGAGGTAGTCCAGGATCCATGATGACAGGTGCTGGTCCACTCCTGCGCACAGCAGCTTGTCCTTCAGGATCATCGGTTGGATGGTGTTGAAAGCACTGGAGAAGTCAAAGAACATGATCCTCACCGCATTCCCGGGCTTCTCCAGGTGGGACAGAGAATGGTGAAGGAGGAAGATCACCGCATCCTCCACCCCAATGCCATGCTGGTAGGCAAACTGGAGTGGATCCATCGCTGGTCCCACCAGGGGGCGGAGGTGAGCAAGGAGCAGTCTCTCCAGGGTCTTCATCATGTGGGACGTCAGGGCCACTGGTCTGTAGCTGTTCAGATCTTTGGGGTGGGAAGTCTTTGGTACAGGTACCACACAAGATGTTTTCCACAACTGTGGTACTCTCCCCAGCTTCAGGCTCAGGTTGAAGATGTACTCCACAATCCCACACAGCTGGTCTGCACAGGACTTGAGGAGCTTTGCGCTGATGCCGTCCGGTCCCGACGCCTTCCTCGCCTTGATCTTCCTCAGCTCCGTCCTCACCTGGGTCTTAGTGAGGGTCAGGTTGGGGGGGCTGTGTGTTGGGAGTGGGGGGGTGTTGGTGGAGTGGGGAGTGGGCTGCAGGACTTGATGTCTTCAGAGGCAGCAGTGGTTGTTTTGCAGTCGGGGGGGAGGGCGGTTGGTCAAACCTATTGAAAAACAGATTCAGATTGTTCGCCCACTCCCTGCCCCCCCGTGGCCTGGGGGGAGGTATTCTGGAGCCCAGAGATGGTTTTAAGGTTTCTCCAGACCCCACCGATGTCGCTCTGTTGCAGCTTGTCCTCCATCTTCTTCCTGAAGCTGTCCTTGCCTTCTCTGATGTTTCTCCTCAGCTCCCTCTGTACGGACTTCAGCATCTCCCTGTTCCCCGACCTGAAGATCCTCTTCTTCTCTCTCAGAAGTGTTTTTATCTCAGGGTTGATCCAGGGTTTGTTGTTTGAGCAACACCGTATGGTCTTGGTGGGAACGGTGTTGTCCACACAGAAGCTGATGTAGTCCGTGATGGTGTGAGTGAGGCCATCGATGTCCTCACCATGTGGATCGCAGAGCTGCTCCCAGGTGGTGGTTTCAAAACAGTCCTTTAGAGCGTCCATTGCCTCCTCAGACCACAACTTCACTGTGCGCATGACCGGAGGTTGTCTGTGCACTAGGGGTTTATACACCGGCTGGAGATGAACCAAGTTGTGATCCGATCTCCCGAGTGGGGGGAGTGGTGATGAGGTGTACGCCTCCTTAGTGTTTGCGTAGAATAAGTCCAGTGTTTTATTGTCTCTAGTGTGGCATGTGACATACTGGGTAAACGTGGGTAGAATGGGAGACAGTGAAACATGGTTGAAATCGCCTGAGACGAGGAGAAGAGCATCTGGGTGTTCTGTCTGCAGCCTGCCAGTTACTGAGTGGATGACGTCACGCGCTGTCCCAGTGTTCGCCGTCGGATTTGCATAAATAACAATGCAGATCACGTGTGAGTATTCCCTCGGGAGATATGTAGGCCGCATGCTAACAGCTAGCAACTCGATGTCTTTGCTGCAGTGTTGTTGTTTAATAGTGATATGTCCCGGTCTGCACCAGTTGTTGTTAACATACATTATCACTCCACCGCCCCTTGCTTTGCCACTGTCTGGTGTTTGGTCTGCCCGTATTGCGTGGAAACCCTCCAGTTCAATGTTAGCATCTGCTGCTAGTTCAGTTAGCCACGTCTCAGTAAATAACAAAAGGCAGCACTCCCGGTATATGCTATCGTAGCGGGAGATAGCCGCTAGCTCATCTACCTTTCCCAATATCGATCGTACATTCCCCTTAACAACAGATGGGAGGGGGGGTCTGTATCTTATATTTCTTGCCCGCCGTCTTACTCCAGCACGACACCCACGTCGTTTTCGCCTCAGTTCTCCCGGTATGTTGAGTTTTTTCGTTAGCACCGAGTGGCGGTTGAGTGCTAGCAGCTGTTCCCTGCTGTACCATCTCCTGTTATAAACAATGGCTCCGTCCACCGGCTCGGGAGACATTTGGGGCGATCTGTGTGTCCGTGATGTATAAGGTGTGTAAGGTGTTGCCGGATCAGAAAGTTGTCACCGGATCATAAAGTAAGAGGAAGAAAAAACTCAGAATTGAGCCGCTGTTGCAAAAAGGCAGCCGACTCGTGTGGCGCCAGAAGTAGGAAAAAAAAAAAAGTACAAACCATAATTAGAAAAACCTTAAGCATCTGCCTGGTACTCCCCCCGAGTGCCGCTTCATGACAAAAGGTTTGTATTTTTGTAGTCTGTTATTTGTTAATATGTTTGCTTCAGGCCACAATTTTTGTTTTATCTATAGAGGGGTGATAGGGCAGGGTTATATTTCAGAGAGAATGTGCAAAATGAAGAATAACTCATGAAGAGGGAACTAAGGGTAATTTCATGGAATATCAATGGTGCTAATAATCCCACAAAACTAAAGAAATGTTTGCTCTATCTCAGATCACGACAAGCAGATATAGCATTTATACAAAAAGCACATATGACGGAGCTGGGAAATGCCAAATTGAGGAGAGACTGGGTTGGACAGGTATATAGCAGCTCATTTCACAGTAAGAAATGAGGAGTGGCTATATTGGTGCAAAAAAAGTTAGACTTTGTTTTACTCAAAAAAACAGCGCCGGAGGCAGGGCGGCCGTACCAGCAGCAACTGGTTTGCTGTTTATTTGCTGTTTATTCCTGTATATAGTGTGTCTCTTATTAACCAGGGCTCTGTAGGAATATTTGGACGAAGACTGAACCAACTTTTTTCTCTATTTTAGCTCGGTCTTTCTCTAGTTTTCTTTTCTTTTTTCTTCCTCGGGCAATGGAGATCAACAGAGGTGGGGGTGGACGCATTGTTTACACACGCAAACATCTGATTGCGCTGAGGAAGCCAGCGCCTGGAGCGCTGCAGCCGGCAGTGAAGCCCCTCATCCCAGATGAGCTGAAGAGGAGACGCCGCGGGCGAAGGGCTGGAGCAAAGGTGAGGAGGAGGAGGAGGAGGAAGCATAAGCTGGCTGTACCGATGGTCATCACCGGAAACGTGCGGTTGCTGGGAAATAAAACAGGTGAGCTTACAGCGCTGGTCAGGACGCAAAAGGAGTATCATGAGTGTAGTATAATGTGTTTTACGGAGACGTGGTTACACTCACAGGTCCCGGATGTAAAGGTAGCGATACTTGGCTTCAAGACTATACGGGAGGACAGAGACGTGAAAAGCAGCAGGAAAAAGAGAGGAGGAGGAGGGGCACTTCTTGTTAATGAGCGATGGTGTCATCCTGGACATATTGTGACGTTGTGGGGGTTCACACAAGAAAGGAGAGATGACTGTGACGAAACAGGCTTTATTTAAAACACACTCCCTCAACACAGACAGGAGGGGAGGTCATTCATACAGACCTCCATCTCACTAAGGGTGACAAACGCATGATCAGTCACTGCTCTGACTCTTCTTATAACACTGCTGTGTCATTATAATGCAGTTATAATGACACAGCAATAACACTTTAGAACACACGAATGATAACACCCTTTGAATCCTCTGCTGCCAAAGCATGCCGGGAAAATCCCTGCCCCCTTAACACAGCCCCGACGTTACACTGTCCCCCCCCTGGACTGGTTTCTGTCCCCAGAATAATAAAAGTCCAGCTCAAAAGTGCAACGTGAATCCGTCCAGGTGTTGGGGCAGTCTCCGTTGTCGACGACCAGCACGCACAGGCCCACTAGTGTTCATCTGTGCCTCGGTCAGAGTATCTGGTCGGGGTGAAGGCTCCGGCTCGACCACCTGCAGGGCGGATGGCTGGTACGGGGCGAGACGGTCACGGTGGAGTACCACGACCCGGTCCCTTTTTTTCAGCCTCACCCTGTACACCACATCCGACAGTCTCTGTAGGACCATGCACGGTCCCGACCAATGGCTCGCCAGTTTTGGTGACAGTCCCCTTTTTCGCTCCGGGCAGAAAACCCAGACTCGATCTCCTGGTGCAAAGTCCCTCCCCTGGCAGCGGGAGTCATATGCCCGCTTCTGCCAGCTCCCCGCTGCTGCCAGGGGCTCTCGAGCCAGTCCGTACACTGTGTGGAGACGTTCCTTCAAGCAAAACAAATAATCCAACCCTGGTTTGCCCTCCACCTCCGGCTCGGGAGGGAGGCCGAATACCAAATTCACTGGTGTGCGCAGCTCGCGTCCAAACATCAGCACTGCAGGGGTGCACCGGGTGGATTCCTGTGCTGCCATCCGGTACGACCACAGAACAAAGAGCAGATGCAGGTCCCAGTCTTGCTGTCGCTGGTCCACTAGGACAGCAAGCTGAGTAGTGAGGGCCCGGTTGAACCGTTCGACCAGGCTGTCGCTCTGTGGGTGCAGCGGGGTGGTCCGGGTCTTCCAGATGCCCAGCCACTTGTAGACCTCTCTGAAGACCTCTGCCTCAAAGTTCCAACCCTGATCGCTGTGCATCTCCTCCGGTGTGCCAAACCGATAGAACATCTCGTCCACCAGCTTTGATGCCGTGGTGGCGGCACTCTGATCAGGGACTGCGTTTGCCTCTGGCCATTTGGTGAAATAATCCATTGCGACCAGCACGTAGCGGTTCCCCCAGTCCGTGGTCGGGAAAGGGCCCAGAATGTCCGGTACGACCACAGAACAAAGAGCAGATGCAGGTCCCAGTCTTGCTGTCGCTGGTCCACTAGGACAGCAAGCTGGGTAGTGAGGGCCCGGTTGAACCGTTCGACCAGGCTGTCGCTCTGTGGGTGCAGCGGGGTGGTCCGGGTCTTCCAGATGCCCAGCCACTTGCAGACCTCTCTGAAGACCTCTGCCTCAAAGTTCCAACCCTGATCGCTGTGCAGCTCCTCCGGTGCGCCAAACCGATAGAACATCTCGTCCACCAGCTTTGATGCTGTGGTGGCGGCACTCTGATCAGGGACTGCGTTTGCCTCTGGCCATTTGGTGAAATAATCCATTGCGACCAGCACGTAGCGGTTCCCCCAGTCCGTGGTCGGGAAAGGGCCCAGAATGTCCACCCCTACCCGCTCCATCAGTGCTCCCACCCGGTATTGCTGCAAGGGAGCGTGGGATTGCTGAGTCGGCCCCTTCTTAGCTGTGCAGGTGTCGCAGCGATGGACGTGGAGCTCTACATCCTGGTGACATCCGGGCCAGTAGAACCAGGCTCAAAGACGCTGTACAGTCTTTGTCACCCCGAAGTGGCCCACTCCTACCGCCCCGTGGACCAGCTGGAGTACGTTGGGCCGGAGCCGCCGGGGAACCAGCAGCTGCCAGACTTGACGCTGCCCAGCTGGAGTCTGCCACTGCCGATACACAACACCCTCATGACAGCGGAGATTGGCCCACTGGGAGTGTAGGGCCTTGGTCTCTGGGTCCAGCGCAGACACAGCCTCCCAGGCTCCCGGGTTCGGCAGTGGCCCGCATCCGGCCACTGCCGAACCCGGGAAATGACCGGATCTCTGTCCTGCTCGCTCTGCAGCTGCTGCGTGCCGAGGGCCTCTGTGACGTCATTGCTGGGGAGAGCTGACTGATTATCCGAGGAGGAGCTGTGCGCCGCCATGTTATTCCTGCTCACAGCGGTCCAGAGAGCAGCAGCCCGTGGGACGGCTTGGTCTCAGTCCTCTGCCCGCTGGCAGTGACGACAGTCCTCCGCCGCACAGGGATGCCGAGACAGCGCGTCAGCATTGGCATGGAGGTGGCCTGCCCAATGCACAATCTGAAAATCATAATCCTGCAGTGCCTCCAGCCATCTCGCCAACTGTCCATCCGGCTCTTTAAAGTTCAGTAGCCAGGTCAGGGAAGCATCATCCGTCCTGAGCTGGAACCTCCCCCCGTACACATACGGGCGAAAATGACGAAACCCCTGGATGACAGCCAACAGCTCTCTGTGAGTAACGCAATAATTCCTTTCGGCTCTGCTGAGAGTGCGGCTGAAGAAAACAACTGCCTGCTCTCCTTGTTCTCCCTCCTGGGATAACACCACCCCGATGCCCTGGTTGCTGGTGTCCGTGCCCATGATGAAAGGGCGGTTCGGGTCAGGATACTGCAGGATGGGGGCTCTGATGAGCGCTGAGCAAAGCTGGGAAAAAGCAGCAGCACAGTTCTCACACCACTGAAATGCACGTCCTTTCTGTGTCAGCTGATGCAGCGGGCTGGCGATGGTGGCGAAGTCTTTCACAAATCTCCTATAATAGGAGGCCAGTCCGAGAAAACTTCGTAGCTCTCCCACATCCCGCGGCACTGGCCAGTGTTTCACCGCTGCCACTTTCTCTGGATCGGTGGCGACTCCCGCTGCGCTGACGACGTGGCCCAGGAAGGTGGTCTCCCGCCGAAATAGGTGGCATTTCCGTGGGCGTAGCCACAGCCCCGCCTGTCGGATGGCATCCAATAATTCCCAGAGGTTGGACAGGGCGCTGTCAAAATCAGCTGCGTGAACCAGCAGGTCATCCAGATAAACAATGCAGTGGCTCCGGGGCACGTGAGCCAACACTCGCTCCATCAGACGTTCAAAGGTGGCCGGGGCGTTGCAAAGTCCAAACGGCATCACCTTGAACTGATTCAGTCCCTGCCCGATGGAGAAGGCTGTTTTCTGGCAGGCCTCAGGTGACAGTTCTACCTGCCAATAGCCGCTGCGGAGGTCCAGCGAGCTGAACCAGCTGGAGCCGGCGATGTGGTCCAGCGCGACATCGATGCGGAGCAGGGGTTAGGATTCCTTTCGGGTGACATCATTCAGACGCTGGTAATCCACACAGAACTGCCACGAACCGTCCTTCTTCCTAACCAGCATCACCGGCGCCGCCCAGGGGCTGCTGGAGGGCTCAATAATGTCTGCCTCCAGCATTTCTCGTACTTTTTGTTCTGCTGCCGCCCGCCTTGAAAAAGGCAGACGGCGTTGGCGGAGCCAGATCGGCCTGGTCTCACCAGTGTCGATCCCGTGCTGCACCAAGCTGGTTCGGGTGCACTCCTCATCCTTCGCAGCGAAGACGTCCATGTAGTAGTTCAACAGCTCCCGCAGCTGGCGTCTCTGTCCCGATTCCAGTCCGCTGCAGCTCTGCTGGAACAATTCCTCGACCGCCTGCTGTGTTTCTGCTGACACTTTGACCCGCTCCGCTGTGGCCCTCCCCCTTGCTGTCTCTATCTGTGATCGTGCTCCCTCTGCTTGTGCTGGTGGCGCTGTTGTGTTCAGTTCTTGCGGTGACCCGCCCGGTTCGGTCCATCCTGGCAGTCCCTCAATCACGCAGGCCTCCGGGTTCCTCCTCTGGGCCCCACTGCAGAGCGTGATGGTCCGAGTTCCCAGCAGGAGGGACAATCTGGCGGTGTCAATTTTTGCGCTCCATGCTGCGAGCAGATCAAGTCCAATAATGCAGGGGTCTTGGATGTCAGCCATCCAGAACGGGTGGTTTGTATTCTGGCCGGCCACCTCCACCACAAGAACTCTTCGCCCTCCCATTCCGGTGCGCTCACCGGTAGCTGTGTTGACGCAGCGCCTGGTGGGTTCCCACACCTGCGGTTCTGTCTCGTCCGTGCCTGGCAGCACACCGGGTCGGACCAGGGAGATGGTAGAACCAGTGTCGATCAGGGCCCGGATCAGCGTGTTGTCCAGGTTGCACTGTAGATACATCCCTGGCGAGTGTCCAATTCAGCCCACACGTGGTGACAGCTCATCGGGGAAAACATCTGTGGGAGGCGGCCTGTCCCCGACCATGCCACCTCGTTCTAGTTCAACGTTGGCGAGGGGCCGGTTTGTTGTTGGGGTGGGTGCCGGGCAGTACCATGCGATGTGTCCTGGCTCCCTGCAGCGGAAGCACCCTTCTTCATGCCGCTGTGGCCATCTTCTCCGTGGGCGTGCCGCCATGGTCTGCCGCAGCTCCTCCTCCTCCTCGCTCTCAGCCGTGGCCTGGAAGGGTCTCTGTCTCGGTGCCGATGCATCAGCTGTACAATCTATTAGCGGTTCCACCCGCACTGCTTCTGCCACAGCTGTCTCCCAGCTGCTCACAGCGTTAATCCAGATGTG
Organism: Pholidichthys leucotaenia; assembly: GCA_020510985.1. Lineage (NCBI taxonomy): Eukaryota > Metazoa > Chordata > Actinopteri > Cichliformes > Pholidichthyidae > Pholidichthys > Pholidichthys leucotaenia. The sequence goes on from CM035836.1 coordinate 400,090,707, forward strand.
GCTCTGGAGCTGGGCTGGGCGGAGAACCCGGATGACGTTCCAGAGGGTGAGCTTCTCCACTTCTTCTGGCTCGAAGTCCGGGTAGCTGCGCCGTGTCAGCAGCTGTATGTCCGCTGCGTAGGCTCCCAGGCTCTCCCGGCTGCCTCGCTGGCGGTTGGCCAGCTGTTCCTCTGCGTGCTCTGCGTTGGCTGCTCTCCCAAACTGCCTCCGGAGCGCTCCTTGTAGCGCTGGCCAGCTGCGGCGTTTCTCGGGCCGGAGATCGGACAGCGTGCGGAGAGCCCTTCCCTCCAGGGCCACCGCGACCTGCACGGCGGTCTCTCCGGGTGGCCAGCCGTTCAACGCAGCAGCCAGCTCGACCTGGACCAGGTAGTCGTCCAGCAGGGTTTCACCATTAAAGCGGGGAACCTTGGCCCGCTGCCGGATGGGTGGGACGGTCGCCTCTCGGTCGATTGCCGCCCCTGGTCGCAGTGGAATCGCCGGACCGTCCTGCCTTGAATAGGGCGGGGAGCAGGGCTGATCTGCTCTGCTCAGCCCACCCTGCCTAGAGAAAGGCAGAAGGTGGGGTACGCTGGTCCTCTCGGGTCCGCTGCTCCGTTCATCCCGGCGAGCAGATCCAGGGGTTGGTGTATCAGCTCTGTCGTCCATTCCCAGCTAAGCGATGAATCGCTCCAGCTGCTGGATCTCTGCTCTGATCCTGGCTTCCATCTGCTCCATATCCGAACTCCTGACACCAGTGTGACATTGTGGGGGTTCACACAAGAAAGGAGAGATGACTGTGACAAAACAGGCTTTATTTAAAACACACTCCTTCAACACAGACAGGAGGGGAGGTCATTCACACAGACCTCCATCTCACTAAGGGTGACACAAACACATGATCAGTCACTGCTCTGACTCTTCTTATAACACTGCTGTGTCATTATAATGCAGTTATAATGACACAGCAATAACACTTTAGAACACACGAATGATAACACCCTTTGAATCCTCCGCTGCCAAAGCATGCCAGAAAAATCCCCACCCCCTTAACACAGCCCCGACGTTACGGAAGCATAAGCCGGCTGTACCGATGGTCATCACCAGGAACGTACGATCGCTGGGAAATAAAACAGATGAGCTTACAGTGCTGGTCAGGACGCAAAAGGAGTATCATGAGTGTAGTATAATGTGTTTTACGGAGACGTGGTTACACTCACAGATCCCGGATGTAAACTGTTGGAAAATGTATATTTTGTATAAAGATTATCGTTTTATATAATCAAGTGTATGTGTTACTGTGAGGTTTTGCCTATGTGCATTGTGCTCATCTTTGCATATTGTGTTAAGAAATGATTACTTGGTGAAATTGTGTACGTGACTAAAAGTCTGAGAATAAGGAAAAGTTAATCTTGTTTTTGTATAAAGTACTTTGTGATTAATTGCAGTTAAGACCTTTTGTGATGTACTTTTGTACGGTCACTGTGTTCTTCCTCTTTGAGAATGTCGGCATATTTTTTATCATGACTGTGTGGGTGCCGGAAGGGAGTATTCAACAGATGTTCTTTGTGATTGTGTAACCAACAGTGTATAAAAGTGCTCAGACACTGGAACTGCCCCAGTGCATGGCTGAATGTTAACCATTGCCTGTACTTCTTGCGGCAAGTAAAACTCATAAAAGAATATTCCCTCCTGTTATCATTTTATCACCTTTTTGCAGATGCTTTTTATTCATCAGTAACATGTAACTTCTCTTGATTTTCTACATGTCCGTTATTTGCATCATATTCCAAATTAAACAGTAGGATTATCACTACAGTTCCCAGTACAGTTTCTGTATTTTAGAGTGAAATTTCCAGCAGCAATATAAGGGATTTGTCTTGCACTCCACAGGTTACCTCTTTTGTATCATTACATTTTGGTGAAAAACCCAAATTGAAATTGTTTTTACTACAATTTTTGTGAAAACAAATCGGTGAAGTAAAGAGTGTTGGATTCACGTTCATCAAAGGCTTTCTAACTTTAAGCAAAGAAATTCCAATTCCCATAGTATTAAATATTCTTATCTTACATCCAGTGTAATCAGTAACAGTAACATTCAATCTATTAAGATATCTTGTTGATAAATTCCCCACTAACCAACTTATAACACTATCACTTGAGTTAATCAGAGTAAGATGGGAATTCATAGCCATCGTCACTCCAGCTGTTTCTTCTTCACTAAGTGAAACAGGAATCATGGGTACTGCAGTCTTGTGTGAGTGGGTAAGCAGTGAGCACACGTAACAAGAGGTATTGATTCCCAGTCCTCTCACCGAGATCACCATTGTCTGGTACCACAGGTTATGCGTGTAATCCACGTATTGTCCATTGTCTGTACTTCGTGGGTTCCCTGGCCTTGAATCAAAAAAGGGTCCACCACCCCATTATCATGAAAAGTACGGAACACAGAATCATCAGTACTTTTGGTGCCATGCTTCTACCCGAGAGAGTATCCACTGACCTCTATCTTCACCAGGTTTGAGACGATCTCCCTAAATGGAGGGGGCCACTATTGCCTCACATACCAAAGTGTGTATCCCCTTTGTAACTGGACTTTCTTGGGGAAGCAGGTGTCACGTCTGAGCGCTGATTGTTATCCGCACTCAGGTTGTCCAGTTTTCCTCCAGCTCCATTCCGGGCCTGGTCTTACGGCCTCCTCCGAGGCTCGTAGCTTTGACAGCGTCTCGGCAGACTTCCGGCTGTCAAGTCCAGCTGCTCTGGGACAGCTGTCTGTTATTATTATTAATTACCTTCCCCGCTTCTGATTGGTTTCTGTCCGCCATTTAAGGGAGCAGCTGAGAATGACTCCTCACTGTGACCTAACGGAGGAAAGACGTACATCGTGTTTCCGTGACTGGAGTTCCTACATCCAACTCCAGTTCCCTCGGTGTTTCTGCTCCTCATCCTCCTGTAAGTGTTACTGCTCAGCGTGGGTTCCTTCCTCGCTGCATTCCTTAGCCTTTCACCCTAGTTGGAGTTCTACCTTGTGTTATGTGCGTATTTTTGCCCCTCGTGGCTCTTTACTTTGCCATTTGTGTATTCAAGTCCTTTGTTAATAAAGAAACGCAAACTCACTGGTTGTCATTCGCGTCTCCTTAATGGCTCACGAGAGCTATTCATAACAGTAGGTCGCAGCCAGACTGAGATGCCGGAGACCATGAGTTTTGCTGATTTGGACTTGTTGTTTTCCCCCTCTCTGGGCACTGGTGAGCTGGGATTATGTCATCCTTCAGGAGCCGCGTGCGGCGCCTTGGCTACGAACTTGCAGAAGCCCTGGATTACGTAGATGGGATGCTATTCACCGCAGGACTCTATGACTCTCCCAGCGATGTACGCTGGCACCTGGACCTCGCTGAGGACATGATTAACCGCCTTCCTCACTACTCTCACCATCCTGAAGTTAAGGTGAGGAGGGCGGACATCTCTGCGCTCCGGGAGAGACTCCGTGGGCTGGAGGAAAACCCCGGCAGGAAGCTGAAGACAAGGCACCATCGCTCCTCGCTTCGGGATCCCGCTCCTGCCTCCAATCCAGCCCAGGAGTTCGCTCCACCCGGAGTCATCCTCAAGGAAGAGTGACGTCAGCCGGGATTCCCCGGGAGAGAATACAGGTGACAGCAATCTCCATTCGGGACCGAGTGACTGCCGCTTGCTCCGCCGTCCATCCCGCTGAAATCATGAAGCACGTGACGGCGGCGGTCAGGCTGGTAGAGAAGAACCCTGAGCTGAATAATTATCCGGAATACGCTGACCTGCTCGCTTCAGTTTCCACGCAGGAGCGGCGTTTCCCTAACCTCACATTTGCCTCACCCTCGGCCAGAAGACGTCGCTCTCAAACCTCTCGAACACCTCAGCGAGAACCCCGTCCGGATCCAGCTCCGGGTAGCCACACGAACTCTGTCTCCCAGCCAGCTGTAGCCTCCGTGTCTCGCCGAAGAGGTGAATCAGCCGCTCCCGCCTCCGGGTCATCTCTCCCCGCTGTCCCGTCAGCTCTTAGTTCCCGGTTCACCTCAGCTGTTTCTTCCCCCTCTTTGACGTTCACTCCAGCCACTGTGAGTTGCATGAGTCCGTCTCCGGATGCTCCCGGTCCTGATCCGGTGCGAGAGGCACCTCCTCGTCTTCCCGGGGGGTCCTCCACTTCCATCCAGCGGGGAAAGGGAAGCCTCAAGTCCACTGCGGCGGGTTCCACTGGTTCTCTGGGAATCAGGCAAGTGCTTTTTCATTTTCTTCCTGTATTGGGGGGATTGCCTTGTTTGATTCCTGGAGGTGGAGTTCGGGGTTCACAGTCCCCTGAGCTCTCTCCACCTGCTGCAGACATAAAACATGAACCTGCGCCCTCTGTGTCTCTCCCCTCTGAGCGTGCCCCGGTGCTAGGACTACACCGCCGGATGAGGAGGGAGCCTGCGGCCCTGGAAAGCCTGGTTCCAGCCCTGCAGCCACGTCATGGGCAGAGGAGGAGGTCGGACTGCCGCTTGGAACCTGTGCCAACGAGTAAGCATCCCCGGGTCTCCACGGAGGAATGGTTCAGCCCAGCAGAACTCAGATCCCCTGCCACCACGCCGTGCGGGCCTTCGACGTGGACTACGGTGCCTGGAGATCTTCAGACTGTGAGAACCATCATGCCAGCTGCGGAGCCCGTCGCATTCGAGTGGGAGCCGGAAGACAAACTCCTGCATGTTGAACCTGGAGCATCAAAGTCCTGGACGGCGGTAGAACCCGAGATCAGGCAAGTGCTCTATCTTGTTTTTCTCTTCTATTTTCTGGAGCATTACTGCCTGTCTCTCGGGGGGACGAGCCGGGTGCAGCCATCCCCTGCACTCGAGCCTGTCTCGCCAGGTTCTGCCGCTACCGGTGATCCTGATCTCGGTTCCCTTTGTTCCTCTGAGCCTTTCCCCAGGGTCACCAGAGACGAATCCGCTCTGGTTGTCACTACGGAGGTTCCGGGACTGTGCACGGAGTTCGCCCCTGATGCTGCGCCGGCCCAATCGGGGCCCATCGTGGGTGCTGCGCCGGCCCAATTGGGGTCCACCGGGAGTGCTGCGCCGGTCCAGTTAAAGGCCGGTGAAAGAACTGGAGGTTCGTTTTCTCCGGACGTTGGGCTGATTCCATCCCTTGCCTCCATCTTCTCTCCTCCGGGTGCCGTTGGGGTTCCCCTCATCCGGGTCGGTTTTCTCCTGCTCTCTCCCTTGGTGAGGAAGCCGCACCTAAGCTCCTCCCTCTGCTCTTGGTGGTCTGAGGACGCGGGACGACTACCTGCGGAACCGTCTGGTTGGTTCTGCGATCTGGGTTGGCCACTTGAGATACTGTGTTCCGGAGCCTGGGACTTGGGTAGGCTGCCCAAACTGTGGATGGCTATCCCGGCCAGGTGGAATCCGGGTTTGGGTCGCCCGCCGGACGAACTGTCATCTTCTGCCCCTCTCTACCTGCCGGCACCCCTGGAAAAATTGACTGTTAGTTGTTTTGAGTTTGGATTGTCCTTTTTGTCCATCCATCCATCCATCTTCTACCGCTTTTCCGGAGGTCCGGGTTGCGGAGGCAGCAGTTCAAGCAGAGAAGCCCAGACTTCCCTCTCCCCAGCCACCTGTTCCAGCTCTTCAGAGGGGATACCAAGGCGTTCCCAGACCAGCTGGGAGACATAGTCTCTCCACCGAGTCCTGGGTCTGCCCCGGGGTCTCCTCCCAGTGGGACGTGCCTGAAACACCTCAAGTGGGAGGCGTCCAGGAGGCATCCTAATCAGATGCCCATACCACCTCAACTGACTCTTTTCAATGTGGAGGAGCAGCGGTTCTACTCTGAGCCTCTCCCGGATGACTGAGCTCCTCACCCTATCTCTGAGGGTGAGTCCAGCAATCCTACGGAGAAAGCTCATTTCAGCCGCTTGTATCCGCGATCTTGTTCTTTCGGTCATTACCCAAAGCTCGTGACCATAGGTGAGAGTAGGAACGTAGATTGACTGGTAAATCGACAGCTTTGCCTTAGAACTAAGCTCCCTCTTCACCACAACAGACCAGTACAACGTCCGCATCACTGCAGATGCTGCTCCAATCCGTCTGTCAATCTCTCGCTCCATTTTCCCCTCACTTGTGAACAAGACCCCAAGATACTTAAACTCCTCCACTTGGGGCAGGAGCCTGTCCCCAACCCGGAGAGGACAATCCACCTTTTTCCGGCTGAGGACCATGGACTCGGACTTGGAGGTGCTGATTCTCATCCCAGCCGCTTCACACTCAGCGGCAAACCGTCCCAGCAAGAGCTGTAGGTCATTGCTGGATGAAGCCAACAGGACAACATCATCTGCAAACAACAGAGATGAGATCCTGTGGTCACCAAGCATGACACCCTCCATTCCCTGGCTGCGCCTAGAAATCCTGTCCATAAAAATTATGAACAGGATCGGTGACAAAGGGCAGCCCTGGCGGAGTCCAACTCTCACTGGGAATGACTCCGACCGAGTGTTGGCAATACGAACTAAACTCTCACAACGGTCGTACAGAGACCGAATAGCTCGTAACAACAAGCCCGATACCCCATACTCCCGAAGCACCCCCCACAAAAATCCACGAGGGACGCGGTCAAATGCCTTCTCCAAGTCCACAAAACACATGTAAACTGGTTGGGCAAACTCCCACGAACCCTCAAGAATTCTTGAGAGGGTAAAGAGCTGGTCCGATGTGCCACGGCCAGGACGAAAACCACATTGCTCCTCCTGAATCCGAGGTTCGACCAACGGCCGGACTCTCCTCTCCAGTACCTTGGCATAGACCTTCCCAGGGAGGCTGAGGAGTGTGATCCCTCTAAAGTTGGAGCACACCCTCCGGTCCCCTTTTTTGAAGAGAGGAACCACCACCCCGGTTTGCCATGCCAAAGGCACTGCCCCCGACCTCCACGCAATGTTGCAGAGGCGTGTCAACCATGACAACCCAACAACATCCAGGGCCTTGAGGTACTCGGGGCGAATCTCGTTTACCCCCGGGGCCCGGCCACCAAGGAGATTTTTAACCACCTTGGTGACCTCAGCCCCTGTGATAGGCGAGTCATCCCCCTCGTCCCCAAACCCTGCTTCCTCTGTGGAAGGCGTATCAGTGGGATTGAGGAGATCCTCGAAGTATTCCTTCCACCGCCCAACGATATCCCCAGTTGAAGTCAACAGTGTCCCATCCGCACCATACACAGTGTGGACGGGGAGCTGCTTTCCCCTCCTGAGCCGCCGAACAGTTTGCCAGAATCTCTTTGAAGCCGACCGAAAGTCTTGTTCCATGGCCTCACCGAACTCCTCCCATACTCGGGTTTTTGCTTCCGCAACCACCCGAGCTGCACTCCGCTTGGCCTGCCGGTACACCTCAGCTGCTTCGGGAGTCCCACAAGCCAACCAAGCTTGATAGGACTCCTTCTTCAGCTTAATGGCCCCCCTTACCACTGGTGTCCACCACTTGGTTCGGGGGTTGCCACCACGAGATTGCACCGACCACCTTGCGGCCGCAGCTCTGGGCCGCCGCTTCAACAACAGAGGTGGAGAACATGGCCCATTCAGACTCCATGTCTCCAGACTCCCTCGGAATGTGGTTGAAGTTCTTCCGGAGGTGGGAGTTGAAGACCTCCCGGACAGGGGCCTCAGCCAGACGCTCCCAGCACACCCTCACTATACGTTTGGGTCTACCAGGTCTGAATGGCTTCCTCCCCTGCCATCAGATCCAACTCACCACCAGGTGGTGATCAGTTGACAGTTCTGCACCTCTCTTTACTCGGGTGTCCAAGACATACGGTCGCAGGTCTGATGATACGATAACAAAATCAATCATTGACCTGCGACCTAGGGTGTCCTGGTGCCAGGTGCACATATGGACACCCTTATGCTTGAACATGGTGTTCGTTATGGACAGACTGTGGTTAGCACAGAAGTCAGATGTCCTTTTTGTGATTGTTATTATTCAGGACACTGTATTATTTGCAAGAGTTTTGACTGTGGTATCAAATCCAGCCAAATTTTCTTTTGGAAGAGTTACTTTCTAATGTCATATTTTGCATATAGGATGGAAAGTATTTATTTTAATTAAATTGGTCTTTAAAGTAGTATTTTGGCTTCATGTTGCCTGGCCTCATTTTGAGTAATTTAATTTATCTGCATTCATACCCTCCTCCAGACTGATTTATGACATCTGTAGTGCTGATAATGATGTGATTGAGGAACTGATTTTTTTTTTTCTTTTCCTTTTTCATGTTCTCAGGACAAGCTCCATGTTAAGATGGAGAATGGGTGTCAGTATGTCAATTTGTAATACCAGGCTCGGTTTCTTGGAGTTACTCCCAGATTGTTTTCTCAGAGTACTAATCTGTCTTGGCCGGGTTTGCATGCGTGAGAATCTACTTTAACCGCAAGTTCACAGAGTTAACTTGTTTTCTGTGACCTTCGGGACATGAATTTTGCCTTGTCCTCGCCCTAAGTTCATTGTGGTTTCTTTTCCTTTCTTTTTTTCATGACTATGTTGCTGTCCCCCGCATCTTGGTTCTTGTCATTTTGCCCTGCCTTCTGTGGTTACTCTTATCAACCTTATGGTCATTGCAGAAGGGGGGGGGGGTGGTGGTGGTTATTTTTGTTTAAGGCTGTCTATGTGGCATACCTTATGGTGTTCTGAGTTAGGCCTCCAGGTTCACCTTTTTTTTTTTTTTTTTTACTGATTGGAAGGATCTGTTTGCCTGCTCTGTAGTACCGTACTGAATTTTTTTTAATTTTTTATTTTTTTTTGTTCCCTCTCCCCAGCGTTATATGGTCTTTCGAGTATACACTACCGTTCAAAAGTTTGGGGTCACATAGAAATTTCCTTATTTTTGAAAGAAAAGCACTGTTTTTTTTTCAATGAAGATAACTTTAAACTAATCAGAAATACACTCTAATATCTAATATACATTGCTAATGTGGTAAATGACTATTCTAGCTGCAAATGTCTGGTTTTTGGTGCAATATCTACATAGGTGTATAGAGACCCATTTCCAGCAACTATCACTCCAGTGTTCTAATGGTACAATGTGTTTGCTCATTGCGTCAGAAGGCTAATGGATGATTAGAAAACCCTTGTGCAATCATGTTAGCACAGCTGAAAACAGTTTAGCTGGTTAGAGAAGCTATAAAACTGACCTTCCTTTGAGCAGGTTGAGTATCTGGAAAAAATTATTATTTCAAATACAAATCATTATTTCTAACCTTGTCATTGTCTTGACTATATTTTCTATTCATTTTACAACTCATGGTGGTAAATAAGTGTGACTTTTCATGGAAAACACAAAATAATTGTCTGGGTGACCCCAAACTTTTGAACGGTAGTGTATCTGTATTTTTGTTGTGGCCTGTCGGGCAGCATGTTTCATATCTTATTCATTCCATTGTACCTGGGTTTCTCCCTATGTTTTTTTTTTCTTTCGTTTCTCTCCCCCCTGGCCTGCTCCCCCACCACCCTCCCTGGGCCGGCCCTGGTGGCCTTCTATTTGAGGGAGGGGGTAAGCCAGCGCCGGGAGGCATGGCTCGGGGGGGGGGGGGAGTACTGTCACGTCTGAGCGCTGATTGTTATCCGCACTCAGGTTGTCCAGTTTTCCTCCAGCTCCATTCCGGGCCTGGTCTTACGGCCTCCTCCGAGGTTCGTAGCTTTGACAGCGTCTCGGCAGACTTCCGGCTGTCAAGCCCAGCTGCTCTGGGACAGCTGTCTGTTATTATTATTAATTACCTTCCCCGCTTCTGATTGGTTTCTGTCCCCCATTTAAGGGAGCAGCTGAGAATGACTCCTCACTGCGACCTAACGGAGGAAAGACGTACATCGTGTTTCCGCGACTGGAGTTCCTACGTCCAACTCCAGTTCCCTCGGTGTTTCTGCTCCTCATCCTCCTGTAAGTGTTACTGCTCAGCGTGGGTTCCTTCCTCACTGCATTTCTTAGCCTTTCACCCTAGTTGGAGTTCTACCTTGTGTTATGTGCGTATTTTTGCCCCTCGTGGCTCTTTACTTTGCCATTTGTGTATTCAAGTCTTTTGTTAATAAAGAAACGCAAACTCATTGGTTGTCATTCGCGTCTCCTTAATGGCTCACGAGAGCCATTTGTAACCCAGCTGAGAAAATGACCCTTTTTTTTTTCTCAGATGTCAATTGTATTAATACAATTGTGTGATTTTATTTTGAAAACCGACTATCTTGGGGAAGAGGAAGTACGATCCTCGTCATCCAACTTTTAAATTTCCGTTTCATGGTCACGTTGGGTGATCTGGTCTTTCCATTTGTTAAGAGCGATATTAGCCCGCCTTCCGAGCAAAGTGCTTGAAGCGCTTTGCTGGAAATCAGTCTTTCACGATATGAGAGCGGACGAGAGAGAGGCTGTGAGCGATCTGGTTCACACCGATACCTCTTCTTGGTGAGTTTCATTCAGAAAGATGCTATAAATGGATCTAAACACTCTCCAAATGCTAATTTGCAAACTTTATTATCCTAAGTTGACGGGAGCACAAGCATGAGGGGCAATGTGGCTGTGTCCTTTGCTGTATTCACACTGATACCTCATCTTGGTGAGTGGAAACCAAACAATACATGCTAATGTTAGCATTATGCTAATGCTAATTGCGAGTGGATTTTTTCTGTTTAAAAGCAATGGAAAAGGCTATTTTTGTGTCTGTATGGTTTTCCTAAATGTGATTTCAGTTCCCAACAGTATGCTGAAGTATTTTTAGTTCATATGCACTATTTCTGTCGAATGCAATGTGTAGTTTGATGCTAAAAGCACATGGTGTTGGTCTACTATGTAAATCCATAGGTTATGCTAAACCCAGTAGCTCAGACAGGGTTTTACTGATTTTAAAAGGAAATATTGGAAGTAATAGGATGGTATACTCCCTGGTTATGTGATAGATTAATTGTATTTCATTTCATGATTTACAAAGACAAGGTTAAAAGGGATTAATCATAATTTCATGGTTAAATGATGTAGAGATGAACAGAGGAATTCATTTAATTGGTTACATGAAAAAAAGGGTATTTCATGTGCTACCAGAGAGATTGTGAGAAAAAAGAACACATGCATGTAAGATGTAAGATGTGAAATGTAAGATATTACTATATTGCTGGATTGTGATAATAGTAACATGAGAGAAGAATTTAAACACTAAGCTATGGTGTTATATAAGAAGGGATTGGAAGACGAATTACTCTAGCTGTAAACAATAATACCATTATTGTCGTGCAGGCTAGGATTTTTTGGTTGCCGATCAAGAACCTTCTGGATCCTGGATTCTCTCCGAATGGAGATGGCAAGCCTGACCCGAGACTGAACCGAGATTGATCTGAGATCTAACCAAGATCTCGATTGACGAGCACCCTTCCTCTCTCCAGTGCCCAGGATTCAAAGTGGTAACAACCCAAGTCGCCGCTTTAAAAGAGGAAAAGAACCCTGAGTCTGGAGATACAAGATATCTTGACTGGTCAAACGACTAACCCGAAAGGACAAACAAACACTGAGCTCAGTAGGACATCTTTGGGGTTTTATTTCATACCGGCCGTTGTATATTTGTATAGTGGTAAATTGTCTGTATATATTGCTCACTTTTCCCCTATGAATAACAACCATTATTGCTCATTTCTTGCCTCCAGCTATTTCATTCCACACTCACTTTAATTCCCTATTGTAACCCTTACGAACCTAGCAACTGGTCTACACTTAATTATTTCCCTTACCTAATTAACATAAGGCAAGGGTTACACATTCATAACAGCAGGTTAGTTCACTTACAGGCACCCGTAGTCTCTTTACATGTGAAAGATGAATCCAAGATGGTCGCTTGTCAACAGCACCTGATATGGCCCAAGCCACCTTATTGAGTCCCAGTGCTGACGATGGTGGTTCTTTATGAAAACATAGTCTCCAGGGTTATTCTGCCCTTCCTGTGGAGCAGAGAGAGTTCTGACAGTATCAACGTATTCCTTAACTTCACATGCCCTTTTAAAATGATTTGCTAAATCACCATATTTATTAGAGGATACCAAAGGCTTTACTTCTGGCAATAAGTATGGCCTGTGGAATGCGCATTCAAAGGGTGTCAATCCTGTCTTTGCGTCGGGTATGGTATTTATACTATAGTCATTTTCACTATTTTTAAGGCTTCTGGCCATGCTTTACCTGTGTCCTTCATAACTTTTGCAAGCATTTGTTTTACAGTAGTATTTTTTCTTTCTACAAGGCCTGCACTTTGTGGGTGGTAGGCAGTATGAAATTTGATCTTACTTCCTACAGCTTGGGTTAAATCTTGAAATGTTTGTGCTGTAAAATGAGTTCCATTATCTGCATAAATCAGTTTTGGAACCCCAAAGGTGGGAAAAACGTGATTCAATAGAGTTTTACACACGAATGTGGCATTTGCTGTGGCTGTGGGATGAATTTCTGTCCACTTTGTAAAGGTGTCAACCAACACCAGGCAATACTGTAATTTCCCATGCTTACCTAATTCAATAAAATCCATGCACCATTGACTAAAAGGCTCTTTTGGTATGGGAAATTTTCCTTGCCTTGTTCTCATTGCTCCTTGGGCATTATTTTGTAAACAAATAATGCACTTTTGGCATGTTGTTTTTATTTCTTTCAAAATATTAGGACAGAAAAAGTACTTTTCCTCAGCATCCCTCCTGTTGACACATGACATGGCCAATGTGTCACCAAGGTAGCCCATTTGTATAATGTGGGTGGCAGAACATATGTTTATCCTGGACATCACACAACAAATGAAAATCCATATCATAATTTGGCAAGGCTAACGCACATACTGTAGTCAGTATGTGTTTCGAATTATCAATAAGTTCTTTATGTTCTCTTCACTGTTACAAGCCACAAGCTTCTAGGGACAACCTTAATTAAAAAGTAAAACGTGGACACAACTGACACTTTTTTTTTTTTCCAAAAATTTACAACCTTTGCCCCATTTGGCTGCTCCTTAGGGACAACATTTGTTGGCCATTGGGAGCAGACAAGAGGGGGAGGGAAGAGGCAAATATGCAAACATTGCCAGTGCATGCTATGAGTTTAAAGACATAACAGGCCGTTAAAGAATGATTACCACACTGGAATGTTTGGAGTAATGAGAGAATCATATGAGGATGAAATTTATAAAAAATAAAAAATTGTCAATTTAGAAAGAAAATGGCACTCCACTGGTTTAGATGAAATCTATTTAGCTTGGAGAAATCATCTTTAAATTTATTAAAAAAAATCTCTTAGAAAAGATAAAACAAGTTATTATTCCTAATAGACCATTTGCTGTGACGTCACATCCTTTTGTTTACGCCACCATATTGGACGGCAAAAGCGAGTGGATGGCACATTCAGCAGCTGTTCAGCGGTGTACCAGATCTCGATATATTTACCTGATTTCAACCTACATCTTTGTTTTATTTTATGTTGGCATTGAATTAGACTATGGTGTTTCACTGCTGTGCCTCTGGGTGTACAAATCGCCAGAAAAAGGGATCCAACTTGAAGTTTTACCGGTTCCCAGCTGACGAAGACAGGCGCAGGAGGTGGGTGGCCCGTCGCCTTACTTGTGGCTATGCAATCAACATTTTATATCGGGTATGTCTGATGTATCAGTGTCTATAGATGTAATGTTATATCATTGTAAACACTGGTAAATGGTAAAGCATGAGTCTGAATGACTCCATGTTTTAATCCTGTACTCCTGGTTATAAATCAGGTTATCGGGTACATAAACACATGGAAAACTGTGGTGGGCAGGGCCCGGCAGCGTGCCTGTGTTTACGCTACGCTGCAAAAGCTGAGACGAGGAGCTGCCCGGAGCGGGATTATCTGGTAGAAATTCTCCGGGCAGCCGTAATGGTTGCGTAAAAATGAGCTCTGCCGGGGAAGCTTCTAGATCCTCTTTCGGCACAGAGCGCAACCCCAATAAAACCCACGGCAACCTGTCTACCCAATTTGCATCCGTCAGTGAAGCCCTGAGCGCTGCTTTCAGTGATCTATGAAAACGCTTGCATAACCCATTGGCCTGTGGGTTGTACGCAGTTGTGCGGTGAATTGTAACATCCAGGCTGCGGGCCATCGCGGACCAGAGTTCGGAAACAAATTGAGGGCCCCTGTCGGACGTAATGTCCGACGGGACTCCAAAACGCGCCACCCACTTGTCTACTTATTTAGTAGTTGCGCAACATCGGACAAAGCCGGCACATCTGACTGAGTGGACGCCATGCTGAAACGCACTCACACAGCGCCCGAGTTGCCGTCCAATATGGTGGTATCAACAAAAATCACGTGACGCGGGACGTCACTTGCAAAACGTCAATAGAAGAGAACAAAAGTAATCTCAGGTTTCTTTTCAGCACTGTAGCCAGGCTGTCAGGACTCTGTCACCTGATTGCTGGAGTCTTTCTGCAACTATGGTTACATGGTATTTGCTTGATTCTTTTACTGAAAGGAAGTGTGCTACCACTTTTAAAGCGTACCTGTGGTGGTCGTGAAAAAAAAAAGATATTATACTGAGCCCCTGTCTCACGTTCTAGTTCAAGTTTAAGTTCCAAGTTCAAGTTCAAAGCAATGTGATATAAATCCATTGCTGATGTGCTGGTTCAGCTATGTCAGCAAAACATGCGAGCAGCCATACTGGCAGCTGCATGGCCTGCCAGGACACTTCCTGCGACGTAGTGTTGTGGCTAGCGCGATCTGGATCAATATTGGCTGAGCCTGGAGTGCCCGGATGAGCAGTGGCTTTCAGGATATTCAAATTCAAATTCAAACGTTTATTTCAAACTCAGGGTTCATATTAAATGCAGAACTAAAACAAGTAGAAAATAAATAAATAAATGCTTAAATTCAGCGGGTCGTCTCGTCTGATCTGAGGTCATAACGGCTGCCAGACGGCCGATGATACTATATACAGAGCAGCAGACACTCGGCGCTCTTGTAACAACAAAAACATACAATGCGATATGGATATCGCAACATGGCGGAATGTAAAGCCTTTGGGTGTCTCAATAATAAGCGAAAAAACAAAGATAAACACTTCTTTTGTGTACCCAAACCCAGCTCACCTTGTCAGAAGATCGTAGCGGAAAAGTGATTGCGCAATCTCGGAACAGGGCACAGACGTTTCCTTTCAGACGAAATTGCGTTGTGTGTGAGGACCACTTTCACCCTCAGAAGACCTTTCTGGCTCAAACCTGTAGCCATGTTGGACGAATTCTTCCTCAGAGTCCGACAATTCAGCCATAATAGAATAAAAACACTCACAAAAGCACCCTAGTCTCTCATACAGGCGGAGTATTGACTGTTCAGTAGCAACGTAGTGACGTCACATCCGCATGTGTCATGGCTGCACGCAGAGTTTTCATTGGCTGGCCATGCCTGTGGTCGTATTTGCATATTTCTCTGGTGGTATATGGCTGGCAATAATTATTTAACCAAATAACGAATACTTTGCCTAATGTTTTCGAGTTGAACGCGTTTAGACGACCACCACAGGTACCCTTTAATTTAGATGAAAATTTGTGGGTAGCACAGCTCCTTCAAAATGAGATTTCAATAATCATGGCTTCTTTTGTGACGTCTCTTGAACTAATTTACAAATTCCATTTAAGAAAAACAAAATAACTGTGCATTTTTTTTATATACTTCAGCATTGTTAAATAAGATCAGTTTGTCCAGTTGAACACAGATGGGTTGAATTTGAATAAATGAATAAAGATTGCATCACACTTTTTCAGTCAATGGAAAGGTGGACATTTTGCCTAATTAGAATTTGGTTTAATTTTTACAAGGAATGCCTCATTTTATACATTCCTTGGTAAATTATGGGGTGGAATGTAGTTCACCCTGACCCAGCTTGGCCACCGCTGAATCAGGAAAACACATTCCTTATTACTGTCACATTTCTGAAATATGATGTTGTCACACCATTATGTGGTGAGTAACATCAAATGTATCCTGCAGTGCAAAATCATATAAAATCATATAAACATTACATTTGTAAAGTCAGAGTCATTTAAATCAGTATACCTTATGTCATTTACCCAAAACTTTGTAAAAATACCCATATTTTGGATTGGTTGGATCGTCACTTCCTTGTGGTAACGTATCGTCACTTCCTGTTTTGCTGTCTCCCTGTGTGGTTTGCCTGTGTGGGTGCTCTCCAGCCACTAGCTATGGCTACTACCTCTCTTTCCTCTCCTCCTCTGGTGTGCTCTCTCTGTCAGATGTTTAGCTACACCTCTGCCTCTTTTAGCGATAACGGTAAATGTAATAAATGTTGTCTTTTTGAGGCGCTCGAGGCGAGGTTGTCTGATTTGGAATCCTGGCTCCGCTGCATTGAAACACCGTCTGCGCCAGTTAATCTTGACGGACGCCCATTAGCTGCAGCGGAGCTAGCTAGCTTAGGCCCCCCTGTCAGCGGTCCCTCGGCTCTCCTCAGCAGCGAGGAGACTGGGTGGGTGACGGTGAGAAGGACGCCTAGTCGCAAAGCCCCAGTTCACCACCAACCTGTTCACATTTCTAATCGTTTTTCCCCGCTCAGCGACACACCCGCTGAGGAAAAAACTCTGATCATTGGCGACTCTGTAGTCAGAAACGTGAACCTAGAGACTCCAGCGGCCATAGTCAAATGCATTCCTGGGGCCAGAGCAGGCGACATCGAGTCAAATTTGAAAATGCTGGCTAAAAGTAACTGTAAATATTCCACAATTGTTATTCACGCCGGCATTAATGACATCCGTCTCTGGCAGTCGGAAGTCACGAAACTTGATGTAGAATCGGTGTGTGACTTTGCAAAAACGATGTCTGCCACTGTAGTATTCGCTGGGCCCCTCCCCAATCTGACCAGTGATGACATGTTTAGCCGCTCGTCATCCTTGAACCGCTGGCTGTCTGTGTGGTGTCCTAAAAATAACGTGGGCTACATTGACAATTGGAGCGCTTTTTGGGGAAAACCTGGTCTTATGAGACGAGACAGCATTCATCCCACTTTGGATGGTGCTTCTCATTTATCTAACAATCTGGCATCTTTTTTATCCAAATTTCCAAAACCCTGACTACTCAGAGTTGGGACCAGGAAGCAGAGTCGCAGTCTTACACGCCTCTCTGCAGCTCTTCTTCATCCGCCACCCCTCAGCTTAGCCCCTGTCTTCCCCATCAGAGAATCGTTGTCTGCTCCCTCCAAAGTAAATAAAAATATAATGTATAAGCATCCCAAAGTGATAAAGCAAAATATTGGTAAAACTCAAATTAAACATAAAGCCTCTAAATTGAATGATTTGGCCTCTGTTCCTCCTCATAATTTAAAAATTAAATGTGGTTTATTAAATATTAGGTCTCTAACTCCCAAGTCTCTGTTAGTCCATGATCTGTTAATTGATCATCAGATTGATTTAATTTCCCTTACAGAGACTTGGTTAGGGCAAGAGGATTATGTTGGTTTAAATGAATCAACTCCCTCTGGTTATTTAAACTGTCAAAATCCCAGAAGTTCTGGTCGTGGAGGAGGAGTAGCAACAATTTACCATTCCAAATTACTAGTTAATGTAAAGCAAAAAACATGTTATAATTCCTTTGAGGGCCTGGTCCTCAGTATTGGGCACTTTAGCAATTTTAGGTTAAACCCAATTTTATTTGCCATAGTTTATCGTCCCCCATCAACCTACTCAGAATTTTTATCCGAATTTGCTGATTTCTTAGCTGATTTAGTGCTGAAATCTGATAGAATAATTATAGTAGGGGACTTTAATATACATGTGGATGTAGATAGTGACTGCCTTAATGTGGCATTTAATTCAATATTAGACTCGATTGGGTTTTCTCAGAAAGTAGGAAATTCTACTCATTACCTCCACCATACATTGGACCTTGTTCTGACATATGGCATAGAAATAGAAAATCTTGTAGTGTCTCCTCATAACCCTGTACTGTCAGACCATTGTCTGTTAACCTTTGATTTTACTATTTGTGACTATTTGGCTCCTAAAGAAAAATATTATTACAGTAGATGCCTCTCAGATGATGCTGTTTCCAAATTTATGCAGATTGTTTCCTCTATGCCATGTGTCAACACAACGGAAATAAGCTATAGACAACTTGCTCCTTCTGTAATTGATAACATGGTGGATAGTGTTTCAGCTTCTCTGCATCAGGCTCTAGACTTGGTGGCCCCCTTAAAAAAGAAAAAGTCTAATCAGAGATTTCTAACTCCTTGGTTCAACACAGAAACTCGTAGCTTAAAACAGAAGACTCGTCAATTAGAAAGAAAATGGCGCTCTACTAATTTAGATGAAATCTATTTAGCTTGGAGAAATCATCTTTTAATTTATAAAAAATCTCTTAGAAAAGCTAGAACAAGTTATTACTCTGCATTAATAGAAGAGAACAAGAATAATCCCAGGTTTCTTTTCAGTACTGTAGCCAGGTTGACAAAGAGTCAGGACTCTGTCAATCCTAGCATTCCCTTAGAGCTTACTAGTCAGGACTTTATGAACTTTTTCAATAATAAAATTTCATCCATCAGAGATAAAATCAATCAGATTCTTCCCACAGTTAACTTAAATACTGTAACTACTACAACTCCTTCTTTTGATGTCTGTCTTGATGAATTTACTCCAATCGACCTTTGTGAGTTGGACAAAATAGTTTCCTCATCCAAGCCTTCAACTTGTCTTTTAGACCCTATTCCTACCAGGTTATTTAAAGAAGTCTTCCCACTTATTGGTAGCTTTATTCTTCATATAATCAATTCTTCATTAACTTTAGGCCATGTACCGCAGGCTTTTAAAACGGCTGTAATTAAACCCTTACTCAAAAAGCCAACGCTAGATCCAGGAGCTTTAGCTAACTATAGACCAATCTCTAATCTCCCTTTCATTTCAAAAATCTTAGAAAGAGTTGTTGCTACGCAATTATTTGACCACCTGCAGGGAAATGGTTTACTTGAAGAGTTTCAATCCGGGTTTAGAATCCATCATAGTACTGAAACAGCCTTAGCGAAGGTCACTAACGACCTCCTCATTGCATCTGATAATGGACTAGTTTCTGTACTTGTCCTTTTAGACCTTAGTGCAGCTTTTGATACTATCGATCATAATATTCTACTTGATAGATTAGAACACTATGTTGGACTTAATGGAACTTCGTTGCAGTGGTTTAGATCTTATTTATCTGATAGGTTCCAGTTTGTTCATGTCAGTAATGAGTTTTCTTTCAACTCAAAGCTTAGTCATGGAGTTCCACAGGGATCTGTGCTAGGCCCTACTCTTTTTAGTTTATATATGCTTCTGTTAGGCAACATTATTAGAAAGCACTGTATACATTTTCATTGTTATGCAGATGACACACAATTATACCTGTCAATGAAGCCAGATGATAGTAATCAATTAGCCAAGTTAGAAGCCTGTCTTAAGGAAATCAAAGCTTGGATGACTTGTAATTTCCTGCTATTAAATTCAGATAAGACTGAAGCCATTCTTGTTGGTCCAAAAAACCTTAGAAATTCCTTTCCAAATCAAACTTTCAGTTTGGATGCAGTTACTCTTTCTCTTAATAGCTCTGTGAGGAACCTTGGAGTTATTTTTGATCAGGATTTGTCCTTCAATTCACATATTAAATTTGTTTCTAAGACTGCCTTCTATCATTTGCGTAATATTGCCAAGATTAGGAGCATCTTGTCTCAGAGTGATGCTGAGAAGCTGATCCATGCTTTTGTTAGCTCGAGATTAGATTATTGTAATTCTTTATTATCAGGCTGTCCTAAAACATCTTTAAAAAGTCTTCAGCTGATCCAAAATGCTGCAGCAAGAGTTTTAACAGGTACTAGAAAGAGAGATCATATCTCTCCGGTTCTGGCCTCCCTTCATTGGCTTCCCATAGAGTTTAGAATTAAGTTTAAAATCCTTCTTCTTACTTACAAAGCTCTAAACAATCAGGCTCCTTTTTATTTAAAAGATCTGATACTACCGTATTATCCTAACAGAGCACTACGCTCCCAAAATGCAGGATTACTTGTAATACCTAGAATTTCCAAAAGTACAATGGGAGGCAGAGCCTTCAGTTATCAAGCTCCTCTCCTGTGGAATCAGCTGCCAATCTGGATTCGGGAGTCAGACTCGATCTCTGTTTTTAAGAATAGGGCTAAAACCTACCTTTTTGATATAGCCTACAATTAGGGAGGGATCATGTGTTTCTGAACCCTCCCTTAGTTATGCTGCTAATAGGTTTAGTCAGCCGGGGGACCTCCAGTAATGCACTGGGCCTCACTCCTTTCCTCACTCTCTATGAAATATTTTTTTTTTGCTGGTCATTAACATTTGTTTGTTCTCTCCCATAGATTGAGTCCCCATCGTGCTGTTTGCTCTCTACATGTCTGTTCTTTTCTTCTTCTCTATCCCCTCACCCCCCAGCCAGTCGCAGCAGATGACTGCCCCTCCCTGAGCCTGGTTCTGCTGGAGGTTTCTTCCTGTTAAAAGGGAGTTTTTCCTCTCCACCGTCGCCAAGTGCTTGCTCACAGGGGATCGCCTGATTGCTGGGGTCTTTCTGCAACTGTGGGGGTTCCCCCCTACAGTTGATAGTGCTATGAGATGACTGTTGTTGTGAAATGGCGCTATATAAATAAAGTTGAATTGAATTGAATATTTAGATTACTCCTCTCCCACATAGTCTGCTTTTTAAAACATTTACACACAAACACAGAATTGCCTTCCTATCTCCACAAGGTCAAAGCAGGAACCTTCCAGAAAGACAAAACAACCGAACTGCAGCTGCCTCTAAGACTCACACACACAAGAAAGAAAAAAAAAAAATAAAATAACTGTGTTTCTCATTGTCCAATTTAACGTTATCCGGTTCTGTTGCCATTTAATCTGACCGTCTTTAAATATTATAGTCTAATATCAATATCTTATAGAATAAAGTTATTATTATGATCTTATTTACTTCCTCCTTTTTTCCTTTTTGATTTCTCTTATTTTTATTCTGTATATCGCCGCATCTAACCATAATATTGCGCATTGAACTTCTGGATTACTTTTGCCTGTTTTCTTACTATTTTTATGTTTTTGTTCGACTGTGGCTGCTAAAATGGAGCACTCGTCAACGTTCAGTGTAGGTTCAAACCCATACTGATTTTTCCAATTTGTGAGGTATTTTCCCGGATTTTTCACATTGCATTTTTGTCTTTCATTGTAATTTTTTACAGTTCGAGTTGCTGTCTCTTTTCTCCGTTTTTGTTTTCCCGTCTCCCTAGACTTCTTACAAACGCATCCTCCCATTGTTTTTATTTTATTCGGTACAAATAATAAAAGTTTTACCAGAAAAAATGTATGTGTAGAAGATGTGCTCAAATGATGAGGCTGAGTTTAGTTGTAAACCAGCTTTATTGACAGAACACAGCTTCTAGCATTCTCAAAGCAGGAAAGAGAAAGAATCATATCTCATCACCCTTTTATATGTTTCCAGCATCAGAATTCAAGTCACATGGTGTTTTCAGTAAACATACAGTCACAAAGCATCCCTTTGAATCTTCACCATTGTCTCTCATTTCCTGATGAACCGGAAATCTCTCCGGGGCATCTTCTGTGGGACAAAGAGACAAATCTCACACCTCCTTGTTATCTTCTGCAGATTAGAGTCCTTTGTCCTTGCAGACATGACACCCTCAATACACATGCAGTCCTGTCTCTGTGGAAACGTGAGCCCACAATGTGTGTCGCCCACATATGTATTTTTGTTTACATTACCATTACGTCCCAGACAACCTGATATTCTATTTTAGACCCAGTCGAGGTATTTCAACCTATTTCTATTTTGGACCCAGTCCAGGTGTTTCAACCTATTTCTTTACGGACCCCGTCTGAGACTTCTATTTTGGACCCTGTCCAGGTATTGCAACCTATTTTTCCCTTCTATTTTGGACCCTGTCCAGGTATTGCAACCTATTTTTTTCCTATGGACCCCGTCCATCACTTTTAATGATATCAAAAACATGCACTTACTTCTTATTTGAGGATGGATGTCACTAGGAGACGATGGAGCCTCAGCTGTCCACCAGGTCCCTGAAGGCGGGTATTCAAATGACTGACCAAGTCAGACCATGCATGGATTTTCACCTGGGGAAGCGTCCTCTCCAGCAACCCCTAGCTGTTATCCATCCGGCTCCGAAGGACCACGTATGTCAAGAATCTGAAACCTTCAAAGACTGTATAGTAGTTTGTTACCTCAATAAAGATTCAAGACACGGAATATTCTTTTATGAGTTTTACTTGCCGCAAGGAGTACAGGCAGTGGTTAACATTCAGCCATGCACTGGGGCAGTCCCAGTGTCTGAGCACTTTTATACACTGTTGGTTACACAATCACAAAGAACATCTGTTGAATACTCCCTTCCGGCACCCACACAGTCATGATAAAAATATGCCGACATTCTCAAAGAGAAAGAACACAGTGACCTTACAAAAGTACATCACATAAGGTCTTAACTGCAATTAATCACAGACAAAGTACTTTATACAAAAACAAGATTAACTTTTCCTTATTCTCAGACTTTAAGTCACGTACACAATTTCACCAAGTAATCATTTCTTAACACAATATGCAAAGATGAGCACAATGCACATAGGCAAAACCTCACAGTAACACATACACTTGATTACATAAAATGATAATCTTTATACAAAATATACATTTTCCAACATAAACATAGTGATACCTGGCTTCAAGACTATACGGGGGGACAGAGACGTGAAAAGCAGCAGGAAAAAGGGAGGAGGAGGAGGAGTGGCACTTCTTGTTACTGAACGGTGGTGTCATCCTGGACATATTTATGTGAAGGAAAAGTGCTGCAGCCCGGACATTGAACTGCTGGCTGTGAGTATGAGACCTTATTATATGTCACGAGAAATGAAGTGTGCCTTAGTAATTATCGTCTACGTCCCTCCGTCAGCTGATGTAGCGGTGGCCTGTGACGTCATCAGCTCCACTGCGGTCACATTACTGGAGAAGCACCCAGATGCATTCATGGCCATCACAGGTGACTTTAATCATGTCTCAGTGGGAAAAACACTACCAAACTTGACTGTCCCACCAGAGAGAACAAAACACTGGATTTACTGTATGCCAATGTCAGTGATGCATATAGTGCCACAGCTCTACCCCCCATTGGCAAGTCAGATCACTGCATGGTCAAGTTAACACCCAAGTACGTTCCCCTTGTGCAAAGGCAGCCTGCTTATACACTGACTGTGAGGAGGTGGACACAGGAGGCTGCTGATGCACTACAGGACTGCTTTGAGATGACAGACTGGAGTGTACTCTGTGAACCACATGGGGTGGACATAGACAATATGACTGACTGCATCACAGAATACATTAGAATCTGTGAAAACATGACCATGCCAGCTCAGACTGTACACTGCTTCTCAAACAACAGACCATGGGTCACCAGTGACCTGAAAGCACTTCTGAACAAAAAGAAGAGAGCTTTTAGGGCTGGAGACAAGGAGAAGCTGAGGGGAGTGCAGCATGAGCTGAGAGAGATGCTGAGGAGGTGCAAGGACAATTATAGGAGGAAGTTGGAAGGTAAACTCAGGCAAAACAACACTAAAGATGTGTGGGAGGGAATGAAACAAATAACTGGGTGCGGAGAGTCAGGCAGCCATCTGGGAGCCAGGAGAGAGCTGAGGAACTGAATCTGTTTTTTAATAGGTTCAACTCACAGTCTGTCACCCCAGCAGCACAACCAGATCCCCACACACTCCTCCCCACCCACCCTCCTGTGCAGAACCTCTCTCCATCTCCCCCCTCCTCCTCCTCAGGGGGCACCAAGACCCTCCCTCACTTCATGGTGACTACAGACCAGGTGGAGAAACAGCTGGAGAGACTCCGTCAGCGGAAGGCTTCGGGCCCTGATGGCATCTCCGCCAGGACCCTGAGGACCTGCGCCAACCAACTAGCTCCGGTACTGAAACACCTGTACAACCTGAGCCTGAGTCTGTAGAGAGTACCGGTGCTGTGGAAGACATCCTGCCTGGTTCCTGTCCCCAAGAAGTCATCTCCATCGGACCTGAAAGACTATCGACCAGTTGCCCTCACATCTCATGTGATGAAGGTCCTGGAGAGACTGGTCTTAGCCCACCTGAGGCCGCAGGTGAAGACGTGGCTGGACCCTCTGCAGTTTGCATATCAGCCCCATTTAGGAGTTGAAGATGCTGTCATCTACCTGCTGCAACGAGTACATCTGCACCTGGATGGTGGAGGAGATACTGTGAGAATCACTTTTTTTGATTTCTCCAGTGCCTTTAACGCCATCCAGCCACTGCTGGATCAGCAGAATGACCTGAGGTTGAATGTCAGCAAGACCAGAGAGATGGTGATTGACTTCAGGAAGAGGAAGACGCCTTCTCAGCCACTGCAGATTAGGGGGGAGGATGTGGGAGTGGTTGAGGACTACAAATATCTGGGTGTCAGGATCAGCAGCAGGTTGGACTGGAGATCCAACACCGATGCTGCGCACAAGAAGGGGATGAGCAGACTCTACTTCCTGAGGAAGTTGAGATCCTTCAACGTGTGCAGCAGGATCCTGGAGCTTTTCTACCAGACTGTTGTCGCCAGCGCCATCTTCTTTGCTGCGGTCTGTTGGGGTAGCAGTATCAGCGCCAGAAACACCAACAGACTTGACAAGATTATCAAGAGGGCTGGCTCTGTAACTGGTCTCAGACTGGAGACCTTTGAGACAGTAGTGGAGAGGAAAACACTAAATAAACTGCGATCCATCATGGACAATTCTGATCACCCCCTCCACCACACCACGCATGTGACTATGCAAGCACAGTGAAAGGTAAGAAGTAATTAGCTAGGCCAAATTATCTGGAAAAAAGTTTGACAGTAGCGCTCATAAACTTGAGAGGAAAACAGCTTAGGAAAAAACAAATTGTTCAAAAAATCCCAAGGCGTAAAAGAATTTTCTAAGCTGGGGCATCAAGTGGAGGCAGAGCTGCTACTTACTGCACCAAGGAGACAGGTGGGCTGCTAAAGCACTCACCTGGAGGAGAAGACCAGGTGCCACCAGATCCTGCCAAAAGAGAGCAGGCCAGTGAATAAGACAAGCTGAGAGATGGAGACAAGCACAAGAAAAGACAGGTTGCTTGGAAAGGTCATGATTGCTTACATCAGACAGCTGTGCATGGGACAGTGGACTCGGAACTTGTTAAAAAGTAGACTGGATCAAGCATGTTACTGTGTAACCTCACATTGATGTCCATAGAATATGATGTTATTCATGAGCTGGGCTTAAAGGACGTAATGAAGGATTTTTCTTTAAAGAAGGCCAGAGGAAAGCATTTCTAAAAAGGTAAGACATCCTCTTTCCTGTCACCTGTGCAAGTTTTTGATTGATGCTGTTGTGCACTGTTTCAATCAGGGATACTTCACTGACATACTGTAACTTTGTGTTCTACTGTCATCATTAGACTGTAATTGTTGATCAGGGTCCTCCTGATACCTGGTGTTTAGGCCGTGGTCACTGTAAAAATGGAAATCTTAGTATCTCTCACAAGATTTTGACAAGACAAGAATTTATTTTTGTTGTGCAGTTTTCTGCAAGACTTTACTTGCTTTAAAACTGTTTTTAATTTGTTTTAAGCAATTTAACCTTACCTTGTTGGCAGATAGTTTTTTCTAATTTTAACTAAAATTATCTATTGCCAGGATTTTTTTTTTGCTTATTTGAAGTAAAATTATCTGCCAATACAGCAAGAAAATGTGACTTATCAAATTGTTTAAAACAAATTAAAACTATCTGAAAGCATGTAAAATTTTGTTACACATAAACTGCACAGCAAGAATAAATATCTTGTCAGACAAAAAATAAACATTTATTTAATTTTATTTGTATTCAGATTTTTGCAGCATAGCTGTGTTTTTTAGCTCACAGTTGCATTATTTCTCCAAGAGAAACAAAAATGGGTCTGTAGTGGCTCAGGAGGTACAGCAGGTTGCCCAATAACCAGAGGGCAGGCAGTTCGAATCCTGCTCCCCACACCTTGCTGTTGTGTCCTTGGGCAAGACACTTTACCCACATTGGCTCCAGTGTGTTCAGGCTCATAACACTGGTGTATGAATGTGAATAAATGTTTGGTGGTGGTCTGAGAGGCCGTTGGCATGGATTGGCAGCCATGTTTCCTTCAGTCTGCCCCAGGTCAGCTGTGGCTACAGAAGTAGCTTACCACTATCATTGTCTGTGAAGTGAATTAATAATGGACTCATTGTAAAGTGTCTGGGTATCATGAAAAGTGCTATATAAATGCAATCTATTATTAAAAACACAGCTATTACACATTTTTAAACTGACGTTCTGTTGGGGGAGGGGGGGCTACAAATCCTCTCAGCACCAGGGCCTAACGGCCAGTTAAGGTGGCCCTACCTAAAACAGGTGTTCTACTCATGACTGGTGAGGACAGTGTTCTTTTTTTTCCTTGCATGCATTTGCACATGCGTGGTGAGTGACGGCCTGGACTCCGCTTGTAAAACGTACATTAGGCATGTTTTTTTTTTTTTCATTTTACGTACAAATGTATGTTTTTTGAGGGGTGGAAAACATTCATTAGTTACGTTTTTTAGTGAGATCGGGTTGATCTACCATCAAATTGCATTCATAATGTAAGCTCACGTGGGTAACAGGTGATGGTTCAGATCAGCATTACCTGATGAGGCGAAAGCATGAAACTTTAGCGTAAATCTTTGACCTTCATCAGTGATGTCCATGTAGAAAAAGCCATACCAGTGTTGACTGATGTTTTCTATCGTCGTTCATCCCCATTTCTCAAATATTTATGATAAAATGTCTCCTAAAATGGATCTTCCACATTCTTCTACTAATCTTGGAGTGGGATTTCTCTTAAACGGTGCACTAGTGCAACTCAGGTGAAGCTCGGCATTGCAGCGTCAAAAACGGTTGATAACCAAGAACGAACCCAGAGCTTGTCCATTCTGAGCTACTGTAGAAACGTGGCGGCACAAAATGGCGACCCCCATGGAGGCACGGGTCCAGCACCATGTAGATGTTAACGCCTTATTCTAAGGTAACAAAAATGTAACAGATTTTTATTTATGATTATACACTATTGAAAACATGTTTATAGACGATTATCTTAAGTTTTGCTAAAAAATCATCCAAAATTCTACACGATACCTTTAAGTGAATCATAAGTTAATCCATCTCTCCCAAGTGCTGATATTTTAACAGTGAAATTTAATAAAGGTGGAAGACTTAGGCTATAAACACTGAGGTCAATGCTATAGTCTTTTGTAAAGCAGTTATTTTGATCCACAAAGAGGCGCAGCTCTGTCAATGATAATGACTGAGCAAACACAACAACGTTAAGTAAACTTTGCTGTGATCAATGCATCTGGCTAAAGGTTAAAAAAAACATGGGTTAGATTGGGGCTTTAAAGCGACATACTGGCTCTTTACATTTCTATACTCTGCTAAGAGTTGGCATATCACCATGCTGGCTGCAGCCACATTGCTCATTTTCCTCAGTGCCATAACTACTCAAACAACAGTAAGTTTCAATTCCTTTATGAACTCTCCAATGTTTGGGTATGTTTGTTAAAGAAAACTCGTCAAGCCTATCAAATCATTCTCTACTATGATTATCATTTCAGCTGGGTGTTACTGGTAAGTGTCACCATGGGTTGAGATGCCGTCTCGGCACTCAGCCCATGTTTTCCCTCATCCCTGCTTCCCATTGAGCAGCGTCTCAGCTGGCCCCCAGCTGGCAGCATTATGGACGGCTGGGGCCAATTAGTCTTCATCAGCTGGGGCGCTGCCAATGAGGATAAATAGGAGCAGCCTCGATGACTCGGGGCTGCGACATAAACACATTGCTAAGCTGAAGCCCCTTCGTCTGGTGTCAGCTTATACTCCTCTTGCAGCATTCCTGTGTTTGTATCCCGCTGTGAGTATGTACGTCTTGCTACCCCCACGTCCGGTACGAGCTGCTTACCTCTGCGCTGTGCAACCTGTGAGTGTACCTCTGCATGAGTATCTGTGCTCTCCTCATCCCTTCCCCTTTACCCTGAATAAAATATCACGACTCACTGGCTTGCCCCTGGCTCTGATTGCCCGGCTCCCTAGAGCCGGATATGACAGTATGTCGCAGCCAGAAGAGTTGCCGGCGGCCGTGAGTCGCTGTGGAAATGTACCTTTCTGTCCGGGTGTCAGCGCTGCTAGCATGCCGTTTCCCAGGAGTCACTTCCGGCGCCAGGGCGACGAGCTGAGGTCCATCTCGGAGGCTGTCGACGGGACGTTCTTCACCCTGCACGACGCCTCCAACGCGAGACGCTGGCATCCGGGCCGTGCTGAGGAACTCCTGGACTGTCACCCTCACTCTCTGTACCATCTGGAGGACAGTGCCAGGATAGACGCTGCAGGTACACAGCGAGAGAAGCTCCACGGGGT
This sequence comes from Pholidichthys leucotaenia, assembly GCA_020510985.1. Taxonomy (NCBI): domain Eukaryota; kingdom Metazoa; phylum Chordata; class Actinopteri; order Cichliformes; family Pholidichthyidae; genus Pholidichthys; species Pholidichthys leucotaenia. Next base: position 400,119,178 of record CM035836.1, read on the forward strand.
GGATGGAAATCCCGGCAGGGAGTCGAAGTGGGCGACGTCTTTCCCCGCTTCGGAGTCCCGTTCCTGCCGCCATTCCAGTCCGGGAGTTCGCGCCAACCAGAGGACTTCCCCCGACCTGCGCCACGTCACTCGGGATTCCCTTCAAGGAGCCGCAGCTGACAGCAGTTATGTCCGGGGTTGAGTGGCTGTCGCGAGCTCTACTGTGTTTCCTGTCACCACCTTCAGGCATGTGGCGGCGGCAGTGAGATTGATGGTGAGGACTTCAGGGCTACGAAGCTTTTCCGTGCTCGACGCCTTCCTCGTCTCGATCTCCGATCTGGAGCGGCGAATCCTGGGTTTCCCCCTCGCTTCGTCCCCTGGGAGTAGTCGTCATCACATCGCCGAGTCACCTCTGCACGAACCTCGTCCGGATCCAGTTCTGGGTCATCGTCAGGACCGTTCCTCCCACGCAGCTGTCATCCCTTCGCCTCGTCAGTGTGGAGATTCTACAGCCTCGTCCCCTGAGCCTCGTTCCCCCGCTGTCATTCCTGGACATTCGGGCTGGCTCACCCCGGCTGTTTCCCCCTCCTCCTCGACGCGCTTCCTGACCGCTGTGTGTGCCTGGAATCCCGGCCTGGTGAGCTCTCTGCTGGAGACAACGCGAGCGACCCTCAGACGAATTCCCGGGGGGGTCCTCCGTTATCGCCGGGCGGGGAGAGGAAGAAGCAGATTCCACTACAGCAGGCGATACTCAACCTCCAGGGGGCAGGCAAGTCATTGTTTTTTCACACCTGCTTAATGATTTGCTCTGTCACATCCCTGGAGGAGAAGTTCAGGGTTCGCAGCTCCCTGAACTCTCCCCACCTGCTGTAACCTGTATGCCTAATCCCGCATCCTCTGTGTCTCTCTCCGCCGAGCGGTCCCCGGCTCCGGGTCAACGTGGTGGGATATGGAGAGGGCCTGTGGTTCCGCAGCTACATTGCGGACGGAGGAGGGGGACTGACTGCTGCGTGGAGTCTACGCCGACGACTGAGCGTCCCCGGGTCTCCACGGAGGAGCGGTTCGGTCCGGCGGGACAAGATTCTTCTGGCTTCACGCCGAGTGGATCGTCGGCGGGGTTACCTGAGCTGGAGGGATCTCAAGCTGCGCTGACCATCGTGCTGGCTGCGGGGCCCGACGCGGCTAGATGGGAGCCTGACAACGACCTCCTGACGACGGATCCTGGATCTTCGCAGTCCTGGACGGCGTCAGAACCCGAGATCAGGCGAGTGCTCTCCTTTCTTTTCTCTCTTTTTATCCCCGAGCACTTCAGCCTATCTCCAGGGGAGACGAGCCGGGTGCAGCCGTCCGCTGCGTCTGAACTCGTCTCGCCGGGTTCTGGCGCTGCCGGTGATCCTGATCCCGGTTCTGTTTTCTCTTCTGAGCCTTCTTCCAGGGTCACCGGCAAGGAGTTGCTGTTCCTCGTGGTGCTGGAGGGTCCGGGTTCAACGTTGGAGGTCGGTTCTGGTGCAGTATTCAACGTGGGTTCGCCCGAGACCCAGTCGGGGTCCAACGTGGGTTCGCCTGAGGCCCGATCGGGGTCCGACGTGGGTGCTGCCCCAGTATTGTCCAGGTCCGGTGAGGAGGTGGCCGTTTTCCTGCGGCCTGACGCCCGCCGCCCTCGTCATCGGCTCTCCCCAGAGCCTCTTCCACCGGGATCCGCTCTGATCCTTCACCCGTCTCAACGGTCCTGGTGGTTGAGTGATGCGGGTCGACGACCCGACCCACAGAACTTTCGGTTCGGTGATCTGGTTCCCCCCACTGGTCTGTTTCCCTCTGGGCAGCCTGGTTCGGCTGCCGGTGGACTGGATTCCTGGGATCTGGGTCCAGAGTTCGCCGTCCGAACACTTCTCTTTCCCTGATTCACCAGCTGGACAATAGGCGGGGAGATCTCCGGAGCCATCTCGGCTATTTTTGGACTCTGCCTGCCATTCACCTCGGGTGTCACTTTTTCTTTTGTTATTAAGGTCACTCGGGTGTAATGTTTTGTCCTGTTGGTGGATTCATTTTTATAGTGCTGTGTTTTCCATCGCTCATGCTCAGCATTTTTACTTGTTGTACTATGTTTTTAGTCCCGTTTTTGCATTGTAGAGTTATGTTTTGTTTTCCGTAACACCATGCTCTGCAGTTATCCATTTATTCCAGTCACTTTCATTTCTTTAGGTGACTGGGTATTTATATATTCGTGTGTGTGTGTGGGTTTTTCTTTGCCTGCACTCAGTATTTCTTTTTTGTCCTGTTGGTTCATTATAGAGTCATGTGCCTTGTTTTCCGTAACACCATGCTCTATAATTGTCATTTGTTCCAGTCACCCTCACTTTTCTTGGTGACTGTGTATGTACTTAAATTAGCGCTGTGTATAGGTTCCCCTTTATTTAACTGTACTCAGCATTTTTTGCCCTGTACCTTTTTGGTGGTTCTTTTCCTTGCTCTGGGTCACGCATGGTTGGTACTCTCTGGGTAGTATGTAAGCGGCGTGCTGACCCAGTTCTTCTCCCCATCTGTACCTGGGTTAATTATTCTGTTTTGTCAGTATTGTATTTGGGTTTTTCTTTCCCGCTACCCTACATTGCCCCATTGGTGTTGTCCTTCCCTTGGCTTCTTCCCCTCCGGTCCGCCTCCCTTCCTCCCACCCTAGGTGGGGGGGGGGGGGGGCTGGGATGTTCCTGGTCGTTCAGGAGCCCGACCTTGAGGGGGGGGGCTCTGTCACCATGGGTTGAGATGCCGTCTCGGCACTCAGCCCATGTTTTCCCTCATCCCTGCTTCCCATTGAGCAGCGTCTCAGCTGGCCCCCAGCTGGCAGAATCAGAATCAGAATCAGAATCAGAATAAACTTTATTGCCAAGCATGTAAAAAAACACACGAGGAACTTGACTTGACATTGGTGCGCATGCGCGCGACACAACGACACGGCAGCCATAATAGGCGCCTCATCAAACAGAGATAGATAAGAAAGGGAGGGGAGGGGAGGGAACGACACAAAGGGGGAGGAGAGAAAAAAAACTTCGTTATCAGAATACAGCTTATATTTAAGCAGATTATGATTACAATGAAAAAAAATCTCTCAATAGCACAGAGCAACAATCAACCACAAAAAACCAAAAAGACCAAAAGTCAGAGAGAATCAGTGAATGGATGGGTGTAATTCAGTATTATGAATCAGTGTGTTTGTGTATGTTGAATGCAGGTGGGTGTTTATCAGTTACTGGAGGCAGCAAAATCTCTCCCAGCCGAGATGTTATGTCTTAGTGTCTGAAACTCGGAAGCATGTCCTTGAGGCATGGCAGATGGAAATTTCCTGAGCCAGTCACATGTCAATGAGAGTTCAGATGCAGTCCCAGTATGTTTATGAAAGAGAAGCACAATCTTCTGTTTTGTCTTAAACCAGGAGGAAAATAGACAACAGGGCGAATTCAAGGTCTGATAGACACAGATCACTCAGAGCATAGAATTTTACACCTCCAGCAATCCTGTGTTCATAATTTCCATACATAGGCTTTAAATCCATTCCTTGGAGGCACCAAAGACGACTCCAGATGTTTCCCTTCTAGAACATGGGTAAACATGTCCGGTAGGGTCCATCCCTCTACAATGCATGCAGGTGGTAATTTCCATGTTATCATTGCCGATAGTTAATGCACTCCCCCGTCTCGTCGAATTGTTGAGAAGCAGCTATGCCGGGACCGCTTTTAATTAGCTCTTCCAGTTAATTTTTCGATACACCAGGAAAAACTCCAGAGCCAATCAGCAGAAAATCCTGTGATCCTAGCCAAACCAGGTAGATGTTTCCACATCCTCAGTCGAATCATGCAGACACATGCATTCCAATCCATGGGTCTCTCCATAGGGGCTCCCCCTGGCCCGAATTTATATAAAATGTTGTTAATCTTATTAAAGCCGCTCACCAAATCCATTCTTTTCGTTTGGTTCAAGATTCAGCCAGAAGACAGCGACGCAGACAAGACAGCAAGCTGGGATTCTCAGTTAGGGAGGGAAGGAGGGTAAAAGGGAGCAAAGAAAAAGGCGTCTGTTCTCTCTGAAGGGCAGAAGCAGCATTATGGACGGCTGGGGCCAATTAGTCTTCATCAGCTGGGGCGCTGCCAATGAGGATAAATAGGAGCAGCCTCGATGACTCGGGGCTGCGACATAAACACATTGCTAAGCTGAAGCCCCTTCGTCTGGTGTCAGCTTATACTCCTCTTGCAGCATTCCTGTGTTTGTATCCCGCTGTGAGTATGTACGTCTTGCTACCCCCACGTCCGGTACGAGCTGCTTACCTCTGCGCTGTGCAACCTGTGAGTGTACCTCTGCATGAGTATCTGTGCTCTCCTCATCCCTTCCCCTTTACCCTGAATAAAATATCACGACTCACTGGCTTGCCCCTGGCTCTGATTGCCCGGCTCCCTAGAGCCGGATATGACAGTAAGTACTTGCTCTCAGATTATGTCTGGTGGTGGTGATTGTACTTCTTCATATTACTCACATACATATGCCTAAACCTGTTTTAAATACATTTTTATTGCAGCATCCTGATTCAGAGGAAAACATCAATTATAACTTACAATCAACTGAGATATCTTATTCCTTTTAGTAATGAAATAAGTTTTCTTATTAATTTTTATTTAGCCATTCACCCATTCCTGAGACTTGGGACAAAACAGGATAAAAATGTGAAAAAAAAAATTGATTAACAGGTAAATTAAACTTCCTGTATGGAGATGGAGAATGATATTGATCCTGATAACCACTTTTTCAATAATATTCATAACCATTGTGAATATTACACTGAAAAGCAATTCAAAAGTCAAGTGCAACTAGATGGTAAACTATCAATAATACACTTCAACAGCAGAAGTCTTAACAAAAACTTTCCACAGATTCAGGACTATTTAAAACAGCTAGACAGAAAATTTACAGCTATTGCAGTCTCTGAAACCTGGCTTAATGAACAGCAGGCTCCCCTGATGGCAATAGAGGGATATCAGATGTTTCATATTAACAGATCTCAAAAAAAGGGTGGTGGTGTTGCACTGTATATTGATGACCTGTATAGGTGTAAGCTTGTAAATGGAATGTCCTTTGCACTACCAGGGATCTTGGAATGTGTTACTGTCGAGATTGACCAAGATAAAACAAAAAATCTAATTATAAGTTGTATATATAGAACGCCGGGAACTTGCATTGAGACATTCAGAGATAAATTAGTCGAGCTGTACAATAATATTACTAGTAAGAAAATGGTAGCAATTTGTGGAGATTTCAATATTGATTTACTAAATCCACATCAACAAAATGTTATTACAGAGTTCATGAACTCTATGTACAGCATGAGTCTATATCCCACAATAACACATCCCAGTAGAATCACAGTTCACACTGCTACACTTATTGACAACCTGTTTGTTAATATTATTGATAAGAAAATAGAAAGTGGATTATTGATAAATGATATAAGTGACCACTTGCCAACCTTTGCACTTATCCATGGCCACACGGGGGCCAATACAGAAAAAATTTTAAAATCGTTCAGATACAAATCACCAAATGCAATCAGTTCTTTTAAAGAGGACTTGCTGAACAGCAAGACTGGACAGAAGTCTATGTATCAGAGGTAAATGAAGCCTATGACACATTTATAAACATTGTAACCACTCTTTATGAAAAAAACTGTCCATTAGTAAAAAAGAAAGCTTAAACATAAATTTGCCGATAAGCCATGGTTAACCAAAGGATTACAAAAGGCGTGTAAAAAGAAAAATTTATTATATAAAGCTTTACTAAAGAAAAGGACAAAAGAAGCAGAGCAGCGGTATAAAACATACAAAAATAAGTTAACATATATAATAAGATGTAGTAAGAGAGACTATTACAGTAAAGAACTGGAGAAAAACAGAGACAATATTAAAAAAAACATGGACAATACTTAACAGTATTCTTGGAAATAAAAGCAGAAATACAAGCTACCCAACCGATTTTTCAAAAAATAATAAAACGACTCAGAGTGTGAATGCAGCTTCACCTGCAGATGAATTAAATAACTTTTTTGTTAACATTGGTCCTAATTTGGCTCGAGAAATACCCACTACGGCACCTACAGGTGATACAATATGCAATAACACTGCTATAAAAGACTCCATTTTCATAAAGAACACAGACGAGCGAGAGGTCATTGAAATTGTTAAATCGTTTAAAAGTAAAACATCTACGGACTGTGATGGTATTGAATTGACATGCTCTTAGTCAAAATTATTATTGAATGCTTAGTGAAACCACTGACGTATATCTGTAACCTGTCTCTCCAAACAGGTATATTTCCCAATGCAACGAAAATAGCTAAAGTAATTCCGATATACAAGACGGGTGACAGAGGGGAATTCTCAAACTATAGACCAATTTCACTATTGCCGCAATTTTCCAAGATACTTGAAAAAATATTCTATGAGAGAATTGACAACTTCATACTGAAGAATAATTTATTGTGTGAGCAGCAATATGGGTTCAGACACAAGAGGACAACTGCATTTGCTCTAATGGAATTTATAGAAAAAATATCAAGTGCCATTGAAAATAAAGAGTATTCAGTTGGGGCATTCCTGGATCTTAAAAAAGCATTTGATACAGTGGATCATAATTTATTATTAAAGAAACTACAAAATTGTGGCATTAGAGGGGTAGCACTGTCCTGGTTAAGTAGCTACTTAAAGAATAGATATCATTATGTATGTGTTGGTAACAAAAACTCACAGTTACTGAAGGTTACTTGTGGAGTCCCACAGGGTTCAGTTTTGGGGCCATTATTATTCAATATGTATATAAATGATATATGTAAAGTTTCAGAAAAAATGGACTTAATATTGTTTGCCGATGACGCTAATCTATTATGCAGTGGAAACAATTTGGAACAACTTCTGGATACACTCGGAAAGGAATTAGGAAAGCTTAAACTGTGGTTTGATTCAAACAAATTAACGCTCAATTTAAGTAAGACAAAATTTATAGTCTTTAACAACCATCACAACAACTCAGTATCTAAACTCAGTGTAAATGGTGTAGAGATTGAAAGGGTATCTGAAACTAAATTTCTTGGAGTAATAATTGATAATAAACTGTGTTGGAAGTCACATATTAATTATATTAAAGGTAAAATATCCAAATTCAACTGCAATATTACACAGAGTGAAATATTTGCTGAATCAGCCCACACTATATACCTTGTATCATTCATTAATACTCCCATACATGACATATTGTAATGAAGTATGGGGAAATACATATAAAACAAACATATATCCACTCTTTATGCTTCAGAAGAGAGCTATTAGAATAATAAACAAAGCAGCTTACAGGGAACCAACAAACCCACTTTTTCTTAAACTAAAAGCTCTCAAGTTGAAAGATCTGGTTGACTTTAAAACTGCAGTAATAATGTTTAAAGTGAAGAATCTATCACTGCCCGCAAATATCCAAAAGTTGTTCCAAATAAGGGAGAAACAATATCATTTTAGAGGAACATGTATATTTCAAAAACCTACAGTGAGAACTACCACCAAGCAACACTGTGTTTCAGTGCAAGGAGTCAGATTATGGAACGCTTTTGGACCTGAATTAAAATCATGTACAACGCTTGGACAATTTAAACTCAAACTAAAGGAAGAAATACTCCAAACATATATACAAGATGACATGTAAAATCACATAAGGATTGTCATATCCAGCCTGTGTTGTGTTGTAGCTTAGTTTTTTTCTGTCACACTTTGTCTTAGCTTCGTTTTTTTGAATTGTAATCGCTCTTGTCTTGTTTTTTTTTTTTTTTTTTCTCTTTTTAATTCTTGGATGGAAAATGGGTGGGCAATATAAGCTGCGGCTTCAGCCATCACCCATTTCGGATAACTTATGTTGAATTGTATAATCAGAGGAGTTATTGTCTAATTTGACTTTGTTGGATTTTCTTTCCCCCTTTGTTATATTATTCAGTTCCTTTTAACCTGTACTATCCGAAATAAAGATTCATTCATTCATTCATTCAATCTATCATATACTACCTAAATATGCTTTGATACACGCATGAACAATTTCTTTTTAAAAAAAAAATATATATTTTTTTGGCTTTCCATCACTTACTTTGTGTCAACACCATCACACACAAAAAACGCAAATTAATTTTAACTCTCATTATGCTAGACCTACAAAAACTATACCAAAGTCAAGTTTTTACCAAGGCTGAGAGAACCCTTAAGGAAGTAACTTTCAATATGTATATATTTTCTATATTATGAAGGTTTTTGTCTATGCTTTTTAAATTATTTATTTATTATTAATTCTTTTTATTATTTTATTATAGGTATACAGTGGTTGTCATAGCCAGGAGCGGCACTGGGGTTAAGCTCCCAGTGCTCATAAAATGCTCCTTATGGCGTGCGTCTCGAAAAGCCTCTGACAACTAAGTCCAACTCCTAGCCTGCCCGTGTGGTTTAGTCTCTAAGCCCGGCGGAACTGCTTTTACTAATAGGAGAAGGGGCGAGGGCGGATCTCTGGCGCCTTAAAACCAGATGCTTCGGGTAGATGGTGGCTCGTCAACCTGGGAAGGTAGCCCATCTAGGGGAAGGTAAACCCTGATTTCAAACCTCTGCTGCCTTGCGGCATACCCGGTCACGGGAAAGGCTTCGGGAGTCAACCCTGAGGAAAATCCGGAGTCGGAGCCCCTAAGGCAGTTCTATGTTGTGCTCAACATCGTTCTGGCAGCTCCTGCAATGGCGCTGGTGCCAAACTGTAGCAGCCCTGCTGTTCCTTTGGATTCATCAGTGACGTGGAGAGGGGGGACATGCTGCATGGGCAACATCTTGTCCTCCATATCTTCCTGCCCAGGCTTGAATCCTACCAACACCCAACGCTGGAAGGTAGAACACCGGATCACTGGAGAGGACACTCCAGCTTCGCCTTTGGCGTAGACAAAACACAGGGAATGACAGTTACCGGTTATAAGCCACTGCTCAATTGGCGTAGAGCGTGGCGCTAGGGGTTGTTCCCGACGGTGGGAGGGATCATCAGATCTCACTGGACAGCTACCGCCTGCCTCAAGCTGGGCAGCCCCCAGCCAATAAGGTGTTGTCCCGCCACAGCTTGCTTTCCTCATTGGGTGCATGGGGATAAGGAGAAATCCAAACAGCAGGCTGAGAACCTTCGCACCAGGCAAGACAATAAAACAAAAGAGACCAACTCTAAAACTGGGAACTTGGAACGTCCGCACTATGATGACAGGACTCGCTGCTAACCTCAAGGACATCAACGACACCAGGAAGACTGCCATCATCAATAATGAGCTGAAGAGATTGGGAGTGGATATCGCCACTCTCCAGGAAACACGGTTAGCTGATGCAGGCACACTGAGAGCGAAGGACTACACGTTCTACTGGCAGGGAAAGGGCAGTGACGAACACAGGGAACACGGAGTGGGCTTCGCAGTGAAGGACACTTTGCTGAAGATGGTGGAACCGGGCAGCACTAGCTCTGCACGACTCCTCACCCTCCACCTGAACACCACTGAAGGCCCAGTCACCCTCGTCAGTGTGTATGCCCCAACACAGACAGCCACACCAGAGGCAAAAGACGAGTTCTACGAGAATCTCGCAACAACTGTCAGGATCATCCCCAACTCTGAACAACTCATTCTCCTTGGAGACTTCAATGCCAGAGTGGGTGCTGACCACGACTCCTGGCCCTCCTGTCTTGGACCTTTTGGCGTGGGCAGAATGAACGACAACGGACAGCGGCTGCTCGAGTTCTGCACATATCACGATCTGTGCATCACAAACTCGTTCTTCAAGACCAAGCCCCAACACAAGGTTTCCTGGCAACATCCGCGCTCAAAGCACTGGCACCAGCTAGACTTGATCCTGACCAGGCGCACCTCACTGAAGAACGTGCTAATCACCCGTTCGTTCCAGAGTGCAGATTGCGACACAGACCATTCATTGGTGTGTTGCAAGGTCAAGCTGCAGCTGAAGAAATTCCATCGTGCTAGACAACCTGGAAAGGCACGGATTGACACTAGCAAGATGGCCCAACCAGAACTTGTTGAGCAGTTTGCCTCCACCTTTGAGAAGGAACTTGGTGTACCACAAGGAGGAGAATCTGCAAAGCAGAAGTGGGAAGAGCTGCGAAACACCATCTACCGCACAGCCTTGGCTACCTTTGGGAGGAAGACCTCGAAGTCACAGGACTTGATGCCAAGTTGACCGAGATGACCCCCGTCATTGAAGCCAAGCGCTCACCACTTGCTGAGTACAAGAAGTACCCAAACGAGAAGAATCTCCAGATTCTCAGGGTTGCGAGAAGCAAAGTTCAGCAGACTGCTCGGCGCTGTGCCAACGAGTACTGGACTCAGCTCAGCCAAGACATTCAAACCGCTGCCATAACAGGGAACATCCGTGGTATGTACGATGGCATCAAGAAAGCACTTGGTCTGGCTCAGAGCAAGACGGCCCCCCTCAAATCTTCCACTGGGGAGATGATCACAGAGAAGAACAAGCAGATGGAGAGATGGGTGGAACACTACTCCGACCTCTACTCTAGACAGAACACCGTGACACCGTCAGCCCTTGATGCCATCGACTGCCTGCCATCCATGGACGAACTTGACGCCGAGCCAACCATCGACGAACTCAGTAAGGCCATTGATAGCTTGGCCGCTGGCAAGGCACCCGGCAACGACGGCATACCCCCTGACCTGATCAAGCACTGCAAGACCGCCCTACTGCTGCCATTGCATGACGTCCTCTGCCAGTGCTGGAAGGAAGGTGCCGTACCACAGGACATGAGGGACGCCAAGATCATCACCCTCTACAAAAACAAAGGGGAGAGAAGCGACTGCAACAACTACAGGGGCATTTCCCTCCTCAGCGTTGTTGGCAAAGTCTACGCACGAGTTGTTCTCGTTCGTCTACAGAAGCTTGCCGAACGTGTCTACCCCGAGTCTCAGTGTGGCTTCCGCGCTGAGCGATCGACGGTAGACATGATATTCTCCATCCGCCAACTCCAGGAGAAATGCAGAGAACAGAACATGCCTCTGTACGTCGCCTTCATCGACCTCACCAAAGCGTTCGATCTGGTCAGCAGAGAGGGCCTTTTCAAGATCCTGCCAAAGATAGGATGCCCACCAAAGTTGCAAAGCCTCATCGAATCGTTTCACACCAACATGCAGGGGATAGTGCAGCACGATGGCAACGTCTCAGAGCCATTCAACATACGCAGCGGAGTGAAACAGGGCTGTGTACTTGCGCCAACCCTCTTTGGGATTTTCTTTGCTATGCTCCTGAGGCATGCCTTCAGCACAGCAACAGAGGGAATCTACCTGCACACAAGATCTGACGGCAGGCTTTTCAACCTCGCCCGCCTGAAAGCCAGAACCAAAGTACGCGAGGCTCTAATCAGAGACATGCTGTTCGCAGACGATGCTGCAGTCGCAACCCACACACAGCAGGAGCTTCAGACCCTGATGGACCGCTTCTCCCAGGCATGCAAGGACTTCGGGCTTACCATCAGCCTGAAGAAGACTAACGTCTTGGCGCAAGGCACGGAAGCACCACCAACCATCACCATTGATGACTACAAGCTGGAGGTCGTGAATCAGTTCACGTACCTGGGGTCCACAATCAGCAACAACCTCTCCCTTGATACAGAGATCAACAAGAGGATTGGAAAATCAGCCTTCACACTCGCTCGCCTCACCACACGAGTGTGGGAGAATCCCAAACTCTCTGTCAAGACGAAGATGGCAGTGTACAACACCTGCGTCATCAGCACACTGCTCTATGGGAGTGAGACGTGGACAACATACGCCCGGCAGGAAAAGAGACTGAACTCCTTCCACTTGCGCTGCATTCGCCACATCCTGGACATATCCTGGCAGGACAAAGTGCCCAACACAGAAGTTCTGTCCCGCACCGGCCTTCCCTCCATGTTCACTCTACTCAGGCAGCGCAGGCTCCGCTGGCTAGGCCACGTTCACCGTATGGAGGATGGCAGAATCCCCAAAGACGTCCTCTATGGAGAACTGGCAACTGGCAGGAGAGACGTTGGCCGCCCACAGCTGCGCTTTAGAGACGTCTGCAAGAGAGACATGAAGGCCCTGGATATCAACACAGAGTGCTGGGAGGACCTTGCAACGGACCGCTCCAAATAGAGAGGCACCCTGACCAGACAGCTCAAGGCGGGTGAAGAGAGACTGACTGCTGCAGCAGATGAAAAAAGGACCCGCAGGAAGAACCGCCACAGACCCAGCAGCACGGAGACCACCCACAAGTGTGACCTGTGTGACAGGGACTGTCATTCGCGCATCGGCCTGTTCAGCCACAGGCGGTGCTGTTCCAGCAGAGTAGACGTTTAGGATTCTCTTCCATGGTCATCATAGACCGACGGAGGCCGACGAATCACAGTGATCCCTCACTTATCGCGTTTAATGGGGACCAGAACCGACCGCGAAAAGTGAAAAACCGCGAAGTAGCGTTACCCCCCCCCCCAAGGGCGTCACAAGCACTATTTTGCACAAAAAGGCACAAGAGAACAGCGAAAAGTGCCACTAAGCAACACGAGCGATAAAGAACAATGAATGCGGTCTTCCTTCGCTGGGTATGGGCGCTCGGCAGGGAGAGAAGCTGGGTAAAACGTCTCGGCCAATCAGCTTGCGAGGTAAAACGTCTCGGCCAATCAGCTTGCAAGATTCCCGAGCGGTGAAGAGGTGGGCGAAGAGGAGTGGAGCGGTGGTCAGAGAGGTGGATTTTGAGTTGTGGGGGCTCTCCGTGTTGATACCTGATGTTAGATAAGATAAGATAAGCCTTTATTAGTCCCACAACGGGGAAATTCCAGGATTGCAACAGCACAGGGATAGCAACACTCAGAGCAACAATCAGAAGGCAAGAAAAAAAAAACAAAAAAAAAAAACAAGCAAGCAAGAGCAGCTAATATACATATGTACATATTACTATAAAATATATATATATACACACACACAGACACACAGTGCAGAGCATTGTAGCTGGATGGAATAAATATATGAATATGTAAACACACAGTGCGGAGCAATGTAGCTAGATGGAATAATATGTAGATATATAAACACACAGTGCAGAGCATTGTAGCTAGATGGAATAAATATATAGATATATAAACATAAACACACCTAGTGCGGAGCATTGTAGCTAGATGGAATAAATATGTAAATATATAAACACACAGTGCAGAGCATTGTTGCTAGATGGGATGAAACAGCACAACCGTCTACTTAGTTATCCTACATGGTATGATTATGTGCCCATACATATTCTCACTCTCCATAGCGACCGGTATTTTCCTAGTTGTATGCCGGAGGGGGACCATTGTGTAAGTCTACTGCATCTTTTGCATTCAAAAAAAAACTATTAGTTTGTTACGTCTTTTTGCTATCTCTGCGAGCAGCCCTGCTTAGGTTGTACAGTCTGACAGCCGTTGGTAGGAAGGACCTGCGAAACCTCTCGGTTGTGCACCTGGGATGATGTAGTCTGCTGCTAAATGAGCTCCTCAGTGCATTCAGTATGTCCTGCATAGGGTGGAACTCGGACTCCAGCAGAGATGATAGTTTAGCCACCGTCCTTCTCTCTCCTATCTCCTCCACCGGATCAAGGCGCTGCCCCAGGACAGAGCTAGCTTTCTTGATCAGTTTATTCAGTCTCTTCCTATCGGCTGCAGTAATGCCACTGCCCCAGCAGACCACTCCAAAAGTGATGGCTGATGCCACCACCGTGTCATAGAATGTCTTCAGCAGCGCGCCTTGTACACCAAAAGACCTGAGTCTCCTCAGCAGGAACAGCCTGCGCTGTCCCTTCTTGTAGAGTGCATCAGTATTGTGTGACCAGTCTAGTTTATTGTTCAGATGAACACCCAGGTACTTATAGGCTGTCACCATCTCGATTTCTGTTTCCTGTATATTTACTGGTGCTGTGAGGGGTTGTCCTTGCCTGTGGCAGTCCACCACCAGCTCCTTAGTTTTTCTCGCGTTGATCTGGAGGCAGTTCCAATGGCACCAGTCCACGAAGTCCTGGATAAGCCCTCTGTACTCAGCTTCATCTCCATTGGAGATGAGGCCAACGATCGCAGAGTCATCAGAGAACTTCTGTAGATGGCAGTGTGTTGTGTTGTGTGAGAAGTCCGCAGTATAAAGAGTGAACAGGAAGGGAGCCAGCACCGTTCCCTGGGGGGCCCCCGTGCTACTGATGATCGTGTCGGACACACAGTCCCGGGTTCTCACAAACTGAGGCCGGTTCGTGAGGTAGTCCAGGATCCATGATGACAGGTGCTGGTCCACCCCTGCGCGCAGCAGCTTGTCCTTCAGGATCATCGGTTGGATGGTGTTGAAAGCACTGGAGAAGTCAAAGAACATGATCCTCACCATATTCCCGGGCTTCTCCAGGTGGGACAGAGAACGGTGAAGGAGGAAGATCACCGCATCCTCCACCCCAATGCCATGCTGGTAGGCGAACTGGAGTGGATCCCATCGCTGGTTCCACCAGGGGGCGGAGGTGAGCAAGGAGCAGTCTCTCCAGGGTCTTCATCAAGTGGGACGTCAAGGCCACCGGTCTGTAGCTGTTCAGGTCTTTGGGGTGGGAAGTTTTTGGTACAGGTACCACACAAGATGTTTTCCACAGCTGTGGTACCCTCCCCAGTTTCAGGCTCAGGTTGAAGATATATGTCACAATCCCACACAGCTGGTCTGCACAGGACTTGAGGAGCTTTGCGCTGATGCCGTCCGGTCCCAACGCCTTCCTCGCCTTGATCTTCCTCAGCTCCGTCCTCACCTGGGTCCTGGTCAGGGTCAGGATGGGGGGCTGTGTGTTGGGAGTGGGGGGGGTGTTGGTGGAGTGGGGAGTGGGCAGCAGGACTTGATTTCTTTAGAGGCAGCAGTGGTTGTTGTGCAGACAGGGGGGAGGGGGGGGCGGTTGGTCAAACCTATTGAAAAACAGATTCAGGTTGTTTGCCCACTCCCTGCCCCCCGTGGCCTGGGGGGAGGTATTCTGGAGCCCAGAGATGGTTTTGAGGTTTCTCCAGACCCCGCTGATGTCGCTCTGTTGCAGCTTGTCCTCCATCTTCTTCCTGAAGCTGTCCTTGCCTTCTCTGATCTTTCTCCTCAGCTCCCTCTGTACGGACTTCAACATCTCCCTGTTCCCCGACCTGAAGATCCTCTTCTTCTCTCTCAGAAGTGTTTTTATCTCAGGGTTGATCCAGGGTTTGTTGTTTGAGTGACGCCGTAAGGTCTTGGTGGGAACGGATTTGTCCACACAGAAGCTGAGGTAGTCCGTGAAGGTGTGAATGAGGCCATCGATGTCCTCACCATGTGGATCGCAGAGCTGCTTCCAGGCTGTGGCTTCAAAACAGCCCTTCAGAGTGTCCATTGTCTCCTCAGACCATAACTCCACAGTGTGCATGGCTGGAGGTTGTCTGTGTACTAGGGGTTTGTACACCGGCCGGAGATGAACCAAGTTGTGATCCGATCTCCCAAGTGGGGGGAGTTGTGATGAGGTGTACGCCTCCTTAGTGTTTGCGTAGAATAAGTCCAGTGTTTTATTGTCTCTAGTGTGGCATGTGACATACTGGGTGAACGTGGGTAGAATGGGAGGTAGTGAAACATGGTTGAAATCGCCTGAGATGAGGAGAAGAGCATCTGGGTGTTCTGTCTGCAGCCTGCTGGTTACTGAATGGATGACGTCACGCGCCGTCCCAGCGTTCGCCGTCGGATTTGCATAAACAACAATGCAGATCACGTGTGAGTGTTCTCTCGGGAGATATGTAGGCCTCATGCTAACAGCTAGCAACTCAATGTCTTTGCTGCAGTGTCGTTGTTTAACAGTGATATGTCCCGGTCTGCACCAGTTGTTGTTAACATACATTATCACTCCACCGCCCTTGCTTTGCCACTGTCTGGTGTTCGGTCAGCCCGTATCAAATTAGCTAATAGCTATACACTCTGTGCAACACATCAGATTGATTGTCATTGATTAATTGTCTATGTTTATTGCACTGTCCCTGTCAAATAAACAAATCTATCTATCTATCATGTGAAAACCCTCCAGCTCAATGTTAGCATCTGCTGCTAGTTCAGTTAGCCACGTCTCAGTAAACAAAAGGAGAGAGCACTCCCGGTAAGTGCTATCGTAACGGGAGATAGCCGCTAGCTCATCTACCTTTCCCAGTATTGACCGTACATTTCCCATGACAATAGATGGAAGGGAGGGTCTGTACCTTATATTTTTTGTCCTCCGCCTTACTCCAGCCCGGCAGCCGTGGCGTTTTCGCCTCAGTTCTCTCGGTATGTCGAGTTTTTCCAATGGGACCGGGTGGCGGTTGAATGCTAGCAGCTCTTCCCTGCTGTATCGTATCCTGCTATAAACAGTGGCTCTGTCCACCGACTCAGGAGACATTTGGGACGATCTGTGTGTCCGTGATATAAGTGGAGTGAAAAAAGACGGATCAAAAAGAGAGGAGGGGAAAAAAGACTCGGAATCGAGCCGCTGTTGCAAAGGGCAGCCTACTCGTGTGGCGCCGGGAGAGAAAAAAAAAAAATTCTAATGTTCTAATGTAGTCTCCCTGCCTTCTGCTAGTGCCTGGGCAACTTTCGTGCCATTTTTTCTCAATTTTGAATTTTTGATGAATATTTTTGAAAAATCCGCGATGCACTGAGGGCGCGAAAGGTGATACGCGAAGTAGCGAGGGATCACTGTATTAGAATATTTTTAACCTCAGCAGCAGCCAAAATGATTTTTCAATTTGAAAACCCAATATAATGGTAGGAGACAGCTTCGTCGTCGTCGGCCTCCGTCGGTCTATGATGACCATGGAAGAGAATCCTAAACGTCTACTCTGCTGGAACAGCACCGCCTGTGGCTGAACAGGCTGATGCGCACCGGTGTTCTACCTTCCAGCGTTGGGCGTTGGTAGGATTCAAGCCTGGGCAGGAAGATATGGAGGACAAGATGTTACCCATGCAGCATGTCCCCCCTCTCCACGTCACTGATGAATCCAAAGGAACAGCAGGGCTGCTATAGTTTGGCACCAGCGCCGTCGCAGGAGCTGCCAGAACGATGTTGAGCACAACAGAGAACTGCCTTAGGGGCTCCGACTCCGGATTTTTCCTCAGGGTTGACTCCCGAAGCCTTTCCCGTGACCGGGTGTGCTGCAAGGCAGCGGAGGTTTGAAATCAGGGTTTACCTTCCCCTAGATGGGCTACCTTCTCAGGTTGACGAGCCACCATCTACCCGAAGCATCTGGTTTTAAGGCGCCAGAGATCCGCCCTCGCCCCTTCTCCTATTAGTAAAAGCAGTTCCGCCGGGCTTAGAGACTAAACCACACGGGCAGGCTAGGAGTTGGACTTAGTTGTCAGAGGCTTTTCGAGACGCATGCCGTAAGGAGCATTTTATGGGCACTGGGAGCTTAACCCCAGTGCCGCTCCTGGCTATGACAACCTTGGAACCAGGAGAACTAGGAGACAGATTATATTTTCACATATGACCAACAATCCTTCACAAAACAATATAATGAAAAATGATCATAATATGAATCTGACAGAGGTGACATGGACCTGATGGAGTTGACTTACAGTATATTTGACAGAGTTGAGAAAAACTTGAATTTGTAGTCATTTTAACTCTCAGATATATTGAATCAATCAGTTCCAACATTAAAACAATCAATGAATATGTTTATAAAGATTTTATGTACGATTTACCTTAGATATGACAAATGATTTATAGATTATAGGCCACACTATATCTGCTATTGTAACATAGCAATCTCAGATGTTTATTGTTCTTTTGTGTAATTGTCTTATTTGTTAGTGGTCATAAGTGTAGGATTACAAAAGAAATTTTGGACTGTTAATTAGGTTTTCTTAAATAGTGATTGATAATGTGACACTGACTTTAGACCAGAGGCTGCGTTAACTGAAAGTTGTCTGTCATTGACAGATGTTTTTGAGCGGTTACAAACAAATCTAAAGGTTGTCTGTCATTTTGACAGATTACACTGAACATAAGCTACTGTACCCTTTACTTCTAACTTCAGGGTTTCTGCTGGTAATATTTCTGTGTGGCGGCTCGCCACACCAAAAACTGACCTACCACATTAAAAAAAAAAAAAAAAAAAAGGCCACACAGGAGCCAATTAAAAAAGCAGAAAAGAGCTGCATGCGGCATGAAACCCACATTTGCCACCCCGGAAATATATATATATAATTTCGCTAAGAAAATGAATTAAGGACGGTCACTCCACAAGCACACAGGCCAACAACACGAGTCAAAACAGCCACTCCAAGCACTGGGTGCTGCTGGAATTCTGGAGCGTGCTGCTCTCAGTTCCAGATGACAACACTGTGTCTAGCATCGCTGTCCAAGAGACAAAACTGAATCCATGTACTCACTCCCCTGATGTCAG
Organism: Pholidichthys leucotaenia; assembly: GCA_020510985.1. Classification (NCBI taxonomy): domain Eukaryota; kingdom Metazoa; phylum Chordata; class Actinopteri; order Cichliformes; family Pholidichthyidae; genus Pholidichthys; species Pholidichthys leucotaenia. The sequence goes on from CM035836.1 coordinate 400,137,652, forward strand.
TCAGAGTGAAGCATGATTATCACTCTATCATCATCACTTTGTAAAAGCAAGAAATCTGTCTGTGTCTGTCATCATAGGACGGCACATGATCTCTGCCTGAACATCATAGGACGTCCTATGAACTCAGGCATCATAGGACACATAGACAAATGTATCTTTATGATGTCATATAGACCATGAACTCAGACATCATAGGACGACTCGTGATGCCTATATGACGGCAAATAGACAAATGTGTCTTTATGATGTCATATACATCAAGCCCATGGCACATAGACAAATGTGTCTTTATGATGTCATATACATCAAGCCTGCCTTCATGTCTTGATGTCATATATAGTGACAAACATTAGGCAACATGTCTTTATGATGTCATATACATCAAGGCTGCCTTCATGTCTTTATGATGTCATATACAGTGAGTCCATGCCAGAAAGCCTCTTTTTGCTCAGATCTATTTTCATGATCTTGTCCATGAACTGGAATTACGACGCACCTATCCCTCAATCAGTGGTCTCAACGAAGAAGAAGAAGAAGAAGACCCACCAGATGGAGAGCAATAGAATGACAACAACTGCTGCACGTCAGAAAAGATGCCATGAAGATGAAACACCTGAGGTTCCAGCAGTACATCGCACCCATCTGAGACAGGACACCCTTCACCAGCACAGGGTACGACGGACTTTAAAGCACGTTTCTAGGACATCATAGGACGGCTAATGATCTCTGCCTCATCATCATAGCGCGTCCTATGAACTCAGGCATCATAGGACACAGACAAATGTGGGATGACATCATAGGACAGGCATCATAGGACGACTTGCCATGCCTACTTGACAGAAAATGTGTAACCTTGACGAATGCCAGTCTACACTACAAATGTGTAAAATGCCAAGCAAAGTGCTGATTTTCTCCGGGTGCTCCTGTTTCTTGGTTTCTACGGGCATGCACGGGCCTTCCTGAACAGGGTCGAAAGCCACTTTTTCAGGATCATGCCCATGAACTGGAATTACGAGGCACCTATCCCTCAACCAGTGGTCTGCACGAACAAGACCCACCAGATGGAGAGCAATAGAATGAGGAGAACTGCTGCACGTCAGAAAGGATGCCGTGAACAAGAAACACCCCAGGTTCCACCAGTACGCCGCAGGCATGACTGTGAACAACACAGCCGTCTGAGACAGGAGACCCTTCAGTGGTCTGAACGAAGAAGAAGAAGACCCACCAGATGATGTCTATATGACAGCACATAGACAGAGTACATGACTCCCTAAAAGACATCACTCTATCACTCTATAAAAGCAAGAAATCTCTGTGTCTGTCTGTGTGTGTGTCACGCTTCATAGGCCATCATAGGACAGCCTATGATCTCTGCTTGAACATCATAGGATGATTTGTATGGTCTTCTCGGAGTCGGGTTGTTTGGGAATGCAGCCCAAAGCGGGTGGTAAACTCCATCTAAGGCTAAATACCGGCACAAGACTAACAGGACAAGTACCTTGAGGGGAAGTTGAAAAGAACTTTGAAGAGAGAGTTCGAAGAGAGAGACTGCACATTGACAGAGCACATGACTCCCTACAAGACATATATATAGATACAGGTAAGCAACATAACAGAACAGTGACAGGCAGGAGAAGAAGTAACAAGCAGGGGAAAACAGCCCCAGATGGCAGGATATATTTTGTGTGATTTTTATGCTTCGCTGCATACAAAAGCCACCACATGCGATTGCCACTTAGTGCTGTGTTGCTATACCAACTGTCCTGTAACTGGCAAAAATTCTGTTCCAATGCATCCCCTCTACAGGCATGCACAGGTTTCTACGGGCATGCACTAGTACTTTCAATGGAGGAAAAAAAAAAAAGCAGAAGAGGTGTGTGAGGCAGTGATGGGTAAATGAAACCGACACTTCGGAGCTTGTCTCACTCTTCCCAAAGCGGAGTGATTAGAAACATTGTGTCGGAGCTCGTGTCAAAACATCTATGTGCTTCACTTCACACTTTATTGGTTTCATATGTCTTGAAGCTTTCATCAGCTCAGAGCATCTTGTTGTTTGTATAGACACAGTCCAGTTTTAAAATAAAGGTTTCTAAATGAACCTGAACCAACATTTTACCCTTCTTAGTCTGTCATTTATTTGTCATTTATAGCACATGGCAGAAAAAACCTGAAAGCTGTCCGTTATTCTGACAGATTTGTCCATTATTAAATGGCGATTATCAAGCCTATTGTCTCATTTTATATATTTATCTATCCACTGTGGAGGCATTTATCGTAGTTTGAACCCACTAACGGACAATAATGTGCTGCTTAGCTCACAGGTGTGGTTAGAGTTGATATGCAGGCTAACTGAGGCAGAGGCGAGGATGACTGAATTGTTGAGGATTCACTTCACCAACCACTACAATATTAACTAATTTATGCTCATTATTATGTACCTGGAGAGTTATAATAACCAAAATTCCCAAAGTCAGTGACGTAAATCCGTTAACGTCCTCCAGCCTTCAGACAAACTAAATCTGCCAACATTTGGATTGTAAAATATGGGAGGCTTTTCCTGCTGTCTGGTTGGCAAGGAAAGTTCTAAAAAAAAAAAAAAAACCCTGTAAATATATGTAAATATATAGAAATATAACAGAAGTAACTGAAATGACCAAAGGTACAGTTAATTTTATTTCATTAAATATAATTTTATTAATACTTTTCTTTCCTTGAAATCAGAGTTGAAATTATTGTTCTATTCTGACTCTGCAAAATTATGATCACAAGTTTCAATTATGAGAAAAAAGTTTTAAATTTTACCAGTAATTAAAAACCAATAAGTACCTACCATTATAAAAAGACAAAAAATTAGCCATAAAATATTCCACAAATTATATTAATAATAAAATCTCAAATGTACAAGAAGAGTCATAAATTTACAAGAGGAAATTAAAATTTATGAGGAAAACAGCTGCAAATTTAGGTACAGTGGGGAAAATAAGTATTGAACACATCAGTATTTTTCTCATTAAACATATTTCTGATGGAGCCATTGACCTTAGATTTTCACCAGATATCAGTAACAACCCAAGTAATCCATATATACAAAGAAATCAAGGCAACTGTCATGAATCGCCCCTTCGGGGCAGAGAAGAGACCCAGGCACTGAACTGCAGTCTGTGGTATTTATTAAAGAAACAAATTCAAAATGGTGCACAAAAATAAACTTACAATGGAAGAGAATAGGTAGCTGGTGAGATGAACTCAGGAGAACACGTCAGAACAGGGAAGGGGTTCTGACGGAATCACAATGAACACGATGAGGGTCCAAGAAGGAGTGGATGATCAAACAGGCATTAAATAGGGCATGTAATTAATCAAGGCAAATGACAGCAGGTGTGGAACACGTGAGCGGGCAGGTGACCTAATTACTAGGCAGGAATATGGGGCAAAACAAACAAGATGATGACCAGGTGGGAATGTCTGGAGGAAGAGGCGGAGAGCTCAAGTCAAACGGAAACAAAATATGAACACAATAATAAAGCAAGACCTAGATGAACAAAGGCGCCTAAAGAAACTAACAGAATAACACTGAGAACTAGAATTATATAAACAGGCAACTCAAAATGCATTATCCATCCAGAAACAATATACAGTAAAATAACCACACCATACTGAGAAAATACAAGAAATAACCATAAGTAAGTAGAGAGCATGAACATGGTGAAAACACCACACTCAGCCTTGTGCCCGCCGCATCCGTGGAGAGAGAGCTTAGACTTTCTGCTGCACATCCACCAACCACAATGCTCCGCACTGTGTGTCTATAATATATATATATATATATATACAGTATATATATACTGTATATATATATATATACTGTATATAGTAATATGTACATATGTATACTAGCTGCTCTTGTTTTTTCTTGCCTTCTGATTGTTGCTCTGAGTGTTGCTATCTCTGTGCTGTTGCAATCCTGGAATTTCCCCATTGTGGGACTAATAAAGGCTTATCTTATCTTATCTTATGAAGACAAAGAGGTGCATAAAGGCATAGAAAGCCAAGAAACCAGCTGAAATACATGAGAATTTAGGAAGCCATCCCATCCCCTATCAGTGCAAATTAATTTCAGCTGGTTAAGTCCTTCCTGATAGACTTTAAAATGACAAACTGTCACACCACAAAGAACTCATAATGGGTAGAAGCCAAAAGCTCTCTAGACCTTTGCAACCTTATTGTTGCAAAACACAATGATGACATTGGTTACAGGCGCATTTCTAAACTGCTGAATGTTCCAGTGAGCACTGTTGGAGCCTTCATTTGGAAGTGGAAAGAACATCATTTTACCATAAACCGGCCACAACCAGGAGCTCCTCGCAAGATTTCTGACAGAGGAGTCAAAACAATTATCAGAAGAGTTATTCAAGTGCCAAAGACCACTTGTGGAGAGCTCCAGAAAAACCTGGAGTTAGCAGGTACTGCCATTTCAGAGAAAACAATAAGTAATGGACTCAACCGACATGGGCTCTATGCCCGCTCGCCTCACAAGACTCCATTGCTGAAGAAAAAGCATGCTGAAGCTTGTATAAAGTTTGCTGCACAACATTTTGGCAAGCCAGTAAAATACTGGGAGAATATAGACTGGTCAGATAAGACCAAAATTGAACTTTGAAGATGCCACAACACACAGCATGTTTGGAGGAGAAATGGCACTGCACATCCCATCATGGTGTGGGGGTGTTTTTCAGCACATGGTACACGCAGACTTCGTATAACTGAAGGAAAGATGAATGGACAAATGTACAGAGACATCCTTGATAAGAACCCATTGCCATCTGCCAAGATGGTGAAGATGAAACAAGGGTGGCCATTTCAGCAAGACAATGATCCCAAACACACAGCCAAGGAAACTCTCAACTGGCTCCAGAGAAGGAAAATAAAGCTGCTAGAATGGCCCAGTCAGTCACCTCACCTGAATCCAATTGAAAATCTATGGAATCATATACCTTAAGTATGCATAAGTAAATTATTGCAGTATTATAAATGTTTCTTCCCTTTGCATATAATGTTTTCTTCTTTTTACACATGCGTCACATACAACCCCCCCTCCACCCCCCAAAAAATACGTTGCCACCATGCCAAAATCTGTAAGTCAGAGAAAACACTGCTAACTTCCACCTGTATATTGTGCATATTGAACAGCAGTTATCTAGAATTGTCTTTCTAGTCTATGTTCATCAGATCAGCACCCGGAGAAAATCAGCGCTTTGCTTGGCATTTTACACATTTGTAGTGTAGACTGGCATTCGTTAAGGTTACGTAGGCATGGCAAGTCGTCCTATGATGCCTGAGTTCATGGTCTATATGACATCATAAAGACACATTTGTCTATGTGTCCTATGATGCCTGAGTTCATAGGACATCCTATGATGTTCAGGCAGAGATCACAGGCCATCCTCTAATGTCCTATAAAGCATGACAGACACACACACACAGATTTCTTGCATTTATAGTGAGAAGAGTGAGATAGAGTGATGCATAATATGCATGCCGGATCTTGAAGGCCCATGATTACATGTAAGCAAAAATAAAAGCTGTTCATCATTTTATGATATGAAAATGAAAATGACAGGTAATAATAGATTATGACCGGCAACCCTGTCTGTCAAAATGACATAACAAGAAACTTTAGTGCAACCTCTCATTTAGATGTAGTTTTTGTTGATCAAATGTTCAGTATCATTGTGCTGTCATAAACCAGCAATGTGCCAACTTGGCTCTGAGCTGCTCCCCTTTTAAAATACACAACTTATACAAGTGCAGAGCATCGTAGAAGTTATTCATCTAGACAACACAGACACAAAGTGAAAATAGGCAATGTGCTACCAGAAATTACCAAAGCCACTGGCAGAAGGCACAAAGTCCAGCAGAAATTTGTGCTTTAGATCATTGTGACATGTGCAGAAGAAAAAGTAAAGCAGGCTGAGTATGTGAATGGGGAGAAAAAAAGAAGGAGAAAGAACTGGAAGTACTGTATAGCCAGAGAGAAGCAAAAAACAGACTCAAACAAAAACCATAACACCTCCAGATAGAGACTATCTACACAAATTAAAACAAATCAAGAAGGCTTAAAAACAGAACTGCAAATTAAGAAAGCAGAGATGGGGTATAAAACAAAATATAAAAGACCCCTCCGGATGAATCACCAACAGCCACCACTCAGAGAATGCTGCATGGTAGAATTACGATCTATAATAAGTCAAGAAAAAGACTGGTTCCACAATGTTCTAATGAAAGATTTTGCAGAATGAAAAAGTGAAGAACCAATTAAGAGACCTCATGAAAAATCTAAGAATCTTCTATTTTTGGGGTAGATTCTAAAAGAATACTACCTGCTGAAAAAAAAAAAAAGATGAATGGGTCTGACATACAAAAGCTGAGGCCAAATGAATCCAAAGTCAGAAGGCCCACTTACCTTAAGCATTTAAAAAATGTGCAGATGGTTGTCACTCATTCCGAACACATTCAATGCTACTTCATTCACACCTGCTTCACCTCAAAATTCTTAAACAGTGGTGGTCCCGTAAATGATGTTCTCCTACATTTTCACTCTGCACATAAGCATGTCTGTTTCATCAGAGGAAAACTGATCTGCCTTACTAGGTATACATATCGTTATAATTAGAGATGCACAGATATATGGATTACTCACTTAATCAGATAAGATTTTTGTGCCTTTTTTTTCTTTTGTTTGAAGACCATTTGACACAAATCTTGCTGTTTATGTACGTATATGCAAACTTGCTCTGATCAATCTGTGCTGAACCTTCTGCTGCCCTGCTGGGGCATGAGGGAAGGGCCTGAATCCACTTTTTGGGGAAGAAGGTTCAGCACAGATTGGTCAGAGCAAGTTTGCTTATACATAAACAGCAAGATTTTAATAATAATAATGCATCAGATTTATATAGTGCTTTTCATAGACACTCAAAGACGCTTTACAATGGATACATTATTCATTCACTCCATAGACAATGGTAGTGGTAAGCTACTACTGTAGCCACAGCTGCCCTGGGGCAGACTGACAGAAACGTGGCTGCTAATCTGTACCAACGGCCTCTCTGACCACTACACATTCATGCCCAGCGTCACGGACACTGGAGGAAAGGTGGGTAATGTGTCTTGCCCAGGACACAATGGCAGGATGTCTGGGGAGAGTGGGATTCGAACCACCAACCCTCCAGTTATTAGATGACCCACTCTACCTCCTGAGCCACTGCCGCCCACATTTCCCTCCTCCTTTCCATTTTTGCTGAGCACCAAGCAGGACGGCAGGAAGTTCTATTTTTTATATATACTAGTACATACCTGTGCATTCCTGTCAATGCCCGTAGAAACCAAGTATAAGCAAGTATTTCTGCATGCCCGTTGCTGAAGGTGAAGAAATACACTCCTCGATGTCAATTTATATTTTAATGACAAGGATGAAGGAGCCCTGCAGGGATACAAATATACAAATATAAAATGACCGTGGCAACTAAACGTGGAAATATGTAACAGAGACACCAACAGAACTGGGTATCACTAACAGAATAAGTACTGAAGCAGAGAAACTTACAGGAACAAAGTCAGTAACTTGATGCAGAGGTTGTGGCATGAACAAATGCGGGAGCATGAGACATACAGCCAACAAAATGGATGACTCTCCCCTATCGTTCCACAACGTACTCCTTAGTGGCCTCTAGTGGCCGGAGGTGAACTCTACATCCCCCCCAGTCCGGAAACCAACAAACTGGAAGGGGTAGACGGACTCAATCCTGTACCCAATGGCCCGTCTCAGGTTCATAGCGCTTGGGTGGCCTCCTCGGACGGCACAGCCGACGGGGTCGGGGCGATGCTGACGGTGGCCGTGACGCAGGAGATGGAATGGTCGGGGTTGAGACCGTCGGGGCAGGCACCACTTGGGTGTCGGTTGCAGAGGTAGCTTCATCGCAGGGTTCCGGCACAGATGTGTCCAAAGCCGAGTCAAGGTGCTCGTCCGCTGACAGCTGAGTGCCTGGGCGGATATGCAGAGACTCTCTCCTCGCCAGGGCATAGGGTGTCGGCAATGGGGCAGCCGGTTGCACATGAGAATGGGAGGTCGCTGGTGTGAAGGCACGAAGGAACCGCCGGTTGCGTAAAGTGAGACGTCCCGATCCGTCAACCTTGACGCGATACTGATCATGACCCAGGGACTCCACCACTACTCCTGACCTGTCCCACTTGTTAGGGCTCGGGCCCAGCTGATTCTGGAGGAACACCGACTCGCCAAGTGCCAGTGGTCGGAGTGGTCTCGAGTGTGTCCGTAGAGACTCAGTCGTACGGGACAGGCGGGTCCGGAGGGCATCCTCCTTTGCCATCCACGCCTGGCGCCAGAGTGGTTGGACATACGGGTTAGAGAACTTCTCCAGTCGGTTGACAAAGGGGAGGGAATCGCGAAGGGGGCGACCAAAAATGATTTGCGCCAGGGAGAGATGGCAGTTGGGGTCGGGCGTGTTGCGCAATTGCAATATAGCACGCAGAAAATGGTCGTGATCGAGGCTGCCTGTCGGGCCAGTATTGGACATTAAAAGACGCTTAGCAGTCTTCACAGCAACCTCCGCTCTCCCATTTGACTGTGGAAAACCAACTGAAGATACACAATGCCTGACATGCCACAAGCGCAGGAAGTTCTCTGTGTGGCCTGCCATAAACTCTGGACCATCATCGCTGGAAAGTTCCTCAGGAACCCCAAAGGTAGCGAAGAAGGAGCGGAGGTGGCGAACTAGGCCTGCTGAGCCTCCTAGGTCTGTGCCAGCTGAGGAGCTAAGAACTTCCACCCAACCTGACAGTCGATCGCCAACAACTAAGTAGTGGCGGCCCCCATAGTCAAAAAAGTCAGCGAACACCGCCTTGAAAGGTGTGGATGGAGGTGGGGACGGCAGGGGGGGCGTAGCTGCCTGCGAAGGGGCATTCCGATTGCAGTCAGCACATCCATATCTGGTGGCCTGAATGTCTTTGGACATTCCAGGCCAATAGACTATAGCACGGGCATGGTGTTCCATAGCAGAAACGCCTTGGTGAGCCGCATGGAGATGCCGAAGGATTCTGTCCCGGAGGGATGGGGGGACCACCACACGGTCACGATATAGCAGCACACCATCCTCTGCATAGATGGCCTCACACACTGGAGATAGGTCCGCCAGGGCAGGGTCATTTGCATCAACCACACCATCGTGTTCAATGAGGTGTAGTAGTTGGGCAAAGCATGTGTCCGCAGCCGTCTCTTGTGCTAGGAGAAGCCAGGAGATTGCTCCACGTTCCTGAGCGTCATCACGGATGGAAGCCATCAATACTGACTCCACGGCATCGGGCACGCTCCATGACCCTAATGAGAGTACGTTCGCTGAGCCTGAGGGCGAGGGATGCCTTGAGGTGGCATCAGCAGCATGGTTACTCTTGCCAGGCAGGTGCACTATGTCGAAGTGCCACGGAAGGGTACGTTGCTTGAGTCTGAAGAGACAAGAGTTTGTGATCTCATCCAGCGTACGGTCACTGAAAATCTTCACTAGTGGCTTGTGGTCGGTGACCACGACGAGGTTGTCACAGCCCTGTGTGAAGTACCTTGTCTGCTCAAGGCCCCAGGCCTCCGCCAGGGCCTCACCCTCGATGGCAGCATAACGTTGTTCCGCTGAGGACAGGAACCGGGAACCAGCTAGGGTAATCCTCCAACCCCCGAAGCAACAGTCCGGTGCACCAGAGGTGCAGTTACAATGTTGTTGTAGAAGGAAGTAACCAATACCTTGCCTGGACCAGTCTGGGCGGAGACAGGTACGTTTCTCCATGTCGTAGATCTCCATGCCCTTGCGGATGGCACCAACAATGGCTTCTTTGGATTTCTGGAAGGCCTCCTCCAGTTCAGACGACCATGAAAACTTACAACGTGGGCTGAGGAACGGTTTGAATGGCGCCATCGTGTCACGTAGCTGAGCATAGTTGGTCACTTGGTTGACGAGGCCAAACCAGCTCCTAATATCTGTTGTGGACTCTGGGGTGGGGAAGTCTCTGATAGCATCCAAATACTTCGGGAGTGGCTCGATAGTGGTGTCTGAGACCCTGAAACTGGCAAAGTCGACGGCCCTCTCCGCAAACTGGAACTTGTCTGCATTCAAAATGATGCCCGATCGGCCAACACGTGTGAGAAAGTCAATGGTCCTCCACCAGTGCTGCACTAGGTCAGTTTCATAGTGGACAGTATCATCCACACAACGTTCTTTGCGCTCAAAGTCCGAGAGGACAGCATCAAAACGCCGGTTGTACCCATCCCCCGATGACAGAAAACCTTGTGGTGCCCTGGTGTACCGCCATCGTCCGAAGGGTGTGATAAAGGTGGTAAGGTGACGGTCAGATTCACGTAGGGGTACACTGTGGTAGCCATTCCAGGCGTCAGTGACAGTCTTCCAGGTGTCCTTCGGGATACATCGCGCGAGTTGGAATGGGGATTCAGTGGCGAAAGTCTCCCGTTGACAAAACTTGTTAAGAGGCGAGAGGTCCACCGTCCTTCGCGGGGAGCCGTCATGTTTACGAGTGACCACCATTCGATGGCACCAAGTCACCGGCTCACCGTATGGGACGCGCTCAATGACACCAAGGGCCTCATCCCGTAGGAGGTCATCATAGACCCTCTGCTGCCAGTGTATGGGGACGACGGCAGCTGTGTGGCATGCTATCGGTGTAGCAGCCGGGTCCACATGTATTTCGATGGGTGGCCCTTCCATGCACGGCAACGCTTGATGAGGGCATGTATTGAATGTAGACGAAACATATCTTTTGAGCAGCCATTCTTTCATCTGACCATTATTCTCTGGGGTGCAAGGGAACGGTAGCTCTGTAGGGCGTGGTGGGGGTACCGTAAGCTGGGGTCACGAACACTGAGCGTTCTGAGGACTAGCCGGACCCTTACAGCCACTGATCGTGGACTGTGTAGCATTAGAGGACGAGGGCTGGTCATACGTGCTAGGGTTGTCAGAACCCAGTGTACCGTCGTGTTCCACCCCACGGCTACCTAACGGAAAGTCCAAAGGCAAGAGGCCAAGGTTGAGTAATGACTCATGGGAGAGGTACATGGCTTGGACAGAGCTACTCACATATATCATGGAGCGGCTGGATGACCCCACACCACAGCTGGGGGCTTTTGAGAGCCTAGCAAAAAATGCCCCTTCAATGGCGATAGGGGACCGGTTGGCAGCAGACAGGCTAAGATTGACAGGGCGCAAGACATTGCGTGGGAATCCACAAGCCAGGAACTCCTGTAGGGACCAGAGGTCGGACTGCGCGCCAGTGTCCGCAATGGCAGATACCCTTGCCTCGTTAACTGAATCACGGGTGCTGGTGCTGCTGCCCTGTCTATCCGGCTCATCAACAGCGACAATGATCGACACATGGGGGTGGTCTCTCAGCCTGGCACGTCGCCACTCACCCCTCGAAAAAATGTGGTGCCCGAGTTTAATGGGTGAGGGTTTGAGGACACTGTCACAAGTTGTTGGGACAGGGCGTCGGCCGGTACGGGCCCCAGCATGAATCGAAGAAATCTGGGAGATTGGCTCACACTTGACGGCGGCATGCTGACTGTCTATTGCAGGTGTTTTACGATTCCTACGCCGGTGGGCCTTGTAGCAGTCAATACAAACTCGGTGGGGCTTAGTGTTCCATCCGCGGGATCCCTCAGTAAAGACCTTGAAGGAGCATTTGCAGTCCAGGCACAAGGCTTGTCTGGCCTTGTCAACTGGGGATGGGGCGGCACCCAATGGTGGACTTTTCCTCAGGCGCTGGAATGAAGACACAGCTGATAGGGTAGGTGATGGAAGAGCATTGCGGGCCATTTTCTTGTTTTCGACAAGCGCAATCACATCATTAACTGGCTTGCACAGTACGTCTGGTGTCCCCAGTGTCTCGCGGCGTATGTCCGAGTCATATATACCATTAATTAAAACATCGCGGATGACGTGGTCGGTGTAGTTCACATTTTTGCCACACTCACATACCGCGTTGTAGGCACATGTCTCCGCCTTGCCCCGTACTCTGGCAGAGAACGCACGAAACGCCTCATCACGTTCCTGGTGTAACTGAAGCAGCTCGGTGCGTAGGACAGAGGTGGCTACTGGAATGACAGCCAGGGAGCGCATGGCGGCAAAAAGATCTGGCAGGGGTCCGGAAGCTGCGTTGGGATTGGCTTTCAACAGGTTGTCCCCGAGTTCTGGCCCGGCGCACTGGAACAGCTGGAAAGGAGCTTGTGCATCCTCTATGCTCGAACCGGTACGGAAGACATCCCAACGACGGGTGAGTATATTCCATTCCTCTGCCGATATGCCCACGTCAACTCTAGGGCGATCTAACTTCGGACCATGAAAAGATGGGGGTTGGACGGGCGCCTGGATAGATGGGCTCTGATGATTAAATCCGTGGTTTGTCAGCAAAGCAATGGCGAGGGCTTCAGACACGTTGCCCGTCTTGAAATCACAACCAGGGACAGTGCATTCAACGACGACCATGGCTCCTTCATGAAGAAATACACTCCTCGATGTCAATTTATATTTTAATGACAAGGATGAAGGAGCCCTGCAGAGATACAAATATACAAATATAAAATGACCGTGGCAACTAAACGTGGAAATATGTAACAGAGACACCAACAGAACTGGGTATCACTTACAGAATAAGTACTGAAGCAGAGAAACTTACAGGAACAAAGTCAGTAACTTGATGCAGAGGTTGTGGCATGAACAAATGCGGGAGCATGAGACAAACAGCCAACAAAATGGATGACTCTCCCCTATCGTTCCACAACGTACTCCTTAGTGGCCTCTAGTGGCCGGAGGTGAACTCTACAGAAGTGTCTCCTCCTGTGTCAGAGGGCTGTGTTGTTCACAGTCATGCCTGCAGCATACTGGTGGAACCTGAGGCGTTTCATGTTCACGGCATCCTTTCTGACGTGCAGCAGTTCTCCTCATTCTATTGCTCTCCATCTGGTGGGTCTTCTTCTTCTTCGTTCAGACCACTGGTTGAGGGATAGGTGCATCGTAATTTCAGTTCAGCCGACAATTCCACATCTCCTCGGTCTCAGCTTCTCTGTGCCTTGCATGGAATTCACTGTCCCTGGCCAGCTGACTATTCTGCATCTCCTCGGTCTTAGCTTGTCTGTGCCTTGCCTGGCATGCAGCGTTGCTCGCTTTGCGGGCATTTCGGGCTCCAAGTGACTCAGCACGTGCATGACGCACTTCCACATGTTTCCTGTCTGTTTGTGCATCCCTTGTCTGCCGTACCCTATGCTGGTGAAGGGTCTCCTTCGGTCTCAGACGGGTGCAATGTACTGCTGGACCCTCAGGTGTTTCATCTTCATGGCATGTTTTCTGATGTGCAGCAGTTCTCCTCATTCTATTGCTGTCCATCTGGTGGGTCTTCTTCTTCTTGTTTGTTGAGACCACTGGTTGAGGGATAGGTGTGTCGTAATTCCAGTCCATAGACAGGATCATGAAAATAGATCTGAGCAAAAAGAGATTTTCGGGCATGGAATCACTGTATATGACATCATAAAGACATATGAGTCCTATATGACATCATAAAGACATATTTGTCTATGTGCCATCATATAGGCATCACATGAGAGTCCTATATGACATCATAAAGACACATTTGTCTATGTGCCGTCATATAGGCATCGGGGGTCTTCTTGTTCATTGCGGCCACTGGTTGAGGGATAGGTGCATCGTAATTCCAATTCATGGACAGGATCATGAAAATAGATCTGAGCAAAAAGAGGCTTTTGGGCATGGACTCACTGTATATGACATCATAAAGACATGAGAGTCCTAAATGACATCATAAAGACACATTTGTCTATGTGCCGTCATATAGGTATCACATGAGAGTCCTATATGACATCATAAAGACACATTTGTATATGTGCCGTCATATAGGCATCGCAAGTCCTATGATACATAAGTTCATAGGACATCCTATGATGTTGTCAGAGGTCATAGGCCGTCCTATGATGTCCTACAAACATGACACACACACACACAGATTTCTTGCTTTTATAGAGTGATTATATATATATACACAGTATATATACAGTATATATATATATATATATATATATATATATATATATATATATATATATATATATAGATAGATAGATAGATAATGTACTTTATTGATCCCAAACTGGGAAATTACAGTGTAACAGCAGCATGACAGTTGACAACCAAACAACCGAAACACACACATGACAGACAAAGGGATTACCCGTGGAAAGTAAAAACTAACATGACTATAAAACCTATGTATATACATCATAGCTTAATATATGATGACCCGTATAAACACATGAATCATCCCATTGCACAAAGAAGGACTATCAGGAGCAGAGTGAAAATGTGATGTACCAGTTAGTCTGTAAGGTGCAGTGTGGCAGCATAGCTATGCCAGAATACAACATCATAGTGAGTTATTGTACAGTGAAATTGCATGTGGCAGGAAAGATTTCCTGTACCTGGCCGTTCGGCAGTTTAAAACTGCCTTGACTAGTACTACTCATTATTACTAGTATTATTATTATTATTATTACTTATTTTTCTACACTTATTGCACGTTTCTAGTCCTTTAGTTTTTTAGTTTATCCCTTTTTCTCATTATGTTTTTAATGTTGCAGCATGGCACCGAGACAAATTCCTAGTTTGTGTATTACATGAACAATGGCAATAAATCTGATTCTGATTCTGATTCGACAACGAAGCTGTAGTAGTCTACTGGAGAAAGTGCTTCACTGTCTATCTAGTGTGTGGTGGAGGGGTGATCAGGATTGTCCATGATGGATCGCAGTTTATTTAGTGTTTTCCTCTCCACTACTGTCTCAAAGGTCTCCAGTCTGAGACCAATTACAGAGCCAGCCCTCTTGATAATCTTTGTCAAGTCGGTTGGTATCTCTGGCCCTGATACTGCTACCCCAACAGACAGCAGCAAAGAACATGGCGCTGGTGAAAACAGTCTGGTAGAAAAGCTCCAGCATCCTGCTGCACACGTTGAAGGATCTCAGCTGCCTCAGGAAGTAGAGTCTGCTCATCCCCTTCTTGTGCGCAGCATCGGTGTTGGATCTCCAGTCCAACCTGCTGCTGATCCTGACACCCAGATATTTGTAGTCCTCAACCACTCCCACATCCTCCCCCCCTAATCTGCAGTGGCTGAGAAGGCGTCTTCCTCTTCCTGAAGTCAATCACCATCTCTCTGGTCTTGCTGACATTCAACCTCAGGTCATTCTGCTCCATCCACTCCACAAATCTGTCTACCAGTGCCCTGTACTCCCCCTCCTCTCCTCCTCTTATACACCCCACAACAGCTGAGTCATCAGAGAATTTTTGCAGGTGGCATGACTCTGTGTTGTACTGAAAGTCAGTGTGGTGTATAAGGTAAAAAGAAAAGGAGAGCGCACAGTCCCCTGTGGAGCTCCCGTATCACTAGCCACCACTCCAGACAAGACACTGCCCAGCCGGACAAACTGTGGTCTGCCTGTCAGGTAGTCAGTAATCCAGGAGATCACAGAGTTGTCAATCCCCATCACCTGCAGCTTCTCACCCAGCAGCAGTGGCTGGATGGTGTTAAAGGCACTGGAGAAATCAAAAAAAGTGATTCTCACAGTATCTCCTCCACCATCCAGGTGCAGATGGGCTCGTTGCAGCAGGTAGATGACAGCATCTTCAACTCCTAAATGGGGCTGATATGCAAACTGCAGAGGGTCCAGCCACGTCTTCACCTGCAGCCTCAGGTAGGCTAAGACTAGTCTCTCCAGGACCTTCATCACATGAAATGTGAGGGCAACAGGTCGGTAGTCATTCAGATCCGATGGAGATGACTTCTTGGGGACAGGAACCAGGCAGGATGTCTTCCACAGCACCGGTACTCTCTCCAGACTCAGGCTCAGGTTGTACAGGTGTTTCCGTACTGGAGCTAGTTGATTGGCACAGGTCCTCAGGGTCCTTGCGGAGATGCCATCAGGGCCGGAAGCCTTCTGCTGACGGAGTCTCTCCAGCTGTTTCTCCACCTGATCTGTAGTCACCGTGAAGTGAGGGAGGGTCCTGGTGCCCCCTGAGGAGGAGGAGGGGGAGATGGAGAGGGTTTCTGCACGGGAGCGTGGGTGGGGAGGGGTGCGTGGGGGTTTGGTTGTGTTGCTCGGGTGACAGACTGTGAGTTGAACCTGCACTACCGTTCAAAAGTTTGGGGTCACTTAGAAATTTCCTAATTTTTGAAAGAAAAACACTGTTTTTTTCAATGAAGATAACGTTAAACTAATCAGAAATACACTCTAATATCTAATATACATTGCTAATGTGATAAATGACTATTCTAGCTGCAAATGTCTGGTTTTTGGTGTAGTATCTACATAGGTGTATAGAGGCCCATTTCCAGCAACTATCACTCCAGTGTTCTAATGGTACAATGTGTTTGCTCATTGCGTCAGAAGGCTAATGGATGATTAGAAAACCCTTGTGCAATCATGTTAGCACAGCTGAAAACAGTTTAGCTGGTTAGAGAAGCTATAAAACTGACCTTCCTTTGAGCAGGTTGAGTATCTGGAAAAAATTATTATTTCAAATACAAATCATTATTTCTAACCTTGTCAATGTCTTGACTATATTTTCTATTCATTTTACAACTCACGGTGGTAAATAAGTGTGACTTTTCATGGAAAGCACAAAATAATTGTCTGGGTGACCCCAAACTTTTGAACGGTAGTGTATTAAAAAACAGATTCAGTTCCTCAGCTCTCTCCTGGTTCCCAGATGGCTGCCCAACTCTCCCCCTTGCACCCAGTTATTTGTTTCATTCCTTCCCACACATCTTTAGTGTTGTTTTGCCTGAGTTTCTCTTCCAACTTCCTCCTATAATTGTCCTTGCACCTCCTCAGCATCTCTCTCAGCTCATGCTGCACTCCCCTCAGCTTCTCCTTGTTTCCAGCCCTAAAAGCTCTCTTCTTTTTGTTCAGAAGTGCTTTCAGGTCACTGGTGACCCATGGTCTGTTGTTGGAGAAGCAGTGTACAGTCTGAGCTGGCATGGTCATGTCTTCACAGAATCTGATGTATTCTGTGATGCAGTCAGTCATATTGTCTATGTCCACCCCATGTGGTTCACAGAGTACGCTCCAGTCTGTCGTCTCGAAGCAATCCTGCAGTGCATCAGCAGCCTCCTGTGTCCACCTCCTCACAGTCCGTGTATAAGCAGGCTGCCTTTGCACAAGGGGTACATACTTGGGTGTTGACATGACCATGCAGTGATCTGATTTACCAATGGGGGGTTAGAGCTGTGGCACTATATGCATCTTCGACATTGGCATACAGTAAATCCAGTGTTTTGTTCTCTCTGGTGGGACAGTCAACAAACTGGTAAAAGTTCGGTAGTGTTTTTCGCATTGAGACATGGTTAAAATCACCTGTGATGGCCATGAATGTATCCGGATGCTTCTCCAGTAATGTGGCCACAGTGGAGCTGATGACGTCACAGGCCACCGTTGCGTCAGCTGACGGAGAGACGTAGACGATAACAATTAAAGCGCACTTCATTTCTCGCGGCATATAATAAGGTCTCATACTAACAGCCAGCAGTTCAATGTCCGGGCTGCAGCACTTTTCCTTCACATAAATGTGTCTAGGATGACACCATCGTTCATTAACAAGAAGTGCCACTCCTCCTCCCCTCTTTTTCCTGCTGATTTTCACGTCTCTGTCCCCCCGTATAGTCTTGAAGCCAGGTATCGCTACCTTTACATCCGGGATCTGTGAGTACGTCTACTGTACGTCTCCGTAAAACACATGAAACTACACTCACAATACTCCTTTTGCATCCTGACCAGCGCTGTAAGCTCATCTGTTTTATTTCCCAGCGATCGCACGTTCCCGGTGATGACATTGGTACAGCCGGCTTATGCTTCCTCCTCCTCACCTTCTCTCCAGCCCTTCGCCCGTGGCGTCTCCTCTTCAGCTCATCTGGGATGAGGGGCTTCACTGCCGGCCGCAGCGCTCCAGGCTCCGGCCTCCTCAGCGTAATCAGCTGTTTGCGTATGTAAACAATGCGTCCGCCCCCACCTCTGTTGATCTTCATTGCCCGAGGAAGAGAAAAAGAAAGAAAACTAGAGAAAGACCGGCTAAAATAGAGAAAAAAGTTGGTCCAGTCTTAGTCCGAGTATTCCTACAGAGCCCTGGTTAATAAGAGGCACACTATATACAGGTATAAACAGATAGAAACACAAAGACATGAGAGAGTTGCTGCTGGTACAGCCACCCTGCCTCCGGCGCCATTAAAAAAAAAAAAAAATTATATATATATATATATATATATATATATACTATATATATATACGTACTGTATATACTGTATATATATATACACACACACACACACTAATGCATGTCCGTAGAAACCCGTGCATACCCATAGAGGGGATGCATTGGAACAGAATTCTTGCCAGTTACAGGGCAGTTGGTACAGCAACACAGCACTAAGTGGCAATCACATGTGATGGCTTTTGTATGCAGCAAAACATAAAAATCACACAAAATATGCTCTGCCATCTGGGGCTGTTTGCCCCTGCTTGTTAATTCTTCTCCTGCCTGTCACTGTTCTGTGTGATGTTGCTTACCTTTGTCTATATATATGTCGGGAGTCATCTGCTCTGTCTATGTGCCGTCATATAGACATCATCTGGTGGGTCTTCTTCTTCTTCATTCAGACCACTGAGGGGTCTCCTCCTGTCTCAGACGGCTGGCTGTGTTGTTCACAGTCATGCCTGCAGCGTACTGGTGGAACCTGAGGTGTTTCATGTTCACGGCATCCTTTCTGATGCGCAGCAGTTCTCCTCATTCTATTGCTCTCCATCTGGTGGGTCTTCTTCGTTCAGACCACTGGTTGAGGGATAGGTGCGTCGTAATTCCAGTTTATGGGCACGATCCTGAAAAAGTGGCTTTCGACCCTGTTCAGGAAGGTCCGTCCGTGCATGCCCGTAAAAAACAAGAAACAGGAGCACCCAGAGAAAATCAGCACTTTTCTTGGCATTTTACACATTTGTAGTGTAGACTGGCATTTGTCAAGGTTACACATTTGCTGTCATGTAGGCATGGCAAGTTGTCCTATGATGCCTGGTTCATAGTCTATATGACATCATAAAGACACATTTGTCTGTGTCGTATGATGCCTGAGTTCATAGGACACGCTATGATGATGAGGCAGAGATCATCAGCCCTCCTATGATGTCCTAGAAACGTGCTTTAAAGTCTGTTGTACCCTATGCTGGTGAAGGCTGTCCTCCTGTCTCAGATGGGTGCAATGTACTGCTGGAACCTCAGGTGTTTCATCTTCATGGCATCTTTTCTGACACGCAGCAGTTGTCGTCATTCTATTGCCCCCCATCTGGTGGGTCTTCTTTTTCTTCTTCTTCGTTGAGACCACTGGTTGAGGGATAGGTGCGTCGTAATTCCAGTTCATGGACAGGATCATGAAAATAGATCTGAGTAAAAAGAAGCTTTCTGGCATGGACTCACTGTATATGACATCATAAAGACATGAAGGCAGCCTTGATGTATATGACATCATACAGACATGCTTCCTGATGTCTGTCACTGTATATGACATAATAAAGACTTGAAGGCAGGCTTGATGTATATGACATCATAAAGATACATTTGTCTATGTGCCGTGGGCTTGATGTATATGACATCATAAAGACATTTGTCTATGTGCTGTGGGCTTGATGTATATGACATCATAAAGACACATTTGTCTATGTGCCGTCATATAGGCATCGTGAGTCGTCCTATGATGCCTGAGTTCATGGTCTATATGACATCATAAAGACACATTTTTCTATGTGTCCAATGATGCCTGAGTTCAAAGACACATGGTCTATATGACATCATAAAGACACATGGATGTCCTATGATGTTCAGGCAGAGATCATAGGCCGTCCAACGATGTCCTATGAAGCGTGACAGACACACAGAGATTTCTTGCTTTTATAGAGTGATGATGATGATGATGATGGTGATGATGACAGAGTGATACCACTATAAATTCAAGAAATCTGTGTCTGTCACGTTTATAGGACATCATAGGACGGCCAATGATGTCTGCCTGATGTCCTATGATGATCCTATGATCTCAGGCATTATAGGACTATACATCACTATAAATTAAAGAATCTCTGTGTAGGGAGTCATGTGCTCTGTCTATGTGCTGTCATGTAGACATCATCTGGTGGGTCTTCTTCGTTCAGACCACTGAAGGGTCTCTTCCTGTCTCAGATGGCTGTGTTGTTCACAGTCATGCCTGCGGTGTACTGGTGGAACCTGAGGTGTTTCATGTTCACATCATCCTTTCTGACGTGCAGCAGTTCTCACTCTATTGCTCTCCATCTGGTGGGTCTTCTTCTTCTTCGTTCAGACCACTGGTTGATGTCCTAGAAACGTGTTTTAAAGTCGGTCGTACTTTATGCTGGTGAAGGGTGTCCTCCTGTCTCAGACGGGTGCAATGTACTGCTGGAACCTCAGGTGTTTCATCTTCGTGCAGCAGTTGTCGTCTTTCTATTGCTCTCCATCTGGTGGCTCTTCTTCTTCTTCTTCTTCGTTGAGACCACTGGTTGAGGGATAGGTGCATGATAATTCCAGTTCATGGACAGGATCATGAAAATAGAGCTGAGCAAAAAGAGTTCATAGGACATCCTATGATGTTCAGAGATCATAGACCGTCCTATGATGTCCTATGAATGTGACAGACACACACACAGATTTTTTGTTTAGAGTGTGACATCATAAAAACAGAGTGTCACATCATAAAGACACATTTGTCTATGTGTCCTATGACACATGAGTTCAAAGACACATGGTCTATATGACATCATAAAGACACATTTGTCTATGTGTCCTATGATGCCTGAGTCCAAAGACACATGGTCTGTATGACATCATAAAGGCACATTTGTCTGTGTCCTAAGATGCCTGAGTTCATAGGACGTCCTATGGTGTTCAGGCAGAGATCATAGGCCGTCCTATGATGTCCTGTGAAGCGTGACACACACACACACACACAGATTTCTTGCTTTTCTAGAATGAAGAATGAGATATACACTCACCGGCCACTTTATTAGGTACACCATGCTAGTAACGGGTTGGACCCCCTTTTGCCTTCAGAACTGCCTCAATTCTTCGTGGCATAGATTCAACAAGGTGCTGGAAGCATTCCTCAGAGAGTTTGGTCCATATTGACATGATGGCATCACACAGTTGGCGCAGATTTGTCGGCTGCACATCCATGATGCGAATCTCCCGTTCCACCACATCCCAAAGATGCTCTATTGGATTGAGATCTGGTGACTGTGGAGGCCATTTGAGTACAGTGAACTCATTGTCATGTTCAAGAAACCAGTCTGAGATGATTCCAGCTTTATGACATGGCGCATTATCCTGCTGAAAGTAGCCATCAGAAGTTGGGTACATTGTGGTCATAAAGGGATGGACATGGTCAGCAACAATACTCAGGTAGGCTGTAGCGTTGCAACGATGCTCAATTGGTACCAAGGGGCCCAAAGAGTGCCAAGAAAATATTCCCCACACCATTACACCACCACCACCAGCCTGAACCATTGATACAAGGCAGGATGGATCCATGCTTTCATGTTGTTGACGCCAAATTCTGACCCTACCATCCGAATGTCGCAGCAGAAATCGAGACTCATCAGACCAGGCAACGTTTTTCCAATCTTCTATTGTCCAATTTCGATGAGCTTGTGCAAATTGTAGCCTCAGTTTCCTGTTCTTAGCTGAAAGGAGTGGCACCCGGCGTGGTCTTCTGCTGCTGTAGCCCATCTGCCTCAAAGTTCGACGTACTGTGCGTTCAGAGATGCTCTTCTGCCTACCTTGGTTGTAACGGGTGGTTATTTGAGTCACTGTTGCCTTTCTATCAGCTCGAACCAGTCTGGCCATTCTCCTCTGACCTCTGGCATCAACAAGGCATTTCCGCCCACAGAACTGCCGCTCACTGGATATTTTTTCTTTCTCGGACCATTCTCTGTAAACCCTAGAGATGGTTGTGCGTGAAAATCCCAGTAGATCAGCAGTTTCTGAAATACTCAGACCAGCCCTTCTGGCACCAACAACCATGCCACGTTCAAAGTCACTCAAATCACCTTTCTTCCCCATACTGATGCTCGGTTTGAACTGCAGGAGATTGTCTTGACCATGTCTACATGCCTAAATGCACTGAGTTGCCGCCATGTGATTGGCTGATTAGAAATTAAGTGTTAACGAGCAGTTGGACAGGTGTACCTAATAAAGTGGCCGGTGTGTACACACACACACACACACACACACACACACACACACAACCACTACCGCTCAAAAGTTTGGGGCCACTTAGAAATTTCCTTATTTTTGAAAGAAAAGCACTTTTTTTCAATGAAGATAACTTTAATCAGAAATACACTCTAATATACATTGCTAATGTGGTAAATGACTATTCTAGCTGCAAATGTCTGGTTTTTGGTGCAATATCTACATAGGTGTATAGAGGCCCCTTTCCAGCAACTATCACTCCAGTGTTCTAATGGTACAATGTGTTTGCTCATTGCGTCAGAAGGCTAATGGATGATTAGAAAACCCTTGTGCAATCATGTTAGCACAGCTGAAAACAGTTTAGCTGGTTAGAGAAGCTATAAAACTGACCTTCCTTTGAGCAGGTTGAGTATCTGGAAAAAAAATATTATTTTAAATACAAATCATTATTTCTAACCTTGTCAATGTCTTGACTATATTTTTTATTCATTTTACAACTCATGGTGATAAATAAGTGTGACTTTTCATGGAAAACACAAAATAATTGTCTGGGTGACCCCACTTTTGAACGGTAGTGTATACACTACCGTTAAAACACAGACAACACAGACAATAAATACACACAGACAATAAATTTTTCTGGTAGTGTATACACTACCGTTCAAAAGTTTGGGGTCACACAGACAATTATTTTGTGTTTTCCATGAAAAGTCACACTTATTTACCACCATGAGTTGTAAAATGAATAGAAAATATAGTCAAGACATTGACAAGGTTAGAAATAATGCACGGTGGGCTGCACGGTGGCGCAGTGGTTTAGCACTGTGGCAGCACAGTTTTACCCTCGGCCGGGGGACCGCGGGGATCATGAGATCATGGGTTCGATCCCAGCCCCCGACCAACAGTGAGCTGTGTGGAGTTTGCATGTTCTCCCCGTGTTGCGCAGGTTTACTCCGGGATTTCTCCGGTTTCCTTCCGCACACCAAAAACATGTAGGTTTAGGGCGCTCGCGCACGCAGCAACCAGCGGCCGGTGGCTTGTCACCAGACTGCAAACCAAGTCTACCTACGGGTACAAATAAGTAACAAAAAAAAAAAAAAAAAAAAAATAATGATTTGTATTTGAAATAATAATTTTTTCCAGATACTCAACCTGCTCAAAGGAAGGTCAGTTTTATAGCTTCTCTAACCAGCTAAACTGTTTTCAGCTGTGCTAACATGATTGCACAAGGGTTTTCTAATCATCCATTAGCCTTCTGACGCAATGAGCAAACACATTGTACCATTAGAACACTGGAGTGATAGTTGCTGGAAATGGGCCTCTATACACCTATGTAGATATTGCACCAAAAACCAGATATTTGCAGCTAGAATAGTCATTTACCACATTAGCAATGTATATTAGATATTAGAGTGTATTTCTGATTAGTTTAAAGTTATCTTCATTGAAAAAAAAAGTGCTTTTTTTTTTTCAAAAATAAGGAGATTTCTAAGTGACCCCAAACTTTTGAATGGTAGTGTATATCTTTGGCATGACCCAGCCAGGACTTGAACCCCAACCTCCCGGTTGTGGCGCAGAAGCTCTACCTCTAAGCCACCACTCCAGTTAAAAGGTCTTGGTTAAAAGGTCTTCAAACAAAAGAAAAAAAGGCACAAAAAGCTTATGAGATTAATCAAAAAATCGATAGCTGCAGCCCTAATTGATGGTCATCTTTTTGACTGGGAACAAATATCAGCAAAATAACATCAGTAGTGGCTGAGACTTTTCTGGTGTATCCCAGTAATGAGTCATTGATTTTGCCCCTAAACAGACAACGGTAGACTACAGCTGCAAAGCCAGAAAACATCAAAGACTGAACCATTTTAAAGTATTTCACTTCAAGTATATTTTGTTTAATAATGACCTTTCTTTGTCTCCTTGACATTAAAGATGGAATAGATGAAAACATCCATCCATCTTCTTCCGCCTAATCCTTTTCGGGTCGCGGGGGGGATGGAGCCTATCCCAGCATCTTAGGGCGAGAGGCAGGGTACACCCTGGACAGATCGCCAGTCCTAGATGAAATAAAAAAAAAATAAATAAAAACAAATGGCCAACTTATTATTTTTAACACTGATATCGGTTAGGGATGTTCAATTAGTTGTCAATTAATTGATAACTCAGCAGTCCTTTTCAATGGGAGCTTATTCTATGAAATGTAGTGGCGTCGCTATCCAGGTAGGAGCGCATGTGGTCACCCACTGCCGCATTTCAACCGAAAAAGCAGAAGACGAGGCTAAGCCCCCAGAACACATGCACTGTGAAGGACGAAAAAAAATTTGCCTCTCCGGGTTAAGAGAATCACAAGTTCCAATGGCACGTTCTAGTGTCCACCCACCTACTTCAAATCAACAGGGCAGACAAATGGACTGCAGCGAGGAAAAAGACTATCCCCACTGCCAGCAGACCAGACTCAAGTTCCCACTGAGGTAACAGACAATAGAGGGAGCCCAGATCGTACTGGGTTTGTCTGGAATGCCAGGGTACTTGTTATATCCGGAATCAGGGTTTCCTCTAGTAACATTTCTGGGTGGCGGCCCGCCACACCTGAAAAATTTCCGTTACTCTATCAGCAAATATAAATTTAAGAAAAAAATATGAAGGAATGATGGTCTGCAAGCGCGCACACGAACAATGCACGTGACCGTCATCCACATGGAGTTCAGAAGCGCCCTGCCCCATGTTCCAGTTAGCAGGTAGTGTCTCGCTACGAGCGTCACTGTCCGAGAGAAGCATGAGTTTATTAAAGTGCTTTAAACGCGGAAAAAAATCAGAAGAGGTATGTGAGCAGTGAATGCACTTATCACTGTTTTAACCCACTAATACTGGGAGCAATAAAGGAAGAGTCACTTAGCTCAGAGATTCCCAAAGTGGGGGTCCCGAGACGCTGAGGGGGGGTCAAATGAATTTCAGAATCCTCCTGAGATGATTACACAGGTGACATGTCACTTTAACTGCGCCACAGTAAATGTCACAGGTGACACACAGGTGAGTATGCACCAGTAGATTTCGTCTGAACAGCTCAAATCAACACACTACGCTTTAAGCCTAGGATATTATTTTTAAAACGGAAATAGTGGTTAATACCGACCAATGACAACGCAGAGAGGCCAGCGGAGATGGCAGCAGAGAGTGGAGAAATGCCATCAGAAAGGCCATCGACTTCTGGCGCGGGGGGAGGAGGAGGAGGACAACACCGTACAGGTCTCCATAAGCAGAGGGAGCAGCCACCAAGTGTTGCAAGTATCGAAAGGAATATATTCGTTATGGATTCATGCATCGTTATCAGTGAAGTACAACATCCCCAATGTGTAGTGTGTACCGAGTTGCTTGCACATGAGAGTTTAAACCCCGTAAAAATGCTCAAACACTTGAAAACTAAGCACCCATCTTTTGCCACTAACCCAGCGGATTTTTTATGCCAAAAGGAGAGGGAATTGTAAGGCCAAAAAGAAAGTCATAACTAATCAAACAACAACCACTAACAAAGCTCAAAGGTGGCATATTTAATTGCACAGGCAAAAATGCCACACACAATCAGAGAAACCCTAATAAAACCCGCTGCTATCGCTATGAGTCTGACCATGCATAGGGATAAACAGGCACGGGAGCTGGAAGCAGTGCCGCTGTCTGACGGGATCATATCCCGGTACATCATGGACATGGCCCAGGACATAAAATGTCAGCTGACTGACAGAGTGAAGAAAGGGAAATATGCATTGCAGTTAGGTGAATCTACAGATATATCAAACTGTGCGCACATTTTCTTATGTCTCAGTCAGCTCCGAGGATAGTGAGGGTCACCAGTCTCTGTCACCGTTCTTTTGGGGGTCGCGAGCTGAGACGTTTTGGAACCCTTGACTTAGCTAACATGTGTGGTTAGTTTTTTGTTTTTCTTATTTCAGACAAGAATAAAAAGATGTTTTTACCTTTACCTTAGTTAATATTAATTAACTAATTTATGTTCATTGTTATGTACCTGGCAAGTTAAGATGACTGAAATTCACGAAGTCAATGACTTTAATCCGCCAGCAGCCTTCAGACAAACTAAACGTGCCAACATTTGGATTTCAAAATAAGGGAGATTTTTCCTGCTGTCTGGGTGGTAAGGAGATTTCTAAAAAACTATAAATACATAGAAATATTATAACAGAAATAACTGCATCTTTGGTCATTTAAGTTAATTTATTTAATTAAATACAATTTTTTTCTTTGAAATCAGAGTTAAATTATTGTTCTGTTCTGGCTCTGCAAAATTATGGTCAAAAGTGTAAATTGTTTTAAGGAAAAAGTAAAAACAAAAATACCACAGTCTGTATCAAATTTATTTAAAAAAAATAACAAAACAAAACTAATTTTATTTTAAAAAATAGACAAAAACAGCCATAAAATAATCCACAAATTTATAATAAAGTCTTAAATGTACAACAAGAAAAGTCAATTTTACAAGAGGAAATTACAAATTTGAGGAAAATGGTTTCAAATTTAGATAAATTTACAGAGAAAACTAGAAAACTATAAGAAAATGTCATAAACCTCCATGCGCCATGGCTCAGCGCACGAGAGAGAGAATGAAAAAAACCCAAAAGCGAGAGTAGATGGTGCACCTTTATTAACAAACACGGAGAAAATAACGAGTCCAATAATGTCCACAATACAGAGAAATGAATATGCAGAGATAAGGGCCACCAGACATACAGGGGGCTACCCGGACGTTCTACAGCTGGGGAGGGGATGCCTAGTGCTACAGGACTGCGATGCGCACAACAGGAAAAGGCAACCAGCCTAGTGCTGATGCAGCAATAGCATAAAAGAGAAAGGCAAATGAGTACTTACGGCTGGAACCATTCGGAGCTGTCCGTGAAGTCTGGTGGATGAGGATGGGAAGCTAAGGCAGCCGCAAACACCCAGGGATAGATCGTCTGAAGATGTCAGGCTGAATACGTGAAGGGAGTGATACGTCATTCATGGAGAGCTAGCTGCCATGAACGAGGGTGAATGCCCCGACAATCTCTTTCCTCTAAAGCGGCAAACAAATACTCCTGAAGCTAACGAGGAAAGAGACTGCCAGTGCAAGAATGTGTGGGCAGGACTGATTGGCATCCGGTGTGTGAGAGGGCGTGTGAATGAGAGTGAATGGAGCGCGTGTGTGTGTGTGTGTGTGTGTGTGTGCGCGTGTGTGTATGTGTGTGAACACCCATGACAATGCAACTGATGGCACTAGACAGGAGGAGGGGGTGTGTCCGAGCTGACAGAGAAAAACTCGGGCAAAACATAACAATGAGTCAGAACTGGGTTTGCCCTCCATACCCAGATTCATGACAGCCCCCCCCCCCCAGGGGTGGAAACCAGACACCCCAGTACCATCAGCCAAAAAGAAAAGAAACAACACCCTCAAGGGACCCGACCCCCCCCCCCCCCCCCCGGCAACAAACACTAACCCAGGGTGGGAGGTGGGGGAAAACTGGTTAGGAGGGAAGCAACCAGTGAAAACACAATCAGAACAAAAACAGAATAAAGAGAAAACCCCTCCTAATGACCCCCAACCTGGAACATTAACCCCCCTCCACAGAAGTCCAAAGTTCAGGGGGTTGACCTGAGTCTCACACCCCCAGTATGGTGAGGAGTGGCAGATCGGGTGGCCTACCCAAGTCCCAAGTCCAGCAGGTGGCCCGTGGGATAGTGTCCGGCGGCCTGCCCGGGCCGATGGGCCACCCGATCCATAAGCCAAGTCCTTCGGGTGGCCGACCAGCATGGTGGTGCCACCAGGACCTGAGAGGAGGGTGGAGAGGCAGCCTCCATACTCGAAAACATTGGTGGCAAAGCCAAGGAACAGGAGCCCCCCTGCCGTTCGAGGCTTGAGACAGGGGGACCGTAGCACCTGCGATGGTCCCGGTCTGGGATGTGGCTGCCTCGGCGGTAGACTCCAGCTGGGGCTCTTCTGCACTGGCGGTGGACCCCGGTTGAGGCCCTGCTGCACCCGCGGTGGGCTCCAGTTGGAGCACCGTTGACCTGCGATGACCCCCATTGGGGGCCTCATTGCTCCTGCGGTGGCCTCCCCAGCGAGGGAGG
Organism: Pholidichthys leucotaenia; assembly: GCA_020510985.1. NCBI lineage: Eukaryota > Metazoa > Chordata > Actinopteri > Cichliformes > Pholidichthyidae > Pholidichthys > Pholidichthys leucotaenia. The sequence continues at coordinate 400,166,139 of CM035836.1, forward strand.
TGATGCTCTTCATGTCCTCCGGTGTTGAGCCCCGATCCTCGGTTGTCTCCAGCAGCTCTCTTGCGACCCCGGCCGAGCCCAAATAGAGAAAAAGACTTAGACTTTGACTTAGACTTAACTTTATTAATCCCTTTGGGATAACTCCCTCTGGGAAATTTAAACTTTCCAGCAGCACATAAAAGGAGCATACAGATCAGAAAAGCAAAAAAGAAAAAAAATAAACACTTAACATAATAAGATAAGATAAGCCTTTATTAGTCCCACAATGGGGAAATTCCAGGATTGCAACAGCATAGGGATAGCAACACTCAGAGCAACAATCAGAAGGCAAGAAAAAACAACATCAAGTAAACATATGTCCATATTACTATAAATGTATATATATAGACACACAGTGCAGAGCATTATGGCTGGTGAATGTGCAGCAGAAAGTCTAAGCTCTCTCTCCGCGGATGCAGTGGGCCAGCTGGAAGTCTTTGGGCATGATGGTGACCCCCTTAGCGAAGAAGAGACCCACCAGGTGGGCCTCGCTGGTCTCCTGCAGAGCCATGACGGCGAAGCTCAGGAAACGCAGGACGGTCTTGAAGTCCTGAGCGATCTCCCTCACCAGGCGCTGGACGAGCAGCTTACGGATGAGCAGAATAAATACACAATATAAATACAGGGCTGAATATGGTTTGTACAAATATGGTTAAGTTAAAGTTATTACACTATGAATGCCCTACTGTCCTCTGTACTCTATGTCCCCCCCCCCCCCCCAAGTGAGGAGTTATAGAGTGTGATGGCATGGTGGACAAAAGAGTTCTTAAGCCTGTTGGTCTGACACTTGGGAAGGAGCAGTCTTTCACTAAACAGGCTCCTCTGGTCACTGATGATGGTGTGCAGAGGGTGGCTGACATTGTCCATTATATCCAACAGTTTATCCAGAGTCCTCATCTCTGCCACTGTCACCAGGGTATCCAGCTTCGCGCCGACCACAGAGCTGGCCCGCCTGATCAGTTTATCCAGTCTGGACGCATCCTTCTTGGATATACTGCCCCCCCCCCCCAGCACACCACGGAGTAAAAGAGGACGCTGGCAACCACAGACTGGTAAAACATCCGCAGAAGTTTGCTGCAGATGTTGAAGGACCGCAATCTGCAATCTCCGTAGGAAGTACATCCTACTTTGTGTCTTCCCATACAAATGGCTAATGCATGTTGTCCAATCCAATTTATTGTCCAACCACAACCCAAGAGATTTGTATGAATCCACAATCTCCACCTCAGCTCCCTCTAACAGGACTGGTTGAGGGCTTGGTCTGGACCTCCCAAAATCAATAACCAGCTCCTTTGTCTTAGAGGTGTTGAGCTGTAGGTGGTTGGTGTGGCACCATGCAGCAAAGTCCCCTACCAGTCTCCGGTACTCCTCCTCTCTATCATCCCTGATACACCCAACAATGGCTGTGTCATCGGCATACTTCTGGATATGACACAGCTCCGAGCTGTAGCAAAAGTCCGAGGTGTACAGGGTGAAGAGAAGAGGGGCCAAAACTGTACCCTGGGGGGCTCCAGTGCTGCAGACAACTGTGTCAGATGTAATGTCCTTCAGCCCGACATATTGTGGTCTGCCAGTGAGGTAGTCAGAGATCCAGTCCACCAGGTGGGAGTCCACTCCCATCTTGCTCAGTTTATCCCGAAGCAAAGGGGGCTGAATGGTATTGAAGGCACTGGAGAAATCCAAAAAGAGGATCCTCACTGTGCCACTTCCCTTATCCAGATGGGAGTGGGCTCAATGAAGCAGGTAGAGGATAGCATCCTCCACACCAACACCTGGTTGGTACGCAAACTGCAGGTGATCCTGGGCATGTTGCACCTGGGGTCTGAGGAGGCTGAGGTAGAGCCGCTCCAACGTCTTCATCAGATGTGAGGTGAGTGCCACTGGTCGGAAGTCATTCAGCTCGCTAGGCCGGTTCTTTTTCAGAACTGGAACAATGCAGGATGTCTTCCAGAGAGTCGGCACTCTCCCAGTCTGCAGGTTGAGGTTGAAGATCCGTTGTAGTGGTTCCCCCAGTTCTGCAGCGCAGGTCTTCATTACTCTTGGACACACTTTGTCCGGGCCTGCAGCTTTCCTGGGTCGGACCTTCCTCAGCTGCCCTCTGACCTGTTCTGTGGTAATAAATGGCAAGGGTCATACTGATGTAGGGGAGGGGGGGGGGTTGCAATATTTGGGGGGGATGTGTGTGGAGGGGAGGGGGGGCATGGCTGTAATGAGGGCGGGGGTGGGGGTGGGAGGGGCAAGGGCAAAGGCTGGTTGAACCTGTTGAAAAAATTGTTCAGTTCATTTGCCCTCTCTATTGTCCCCTCAACAACTCTAGTCTTTGTGTTGAGACCTGTAATGGTCCTCACACCTTCCCAGACCTCCCTCATGTTGTTTTCCCTCAGCTTCTGCTCCACCTTTCTCCTGTAGCTGTTCTTGGCTTCCTTCACACAGTGTTTCACCTCCTGCTGTGCTGCCCTCATGGCCTCCCTGTCTCTGCTCCTAAAAGCAGCCTTCTTCTTGTTGAGGACCATCTTGACTTCCCATGTTACCCATGGCTTGTTATTAGGGTAGCAACGGACAGTCTTGACAGGGGAGACCACGTCTGTACAGAAGTTCAGGTAATCCATCAAACAGTGTGTCAACCCCTCTATATCCTCACCATGCGGGTCCATCAGTACATCCCAGGCTGAGAAACCGGGTCAGGGTTGCCGGCAGAGGCATAGCCCGGTGTGGCGGTCCCAAGGGCTACAGTGAACTGTCCCGGGTCCACCTCACCATGAGTCGGGCAGTGTGACATTAATATTGACGTTCCTGACATAATGGAGCGCACTTGCCTGACTTCTGGCTCCACCGCCGTCCAGGACTCCCGCAATTTAGGGTGCACAGGTTCCTCCAGTCCGTCGGGTGCTGCACCCCCGTCGACCTCCTCCGGGACAACTGGACTCTCCTCGTCATCCATGGGCAACCCAGGTTGCGGCGGCTCCTCTCCGGAGACCCTAGGAAGGAGCTCGAAGGAGATGGGGGAATGGAGACAGTTAGGGTCGTCGGCAGCGGCAGAGCCCGGCGAGGAAAGTTCAGATGCAGCTGAGGGCTGCACCCGACTTTCCTCCCCAAGAACCAGGCAAGAACTCTCAACACTTGACAGGTGAACTACAGGAGAGATTACTTGCCTGTGCTTGAGTTCTACTGCTGTCCAGGACTCCGACGACGCCGACAATGATGTTCAGGGTCCAATCGGCTGGAGGTCTGGTCCGGGGGATGGCTCTGCCGTGGCGGCCGCCACAGCAGACATGTTGGTCTCCTCCAGTGAAGCCCCTAATGCCAGTAACCCTCCCGGCCTGAAGTCAGGAGGTGGAGACCTGGGTGGCACTGTGTCCGAAGAGACTGAAGCTGGGGGATGCTCCTTCATTGGCACCCACTTCCGGTCGGTCACAGTGCTCCTCCTCTGGTCGAAGCGATTCTGCAGGGTGCAGTCCTCCAGCACCGTGCATCCCCTCCTCCCCCGATCGTCGAGCTCCATGGCTGGTGGACACTCCAAGGCAGGGGATGGAGACACAGAGGAAATACATGAGTTTATCATAGGAGCAGCAGGGGGAGAGCACTCAGGCGACTGCCTAGCCTGAGGCTTTCTCCCGGGGGTCAGACAAGGCTTATCCTTAATGACTAAGGTAGAATGAAAACCCACTTGCCTGGCCTCCTGGGTCTGAATGCTGGCAGCTGCTGACGGCGTGTTGTTCTCCTTCTCCATGCCCATAGGTCTTCTAGGCTCCTCGGTGGTTGACGGAGGAGCCGGCCCAAATGGCACAGAGGTGGGCAGGTCCGGAGTGGCACACATAATCCCTCCGGCGGCTGGGGTGGACAACCCAACGACAGAAATTGTGGCTGAAGCTGAAGGGGCGTCTGCTGGTACGACAACTGGCACCAAGGGGGGCTTCACCACAGGAGCTGTCGGGCTTGATGTCTGGTAAAGAACCGCCGATGAGGTGACGGGCCTCTTCCGTTGCTTAGGCCTAGGATAAACCTCACGCCGTGTGATTGACTCCTCCCGCTCCTCTTGCGGCCGATGATCCTCTCCCAGGGCCGGCGGGGAGTCAAGGGAAACAGAAGGCATGGAATAAGGAGCCGTGACAGCAGCTATTTGGGGAGCTTCAGCGGGTAATTTCTGAAGCTCCTCCACAGGAATCTGATTGATCACCTCAGGAGACATTGCAAGAGAATGGAGATGAACTTGCCTGAACTCCTGACTGGTGATGGAGTCTGCTGTTGCCTCGGTGTCCTGCTTCATCCTCCCAGGAGTAGGACACGAAATCTGGCGGGGGGAGGAGCACTCCGGCTCAGGTGGTGAGCGATGGGCTCCGGTCCTCCGGGAGCGCATCTTGGGAAGCCGCGGTTGAGCTCTGATGGCTCCTCCTGTCATCTCCTCCAGCTGTCGGCGTGACTCATGGACCAGGGTGAGAAACAACGTCGACTCCGGATATTTCCAGAGACCGGGGCACGTCTGGAGCACCCTGGCAGCGATGTTGAACAGCAGAAAATTCTCCTTCAGGGAGTTGGTGGCTTGAGCCCGGGAACCGAATACCACAGCTCAATCAGCCACTCCACACTCCTCAGGGCTCAGTCCAAAAACGAAAAAAAATCCATGGAGACGACTAGGGGGAAAAGCACTAAAAAGAGAAAGCAAAAATTCACTCATGCACCACCTCTCTGCTGGGCTTTTACGCTGGTCGGGGCATTCTGTCATAAACCTCTGTGCACCATGGCTCGGCGCACGAGAGAGAGAATGAAAAAACCCAAAAGCGAGAGTAGATGGTGCACCTTTATTAACAAACATGGAGAAAATAACAAGTCCAATAATGTCCACAATACAGAGAAATGAATATGCAGAGATAAGGGCCACCAGACATACAGGGGGCTACCCGGACGTTCTACAGCTGGGGAGGGGATGCCTAGCGCTACAGGACTGCGATGAGCACAACAGGGAAAGGCGACCAGCCTAGTGCTGACGCAGCAATAGCACAAAAGGGAAAGGCAAATGAGCACTTACGGCTGGAACCATTCGGAGCTGTCCGTGAAGTCTGGTGGATGAGGATGGGAAGCTAAGGCATCTGCAAACACCCAGGGGTAGATTGTCTGAAGATGTTGGGCTGAATACGTGAAGGGAGTGATACGTCATTCATGGAGAGCTAGTTGCCATGAAAGGGAAAGAGATTGCCGGTGCGAGAGTGCGTGGGCAGGACTGACTGGCATCCAGTGTGTGAGAGGGTGTGTGAATGAGAGTGAATGGAGTGTGTGTGTGTGTGTGCACGTGTGTGTGCGTGTGTGTGTGTGTGTGCGTGTGTGTATGTGTGTGAACACCCGTGACAGTGCAGCTGATGGCACTAGACAGGAGGAGGGGGCGTGCCCGAGCTGTCAGAGAAAAACTAGGGCAAAACATAACAATGAGTCAGAACTGGGTTTGCCCTCCAAACCCAGATTCATGACAGAAAATCGTTATAAATTTTGGAGAAAAACCTCAAGCTTCAAGACTGAAGTCATTACTCAAGTTTTTAAGTGGGTGCTCTTTGTACCCTTAACTAGAAATTTTTGGTTGTCTACTTTTAATTTACATGGCACTTGCATACCCGTCAAGTGATACGGTTTCGCCGTATTTTAATACGGGGAAAATGCAATTTTAGCAAATACGGGCATATTGCCATTTCTGTATGCCAAAAAGAAAAATATACAGCGAAAAAAAAAATTATTGAGAGAACCTAAAATCAACTGAACAGTAATTTGATGCCTGGCGAAATTGAGTGCACCTAAGCAGTCTTTTTGTGATTTTCAAAATGGCTTCATGCAGCGTGCCGCTGGCGAAGAAAACAAAGCTTGAAGAAAAGGGAAATCGAGGGACTGGACGTCACTGAAAAGAATGGGAGAGTCCGAGCTTTGAGAAGGGAAAATACGCTGGATGGATAAAGGCTTCTCCAGAGGGCCCTACACACTCCTTCTGCGTTCCATGTAGGAAGAGCATAAAAGTGACTGCATCGGGGATTTTCGACCTGAAGTCGCACTTCGCTACACAGGGCCACAAAAACTGTGTAGACAAATCGAAAACGTATCGATGGATGGATGAACATTTTCAACCAGTGAGAGAACCGACGCCTTCCAAATCCAGTGCATCACTAGGAGAAGTGATGTTTTGTCATTTTGTGGCAGAGCACAATCTACCCCCATCGGTGGCAGATCACTTCAGTGATTTGGTGTCAACATTGTTTCCCGACAGCAAGAGCGCTCAAGATTTTGCTTGCAAAAGAACCAAAACGACCATGACCATCAAAGAGAGCCTGGCGCCTGCCTACACAGAACAAGTCATAGAAGCATGCAGGAAGGGGCCTTTCTCGATCATGGTCGATGAGAGCAACGACAAGAACACCGAAAAGCGTCTCGTCATCCTTGCAAGAATTTTCGATGGGGAGATGTCCCAGACCAGGCTGCTGGACATGCCCATTCCAGCATCGGGAAAAGCCACCAACATTTTTGCGGAAATTGACAACTTCATGAGGTACGAAATGGATTTTTTTTTTTTTGCTTGCATACAGACCACTTTTGACCAAATTCTTTTATTTTTTATTATTTATTTATTTATTTTTTAGATTGCACAATATTCCATAGGAGAATGTTGTGTTTGAAATAGTTCATGTTGCAATTGTTGTTGTTTGTTTGGTTTTTTTGCTTCAGTTTTCTTTCATCTGCCGATAAATACAGTTTTTAAATACTCAGTACAGGTGTGAAAGCCCCCCCAATAAGGGAGGCATGAGGTATGCCTTGACAGGTATGCACTTGATATTTTCTAACCTGTTTGTATACCACCACAGACACAGAGAGAACCTGAATTAGCCTGTGCTCAGAGAGGGCAAGATGAGACAGAAGAGAGGAGCCAAGGAGAGGAAAGTGTTCAGGCAGAGAAGAGAGTTCAGGAGAGGTGAGAGCAGAGGAAGGAGAGAAGGATGACACCAGTAAAAAGTCCAAACAAAGGATGTTTGGGTGGGACCCCAACTGGCCCAGTATTCCAACATTAAAACTTTGGTTGTACAATACTTCAAATGGTAAGCTCCATATGTAAAATTACTGTGCAAAATTTAAAAAAGAAATAAGCAGTATAAAATTTATATATTCCAGTTACAATAGTGTCATGTGTTTTCTGTCCCCCCCCCCGGAAAAATATGTTGCCACTGTTGAGGCAGTAGCTGTATTGAATGATGGTTTTATTAACAGACACTGCTAACAGCAAATGTTACAGTAAAACTTATCTGGGAGTAAGTACGGGTTGATGCTGAGTTGAGGTGGTGCGCCAAAGTCTCCCGCCGTCAGTCCCATAATATAGGCATGGTGTGACGACGTCATCCACGCCTTTGCCATCACGTCCGTGCTGCTCATTGTTTTTTTTTTTTTTTTTTTTTCCACAATATCTTTATTGAACCTTTTTTTTTTTTTTTTTTTAACAAACATGATACAAACAATCAAACACTAACACTAAAGTACTACAAAAAAAAAAAAAAATGCACTAAAAACACCAACAACCACCAACAAAATCAAGTCTTCAACAATGCTCCTCTGTTTAGTCTAGACAATCCAATACATAAGTATACATATTATGTTCACCAGTTTGGAATTTACAAGGTCCACACACATCATTCACCTTCTTCAAGAGTTATGTTTAAATTTTTTACATAATCAATAAAAGGTCTCCATATATTCTCAAACACAATTTCCTTTGATTTTAGTATATATGTTATTCTTTCTAATGGAAGGTTTGTTAACATCTGTCTTAACCACTGAGTCACATCTGGTCTATGAGTCTTTTTCCATAATAGTGCAATACATTTTTTGGCATTAAGCAAACTGAGGTCTATGAATGTTCTTTCACTTTTATTAAAATTATGCTTTTCTGGGTACAGACCCAACAAAAACAGTTTAGGATTCAATATGATTTGTTTTGAGATTATTTTTTCAATTGTTACCCTCACCTCTTCCCAAAACATTCTTATTAATCTACATTCCCATAAACAATGAAATAGGGTTCCTTTACTTTCCATGCATTTTGTGCATGTATCTGGTATATTTTTGTTATATCTATTTAACTCCTCCGGTGTAACATACATCCGCATTAACCATTTGAAATGTATCAATTTAAGGCGTGCATTTATTGATTTGGTTTGAGCTTCTGTACAAGCCAATTCCCATTGTTCCTCTGAAATTTCAATTTGCAGATCTTCTTTCCAGTAGTTTAATCTTTTCAGTGAATTTTCACTTGAAGATAGTGTCAGTGAGTTATAAAACTCTGAAATAATACCCTTTCTTTTACTATCTTTCATCATCATTTTTTCCAAGGATGAATAAATAGGTCGAGTGAGAGCTTTATTTTGATTTGATCGAATAAAGTTTCTAAGTTGAAGATATTTAAAAAAATGTGTTCTATTGAGATTAAATTTGATCCTCAGCTCTTCAAAAGACATTATGTTGTCTGCACATGGCAAATATAAATCCTGAATCTTTTGTATCCCTTTTAAATTCCATACTTTAAATACAGCGTCCGCTCTCCCTGGTTTAAAATATTGATTACCCCATATTGGACTAAATTGTGACAATAACTGTGGTTCTTTTAAATAGTTTTTAGCTTCACACCATATTTTGATCATATGCTTTACAAATGGATTTTTAACTTGTTTTTGTAATTTTTTTGCCGAATCTGAGTATATGAATATGGGAAGAGGTAAAGGTAAATTGTATGATTCCATTTCAGTCCAGTGAGGGAGATCATTTGATGAAAAATAATATGTCATAGACCTCAGTTGTGCCGACCAATAATACAACATAAAATTTGGACATTTCAGACCTCCACGATCAAATGGTAAATATAATAAAGACAAACGTAATCTAGCCCTCCTGTTGTTCCATATAAATTCCACTAACTTTTTTTTTATTCTTGAGAATAGATCTAAAGGTGGTGATAAGGGAATGTATTGAAATAAATAAAGTATTTTAGGTAAAATATTACTTTTAAGTATATTGATTCTCCCGATCATCGACATTGGTAGTGACATCCATCTCTGAGTTAACTCATTGATATCTGACATTAAGGCTTCATAGTTGACACTGGCGACTGATTCTAGCTTAGGCATAATTTGGATTCCTAAATATTTAAACTGATTTACAACATTGAATTGATTTACCTCAGGGGCTGGGTAATTTCTCTGGGTCTCATTTAGCATTAATATTGAAGATTTAGTTTTATTTATTTTATATCCTGATATTTCCCCAAAATTCTTTATTAAATTCAACAAGGTTGGAATTGATTTTTTTAGATTCGACATAAACAAAATTATGTCATCGGCGTACAGGGAGATTTTATGTTCTGTTGGTCCAACTTTAATTCCATATATTTGTGAATGTAAACGTATCGCTATCGCTAAAGGTTCAATTGCCATAGTAAACAGTAAAGGTGAAAGTGGACAGCCTTGTCGACATCCTCTATTGATTTTTATTGGTTTTGAAATATTGTTATTTGTTAGGATTTCTGCTGTAGCATTATTGTATATTATTTGAACCCATTTTATGAAATTATTTCCAAGTCCAAACCTTTGTAGGACTTCAAAAAGAAAGGGCCATTCAACTCTATCAAAGGCCTTTTCGGCGTCCAATGATAGGAGAGCTGTATCCGGTGCTTCTTTATTAAAATAAATAATATTAAATAGTCTTCTTACATTATGGAAGCCTTGTCTACCCTTTATAAAGCCATTCTGATCTCGATTAATAATATTTGGTAAAATTTCTTGTATTCGTCTTGCTAAAATTTTACAGATTATCTTAAGGTCGGCGTTTAATAGGCTTATTGGTCTCATATTTTCACATTTATTAGAGGGCTTACCTGGTTTTGGCAGCAGTATAATTAAGGCATTATTTATGTATGATGGTAAATTATTATTTTGAAATGCTTCTAAAACCATTTCCAAAAAAGGTTTTATTAATTTATTCTTAAATTTTTTATAAAGGTCAACTGGAAGACCATCTGGTCCTGCACTTTTTCCTGATTTCATATTATCAATGGCTAGCCCAACTTCTTCTTGACTAATTTTAGACTCCAATATCTCCCTGTTTTCATTTGGAATACACGGTATAGATAGTTCGTTCAAAAACCCATTTAGTTTTGTTAAATCAGGTTCATTTTTGGTATCATATAATTTTTCATAGTAATCTCTAAAGGCTCTATTAATTTCTAAAGGATCTATAACTACCTGTCCGTTACTTATAATACTGGTTATTGGTGTTTTAATTTCCAATTGTTTAATCTGCCATGCTAATAATTTTCCTGATTTTTCACCTTGTTCATAAAAAGATTGTTTCAATCTTAGAAGACTCGAGGCAGCTCTATTCGCTGATTTTTTGTCGTATTCAGCTCTCAAAATCAGTAATTCATTCTCCAACCTTGGGTCACTTCCTGCATACACTTTTTCCTGAAGATTTTTTATTTTATGTTCCAATTTAGCTCTCTCCTCTCGAGTCTTCTTAGATTTTGATCCTGTATAACTAATAATATGTCCCCTAATAAAAGCTTTGAAAGCCTCCCACTTTACACATGCTGATGTTTGTGTAGTATTGATGTCAAAGAACTCGTCTATCTGTTTTTCTATATACTTGACAAATTCCTCATCCTGAAGCCATTTATGCTGAAATTGCCATCTACCTGATTCCTTTATCAATTTTTTATCTACATATATTAGACAACAGGGTGCATGATCAGAGATCACGATGTTATCATAAAAGCAGTTTTGAATCTTGGACCTTAATTCTGTGGAAATCAAAAATAATCAATACGTGAGAATGTCTTGTAGGTACTGGAATAACAAGAATAGGCTTTAACTTGTGGTTTCATTTCTCTCCATATATCTAACAATCTCAATTCTTTCATAAAATGATTAATAGTCATCCTACATCCAATGTGCGTACAATCCAGTCCTGTTGATCTATCCACACCTGGATTCAATGTACAATTAAAATCCCCTGCTATTATATGTTGCCCTGTAAGTGATGATAAGATGAGAAATAAATTAGCAAAGAACTTCTGGTCATCTATATTGGGACCATATAAGTTCACAAGATTTATATTTTCTAATAGCAAAGAACCTTGAATGATTACATATCTTCCAAATTTGTCTCCAATTACATTTTTCACTTGAAAAGGAACTGATTTATGTATGAGAGTCATAACTCCCCTGGCTCGGGATGAAAATGAAGAGGTGAATACACTTCCCTGCCATCTACTCCTAATTCTTTTAACATCCTCCTCTATCAGATGAGTTTCTTGTAAAAACACAATTCTTGAACCCATGTCCTTTATTTTATTCATAACTTGTTTAAGTTTTTTTAAATTTTGTAGACCTCTGCAATTCCATGAAGTTAAATTAAGATTAACACTTTGGTCCATGATCAATAGAGAGTTTGGGATTACCTTGCAGTGTAAACATGCTCATACAGAGAAGCAAAAACATGAGTGGTTGAACATTCATCCTACAAACTACACACAAACAAATTTCCCCTTCCCACACTTGTGGCAAACCCCCCAAAATCAAAAGAAAAATTCTGTCTCCCGATATAGCCATCGACCGTTCCACACCCACGGGGAACAGCCTAAGCCACTCCTTCTTCATCCTCCCAATCACCCTAACTCTACTGCTTTTAATGACGTAACATTAACTCTCTTCTGTAGTTTTCCAACTTAACTCCAAAATTTTTAACAACTTTGTACATCATAGTTTTTTTTTTTTGTTTGTTTGTTTTGTTTTTGTTTTGTTTTTTTTAATATATAATACAATCTATATTTTGTAAACTTACTATTTACTTCAAGTCAGTCAGATGCCTGTGCAAATGCTTAATTATTCTACCTTATATTTTGTTCATGCTTAGCTCCCACCAGTCTCTTCTTCTTCTTTGATCTTCTTGATGAACTCCTGCGCCTCCTCTGGGGTCTTGAAGATGTGGGTTCTGCCCTCATACGTGGTCAGCAGTCTCGCAGGATAGATTACACCATGACGAATCCCAAGGTTGCGCAGCTCCTTACGTACGGGATCAAACTGCTTCCTCAATTGCTGGATTCCTGTGGCCAAATCTGGGTAGAACCGCACCTGCTGGTCCTGGTGTTTAATCTCTCCTTTAGCACGTGCAGCGTTGAAGATCTTCATCCTGTCTCTGTTGCTTAGAAACTTCATAATTAAGGTCCTCGGCGGTCCCTTATCTCTCCGTGGGCCAATACGATGTGCTTTTTCCAGAACCACTGCTGATTGCAACTCCTCGCTGCCCAGCACCTCCGGAATCCACTTTTCCAGAAAGGAACATACGTCCCGACCTTCTGATTCCTCTGGAAGACCCACCAGCCTCAAATTATTCTGTCTCGACCGAGATTCCAAATCCAAAATATTATCTTCCAGAGATTTATTTTTTTTTTCCAAAGTGCGCACCTTTAATTGAAGACGGGTGACGTCATCTTCAGCACTAGCGAGACGGAGCTCCATCTGCGCCGTTCGTTCTACACAGTCACCCAATTCCTTTCTTATTCCTTCCAGCGCTGTCATAATCCCATCAAATCTAGAGGAAAAGTCCGCTCTCATTGAACTCATGGCAGCCATCAGCGCATCTGCGCCATTCCCCGCAGAAATCGCACCGCCGCCAGCCTCCTCCGCCATATATGGAGCCTTGTTTGCTGCGTCACAGACCTGAAAGTCCGTTAATTTGGACTGTTTCGGCGGCTCGCTTTTTCCTTTTCCTGGTTTTCCAGCCTTAGGCTTCGCCGACATATCCTCGCCCAAATGCTGGGATACGTTCTGTCCCAAATGAGAGAGTTATTTGCCGATTTTTTTCTCCAGGAGCAGAGCAGAGCGAGACACGTCCGTCCTACGTGGCAGCCATAACCGGAAGTCCCGTGCTGCTCATTGTTAATATGGGAGAATATCTAACAGGACTGTGATAATGTTTAACATGCAACAGATGAAGCAGCTCACAATTTGTTTTCCTGTTAAAACAGTCTGCAGTGCATCTCAGTAAATTAGAACGTGAAAGTTATTTTTAAAATATAACTAAAAAAGATAAATTTTATGATATTGGTCATAGTTTTTAAAATAAATTAAAAAATTATGACATTTGTAATTTACTGAGATGTACCAGCACATAGTAAAACACTATACAATGCAAAATTTGTTAAACTACAAAAAATGTCATTGTCTGTAGTAAAAAAAATGCAAATGGTACAATAAATCATTGAGGAATAGGATGTTCATGTTTTATTCAGTACATGAAAAAACAGCAACTTTTTATCATCATCATCATCATCATAGCAGTCTGTCGCAGGCGACAATGACTGTTTCATTTAGGTCTGATCAGATCCCTTGAACGCAGCTCTGTCTCCCGCCTTCTGCTGACGGGAACTCCCGACCCTGCAAACCCGGGCAACGTCCGAGCCAGTATGAGTTGCTTTCTGACTGACCATTTCATGAAACTGCTTGCAAAGTATATGAGTACCGCTAGCTTTTGCTGGACTAGCGGCACATTCTTGGCAGATAGAGGTATTATCAGTAGCAAGGACAGGCCAAGACAAACTGACTCCAGTATCTGTTGCAGTGACTGACCAGATGATAGGTTTGTTTATCTCTGCTCTTTGTGTAGTGCATGTCACAATGCACCGACTGGCAAAAGTCCACCACAGAGTGATTAATTTGCATGCAATTTTACTTAACTTATTGGCTTATCCGGCATGGCTTGGCTGTCGACAGGAGGAGTGGGGCGAGCAGGAGCAAGGCGACACCGCTTGCCGGGCCCCCGGGGCAGGGTCATGGCTGAGCAGCAGAATATGTTAAGAAAAACTGTATTGTACGGAGGGAAATTCAGATTCTCAGGAAAAATGTCGCTTATCAATTAATCGTCAAATTGATAAGGTGAATCAATTATCAATTAATGAATTAACTGATAACTTGCATCCCTAGTATAAGTACAAAATTTCATAATTGGTGCATCTCTAATTCTAGCAGTAATCTACCATAGATCATGTGTTCCTGCCTATTAAAGGTGAAGTGATGAGTCATTCTGATTAGTTTACTGCACATTATACCCAAAACACACCTCTGAATTCTGGCTACATGGTAGTTTTCTGTCTGTCTTTTTGATGTTCTCTGTTTCTGCTTCTATTCTCCACCAAAGACAGGTGTTGAATGGCTGCTTGACTAAGCACAAAGCTGGCATGAAAATTAACATTTTTAAACATTTTCCTATAACAGAGAGGGAGTGTATCTCACTGCTCTGACCATTATGTTCAGTCATTAGACCCTATGTTCCATCAATGCAGCTCTGATAATTTCTGACCATCATTTCAGCAAAATAAAAGAAGAAAATACTTACACCACATAATTAGTACTTAAACATTATCAGATAAAATAGTAATATACTGTTTTATTTGATCCAATTAAAATGTCTCAAAACCATGAAAACATGATGCCTTCCCAGTGACTGTCAACTCTGTCACAGAAAATCTGACTGAGTTGACAAAATAGGGATTTCTTTCAAAAATCTCATGGAGTTCATGGTGTAGTCATTTTATTTTTAGCCTGTTGCTAGATGCTGCCATATATTTCTTCATGAAAATAAAATGATCTGAATATTTCAAACTATTTTGTCAGAAACTGGATGATTATGTTGATGTATCGTGGGTGTGACGTGTCAAATTTCAATATTCTGATTTAAAATACTCACAAAATACAAAACTTGCAGGAGCTTTTCTGCCATGGATGCACTTTGCATCAAAGGAATTTTGAAAAGAGGTCCTTCAGAGTGACAGCTACCCTAAAATAGCCTGATTTTATTGTGTTTTCATAATTGTCTGATGGTGTTGACAAAGTTGGGACACACCTTTTAAATCTTGTAAAAAATGACTATAATGTTGAAGAACTATTTTGCTTTGATATGAGATATTATCAAATGTTTCTTGATGAAACAAGCTCTTTTTAATAATTGAAAAAGTTTTAAGCAGTTTTATTGCACATGAAAGTTTAAACTTTTCTCTGAGGACATGCTGTTTTAGAGGTAGTGGGAAGACAATAAGTGTCATTAATTTAATATAATAATGATTAAACGAAATTAAAGGGAATAATTGTGTTCAATACAGTCTATAGTTAATCCCTCATGACAAGTCCAGTGTTAAAATTTCATTTTTTTTGTCCAATAGTGGTCACAACTGCTGGACATGGTTTGTCCCATGCCTGAAGACTCAGTGCTTTATTTATACAGGGAAGGTCCATGGAGAGGCAACCTCTCTTTTTCAAGGTTGCCCTGCTCACACTTGGAAACTGTCCAGTACAACCACAGACTGACCTGTGGCCACTGAGCAGCTCCACTGGAGCAGTTGGGGTTAAGGGCTTTGCTCAAGAGCACCACAGTGGGGTTAATGAAGGTGGGACGAACACTGCTATGTTGTCTGTCCCACTCAAATCCTGCCGGTCCAGGGAATGAACGAGCGAAACTCCAGTCACCAGTCCACATCCCTAACTATTAGGCCTCCACTGCCCCCTAAGTGAATGCCATCATGTAATTGTGCAAATTCTGACATTCTTCCTTTTTTCTTTTGTTTCAATTCAACTTTATTTATATAGCGCCATTTCACAACAACAGTCATCTCATAACACTTTCAAAGTGTAGGGGAAACCCCATGATTTAACTTTGGCAGTGGCTATGGATATGGAACCGTACCCATAGAATTCTTGCTACAGATACGGCTTGAATTCAATTGGCCAGTGCGTTCTATTAATGCATATCTTAAAAGCAGCAGGCTGGCTACAGGTACGGAAATCTGAGGCAATTATTTGTTTCAAAAAACCGGGCTGCACGGTGGCGCAGTGGTTTAGCACTGTGGCAGCACAGTTTTACCCTTGGCCGGGGGATCGCGGGGATCATGAGGTCGTGGGTTCGATCCCAGCCCCCGACCAACAGTGAGCTGTGTGGAGTTTGCATGTTCTCCCCGTGTTGCGTGGGTTTACTCCGGGATTTCTCCGGTTTCCTCCCGCATACCAAAAAAAAACATGTAGGTTTAGGGCGCTCGCGCACGCAGCAGCCGGTGGCTTGTCACCAGACTGCAAACCAAGTCTACCTACGGGTACAAATAAGTAACAAAAAAAAAAAAAAATTAACTAATAACTATTTACTACTTTTTCAACCTTACCCACTCCCAAATCCAAAGGCTAACCTCTTAATTTTAATTCTAAATTTCATAAAACGGTGTGGGCAAGGTGACAAAAACGGGACATGAAACAGCAACCTTCTGATCACAGGTCCACTGTACCATCTACAGTAAGCTACAGTGGTAGCTGGCTTGGAGTTGACCTGAAACGGTTTAGTTGGATTGTCAACTCTTCTGTACCAATAGACATTTCATATAGGGATACAGCTTCCATGTCCATAGGCACTTCCTTTAACTTTTGAAAGAATATACTAATTTTTGTTGTACAATGCAACACCTCTTGCAGAATCCCCTAACACCAAGGAGGCTCTTACTTTAAAGACTAAAACAAAAGACTGGTTGATTGACTTCATAGATGATGAGTCAGGTAAGTGGAACTGTTCTGTCTTATCTTTAACAACAAATCTTTTGTGCCTCCAAAATCTCTCCATTTCCCCTGCTGATGAGTGTGTGGCGAAGTCTAGGCTGCTACCTCAGCAGATAGATAAGAGCTTCCCAAGAAAGTCTGAAGCTGATGATCTTTTCAAAGCTTCAATAAGGATTTAATGTAAAACTAAACAGATAAACAACATATCAGTTGTCATCCTATTATATTTCCAGTTCAAGAAAAATCATGTTGTATTATGCATTTACACTCAATAAAAACCAATGTGTTAGCTCAAAGTTAATTCCTATGGAAAATGCTGTAGAGATGCTAACAAATAGCATGCACCAATTAACTGCAGATTCAGTGAATTTTTAACTTTAAACACAAGTTGTGTGTCTAAATTATGCTTGAACACATTAACAAAGTAACTTAACATAAAAAAAAATACTCACATGCAAACATTTTCTGGCCATAACACAGTAAAACAAATGTGACTGCTCACTTCCGTCCATTATGTCTGAACTAACTACAGCAACCGTGATTGGACAAAAATGAAACGATGTTGCAGGAGTTTTATCCACTAGATGTCTCCCTCATGCAATATTACCGAGTGTCACGTTTTCACCTTTTCCAGTTTCCTGTGAGGAAAGCCCATGCATCAATGGTGGCTCCTGCCTAAATAAGTCTGATACTACATATGCCTGCATCTGTCCTGAGCCTTACATTGGCAAAAGGTGCCAGACAGGTAAGTAGAAAGTCCCCGCTTTGCTTCAGTCTGTTTTTGCAGAATTGAATTGACTCTAAATTTCATCATGTGCAGAGATAACACATACTAGGGCCTCATTTATCAAAAGTGCATCGAAAGCGCATACAGTTTGGTGCAGAAATGATCATATGACAAGGTCCATGTCATTGATAAGTCTGGCAGCTGGAAATGATCGTCATTTAAATACCACACCTCTGACTTGCCTCCAGCTTTTATGGCACAGTGGAACTGAAGGCAGAAAAAAGAGAAAATTATCCAGAACTGGAAGTTGGCATAATTATAAGAAAAATGACAAAGAAAAATGATCTGTGGCAACCTCAAAAGTGACATTAAATTTAAAAGAAAATTCTAATTTTGGTGATCAGTGCTGTGTTAAAGTGACACGCTGCCAAAAATTGAGGTTCTTTTTCATGTTGAAATGTCTGTAACATCTGTTTTATGACTTACAAAACATATCAAGAGCGAAATCACTCAAATTTGTCATGTCTTTGTTTTGTTTGTTGTGAAATTTCGGTTAAACCCCCTTCCCTGAAAAAAGATGAGTTTAGATGGAAAGTTTTTGGTGATGTAACAATAGCAAGTCTGTAGTATTGAGCCAATCAGGACTGTCTGGCCTAAATGAAGTTCACCTCCTGGGCCATTTAGCATTTCTGGACAGCTGCTTTGAAAACTTGACCTGTGGAGAGTGTAAATAACGAGACTGATTCATGTAGCAGACGACTTTATTCACTCTCTCATCAGTTATACACAGAAAAAGCATGTCTCAATACACCATGGGTTCTCCTTTTATACCAACCGCCCATCTCACATCTGCATGACATCTCATATCACAATATCTTCATCCTTTCTCCCCCCAACTCCTTCTTCCTGCTACCTCACCATGATCTCCCTAGCTATTGTCCTTCTCTGTTTACCCTCTGCATCCAGTCTGAGATGATTAACCCAGTCTCTACACCGACCCCCCCCCCCCCCCCCGAATCTCAGACCGAGTTTCAGTCCTCACGTCCTTTTGGCTTCAGTCTCCTCCCATATCTGCTGTAACGGGGGTTTACCGCCTCCACGGCGCTGCTGTGCCGGCGGGGTGCTCCTGGGGGTGTGTCTGTCTGCGGGTGGGCCATGGCGAGGGGGGGAGAAACTTCGACTTGCCCATGTGGCTGCTCTGATGAATCGTTTACCTGGGGAGTTCTCAGTGGGGGTCTTCCACACCGAGGGGCCCGAGCCAACAGTACTTGCTCGTCCGCTACCACAAAGGCGGGCTTAAGTCTGTCTATGCATATTTTCTCCCAACGACCCCCCCAAGTCTAACAAAAAATGTTTGTCCCCTGTTTCCAGCACTCTGAACGGGCCATCGTAGGGTGGGCGCAATGGAGGGGGGTGGGCATCGTGCCTGACAAACACGAACGCCGCGTTCTTCAAAGTTTTTGGCACAAAAGCGCGTGGAAAACAGTGGTGGGCCGGGCCCGGCAGCGTGCCTGTGTCTGCACTATGCTGCAAACGCTGAGACGGGCAGCTGACCGGCACGGGATTATCTGGCAAAAATTCCCCGAGCAGCCGCAGTGGCTGAGAAAAAACAAGCTCCGCCGGGGAAGCCTCCAAATCCTCTTTTGGTGCGGAACGCAACCCCTATAAAACCCACGGCAACCGGTCTACCCAATTTGCATCTGTCAGTGAAGCCCTGAGCGCTGCTTTCAGTCACCTATGAAAACGTTCGCATAACCCATTGGCCTGTGGGTTGTACGCAGTTGTGCGATGAATTGCAACACCCAGGCTATGGGCCATCGCGGACCAGAGGTCAGAAACAAACTGAGGGCCCCTATCGGACGTGATGTCTGACGGGATTCCAAAACATGCCACCCATGCCGTCAAAAAAGCACACGCCACGTCCACAGATGTGGTTGCCACCAGTGGGACTGCTTCTGGCCAGTGTGTGGTGCGGTCCACCACTGTCAGAAGGTGCGTGCGCCCCTGCGATGGCGGGAGGGGGCCCACGAGGTCCATTTGAACATGGTCGAACCTCTTAGTCGGTATACGAAACGGCTCCAAAGGAGCGTTCGTGTGTCTGTGTACTTTGGCTCGTTGGCACACTACGCAGGCTGCAGCCCACTCTTTCACTTGTTTGAGCAGGCCTGGCCACACGAACTTCGCTCCCACCATTTTGACTGACACGCGCACTCCTGGGTGCGCCAGAGCGTGAACTGACTCAAACACGTGGCGGTGCCAAGCAACTGGGACCACTGGGCGCGGCCGTCCCGTGGAGACGTCGCAGATTAGGGGGGGCTTTCCGTCTTGCAGTACTCTGCTCTCCAGCCTTAACCCTGTTGGTCCAGACTGGAGCGCGCACACGTCCGTATCGCTAATCTGCTCTGCAGCTATGGCTGTATAATCTATCCCCACGCAGACCGGGGCCACTACTGCGCGCGACGGGCAGTCCACCACCACATTCAGTTTACCCGACACATGCTGAATATCGGTCTTAAACTCCGAGATCGTGGCCAGCTGTCTCTGCTGCCGGCCTGACCATGGTTCCGAAACCTTGGCCATCGCGAACGTCAGTGGCTTGTGGTCCACGAACGCGGTGAAGCTGCGCCCTTCCAGCCAGAACTGGAAGTGGCATATGGCCAGGTGGAGAGCCAGCAACTCTCTGTCGAACGCGCTGTATTTACGCTCACTGTTGCGCAAAGCCCTGCTGAAAAAAGCGAGCAGCTGCCAAGAACCAATGACACGTTGCTCCACGACGGCCCCTATGGCCACGTCCAAGGCGTTGGTAGTGAGCGCTATCCGGGCCGCTGGGTCTGGGTGCGCCAACAGTGCGGCGCTTGCCAGGGCTGTTTTAACCTCAGAGAACACCTGCTCTCGCTCCGGAGTCCATTCGACTCTATCCGCGGGTTTCCGTCTCTTGAGCGCGGCGTACAATGACTGCATGAGTTGAGCTGCGCAGGGGAGGAACCGGTTATAAAAGTTAACCATCCCCAAAAATTCTTGCAGCGCCCTGACTGTCTGAGGCCGGAGAAAATTCACCATGGTGCGCACTTTGTCGGGCAAGGGTATCCCTCCCTCTGGTGAGACGCGGTGCCCCCAAAAATCAATCCCCCTCAAGCCGAACTGACATTTCGCCGGGTTAATTATTAATCTGTGCTCCTCCAACCTCCGGAAAACCGTCCTGAGGTGGGTTACGTGTTCGTCCTCGGACGCACTGGCCACCAGGATATCATCCAGGTAGACGAACACAAACGGGAGATTGCGCAACACCGCATCCATCATGCGTTGGAATGTCTGTGCTGCTCCTTTTAATCCGAAGGGCATGCGTAAAAACTCAAACAAGCCAAACAGAGTTATTACCGCTGTTTTGGGTATGTCCTCCACGTGCACTGGGACCTGGTGGTAACCGTGGACCAGGTCTATTTTAGAAAAAATGCGTGCTCCGGCAAGGTGAACGGAAAAATCCTGAATATGGGGAATCGGGTAGCGGTCATGCGCTGTGGCGTTATTCAATCTGTGGAAATCTCCGCACTGTCGCCATGATGCCTTGGCCTTAGGGACCATGTGTAGCGGGGACACCCATGGGCTGTTCGATCGCCTGATGATGCCCAGCCTTTCCAGGTTGACAAACTTCTCGCGCGCTATGGCCAGTTTAGCTGCGTCCAAGTGCCGAGGTCGTGCGAAAATGGGCGGCCCGGTGGTGGTGATAAAGTGTTCCACCCCGTCTTTAGCGACGGCTGCCGAAAACGTCAGGACCGTGAGTGCTGGAAACTGAATGAGCAGTGTGTGGAACTTACCGCCTGGAGCTGTGACGTTGGCTTGTGTTATTGGCCCGGCCCCTCGAGCTGTACAGGGGAGAGAATCAAAAGACAGTGCATTAACCAGGCGCCTGTTAGCAACATCGACTAGTAACCCATGTGCACACAGAAAATCAGCTCCCAGGATTGGGAAACTCAGTGCCGCTATGACAAAAGTCCACTCCTACATACGGCTGTGTAGGGATAAAGTCAGTGTTCTCTCACCAAAAGTCTTAATGTCCGAGCCGTTTACTGCTACCAGCCCGGGGCTGCTAGCTCCTGCTAGCCGGTCGGCGTAGGACGGCAGGATGATGCTCTTCTGGGCTCCGATGTCTACGAGGAAGCGTCTCCCTGAGCGTGAGTCCGTCACGTAGAGCAGCTTGTTCTCTTCACCGGCGGTCGCAGCTGCTACCGACTGCTGGCCTTGGCGTTTCCTGAGTGCTTGAATTGGCACGGTGGCACACACCTGCGTGCGTTCTCTCCAAAGTGGCGGTGGTAGAAGCAGAGCGTGTCTCTCTGGTGCTCCCTGGCCTCCGCTGCCACTACCGTCGGTGGCTCCTTGCCTCCGCTGGTCGTCTCACTGGGTTCCGACACCACCGCGTTCACTGTGAGGGCTCTGGTGGTGAGGATGATCCGATCTGCCTCCTGGGCTAGCGCACGGTAGTCACACGTGGCCAGCAACGGCGAATTGGCAAGAACCGCTCTCGCCTCTGTTGGGAGGTTCCGGTGGAAAAGGTGGGCAAACAGAAAATGCCCGTCGTCCGTGCCCATTAACGCCAACATCTTCTCCATCAGTTCGACCGCCGAACCATCTCCTAACTCGGAGCGCCTCAGGAGCCTCTCTGCTCTCTCACAGTCCGAGAGCATGTAGCGCCGGGTCAGCGCATCCTTGAGAGCCCCGTATTTGTCGTGGGCTGGAGGCTGTTGGAGCAGGCTCGCTACTTGCTGAGACATGCGAGCGTCCAGCGCTGCGACCACATAGTAATATTTGGTGTTGTCTGCCGTTATTCCTCGGAGGGCGAACTGAGCCTCGGTGTGGTGGAACCAAGACCGCGGGTTGTGCAGCCAAAAGTCCGGTAGTTTGACCAAAACAGCGCACGCGTTGCTGGGGGTTCCCGTTGCTGGGGGTTCCCGTCCGGGCTGTCTCTGGGATGCTTGCTGCGTCGCTGGGGCTTCCCGTCCAGGCCGAGTCCGGGGTTCTTGCCTCGTGTTCCATAATTCGTCAAGGGGTCACCAGTGTGGAGAGTGTAAATAATGAGACTGATTCATGTAGCAGAAGACTTTATTCACTCTCTCATCAGTCATACACAGAAAAGCATGTCTCAATACACCATGGGTTCTCCTTTTATACCAACCGCTCATCTCACATCTGCATGACATCTCACATCACAATACCTTCATTCTTTCTCCCCCCAACTCCTTCTTCCTGCTACCTCACCATGATCCCCCTAGCTATTGTCCTTCTCTGTTTACCCTCTGCATCCAGTCTGAGATGATTAACCCAGTCTCTACAGACCCAAATTAAGATGGGTTTTACCATTAAACTTTTTTTAAGGACCAATGCAGTTTCCGTCATTATCCTGGGCCACCGTGCATACAACTGGGCTTGTTCTTCAACTGGTAAGTCTTTTTATCACAGGATTTATTCTGTTTAATGTACTGTAGGATGTGGGTGGGATTAGTCACAGATCCTGACGTCTGAAGGAGGAGGACAAGTGAAAAGATTTTGACATGAAACTGTAAGACAACAAAAGGTTTTCTTTGTAGAAAAAAAGGGCACAAGATACCATTTTAGATAATGTAGATTTGATTTTATGGGGGATTTATATCCACTGGAGTGCGTCTTTAAAGGTGGACTATGTGGAAATAGCAAGTGATTACTGGCAACACCAGATGGCTGGCAGTAATGAATCTTCATCCACTAGTCCCAGTTGAATTTGATAAAGTTTTTTTGATGACTTCTTTAAGTTTATCTACTCCAAGTGAACTGGTAGTTAACTGGTGTCATTACATGTTCTGCCCTACTCTAAAAATTAATGTTGTTAAGTTAAAACATAGGATTTTTGCTCTGAGATGAAAACTGTCTCATTACTCACCCTGATGGTGTACAGTGGTATATATCACTTTGTCAGCCCGGCAAAAACCATAAATGAATTGCAGTATCATAAATTGTCATATTTGGCACAACAGCAAAAGAAATATGTCTTTACACTCTAATTACAGTTTTAGGTGTTTCTGGAATATTTGAAAGTAGAAAATATTGCATTGGCGCCACACCGTGGCTGCCTCATTCATCCATGTGGACTGAATTTCCCTCTGGGATTAATAAAGTATACAAAATAAATAAATAAAAATAAAAATATTCTGCCGTTAAGTGTTGGGCTGGTGAGCTGATTACCAGGCAGACTGTCTGCTCTCAATGGTTCTGGTACAGGCAGTAGGGACAAGTGAACAAATTGTTTGACTAAATGTTTGACTTGTGGAGGCACAGGTGGGGCATTCTCCACCCAGAGAAGGCAGCTGAGATAAGGGGGAACAATGGACCGGAGGAGGAAGTGCCACCGGGGGGTCTCAAACGGGACAGTATGGACTATGCACCCCCTGGGGAGAGGAGGAACCGCCGGAGCCGCTGAAAGAGAGAAGGAGAGCTCTTTTATTGTACTGTATGTTGGAGATGGAATAAAGTTCATGTGTCGGTCAGCTTGTTGCTTTCTCCACATTGGTGACCGTACGATGTGCCATGGAAAGCGAGCCGAGCACCACCCCAGAGACTACTAACTAACTAACCTGCACTTATATAGCGCTTTTCTAGTCACAAAGACCACTCAAAGCGCTTTCATTAATACTAACCCTCTATTCTAAGGGCCTATAGGAAACAGATATCTAGGGACAATTTAGAACAGCCAATTAACCTAACATGCATGTTTTTTTTGGCATGTGGGAGGAAACCGGAGAAATCCCGGAGTAAACCCACGCAACACGGGGAGAACATGCAAACTCCACGCAGATCACTGTTGGTTGGGGGCTGGGATCGAACCCACGATCCCACGATCCCCACAATCCCCCGGCCAAGGGTAAACTGTGCTGCCGCAGTGCTAACCACTGCGCCACCGTGCAGCGGTAGCAGCACTACCTGGAGGGAGAGCACCAGCACTGTGTGCGCTGTCTCAGTCAAGCTCCCAGACTTCTGGCTTCACAACCCGACCGTGTGATTCTTGCATATAGAAGCCCAGTTCGCACTCCGTGGGATAACAATGAACAATACCAACTATTACTATGTGGTCACTGCACTGGATGTGCGTGCCATGCAACAGGTGATGAGCCTGCTCCAGGAGCCGCCGGCCCAAGGAAAATATGAAGCGCTCCAGAGGATGCTTCTCCAGCACTATACTCTTTCTGACAGTGAGAGGGCAGAGAGACTCCTCTAACGTGTTCGGAGTTAGGTGACAGATCAGCAGTGGAGCTCATGGAGAGCATGTTGGCGTTGAGGGGGAAGGATGATGAATTTTTCCTGTTCGCCCACTTGTTCCTCAGGAACCTACTGGCTACAGCGAGGGTGATCCTGGCCAACTCGCCGCGGCTGGTTGCTAAGGACTACCGTGCCCTGGCGCAGGAAGTGGACCGCACCATTTTGGTGACCAGAACTCTCAGCATGCAGGCAGTGGCACCAGCATTCATGAGGGACTCCAGCGAGGTTTGGGAGCCATTCGTGGTAGCCGGGACAGACACCAGGAGACGAAAAAACTGGGCGATCTGTTTTTTATCATCACTATTTCGGCTCGAATGCCCAACGCTGCCTGTCACCATGCCAATTCAAGAAGTCGGGAAGCTGGTGTGTTCGGAATTCAGTTGCAGCTGCAGCCAGTGGCGACAGGAACAGACTGCTTTATGTCACGGACTCACATTCAGGGAGACAGTTTTTGGTGGACTCCGGCTCCCAGAAGAGCCTCATCATCCATCCAGGTGGATGCCCTCAATTTCCCCTCTGGGTATCATTAAAGTATACAAAATCAAAAAAAAAAAAAAAAAAAATCCTGATGGTCATTGCAGACAGGGTGGCAGGAGGCAGCGGTCCCGAGCTCACGGCCGCCAATGAATTTGGTGAGCGGACACTGGCGATATGCTTACACAGACACAACTTTCAGTGGGACTTTGTGGTAGCTGCATGTTCCGCCCCCATTTTAGGTGCAGATTTTTTATGTGCTTATGGGTCGTTAGTTGATGTTGCTAATAGGAGATTAGTGGATGCTGTCTCTTTTACCTCACTGCCCTGTACAGCTCAGGGAGCTGGGTGGACAACACTGGCTAACGTTATAGCTCCAGGGGGTAAGTACCAACATTTGCTCACACAGTCACCAGTACTCACGGTCACGACTTTTTCAGCTATGATAATGAAACATGGGGTCGAACACTTCATAACGACAAAAGGCCCGCCGGTGTTCGCACGACCTTGGCGTTTGGACGCAGCTAAACTGGCCATCGTGCGAGAGGAGTTTGCCAACTTAGAGCATTTGGGCATCGTCAGGCACTCCCAACAGCCCGTGGGCATCCCTGCTACACATGGTGCCTAAAGCCAACAGGTCGTGGCAACCATGCAGTGATTTCCAGCGCTTGAATAATGCCGCGGAATACAATTGTTATCCCATTCCGCATAGCCAGGATTTTTCCGTGCACCTGGCCGGGGCGTGTGTTTTTTCGAAAGTGGATCTGGTCCGCAGATACCATCAGGTCCCGGTGTGCGCAGAAGACGTTCTGAAAACAGCGGCAATAACTCCTTTCGGCCTTTTCAAGTTTTTACGCATGCCATTCGGATTAAAAGGCACAGCGCAGACTTTCCAGAGGATGATTGACACAGTGCTTCGCGACTTGTCCTTCGTTTTCGTCTACTTAGATGACATTCTGGTAGCTAGCATGTCCGAAGAGGAGCACATCACCCATCTCAAGACGGTTTTCCAGAGGTTGGAAGCGCACTGGCTTATACTGAACCCAGTGAAGTGCCAGTTCGGTGTGCCTGTGATTGACTTTTTGGGTCACTGCATTTCGCCGGAGGGCGCGATTCCGCTACTGGATAAGGTGCGCGCTGTCAGACTTTTCGCATCTGCAGACCGTGAGGGTCCTACAGGGGTTTTTGGGGATGGTCAATTTTTATAACCGTTTCCTTCCCCTGGCAGCCCAGCTGATGCAGCCGTTGTATGCCGCGCTGAAAAAAAAGAAGCCCGTGGAAACCATCGACTGGATTCCCAAGCAAGTCCAGGCTTTCACAAATGCCGCGTTGCTAGCTCATCTGGATCCATCGGCACAGATAGCGCTCACTACAGACGCGTCTGATGTTGCCATCGGAGCAGTGGTCGAGCAGTATGTCTCTGGTTCCTGGCAGCCGCTCACATTTTTCAGTCAAACTTTGTGTGACAGCAAACGCAAATACAGCACGTTCAACAGAGTTGTTGGCTCTACACCTGGCGACATGCCATTTCCAGTTTTGGCTAGAGGGGCGTGAGTTCACCGCGTTTGTGGACCATAAGCCGCTGACGTATGCAATGTCAAAGGTCTCGGAATCATGGTCGGCCCGGCAGCAACGGCATTTGGCCACGATCTCAGAGTTTACTACTGACATTCAACACGTTGCCAGTGAGCTCAACGTCATGGCCGATTGTCGTTAGTCTCCCCGGTCTACATGGGAATAAACAGATTTCGCTGCCGTGGTCACGGAGCAAGCCAGGGACGTGGACATTTGCGTGCTGCAGTCTGCACCTACTAGGTTAAGGCTGGAGAGCAGGGTGATGCAAGAAGGGTGCCTTCCCTTGCTCTGCGACGTCGCCACCGGCCGCCCGTGCCTGGTGGTTCTGAGCTCTTGGCACTGTTGCGTTTTTAAGTCAGTCCATTCCCTTTTCGCATCCGGGAGTGTGCGATTCGGTGAAGCTAGTGAGGGCGAAATTCGTCTGGCCACACTTGTGCAAGGACGTGAAGTAGTGGGCTGCAGCTTGCGTTACATGCCAGCAGGCCAAAGTGCACAAGCACACCAGAGCCCCCCTCAAGCCATTCCAAGTCCCGGCTAGGAGGTTTGACCACATCCACATGGATTTGGTGGGATCCCTCTCACCAAGGCAGGGTTTCACGCACCTTTTAACAATCGTGGGCCACACCACACGCTGGTCTGAAGTGGTCCCACTGGCTTCTACCACGTCCGCAGAAGTGGCTCGTGCTTTTTTGTCGGCTTGGGTCGCACGGTTTGGATCCCCGTCAGACATCACTTCTGACAGGGGTCCACAATTCATTTCAGAACTCTGGTCCACGATGGCCCAGAGCCTGGGGGTCAAAATTCACCGCACTACCGCGTACAACCCCCAAGCTAACAGGTTATGTGAGCGTTTTCATAGGTCACTTAAAGCAGCGCTCAGAGCTTCGCTCACGGACACAAATTGGGCCAACGGCCTCTCCTGGGGTCTTTTAGGGTTGCGCTCCGCACCTAAGGAGGATTTGGCAGCCTACCCGGCTGAACTCATTTTTTCTCAGCTGCTGTGGATCCTCAGAGAGTTTTAACCCCGCGCCTGAGGCTGATCCGCCCACGCAATTTTTGCACAGTACGGAGGCTTTTAACATACCGGCCCCAGCCCACTATTGTTTTCCCCGCACTTTCATCCCCAAGAGTTTACAGAACACCAGCTTTATTTTCATCAGGCACGATGCGCACCGGATCCCGCTGCGCCCACCGTACGATGGACCGTTCAGGGTGTTGGAACCTGGGGTGAAACATTTTCTGTTAGACTTGGGGGGGGGGGGGGGACGTCCACCGTTGGTGGCTCCGCAAGTTGGTGTTCCCTCGGTAGGGGCCTGCGCATGTGAAACTGATGTGTTTCCCTCTCCTCCCTTTTTTCCTCCACAGACTGACTTGCCCTCCTGTACACCTCGCCAACAGGGTGCTCCAACTGGATCAGTGACCCCTCACTCCAGCTGCTATGGGCATCGGCTAAAGCCCAAAGGATGAGGGGGTTAGTGCCCTTTCTGGATGTTCGGTGAGGGGGCTGTGTGGAGGCATGGGTGGATGATTCTCCACCCAGAGAAGGCAGCTGGGATAAGGGGGAACAATGGACCGGAGGAGGAAGTGCCACCGGGGGGTCTCAAATGGGACAGTATGGACTATGCACCCCCCGGGGAGAGGAGGAACACAGAAGGAGAGATCTTTTACTGTACTGTACTGTATGTTGGAGATGGAATAAAGTTCATGTGTTGTTCAGCTCATTGCCTCACCTGCTTCCTTTCTCCACAGCCTGGTGATTTTAGGTGGATCGCCTGGTGGCAGGCATGGGGGGTACAATTACACGTTTTCAGTGTAGAGTTTGGCACAGCTTAATTTATGTGCATTGCCAACACAAACTTGTACATTGACAAATGTTAACCAACAACACCACTTTGGGAATTCCACCCACAGAATTATGTTTACTGTACAGGAGTGCTTTAAAATGGTTTTGATGCAGATCCACTGAGAGGCAGGAGACAAGGTTCCATTTAAAATAAGATTTAGTCACAACATTTAAAATGAATCTTTATTTTAATGACAAAACAGTTTAAAATAAGCCAAGAATTTAAATTATGAAATCATAAAATTCACACCTTCAGAGCTGCAGCTTACCAAGGCCAGGGCAGGGAAAGAGTCCCCAAGGGAAGAGTCGCCACACACACATTTTTGTGTGTGTGTGTGTGTGTGTGTGTGTGTGTGTTTCGGCTGCTCCCTGTCAGGGTCGCCACAGCGTATCATCACCACTGAGCAGTGGCTCAGGAGGTACAGCAGGTCGTCCAATAACCACATGGTTGATGGTTCGAATCCCGCTCTCCCCAGATATCCTGCCATTGTGTCCCTGGGCAAGATACTGTACCCACCTTGCTTCCAGTGTCCATAACACTGGGTATGAATGTGCATAAATGTTCGGTGGTGGCCAGAGAGGCTGTTGTCGCAGATTGGCAGCCATGTTTCTGTCAGCCTGCCCCAGGGCAGCTGTGGCTACAGTAGTAGCTTACCACTACCATTGTCTGTCTGGAGTGAATGAATAATGTATCTATTTGTAAAAGCATCTTTGAGTGTCTATGATAAAGTGCTATATAAATCTGATGCATTATTATTATTTTTAAGGACTGTGCAAGTTGATGGACATTGATATCAGTCAATGTAAACTTACCAGATTGTAGCCAATGGCTAATTTCCATCTGTTGTCCGTGGGTTACAATTTTTCCTTCCCCCATTCTATTATGCTGAGCACCAAGCTAGAGGGCGGGAAGTACCATTTTTATATGGTCTTTGGTATGACCCAGCCGGGGCTTTATCTCATGACCTCCCGGTTGTGGGGTGGATGCTCTACCTGTAGGACACACACACACACACACACACACACACACACAAACAAAATACAACCATACCAGTGACCAGGAAACACACGACACACAGGAGGGAAAATCCACCACCAGAGGAGCTTTCACATCACTGCCTTTGGCTGCAGTCTGAAATAGAATAAACAAAAATTAATATTTGAACACAGTATTCAAGAAAGTCTTCCTCTTCTTTTGGCTGCTCTCTTTAGGGGTTGCCACATCTGTCTCCATCTCACCCTATCCTTTGCATCTTCCTCTGTAACACCAACCCTCTCCATGTTCTCCTTCACTACATCCATGTATCTTCTCTGTGGTCTTCCTCTTTTCCTCCTGCCTGGCAGCTCCATCTTCAACATCCTTTGTCCAATATATCCAGTATCCCTCCTCTGCACATGTCCAAACCATCTCAGCCTTGCCTCTCTGACTTTGTCTCCAATCCACTCCAAACTATGTGAGCTGTCCCTCTGATATACTCATTTCTAATCTTGTCCCTCCTAGTCACTCCCAATGAAAATCTTAGCATCTTCAACACTGCCACCTCCAGCTTTACCGCCTGTCTTTTTGTCATCGTCACAGTCTCCAAACCATACTGTTATGTATGTAATACCTGGTGATGAATGAGGCGGCGCGGTGGCGGAGTGGTTTGCACTGCGGCAGCACAGCAACTCACCCTTGGCCGGGGGATCCTGGGTTCGATCCCAGCCCCCGCCCAACAGTGATCTGTGTGGAGTTTGCATGTTCTCCCCGTGTCTGCATGGGTTTACTCCGGGATTTCTCCAGTTTCCTCCCACATGCCAAAAAACATGCAAGTTAGGTTAATTGGCATCAAATCTGGGGATTCTAAATTGTCCTTAGGTATGATTGTGAGAGTGAATGATTGTCTGTCTCTCTGTGTTGGCCCTGCGATGGACTGGCGATCTGTCCAGGGTGTACCCTGCCTCTCGCCCAAAGATGCTGGGATAGGCTCCAGCCCCCCTGCGACCCGAAAAGGATTAAGCGGAAGAAGATGAATGAATGAATGAATGAATGAGGCAAGATGAAGGTTGCGTAGAACACAGCTTTATTGATGGTAAGGGAACACAGCAGTAACACGACAAGTACCTAGCATGGGCACTGGTGTAAGAGGCCGTAACATGGCGGCCCGCCTCACTATATAGGGCAGTGGGGTGACATGACAGGAAGTCCATGTTGCCACACTGCACTTCACAATAAAGTGCCACATTTCCATATACCACATTTCCTCCCCCCCTTAGAAAAGTCCAAAACCACACACACAATTGAAACCCACCCCAATTTGGAACCCAGATCACACTCTAAAATAACGAAAACGAATGTACTAAACTGGTCTAACACACTCACACAAAACAACCTAAAATAGGGCTGGTGGGTGGACTACCACATCCCCCGCACAGCATGGTGGATTATTCTGCCACCAAATAAACTAAAAAGTCCTTCATTAAACTAAAAATCACTGCTGTGCTCCTAAACTAAACACAAATACATATATAACCCCAAAACATAACATGCACACACAGAACTATAAACATAATTTCACAGCACAGCCACTTGGGTGGGAGAGGTAGAACCGGCATGGGGGGCCCCAGGGCAACCCCTTAGCAAGCACGAGCCTGGAAGCAGCAAGCCCCCAGAACAATGGCTGATCTTCTAGACGGCAGAGCCCAACTCCTTCACCACCAACAGTGACTCCCATCCAGCCTCATCACCCGGAGCGTTGTCCTGGACACGCCAAAGCTGACTGGCATGCCTCGATGAGGCAACTGAACGTATGCTGCGCCCAACTTTGGCACTATGTGCAGACATCCTCGGTGTATTGCTGGCTGTCATTTGGCCCATCTTCGCAGTGGACATTCATCACACCGAACCCGAACCAAGTCCAAAACCTTCAGCGGGGCCCAGTTCAACCTGATGTGGTGCTGCTAAGCATGCAGTAACTCCATGTTCGTCGGTCTGGCCTCGTCCTCTTCTAATACTGTCGTAGCAGTCACCATTGTAGCTGCAGACCCTCCATCCCCCTGCGGCCAAGCTCCAGAGGCGTCTGGGGCTAGCATGGTGTCACTCGCAATGCAGGTGCCCCGCTGCCACACTCAGTAACCCCCTCTATTGTGTTGAGTAACAGTGGCATCTCCACGCCGTCCAAGTCCACTGCACAATACGTGTACCTGGTTGTGTTGGGGGACACCGTATGGATGGTTGTCGGGGGCGGGCGGAGTGATTTCTTCCGTGGGCTCTCCGGTTCAGATACATGGCACACTCTAACATAATGGTTCAAGCGTCCACATCTGCTACATTTTCCTCTTGCCGGGCAGTCCTTCGCCTTATTGCGGTGCATTGCAGACCCACAACCCTTGCACAGGGGTTTTCCCGGGGCAGACCTTCAGCTGGCAGCATTGGTTTCTGTAAAGTCGTCATCCAAGCTATCCTCGCGAGTCCGCAACATTTGCCACGGCAGGCAGCTCCGGCGGCCTCTGTGATTGGCGCCAGGTTAGCTCTGAAGCTAGCTTGTCTGCGGCCTCCAACTGGAGAGGTAGTTCGAAAGCTCTGGCTAACGTTAAGTCATTGGGTGGCGTAAGTAGCCTAGCCCGCAAAGCGGTGCTGCACGTGTGCTTTGCTAGCTGGTCACGCACCATTTCATCTTCCAACGGCCCAAAGCAGCACTCATTAGCTAGCTGCCTCAAGTCATCGACAAACTGATGAATAGGCTCACCTACCCGTTGATGTTGCTGCTGAAAATGAATCCTCAGGACAGTCACACTATCCAGTGTGTGGAAATGGTTGGCTAGCAGCTCCACGACGTCCTCAAATGAGTTTGACATGCTGAGTGTCCGCAGGACTCGCTGGCCCTCAATACCCAGGTTATGGATGAGAACTGCACGTGTCCTTAGTTTGTCAGGCTGCCCAAAGTCCAGCGCGGTGATGTAGGTCTGAAGAGCCTCGAACCATCTAGGCCAAGGCACCGGCGGTTCACCCAGGAGCTTGAGGAAGGGACGAAGTGGTGTAATACAAGCTTCCATGAGTTAATTCTCAGTCAACAAATGTTATCTATGTAATACCTGGTGATGAATGAGGCAACATGAAGACTGCGTTGAACACTTTTTTATGGGTGGTAAGGGAACACAGCAGTAACATGGCAGGCACCTGGCGTGGGCACCGGTGTAAGAGGCCGTAACATGGTGGCCTGCCCCACTATATAGGGCAGTGCAGTGATGTGACTGGAAGTCCACGTCACCACACTGCACTTCACAATAAAGTGCCACATTTCCAAAAGCTACACATACATCATAGCAGGTCTCACTACCGTCTTGTAAATTTTCTGTTTCACTCTTGCTGCTACCTTTCTGTCACAAATCGCCCCTGACACTCATCTCCATCCACTCCACCCTGTCTGCACTCTCTTCTTCACCTCTCGTGCATTTTCCATTGCTTTGGATGGTTGACCCCAGGTATTTAAACTCATCTACTTTCACTACTGCTACTCCTTCCATCTTCACCATTGCACATGCCTCCCTCTCATTCACACTCATGTATTTAGTTTTGCTTCTACTGACTTTCATTCCTCTTCTCTCCAGAGCATACCACCACCTCTGTTAGGTTAATTGGTTGTTCTAAAATTGTCCCTAGATATCTGTCTCCTATAGGCCTTTCCAATGGAGGGTTAGTACTAGAGAAGCGCTTTGAGTGGTCTTTGAGACTAGAAAAGTGCTATATAGTAGAAGTACAGTTCCTTATCCTTATCCTTATCCTTACCTCTCCAGGTTCTCTTCCACCTGCTCGCTACTGTCACTGCAGATCACAATGTCGTCTGCAAACATCATCGTCCATGGAGACTCCTGCCTGACCTCATCTGTCAGCCTGTCCATCACCATGGCAAACAAGAAGGAGCTCAGAGCTGATCCCTGATGTAATCCCACCCCCACCTTGAATCCATTCATCACTCCTACAGCACACCTCACCACTGTCTCACTGTCCTCATACAGATCCTGCACCACCCTCATGTACTTCTCTGCCACTCCTGACTTTCTCATACAGTACCACACTTCCTCTCTTGGCACCCTATTATCTGTTTTCTCTAGATCCACAAAGACACAATGCAACTCCTGACATTCTCTATACTTCCCCATCAGCATTCTTAGAGCAAACATTGCATCTGTAGTATTCTTTCTTGGCATGAAACCATACTGCTGTTCACTGATTGTCACCTCTCCTCTTAACCTGGCTTCAACAACTCTTTCTCATATCTACATAGTGTGGCTGATTAAGTTCATGCCTCTGTAGTTACTACAGCTCTGAGTATCTCCTTTGCTCTTGAAAATTGGTACTAAAACACTTCTTCTCCACTCCTCGGGCATCCACTCACTCTCCAAGATTGTGTTAAACATTCTGGTTAAAAAGTCCACTGCCATCTCTCCGAAACATCTCCATACCTCCACAGGTATGTCATCTGGACCAACCACCTTTCCATTCTTCATCCCCTTCAAAGCTGCCCTCACTTACGCCTTGTTAATCCTCGGGACTTCCTTGCTCACTATCTTTACTTCATCCATCCTCCTCTCTCTCATTTTCTTTATTCATCAGCTCTTCAAAGCACTCTTTCCACCTTCTCAACACACCCTCGTCATTTATTAGTACATTACCATTTGTGTCCTTAATCAACCTAACCTGCTGTACATCCTTTCCAGCTCTGCCTAGCCAGTCAATACAAGTCCTTTTCTCCTTCCTTAGTGTCCAGCCTCTCATACAACTCACTATATGCCTTATCCTTTGCCTTTGCCACCTCTGTCTTTGCCATGCGCCTAGATTCCAAATACTCCTATTTACTTTCTTCATCTCTCTGATGATCCCACTTTTTCTTTGCTAACCTCTTCCTTTGGATACTTTCCTCTGCCTCCTCATTCCACCACCACGTCTCCTTGTCTTCCTTCCTCTGTCCACTGGATACACCACATACCTTGCTACCCGTTTTCCCTCAACACTTTTGCTGTACTTTCCCAGTCATCTGATAATTCTTCCCTCCTACCCAGAGCCTGAATCAACTCCTTCCTGAACTCTGTGCGACCTTCTTCCTTCTGTAACTTCCCCCACTTAATCCTTGGCTCTGCCTTCACTGTTTTCCTCTTCTTGCTTTGCAAAGTCACTCTACAGATTACCATCCGATGCCTACATTCTCCCCTGCCACCACTTTGCAGTCTCCTATCTCTTTCAGATTTTTCCTTCTGCATAAGATGTTGTCCACCTGTGTGCACCTTCCTCCACTCTTGTAAGTCACCCTATTTTCCTCTCTCTTCTTGAAGTACACTACTCGCAAAAGCTAGGGATAAAGTTGGGGATATTTAGCTTTTGGGTGAAATTTGCGGAAAATGTAAAAAGTTCACGCTACAGTGATATTATATCACTAAAGTAGGGCATTTAAGTAGAAACATACAATGGTGATTTACTCATCTCAAACAATTTATTGAAATAAAAGCCAACAACAGTGGAGGGTATACCACAACAAAAAATGTCAATGTCTCAATAACTTGTCATGTGCCCTTGAGCGTCAATTACAGCTTGACAACAACGTCTCATGCTGTTCACAAGTCAGTTTATTGTCTGCTGAGGCATGGCATTTCACTCTTCTTGAAGGGCGACCCTCAGGTCAGTGAGGTTGTGGAGTACAGGGTTATGAACTTCTACACGGCAACTCAAATGATCCCATAGGTTTTCTGTGGGAGTCAGGTCTGGAGAAAGTGCAGGCCACTGTATTTGAGGTACCCCAGCCTCCAGAAGCCGTTCCCTAATGATGCAACCTCGATGAGCTGGAGCATTGCTGTCCATGAAGGTGAAATTAGGCCTGTGTTGTTCATGCAGTGGGACAATGACTATATTAATGATGTTATTTAGGTAGTATAAGCTTGTCACTGTACCATTCTCAAGGAGTAGGGCAGTTCTGTATTGACCAGACACACCTGCCCAGACTGTAATACCACCACCATCAAAAGCTTATCTGGTGACAACAGTGGCTTATGCATAGCGCTCTTCTTGACATCTCCAACATCGTTAGTGGCCATCATTTCTGCTCAACGTGAATCAACTTTCATCAGACAACAGCACTGAGGCTCACTGATCCCTTGTCCAGCATAAATGCTCACTGGCCCATGCAAGACAATGATGCTTGTGCCTGGTGGTGTTGTCAGGTCGCCTTGCAGGTGGTCTGGCATGCAGACCACATTGATGTAAACGGTTTTGAATGGTCTGATGTGACACCTAGGTGCTTCTCACCTCCATTAAATGTGCCTGGAGTTGAGTTGCATTCATCATCCAGTTCCACAGGGCACTGTTCACAATGAAGCAGTCATCAGCGTGGGATGTGGCCAAAGGCCATCCACTTCTATACCTTTCTGTAACTCTTCCAGTCTTTCGGGATCTCTGTTTCAACCTGCTGATGACACTCTGTGACACCCTAAGCTCAGTGGCCACTTCCCTCTGAGAACATCCTGTTTGAAGCCTTGCAAGGGTGAGTTACTGTTGATCAGTTGTTAAGTGTCGCCTTGGGCTCATGATGTCAAAATGTGAACAGCACAATGAGGAGGACTGCTTAAATACCAATTGTAATTGAACCAGAAAATTTATTTGTTGATTCATGGATCAAACACCTGTTGTGAATTTTGCCATTAAACACCTTGTTAGAGAACAGCAAGTTACGCAAAAAAGTACCGTAAAACGGGGCTATAAGGGACGGCGGGGTAATAAGGGACACTTTTCTGGGAAATGTTTTAAATGTAATTCTGCTTTTTTTATTTTGCATTTTTCCTGTGGGAATCCACGGCTGGATTGTGGGCTGGATTCCCACAGGAAAAATGCAAAATAAAAAAAGCATAATTACATTTAAAACATTTCCCAGAAAAGTGTCCCTTATTACCCCACCGTCCCTTATAGCCCCGTTTTACAGTACTGAAACATTGAACAGTTGGACATTTGCATTCAAAAGGTTAGAGAAGGTCAAAGTAAGTTCATCTGTAAAGGTTATAGTGCATTTTAGGTACTTCCTGAAATTTCACCCGAAAGCTGAATATCCCTAACTTTTTGTGAGTAGTGTATGGGTTCACCATAGCCATTTCCATCCTTTTAGCAAAATCCACAACCATATGTCCTTCCACATTTCTCTCCTTAAGACCATACCTACCCAGGACCTCCTCACCACCTCTATTCCCTTCACCTACAGTGCATCTGGAAAGTATTCACAGCATTTCACTTTTTCCACATTTTGTTATGTTACAGCCTTATTCCAAAATGGATTAAATTCATTTTTTCATCAAATTTCGACACACAATACCCCATAATGACAATGTAAAAAAAAAGTTTTTTGGAGATTTTTGCAAATTTATTAAAAATAAAAAAAAACAAGAAATCACATGTACACAAGTATTCACAGCCTTTGCCATGAAGCTCAAAATTGAGCTCAGGTGCATCCTATTTCCACTGATCACCCATGAGATGTTTCTACAGCTTAATTGGAGTCCACCTGTGGTAAATTCAGTTGATTGGACATGATTTGGAAAGCCACACACCTGTCTATATGAGGTCCCACAGTTGACAGTGCATGTCAGAGCACAAACAAAGCATGAAGTCAAAGGAATTGTCTGTAGACCTCCGAGACAGGATTGTGTCTTTCCATAAGGGCAACCATCTCTGCAGCAATCTATCAATTAGGCCTGTATGGCAGAGAGGCCAGACGGAAGACGGTCCTTAGTAAAAGGCACATGGCAGCCCACCTGGAGTTTGCCAAAAGGCACCTGAAGGACTCTCAGACCATGAGAAACTAAATTTTCTGGTCTGGTGAGACAAAGATTGAACTCTTTAGTGTGAATGCCAGGTGCCATGTTTGGAGGAAACCAGGTACTGCTCATCAGCAGGCCAATACCATCCCTACAGTGAAACATGGTGGTAACAGCATCATGCTGTGGGGATTTTTTTCAGTGTCAAGAACTGGGAGACTAGTCAGGATAGAGGGAAAGATGAATGCAGCAATGTACAGAGACATCCTAGATGAAAACCTGCTCCAGAGCGCTCTTGACCTCAGACTGGGGTGACGGTTCATCTTTCAGCAGGACAATGACCCTAAGCACACAGCCAAGATATCAAAGGAGTGGCTTCAGGACAACTATGTGAATGTCCTTGAGTGGCCCAGCCAGAACCCAGACTTGAGTCAATTGAACACCTCTGGATAGATCTGAAAATGACTGACACTTCCCATTCAACCTGATGGCGCTTGAGAGGTGCTGCAAAGAGGAATGGGATAAACTGCCCAAAGATAGGTGTGCCAAGCTTGTGGCATCATATTCAAAAAGACTTGAAGCTGTAATTGCTGCCAAATGTGCATCAACAAAGTGTTGAGTAAAGGCTGTGAATACATATGTACATATGATTCCTTAGTTTTATTTAAATTTTTATTAAATTTGCAAAAATCCCCCCCAAAAAACTTTTTTTCTTTTTGTCATTATGGGGTGTTGTGTGTAGAATTTTGAGGAAAAAAATGAATTTATTCTATTTATGAATAAGGCTGTAACATAACAAAATGAGGAAAAAGTGAAGTGCTGTGAATACTTTCCGGATGCACTGTACATGCCCATTCAAGTCTGCTCCAATCACCACTCTCTCCCCTCCTGGGAACACTCTCTACCACTTCATCCAGCTTACTCCCAAATTCCTCTCTCTTCTACCTGACATCCCACTTGTGGGGCATATGCACTGACAACATTCAACATCACACCTTTGACTTCTAGCTTCAAACTCATGATCCTGTCTGACTCCCTCTTTACCTCCTGAACACTCTTCACATACTCTTCCTTCAAGATTACTCCTATTCTGTTTCTCTTCCTATCTACACCATGGTAGAACAGTTTAAATCCACCTCCAATG
The DNA here is from genome assembly GCA_020510985.1 of Pholidichthys leucotaenia. Taxonomy (NCBI): domain Eukaryota; kingdom Metazoa; phylum Chordata; class Actinopteri; order Cichliformes; family Pholidichthyidae; genus Pholidichthys; species Pholidichthys leucotaenia. Next base: position 400,204,604 of record CM035836.1, read on the forward strand.
CTCCTAGCCTTGCTTCCCTTCCATCTGGTTTCTTGAACACATAGTATATCTACCTTTCTTCTCTCCATCATATCAGCCAACTCACTGCCTTTACCAGTCATTGTCCCTACTTTTAAAGTCCCTACTCTCACCGCCACACTTTGACCTTTCCTTTTCTCTCTCTCCTTCCTAACACACCTTCCCCCTCTCTTCTTAACCCGGGCCTCGACCAATCTGGTATGAACATCTCACTCGTCATGATCCACATGTTTGATTTGGCAAAAATTTTACGCCGGGTGCCCTTCCTGACACAACCCTCCCTATTTACTCGGGTTTGGGATTGGCACTAGGAGGGCACTGGTTTCTGTACCCCCTGTGGCTGGGTTACAGTATTCAAGTAAGTAGTACTATTCAAGAAAGTAATACAACACAAAATAACCATGCAACTTCCCTAAATTAGAAATACTGAAATAAATATATGCATGTATGTACAGTATGTATGTATGTGTGTGTGTGTGTGTGTGTGTGTGTGTGTGTGTGTGTGTGTGTGTGTGTGTGTGTGTGTAATACCTGGGGTTAACCATCCAAAGCAATGGAAAATGCACAAGAGAGGTGAAGAAGAGAGTACAGGCAGGGTGGAGTGGGTGGAAATGAGTGTTGGGGTGATTTGTGACAGAAAGGTAGCAGCAAGAGTGAAAGGGAAGATTTGCAAGACGGTAGTGAGACGTGCTATGATGTATGGTTTGGAGACGGTGGTGCTGACAAAAAGACAGGCAGTAAAGCTGGATGTGGTAGAGCTGAAGATGCTAAGTTTTTCATTAGGAGGGACTAGGAGGGACAGGATTAGAAATGAGTGTATTACAGGTACAGCTCAGGTTGAGCGGTTGGGAGACAAAGTAAGAGAGGCAAGGCTGAGATGGTTTGTACATGTGCAGAGGAGGGATGGTGGATATATTGGACAAAGGATGTTGAAGATGGAGCTGCCAGGCAGGACAAAAAGAGGAAGATTACAGAGAAGATTCATGGATGCAGTGAAGGAGGACATGGAGAGAGTTGGTGTTACAGAGGAAGATGCAAGGGATATGGTGAGATAGAGACAGGTGATCCCCGAAAGAGGAAGAAAGCGCGCACACACACACACACACACACACACACACACACACACACACACACACACACACACACACACACACACACACAGAGTATAAAGAATAAGTCACAACACAGATTCACTGTTAAAAACAGGTTAAAGCATACAGCAAGGTCAAGTCTTAAAGCTAAATTAGGTCTCCACAGATTGGTCGAGAAACAGCCAGCTTCTGCCTTCAGTAAAAGTACAAGTTAGTCAGTACCTGCAATGGACACTTTAACCCCAGCAACTCCTGTACAGCTCTCAGCATCTTGAAAATGTGTAGGCAAGCTGAGACCTGTTGTGGAGTTTTCCGACAATCCTGCAATCATGTCAAGATTGATTAATATCGATCCTTGCATTGAAATGAGCGTATGATGGTACAACTAATTTTCGGTCTGCATGTTTGATAAATGAGTGCCAGAGTCACTTGCCTGGTGTATGAGTATGAATAATATGGCTAATCTTTGCTTAATGTACCTTTTCTCTTTAGTAAAAGAAGTTTGTCAAAATACCACATGTGGGCATGGTGAATGTGTTATCAACCTAAATCATGATCAGTTTTATGAGTGCAAGTGCAGACCTCCATACCAAGGCCCTGACTGCAGTTCAAGTGAGTGACAAGCTTAACCTTTACACTTGGCTAATGCATCGTTTTAGTAACTAGTAAGATTTATGTTTGTTGTAATGAAGTCTGTTCACTCATCTTAGTAAAATGATACAAGGAACAATACTTTAATATTATTTAAATGCGTGTCTTGTCTTAATCAGATGCAACATCTGCCTGCATACCCAACCCTTGCCAACATGGAGGCTTCTGTGTAAATACCACTCAGTGGGAATATCGCTGTGAATGCCGAAATGGATACTCTGGGGCACGCTGTGAAATTAGTAAAAGCTCACTCACAAAATGTCATGTGTTCAAATCATTTTGTTACATTATATTCAATAATTTGCAGATGATTTACATACAAGCTGTATATTTGATGATAGCACTATATAAAGGTTTTCTGATTCTCTGAAGTGACACAGGATCTTAAAGTCGATAAATCTTTCTCCAGAATTTCCACATGTGAATAGTGTTGACATTACTGTATTTATAGTTTTACAGAAAAGATGAAAAATGGAAGATTTTCTTTTTTGGGGGGAGGGGGGTGTCAGAATTTTTGCATAATAGAATTTTCCTTCTCATGTATTCTCTCTCTCCTTTTGAAGGCCCTAATGATTGTTATGAGGGAAATGGAGAGACGTACAGGGGTCCAGTCAGTATCACAGAAAACGGACAGATGTGTCTGGACTGGAATTCTTACATCGTTTTGCAACATGGGGAGAGCCCTTTCACCACATACACAAACTTTACTGAGCTGGAAAATAACTATTGCAGGTATAATGTTTATATATAGGGTCATGACCCTAAGCCAGTGCCATTTTCTTTTTACACTGTGATCCTCACCATGCTTAACCAGGGCTGATCCATTTGGCTTTTGGCCAGCCTGTAGAGGTCAGCTTCAGTGTGGCACAGTTTCTTGTACAAGTGGTGGTGGAGCTTCCCAGCTGCGCTAAACACAGCATGAGTGCAGAATGATCAGTGAAGTTAGAGGGGGATGATTACCTTTGGCAGGTCTCCAGATCAAATTTGTTAATGTTAAGCTGCATATGAACACTAAACAGACAACAAAAGCTAAGCTACATATTTGCTAGTATGTCTCAAAATGCTTACAGATTATGAAAGAAAAAACCCAAATGGAAATAAATTCAATTTCTAAGAGTGTATTTGTATTCCTGATTCAAAAATTAAGAACTCATTTATTGTTATCCCAAAAACAATAAACAATAAACCCATTTTTTGTTTCTCTTGACCTAAAAAGTAATTGGAAACATTTTTGATTTCTTACTTCTACACAAAACATTATTGGTCGCTGAGTACCAGAACCACAAAACAGTGCATTGTATTATTTTTTGCTTTAGTTATCAAGTGCTGATATAAAGACTACTGGAGACTGATTTAGGAACTGCATGTAAACTCACTGGCTAGTTGGGGTGCCGCCTGCTTCCATGTCTGTTGGACCCTGGGAGTCTCTGCTCTTTGGAATGAGGCTGACTTTCTTAAAAGGTCCCCATGAAAGGGAGCCTAAGGACCCACAGCCAGTTTACTTGATTACAACAAGTGAGCTATCTATAATTCTTCTTCAGCCTCCACCAAAAGCCATCCCGCCCCCACATTCTAAAAATCATCAAGCCCAGCTCCAGCCCACAAGCCCTCAGATCAACAGGAAGCTCTGTCTTTGTGGTTGTCAAATTTAGGGTGCACTGTCACTGAATCCTGTTGACCTGTATGTTGCCGAAGTGATTGTCCCCCCTTCCACATCCTTAGTTGTCTTGCACTCACATCATTTTTCATGCAGCCACGCCTCTGCACTGCTACTTCTTGCACATGAGAAACTGAGCTGGGGCTGAAGCCCATCTCTTGTGGGCTAAAGCAAAGAGCCATGGCTGACCTTAAGTGTGGTGCAGAGTGGATCATCACACTGTTCAAGAAGCAGACTTTGGCTTAGGCTCAGGACAAACAGTATAGCGTGAGTGGGCACTTAGTGCTGCAGGGCCCCTTTGTAGCTCCAGGCCATCGTCCTAATCTCTGTCTCTTTTTTTAATGTTCATTTAATTATTAGGAATCCAGATGGTGAAAAAAAGCCCTGGTGCTTTTTCAAAAACAAAAAAAATCGTCTGACTTGGGGCTACTGCAAAGTCAAGAAATGCCCTGAAGGTATAATAGTTTCACACACACACACACACACACACACACACACACACACACACACACACACACACACACACACACACAGCGCACAGTGTATGCTGACAGTGTTTTTTTGTTCCTGATGCTTTTTAGACCCAGACCCACTTGGAGCCTCTGTGCCAGAACCAGAACCCACACTGACACCTCCATTCTCTCAGTGTGGAAAGTCTCGACCTTCTCGCACTGGCAGGATTTTTGCGGGTTGGAAAGCCTTTCCAGGTGTCCATCCCTGGCAGGCATCCGTGCAGAAAGAATCTTTTTTTGGAGGTTTTTCACACATTTGTGGGGGAATACTCATCTCATCCTGCTGGGTCGTTACTGCTGCCCACTGCATGTAGGCCTCATTTCTTTAATCCTCTAGTTCATAATGTGTGTGCCATCCATTAATTTATTTTTCTTCCAGTGAATTTGGTGAATCCTACCAAGTGGTGTTGGGAGGAGTGAACGTAGAAGAAGAAGAAGAAATGGACCAAACCATCCCTGTAATAGAAGTCTTTGTGCACGAGGTCAGGGTATTTGAGGGTGTCATATACAACGACATTGGTTTGTAACATTTGTTGCTTTATTTATCAATTAAATTATAATTTATATACTTAGACCAGTGCTGGTGTGTGTGAGACAGAAAACATTAAAGTTCACAAATGAACAAAACCAAAGATAGGTTGCTAAAAGAACATGAGCATGCTGGAGAAGAAAACAAATGTTAAAAAAAAAAACTCTCAAAGTTTATTTTTGATCACAACACAACATGGATAAAGAGTTAAGTGAATCCTCAGTTCAGGTACTCTGTTTGCTAGTTTCCCTCTGAATGTTTTAATATTTTTGTTCTTTGGATATTTTTAGATTTACAGTGTCTATGTAGCAAAAATAGGACTAGTCTATAAAGGAAATAAATTATGTCCCATTGTGTTTTTTTTTTCTGTAGCTCTGCTTCGACTTAATGTTACAGATAGTCCTCACTGTGCTAAAGAAACACCATTTGTGAAGCCTGCATGTCTGCCAGACCGAAAGTTCCCGACTAAAAAGCTTTGTGTGATCTCTGGATGGGGAGCAACTGAAAAAGGTAATGCTCTGCTAATACAAATACCTTTTTTATGTGATTAGAATTTATTTTCTTCATATACAAAGTATTCTTGGTAGGTTTCCTGAAAATTTAAATTAATTCTCTGATTTTACCAAGTTGATTTTTTTTAGGGGGTGGGGGCTGTTTATGTGATTATTCAAAGGAATGTTAATGTCATTATTTATTATTATTATTATTATCATTTTTTGGGTGACAGATTAATTGGGCTGCCCACCAAAGTCAGAGAATGGAGGGGAGGGAAATAAAAAAGTTATATCCACCTTATTTCTGGGGGTGTTGCTGTAGGAACAATTATGGGTGGAGCTTCCAGTTTCGGCTGACATAAGTCAGTAAGAGTGGAGTAGCAGAGGCATTTAAAATCCATCCATCCATCTCCTTCCGCTTAATCCTTTTCGGGTCGCAGGGGAGCTGGAGCCTATCCCAGCATCTAGCGTTTTTAAAAGTTTTTCAAATTCATTTTAATGTATAGTCTACATACATGTTTTGCACTCAAGTGGCAGCTAATTTCAGCTCTTGTAGTTTTTGTATTTTTGAATGTTTTTGCGTAGTTCTGGTACTTGCTGCTGTTCGTGGTGTGAGGCTTCTCACAAGCACAGCTAAATCTGTGGCTTCAACGGCAATGAGTAGATCATGTACTGAAAACTAAAAGATTGTTCATGTGATCGGTGGTACAGACACAGCAGCACCAGGTATGTTTTCACTTGTATGAATGTCACAGATCTGACGTTTTATCCCGAATTTAAAACGCCCAAGCACAGTGTTGTGGTTCTTTGTGGCTCTGACCAGACACTGCATCTGCTCTGAGGTAAATTTGATTATGTCCAACATATTTTTACAAAATGCAGCTGACTTTATTGCGGTGGAAACATTGCTATATCTCAGAGCTTTTATTTGTTTACAGCATTAGCATCTTAGCAGCGGCGCTAACAAATGGAGCTACTGTCTGCGAGGCCACTTGATAAGGTTATCTTCCCATCCCTAGATAGTCATGGGAAGTGGTATGATTATATTACTGTTTTTAAGGTGCAAAAGACCGTGTTCCCGCATTTCTGATGCCGAAGTCATTGTTTTTTAACAAGGAAAAGTGTCCCGTTTCAGTGACAACCATACGTTCTAAACTAGTACCGGAAGTTGCTACTATAATTCACACAAGGCATCATGGAGCCTAGGAATAAGGTGGATATAAATTAGCAATGAATTATATAAATTGGCAATGAATATGTCAGGCCTCCTTTACTTCCGCATGTGGGACCTTACTTCAAGAGTACCTGGTTGCAGTGGCAACATGGCTGACCAGTGAACATCCAGATGTGCACGAAAAGTGCAGACCGAAAGTCACCAACATGGTGGCCACCAGGAAATAAAAAAAATAACATTATAATCAGTGGAAAAACATTAAGATTAAACTGAATTACAGTAATAAACACTACAGTATAAAATGGTAATGTACAAAAAGCAAAGGGTCCAAAACAAGATTATGACTGTCAGGAAAATATTCGCATAAACATTTTGTTCATATTCTTTATGCACAAATCACTTTACATTAACACTTGAAAATATATCTGATGTTTTCCACTCAAAATACACAAACAGAAATTAATCCAGAAGGATCACATTTTCCGGCTGGGAAAATGGAAAATGTGATTGGAAAAGGTGGATTGTCCTCTCCGGGTTGGGGACAGGCTCCTGCCCCAAGTGGAGGAGTTTAAGTATCTTGGGGTCTTGTTCACGAGTGAGGGGAAAACGGAGCGAGAGATCGACAGATGGATTGGAGCAGCATCTGCAGTGATGCGGACGTTGTACCGGTCTGTTGTGGTGAAGAGGGAGCTTAGTTCTAAGGCAAAGCTGTCGATTTACCAGTCAATCTACATTCCTACTCTCACCTATGGTCACGAGCTTTGGGTAATGACCGAAAGAACGAGATCGCGGATACAAGCGGCTGAAATGAGCTTTCTCCGTAGACTGCTGGACTCACCCTCAGAGATAGGGTGAGGAGCTCAGTCATCCGGGAGAGGCTCAGAGTAGAACCGCTGCTCCTCCACATTGAAAGGAGTCAGTTGAGGTGATATGGGCATCTGATTAGGATGCCTCCTGGACGCCTCCCACTTGAGGTGTTTCAGGCACGTCCCACTGGGAGGAGACCCCGGGGCAGACCCAGGACTCGGTGGAGAGACTATGTCTCCCAGCTGGTCTGGGAACGCCTTGGTATCCCCTCTGAAGAGCTGGAGCAGGTGGCTGGGGAGAGGGAAGTCTGGGCTTCTCTGCTTGAACTGCTGCCTCCGCGACCCGGACCTCCAGAAAAGCGGTAGAAGATGGATGGATGGATGGATGGATCAGATTTTATGCCAGTCTTTGTGTTGTAAATGAGGACATTTCTAAAAGCTTATGTAACTAAGTTACTCTTTTCTTTTGTGCTTCAGTTGTAATGTTTGTTTTGTGAACACCTTATTCATTGTTGCTGACTCAATTTGATAAGAAAATTCAGTTTCTTGTAAAGTTTGGGGGGCTGAATAGGATTTTTCTTCTCATTTTTATTGAAGAATAACAAATCAGAGTACAGCTCAGAGACACAAATAACCATAATGTAATACAATCCAGGGGCCCAAACAAGCAGCAGTAATGACAGTAACAGTTTAACCAGAGCGTCAATGACAGATTAGCTCAATCCGATCTCCTGACCGTTGACTTTGACCTTAAGTACAGCCTAGATACTACAGACCCATCTAGGATGTGCTTAAAGTCAAGGTCAGTGGCCTAGGAAGAGTATTGGTTTTTGTGAAATCATAAATACCCAGATCTCCTGACCTTTGACAGTGACCTTGAGCATAACTTGGATGCAGGCCCACCTGAGGATCATTGTGAGTGAGTTTAGCACTTTGAGATTGCCTGTAATGAAAAGTGCATTACAAATTTAATGTATTATTAATATTTGAAGTTATTTCTTGGCTTGATTTTATGCCGGTTAGCTAAGTATCTTCGAGGGCAAGCTAAGCCTTTTAGCCTCAGGCCTCGAGAACTTCTCTGAGGATGTGCGCCGTTCCAAGTAGGGCAGCTTTTTGTAGAAGCTCGATCTTGGCAGAGACACCTATTGTGCTTAGATATTTCTCCAGGTTGTTTGTAACTGCGCACAGGGCTCCCACCACTTCTGGAACAGCAGTTGTCTTGATGTCCCATAGTCTAGCCACCTCTCTTCTCAAGTCTTGATATTTATCAACTTTCTTATTTTCCTTTTTCCCCAACCCCTGTATCACTTGACACAGCGATGTCAGTTATAAAGCACTGGCCCCTCTTCCTGTTAACCAGCACTAGATCTGGTCTGAGTTTGTATTTCTTTGTCTGTCTGTATGAAATTCCAGAGGAGTTTCACTTCTTTACTTTGAACTACTCCTTTTGGCTTGTGGTCGTACCACTTGTCACCAGAGTCGAGCCTATGTACTTTGGCAAGCTTCCAATGGATAATCCTTACAATATTGTAGTTTGTATTCAACTTGCGCAAGTTTACTGCATTTGCATTCGAGATGGTTTGCTGTTTCATCCTTTACCCCGCACATCCTGCATGGGGGGACAGGTTCTGTTTCTGGATCTTAGCCTTCATTGAGGGTACTTAAAGCCTGATCTTGCATGGCAGTAATAAGTCCTTTGGTCTCTTTCTCAAGATTCCCCTTCACCATCCAATCTCACGATTCCCTGCCTCTTACATCCTCTGTTTGACGCAAGAATTGGCCATGCATAGGCTTACTCTTCCACCCTTCTAGTTGCTTCTGCTTATTCCATTCTTTAACAGTCTTCGGGTCTTCAACCTCCTCTTTAAGCGGCAGTCCTTCCTTCTTGACTTCATTGAGTAGCTGTTGCACACTTGCCTGGATGTAACTTGTAAGCCAACTTTAACACTCTCTTCAGTCTGCGGATATACTTGCCCCTTAATTTGCTCTTCATTCCCTCGTGCAGTATGTCACTATATTCAAGGACTCCCAGGTATTTACACTACCGTTCAAAAGTTTGGGGTCATTTAGAAATTTCCTTATTTTTGAAAGAAAAGCACTTTTTTTTCAATAAAGATAACTTTAAACTAATCAGAAATACACTCTATAATTGCTAATGTGGTAAATGACTATTCTAGCTGCAAATATCTGGTTTTTGGTGCAATATCTACATAGGTGTATAGAGGCCCATTTCCAGCAACTATCACTCCAGTGTTCTAATGGTACAGTGTGTTTGCTCATTGCGTCAGAAGGCTAATGGATGATTAGAAAACCCTTGTGCAATCATGATAGGTCTGCAATGCTGTAATTGCTGCAAATGGAGGATTCTTTGACGAAAGCAAAGTTTGAAGGAAAAAATTATTATTTCAAATACAAATCATTATTTCTAACCTTGTCAATGTCTTGACTATATTTTCTATTCATTTTACAACTCATGGTGGTAAATAAGTGTGACTTTTCATGGAAAACACAAAATAATTGTCTGGGTGACCCCAAACTTTTGAACGGTAGTATATATCCATCTTCATCAACTGTTTTCATCTTTCTTCCATCGGGCAAGTCAATCCCTTCAAACTTTTTTTTTTTTTTTTTTATTACTTATTTTGTACCCATAGGCAGATTTGTTTTGCAGTCTGGTGACATGCCATCAGCTGCCGGTCGCTGCGTGCGCAAGCGCCCCTTATCCCTAACCTGCATGTTTTTGACATGTGGGAGGAAACCGGAGAAATCCCGGAGTAAACCCATGCAAACACGGGAAGAACATGCAAACTCCACACAGATCACTGTTGGCCGGGGGCAGGGATCGAACCCACAATCTCACGATCCCCGCGATTCCCCGGCCGAGGGTAAAACTGTGCTGCCACAGTGCTAACCACTGCGCCACCGTGCAGCCCACTTGGAACTTGATGACCTTCTCTCTTTTCAAAACAAGCACACCACATTTGTTGAAGCCAAACTCCATGCCAATGTCGCCACTGAACACTCATACTGTGTTCACCAAGGAGTCCACCTTGCGCTCATCTTTGCCATAGAGCTTTAGGTCATCCATAAATAGTAGGTGGGTAATAGCTGAGGATTCTTTTCCAAGTTGGTATCTTGCCTTTCTCTCCCTTAAGATGATTGATAGTGGTATCAGCGATATGATGAACAGTAGAGGGGATAAGCTGTTGCCCTGAAAAATACCTTGACGTATTCTGACTTCCCCTAAAGACTGACCACTAGTTGTGAGTTCCGTTCTCCAATTCTGCATGCTATCTCTCACTAGCTGTTGAATGTTGGGAGCTATCCCTGTCATTTCAAGTGTCTCCAATATCCAGGAATGTGACGTCATAACATAAGCCTTCCAATAATCAATCAACGCCATAGCAAGATTTGTTTTTCTCCGTCTGCAATTCCAGAGCACTGTTTTGTCGATCATACATTGGTCTTTTGTTATTTGTAATATTATTATAATAATAATTATTATTATAGGTGAGCTTTGCAGCAAATGCCTAGGATGAGTAGCATTTTCTTCTGAAATTACATACAGTGGTGTGAAAAAAGTGTTTGCCCCCTTCCTGATTTCTCATTTTTTTGTATGTTTGTCACACTTAAATGTTTCAGATCATGAAACAAATTTAAACATTAGCGAAAGATAACACAAGTAAACACAAAATGCAGTTTTTAAATGGTGTTTATTATTAAGGGTAAAAAAAAAATCCAAACCTACATGGCCCTGTGTGAAAAAGTGATTGTCCCCCCTTCCCATTTACTATGGTTTATCACATCTTTGGAAAGCTGAGCTCACTTTCTCTAGCCACACCCAGGCCTGATTACTGCCACACATGTTCTCAATCAAGAAATCACTTAAATAGAACCTGGCGGACAAAGTGAAGTAGGCCAAAACAACCTCAAAAGCTAGACATCATGCTGCAATCCAAAGAAATTCAGGAACAAATGAGAAAAGGTAATTGAGATCTATCAGTCTGGAAAAGGTTATAAAGCCATTTCTAAAGCTTTGAGACTCCAGCGATCCACAGTGAGAGTCATTATCCACAAATGGTGAAAACATGGAACCGTGGTGAACCTTCCCAGGAGTGGCCGTCCAACCAAAATTACCCCAAGAGAGCAGCAACAACTCATCTAAGAAGTCACAAAAGACCCCACAACAACATCCAAAGAACTGCAGGCCTCACTTGCCTCAGTTAAGGTCAGTGTTCATGACTCCACCATAAGAAAGAGACTGGGCAAAAATGGTCTGCATGGCAGAATTCCAAGATGAAAACCACTGTTGAGCAAAAAGAACATAAAGGCTTGTCTCAGTTTTGCCAGAAAACTACTTGATGATCCCCAAGACTTTTGGGAAAATACTCTGTGGACTGAAGAGACAAAAGTTGAATTTTTTGGAAGATGTGTGTCCCATTACATCTGGCGTAAAAGTAACACAGCATTTCAGAAAAGGAACATCATACCAGCAGTAAAATATGGTGGTGGCAATGTGATGGTCTGGGGCTGTTTTGCTGCTTCAGACCTGAAAGACTTGTGGTAAATGGGACCATGAATTCTGCTGTCTACCAAAAAATCCTGAAGGAGAATGTCCGACCATCTGTTTGTGACCTCAAGCTGAAGCGCACTTGGGATCTACAGCAGGACAACGATCCAAAACACACCAGCAAGTCCACCTCTGAATGGCTTAAGAAAAACAAATTTAAGACTTTGGAGTGGCCAAGTCAAAGTCCTGCCCTGAATCCGAATGAGATGCTGTGGCATGACCTTAAAGCCTACCTATGGTGGTCGTGAAAAAAAAGATATTATATTGAGCCCCTGTCTCACGTTCTAGTTCAAGTTTAAGTTGAAATTCACGTTCAAAGCAATTTGAAATAAATCCATTGCTGATGTGCTGGTTCAGCTATGTCAGCAAAACATGAGTACAGCCATACTAGCGGCTACATGGACTTCCAGGACGCTTCTTGTGACGTAATTTCGTGGCTACCGCGATCTGGATCAGTATTGGCTGAGCCTCGAGTACCCGGATGTGCAGCGGCTTCGGGGATATTCAAATTCAAATGTTTATTTCAAACTCAGGGTTCATATTAAATGCAGAACTGAAACGAGTAGAAAATAAATAAATAAATGTTTAAATTCAGCGAGCCGTCTTTTCTGATCTGAGCTCGTAAAGGCCGATGATTCTAAAACTGCGATCTGAGTACCTGGATGTGCAGCGGCTTCGGGGATATTCAAATTCAAACGTTTATTTCAAACTCAGGATTCATATTAAATGCAGAACTAAAATGAGTAGAAAATAAATAAATGTTTAAATTCAGCGAGCCGTCTTTTCTGATCTGAGCTCGTAAAGGCCGATGATTCTAAAACTGCGATCTGAGTACCCGGATGTGCAGCGGCTTCGGGGATATTCAAATTCAAACGTTTATTTCAAACTCAGGATTCATATTAAATGCAGAACTAAAACGAGTAGAAAATAAATAAATAAATGTTTAAATTCAGCGAGCCGTCTTTTCTGATCTGAGCTCGTAAAGGCCGATGATTCTAAAACTGCGATCTGAGTACCTGGATGTGCAGCGGCTTCGGGGATATTCAAATTCAAACGTTTATTTCAAACTCAGGGTTCATATTAAATGCAGAACTGAAACGAGTAGAAAATAAATAAATAAATGTTTAAATTCAGCGGCTTGTCTCATCTGATCTCGTAACTGCCGCAACACGGAAGATGATTCTAAAACTATATACAGAGCAGCAGACACTCGGTGCTCTTGTAAAAACAAAAACATACAATGCGATATGGATATCGCAACATGGCGGAATGTAAAGCCTTTGGATGTCTGAATAATAAGCGAAAAAAACAAAGAAACACTTTTTTTGTGTACCCAAACCCAGCTCACCTTGTCAGAAGATCGGAGCGGAAACAGGGCACAGACGAATAATTTCAGACGAAATTGCGTTGTGTGTGAGGACCACTTCGTCACTTTAACCCTCAGAAGACCTTTCTGGCTCAAACATGTAGCCATGTTGCCCAAATTCTTCCGCACAGTCAGAAAATTCAGCCATAATAGAACAAAAACAACGGACAACAGCACCGTAATCGCGGGGAAACGCTTATTATTGTCTTTTCCTATCCACGAAGTGACGTCACATCCGCAAGTGTCATGGCTGCGCCCACAGTTTTCATTGGCTGCCCATGGCCAAGGTCCTATTTGAATATATGTCTGGTGGTATATGGCTGGCAAGAATTATTTACCAAAATAAGAAATACTTTTTCATAATGTTTTCAAGTTAAATGCGTCTTCACGACCACCAGAGGTACGCTTTAAAAAGGTGGTTCATGCTCGAAAACCCTCCAGTGGGGCTGAATTACAACAATTCTGCAAAGATGAGTCGGCCAAAGTTCCTCCACAGGGCTGTGAAAGACTCATTGCCAGTTATCACAAATGCTTGATTGCAGTTGTTGCTGCTAAGGGTGGCCCAACAAGTTATTAGGTTTAAGGGGGCAATCACCTTTTCACACAGGGCCATGGAGGTTTGGATTTTTTTTCCCTTAATAATAAACACCTTCATTTAAAAACTGCATTTTGTGTTTACTTGTGTTACCTTTGTCTAATATTTTTTACTTTTTTGTTCGAAATAAAGTATGTAGTAGTCAAAAACTAAGTTTGTCTTAAGTGTAATATTGAGGCTTGTTTTCCAGGTCATGAGGATAGTTTTCTTTGCAGATGACTCAAGCAACTAAGAGAATTTTGTCTCGTGTTTATATAAAGATAACACTGAGTCGTCTCCAAGAAGACAGAGTGAGGGAGATAGTGTTCTGAGGCTATCAAGAATTTACTAGTGACATTTTGCCAGAATTGTTTTTTTTGTTGTTGTTGTTTTTGTTATTGGGAGTATGGTTTGCAAATATGTGTCAGTAGTTTTCTGTGCAGTGAGTGTAAATCTTCTTCTTTTGGCTGTTCCCTTTAGGGGTCGCCACAGAAGATCATCTCCCTCTGTAACACCAACCCTCTCCATGTCCTCCTTCACTACATCCATGAATTTTCTCTGCGATCGTCCTCTTTTCCTCTTGCCTGACAGCTCCATCTTCAACATCCTTTGTCCAATATATCCACCACCCTTCCTCTGCGCATGTCCAAACCATCTTAGCCTTACCTCTCTTACTTTGTCTCCAAACTGCTCAACCTCAGCTGTCCCTCTGATATTCTCTTTTCTAATCCTGTCCCTCGTAGTCACTCCCAATGAGAATGTTAGCATCTTTAACTCTGCCACCTCCAGCTCCACCGCCTGTCTTTTTGTCAGCACCACAGTCTCCAAACCATACACCATAGCAGTTTTCACTACTCTCTTGTAAATCTTCCCTGTCACTCTAGCTGCTATCTTTCTGAAACAAATTACCCCTGACACTCATCTCCACCCACTCTCTGCCTGCACTCTCTTCTTCACCTCTCGTGCATTTTCCATTGCTTTGGATGGTGGACCCCAGGTATTTAAACTCATCTGCTTCCACTACCGCTACTCCTTCCATCTTCACCATTGCACCTGCCTCCATCTCATTCACACTCATGTATTCTGTCTTGCTTCTACTGACTTTCATTCTTCTTCCTCTCCAGGTTCTCTTCCACCTGCTCCCTACTATCACTACAGATCACAATGTCGTCTGCAAACATCATAGTCCACGGAGACTCTTGTCTGACCTTGTCGGTCAGCCTGTCCATCACCTTGGCAAACAAGAAGGGGTTCAGAGCTGATCCTCGATGTAACCCCACTCCCACCTTGAATTCATCTATCACTCCTACAGCACACCTCACTACCGTCTCACTGTCCTCATACATGTCCTGCACCACCCTCACATACGTCTTTGCCACTCTTGACTCTCATACAGTACCACACTTCCTCTCGGCACCCTATCATATGCTTTCTCTAGATCCACAAAGACACTGTGCAACTCCTTCTGACCTTCTCTATATTTCTTCATCAACACTCTTATGATGCAAATATTGCATCTGTAGTACTCTTTCTTGGCATGAAACCGTACTGCTGCTCGCTGATCATCACCTCTCCTCTTAACCTGGCTTCAACAACTCTTTCCCATATCTTTATAGTGTAGCTGATCAACTTTATGCCTCTGTAGTTGCTACAGCTGAGCAACACCCTTGTTCTTGAAAACTGGTGCCAAAACACTTCTTCTCCACTGCAGAGGCATCCATTCACTCTCCAAGATTGTGTTAGACAATCTGGTTAAAAAGTCCACTGCCATCCCTCCTCAGCATCTCCATATCTCCACACGTATGTCATCTGGACCAACCGCCTCTCCATTCTTCATCCTCTTCAAAGCTGCCCTAACTTCTGCCTTGCTAATCTCATTTCTTCATTCAACAGCTCCTACTCCTTTCACCTTCTCAACCCACTCATCACCCATTAGTACATTACCACTTCTGTCCTTAATCAACCTAACCTGTTGCACATCCTTTCCAGCTCGATGTCTCTGTCTAAGCCAATCAATACTAGTCCTTTTCTCCTTTCTTAATGTCCAGCCTCTCATATAACTCACTATACTGTATACCTTTTCTTTTGCCACCTCTCTCTTTGCCGTGTGGCTACCTTTGTCTACTTTCTTCATCTTCCAGACCATCCCACTTTTTCTTTGCTAACCTCTTCCTTTGAATACTTTCTTGTACCTCTTCATTCCACCACTAAGTCTCCTTGTCTTCCTTCTTCTGTCCAGAGGATACACCACATACCTTTCTACCCGTTTCCCTCAATATTTTTGCTGTACTTTCCCAGTCATCTGGTAATTCTTCCCTACCACTCAGAGCCTGTATCAACTCCTTCCTGAAATCTGTGCAACCTCCTTCCTTCTGTAACTTCCCCCACTTAATCTTTGACACTGCCTTCATTCTATTCCTCTTCTTGCTTTCCAAAGTCATCCCACAGACTGCCATCCAATCCTACCTAGCTACATTTTCCGCTGCCACCACCTTGCAGTCTCCGATCTCTTTCAGATTTCTCCTTCTGCATAAGATGTAGTCCACCAGTGTGCACCTTTCACCACTCTTGTATGCCACCCTATGTTCCTCTCTCTTCTTGTTGAAGTTTGTGTTCACCACAGCTATTTTCATTCTTTTAGCAAAATCCACAACCACCTGTCCTTCCACATTTCTCTCCTTAAAACCATACCTAACCAGCACCTCCTCATCACATCTGTTCTCTTCAACTACATGGCCATTAAAGTTTGCTCCAATAACCACTCTCTGCCCCTTGGAACACTCTCTACCACTTCATCCAACTTACTGCAGAATTCCTTTTTCTTCTACCCAACATCCAACTTGTGGGGCATACGCACTGACAACATTCAACATCCTACCTTCAACTTCTACCTTCAAACTCATGATCCTGTCCGACTCCCTCTTTACCTTTTGAACACTCTTCACATACTCTTCCTTCAAGATTACTCCTACTCTGTTTCTCTTCCTATCTGCACCATGGTAGAACAGTTTAAATCCACCTCCAATGCTCCTAGCCTTGCTTCCCTTCCATCTGTTTTCTTGAACACACAATATACGTACCTTCATTCTCTCCATAATATCAGCAAACTCTCCGCCCTTACCAGTCATTGTTCCTATTTTTAAAGTCCCTGCTCTCACCTCCACACTTCTACCTTTCCTTTTCTCTCTCTCCCTCCTAACATGCCTTCCCCCTCTTCTCCTCCTCGATCTTTGACCAACAGTAGTCCAATTTCCACTCGCACCCAACAGGCTAACAGCACCGATGGCGGTCGTTGTTAACCCGGGTCTCAACCGATCCGGTATGAAAGTCTCATTCGTCATGATCCACATGTTTGATTTGGCAAAGGTTTTATATCGGACGCCCTTCCTGACACAGCCCTCCCCATTTACCCAGGCTTGGGACCGGCACTAGGAGTACACTGGCTTGTGCACCCCCTGTGGCTGCGTTAGTGAGTGCAAATATCTGAAATCGAAAAGTCCATATTAAACATTTCCCCCCAATGTAGTTACTATGTAGATGATTTTGTATTGTATGAGCTGTATTTTAACATTAATGCCTTGAGTGAAAATGTTCTTACATATATTTGGATATAAAATTCGTCACTGGGAGTTATTGTATCTGAGGATCAGGTTCTCATTTTTGATTTAAAGCAACATTATGTACCGTTTTCACCTTAAAATAATATTTCCAAGATTATTTTGATGGCACATCAGCTGTTGACTGGGTGAATGTCACATCCCCCATAGCCTGAGTGGGCCCACGTTTACTGCAACAGCTCTGTTCTTGGTAGGAACACAGGAAGGACTATAACTATGGCAGCGATGACCTCAGTCCCAACAGCCAATCACAGAGCACAACTTTACCCACCAACAACTAAGCACCCTGTGTGTTGCTGTGTTGTGCATTTTCTTAGTGGGCATTATATAGGTGATTTACTGAGGAAAGATGGCTACTTGTCCACAGGGGCAAACTTGTAGAGCAGGGACTTTTTGTGCCTCACTTCTTGTTTCTGCCCTCTGAGTTTTAAAAAACTGACCTGCAAACACAAGAAGAAATTACATCTTGGGGACTTAATACTTTTAAGGGCCGCCCACACCGATGATAATAACAGTATTAAATACAGTATAGCCGCAAGTGTTTATCATTGGGTTCCAAGCAGTTGTGGACTTCAAGGTCTTGTTTTGCTTAGCAACAACACTTAATCCCCCCCCCCCCCACCTCCTCCTGCACAGAGCTCTTCCCACAGCTTGTTTCCAAAGCCGGCCAATCCATGCCTCGGCCCCCTGCTGAGCCCTCTGGGGGGTAGCAGTGTGGTGACCCACCACAACCTACGGGACAGGCAGAGCGCTCAGCTTGAGCAATTAACAGAACAATGAGATGTATGGACTGATATCAATATGTAGATGTGCCTTGCAGCCTCTTTTGTCCTACAGCTCCAGAGCAGAGAGGAATTCTAGCGCCAGTAATCCTGCTATTGATATGTGTGTCTCTCATGTAAATGCCCCATGCATTCCAGCTGTACTGTGATGCTAATATGCCATGCATGCATTGTCTGTGGCTGAGTATATAAGCTGACTGTATATGCCTCACTAGAGCTCTCTCTCTTTGATGACTCTTGTGCTTGATGCTGACTTAGAGACGCAGGGCTCACTCCAGCGCGCTGCCACAGCGCTGAGTGAGCCTCGTGATGGAGGATGAATAAAGCACCCTTTTAAACTTCAGTTCGCCACGTCCGCCTGCACTTATTTGAGCCATGCCTCCACACTGGTAACCCTTATTCATATCCTCCACACTGGAATTTCTGGAATTTCCCCATTGTGGG
This sequence comes from Pholidichthys leucotaenia, assembly GCA_020510985.1. NCBI lineage: Eukaryota > Metazoa > Chordata > Actinopteri > Cichliformes > Pholidichthyidae > Pholidichthys > Pholidichthys leucotaenia. The sequence continues at coordinate 400,222,889 of CM035836.1, forward strand.
ACTAATAAAGGCTTATCTTATCTTATCTTAAACCTAAGGTCTTGTACATATTAGTTTTTAAAGCAGCGCTATGTAACTTTCTTGTTCCTTGTAGGAACACCAAAAAGGCCACAACCACAGTGACCATGACCCCAGTCCCAACAGCCAACCACATCGACTTTTTGTTGCTGGTGGCTAAAGTCATGCCCTGTGATTCGCTGCTGGGACTGATGCCACACCTGCTGTCCCCCGAGTAATGACATCAAAAAAGAGCTGTTGAAGGCAATGTGGGCTCACTCAGGCTATGGATAAAGACAGATAGATAGACAGACAGACAGACAGACAGACAGACAGATAGATAGATAGATAGATAGATAGATAGATAGATAGATACTTTATTTCGAACAAAAAAGTAAAAAAAAAACAAGACAAGTGGGATAAAGTGACAGTATACAGTGCTCGAAAGGGAGAAGGAAGAAGTGAACACTTATTAACTCCAACTCCTTTTTTCCACAAATACAACCCATATGAAATATATACAAATTACCACATTTAAGACCCCAAATAAACAATTAACTATATTTTGTACTTATCAACATTAACACCCATCCATCCCAACATACATACAGTCCATACATCAAAACCAGCCCCAAACAACACAGATATACACAGTACTGTCCCACCTACCATTCCATAGTGTCCCAGAGTGAGCATAGTGAATCGTACATATAAATACTACCCTTCTAACATATATTCTTTCAGCAAATAATGTTTATACCTATTTTTGAATTGATTTCTGTTTGTACATAGTTTCAGTTCCAGCTCCAGACTGTTCCACAAATCCACCCCACAGACAGATATGCACATACTTTCCTTAGTTGTTCGTATCTTAGGTTTTGTAAAGTTTAAGTCTCCTCTCAAATTATAATCATTGTCCCTTTTTTGAATATTTTTTGTATATTAGTTGGGAGTTGATTATTAATTGCCCTGTGCATGACTTGTGCTGTCTTAAATTTAACTAAATCGATGAACTTTATGACATGTGACTTTAAAAACAACAAATTGGTATGGTCTCTATATCCTACATTATTTATTATCCTTATAGCTTTTTATGGTAATGTGCATATGGCTGTAGGTTGGTCTTATAGGTGTTTCCCCAGACTTCTACACAGTAGTTAAGATAAGGTAGAAACAGTGAATTGTACAGTAAGAACAATGATTTATAGTCCAAGATGTGTCTTGTCTTCCCCAGTATCCCTATACATTTTGTCAACTTGGCCCGGATGTGACTGATGTGAGGTTTCCAGCAGATTTTATTGTCTAGTGTCACCCCCAGAAACTTATTTTCCTGTACTGTTTCTATTCTGGTATCATCTATCGTTACCATTATTTCATGATTTATTTTATAATTTCCAAACAACATAATCTTTGTTTTTTTCAGATTTAGAGATAATTTATTTTTGTTGAACCACTGCGTTAACCTTTTCCTTTCAGTTGTGACCACCTCTAAAACCTGCTGCAAATTCTCACCAGTGCAAAGGATATTTGTGTCATCCGCAAACAAAATAAATTTCAGAATTTTTGATACTTGGCATATGTCATTTATATACAAGATAAAGAGTTTGGGTCCCAAAACTGACCCCTGGGGCACACCACAAGTGATATCCATGAAGGGTGATTTGTGCTTACCAATTTGTACAAATTGTTGTCTGTTACTTAAATAACTTTCCACCCAACTCAGTCCGACCCCTCTTATCCCATACCTTTCCAATTTCCTCAGTAGAATTCTGTGGTCAATGGTGTCAAAAGCTTTCTTTAAATCTATAAATACTCCTACATCAAACTTTTTTTTATCTATACAACTAGTAATTTCTTCAATAAGTTCGATCAGTGCCAAAAATGTAGATTTATCTGCTCTAAAACCATACTGGCTGTCTGTAAGGAGGTTGTGTTTTTCAATGAAATCATCCAGTCTTTTAGTGAAGATTTTTTCAAGTATTTTGGAGAATTGTGAGAGTAAAGAGACCGGCCTGTAATTTGTGAAATAGTGACTGTCTCCTGTTTTGTATAGTGGTACTACTTTTGCTATTTTCATTTTGTTTGGAAATTTACCAGCTTGAAATGACAGGTTACAGATGTGGGTGAGTGGTTTAACAATTCCTTCAATTACTTTTTTCACTATTGTCATGTCAATTTCATTACAGTCAGTTGATTTTTTGTTCTTAAATTTACTCACAGTCTCAATAATTTCCTTTTCAGTAACTGCACCCAAAAAGATTGTGCTTGGATTTCTATCTTCTATTTCATTTACAGAACCACTGTTGTTTGTTTCTGGTGTCACTATTGATTTTGCTAATTCAGGACCAACGTTTACAAAAAATTTATTGAAACCACTGACCACATCCTCCATATTGTTTATCAAATTGCCATTTTCAATAAAATATTCTGGATAATTAGCATTCTTAGGTCGGTTACTAATAATCCCATTGAGTACTTGCCATATTCCTCTTAAGTTATTTTTATTATCCTCTAATATTCTGTTGTAGTATTCTTTCTTACAAGTCCTCATTATATTAGTAAGCTTGTTTTTATAGCTTTTATATTTGATCTCAGCCTCTTCCTTTCTGCACTTAATGCATTGTTTATATAATGTATTCTTCTTTTTACATGCATTTAGTAACCCCTTGGTGACCCAAGGAATATTTTTGTTTTGTTGTCTGTCACTGTATTGTTTTATAGGACAGTTTTTATTGTACAATGATTGAAATATTTGTAAAAAATTATCATGCGCTTCATTTATATCATTTTCATCACAAACTATCTTCCAGTCTTGTATTAATAATTCCTTTGTCAGTAAATACATAGATTCTTCAGTTCTTATTCTTTTATATTTAATATTTTTGGTATACTTTTTCTTCCTATAATCACATTGATAGACAACAAAAATCGGCAGGTGGTCACTGATATCATTCAATAAAAGCCCACTCATATTATTTTCCATAATGTTTGTGAATATGTTATCTGTTTGTATGGCACTGTGTGACGTGATTCTGCTAGGTCTGGTAATTGTTAGATGTAAGCCCATACTGTACATTGTGTTGATAAATTCTTCTGTCAAACTATGTTGTTTTGAATTCATAAGATCTATATTGAAATCCCCACAGATGAACATAACTTTATGAGTTAGTTTTGCATACATTTTTTCCATCCAGTCCTTAAATAAGTCAATGTTTGATCCAGGTGTTCTATATACACAGCTCACGACCCTATTCTTCACATTGTCCAGACAGATTTCTACTGTAATACATTCAAATAAATCATCCACAGTTACTGGCCAATTTTCAACAACCTTGTATTTCAAGCTCTTGTCAACATAAATTGCAACTCCTCCTCCTTTTTTCACTTTTCTGTTTACTGTATATAATTTAATTCATAGCCATCCATGGTAAAGTCCACTCCTTTCTCTTCACTGAGCCACGTCTCTGATATTGCCACAGTATTGAATGGCTCTTTAAACTGATGTAAATAATCTTTAATGTTATTAAAGTTGGCATAGAGGCTTCTGTTGTTGAAGTGGATCATAGAAATATTGAAATCAGATGTGACCATTGTGTTAAACTGTTCATCCATGTAGTAACTACAGTTATTATTAATGGAGCTAAATAAATTACTATCAGGGTCTATGTTATATTCTACGTTCTGTGGGTTGTGATCCGTATATTCAAAAACTTTCAGTTCATGTTGTTCCTGTTTGTTGATCTGTTGTTTCATGTAATTAAATGTCCTGATGCAGATGAGTATAATCCTTCTGTGTCCTACAGTTGTCTCTTGTTGCTGTCGACTCCAGTTCATAATGTTCATTGATATTTATCCAGTTCCATAATATTACAGATGTTAATGACCTTGGCTTCTTCAGGTGATCCATTTAATTTGATGTATATTTTACAGTTTGATGTCCAGGTGTTTTGAATCTTTTTCTGCTTTCTCATGTATCTAGCTTTTCTGGCTATTTCTGCGTTTTCTTTTGTAAGGTGCTCGTTTATATAGATGTTCGTTCCTTTCAGTTTCCTCCCTTGTTTTAGCAGCGCAGTCTTGTGTTTTCTATTGACAAACCTCATGATGACAGCTGGTTTGTCGCTGTTTTTCCTGGGCAAAAGGTGGCAGGCCTCAATGGTGTTACAGTCCAGCTGGATTCCTGAGGACTGCAGGAAGGCCGCCACTTGTTGTTCCGTGGATTCGTCTTCCAGCGCGTCGAGCCTCCCTCCGCTGTCTGCGGCCACCGCCCGAACATATGATCGGGGGTTTAATGTGGAGCCCTGTGATGATCACGTCATTCACCCGGGTGTATTGTTCCAGGTCAGCCACTCTGATCTCCAGATACGCCAGCCTCTTGTCCTTCTCGGTGTTCTGCATCCGCAGCGTTTTCACCTCCTCGAGCAGGCCCAGGATGTTTTTTTGCTGCAGCTTAACAGCAGAAATCTCTTCAGCCAAGAAGTCGAACGATCTTTTAATATTGTCCACCTCCTCAGTCTGCTGAGCTTTCTTGGGACCCGTGATCCCGGATGATTTATGCTGTCTAAACAGCTAATTAACAGCTGTTTAGCTAGCTGAATGGCGGGCCGCTCTGCTCCGCTCTCGTTTCCCAGTCCGCAGACGCCGCTATTGGCGTCTTAAGTCAGACGGGTCGAAACTAAGATGTCCAGTCCGTAATCCAAATTCAGTTCTCAAAAGCCAAAAAAAGTAGTAAAAACCAAGCACCAAAACACAGAAATCCACCGACTGACAGGATCTGACAGCAGGTTGACAGCAGGTTGACAGCAGGTTGACAGGAACCGGAGATTTGACCAAGTGACATTCACTTAGTCAAATCTTGGTGTCACATCAAAATAATTTAGCAAATATTATCTTGAAGTGAAAATCTAACATTGTGCTATACAAAAGAGCCATGCTTGTAATTCAGTTGAGAAGAACAAGACCTCCCTTGCAAGATTCAAATTCGGGACCTCCTGCTTTCCAAATTAAGGTAATGAAAGTCGGGATGGCTTTATTGTGGGGCTTTGCATTGTCCTCCATGTTTCAGACACAATGGTAAAACTCGTCAATATAATTCTCAGTGTCTTGCAGCTTGTTCGGGTGGGTTTGTGGAGTAAAAGTAGTCATGAAAAAAGCTTTTCAGTTATAAAGTCTATAGGAACTATAGGTGAATTGTTTGTGTGGATTTTGCACTGATCTCATGTAGTTTCACAATCACAGCATCATCCTTCCTCCTCTACCAATTCAAATTAATAAGAAAATGTTTGACTTTCTCCTTACAGAGGATTACAGTGAGCATCTGCTGAATGCTCATGTTTTCCTGCTTTCCAAAAAGCGATGCAAATCTCCTGAAGTCTATGGAGAACTTCTGGACGACTCTATGTTTTGTGCTGGAGCTTGGCAGGGGTCTATCGATACTTGCCAGGTGTGTATTTTGTGTATGGGTGTGTTGGCAAATCTCTTTCACAAGCAGTTGAATGCATTTATGTGTTTATATAGAGGAAAAATAGAATTAAATTTGAAGAAAAAAAGTTCTTTTTGAGGGGACACGTTTATGTGCTATAAATATTTTTCTGGATGTTTGTTATATACAGTCATGTGAAAAAATTAGAATACCCCATTAAATATTCAGTTCTTTATTAAGAAATGTTCACATATCTATGTTTAACCTTGTTTTTGTTTTATTTGCATTTTTTAACATTTATTTTAGCCACTTTATGTGGGCATGAATGTGGGGGTGGCCTAAAAAGATGGGAAGTATCCTAATTTATTCCTCACTATTTGTTTAGAATTATACAAACGTGGACAAAATTGTTGGTACCCCTCTGTTAATGAAAGAAAAAACCCACAATGGTCACAGAAATAACTTGAATCTGACAAAAGTGGAAATAAATAAAAATTCTATGAAAATTAACCCATGAAAATCAGACAATGCTTTTGAATTGTGGTTCAACAGAATTACTTTAATAAACAAACTCATGAAACAGGCCTGGACAAAAATGATGGTACCCCTAGAAAAGATTGAAAATAATGTGACCATAGGGACGTGTTCAACCAAGATGTGTCCTCTAATTAACATCACAGGTGTCTACTACAAACTTGTAAACAGTTAGTCGGCCTATTTAAAGGGTGACAAGTAGTCACTGTGCTGTTTGGTGACATGGTGTGTACCAACATGGACCAGAGGAAGCAAAGGAGAGAGTTGTCTCAGGAGATTAGAAAGAAAATTATAGACAAGCATGTTAAAGGTAAGGCTAAAAGACCATCTCCAAGCAGCTTGATGTTCCTGTGACTACAGTTGCACATATTATTCAGAAATTTAAGATCCACGGGACTGTAGCCAACCTCCCTGGACGTGGCCGCAGGAGGAAACTTGATGAAAAATGGAAGAGACGGATAATACGAATGGTAACAAAAGAGCCCAGAACAACCTTTATACACATTCAAGGTGAACTCCAAGGTCAAGGTACATCAGTGTCAGATCGCACCATCTGTCGTTGTTTGAGCCAAAGTGGACTTCATGGGAGACGACCAAGGAGGACACCACTGTTGAAAACAAATCATAAAAAACCAGACTGGAATTTGCCAAACTGTATGTTGACAAGCCACAAAGCTTCTGGGAGAATGTCCTATGGACAGACGAGACAAAACTGGAACTTTTTGGCAAGGCACATCAGCTCTATGTTCACAGACGCAAAAATGAAACATGCCAAGAAAAGAACACTGTCCCTACTGTGAAACATGGAGGAGGTTCTGTTATGTTCTGGGGCTGCTTTGCTGCATCTGGCACAGGGTGTCTTGAATCTGTGCAGGGTACAATAAAATCTCAAGACTATCAAGGTATTCTAGAGAGAAATGTGCTGCCCAGTCTCAGACAGCTTAATCTCAGTGGCAGGTCATGGGTCTTGCAATAGGATAATGACCCAAAACACAGCTAAAAACACCCAAGAATGGCTAAGAGCGAAACATCGGACTATTCTAAAGTGGCCTTCTATGAGCCCTGATCTAAATCCTATTGAACATCTGTGGAAGGAACTGAAACATGCCATCTGGAGAAGGCACCCTTCAAACCTGAGACAACTGGAGCAGTTTGCTCATGAGTAGTGGGCCAAAATACCTGCTGAGAGGTGCAGAAGTCTCATTGACAGTTACAGAAATCGTTTGATTGCAGTGATTTCCTCAAAAGGTTGTGGAACAAAATATTAAGTTAAGGGTACCATCATTTTTGTCCAGGCGTGTTTCATGAGTTTCCATCCATCCATCCATCTTCTACCGCTTTTCCGGAGGTCTGGGTCACGGAGGCAGCAGTTCAAGCAGAGAAGCCCAGACTTCCCTCTCCCCAGCCACCTGCTCTAGCTCTTCAGAGAGGATACCATGGCGTTCCCAGACAAGCTGGGAGACATAGTCTCTCCACCGAGTCCTGGGTCTGCCCCGGGGTCTCCTCCCAGTGGGACATGCCTGAAACACCTCAAGTGGGAGGTGTCCAGGAGGCATCCTAATCAGATGCCCATACCACCTCAACTGACTCCTTTTAATGTGGAGGAGCAGCGGTTCTACTCTGAGCCTCTCCCGGATGACTGAGCTCCTCACCCTATCTCTGAGGGTGAGTCCAGCAATCTACAGAGAAAGCTCATTTCAGCCGCTTGTATCCGCGATCTTGTTCTTTCGGTCATAATCCAAAGCTCGTGACCATAGGTGAGAGTAGGAACGTAGATTGACTGGTAAATCGACAGCTTTGCCTTAGAACTAAGCTCCCTCTTCACCACAACAGACCGGTACAATGTCCGCATCACTGCAGATGCTGCTCCAATCCATCTGTCAAGCTCTCGCTCCATTTTCCCCTCACTCGTGAACAAGATCCCAAGATACTTAAACTCCTCCACTTGGGGCAGGAGCCTGTCCCCAACCTAGAGAGGACAATCCACCTTTTTCCGGCTGAGGACCATGGACTCGGACTTGGAGGTGTTGATTCTCATCCCAGCCGCTTCACACTCAGCGGCAAACCGTCCCAGCAAGAGCTGTAGGTCATTGCTGGATGAAGCCAACAGGACAACATCATCTGCAAACAACAGAGATGAGATCCTGTGGTCACCAAGCATGACACCCTCCATTCCCTGGCTGCGCCTAGAAATCCTGTCCATAAAAATTATGAACAGGATCGGTGACAAAGGGCAGCCCTGGCGGAGTCCAACTCTCACTGGGAATGACTCCGATCGAGTGTTGGCAATATGAATACGGGGCTCGAAGGCTAGCATCTGGTGGCCGGGTTTCCACCCATGGGACCCGGCCGGACTCAGCCCGAAGGAGTTACATGGGTCCGCCCTCCAGTGGGCTCACCACCTGCAGGAAGGATCATGGGGGTCCGGTGCTATGTGGATTAGGTGGCGGTCAAAGGCGGAGACCTTGGCGGACTGATCCCAAGCTTTCTAAACTGGCTTTTGTTTCATGAGTTGTTTTTTTTTAAATAATTCTGTTGAACCACAATTCAAAAGCATTGTCTGATTTTCATTGGTTAATTTTCATAGATTTTTTATTTATTACCACTTTTGTCAGATTCAAGTTATTTCTGTGACCATTGTGGGTTTTTCTTTCATTAACAGAGGGGTACCAATAATTTTGTCCACGTGTGTATTTTACATAAAATTTGAAAGTCTTTAATTTATTTTTAATTGTTTAGTTATATTACATGAGTCTCCCAGTATTTTAAACACTGATATTAAATATCCATATGTCCAAATATGTAAAAAAAAAACAACAACAACACAGGCTTATACAGGATATCCTAATTTTTTCACAGGATTGTACATTTAAGTATTTTTCATTGTTGCTTTTTTTGGGATAGACAACATTGTAACTTCAATTTGCTCCACCACTGTAGGGTGACTCAGGTGGCCCGTTGATATGTGAGGAAGACGATACACACTATCTCACTGGTGTGGTGAGCTGGGGTCATGGCTGCGGTTTCGAGGGCAAGCCAGGTGTCTATGTAAATGTGCACAAATTCATCGACTGGATCAAGAGCAAAGTCCAAGAAAACTTGATCTGATTTCCCTTCAAAGAGTTCAGTTTTTCTGTCATAATTATTTACGTCAATCCCAGCTTTGCATTAAAATAAACTCATGAAGCTGAACCTGCCAGACAAAAATAGATTATGCATCTTTTCAGTGGGATCACATTTCTTTCCTACTGTCATGGCTTAATTTCAGAAACCATTGGCAACCAGTGTTGGGCAACATTAACCTGTTTTAACATTAACTGGATTACTGTCACTGAAAAGTAATCCATTACATTACTACATTATGAACCATGAAAAGTAAAAGGTTACTCTTCCATTTCTACAAATTAAGTTATTTGTGATTAGTTAGACATCCAAATGGGTTGATGTTGGGAGCATAGTGGAGCTTCACCTCTATTTTGCAACCATCGGCAAACATGTTAATCTGCCTTTGATTGACACTAGCTGACCTTGCTGTATATTTGTCAATGACAGTCTAACCAAAGTTCTGGAACTGTCCCAGCAGCTCTTCTCCTGTGGTTAGCGGGCCTTTCTTTAGATCTTAAGTGAAGTACTTACTGAGACTTTACATTTTGCAAGAAGGCTTACTGTTACTCAAAGCAAACACTTGCAATTAGAAATATTGTTCTGTTTTAAAGCTGCTGCACAAACACTTAGACTGATGTCCAGGTGATGAATACACAGCAGTGTTGCTGGATGCCATTGTTTACTCCAGAAAGGTAATTACGCTAACAGGTTACTTTATAATGCATTACTCCAACACTGTTTGCGATACTGCAGCATAATTTTGTCTATGTCTTTATCAAGTGAACTTTAAGCTTGTAATGTTTATCAAAGATTAAAAAAAAACAACCATTGTAATGCATTAGCAGCCATTCAGCAATCTCTGATCCAACTTGTCTCAACACAATGTAAAACATCAAAATGCAAACTTTTGCAAACAATCGTTGTTCAGACTTGGAAATCTTGATGCTTTTTAATAACGGTTGTTGATCAGTGTCTGAGGGCACTCAACTGTTTCAGAAACTTAGATGAAATCTCAAAAAATAAAATGCACTGCATCTCAAAATGAACTGTTTCTTTAAATCCTCTTGTTCAGCATATGTAACAACAATCCTTTAAACAAACGTCACGTCACGTCCTGTCCTGGCGCAACAGTCTCTGTGACCACTATGAGCAAGTACTTTGCAAACTTGCTGCTTGTTATATAAATTTTTGTTGTAGCAAATCTGAAGGTGACTAGATTTTTTTTTTTTTTGGGGGGGGGGGGCGTGTTCTGATTTACTAGGATCCCAAATAATGGGTACAAAATTGCATGTGAAGTCTTGAAAATTTCTCTTTTTCTTAGTGGGCATTTGGATGCGATTTACCAAGTTACTGTGCTTTCTCTGTCAGGAGCTCTGTCAGTGATACTGAATGTGAGCAAACAAACGAAGTTAAATAAACAAGATTGTGATGTTTGTGTAATGGTGAAACACAAACTCCCACACAATTAATCAGTTTGGTCAAAGGCTGAAAAGTTTATGTACAGTCAAGTGAAAAAAATTTAGGATACTGTGGTGGTATGGGTGGGGGATTCTCCACCCAGAGACGAGCAGGTGGTGTTGACCCAAGCTCCCCAGCACGGATGCCCGCCGTTGGGGGCTTCGCAAGTTGGTGTTCCCTCGGTAGGGACCTGCGCTCGCGAAGCTAGTGTGTTTCCCCCCTCCCTTTTTCCCTCCACAGACTGATGTACCCTCCTGTACACCTCGCCAGCAGGGTGTTCTGACTGGATCGGCAGCCCCCCGCTACAGCTGCAATGGGTGCCGGCTCAAGCCCAAAGGTGGGGGGGGGAGCTGTGTGGTGGTACGGGTGGGAGATTCTCCATCCAGAGAGGGCAGCTGGGGGAAAGAGGGAACAATGTGCTGAAGGAGGAAGTATCACCAAGGGGTCTTAGACAGGACAGTAAAGACTATTCGCCCCCCAGGGAGAGGAGGAAGCGCCAGAACCACTGGAGGAGAGAGGGGTGTGAGAATGCAGTACTGGCGTTATGTTAATGTGCCATGCATGTCTTTGTTCCACACAATGATTATGGTCAGGATTCCTGGGTCTCAATGCATGGAATTAAAGATTATAAAAAAGAGGATGCACAGAGACCCAGCAGATTTTACTGTAGTGAATGTTGGAGAAGGAATAAACTTTGTGTGTTGTTCAGCCCATTGCCTCGTCTGCTTCCTTTCACCACAATACTGTTACGACCCGAGCGCTGGTTCTGATAGCGCCTTGACAGCTGCGGGCTGTATTCTGGCCTCACCGGGCTCTTATTGTGAAGGTGCTCGGTGGGGCTTCCGCCTGTCAAGGCTGGCCAGCTGTTTTGCCCTGCAGGGTTCATAGTCTTGTCTTGTTACGTGTGTAAATAAATTAACATCATTGCCAAACTCACTGGTGGACTCTTTGGCGTCTCTTGGTGATCCGCGAGGCATGACAGTATACTCCTGCCAGGACGTCTAAACGGAGGCGCCACACCGAGACGCCGTTTCACCGTGAGTTTGTGCCTAAACTTGACTGTTGTTCTTCCCTGTCTGGGTGCCTGTTGCTGGGAGAATGCCGTCATCCAGGGGCCGTGGTCGGCGCCTGGGCAGAAAGCTAGCGGAGGCGCTGGAGTATGCCAACGGGGCGCTCCTCGCCGCTACTTTTGACGCCACCTCCAGCTACATGCGCTGGCACTTGGACGTTGCTGAGGATCTTCTGGACAATCTTCCCCTCGATTGTGATGATCACCCGGAGGTGATAATGAGGTGGGAAGAGCTCGCCACGCAGCGCGAGAGACTTCGTGGGCTGGAGGAGGAAGAGAGCAGGAAGCAGAGGAGGAGGCATCCTCTCTCCCCGCGTTGGAGTCCCGCCCCCGTCCCGGAGTGGGTCCAGGAGTGCGCGCCGTCTGGGGGCTGACAACGACATCGGCGCAACGGCGCAGGCAATTCGCAGCAGAATCCTCGGCTGGACTCGCTGCCGGCAGAGCCCGTCAGCGAACCTCCGAGAGCGGCCCCACCTCGTCTTCCCAGGGGGCCCTCTGTCGCCATCCAGCGGGGAGAAGGAGGAATGACGTCCCCCACAGCAGGAACCATCTCAGCCCCGGGAGGAAGGCAAGTGCACGATCATTTGTCACACCTTGATTTTGTTCTGCCTTGCCTGACTCCTGGGGGTGGAGTTCGGGGTTTGCAGCCCCCCGAGCTCCCTCCACCTGCTGTGGATGAAATTACTAAACCTGCTGCCTCTGTGTTCTCCCCCGCCAAGCGGTCCGCGATGCCAGGCCGGCGTCGTTGGATGAAGAGGGCCCCTGCAGTGCTAGAAAGCCTGGATCTGGCCCTGCTGCCACGCCGTGGACGGAGGAGAGGAGCGGACTGCGGCCCGGAGCCTGAGCCGACGAAGAAGCGTCCCCGGGTCTCCTCGCCAGAGCGGTCCAAGCCAGTGTGTCGAGGGTCCCCTGCCCCCACGCCATACGGGTCATCGGCGTGGACAGCAGCGTGGGAGGAACCTCGGGCTGCAGATGAGATCTTCCCAGCTGCGGAGCCCGACACAGCTGAGTGTGAGTCTGCTGACGAGAGTCGCCCTGAACCTGGATCGTCGGAGTCCTGGGTGGCAACGGAACCCGAGTGCAGGCAAGTGCTCCCTCTTGTGTCTCTGTCCCCTGTTTTGGAGCATTTTTGCCTGCCTCTCGGGGAGGCGAGTGAGGAGCAGCCGTCTGCTGCGCCCAAGCTCGTCTCGCTGGGTTCCGCTGCTACCGGTGATTCTGATCCCAGTTTTCCTGTCCCTGAGCTTTCTTGCAGTGTCACCGGCGGGGAACGGGTCGGAGTCACCGAGTTGGAGGTCCCAGGTTGGGGGGTGGAGACTGTCAGCGGAGCTGCACTGACCCAATCGGGGTCCACCGCGGGTGCACCGGAGGCCCAATCGGGGTCCACCACGGGTGTGGTTTCGGCCCAATCGGGGTCCAACATGGGTGCACCAGAAGCCCAATCAGGGTCCACCGCGGGTGCGGTTCTGGCCCAATCGGGGTCCGACGTGGGTGCGTCGGAGGCCCAATCGGGGTCCACCGCAGGTGCGGTTCCGGCCCAATTGGGGTCCAACATGGGTGCAGCTGGGACCCAATCGGGGTCCAACGCCGGCGCAGCGCCACCTTGGTTCACAGACGGGGGAGGAGCTGCGGAACTTTCTCCGTCGAGTGGATTACGGGCTCGCCCTGCTCGTCTGTTCCTTTTGAGTCACTGCCCCTGTGCATCATGGCCAGGGGCCGCGGGGGCTCCTGTTCGCTCGCCCCGGCTCTCCTGAGTTTTGTCCTCATCAGGGAGGCCGCCACGGGTTGTTGTTGCCCTGGACTGGTGGCTGAGGGACACGGGTCGGCTGCCGGAGGGACTGTTTCGCCGGTTCGGCGCCTCGGTTCGGCCACCCGACCTACTGTGCGTGTCATCGGGTGACCTGGTTCAACCACCGGAGGAGCGGATATGCCGGGCATTGGGCTCTGGTGAGCCGCCTGGTCATGTCTCGCCTCATATGACCACCTGCCGGCTGTTGGACGCGGGGAGACCGCCTGAACTGTCTCTGTGGCGCTTGGTCTCCGCCGGTCGGCGTGAACTGTCGGGGGGGGTAGTGGTCGCGTTTCTGGGTTGTTCTGTCTGTGATTGTTCTGTTTTGTTTTTGGTTTTTTTTCCCCCTTGCTGTCTGGTGTATTTTGTGTTTTATGTCTTGCAGTAGCCTTTAATTTGTATTGTGTATACTCAGTTATGTGCCAGTAAGTGTTCTGCTTCTGTTTTTTTTTTTTTTTTTTTTTTTTTTTTTTTTTTGGAGACTCTCATGTGAATTCACTCGGGGGGGGGGGGGGGTGTCATCTTCCTGTGTAACATGTGGGCCAAGATTTATTTCTTCTCGTGCTGTCCTGTTTTCTGTAGCTTAGTTGGGGATTTTTGGCAATTGGGTTATGTTCTGCTGTTGCCTTATTTTCCTCTGTGTGATTTATCTGATTTGTATTTTTGGTATTTTGTCTTAGGTCTTGTATCTAGTCTTTCTGACCCAGTAGTTCTGTTTTGTTTTTTTTTTTTTGGTTTCGCCATGTGCTTTTTCTTGGGTTTTTTTTTCTGAGTGGTTAGTTTTGTCATTGTGCTGGATTTAGTTGTTGTCACTTTTTGTTTCTGGTTTTGGGTTCTCTCCCTCCGCACCTGCCCCCAACCTCCCACCCTGGGGGGTGGGGGGGGCAGGGTGGTCCCTTGGGGCGTTCGGAGTCTGCCCGTGGAGGGAGGGTACTGTTACGACCCGAGCGCTGGTTCTGATAGCGCTCGGGCCATGTCCAACTCGCTGCCGGCCTTGACAGCTGCAGGCTGTATTCTGGCCTCACCGGGCTCTTGTGAAGGTGCTCGGTGGGGCTTCCGCCTGTCAAGGCTGGCCAGCTGTATGTCATTGCCGTTCGTTAGTGCTTCACCTTTATAAACCCGGCACTAGTGACGGTAATGCGCAGGAGTATCGTCGGACCTTCCTTGTCAGGAGTATCGTCTGATCTTCCTTGTCAGGATTAGCGTCTAACTTTCCTTGCCAGACGCTGTCAACGCTGCGTCAAACCTTCATGTCAGGTTTGTTATCCTAGTTCATGTCATAGTTTAGCTCGTAGTGGCTGGGGTTAGCCCTACGAGCCCAAGTCTTGTTAAATGTGTGTTTTGCCCTGCGGGGTTCATAGTCTTGTCTTGTTATGTGTGTAAATAAATTAACATCATTGCCAAACTCACTGGTGGACTCTTTGGCGTCTCTTGGTGATCCGCGAGGATCACCGTATGACAAATACCCCATTAAATATTCAGTTCTTTATTAAGAAATGTTCACATACGTATCTATGTTTACTCTTGTTTTTGTTTTTATTTGCATTTTTTAGCATTTAGCCATTTTAAGTGGGAATGAATGTGGGTGTGTCCTAAAAAAGATCAGGGGTATCCTAATTTATTCCTCACTATTTGTTTAGAATTATATTATACAGAAAATTCGAAAAAGTCTTTAATTCATTTTTAATTGGTTAGTTGTATTACATGAATCTCCCAGTATTTTAAACGCTGATTTTAAATATCCATATGTCTAAATATGTTAAAACACACACACACACACACACACACACAGAGGCTTATACAGAGTATCCTAATTTTTTTCACATGAATGTATGGGGTATGGATTCATTTCACCATCATCATCATAGCAGTCTGTGAGGGGCGACAATGACTTCAAATATACACATGTGACCTACTAGTTTATATTTTCTACATTTTGCTGAGAACTATTATCCCACATCACCATGCTGGCTCAGCAGGATTTCTTAAATTTACCGTTTCCTTTTTGTCAGAGAAAATGGGTAGGAAATGTGCCAAGGCATGGCCATCCTGACGGACCTGACAGATCCACCAGGCTGGCTATGCCCCCCGCTGTCAGATGATCTCTGGAGGAGTCACAGGTGTGGGAGAGGATGACCGAGTCTCATTCTCTATCCTCACAGACTTGTTGACTTGGAAGTACGTTCACTGTAAGTGGCTGAGGATTTAGGGTTGTCTCAGTGTGAAATTGTTGAGGGCTCACTCCCTGACTTTTTGAACCCTTAATGTCCCCTTTCTCTAGGGTAAGGGAATTACCCCCAGTTCAGAGCACCATGCTGGGGTGTCTCAGGGGAAAGCTCCTGATTCGTCACAAACCACCCCTTCACCTTACAAAACAAAAAAATTATAAGAATTTAAGATCTTTGTCAAAATAAAAATATGACAGACTTCAACTTTATGGTGAATTACACACCATTTATCACTCTATCATCATCATCATCATCATCATCATCATCATCATCACTCTATAAAAGCAAGAAATCTCTGTGGCATCTAGCTCTGACGGGTACGACCAAGATGAGGTGGGCTGGACACTATCCAGGCCTGGGGGCCGGAAAAGAGCAGCTGGCGGGGGGGGGGGGGACACCAAGACTTAGAAGCGGGTCAGATGAGAGTGATGCGGGAGGAAGTAACAATGCGAAGAAAATACAAACTGGCCAGAATAGAAGGCAGTTTGAGGGTGTAGGGAATGACTGCAAGGTTGTCATTGAGTTCAATCAGGGTGGGGGGCACTATCACCCGGTTAAGCTAACAAAAGCAATTGAGAAGAAATTGGAAGAGTTAAGTTTGCAAAGTTCTTGAATAACTGGCTGTTAATTCATGCCACAAGTAAACAACAGCAACAGAAAATACTGACAATGACATGTCTAAACGGAGAACAAATGAAGGCGCATGTTCCTGGCGTGACAGCTAACTTGAGGGGAGTTATATAGGTGTCCCTTTGCGCATGTCTATGGAAGAAGTGAAAAACGAGATCCAAGGAAGAAAGGTGAAGGATGTGAAAAGGCTACAGAGTAAAAAAGGAGGCTTGCTGAAGGACACACAGTCTGTCATGATTCAGTTTGAGGAAACACTCCCTAAATCATTCCTAATAGGATACATGTATTTCAGTGTCAGAGAATACGTCCCAAAGCCACTCAGGTGCTACAAATGTCAAAGGAGGGGTCGCACTGCTCAGCAATGTAGGGGAAAGCTAAGATGTGCTAGATGTGGAGGGGAGCATGAATATGGTAAATGTGACAAGGACGCCAAAGTACGGTAAAGTGTTGCAACTGCGGGGGTGAGCACAGTGCTGCATATGGAGGATGTATTGTGCAGAGGGAAGCTAGACAAGCCCAGGAAATCAGTATAACTAAGAAAATCTCGTATACGGAAGCTCTAAAGACAGTTAGAGAGGCAGGAATAGTCAGAAACACAGCAGACCTTCTTCAAAGAAGTTCAGTTCAAATGGAAGCCCAGCAATCAACAGGTCCCATGCAAACACAGGATCGTGCAGCTGCAAGGAATGTTTGTGCTCACACATACAAAATGGATGATGACACATTGATAGTTAAGAGGACAAACTTTATAGCTTTTATCTGCCACACCATGAATGTTGCTGCACAGCTACAGAAGAAAAGTGACAGAATCAAAACCATTGTGGAAGCAGCAGAAAGCTTCCTAGATGTGAAAGATATCACAGCTGACCAGATTCATGCTTTATTGAAAGCTGAAACTGGGAAGACCGCACATGCTGAAACAAGACCTTAATTATGGTACGACACATACTACAGTGGAATGCGAGGAGTCTTATAGCAAATGGACAAGAGCTTAAGAAGTATCTTTACAAACTAGAAGTTGTTCCACAGGTAGTGTGTACAGGAGACATGGCTTCAACCTCACTTAGATTTTGTTATTCCAGGATGCAGTTCAATCTGACAGGATAGAATTAACACTGTAAATGGAGGAGGATGTGCCACTTTCATTAAAGATGGCCTGGCGTATAGGGTGATACCCTCCCCTTAGGATATAGAGTGTAATATTGAAATATGTAGGCCAAATGGACAAGGAAATATTAAGCTGATTAATTATTACAACCCATGTAGGAAGTTAACAGCAGATATTTTCAGTGTTATGGCAGGGGAAGGGCATATGGAAGAGGTATGGTGTGGAGACTTTAATGCCACGCAATAGCTTGTGGGGAAGCACACATACAGATAGCAATGGAAATGTTGTGGAAGAGATGTTAGATGAAAGATCGTTAATTTGTCTAAACAGTGTGTGAAGGTACCAGGGTGGATGTGCATAGGGGTACATTCTCCTGTATTGACCTGACTCTGGTATCTGATTCTTTAGTGAGCACCTGTGAATGGACGGTTATGAACAGGACTACTATGGGAAGTGATCACTTCCCAATACTTACAGTCATTAAAACTGAAGTATGTATACAAGAGGGAAGATGTTTTACAAGATGATGTTTTGACAAGGCAGATTGGGGAAAATTTAGGCAATACTGTGTTCCATCGTGTCATTTGGTAACATTAGAAGGTGGCATAGAAGAGTGTTCAAATCAGGTAACCAATCATATTCTGAATGCTGCAATAGCAAGTATACCTAAGAAAACAACACAGAGTAGGAAGAAGGTTGTACCCTGGTCGAATGACGAATGTAGTATTGCAATAAAAGAGCGAAACAAGGCATTCAGAGAGCTGAGGAAGAATATAACTAGTGAAAACTTAATAGAGTATAAAAAGAAAAGGGCAGTAGCTTGAAGGATTATTAAAAACAGGAAAAAGGTCAACATGGAGAGAATTTTGTTCCATCCTTGGTAGGAAAACAGAACTAGGGGATGTCTGGGGTATGTTTAAAAAAAAATGAGTGGGAAAAGGGTATCAGTTAAAATTCCAGCTTTAGTGGATGGGGCCAAGATGGCTGTATCAGACAAAGAAAAGGCAGAAGCCCTAGGTAGAGTAAATGAAGGGAAGGAATAAATGTGTTTGTTTATAGTGAGTGACGAAGGGAGGGAGGCCTGAAATAGGCAAACGTGAGTTATGTTATATGTGTTAAATGTGAGTCAGGCTGTTATATTTGTGTATTTATAATATTTATAATATTTATGTTAAATGTGAGTCAGGCTGTTATATTTGTGTATTTATAATATTTATAATATTTATAATTGTGTATTTATAATCTTTCTGCATTGATGTATGTGGTTATTGTGTATATTTTTTTTTCCCATCTTTTACTTGATTCTTTTTTCTAAAGCCCATCCAGGGACAAGAGTTGCAAATTAGCTAATAGCTATACACTCTATGTGCAACACATCAGATTGATTGTCTTTGATTAATTGTCTATGTTTATTGCACTGTCCCTGTCAAATAAACTAATCTACTACTAGAGTATTTGCTGCAGTGCACAGAGGAGACCATCTTGGTGAGAATCATAGACAGCAAAGGCATCATAAACTCAGAGAAAATGCAGACTTAAAAAATGAAGTGAAAGAGGACATGACTGTGTTAGACCTCGAGCTCACGTCAGAGCTTAAGAGAGCTTTGTAAGATAGTGGATAAACAGTTCCAGGATATGATCAGTTAAGCTATGCTATGTTCCGGCAGTTGCCTATGCAATCAATGCAACTGGTGCTGAAATTGTTTAACAGAATATGGAAGGAGGTGGTTATCCCAAGTGGGTAGAAAAAGGCTGTAATTTTACCATTTAATAAGCCAGGGAAAGATCCAGCTCATCCAGGCAACTACAGGCCAATAGCATTAACGTCACATTTAGGGAAATGGATGGAGAAACGATTAATAAACGACTATCAGAATGGTTTTAGAAGAGGAAGATCCACAGTGGATGCTCTAGTTAGGGTAAGTAATGATATTGAAAAGACTCAATGAAAGAAGGATATGAAAGAAGTAATGGTTGTAGTTTATCTGGATATTGAAAAGGCTTATGACTCACTGTGGAGGGACGGTCTTCTTATGAAATTGAATAAAATGGACATTGGGGCTGCACGGTGGCGCAGTGGTTTAGCACTGCGGCAGCACAGTTTACCCTCGGCCAGGGGATCATGGGTCATGGGTCCGATCCCACCCCCCGACCAACAGTGAGCTGTGTGGAGTTTGCATGTTCTCCCCGTGTTGCGTGGGTTTACTCCGGGATTTCTCCGGTTTCCTCCCGCATACCAAAAACATGTAGGTTTAGGGCGCTCGCGCATGCAGCGACCGGCAGCCGGTGGCTTGTCACCAGACTGCAAACCAAATCTACCTACGGGTACAAATAAGTAACAAAAAAAAAAAAAAAATGGTGGTAGGATGTATAATTGGTTGGATAATGTTTTTTTTTAACACACAGGACAATTAGGGTTAAAGTAGGATCAGAAGTTTCTAATGACTTTGAAATAGAAAATGGTGTTTCTCAGGGGAGTGTGATAATCCCCGTTTTATTCAATATAATGATTAATGACATGTTTGAGGATCAAGATGAATCCATCAAAACAGCACTATATGCAGATGATGGAGCCATATGGACGAGGGAAAGAAATGAGAAACTGGTGTCTAAAAACATCAGGAAAGCAATAGAGAAAGTGGAAAAGTGGTCATATGACTGGGGATTTAAATTTTCAAACAGTAAAACCTGCTATATGACTTTTACAAAAAAACAACAACACAGAACTGGTGCAGAACTATTAACATTATATAATCAACCAACAGAGAAAGTCAGTGAGTTCAAATATCTAGGATTGTGGTTTGATAGTGTATACACATGGAGAGTTCATGTTGAAAATCTGGAGACAAAATGCAAAAAAAGTCATTAATCTCATAAAAGCTGTAGCTGGATACGAATGAGGTGCAGATAAACAGGCATTAATTGACATTTACAGAGCACTAATGCAATCGACAATAGACTACGGATGCATGATTTATGGAGCAGCGGCAAAGAAGACTGGAAAAAATAGACAAAATGCAGAATAGAGCACTTCGCTTGTGCATTGGAGCTGTCAAAACAACACCAAACAATGCAGTTTTAATAGAAGCAGGAGAAATGCCAATGGATTTGAGAAGAGATAAACTCACATTATCATACTGGGTCAAGCTGAAAGGAAGCGACAAAGCAAATATTTCAAAAACAACACTACAAGACTGCTGGGAATACTCTAATTTCCAGGGACATGGGTTTGGGTGGACAATTGAAAGAAGGACCAGAATGTATGGGCTCCACACTGTTGATATAGCTAACACCAGTCCAGTGAGTAATGTCCCCCCTTGGCTGTTTCTGGGAATAGAAGTAGACGCTCGTCTGCTAATGAGAAAAAAGGATTGGCATATGAGTGAAGTTGGTGTTAAAACAAGCATTTACCTCAGGAACAATTACTGTAACTTCTTACAGCTCTATACTGACGGTTCAAAGAATAAAGAGGGCTATGTTGGAGATGGAGTATACATCCCAGAATTTAAAGTGACCATGGCAAAAAGACTCTCCAACAATACGTCCGTGTTTACAGCAGAGATGGTGGCAATAATTATTGCTTTGCAGTGGGTGGAGGAGGTCAGACCGGACCGGGTGGTGGTGTGCACAGACTCACTTGCAGCGCTAAGCTATACCACAGTTTATTTAGGGTTCACAGGGGTGGTGGAGAAGTTCAGTATTGTTGGGTTCCTGCACATGAAGGCTTGAAAGGGAATGACTCTGCAGACAAATTAGCAAAAAGTGGTCTTGGAAAAGAGATAACTACCATTGTCTCTTGGAAAAGGTGAAGGGAAAGCAGTAATCAAGAAAAAAGGAATTGAGCTATGGCAAAAAAGATGGGATGAAGATCATAAAGGTAGATCGTATTACAAAATGCAAAAGTCTATTGCAATAAAGAATTTCATAACAACCAAAAGGAGGGAAGACATCATTATGGCAAGACTCAGACTGGATCACACAGGTTTAAACGGCACTTTATTCACCATGGGGAAAAGCGAAAGTGACAAATGTAGAGCATGTGGAGTAAAAGAAAATGTCGAGCACATCTTATTACACTGTCACAAATACAGAAAGGAAAGACAGACAATGGAAAATGAAGTTCAAGAGGCCGGTAGGGAATGGGATTAACTGGGATTCTGGGAACAGATGGAGATGGAGAGGCAATAAGAATCACAAGAAGGGCTCTTTTCTCTTTTTTAAATAACACAGGATTAAGCCATAGAATTTAGGGGTCGGGCTCAGATGACATAATGTTACACACTCTTGTACAGTAGGTGGCGGTATGCACATTTCAGTTGTTTGCTATCCGCCAGTAACCAAGAGAGAAGAAGAAATGTATGTCTGTCTGTGTGTGTGTGTCACGCTTCATAGGACATCATAGGACGGCCTATGACCTCTGTCTGAACATCATAGGACATCCTATGAACTCAGGCATCATAGGATGACAAATGTGTCTTTATGATGTCACATTGACCACAGAGATCATAGGACAATTTGTCTTTATGATGTCACACTTAGATTTGTCTGTGTTGACAAATGCGTCTTTATGATGTCACATAGACCACAGAGATCATAAGATGATTTGTCTTTATGGCGTCACACATAGATTGGTCTATGTGTCTATGTGCATAGGACATGTGTCTTTATGATGTCATATGATCGCTGCCTGAACATCATAGGACGTCCGACCTATACCATGTGTCTTTATGATTTTCATGATCCTGTCCATGAACTGGAATTACGACACACCTATCTCTCAACCAGTGGTCTCAACGAAGAAGAAGAAGACCCACCAGATGGAGAGCAATAGAATGATGACAACTGCTGCACGACAGACAAGATGCCATGAAGATGAAACACTTGAGGTTCCAGCAGTACATTGCACCCATCTGAGACAGGAGGACACCCTTCACCAGCATAGGGTACAACAGACTTTAAAGTACATTTCTAGGACATCATAGGACGGCCTTTGATCTCTGCCTCACATAAATAGACATAGCACATCATACAACGTCCTATGATGTCTGCATGATGTCCTACGATGATCCGATGATATCAGGCAACATAGGACTCGCAATGCCATCATATAGACAAATGTGTCTTTATGATGTCATATACACATGTAAGAAATCTCTGTGTGTCTGTGTGGTCCACGCGTATCTCCTGAACCGTTCGTTAGACTGGCCTCAGATTTTATATGTGCTGTGCTGAGGTTACGAGAGTGTGTATCCTCCAATTCCAGCCTCCCCGGATATGCGGAAGTTCAGAAAGGGAAATTTTTAATAAACGTCTATAGGGGAGCTATGGGCATTCATGACATCATAGATACACAGATTTTGGTACAGTTACTGTTGCCAGGCAAAAACATCATCAAAGATCAAAGGCAGGAATTACTGAGCGAGTGGTGTGACGTCAAAGATCAAAGGCAGGTTTCACCATGGTTACTGCTGCACGGTGGGCTGCACGGTGGCGCAGTGGTTAGCACTGCGGCAGCACAGTTTACCCTTGGCCGGGGGATTGTGGGGATCGTGGGATCGTGGGTTCGATCCCAGCCCCCGACCAACAGTGATCTGTGTGGAGTTTGCATGTTCTCCCCGTGTTGCGTGGGTTTACTCCGGGATTTCTCCGGTTTCCTCCCACATGCCAAAAACATGCATGTTAGGTTAATTGGCTGTTCTAAATTGTCCCTAGATATCTGTTTCCTATAGGCCCTTAGAATAGAGGGTTAGTATTAATGAAAGCGCTTTGAGTGGTCTTTGTGACTAGAAAAGCGCTATATAAGTGCAGGTTAGTTAGTTAGTTACTACTGCCATGGTAACCATGTCAAAGATCAAAGGCGAGCATCACCATGGCTACTGTTGCCATGGTAATAGTAACTTTCTATGGGCATGCAGAACTGCTTGCTTACATTTGCTTTCTACGGGCATGCAGAAATACTTGCTTATACCTGGTTTCTATGTGTACAATTAAATTTTAGTTACTTATGCAGTTATAAAAAGATGATTTAAATGATTAGGAGTGTCACAGTTTGGTGGAGAATTGGACCCAAATGCAGTATTTGAAGTTTGGCAGTGATTTATTAATGAAGAGCTGGCCAAACGGGTGCAACTCAAAAAAACACAAAAATAATAAACAGCTCGGGAGCTGAACAAAACTTACAACAAGTCAGGCAGGGATAAACAGGTCAGATCTGAAGCTTGTTCTCACAATATGATGAGACGACAGGCATAACGAAACACAGATCGGGGCTGACATAAATAGGTACACAAATCATCAGCACAATACAGAGCAGATGGGCACAATCAGGAGTAAATGGACACAGCAGGGCATGGTTACAGAGAACAGGACAGGTGGGGTTGAGCAGACAATTACACACAGAGGATGCACCAAACACGGGCAGATAAACCAGGGGAGACAAGACCATGAAACAATGATAATAGTAAATAATGCTGATAACTTTAAACTAAGAGGACAACCACTGGAGAAAGTAAATATTCAAAACAGAGTAATAATAATGGCAAACCAGGATAAGAATATCAAGAGTAAAATACAGAAAATCCCCAAAATGAACTTAAAGCGAGTGTGAGGGCTGAGGTCCATGCCCTGAAGACAAGATAATATAATTATAAATTAAAGCTGTAGGCAGGCCCTCACCCCCCACGTGGCCATGGACCCTGCCACCCGTTGGATCCAGCTGGCTCGGGAAATTTCCCATTGTCACGGCAAGCACTGCGTGAATAATAAAGAAAACTGTTTGGCGCAGTACTTCCCGTGAGCAGTAGGTGGTGCTATAAGTTTTGTCAATCATTTTTATGTGGCACTAATATAAATTGTAGAAAATTTGGTGAAAATCAGACATTTGTCCAAGTTAGAAGTGACCATTGTTGTAGCCACTAAGGTGGTGCTATAACTTTTGTTCATTATTTTTGTATAGGAATGTGCAGGATGGGACTATTATCCATCATAGAAAATTTGGTGAAAATCAGATAAAATTTTTCAAAGTTACAACTTTCCGATGTTCCATGGTGAGAAGTCAACCTTCACCATGTCACCATGGCAACACTTACATATCAGTTATGTGTTGACAACCCATAATGGATTACGGATGACAGTCACCTCTACCTGTGTTCCAGATTTCATGACTCAAGGACCTTCCCAGCTGTCCCAGCAAGATCATGGATTTAATGGTGATGAGGGTGTGTCCATGTTAACAGCAGTGACACCACGCTAAAGTTGATGTACAGTTATGATCATCCCTTTGGTCTGATGAACCTCAGAAAATGTCACGTCATTCTGGCAAGTGGCGTGTGAGTAATAAATAAAACAGTTTTCAGCAATTCTCCCTTTAAGCACTCGGTGGTGCTATAACTTTCATTAATTATTTTTATATAGGTGCGTTCAGGGCGGGAATAATATCGATCATAGAAAATTTGGTGAAAATTGTACAAAGTTTGTCCAAGTTACAAGTATCTATTGTTCTAACCACAAGGTGGTGCTATAACTTTTGTTAAGTATTTTTATAGAGGAGCGTGCAAGGTGGGACTAATATCCATCATAGAAAATTTGGCAAAAATCGGATAAAGTTTATCTAAGTTACAAGTGTCCGATGTTCTAACGACTAGGTGGCGCTCTAACTTTTGTTAATTATTTTGATATAGGAGCATTCAGGGTGGGACTAATATCCATTGTAGAAAATTTGGGGAAAATCAGACAAAGTTTGTCCAAATTACAACTTTCCAATATTCCATGGCGAGGAGTCAACCTTCACCATGTCGCCATGGCAAGACTTTCCTGTCGGTTATGTGTTGCCCACCCATATAAGACTACATATGACAGTCATCTCAACCTATATTCCAGATTTCATGACTCCAGGTCATTCCCAACCTTCCTAACAAGATCACAGATTGAATGGTGAGGAGGGCATGTCCATGGTAACAGCAGTGACGCCATGCTAAAGGTGATGTGCAGTAATGATCAGCCAGGTGGTCTGACAAATCTCAGAAAATTGCACGTCATTCTGGCAAGCAGCACGTGAGTAATAAATAAAAGTTTTCAGCAATTCTTCCTTTAACCACTAGGTGGCGCTATATCTTTTGTCAGGTATTTTTATATAGATGCGTTCAGGGTGGGACTATTGTCTATCATGAAAATTTAGGTGGGCATCGGACAAGTTATGCTCAAGTTACAGCTGTTTGATGTTGTAAGGGACGGAGTCAAAATTTGCCACGGCACCCTGGCCACACCTTTGAAGTTTTTACTGTGAATTGAGGAAGCTTTCATGGCTCATGCCTATAGATGTGGCCACGCGAAAATGAGCTCTATCGGAGCAGGCCCCGAGGAGGAGGAGTTCAAACACTAGGGATGGTTTTTGGCCAAATTGGCAGCAGGGTGGCTTTGAGACAATATGGCGGACTTCCTGTTGGCCATGGGTAAGGGACACAATTATGTCTTTTGCATGTCTTGAGGTGATGCACACCTCACCCAAATTTTGTGTCTGTATGGCAAACTTAAGGGTCGCCGGTCTCCATAGACCTTGTATGTTTGGCCCCGCCCACAAAAACTGCAGGAGGAGAGGCAGGTTGTACTTTAGCTGTTGTGCAGGAAAAATAAGACCTCCCTGGAAAGATTAGACTATGGCTCTCCAGCATATCAGGCAAACAACATAATCACTACACCACACAACTGCTTCAGTTCAGTGTAACTCTCTCACAAACAAAATGTTCTCATGGCAAGACACAACTGCCGACAGACATTTCATGAAAATGATTTTTAGCACATGAACAGAATTGCATGAAATCTCGTGTGATTCTGAAGAATGTGATTGAGAGTGTG
The DNA here is from genome assembly GCA_020510985.1 of Pholidichthys leucotaenia. Taxonomy (NCBI): domain Eukaryota; kingdom Metazoa; phylum Chordata; class Actinopteri; order Cichliformes; family Pholidichthyidae; genus Pholidichthys; species Pholidichthys leucotaenia. The sequence continues at coordinate 400,249,076 of CM035836.1, forward strand.
ACATTTCATTAGGTTTGGATCACTTCAGAGGATAAATCAGAAAATACAGGCCAAAATGAATTTTAGCAACTTTTCAGTGCCAACTTTGTAAATGATTCATACTTAAATTCAAGCACTTTGGATGAGTAACAGGAGTTCATTTTACCCTCACTTGCACATTTTTTAAAATATGGGGCAGAAAACTTTTTTAGAGCAGAAGACATGTTAGTTTTTGCTGTAACTGCACTTTTAGTGGAGATGAACAGTAAGTTTCCCACAGCTGCACTAGCTGGAACCCTAAATATTCAGAGAGGCAACAAATCTGAAATAATTGTGGACAGTTTTTACCCTGTCCTGTCCAGCAGCTTGGTAAGCAGAACAGATATCTGCTTCCCTTATTGTTCCAGATTTACTTTGGCAAAAGGAGGTCTGTTCATATTTGATATATGCTGTACATGAATATTGTTTATCGACTCCTCTTGCTATGTAATAACTTTAATACTTTATTTAAATTGTTTTTATTTATGATGGACCTGATGGGGAATGGAAGAGGGAATTGAAAAGATGTGAAGTGGTCAGAAGGAGTGGGAAGGGAGGGGGTGGGGAGGGGGAGAGAAAGAAAGAAGAACAAAGAGAGAACACAAGAAACAATCTCTGCTTCTGAGGATATCTAATCACAAGCCTGATATCTGCACCTGTAAGAGAACAGAGAGACGCACGTGTGTGTGTGTGTGTACGCGCATACAAGAGAGTGTGTGTGTGTGTGTGTGTGTGTTGTTGAAACATACAAATAAAAGGTAGCAGGCCACAGCACCCTCCCCCTCCCCCCCACCACAGAACCGTGAGCAAGCAAGACAGTGCCACCAATTCCCAAGCAACCCACAGCCCCCGCAGAGCATAAATGCCCCTAAGCCACCAAGCCCCAGGAAATCCAGGCACCTGCCCTGGGAAGGAGGGCCAGGGGAGGCTAGGCCACTGGGTGGCCGGCACAGTGCACCCCTGGCCAGCCGACCCCTGCCCCCCCAGTAGGGCCACATGCCAGCCCCGGGCACCAGAAGCCCCCCCCCCCCCAAAAAAAATAACGTGATACCGACGTATATTGTTCTAACAATAAACATAACATGTTAGCTCAAAATCACATAATAACGTAATACTTTTGTTTGAACAATACGTTCATTCATTCATCTTCAATCGCTTAGTCTTTTTTGGGCTGTGGGGGGCTGGAGTCTATTCCAGTGTTTTTGGGCGAAAGGCAGGGTACACCCTGGACAGATCGCCAGTCCATCACAGAGAGACAGGCAATCATTCACTCTCACATTCATACCTAAGGACAATTTAGAATTCCCAGTCGATGCCAATTAACTTTATGTGCATGTTTCCTGGAGGAAAGCAGACTACCTGGAGAAAACTGACACAGAGTCACAGACACAGGAAGACTCCATGCAGAAGGGTCACCAATGGCCAGGACTGGGATCAAAACCACGACCTTATTGTTGTGTTGCCACAGTGCTAACCACTGCTCCACCAAGCTGCCCGGTAGTATATGTTTCAGGTGATAACGTGAAATGTATATTGTTAGAACAATATATTTTTTCATATAACATCACCATGGCCCACTATACTGAAACCCCACTGCTGAGATTTCTGCAAGGTCATGGTATGTTACTGCAGCCTCTCATGCATGTAACAAGAACATGTAAATGTATCTTTGTGTAGCTCACTTATTGCAAGTAAAGCATGTATTGTTTAAGTGGTCATCCAACCACATTTGTAGATAGCCATTGTAGCTTAAGTTTACTATCCAATCACCTGGCTTTGCAAATACAGTCGTGTAGATTATCATTCCCAGGTTAGGCTTAAATAGACGAGCACACAAAAGAAAAAAAACATGGCTATAGCTATATATCTGTATAGCATATATGAGTTGTATCAGCTGCATAGTGCTGGGGTAAGCTTAAAACATGGGACAAGCGGCCACGTTGCCCCTAGCAACAGATCTCTGCAGCAGTTTAAGGGAGTCTACATAAAACTGATGATGCATAGGTACAGAACTCATTGACATATGCAGTACTGCTGGACAAAAAAGAATGGCAGCTTTAGTTTTATGATTAAAAACCACAATATTCAGTTACAGCAGTGCAGACGGTTTCACTAAACACTGAATAGCAGCAAATGGCACCAAATGGGACGACACGGGACACCAAACGCCCACCAACCAGTTTATAATTTACAGTATAGTTAGTTTGTCAGGGACCATATACAATGCTGTGAAAAAGTATTTGCTCCTTTCCTGATTTCTTATATTTTTGCATATTTGTCACACACACTTCAGTGTTTCAGATCATCAAACAAATTTTAAAATCAAAGATAACCTGGATAGATAGATAGATAGATAGATAGATACACTTTATTGATCTCAAACTGGGAAATTACAGTGTGACAGCAGCATGATAGTAGATGACCAAAATGACAAAAACACACAGCATAATAGACAAAGGGATTATCCATGGAAAGTAAAACAGCTAAATAACATACATCGTAGATGAATAGATGGTGACCCATATAGGTACATAAATCATATCCACTGTACAATGCAGGACTATCAGGTGCAGGGTAAAATGTGAGGCACCAATTAGACTTACAAAATGCAGTTTTCAAATGATGATTTCATTTATTAAAGGAAAAAAAAAACTATCCAAACCTGTCTGACCCTATGTGAAAAAATAATTGCTTCCCATGTTACTGACACAGTTCAGTGACCCAGTGACAACACACAGACTCTGACTCGATACAATCAAGTTTATTAATAACCAGGTAGTGTAAATGTGGTGTGAATGTTGTCTGGAACTGCCGAGAACTGAGTGAGACACCGTACAGCCTGGCAACCCTGAGGACACACAAGGAGAGGGAATTACTGAGCGTCACTACTGGAGTTTAACAGTTACACTGAACTTACTGTGGGAACAGATGGTAGCAAGCGCCAGTTCAGCGTGACAGCTGTGGCCAGGTAGACAGTGCTCTTCAGGTGGTGGAGTGACTCCGGCAGGTGAGTAGACGTGCTGGTGGTGGTGAGTTGACAGGATGAATGGTCCGCCGCCTGGGAGGAGGAGGCTGGGAATCCGCCACCGAGGAAGCCGCCTGTGCACAGGGGAACTGATTCACAAGGTGAGTAGAAATGTGCGCTTATGTGGCAGGCTGGATGGCTCCTTGGACGAAGCAGAAGACGAGCGCTGGCTGTAGCGTAGGAAGAAGGTAGGGAACGGTGATGAAGCTGGAGCGCAGTGAGACATCTCCGCACTAATCCAAAGGTCAGAGTGGTAGATATAGGCGGTGCCTGATGGGAACCAGGTGTGAACGCAGCTGACGGTGATGAGCAGAGCAGACCATGACAGTACTCCCCCCCCTAATGAGCGCCTCTTGGCAGTTGCTCCAGTCTCCCTGGATGCGTCCGATGAAACTCCCTGATGAGATCCTTATTGAGGATGAAGTCAGGACGCACCCAGGACCTGGCCACCGGTCCTGGGTGCGTCACGGCCCCAGTCACGGTCCAGGCCGGGCTGCCATCGATCATCCGTGGAGGAGGTGGCAGCCTCGGGGGGGGGGGGGACACAGGGGACTGGAAGACACAGGCTTGATCTGCAAGACATGTAACGTAGGACATATGCGGAGGGGGGGGGGATCAAGTCGAACAGAAACAGGGTTGATAGTGCGGGATACAGTGAAGGGTCCAATGAACTGCTGCTGCATCTTCTTGTGCTCAGCCTTCAGATTAATGTTTTTGGTAGAGAGCTATACCTGCTGGCCTACCTGGTATGCTGGGGCTGGGGTCCTACGGTGGTTGGCCACTGTGGTGTTGTATTTCGCTGTCCGCTGTAGTGCGGTCCGGGTCGCCCTCCACATACGTCGACAGTGCCTCAGATATGCCTGAGCTGGTATACGAGGTTGAGAGATACCGGCTAGATATAGTCGGCCTCACCTCAACACACAGCTCCGGTTCCGGAACCAGTCTCCTGGAGAGGGGCTGGAGCTTGGCCTTTTCTGGAGTTGCCCCGGGCGAGAGGCGACGAGCAGGGGTAGGTATTCTTGTATCGCCCCACCTTGCTGCCTCTATATTGGAGTTTTCCCCGGTGGACGAAAGGGTTGCTTCCCTGCGCCTTCGGGTTGGGAAACGGGTCCTGACCATCATTTGTGCCTATGCACCAAATGATGTTTCAGAGTACCCACCCTTTTTGGAGTCTGTGACTGGGGTGCTGGAGGGTGCTCCTCCTGGAGACTCCATTGTCCTACTGGGGGACTTCAATGCGCACGTGGGCAACGACAGTGAAACCTGGAGGGGGGTGATTGGGAGGAACGGCCTGCCCGATCTGAACCCGAGTGGTGTTCAGTTATTGGACTTCTGTGCTAACCACAGTCTGTCCATAACGAACACCATGTTCAAGCATAAGGGTGTCCATATGTGCACCTGGCACCAGGACATCCTAGGCCGCAGGTCGATGATCGATTTTGTTATCGTATCATCAGACCTGCGACCGTATGTCTTGGACACCCGAGTAAAGAGAGGTGCAGAGCTGTCAACTGATCACCACCTGGTGGTGAGTTGGATCCGATGGCAGGGGAGGAAGCCATTCAGACCTGGTAGACCCAAACGTATAGTGAGGGTGTGCTGGGAGCGTCTGGCTGAGGCCCCTGTCCGGGAGGTCTTCAACTCCCACCTCCGGAAGAACTTCAACCACATTCCGAGGGAGTCTGGAGACATGGAGTCTGAATGGGCCATGTTCTCCACCTCTGTTGTTGAAGCGGCGGCCCAGAGCTGCGGCCGCAAGGTGGTCGGTGCATCTCGTGGTGGCAACCCCCGAACCAAGTGGTGGACACCAGTGGTGAGGGGGGCCATTAAGCTGAAGAAGGAGTCCTATCAAGCTTGGTTGGCTTGTGGGACTCCCGAAGCAGCTGAGGTGTACCGGCAGGCCAAGCGGAGTGCAGCTCGGGTGGTTGCTGAAGCAAAAACCCGGGTATGGGAGGAGTTCGGTGAGGCCATGGAACAAGACTTTCGGTCGGCTTCAAAGAGATTCTGGCAAACTGTTCGGCGGCTCAGGAGGGGAAAGCAGCTCCCCGTCCACACTGTGTATGGTGCGGATGGGACACTGTTGACTTCAACTGGGGATATCGTCGGGCGGTGGAAGGAATACTTCGAGGATCTCCTCAATCCCACTGATACGCCTTCCACAGAGGAAGCAGGGTTTGGGGACGAGGGGGATGACTCGCCTATCACAGGGGCTGAGGTCGCCAAGGTGGTTAAAAATCTCCTTGGTGGCCGGGCCCCGGGGGTGGACGAGATTCGCCCCGAGTACCTCAAGGCCCTGGATGTTGTTGGGTTGTCATGGTTGACACGCCTCTGCAACATTGCGTGGAGGTCGGGGGCAGTGCCTTTGGCATGGCAAACCGGGGTGGTGGTTCCTCTCTTCAAAAAAGGGGACCGGAGGGTGTGCTCCAACTTTAGAGGGATCACACTCCTCAGCCTCCCTGGGAAGGTCTATGCCAAGGTACTGGAGAGGAGAGTCCGGCCGTTGGTCGAACCTCGGATTCAGGAGGAGCAATGTGGTTTTCGTCCTGGCCGTGGCACATCGGACCAGCTCTTTACCCTCTCGAGAATTCTTGAGGGTTCGTGGGAGTTTGCCCAACCAGTTTACATGTGTTTTGGTACTTGGAGAAGGCATTTGACCGCGTCCCTCGTGGATTTTTGTGGGGGGTGCTTCGGGAGTATGGGGTATCGGGCTTGTTGTTACGAGCTATTCGGTCTCTGTACGACCGTTGTGAGAGTTTAGTTCGTATTGCCAACACTCGGTCGGAGTCATTCCCAGTGAGAGTTGGACTCCGCCAGGGCTGCCCTTTGTCACCGGTCCTGTTCATAATTTTTATGGACAGGATTTCTAGGCGCAGCCAGGGAATGGAGGGTGTCATGCTTGGTGACCACAGGATCTCATCTCTGTTGTTTGCAGATGATGTTGTCCTGTTGGCTTCATCCAGCAATGACCTACAGCTCTTGCTGGGACGGTTTGCCGCTGAGTGTGAAGCGGCTGGGATGAGAATCAGCACCTCCAAGTCCGAGTCCATGGTCCTCAGCCGGAAAAAGGTGGATTGTCCTCTCCGGGTTGGGGACAGGCTCCTGCCCCAAGTGGAGGAGTTTAAGTATCTTGGGGTCTTATTCACGAGTGAGGGGAAAATGGAGCGAGAGATCGACAGACGGATTGGAGCAGCATCTGCAGTGATGCGGACGTTTGTACCGGTCTGTTGTGGTGAAGAGGGAGCTTAGTTCTAAGGCAAAGCTGTCGATTTACCAGTCAATCTACGTTCCTACTCTCACCTATGGTCACGAGCTTTGGGTAATGACCGAAAGAACGAGATCGCGGATACAAGCGGCTGAAATGAGCTTTCTCCGTAGGATTGCTGGACTCACCCTCAGAGATAGGGTGAGGAGCTCAGTCATCCGGGAGAGGCTCAGAGTAGAACCGCTGCTCCTCCACATTGAAAGGAGTCAGTTGAGGTGGTATGGGCATCTGATTAGGATGCCTCCTGGACGTCTCCCACTTGAGGTGTTTCAGGCACGTCCCACTGGGAGGAGACCCCGGGGCAGACCCAGGACTCGGTGGAGAGACTATGTCTCCCAGCTAGTCTGGGAACGCCTTGGTATCCCCTCTGAAGAGCTGGAGCAGGTGGCTGGGGAGAGGGAAGTCTGGGCTTCTCTGCTTGAACTGCTGCCTCCGCGACCCGGACCTCCGGAAAAGCGGTAGAAGATGGATGGATGGATGGATGGATGGATGGAAATCTCAAACTTTTTTCACATTGTCATTATGGGGTATTGTGTGTAGAATATTGAGGAAAAAAAATGAATTTAATCCATTTTGGAATAAGGCTGTAACATAAAAAAATGTGGAAAAAACTGAAGCGCTGTGAATACTTTCCAGATGCACTGCATGCGACAGGAGCGTGAGGTTGTCAGCAAAGTTGAGGCCATCCAGCTGCGTCCAGAGTGTCAACTGTTTCCCATTTTTCTTGCCTGATGTTGTGAGCTTCATGATGTGATTGATGGCCAAGAGGAAGAAGAATGTGTCAGCAAGCACTTCTGGCGGACTCTGGTCTTCACCTCCAAACTCTCTGACAGCTGGCCAGCATGTGCGATCCTGCAGCTCATGTCCTGGTACATGCACTGGATGAGGGAGATTATCTTCTCGGGAACTCCATAATGTCTCAACAACTTCCACAGCATCTCATGGGCCACACTGTTGAAAGCCTTCTCGTAGTCTGAAGTGATATAAAGGGTTGAGTTCCACTATAAATCAGTGCTAGGCTTTTTTTAAAAAAAAAAAAAAAGTCACAAATAAGTTGATTGTTATCTTTTAAAAATAATTAAGTTTAATGTATGTATGGTTGAAACTTTACAGCAGTCTACTCTTCACATGTACTACACATTTGTTTAGAAAATAAAATACAGCATAAATGTCACAGATTTTTGCTTATGTTTAGTGAAATTTACTCACTTGACATGAAAATACAGAATAATTCATTCTGATGAAGCTCCAAGCATGCTCTGAATATACTCATGTTAATACAATCATGTTTCTGTACATCATGTGATATGTTACAAATTATAAATTACCATGCAAACAATACTGCACTAACAATTGTGGATGGGCACTGTGTAGTTAATAATGAAGCAGACAAAACTGGACAGTTATTGATCATCTGCTGTCACATGGCAAATATGACAAGAAGTTTTATGGCAATGTCATGTTTGCCCCCACAGGGCAGAGAAGACAAATCCACATGCAGGATGGTGCTGTGCATTTATTAACAAAGAATGAATACAAGTGCTCCAACAAGCAAACTGGCGAGCAATTAGAAAATAAAGAATAAAAACAAAAGGCACTCCAACATGCAAACTGACGAGCAAATAGAAAAATAATGAATAAATGCAAAAGGTGCTCCAACATGCAAAGTGGCGAGCAAACAGAGATTACTTAGAGAGAATCTCACCCGAGCAGAACAAGCTCAGGTGAGATGTGGGTAGACAGGAGCAATGAACTGGCAAGGAGCTAGTGAACAAACAGAGCTTAAGTAGTAAGTGACAAAACAACATAAGTGATCACAGGTGTGGGATGACCTGAACAGAGAGAGAAGAAACAATTAATGATTGGAATCAGCTGACTGTAATGACAGGAGAGGGAGGAGCGGCTGACAGGTGGCACAAAGACCCGGAAATGCACCTGACCGCTGCCAGTCACAAAATAAATACAAACAAAACCAAATGCAGACTGGACAATAACTACAAATAACACAAGCGATAATCTAACTAACTAACTAACTTGCACTTATATAGCGCTTTTCTAGTCACAAAGACCACTCAAAGCGCTTTCACTAGTACTAACCCTCTGTTCTAAGGGCCTATAGGAGACAGATATCTAGGGACAATTTAGAACAGCCAATTAACCTAACATGCATGTCTTTGGATTGTGGGAGGAAACCGGAGCCCCCGGAGTAAACCCACGCAGCACAGGGAGAACATGCAAACTCCACACAGAAAGGTTCCAACCCCTGCCAGCCTGGGGATTCGAACCAGGAACCTTCTAGCTGTAAGGCAACAGTGCTAACCACTGCACCACCGTGCTGCCCACTAATCAAACAACCAAAAACATAAACGGACAAATAAAAGGCAGGGACAACCCAAAAAAGGCACCAATAATACAACAAATGGAAATAAATACAGCAAAAAGCCATGAAGCCAAGTTTAGAAAAAGTCCAAACTCAGTTCATGACAGGCATTGTGTCTTGCGCTGGCCCTCACGAGCCAGCATAAGACGCACACAGTCACCAGTGAGTTTACAGTGAGTTTTATTACGGTGAGAAGTGAACAACACCAGATGCAGGGGCAATGACACATAAGTCCATACACTTCCGGAGGCGTAAGGCTAGACAGCTCACTTACGGGTCCTTAAGAGGAGACGGTCATACACAGGCAAAGGTTGTTTAAGTAATTAGCTACACAGGCTGCTGAAGCAAAGACACACAAAGGTCTACTTTCACCGGAAGGGGTAAGGCTAATAGCTCACTTACTGGTGCCGGAGAAGTGACGGTCAACAACAAGCAGACAAGGTAGATGATAGTCCAAGTCATCCGTAACTCAGACGTATAACGACTGACACTGCTGCGTCTTACCGTCGCCAGTGCTGGGCTTATATGGCGAAACACTAACGACGGTAATGACACTCAGCTGGCCGACCGTTGACAGGCGGAAACCCCACCGAGCACCTTCACAATAAGAGCCTGGTGAGGCCAGAATACAGCCCGCAGCTGTCAAGGCCGGCAGCGAGACATAACTTTAGCCCGAGCGCGATCAGAACCGGTGCTCGGGTCATAACACATTGTTTTTTATCAATACATTAAATGTAATATTAGGCTGTTACAAATCTAAAGTGTGGCAGCTTTGATCAGTAAGATAAGATAAGCCTTTATTAGTCCCACAATGGGGAAATTCCAGGATTGCAACAGCACAGGGACAGCAACACACAGCAATAATTTAGAAGATAGGAAAAGAGCAGTGAATATACATATGTACACATAAATATATTAATATATATACACAGTGCGGAGCATTGTAGCTAGATGGAATAAACAGCATAACAGTCTATTTAGTTACCTCACATACTATGAATATGTACCCATACATATTGTCACCCTCCGTAGCGACTGATATTGTCCTAGTTGTATACTGGAGGGGACCATTATTGTGTAAGTTTGTTGCATCTATTGCATTCAATACTATTAGGTCGTTACGTTTTTTTACAATCTCTGTGAGCAGCCCTGTTTAGGTTATAAAGTCTGACAGCCGTAGGTAGGAAAGACCTGCGAAGCCACTCAGTCACGCACCTAGGATGATGTAGCCTACTGCTAAATGAGCTCCTCAGTGCGTTCAGCATGTCCTGCATAGGGTGGGACTCGGACTTCAGCAGAGATGACAGCTTAGCTGACATAATGCACGGCTCAGGAGACACACACGCAGGCTCAGAGTAGATCCAATAGCTTTATTAACAACAAGTGTGTATGAATGTGTGTCTGCGAGATGTGAATGTATTGGTGGTGGCGTCTGCGTCGGGCACGGAGGCAGGAGACCGTACAGCCGGACAACCCCTATGGAGAAGCAAAGGGAGAAGGGTGACGGGCACACACCAACACAGGAGATGTTAAAATAGTGATAAGCTTACTTGGAGTTAGCAGGTGGCTGGCACAGCAAGGACGAGGTCCGGTAGACAGCGACCTGGAGAGCCCGGTGCAGCAGCGAGGGAAAGGAGACGGAGAGGAATGGTCTGCCGCCGGGAAATCCACCTGTGCACAGGGGAGCAGACTTGGAGAGGAAAAAGGTAAGGGCTTCTTACCGAGATGTTTGCTGAAGTGGTAGAGGTTACTCACAGCAATCGTGACGAGTGAAGTCTGACGGCTTCAGGCCGAAGCCCAGGGCGAGGCGGCTTAAATCCCTCGCCGCTGATGAAGTGCAGGTGTGCGTGCAGCTGGCGCCGCAGATGGGAGGCGAGGCGTGACAGTACTCCCCCCTCTAGCAGCGCCTCCTGGCGATGGTCTCTCCGGGTGCGCTCGGTGGAACTCAGTAATGAGGGACGGGTCCAACACAAACGACGAGGGTACCCACTGCCGATGTTCAGGCCCATAACCCTCCCAGTCCACCAAGTACTGCAACCCGCGACCCCGGCGCCGGGAGTCCAGGATGGAGGAGACAGGCCAGGCCGGATGGCCATCAATCATCCGGGGCGCGGGTTGCGCAGCAGGAGGAGGGCAAAGGAGGTCGGAGACTGCCAGCTTCACCTTGGATACGTGGAAGGTGGGATGGATGCGGAGGGAGGGGGGAATAGCTACACGCACAGCCACCGGGTTGATAATCCTGGTGATGGGGTATGGGCCCATAAAACGCTGTGCCAGCTTCCTCCTCTCGCCCTTTAAAATGACGTCCTGGGTTGACACATAGACACGCTGACCCACCCGGTACGCTGGGGCAGGTCTTCTGTGCCGGTCCGCCGTGGTCCTGTTGCGCTCCGCCGTGCGTAAAAGCGCATTGCGCGCTGACGCCCAGATGGAGCGGAACTGCCTGAGGTGCGCCCGAACTGAGGGAACCATTACCTCACTCTCCTGCGCTGGGAAAAGAGGGGGGTCGTAACCCAGGGACGCCTTAAAGGGAGACATCCCTGTAGCAGAAGAGCGGGCGGTGTTGTGGACGTACTCAACCCAGGCGAGATGGTTACTCCAGGACGTAGGTTTGGACGCAGTGACGCAGCGGAGCGCAGCCTCTAGCTCCTGGTTGGTCCGCTCGCACTGCCCGTTGGTTTGGGGGTGATGGCCGGAGGAGAGGCTCACCTTGGCTCCCAGGGCGTTGCAGAATGACCTCCAAACCTCTGAGGAAAATTGGGGCCCTCGGTCCGAGACCACGTCCACCGGAATCCCGTGCAGCCTGACCACGTGCTGGACTAGGAGATCCGCCGTCTCCAGGGTGGATGGAAGACCTCGTAGCGGGATGAAGTGCGCCGCCTTGGAGAAGCCGTCTACGATGGTCAGAACGGTGTCAAAGGTGTTTGAGACTGGGAGTCCGGTGACGAAATCCAGGGCGATATGCGACCAGGGCCTGCCAGGGACGGGCAGAGGCTGGAGCAAACCCGCTGGAGGGGCATTACCTGACTTACTGGTGGCACATACTGGGCAGGCCCGGGCGTAGCGGGCAGCGTCCCTCCGCAGGCCCGGCCACCAGAAGGACCGTTGAAGGAGGTCGATCATCCGGGAGGAGCCAGGGTGGCAGGTGAGCTTGGATGTATGTAGCCAGTGGATGACCTCCCCCCGAACCGTGGATGGCACGAACAGCCTCCCCTCCGGTCCGCCGCCAGGGTCAGGTTCCACTTCCTGCGCCTTCCGGATCTTGCTTTCTATGTCCCAGGTGACGGCTCCCATGATGCACGACCTGGGCAGGATGGTGTGGACCGTGTCCTCAGACTCCTCAGGGGCAAACTGCCTAGAGAGGGCATCGGGCAGGCCGTTCTTGGAGCCAGGCCTGAAGGTGATGTTAAAACGGAACCTGGCAAAGAACAAGGACCAGCGCGCCTGGCGGGCGTTCAGACGCTTGGCAGATCTCAAGTACTCCAAGTTCTTGTGGTCAGTCAGGACCACGAACGGCAGGTCCGCCCCCTCTAGCCAGTGACGCCACGCCTGCAGCGCGAGCTTGATGGCGAGGAGCTCTCTGTCCCCCACGTCGTAATTCCGTTCCGCCGGGGACAAGCGCCGGGAGAAGAAAGCGCAGGGCCGTTTGACTCCATCACCTGGCGACCGCTGAGATAGAACCGCCCCCACTCCTGTGTCCGAAGCGTCCACCTCCATGATGCACTGCAGCGACGGGTTGACTTGGCTAAGGACCCGGGAGGAGGAGAACTCCGCCTTCAGTGCCTGAAAAGCGGCCGCGGCCTCTTTGGTCCACCGGAACGGGACCTTAGGGGACGTGAGGCGGGTCAGAGGGCCGACGATGGTGCCAAAATTAGGGACGAAGTGGCGGTAGAAATTTGCAAACCCGATGAATTGTTGCACCTGTTTTCTCGATGCAGGTGTAGGCCATTCCACCACCGCCTTCACCTTCACTGGGTCCGGAAGCACCTGGTCGTGGGAGATGATGAACCCGAGGAAGGATGTTGTCTTAGCATAGAATTCACATTTTTCGGCCTTCACATACAACCGGTTCTCCAGCAGCCTTTGGAGGACCCGCCTCACATCGACCCGGTGCTCGTCCCTGGATTTGGAGAAGATGAGGATGTCATCCAGGTAGACGAACACAAAAAGGCCAATGAAATCCCGGAGGACGTCATTAATTAGGCGCTGAAAGACGGCTTGAGCATTGGTCAACCCGAACGGCATCACCAGGTACTCGAAGTGGCCGTTCGGGGTACGGAAGGCTGTCTTCCACTCATCTACCTCCCGGGTCCGGACGAGGTGGTATGCGCTGCGTAGATCCAGCTTGGTGAACCAAGTCACCCCCTGGAGGAAGTAGAAGGCGGTGTCCATGAGGGGCAGGGTGTAGCGATCCTTCTCCGTGATATCATTTAGGGCGCGATAGTCGATACAAGGACAGAGGGAACCGTCCTTCTTGCCCACGAAGAAGAATCCTGCCCCCAATGGTGATGACGAGGGACGGATAATTGCAGCACTCAGCGATTCCTTGAGATAGGAATTCATGGTCTCCTTCTCCAGTGCCGACAGGCTGTAGAGTCGCCCAGAGGGTAAGGGTGCCCCCTGGCGGATGTTTATCGCACAGTCGTAGGGTCTGTGTGGAGGAAGAGACATCGCCTTGGTCTTGCTGAAAACCATACCCAGGTCGTGAAATTCCGATGGCACCAGGGAGAGATCCGGGGGTGCAGCATCCGTAGGAGTTGGGGAAGAGGACGGAGAGCAGGCAGCGGACTGCAAGCAGGTGCTCATACAGAATGTACTCCATGCCGACACCCTGGCGGACTTCCAATCCAAGACGGGGTTGTGGAGGCGGAGCCAGGGGTATCCCAGGATGACGGGCGACACAGAGTTGGGGAGGACGTAGAAGGTTATTTACTCCTGGTGGTTCCCAGAGATGATAACAGGAACAGGGACGGTCTGATGTGTTACTCTCCCCAGGGAGACATGGGAGAGGTTGACCAGGGCGAGAGGAGATTTGAGGACTTGGCAACGGATGCCCAATCGGGTTGCCAGGCTTTGTGAAATAAAACTGCCCTCCGTGCCCGAATCCACCAGTGCATGAGTGAGATGCCCAGTGGAGTTGTGACAAAATCGGACGGGCAGCTTCAATTGGGAGAGGGGATTTAACCGATTGACGTCCGCGAGGCCCCCTACAGTGACTCGCGGACCCCGCCGTTTGGCTTCTGTGGACAAAGCTCCACCGTGTGTTGACTGTCTCCGCAATATATGCAGAGACCTAACTCACGGCGGCGTTGTCTCTCCGCAGGGGGGAGCTTTGTCCAGCCCGTCACCATCGGCTCCGACTCCTCGGGGCGCGATGGTGGCGGCGCCGCCAGGGGGCGAGCTTGGTACAGGCGCGACAAGGCACCACGAGAGCGAGAAGAAGACGACTTCCGCACCGAGGAGCGCTCGCGCAGCCTGTTATCCAAACTGATGGCTAGGGACGTTAGCTCCGCTAGAGTCTCCGGGATGTCCCGCCCAGCCAGTTCATCCTTCAGATCATCATTGAGACTGCGGAGGAAGAGGCCGCAGAATGAACGTTCATCCCAGCCCAATTCCTCCGCCGCTACCCGGAAGTCGATCGCGTAATCCGCTGCCGACCGGCTTCCCTGCTGGAAGCTGAGAAGCCGGTCGACCTGGACGGTCTCGGTACGAGAATGATCAAAGACTTCCAGGAATTGTCTCACGAATTGGCCATAGGTGAGGGTGGCGTAACTGGGCCTCGCCATTACGGCGTAAGCCCAAGTTAGAGCCCGCCCCTCTAGGAGATTCCCTATGTAGCCAATTCGGCTATGATCTGAGGGAAAATCTCCGGGCACACGGTGGAACACGGACTCACACTGCATTATGAACCCCCGCGCTCCGCCGAGCTTACCGCTAAAGCGGGCGGGGGTCGGAATGGGTGTGAGCTGAGCCGGTGCTACCAGAGCCGGCTGGACGGCCGCTGGAGCAGCAGGAGCCGCGCCACCCTGATGAGCCGGGGGGAACAGCTGTTGGGGGAACGGCTGTTGGGGGTCCAAGCGGTCCAATCGGTTAATGATAATGGTTAATTGATTTAAAATCACCTGTTGCTGGTGAGCTATTAGATCCACTCGAGCTTCGAGAGTGGAAAGTCGGCGTGTGAGCCCGCCGTCTGCCGAGCCGCTCTGCTGAAGCCGTACTGACATAATGCACGGTTCAGGAGACACACACGCAGGCTCAGAGTAGATCCAATAGCTTTATTAACAACAAGTGTGTATGAATGTGTGTCTGCGAGATGTGAATGTATTGGTGGTGGCGTCTGCGTCGGGCACGGAGGCAGGAGACCGTACAGCCGGACAACCCTATGGGAGAAGCAAAGGGAGAAGGGTGACGGGCACACACCAACACAGGAGATGTTAAAATAGTGATAAGCTTACTTGGAGTTAGCAGGTGGCTGGCACAGCAAGGACGAGGTCCGGTAGACAGCGACCTGGAGAGCCCGGTGCAGCAGCGAGGGAAAGGAGACGGAGAGGAATGGTCCGTCGCCGGGAAATCCACCTGTGCACAGGGGAGCAGACTTGGAGAGGAAAAAGGTAAGGGCTTCTTACCGAGATGTTTGCTGAAGTGGTAGAGGTTACTCACGGCAATCGTGACGAGTGAAGTCTGACGGCTTCAGGCCGAAGCCCAGGGCGAGGCGGCTTAAATCCCTCGCCGCTGATGAAGTGCAGGTGTGCGTGCAGCTGGCGCCGCAGATGGGCGGCGAGGCGTGACATTAGCCACCATTCTTCTCTCTCATATCTCCTCCGCTGGGTCGAGGCGCTTCCCCAGGAAAGAGCTAGCTTTCTTGATCAGTTTGTTCAGTCTCTTCCTGTCAGCTGCTGTGATGCCGCTGCCCCAGCAGACCACTCTGAAAGTGATGGCTGATGTCACCACCGAATCGTAGAAGGTCTTCAGGAGCACCCCTTGTACACCAAAAGACCTGAGCCTACTTAGTAGGAACAGCCTGTGCTGTCCCTTCTTGTAGAGTTCAATTCAATTCAATTCAATTCAATTCTACTTTATTGATATAGCGTCATTTCACAACAACAGTCATCTCATAGCACTATCAACTGTAGGGGGAATCCCCACAGCTGCAGAAAGACCCCAGCAATCAGGCGATCCCCTGTGAGCAAGCACTTGGCGACGGTGGAGAGGAAAAACTCCCTTTTAACAGAAAGAAACCTCCAGCAGAACCAGGCTCAGGGAAGGGGAAGTCATCTGCGGCGACTGGCTGGGGGGTGAGGGGATAGAGAAGAAGAAAAGAACAGACATGTAGAGAGCAAACAGCACGATGGGGACTCAATCTATGGGAGAGAACAAACAAATGTTAATGACCAGCAAAAAAAATATTTCATTGAGAGTGAGAAAAGGAGTGAGGCCCAGTGCATTACTGGAGGTCCCCCGGCTGACTAAACCTATTAGCAGCATAACTAAGGGAGGGTTCAGAAACACATGATCCCTCCCTAATTGTAGGCTATATCAAAAAGGTAGGTTTTAGCCCTATTCTTAAAAACAGAGATCGAGTCTGACTCCCGAATCCAGATTGGCAGCTGATTCCACAGGAGAGGAGCTTGATAACTGAAGGCTCTGCCTCCCATTGTACTTTTGGAGATTCTAGGCATTACAAGTAATCCTGCATTTTGGGAGCGTAGTGCTCTGTTAGAATAATACGGTAGTATCAGATCTTTTAAATAAAAAGGAGCCTGATTGTTTAGAGCTTTGTAAGTAAGAAGAAGGATTTTAAACTTAATTCTAAACTCTATGGGAAGCCAATGAAGGGAGGCCAGAACCGGAGAGATATGATCTCTCTTTCTAATACCTGTTAAAACTCTTGCTGCAGCATTTTGGATCAGCTGAAGACTTTTTAAAGATGTTTTAGGACAGCCTGATAATAAAGAATTACAATAATCTAATCTCGAGCTAACAAAAGCGTGGATCAGTTTGTCAGCATCACTCTGAGACAAGATGCTCCTAATCTTGGCAATATTACGCAAATGATAGAAGGCAGTCTTAGAAACAAATTTAATATGTGAATTGAAGGACAAATCCTGATCAAAAATAACTCCAAGTTTCCTCACAGAGCTATTAAGAGAAAGAGTAACTGCATCCAAACTGAAAGTTTGATTTGGAAAGGAATTTCTAAGGTTTTTTGGACCAACAAGAATGACTTCAGTCTTATCTGAATTTAATAGCAGGAAATTACAAGTTATCCAAGCTTTGATTTCCTTAAGACAGGCTTCTAACTTGGCTAATTGATTACTATCATCTGGCTTCATTGACAGGTATAATTGTGTGTCATCAGCATAACAATGAAAATGTATACAGTGCTTTCTAATAATGTTGCCTAACGGAAGCATATATAAACTAAAAAGAGTAGGGCCTAGCACAGATCCCTGTGGAACTCCATGACTGAGCTTTGAGTTGAAAGAAAACTCATTATTTACATGAACAAACTGGAACCTATCAGATAAATAAGATCTAAACCACTGCAACGAAGTTCCATTAAGTCCAACATAGTGTTCTAATCTATCAAGTAGAATATTATGATCGATAGTATCAAAAGCTGCACTAAGGTCTAAAAGGACAAGTACAGAAACTAGTCCATTATCAGATGCAATGAGGAGGTAGTTAGTGACCTTTGCTAACGCTGTTTCAGTACTATGATGGATTCTAAACCCAGACTGAAACTCTTCAAGTAAACCATTTCCCTGTAGGTGGTCAAATAATTGCGTAGCAACAACTCTTTCTAAGATTTTTGAAATGAAAGGGAGATTAGAGATTGGTCTATAGTTAGCTAAAGCTCCTGGATCTAGCGTTGGCTTTTTGAGTAAGGGTTTAATTACAGCCGTTTTAAAAGCCTGCGGTACATGGCCTAAAGTTAATGAAGAATTGATTATATGAAGAATAAGGCTACCAATAAGTGGGAAGACTTCTTTAAATAACCTGGTAGGAATAGGGTCTAAAAGACAAGTTGAAGGTTTGGATGAGGAAACTATTTTGTCTAACTCACAAAGGTCGATTGGAGTAAACTCATCAAGACAGATATCAATAGAAGGAGTTGTAGTAGTTACAGTATTTAAGTTAACTGTGGGAAGAATCTGATTGATTTTATATCTGATGGATGAAATTTTATTATTGAAAAAGTTCATAAAGTCCTGACTAGTAAGCTCTAAGGGAATGCTAGGATTGACAGAGTCCTGACTCTTTGTCAACCTGGCTACAGTACTGAAAAGAAACCTGGGATTATTCTTGTTCTCTTCTATTAATGCAGAGTAATAACTCGTTCTAGCTTTTCTAAGAGATTTTTTATAAATTAAAAGATGATTTCTCCAAGCTAAATAGATTTCATCTAAATTAGTGGAGCGCCATTTTCTTTCTAATTGACGAGTCTTCTGTTTTAAGCTACGAGTTTCTGTGTTGAACCAAGGAGTTAGAAATCTCTGATTAGACTTTTTCTTTTTTAAGGGGGCCACCAAGTCTAGAGTCTGATGCAGAGAAGCTGAAACACTATCCACCATGTTATCAATTACAGAAGGAGCAAGCTGTCTATAGCTTATTTCCGTTGTGTTGACACATGGCATAGAGGAAACAATCTGCATAAATTTGGTAACAGCATCATCTGAGAGGCATCTACTGTAATAATATTTTTCTTTAGGAGCCAAATAGTCAGAAATAGTAAAATCAAAGGTTAACAGACAATGGTCTGACAGTACAGGGTTATGAGGAGACACTACAAGATTTTCTATTTCTATGCCATATGTCAGAACAAGGTCCAATGTATGGTGGAGGTAATGAGTAGAATTTCCTACTTTATGAGAAAACCCAATCGAGTCTAATATTGAATTAAATGCCACATTAAGGCAGTCACTATCTACATCCACATGTATATTAAAGTCCCCTACTATAATTATTCTATCAGATTTCAGCACTAAATCAGCTAAGAAATCAGCAAATTCGGATAAAAATTCTGAGTAGGTTGATAGGGGACGATAAACTATGGCAAATAAAATTGGGTTTAACCTAAAATTGCTAAAGTGCCCAATACTGAGGACCAGGCCCTCAAAGGAATTATAACATGTTTTTTGCTCTACATTAACTAGTAATTTGGAATGGTAAATTGTTGCTACTCCTCCTCCAGGACCAGAACTTCTGGGATTTTGACAGTTTAAATAACCAGAGGGAGTTGATTCATTTAAACCAACATAATCCTCTTGCCCTAACCAAGTATCTGTAAGGGAAATTAAATCAATCTGATGATCAATTAACAGATCATGGACTAACAGAGACTTGGGAGTTAGAGACCTAATATTTAATAAACCACATTTAATTTTTAAATTATGAGGAGGAACAGAGGCCAATTCATTCAATTTAGAGGCTTTATGTTTAATTTGAGTTTTACCAATATTTTGCTTTATCACTTTGGGATGCTTATGCATTATATTTTTATTTACTTTAGTGCGTTGGTATTGTGTGACCAGTCTAGTTTATTGTTCAAATGAACACCCAGGTACTTGTAGGATGTCACCATCTCAATGTCTGTTCCCTGGATCCCATCAAACCCGGACTACCAGGTTTAATCATAGTTTTTTCCCAGCAGCAGTACGTATTTTGAATGGATTTATGTAACACGTACAGACTGCTGATATTATTTTATGTTATTTTAGGTTATTCTGTGGCAATAACCCTATGTGTATAAGCTGGTCTTATATACTGTATTTATCGCTCAGTATGTTTTTATTATTGCTATGTACATATTGTATTCAACTTTTAGGTAATATTGTTTCAAGCATTATTTATTGTTGTAATTATGAGAATGTTAAATGCATGAGTGAACTGTGAGCGTGATAGTTTGTTTTTTAGGAGCAGTATCTCAATTTCATTGCATTGTTTATTAGCAATGGAATAACAATAAAGGCACTTTGACTTTGACTCTGACTGGATGTTTACTGGTGCTGTGAGGGGTTGTCCTTGCCTACAGCAGTCCACCACCAGTTGCTTAGTTTTTCTAGCGTTGATCTGTAGGCAGTTCCGATGGCACCAGTCCACGAAGTCCTGTATAAGTCCTCTGTACTCAGTTTCATCTCCATTGGAGATGAGGCCAACGATTACAGAGTTGTCAGAGAACTTCTGTAGATGGCAGTGTGTTGTGTTGTCTGAGAAGTCCGCAGTATAAAGGGTGAACAGGAAGGGAGCCAAAACCGTTCCCTGGAGGACCCCCGTGCTGCCGATGATCATGTCAGACACACAATCCTGGGTTCTCACAAACTGTGGCCGGTTTGTGAGGTAGTCCAGGATCCACAATGACAGGTGCTGGTCCACCCCTGCACACAGCAGCTTGTCCCTCAGGATCACCGGTTGGATGGTGCTGAAAGCACTGGAGAAGTCAAAGAGCATGATCCTCACCGTGTTCCCAGGCTTCTCCAGGTGGGAAAGGAACAGTGTAGGAGGAAGATCACTGCATCCTCCACCCCAATGCCATGCTGGTAGGCGAACTGGAGTGGATCCATCACTGGTCCCACCAGAGGGTGGAGGTGAGCAAGAAGCAGTCTCTCCAGGGTCTTCATCAGGTGAGAAGTCAGGGCCACTGGTCTGTAGCAGTTCAGGTCTCTGGGGTGGGAAGTGTTTGGTACGGGTACCACACAAGATCTTTTCCACAGCTGTGGTACCCTCCCCAGCTTCAGGCTCAGGTTGAAGATGTGCTCCACAATCCCACACAGCTGGTCTGTGCAGGACTTGAGGAGCTTCACGCTGATGCAGTCCGGACCCGAGGCCTTCCTCGCCTTGTTCTTCCTCTGCTCCGCCCTCACCTGGGTCTTAATGAGGGTCAGGTTGGGGCTGGGGGGCTGTGTGCTGGGAGTGGGGGAGTGTTGGTGTGTGTGTGGGGTGGTGGTGGACAGCAGGTCTTGATGACAGTAGAGGCAGCAGTGGTTGTTGTGCAGGCGGAGGGGAGGGCAGTTGGTCAAACCTATTAAAAAACACGTTCAGATTGTTCACCCACTCCCTGTCCCCCGTGGCCTGGGAGGAAGTATTCTGGAGCCCAGAAATGGTTTTGAGGCTTCTCCAGACCCCACCGATGTCACTCTGTTGCAGCTTATCCTCCATCTTCTTCCTGAAGCTGTCCTTGCCTTCTCTGATCTTCCTCCTTAGCTCCCTCTGTATGGGCTTCAGCATCTCCCTGTTCCCCGAGCTGAAGATCCTTTTCTTTTCTCTCAGTAGTGATTTTATCTCGGGGTTGATCCAGGGTTTGTTGTTCGAGCAACACCATATGATCTTGATGGGTACGGTGTTGTCCACTCATAAGTTGATGTAGTCCGTGATGGTGTGAGTAAGGCCGTCAATGTCTTCACCATGTGGATCGCAGAGCTGCTCCCGGGCAGTGATTTCAAAACAGTCCTTTCGAGCGTCCATTGCCTCCTCAGATCATATCTTCACCATACGTGTAACCGGAGGTTGTCTGTGTACTAGGGGTTTGTACACCGGCAGGAGATGAACCAAGTTGTGATCCGATCTCTCAAGTGGGGGGAGTGGCGATGAGGTGTACGCCTCCTTTGTATTCGCACAGAATAAATCCAGTGTTTTATTGTCTCTGGTGTGGCATGTGACATACTGGGTGAACGTGGGCAGAATGGAGAACAGTGAGCTATGGTTAGAATCACCCGAGATGCGGAGGAGAGCATCTGGATGTTCTGTCAGAAGCCTGCAAGTAACTGAGTGGATGATGTCACGTGCTGCCCCAGCGTTCGCTGATGGATTTGTATAAATAACAATGAATCAGAATCAGAATCAGAATCAACTTTATTGCCAAGTATGCAACACATACAAGGAATTTTACTTATCACTAAGGTGCGCTCATGTTAAGCGCTCCCTAATGACGCGGCAGCCATACAGGCGCCTCATTCAGTGGGGGGTAAAGAGGGGGAGGGGGGAAGGGGGTGACACATTGGGCAGAGAGAAAAAACATAGTTATCAAAATATGGCTCGAGTGAGCAAGATTGTGATCACATAGAAAAAAACCCTCTAAGCACACTTAGCAGACAATACAGATCCACACATTAACAAAGCAAGAGCAAGAAAGAGACCAGTGTGTGTATAGCAGTCATGTGATATCAGTGTGAATGCAGTGTGTGAAGTATCAGTTACTGGTGAACAACAAAAATCCTCTCTTAGGCAACGGCTAGATGTTATGTCCTTAGTGTCCTAAAATATAGATAACATGTCCACAGACTTCATCTCTCTTCAGTTCATGCCAGATGGTAAAATTCCATGTTAGTCACATGGCTGTCCTTGGAGAGTTCAGATTGTTGCACATCAGCAATTGTTTGGGTTAGAGAGAAGCCAAGCCAAAACTCCCTTCTGCCTTATCTTTTCTCCTGGAGGAATGATTCTCAAGGACGCCGAATCAAGGCCTGAGAGGCACAGTTCACTTAGAGCATATAAATTTCACCTCTCATGCGATTCTGTGCATCACAATTTGCATGTACATTTCCATATACATTTCCAGGCTTTAAAATCATTTCCTGGAGAGCACCCAGCGACTCCGAGATGTTACCCATTCTTATTCAGTTCACCATCAGTGCTCCCCAGCTGGTCGAATTGTTGAAGGAGCTTCGCCGGGTCCGCATTTTGACCAGCTCTTCCAACTTCTTTAATTTCCGATACACCAGGAAAACTCCAAAGCCAAACAACAGAAATCCTGTGATCATAAGCCAAACGGGTAGATGTCTTCCACATCTTCAAACGAATCACACAGACACATGAGTTCCAATTGTTCCATGAGTCTCTCCACTTGGGCTCCCCCTGGCCCGATTTTCTTTTAAAAAAAGTGGTGTCAATTGCATTTAAAGCCCAGCTCAATTCCATAATTTCCGTTTGGGTTGAGATGCAGCAGAAGAAGAGCGAGACACAGATAGGACACAGCAAGCTGGGATCAGTAAGAGAGGAGGAGAAGGGAGAGGAGAAGAAATGCGTCTGCTCTCTCTGATAGCCGGAAGAAGAAGGACGATAGCCGGAAGGAAGAAGGAATGCAGATCACATGTGACTATTCCCTCAGGAGGTAAACAGGCCGCATGCTAACAGCTAGCAACTCAATGTCTTTGCTGCAGTGTTGCTCTTTAACTGTGATGAGTCCTGGTTTACACCAGCTGTTATTGACATACATTATCACTCCTCCGCCCCTTGCCTTCCCACTGTCTGGTGTCCAGTCTGCCCGTATTGCATAGAAACCCTCCAGTTCGATGTTAGCATCTGTTGCTAGTTCTGTTAGCCACGTCTCAGTAAACAACATAATGCTAATCTCTCTGAAGACGCTCTCGTAGCGTAACATGGCCACTAGCTCATCTGTCTTACTGAGTAGCGATCGTACGTTCCCCATGATAACAGATGGGAGGACGGGGCTGTACCTTATATTCCTCGCCCGCCGTCTTACTCCAGCTCAACATCCATGCCGTTTCCGTCTGATTTCTCCCAGTATGTCGAGTTTTTGCGTTAGCACCGTGGGCCGGTTAATTGCTAACAGCTGGTACCTGTTGTACCGTCTCCTGCTATAAACAGTGGCTCCGTCCGCCGGCTCGGGAGACATTTGGGGCGATCTGTGTGTCCGTGATGGATAAGGTGTCACCGGATCAGAAAGTTTGACCAGAGAAGCTAGATAGTAAATAAGAAAAAGGAACAAAACTCAGAATTGAGCCGCTGTTGCAAAAAGGCAGCCGACTCGTGTGGCGCCGGAAGTAATAAGTAATAATCTATAGATTATATCTAAAGTCATTTTTAAGTGCTGATTTTTGACGTTAGCATCTTTCTAGCTGACTGTGGCTAGTTATCAAGCTAACAACACTACTAATTTACTTGCCAACCTACTAACAGCTTTATTAGTTTAAAACCTAATTTTAAAGGACAGACAACCACTGTAACTACAGTCTCCATCCTCTTAGTAACTCAGAGAACGCAGAATGCTTCATTCTTATTTTCATTTCAAAATGATGACTTCTATAATCAAAATCAAATCACATCAAATCAAACTTTATTGTCATATTGCTGTATATACAACTGTAGTGCAGGCAAGATGAAATTGCGTTTCTCTCGGCATCCATATAAGAAGCAGCATGATTAAGACACACTCCCACATAGCTCCACCCCCCACCCCACCCCCACCCCCCCATCCATTCACACATCCCTGAGACATACTTGGGGAAAAAGAATAACTAACTATAATATACAAAATGTCCATAGGTGCAGTAGTGTGTATGTGAGATTCCGGGTCAGCTGTTCAGCATCCTGACAGCTTGTGGGAGGAAGCTGTTGATCAGTCTGGTGGTTCTGCCTCTGATGCTCCAGAATCGTTTACCAGATGGAAGAAGTTCAAAGTGTTTATGCAGAGGGTGAGAACGGTCCTTGACAATGTTCAGTGCCCTGCTCCTACAACGGTTCTGAAAAAGTTCTTGGACAGAGGGAAGGGAGACTCCAATTACCCTCTCCGCCCCCTTGACTATCCTCTGCAGGGCTTTTTTGTCTGACATACTGCAGCTGGAGTACCATGTAGCAATGCAGTACGTCAGAACACTCTCCACCACACCTCTGTAGAAGGTCCTGAGGATGCAGATGGGGAGAGAGGCCTGTTTGAGTTTCCTCAAGAAGTGTAGTCTCTGCTGAGCCCGCTTCCTGATCTCCAAGGAATTCTTGCTCCAGGTCAGGTCCTGCAAGATCTGCACTCCGAGGAACTTGATGTTCTCTACTCTCTCCACTAAACGGCTGCCGATGCTGAGGGGGACGTGCTCAGGCTGTGACCGCCGGAAGTCGATAATCATCTCCTTCATTTTGTCCACGTTGAGCACCAGATTGTTCTCTCTGCACCAGCCCTCCAGGTCTCTCACTTCTTCCCTGTACATTGATTCCTCATCCCTCTGAATAAGTCCCACCACCGTGGTGTCATCTGCAAACTTAATAATCTGGTTCCCCTCGTGTTTGGATACACAGTCATGTGTTAGAAGTGTAAACAACAGTGGACTGAGTACACAGCCTTGAGGGGTTCCGGTACTCAGCGTGACAGAGTTGGAGATGTTGTTTCCAACCCGGACAGACTGAGATCTCTCAGTCAGGAAATCCAGAATCCAGAGACATGTGGCGGTGTTCAGACCGAGAAGGAGTAATTTCTCTATCAGTCTCTGGGGAATAATGGTGTTGAATGCTGAACTGAAATCAATGTACAGGAGTCTGGCGTAGGTGTCTTTCTGGTCCAGGTGAGTGATGACAGAGTGTAGGGTGGTGACTATAGCATCCTCCGTGGAGCGGTTTGAACGATATGCAAACTGGAGCGGGTCGTGTGATGCAGGGAGGCAGGCTGTGATGTGTGGTTTGACAAGCCGTTCAAAACACTTCATCACAATTGGTGTAAGTGCAACAGGACGATAGTCATTCAAACAGGACACCACTGGTTTCTTTGCCACCGGTACAATGATAGAGGTCTTGAAGCATCTGGGAACGATGGCCTGACTCAGGGAGATGTTATAAATGTCAGTCAGGACATCCGCCAACTCGCTCGCGCAGTCTCGGAGCACACGTCCCGGAATGTTGTCTGGACCTGCAGCTTTGCGTGGGTTGATTCTGGATAGGGTCCTCCGTGTGTCCGCTGTGTTAATGGCCGCTGTGTTATAACACTAAATAGCCAAGATTAGCACAAGTTACTGACCTTTGTCCATTTTCTGACTCCACTGAACTTTGTGTAGAAGAAACATGTCTTACGGAAAGCATCTGGTTTTTGAAAGAGCAGTGTTCTGACAGCACAATCACCTCCTCCTGGGCTGCTCCACCTCCGGACACCTGGATGGAGGCTCTTCTGTTAATCTCTGCTAATCTGTTGCCCTGGCTAATGATGTTTTGTATTCATACATGACGCCTCTTCTCATACATGTCATTATTATTATTACAAACCTTACATGTGGCTGCTGGACATCACTGTGAATTAACCACTCAAGTCCCTGTGGGCGTTTAACAGGTAAACAGCACGTAAAGCGAGAGTTGCAGGCGTAAAGCAGAGTTCTTTCTATCTGCATTTGATTAGTTTTTACTGAGGCTTGGTCCCGGATGTGTGGAACATAAACCTGAAATAAAAATCTGAATTTGTATGACAAGTATGACTGTGAGAGTGAATGGTTGTCTGTCTCTCTGTGTTGGCCCTGCGATGGACTGGCGATCTGTCCAGGGTGTACCCTGCCTCTCGCCCGAAAGATGCTGGGATAGGCTCCAGCCCCCCCGCGACCCGAAAAGGATTAAGCGGAAGAAGATGGATGGATGGAAGAAGTGAAACTGAACTCTGATAATGAATTAGGGAGCCGAATTTTTCAAGTAAATGAAATAGTTTCAATTTTATTGCAATACACATTCAACCCAATAGATTCAATTTCAAATTAGGCAATTCAGATTCAAATTTTAAAAGCAATTATTCAAACTGATTAATTCAGGTTCAAATTCAGTTATTCAAATTCAGTTCCTGCTGGCGCAAATGTTATTCTATAGAAAAGCTATCCAAACCTACCTGAGCCTATGTGAAAAAGTAATTGCCCCCTAACCCTAATAACTGGTTGAGCCACCATTGGTGACAACAGCCGGCAATGAGTCTTTTACATCGCTGTTGAAGAATTTTGACCCACTCTTCTGTGCAGAATTGTTTAAACTCAAATCACATTGGAGGGCTTCACAAACTGATGGCCGGTCATTCATTCCTTCAGGATTTTTTGGTAGAGAGCAGAATTCTGGTTCTGTCAAATCGGGCAAGTTATCCAGGTCATGAAGCAGCAAAGCAGCCCCAGACCATGACATTACCACCACCATGTTTGACTGTTGATATGATGTTCTTTTTATGAAATTCTGTGTTAGTTTTATGCCAGATAAAACAGGACATGTCTTCCAGAAAGCTCAACTTTTGTCTCGTCGGTCCCCAGAATATTTTCCCAAAAGTCTTGAGGATCATCTAGATGTTTTCTGGCAAATGTGAGATGAGTCTCTCTTCTTTTTGTCCAGCAGCAGTTTTTGTCTTGGAACTCTCTCACTGATGCCATTTTTGCCCAGTCTCTTTCTTATTATTCCATCGTGGACCAGCGTCCAAACTGAGACGTTGTTCTAGGTTTTTGTTTCTCATCTGTTTTTGAATTTCTTCAGATCATAGTGGGATGTGTTGCTTTTTGAGATCTTTTAGCCCACTTCAGGTTGTTAGACAGGTTCTATTTAAATGATTTCTTGATTCAACAAGTTTGGCAGTAATCAGGCTTGGGTGTAGCTACTGAAATTGAACACAGCTTTCCAAAAAATGTGGTTAATCACAGTTAATTCAAGATGTAACTGTCATGGTCCGCTCCGTTCATCACCGTCAGCTGCGCTCACACCTGGTTCCCATCAGGCACCGCCTATATCTACCACTCTGACCTTTGGGTTAGTGCGGAGATGTCTCTGTTATGACTCGCCGCTCATCAGCGGCGCTAGCCGCGCGCATACCTGCTCCTCGTCAGCGGCGAGGTATTTAATCCACTCTGCCCTGGGCTTCGGCCTGAAGCCGTCTCTCAACTTCGGCACCTTTTGCTACTACGGATCTCAAACCTACTAGCAAAGATTATCTGGGTAAGCTCCCCTTACCTCTCTCCTCTAGCCTTCCCCTGTGCACAGGTGGACCTCCCCGGCGGCGGACTTCCTCATCTCGCCGCTGTCTCTACGCTGCTGCCACAGGTACTGCAGGTCGCTGTCTCCCGGGCCTCGCCCTTGTCAACGCCAGCCACCTGTCGTAATCAAGTAAGCCAGCTAACCATCATTATTCCCTGTATTGGTGTGGTGCCCGTTACCCTTCTCCCTCTGCTTCCTCCCATAGGGTTGTCCGGCTGTACGGCCTCCTGCCCCCGTGCCTGACGCAGACGCCACCACCAATACATTCTTATTCCACAGACACGCAGCCACACACATCCCTGTTGTTAATAACGCTGTTAAATCTACCCTGAGCCTGCGTGTGTGTCTCCTGAGCCGTGCATTATGTCAGTACGGCTTCAGCAGAGCGGCTCGGCAGACAGCGGGCTCGCACGCCGTCTTTCCACCTTCGAGGCTCGGGTGGATTTAATAGCCCATCAGCAACAGGTGATATTAAATCAGTTAATTGTTATTACTAACCGATTAGACCGCTTGGACCCCCAGCAGCCGTTCCCCTCGGCTCGTCCGGGTGGAGCAGCTCCTGCAGCTCCGGTGACTGCCCAGCTCGCTCCGGGTGCGCCAACACGGCTCACACCAATTCCCACTCCTGCTCGCTTTAGCGGTAAGCTTGGTGGAGCTCGGGGTTTTATTATGCAGTGTGAGTCCGTGTTTCTTCGCGTTCCCGGAGACTTTCCCTCAGACCATAGCAGAATTGGCTACATTGGTAATCTCCTAGAGGGCCGTGCGCTTACCTGGGCTTACGCCATTATGGTGAAGCCCAGCTACGCCACCCTCACCTATGGCCAATTCGTGCGACAATTTCTGGAAGTGTTCAATCATTCGCGTTTGGACAGTGTCCAGGTCGACCGCCTTCTCGGACTCCAACAGGGGAGCCGATCGGCGGCCTAATACGCGATCGACTTCCGGGTTACCGCGGAGGAGGTTGGCTGGGAAGAGCGTGCGCTCTGCGGCATCTTCCTCCGCAGCCTAAATTCTGGTCTGAGGGATGAGCTGGCCGGCCCGGAAACCCCGGAGACGCTGGCGGAGCTGATTTCTCTTACCATCAGCTTGGATAACAGGCCGCGCAAGCGCGCCTCAGAGCGAAAGCAGTCTTCTCGCTCGCGGGGCACCTCTGCATGCCTGCCCCAAGCTCGCCGCCTGGCGTTGCCGCCGCCGGAGGTCTCCGAGGAGTCGGAACCGATGGTGACGGGCCGGACAAAGCTCGCCCGGCGGAGAAACAGCGCCGCCGTGACCTGGCCCTCTGCATGTATTGCGGGGGTAGCCAGCACACTGTGGAGCATTGTCCGGAGAAGCCAAATCAAATCAAATCACTTCATCAATCAATTCATTTTCCGGATCACCACCAAAATGTAATCATCTTTGATGTGATGGGAACTCTCAACGACCTCGGGCGGAGACGGAAGGGGACCCTCAATGACCTTAGGCAGAGACGGCAGGGGACCCACGGCAACCTCGGGCGGAGGCAGAGGACCCACGGCAACCTCGGGCGGAGGCAGAGGACCCACGGCAACCTCGGGCGGAGGCAGAGGACCCACGGCAACCTCGGGCGGAGGCAGAGGACCCACGGCAACCTCGGGCGGAGGCAGAGGACCCACGGCAACCTCGGGCGGAGGCAGAGGACCCACGGCAACCTCGGGCGGAGGCGGAGGACCCACGGCAACCTCGGACGGAGGCCGACGACCCACGGCGACCTCGGGCGGAGATGGAGGATCCATGGCGACCTCTGGCAGAGATGGAGGCTCAGGGAAAGAGGAAACAGACACCGGTTCAGAGTCACCGGCAGCAGTGGAGCCCAGTGAAGAGAACTCAGGTGCAGCTGGCGGCTGCAACTGCCCCCCCCCCCACCAAGCGACAAGCAAGATCTCTCCAATACTGTTATAGTGAAAACAATAAAGAGAACTTGCCTGAGCTTAAGCTCCACCACCGTCCAGGACTCCGACGACTCAGCTGCAACGACCCCAACAGCAGCCATGATGGTGAATGCAGCTGAAAGACCTCCAGGCACGGTGACCAGCACAGGTGGATCTCCTGGTGTGGCGGCTGGAACTGGAAGTGGCCTCACTGTTGGCGCTGAGCCCCGTGCAGCTGAAACCAGGGGACACTCTCTTGTCAGCTCAAGTTTCAGCTCACCAGGACCGCTTTCCTCCCATCCGGGACAAGGCTGCAGGGCTGGAGCAGAGTTCTCCAGGGCTGCAGGCTCCTCCATCGTCCCATGGCTCCATCCCAGAACCAGAGGGCACTCAGGGGAAACGGGAGGAGACACAGGAGTAGTAGGTGAGGGAAGGGAGGCAGCAGCAGATGGTGAGGACTCAGCTATGGTAGGCTGCAGTTGCTGAACCTCACCACCGGGAATAAGGCAAAACATTTCATTTTTATGTGAAGGAAAATGATAACACACTTGCCTTATCTACTGGGGCGTGATGGAATCGGCTGCTGCAGAACCTCCAGGCATGTTGACCAATGCTGATGGAACCTCCAGCATGGCGGCTGATGCAGGGAGAACTCCAGCTCGGCATAATGGCCCGAGGGAACTCGTCACCCATGGCATCGGGTCCCGCGATGCTGAAACCAGGGGATACTCCTTTGTTGGCTCAGGTTTCAGGATGCAGGGGGCGCTCTTCTCCCATCAAGAGCATGGCTGTGGGACTGGAACTGGACTCTTAGACGCCACAGAACCCTCCGTTATCCAGTAGCTTCCTCTTGGGGCTGGAAAACACTCAACAAAGGCAGAGGGGGACACGGGAGAAGCAGGTGAGGAGGAGGAAGCAGCAGCAGATTGTGAGGACTCAGCTAAATTAGGTTGCTGTTGCTGAGCCTCCCCACTGGGAATAAGGCAAGTTAGTTCATTTTTATGACGGAGGATGAAAAAGCACTTGCCTTAATTCCCCGGACGTGATGGTTACTGCTGCTGCACCAAATGAAGCTCCTCCGGGGACTGTGGAGGTCATTTAGCGAGTAGGCGGAGACCTACTCGCCAAATGGCGAGATGGGCGAGGCTCCAGAGTCAGGGGATGCTCTGTTGTCGGCTCAAGCTCCGCTCCACCCGGTGAACCATCCCCCAGCTGCTGCATAAACTCTAGAAGAAGCCACGGTTTATATTCCAGTAACAGCACCCTCTCCGCTGCCAGGACCTGCTGACACTCCTCCAGCTCCTCCGCAGTAGGACCGTCAGGAGGCGTGAGGACAATGTGCCCAATCTGGCAGGCTGCAAACTCTTCCAGCATCGGAGGGACGGCTGATGATGCGGGCCATTGTTTGGGAGTTGAAGGTGGGACTGCTGCTGGAGAGCGGTGAGAGGCTGAGGACCTCCGTGCCCAGGACCGTTTCCTCATCGACCCAGGCACGGACGTAGGAGGGGTTTTCACCAGCCCGTGAAGCATGAATGATGGGTTTGTAAAGGAGAGGAGTAAGTCTGTGAACTCCAGATGGCTCCACAGGCTGGGGCATGCTTCAAGCACTTCTGCTGCTCCAGCCAGACACTCACGGGCCACATCGGGAGTGCGAGAAGCACGAGCCTCCGATAAGATGGTATGTAAAACATTAACAGTCCAACACTCCACCTCACTAAGCCCACACCGACTGTAGTCAGAGAATGCTGCCATGCCAGTGGAAAACAAATGGATTTTAAGTAAAAAAAAAATGTGGGAGGAAAAAAAAAGGCAACACCCACAGGCCGCTGGCGTCTTAACTGGTAGCAGTCTTCTGTCATGAACTGGCCAGGCAGGGGCAGGAGCGAAGACCCAAACACAGGCTGTGAGTTTGCACCATTTAATAATAAACAACACTCGAGCACAAAAATACAGAAAAACACAAAACTAAGACTAAGACAGGATACTACGAACTCCCAGTGAAGGCTGGACATATGATTACAGAGACGAGGACTTCGTTTCGGTGCTAGGGAAAGGTTAATGACACAACGAAGAATCAACTGAAAAACAATCCTTAAACAGGTGAGCAAGACTGATTACACATGCTCATCAGGTGTGGGAGAACACAGGTGGGTAACATGAGCAAACTTAATCAGATGATCAAGGACAGCTGACAGCCCGCGAATTGAGTGGACACCCGGAAATAAACACAGGCAGCTGTCAAACATTGAGAGAAACAATAGTAACAGATGACTCAGAAAGTATGAGCAGAGAGAACAAAAAGATAACTGACTATAATTCTAAAACAGAAACACACCAAAATACACAATGAGAAAATAACCGCCAAGAAGGAATACAAAACCCAATACAAATGAACACTGAAGTTATAAAGGGTGAACTGAGGATAAGGACAAATATAAACAGGAAGATAAATACAAGATAATACAGAAAAATGTAAAACCCAAACTAAGACACAATAAAAAGAAACTAGGAACAGAAACAAAAGGACAAACTCAGATACCAAATACATCAAACCATACAAAATACAAAATAAACAGAAATGCAAAAGTACAAACCATAATTAGAAAAACCTTAAGCGTCTGCCCGGTGCTCCCCCCCGAGTGCCGCTTCATGACAAAAGGTTTGTATTTTTGTAGTCTGTTATTTGTTAATATGTTTGCTTCAGGCCACAATTTTTGTTATATTTATAGAGGGGTGATAGGGCAGGGTTATATTTCAGAGTGAATGTGCAAAATGAAGAATAACTCATGAAGAGAGAACTAAGGGTAATTTCATGGAATATCAATGGCGCTAATAATCCCACAAAACTAAAGAAAAGTTTGCTCTATCTCAAATCCCGACAAGCAGATATAGCATTTATACAAAAAGCACATATGACGGAGCTGGAAAATGCCAAATTGAGGAGAGACTGGGTTGGACAGGTATACAGCAGCTCATTTAACAGTAAGAAACAAGGAGTGGCTATATTGGTGCAAAAAAAGATAGACTTTGTTTTAATCAAAAAACATTAGGATAATGAAGGAAGAATAATTTTCTTAGAGTCCAAAATTAATGGAATCAAGATTAACTTATGTAATATATATGCCCCCAATTAAGATAAGCCTTTATTAGTCCCACAATGGGGAAATTCCAGGACTGCAACAGCACAGGGATAGCAACACTTAGAGCAATAATTAAGAAGATAAGATAATAAGAGCAGTGAATATATATCAGAGGGAGGGCTGGCCCATCCCCACCATCGGTCAGAATCAGAATCAGATTTATTGCCATTGTTCATGTAGTACACAAACTAGGAATTTGTCTCGGTGCCATGCTGCAACACTAAAAACATGATGAGATAAAGAGATAAACTAAAAAAACTAAAAGACTAAAAACATGCAATGAGTGTAGAATAATAAGTAATAATAATAATAATAATAATAATAATGAGTAATACTAGTCAAGGCAGATTTTAAGCTGGTCGGACCAGCTTTTACCATCAACACAGCAGACACACAGAGGACCCTAACCAGAGTCAACCCACGTAAAGCTGCAGGTCCGGACAACATTCCGGGACATGTGCTCCGAGACTGCGCGAGCAAGTTGGCGGATGTACTGACTGACATTTATAACATCTCCCTGAGTCAAGCCATCGTTCCCAGATGCTTCAAGACCTCTATCATATTAACGGTGGCAAAGAAACCAGTTTTGTCCTGTCTGAATGACTATCATCCTGTTGCACTGACACCAATTGTGATGAAGTGTTTTGAACGGCTTGTCAAACCACACATTACAGCCTGCCTCCCTGCATCACACGACCCGCTCCAGTTTGCATATCGTTCAAACCGCTCCACGGAGGATGCTATAGTCACCACCCTGCACTCTGTCATCACCCACCTGGATCGGAAAGACACCTACGCCAGACTCCTGTACATTGATTTCAGTTCAGCATTCAACACCATTATTCCCCAGAGACTGATGGAGAAATTACTCCTTCTTGGTCTGAACACCGCCACCACATGTCTCTGGATCCTGGATTTCCTGACTGAGAGACCTCAGTCTGTCCGGGCTGGAAACAACATCTCCAACTCTGTCACGCTGAGCACTGGATCCCCTCAAGGCTGCGTACTCAGTCCACTGTTGTTTACACTTATAACACATGACTGTGTATCCAAACACGAGGGGAACCAGATTATTAAGTTTGCAGATGACACCACGGTGGTGGGATTTATTCAGAGGGATGAGGAATCAATGTACAGGGAAGAAGTGAGAGACCTGGAGGGCTGGTGCAGGAAGAACAATCTGGTGCTCAACGTGGACAAAACGAAGGAGATGATTATCGACTTCCGGTGGTCACAGCCTGAACACGTCCCCCTCAGCATCGGCGGCCGTTTAGTGGAGAGAGTGGAGAACATCAAGTTCCTCGGAGTACAGATCTCGCAGGACCTGACCTGGAGCAAAAATTCCTTGGGGATCAGGAAGCAGGCCCAGCAGAGACTGCACTTCTTGAGGAAACTCAAACAGGCCTCTCTCCCCATCTGCATCCTCAGGACCTTCTACAGAGGTGTGGTGGAGAGTGTTCTGACGTACTGCATTGCTACATGGTACTCCAGCTGCAGTATGTCAGACAAAAAAGCCCTGCAGAGGATAGTTAAGGGAGCTAGAGGGTAATTGGAGTCTCCCTCCCCTCTGTCCAAGAACTTTTTCAGAACCGTTGTAGGAGCAGGGCACTGAACATTGTCAAGGACCGTTCTCACCCTCTGCATAAACACTTTGAACTTCTGCCATCTGGCAAACGATTCCGGAGCATCAGAGGCAGAACCACCAGACTGATCAACAGCTTCCTTCCACAAGCTGTTAGGATGCTGAACAGTTGATCCGGAATCTCTCATATACACTACCGCACCTACGGATATTATGTACATTATTTGTATATTATAGTTAGTGAGTTTTTCAAGTATGTCTCAGGGATGTGTGAATGGATGTGGTGGGGTGCTGGTGGGGTGAAGATATGTGTGAGTGTGTCTTAAATCATGTTCTTTTACTTATATGGATGCTGAGAGAAACGCAATTTCATCTTGCCTGCACTACAGTTGTATGTACAGCAATATGACAATAAAGGTTGATTTGATTTGATATACAGTGGGGCAAAAAAGTATTTAGTCAGCCACCAAGTGTGCAAGTTCTCCCACTTAAAAGATGAGAGAGGTCTCCAATTTTCATCATAGGTATACCTCAACTATGAGAGACAAAATGAGAAAAAAAATATCCAGAAAGTCACATTGAAGGATTTTTAATGAATTAATTGGTAAATTTCTGTGTAAAATAAGTATTTGGTCAATCCCAAAAGTTCATCTCAGTACTCTGTTATATACCCTTTGTTGGCAATGACAGAGGTCAAACGTTTTCTGTAAGTCTTCACAAGGTTTTCACACACTGTTGCTGGTATTTTGGCCCATTCCTTTATGCAGATCTCCTCTACATTTGACATTCAAACCTCCTTTGACATTCAAACCGCTGCCATAACAGGGAACATCCATGGTATGTACGATGGCATCAAGAAAGCACTTGGTCCGGCTCAGAGCAAGACGGCCCCCCTCAAATCCTCCACTGGGGAGATGATCACAGAAAAGAACAAGCAGATGGAGAGATGGGTGGAACACTACTCCGACCTCTACTCTAGACAGAACACCATGACACCGTCAGCCCTTGATGCCATCGACTGCCTGCCATCCATGGACGAACTTGACGCCGAGCCAACCATCGACGAACTCAGCAAGGCCATTGATAGCTTGGCCGCTGGCAAGGCACCCGGCAACGACGGCATACCCCCTGACCTGATCAAGCACTGCAAGACCGCCCTACTGTTGCCATTGCATGACGTCCTCTGCCAGTGTTGGAAGGAAGGTGCCGTACCACAGGACATGAGGGACGCCAAGATCATCACCCTCTACAAAAACAAAGGGGAGAGAAGCGACTGCAACAACTACAGGGGCATCTCCCTCCTCAGCGTTGTTGGCAAAGTCTACGCACGAGTTGTTCTCGTTCGTCTACAGAAGCTTGCCGAACGTGTCTACCCCGAGTCTCAGTGTGGCTTCCGCGCTGAGCGATCGACGGTAGACATGATATTCTCCATCCGCCAACTCCAGGAGAAATGCAGAGAACAGAACATGCCCCTGTACGTCGCCTTCATCGACCTCACCAAAGCGTTCGATCTGGTCAGCAGAGAGGGCCTTTTCAAGATCCTGCCAAAGATAGGATGCCCACCAAAGTTGCAAAGCCTCATCGAATCGTTTCACACCAACATGCAGGGGATAGTGCAGCACGATGGCAACATCTCAGAGCCATTCAACATACGCAGCGGAGTGAAACAGGGCTGTGTACTTGCGCCAACCCTCTTTGGGATTTTCTTTGCTATGCTCCTGAGGCATGCCTTCGCACAGCAACAGAGGGAATCGACCTGCACACAAGATCTGACGGCAGGCTTTTCAACCTCGCCCGCCTGAAAGCCAGAACCAAAGTACGCGAGGCTCTAATCAGAGACATGCTGTTCGCAGACGATGCTGCAGTCGCAACCCACACACAGCAGGAGCTTCAGACCCTGATGGACCGCTTCTCCCAGGCATGCAAGGACTTCGGGCTTACCATCAGCCTGAAGAAGACTAACGTCTTGGCGCAAGGCACGGAAGCACCACTAACCATCACCATCGATGACTACGAGCTGGAGGTCGTGAATCAGTTCACGTACCTGGGGTCCACGATCAGCAACAACCTCTCCCTTGATACAGAGATCAACAAGAGGATTGGAAAATCAGCCTTCACACTCGCTCGCCTCACCACACGAGTGTGGGAGAATCCCAAACTCTCTGTCAAGACGAAGATGGCAGTGTACAACGCCTGCGTCATCAGCACACTGCTCTATGGGAGTGAGACGTGGACAACATACGCCCGGCAGGAAAAGAGACTGAACTCCTTCCACTTGCGCTGCATTCGCCACATCCTGGACATATCCTGACAGGACAAAGTGCCCAACACAGAAGTTCTGTCCCGCGCCGGCCTTCCCTCCATGTTCACTCTACTCAGGCAGCGCAGGCTCCGCTGGCTAGGCCACGTTCACCGTATGGAGGATGGCAGAATCCCCAAAGACGTCCTCTACGGAGAACTGGCAACTGGCAGGAGAGACGTTGGCCGCCCACAGCTGCGCTTTAGAGACGTCTGCAAGAGAGACATGAAGGCCCTGGAGATTAACGCAGAGCACTGGGAGGACCTTGCAACGGACCGCTCCAAATGGAGAGGCACCCTGACCAGACAGCTCAAGGCGGGTGAAGAGAGACTGACTGCTGCAGCAGATGAAAAAAGGACCCGCAGGAAGAACCGCCACAGACCCAGCAGCACGGAGACCACCCACAAGTGCAACCTGTGTGACAGGGACTGCCATTCGCGCACTGGCCTGTTCAGCCACAGGCGGTGCTGTTCCAGCAGAGTAGACGTTTAGGATTCTCTTCCATGGTCATCATAGACCGACGGAGGCCAACGGCAATGACAGAGGTCAAACGTTTTCTGTAAGTCTTCACAAGGTTTTCACACACTGTTGCTGGTATTTTGGCCCATTCCTTCATGCAGATCTCCTCTAGAGCAGTGATGTTTTGGGGCTGTTGCTGGGCAACACGGACTTTCAACTCCCTCCAAAGATTTTCTATGCGGTTGAGATCTGGAGACTGGCTAGGCCACTCCAGGACCTTGAAATGCTTCTTACGAAGCCACTCCTTCGTTGCCCGGGCGGTGTGTTTGGGATCATTGTCATGCTGAAAGACCCAGCCACGTTTCATCTTCAATGCCCTTGCTGATGGAAGGAGGTTTACACTCAAAATCTCACGATACATGGCCCCATTCATTCTTTCCTTTACACGGATCAGTTGTCCTGGTCCCTTTGCAGAAAAACAGCCCCAAAGTATGATGTTTCCACCCCCATGCTTCACAGTAGGTATGGTGTTCTTTCTCCTCCAAACACGACAAGTTGAGTTTTCATCAAAAAGTTCTATTTTGGTTTCATCTGACTATATTACATTCTCCCAATCCTCTTCTGGATCATCCAAATGCTCTCTAGCAAACTTCAGACGGGCCTGGACATGTACTGGCTTAAGCAGGGGGACACATCTGGCACTGCAGGATTTGAGTCCCTGGCGGCGTAGTGTGTTACTGATGTAGCCTTTGTTACTTTGGTCCCAGCTCTCTGCAGGTCATTCACTAGGTCCCCCTGTGCGGTTCTGGGATTTTTGCTCACCGTTCTCGTGATCATTTTGACCCCACGGGGTGAGACCTTGTGTGGAGCCCCAGATCGAGGGAGATTATCAGTGGTCTTGTATGTCTTCCATTTTCTAATAATTGCTCCCACAGTTGATTTCTTCACACCAAGCTGCTTACCTATTGCAGATTCAGTCTTCCCAGCCTGGTGCAGGTCTACAATTTTGTTTCTGGTGTCCTTTGACAGCTCTTTGGTCTTGGCCATAGTGGAGTTTGGAGTCTGACTGTTTGAGGTTGTGGACAGGTGTCTTTTATACTGATAACGAGTTCAAACAGGTGCCATTAATACAGGTAACGAGTGGAGGACAGAGGAGCTTCTCAAAGAAGAAGTTACAGGTCTGTGAGAGCCAGAAATCTTGCTTGTCTGTAGGTGACCAAATACTTATTTTACCACGGAATTTACCAATTAATTCATTAAAAATCCTTCAATGTGATTTTCTGGATTTTTTTTTCTCATTTTGTCTCTCATAGTTGAGGTATACCTATGATGAAAATTGGAGACCTCTCTCATTTTTTAAGTGGGAGAACTTGCACACTTGGTG
Organism: Pholidichthys leucotaenia; assembly: GCA_020510985.1. Lineage (NCBI taxonomy): Eukaryota > Metazoa > Chordata > Actinopteri > Cichliformes > Pholidichthyidae > Pholidichthys > Pholidichthys leucotaenia. The sequence goes on from CM035836.1 coordinate 400,287,219, forward strand.
GCTGACTAAATACTTTTTTGCCCCACTGTACATATGTACACAGGAATATACACAGTGTGGAGCATTGTAGCTAGATGGAATAAACAGCATAAAGGTCTATTCAGTTACCCCGCATAGTATGAATATGTACCCATCCATCCATCCATCCATCCATCCATCTTCTTCCACTTAATCCTTTTCGGGTCATGGGAGGGCTGGAGCCTATCCCAGCATCTTTGGGCGAGAGGCAGGGTACACCGTGGACAGATCACCAGTCCATCGCAGGGCCAACACAGAGACACAGACAACCATTCACTCTCACAGTCATACCTAAGGACAATTTAGAATCCCCAGTTTGATGCCAATTAACCTAACTTGCATGTTTTTGGCATGTGGGAGGAAACTGGAGAAATCCCAGAGTAAACCCACACAGACAAGGGAAGAACATGCAAATTCCACACAGATCACTGTTGGTCAGGGGCTGGGATCAAACCCATGATCCCCCAGCCAAGGGTGAGTTGCTGTGCTGCCGCAGTGCTAACCACTCCACCACCGCACCGCCCTTAATGCAGAATGATAATATTCACACCCAGCAGGATTGCGAAGACGTGGGGGTAGCCCTGTGGTGACCCACCACAATCTACTTGGACATTCATAACACTCAGCTTGGACATGAAGCAGAACAACTGGCATATGGACAGAGAGCCCCTTGGGGGACAACCAGTTAATCACGTGATTCATATGTATTGATTGATATGTATATCAATATGTAAATGTGCCATGCATTCTCTCTTGTCCTATTGTTATACATCCCTGGAGTAAGGAGAGGAGTCTGGTGCCAGTTAATCACGCAATTGATATGTATTGTCTGATATGTATCTCAATATGTAAATGTGCCATGCATTCTCTCTGGTCTGTATAAGAGCGCACTTACAACTGCGCACTGACAGAGAACACATGCACAGCACACAGTGCTGAGTGTGTCTCATGATGAAAACAAAACAAAAAACAAGATGGCGCCCACAGCGGCCGCCATGGTGTATCGCTGCCCTTTAATTTTTATAATTTGTCTGTTTTTGTTCACTGATTGTGCATCTGCCGGTTCATACACCCGTGAAGAACTACTAAATATCAGGACTCTCACCCCCATGGACCTTCTTCCAGTTTTTTTAGCTCCTGCCGTTGATCTGATCCATTGTTTGGCCAAAAAAGCAAGACGGCGGAAAAGAGGGAAGAGAGGAGGGATTCTCGCTCGGCTACGAAACAGAGGCTCGCGAACAGCCTTGCCTGGCATATTTCTATCCAATGCCAATTCTCTCCTGAACAAGGTAGAAGAATTAAGACTGCTGATGCGTTTCAAGGACCTCGCTTCCTCGTCTGTCATCTGCTTCTCTGAGACCTGGCTTAATGAGAACATTCCAGATAGCGCGATCAGCCTCGAGGGTTTCCAGCTGATTCGTGCTGACCGCGTCACAGAGCTGTCCGGTAAGTCTATCGGAGGAGGAGTGTGCTTCTATATTAACAACAGCTGGTGCTCTGATGTAACGGTGATTTCCAAACACTGTTCTCCCGCCCTGGAATTTCTTTTCATTAACTGCAAGCCATTCTATTCCCCGCGCGAGTTTGCCTCATTCATTCTCGTCGCTGTGTATGCCCCTCCTGACGCGGACACGCGCGAAGCTCAGCGCGTGCTCGCAGATCACATCCAACTTACGGAGCGGAACTTTCCAGACTCCCTGGTTATCGTGGTGGGCGATTTTAACCAGAGCAATCTGAGTCACGAGCTCCCCCGCTACAAACAGTGTATTAAATGTCCAACCAGAGGAAATAACACGCTAGATCACTGTTATACTTCAGTAAAGGACGCATATCGCGCTGTTCCCCGCGCTGCGCTGGGACTATCTGATCACGTGATGGTTCACCTCATCCCCACATACAGACAGAGACTGAAACTCACTAAACCTGTGGTGACCACCACAAAGAAATTGACCAGTGAAGCTGGAGAGAAACTGAACACATGCATGGAAATAACTGACTGGGGCATGTTTAAAAGAGCCACACATGATCTTAATGAGTACACATACACTGTGAACTCATATATCAACTTCTGTGAAGAGCACATTCTCCCATCGCGCACCAGGATAAGATATTCTAATGACAAGCCTTGGTTCACAGCTAAGCTCAGACGGATCAGGAAGGAGAAGGAAGCAGCGTTGAAAAGTGGAGACAGGGACTGCTACAGAGAGGTCAAATATCGGTTTCAACAGAGAGCTGAGGAGAGCTAAATCTGTATATTCTGAGAGACTCCAGCAGCAGTTCACTGCTAATGACTCGGCTTCTGTGTGGAGAGGACTGAGGCAAATCACCAACTATCGGCCTCAGGCTTCTAAAGGTCAGGATGACAAAGCCCTTTGTCAAAGACTGTCCCAACACTATGCCCGTTTTGACACCTCGTCAGCTGTGTCCAACTCACCCACTCCACCCAGCTCCTCTGCCTCCTCAGCCCCTAATTCATCAAGAGCGGTCCCCCCCCTCCTCCTCCTCCTCCTCCCCCCCTCCCCTTGTCATCAGTGAGCAGGACGTGCACAGACAGTTCTCCAGACTGAACCCGTGCAAGGCCCCCGGGCCGGACGGTGTGTCTCCCTCCACCCTGAGACACTGTGCGAAAGAGCTGGCTCCTGTCTTCACAGACATTTTTAACACCTCTCTTAAGCAATGTCACGTGCCGACCTGCCTCAAATCCTCCACCATCATCCCTGTCCCCAAGAAGCCACGGATTACTGGACTTAACGACTACAGACCTGTAGCGCTCACCTCTGTAGTCATGAAGTCCTTTGAGCGCCTGGTCCTGTCTCACCTCAAGTCCATCACCACACCCCTCCTAGACCCGCTGCAGTTTGCCTACCGTGCTAACAGGTCTGTGGACGACGCAGTCAACCTGGCCCTCCACTCCATCCTGCAGCACCTGGACTCCCCGGGAACCTACGCCAGGATTCTGTTTGTGGACTTCAGCTCCGCATTCAACACCATCCGCCCCGATCTGCTCCAGGACAAGCTGTCCCTGCTCAACGTGCCTGACTCCCTCTGCAGGTGGATCACAGACTTCCTGACGGACCGGAGACAGCATGTGCGGCTGGGGAAGTCTGTCTCAGACTCTGTTAGCATCAGCATTGGATCACCCCAGGGCTGTGTACTTTCCCCCCCTACTCTTCTCCCTTTATACCAACTCCTGCACCTCCTCCCACCAGTCTGTTAAGCTGATTAAGTTTGCGGACGACACCACCCTCATCGGGCTCATCTCCAACGGTGACGAGTCCGCCTACAGGGAAGAGATGGCCCAGCTGGTGTCCTGGTGCAGCCACAACAACCTGCAGCTGAATGCTCTGAAGACAGCGGAGATGATTGTGGACTTCAGGAAAGTCACATCCCCCCTGCCCCCCCTCACCATCACAGGCTCTCCCATCACCTTTGCAGATTCCTTCCGCTTCTTGGGCACCACCATCACCCGAGACCTCAAATGGGAGCCAACCATCAGCTCCCTCATCAAAAAGGCCCAGCAGAGGATGTTCTTTCTGCGGCAGCTGAGGAAGCTCAAGCTACCCACCAAGATGTTAGTGCAGTTCTACACGGCCATCATCGAGTCCATCCTCACCTCCTCCATAACTGTGTGGTACGCAGGAGCCACTGCCAGGGACAGACTAAGGCTGCAGCGCGTCGTGCGCACTGCTGAGAAGGTGATAGGCTGCAAGCTCCCATCTCTCCAGGACCTGTACATCTCCAGGACCCGGAGGCGTGCTGGCCGGATCATAGCCGATCCTTCACATCCTGGTCACGTGCTGTTTGCCCCCCTCCCCTCAGGTAGAAGACTTCGGTCCATTCGGACTAAAACCTCTCGGCACATGAACAGCTTTTTCCCCTCTGCCATCAGACTGCTGAACACTAAGTAACTTTTGACTCTCGTGCACTATGTACAGCAGCTCAACCAGACTCATGTCATTCATCACTGTTTTTCTGTTGCATTATTGACTGCACTATGTGGTACTTCACATTATCTGCTACATGCTAATTTTTTAAACTGCCTTGACTAGTACTACTCATTATTACTAGTATTATTATTATTATTATTACTTATTACTACTTATTCTTCTACACTTATTGCACGTTTCTAGTCCTTTAGTTTTTTAGTTTATCCCTTTTTCTCATTATGTTTTTAATGTTGCAGCATGGCACCGAGACAAATTCCTAGTTTGTGTATCACATGAACAATGGCAATAAACCTGATTCTGATTCTGATTCTGATGATGGAGGAATAAAAACTCTTAAACCTTCAGCTCGCCGTGTCACGCCTTGAACTTATTTTGTTCCTCCACACTGGTGACCCTTGACAAAGAATGGAACACGAAGCCAACACCTTGGAGACGACCCGGACGGAAAGCCTCAGAACGTGTCACGGTGCGTCCCTCACCTAATCTCTCCCTCTCACCGCGCTGTGGATTCCAGAGACCGGGGATTGCCTACATCCTTCGCATCCACAGGGGAGCGTGCGCGCCTTGTCCTCTCTCCACGATGGCAACCTCCAGGGCCGGACGGAGGGCGCAGCGCTTGGACCAAGACGCACGAGGAGCAGTGACACAAGCAACGCACAGAAACAGCCTGAACGGGGACAATCATCGACACCGACTGCGCTGATTTACACTGAGCTCCCCAACTCTGACTAAACTCCGGACAGCGGACCTCCCGCGCACAGAAGCCATGTGCGCACACTGCAGGGTTAAGAGGACTGCGCAACTTTCAGCTATGTGGTCACTGCGTCAGGCGCGCGCCACGCACGGGACAATACCAGCTACACAGACTGATACATTGTTCTCCACCGCTGCACATGCCCGAGTTAAACAGCCGATCGCCACCCTCGGAACCTTCAGGGCTGCTTGCACACCTGGAGCGGACGTGCAGCCAGCACACAGGACTTTGTAGGAGTTTTCCAGCCATGGCGCACAAGGGGGATTTAGTCAATTACTTTCCCCGATGACTTTAGGGCTGTTTCCCGCACCTAAAGCCAAACTGCTGAGTCCCTGACACAGCTTCAGTTTATCACAGCCACTACGCATCCTCGGGGAATTTGGCCACTCGCCTTCCCCACATCCTCGCTGGACCACAACACAAGAGAAGTCAGAGATATAATTTTCTTCACAGCCGCTGTGGATCTCTGCCACGTTTAACAGGAAAAGTTCCTCACCATCGTGGATCCACACGCAATTTTTGCGCGGCCCAGACACCACGTCCCGGGCCGGCACTCGCTTATTCCCACCCCCTCAACCTCCTCCTGCACAGAGCTTTTCCCGCACCTCACTCCCAAAGCCAGCCGATCGCCGTCTGGTTCCATTACGCACGACTGCACACCGGCCCGTGTGCCCACGATCCACGGCCGTTCAACGTTCAACGTGCTGGAACTCGGAGCGGAGAACACTGCCCTTTTCACCCCTCCCCCGTCCCCCTCACGGACTGACATGCCCTCCGACAGTTCTACCGGAGCTGGAACCAGACCGGGGGGGGGGGGGGTCACAACCCCTGCTGAGTGTTCTGTGGGGGAGCCCTGTGGTGACCCACCACAATCTACTTGGACATTCATAACACTCAGCTTGGACATGAAGCAGAACAATTGGCATATGGACAGAGAGCCCCTTGGGGGACAACCAGTTAATACCGCGATTCATATGTATTGACTGATATGTATATCAATATGTAAATGTGCTATGCATTCTCTCTTGTCCTATTATTATAGTGTACATCCCCGGAGTAAGGAGAGGAGTCTGGCGCCAGTTAATCACGCAATTGATATGTATTGTCTGATATGTATATCAATATGTAAATGTGCCATGCATTCTCTCTGGTCTGTATAAGAGAGCTCACTCACAGCGCACTTACAACTGCTCACTGACAGAGAACACATGCACAGCACACAGTGCTGAGTGTGTCTCATGATGGAGGAATAAAAACTCTTAAACCTTCAGCTCGCCATGTCACGCCTTGAACTTATTTTGTGCATTCAATATGACTTTATTTGTATAGCACTTTTCAAACAGATGCTGCACAAAGTGCTTCACATAGATAAAAACAGAAGACACGTTTAGCTGTATATAATAGATATCTGAGGAACACATTGACACACACACACACACAGATTTGGTGCATTTATAGATAGATGGACGAGGCTCCAGTCCTTTGGCCACAGGCTTCATCTAGCAAGTGGTGAGTAGGGCAAATGAAAAAAAAAAAATTAAAAAGTACATGCAATTGAAATCTGTGTTTTTCCTAAAGTTAATGAATAATCGTGATTAATAATGGCAATTTCAATATTGATCAAAAATAATCGTGATTATCATTTTGGCCATAATCGTGCAGCCCTGATTCAACAGATACTCAAATTGAATGGCTGCCATACATGTAGACATGATAATTTAGGAAAGATGTCATAGTGGTCAAGGCTGCCTTAATGCACAGGCTAGGCTGCGCTGAAGCCCAGGAGCCTACAAAGATCAGGGGCCTATCATGAGCGAATAAAAAAGATCACATTGTTGTTAATTGGTCAGATTCTGTGTCCATCACTTGACATTTGTGTGTGGCTGCTGACTGGTCCAATTTACAACTGTCCAGAGGAATTGTTTTGGCATGTGACTATGCAAGCACAGTGAGAGGTAATAAGTAATTAGCTAGGTCAAATTGTCCGGAAAAAAAAGTTTGACAGTAGCGCTCATAAAATTGAGAGGAAAACAGTTTAGGAAAAACAAATTGCTCAAAAAATCCCAAGGCGTAAAGGATTTTTCTAAGCTGGGGCATCAAGTGGAGGCAGAGCTGCTACTTACTGCACCAAGGAGACAGGTGGTCCACTAAAGCACTCATCTGAAGGAGAAGACCAGGTGCCACCAGATCCTACTGAAAGAGAGCAGGCCAGTGAATAAGACAAGCTGAGAGATGGAGACAAGCACAAGAAAAGACAGGTTGCTTGGAAAGATCATGATTGCTTACATCAGACAGCTGTACATAGGACAGTGGACTCGGAACTTGTTAAAAAGTAGACTGGATCAAGCATGTTACTGTGTAACCTCACATTGATGTCCATAGAGTATGGCGTTATTCGTGAGCTGGGCTTAAAGGACGTAATGAAGGATTTTTCTTTAAAGAAGGCCAGAGGAAAGCATTTCTAAAAAGGTAAGACATGTTCTTTGTCATGCTTTCCTGTCACCTGTGCAAGTTCTTGATTGATGCTGTTGTGCACTGTTTCACTCAGGGATACTTCACTGACATAACTTTGTGTTCTACTGTCATCATTAGACTAACTGTTGATCAGTGTCCTCCTGATACCTGGTGTTTAGACCATGGTCACTGTAAAAATGGAAAGCTTAGTATCTCTCACAAGATTTTGACAAGACAAGAATTTATTTTTGTGGTGCAGTTTTCTGCAAGACATTACTTACTTTAAGACAGTTTTTAATTTGTTTTAAGCAATTTAATCTTACTTTATTAGCAGATAGTTTTTTCTAATTTTAACTAAAATTATCTATTGCCAGAATTTTTTTTGCTTATTTGAAGTAAAATTATCTGCCTATACAGCAAGAAAATGTGACTTATCAAATTGTTTAAAACAAATTAAAACTATCTGAACGCATGTAAAATTTTCTTACACATAAACTGCACAGCAAGAATAAATATCTTGTCAGACAAAAAATAAGCATACAGCCTTATTTAATTTTACTTGTATTCATCTTTTTGCAGCGTAGTTGTGTTTTTTAGTTCACAGTTGCATTACTTCTCCAAGAGAAAAAAATGGGTCTGTAGTGGCTCAGGAGGTACAGCAGGTCACCCAATAACCAGAGGGCTGGCAGTTCGAATCCCGCTCCCCCCACCTTGCTGTTGTGTCCTTGGGCAAGACACTTTACCCACATTGGCTCCAGTGTGTTCAGGCTCATGATACTGGTGTATGGATGTGAATAAATGTTTGGTGGTGGTCTGAGAGGCCGTTGGCATGGATTGGCAGCCATGTTTCCTTCAGTCTGCCCCAGGGCAGCTGTGGGTATAGAAGTAGCTTACCACTATCATTGTCTGTGGAGTGAATTAATAATGGACTTGTGGGCACCCAGCACACGTGTGGGCACCCAGCACAATGCAGACTGATAATATGCACGCTCAGCAGGGATTGCATACGGACAGAGAGCCCCTTGGGGGACAACCAGTTAATCATGCGATTGATATGTATTGACTGATATGTATATCAATATGTAAATGTACCATGCATTCTCTCTTGTCCTATTGTTATACATCCCTGGAGTAAGGAGAGTAATTCCGGCGCCAGTTAATCACGCGATTGATATGTATTGACTGATATGTATATCAATATGTAAATGTACCATGCATTCTCTCTTGTCCTATTGTTATACATCCCTGGAGTAAGGAGAGTAATTCCGGCGCCAGTTAATCACGCAATTGATATGCATTGACTGATAGGTATATCAATATGTAAATGTACCATGCATTCTCTCTTGTCTGTATAAAAGAGCTGACTTTACATGCCTCATTACAGCGCACTCACAGAGCACACACACACAGCACAGCACTACTGTGTGTCTCATGATGATGGAGGAGTAAAAACTCTGAAAACTTCCAGCTCACCGTGTCACGCCTGAACTTATTTTGTTCCTCCACACTGGTGACCCTTGACAAAGAATGGAACACGAAGCGGAGACGACCCAAATGGAAAGCCTCAGAACGCGCCACGGTGTGTCCCTCGCCTGATCTTTTACCTCCACACTGGTGACCTGACGAGGGAGAATGACCGTCTGCTCCCTCTCACCGCGCTGTGGATTCCAGAGACTGGGGATCGCCTTCATCCTTCGCATCCACACGAGCAACGCACAGAAATAGCCTGAAAAGGGAAGACCATCAGCGCCGACTGTGTTGATTTCCATCAAGCTCCCTGACCCTGACTCACCTCTCGACAACGGACCTTCCGTGCACAGAAGCCACACGTGCACACTGCAGGGTTACGAGGACAGCGCAACTGCCAGCTATGTGGTCATTGCGCCAAGCGCGCGCCACGCACGAGACAAAACCGGCTCTACAGACTGATACATCGTCCTCCACTGCTGCACATGCCCGAAAAAAACCGGCTGATTGCCACCCTCTGAACCTTCAGGGCTGCTCGCACACCTGGAGCGGACGTGCAGCCCACACACGGGACCATTGTATGGGTTTCTCAGCTGCGGCGCACATCGGCAATTTAGCAAATTGCTTTCCCTGATGACTTTAGGACTGTTTCCCGCACCTAAAGCCAAACTACCGAGTCCCTGACACAGCTTCAGTTTATCACAGCCGCTACGCATCCTCGGGGAATTTGGCCGCTCGCCTTCCCCACACCCTCGCTGGTCGAGCCATGAGAGAAGTCAGAGATATAATTTTTTTTTCACGGCCGCTGTGGATCTCCACCACGTTTAATGGGAAAGTCCCTCACCATCGCGGATCCACACGCAATTTTTGCGCGGCCCAGGCACCTTTGACGTCCCGGGTCATCACTCGCTTCCTTCCACCCCCCTCCCCCTCCTCCTGCACAGAGCTTTTCTCGCACCTCACTCCCTAAGCCGACCGATCGCCGTCTTGTTCCATTACACACGACAACACACCGGCCCGTGTGCCCACGATCCACGGCCGTTCAACATGCTGGAACTCGGAGCGGAGAACACTGCCCTTTCCACTCCTCCCCCGTCCCCCCACGGACTGACATGACAGTTCTACCGGAGCTGGAGCCAAACTACGGAGGGGGGGGGGGGGTGAACACCCAGCACAATGCAGACTGATAATATGCACGCTCAGCAGGGATTGCATATGGACAGAGAGCCCCTTGGGGGACAACCAGTTAATCACGCGATTGATATGTATTGACTGATATGTATATCAATATGTAAATGTGCCATGCATTCTCTCTTGTCTGTATAAAAGAGCTGACTTTACATGCCTCACGAAAGTGCACTCACAACAGCACACACATAACACAGCGCTACTGTGTGTCTCATGATGATGGAGGAATAAAAACTCTGAAAACTTCCAGCTCGCCGTGTCACGGCTGAACTTATTTTGTTCCTCCATAGACTCATTGTAAAGTGTCTGGGTGTCATGAAAAGTGCTATATAAATGCAATCTATTATTAAAAACATAGCTATTACACATTTTTAAACTGACGTTCTGTTGGGGGGGCTACAAATCCTTTCAGCACCAGGGCCTAATGGCCAGTTAAGGTGGCCCTGCCTAAAATAGGTGTTGTTCTACTCATGAGTGGTGATGACAGCGTTCTTTTTATCCTTGCATGCATTTGCACATGCGTGGTGACGGCCTGGACTCCGCTTGTAAAACGTACGTTAGACATGTTTTTTTTTTTGTTTTACTTACAAATGTATGTTTTCTGAGGGGTGGAAAACTTTCATTAGTTATGTTTTTTTAGTGAGATCGGGTTGATCTACCATCAAATTGCATTCACAATGTAAGCTCACGTGGGTAGCAGGTGATTGTTCAGATCAACATTACCTGTTCAGGAGAAAGTGTGAAATTTTAGCATAAATCTTTGACCTTCATCAGTGATGTCCATGTAGAAAAAGCCATACCAGTGTTAACTGATGGTTTCTATCCTTGTTCATCCCCATTTCTCAAATATTTATGATAAAATGTCTCCTAAAATGGATCTTCCACATTCTTCTACTCGTCTTGGAGTGGGATTTCTCTCAAACGGTGCACTAGTGCAACTCAAGTGAAGCTCGGCATTGCAGTGTCAACTAGAAAAGCACTTGGAGAGCGCAGACCTCCGCCAAGCGCCACAATTCCCCCCATACAGTGTTTGTGTGTACGTTTTCAGATTCCTTGAGCATGTAAACATATGACTAGCAATTGGATTCACAATGATTATTTGTTTATTTGACAGGGACAGTGCAATAAACACACAATTAATCAGTGACAATCAATCTGATAGTGATAGGATTAGTGGTTCAGTAGTAAAAGCATTGCCTCCTTGGTGGAGGTAATAAACTGAAGTGTTGCTGTTGTGTCCATCTCCTCCACTGACGGATGCAAATTGGGTAGACAGGTTGCCGTGGGTTTTATATTATATTATTTTGGGGTTTCGCTCCGCGGCAAACGAGAATTTAGAAGCTTCGCCGGCAGAGAGCTCGTTATTGCGCAGCGCGTATGGCTGGCCGGGGAATTTCTGCCAAATGCGCAGCGCCTATGGCTGGCCGGTGAATTTCTGCCAAATGCGCAGCTCCTATGGCTGGCCGGTGAATTTCTGCCAAATGCGCAGCGCCTATGGCTGGCCGGGGAATTTCTGCCAAATGCGCAGCTCCTATGGCTGGCCGGGGAATTTCTGGCAAAGAATCTGTCGGCGGACAGCTGCCCGTGTGAGGTTTTGCAGTTGCGCGCAAACACAAGCACGCTGGCGGGCCCAGGCCAGCAGTGTTTTCCGCGTGCTTTTGTGCCTAAAACGTTGAAGAACGCAGAGTTTGTGTTGCAGACACGACGACCAGCGCCCTCCATTGCGCCTGCGCACATGTTGAAAATGGCCCTATGTCACAGTGTTGAAAAATGCTTTAAAAAAATTCCTGTATCCAGACGGTGAACCAGATCACCCCCAAAATTTAATCAGTTCTTCCTTGTACCATTTCCAACAACGCCTGAAAGTTTCATGCAAATCCGTCCAAGACTTTTTGAGTTATCTTGCTAACCAACAGACAAACAGACAGACAGACAAACAGACAGACAGACAAACAGACAAACACACAAACCCTGGCAAAAACATAACCTCCTCCTGGCCTTTTCGGCCTGGCGGAGGTAAAAATGGTTGATACCCAAGAACGAACCCAGTGCTGTTTGTCCATTCTGAGCTACTGTAGAAACGTGGTGGCGCAAAATGGTGGCTCCCATGGAGGTACGGGTCCAGCACCATGTAGATATTAATGCCTTATTCTAAGGCAACAAAAATGTAACAGATTTTTATTTATGATTATACACTATTGAAAACATATTTATAGACGATTATCTTAATTTTTGCTAAAAAATCATCCAAAATTCTACATATGATACCTTTAAGTGAATCATAAGTTAATCCATCTCTCCCAAGTGCTGATATTTTTACAGTGAAATTTAATAAAGGTTGAAGACTTAGGCTATAAACACTGAGGTCCATGCTATAGTCTTTTGAAAAGCAGTTATTTCGATCCACAAAGAGGCGCAGCTCTGTCAATGATAATGACTGAGCAAACACGACAACATTAAATAAACTTTGCTGTGATCAATGCATCTGGTTAAAGGTTAAAAAAAAAGCGGGTTAGATTGGGGCTTTAAAGCGACATACTGGCTCTTCACATTTCTACACTCTGCTAAGAGTTGGCATATCACCATGCTGGCTGCAGCCACATTGCTCATTTTCCTCAGTGCCATAACTACTCAAACAACAGTAAGTTTTAATTCCTTTATGAACTCTCCAATGTTTGGGTATGTTTGTTAAAGAAAACTCGTCAAGCCTATCAAGTCATTCTCTACTATGATTATCATTTCAGCTGGGTGTTACTGGTAAGTACTTGCTCTCAGATTATGTCTGGTGGTGGTGATTGTACTTCTTCATATTACTCACACACATATGCCTAAACCTGTTTTAAATACATTTTTATTGCAGAATACTGATTCAGAGGAAAACATCAATTAATAACTTACAATCAACTGAGATATTTTATTCCTTTTAGGAATGAAATAAGTTTTCTTATTTATTTTTATTTAGCCATTCACTGATTCCTGAGACTTGGGACAAAACAGGATAAAAACGTAAAAAAAAAATCGATTCACAGGTAAATTAAACTACATGTATGAATCTATCATAGACTACCCAATTATGCTTTGACACACCCATGAACAATTTCTTTAAAAAAAAAAAAAAATTGCCGTTCCATCACTTACTTTGTCAACACCATCACACGCGAAAAACGCAAATTAATTTTAACTCTCATTATGCTAGACCTACAAAAACTATACCAAAGTCAAGTTTTTACCAAGGCTGAGAGAACCCTGAAAGAAGTAACTTTCAATATGTACGTATATATTTTTAATATTATGAAGGTTTTTGTCTATGCTTTTTAAATTATTTATTTATTATTAATTTTTTTTAATTATTTTATTATAGGTATATTAGAATATTTTTAACCTCAACAGTAACCAAAATGATTTTTCAATTTGAAAACCCAATATAATGGTAGGAAACAGATTATATTTTCACATATGACCAACAATCCTTCACAGACTAATATAATGAAAAATGATCAAAATATGAATCTGACAGAGGTGACATGGACCTGATGGAGTTGACTTATATTTGATGGAGTTGAGAAAAACTTGAATTTGTCGTCATTTTAACTCTCAGATAAATTGAATCAATCAGTTACAACATTAAAACAATCAATGAATATGTTTATAAAGATTTACCTTACATATGACAAATGATTTATAGATTATAGGCCACACTATATCTGCTATTGTAACATAGCAATCTCAGATGCTTATTGTTCTTTTGTGTAATTGTCTTATTTGTTAGTGGTCATAAGTGTAGGATTACAAAAGAAATTTTGGACTGTTAATTAGGTTTTCTTAAATAGTGACTGATAATGTGACACTGACTTTAGACCAGACGTTGCATTAACTGAAAGTTGTCTGTCAATGACAGATGTTCTTGGGCGGTTACAAAAAAAATCTAAAGGTTGTCTGTCATTTTGACAGATTACACTGAGTATAAGCTACTGTACCCTTTTCTTCTAACTTCAGGGTTTCTGCTGGTAATATTTCTGTGTGGCAGCTCGCCACGCCAAAAACTGAGCTACCACATTAGGGGAAAAAAAAAAAAAAGCCACACAGGAGCCAATTAAAAAAACAGAAAAAAGCTGCATGTGGTGTGAAAGCCACGTTTGCCATCCCGGAAATATATATATTTTCGCTAAGAAAATAAATTAAGGACTGCCACTCCACAAGCACACAGGCAAACAACACGAGTCAAAACAGCCACTCCAAGCACTGGGTGCTGTTGGAATTCTGGAGCGTGCTACTCTCAGTTCCAGATGACAACAGTGTGTCTAGCATCACTGTCCAAGAGACAAAACTGAATCTGTGTACTCACTCCCCTGATGTCAGTCAGAGTGAAGCATGAGCATCACTCTATCATCATCACTCTATAAAAGCAAGAAATCTGTCTGTCTGTCACGCTTCATAGGACATCATAGGATGGCGCATGATCTCTGCCTGAACATCATAGGACGTCCTATGAACTCAGGCAACAAATGCGTCTTTATGATGTCATATACATCAAGCCCATGGCACATAGGCAAATGTGTCTTTATGTTGTCATATACATCAAGCCTGCCTTCATGTCTTTATGATGTCATATACAGTGAGTCCATGCCGGAAAGCCTCTTTTTGCTCAAATCTATTTTCATGATCCTGTCCATGAACTGGAATTACGACGCACCTATCCCTAAACCAGTGGTCTCAACGAAGAAGAAGAAGAAGAAGAAGAAGACCCACCAGATGGAGAGCAATAGAATGACGACAACTGCTGCACGTCAGAAAAGATGCCATGAAGATGAAACACCTGAGGTTCCTGCAGTACATCGTACCCGTCTGAGACAGGACACCCTTCACCAGCATAGGGTACGACAGACTTTAAAGCACGTTTCTAGGACATCATAGGACGGCTGATCTCTGCCTCATCACCATAGTGTGTCCTATGAACTCAGGCATCATAGGACACATAGACAAATGTGTCTTTATGATGTCATATAGACCATGAACTCAGGCATCATAGGACGACTTGCATGCCTACATTACGGCAAATGTGTAACCTTGACAAATGCCAGTCTACACTACAAATGTTTAAAATGCCAAGCAAAGCGCTGATTTTCTTCAGGTGCTCCTGTTTCTTGGTTTCTACGGGCATGCACGGGCCTTCCTGAACAGGGTCGAAAGCCACTTTTTCAGGATCGTGCCCATGAACTGGAATTACGACGCACCTATCCCTCAATCAGTGGTCTGCACGAAGAAGAAGAAGACCCACCATATGGAGAGCAATAGAATGAGGAGTACTGCTGCATGTCAGAAAGGATGCCGTGAACAAGAAACACCTCAGGTTCCACCAGTACGCCACAGGCATGACTGTGAACAACACAGCCGTCTGAGACAGGAGGAGACCCTTCAGTGGTCTGAACGAAGAAGACCCACCAGATGATGTCTACAGTATATGATGGCACATAGAGCACATGACTCCCTACAAGACATCACTCTTCACTCTACTGTAAAAGCAAAAAATCTCTGTGTCTGTCTGTGTGTGTGTCACGCTTCAACAGACATCATAGGACGGCCTATGATCTCTGCCTGAACATCATAGGATGATTTGTACGGTCTTCTTGGAGTCGGGTTGTTTGGGAATGCAGCCCAAAGCGGGTGGTAAACTCCATCTAAGGCTAAATACTGGCACGAGACTGATAGAGGACCTGATAGAGGACCTCCCCTCAAGTAGCTTGAGGGGAAGTTGAAAAGAACTTTGAAGAGAGAGACAGCACATAGACAGAGCACATGACTCCCTACAAGACATATATACTGTATATAGACACAGGCAAGCAACTTAACACAGAACAGTGACAGGCAGGAGAAGAAGTAACAAGCGGGGGCAAACAGCCCCAGATGGAAGGGCATATTTTGTGTGATTTTTATGTTTTGCTGCATACAAAAGCCATCACATGTGATTGCCACTTAGTGCTGTGTCACTATACCAACTGTCCTGTAACTGGCAAGGATTCTGTTCCAATGCATCCCCTCTACGGGCATGCACAGGTTTCTATGGACATGCACGGACATGCACTAGTGTGTATGTATATACTGTATATCTATCACTCTATAAAAGCAAGAAATCTCTGTGTGTGTGTCATGTTTATAGGACATCATAGGATGGCCTATGATCTCTGCCTGAACATCATAGGACGTCCTATGAACTTAGGTATCATAGGACTCGCAATGCCTATATGACGGCACATAGACAAATGTTCTTTATGATGTCATATAGGACTCTCATGAGATGCCCATATGACGGCACATAGACAAATGTGTCTTTATGATGTCATATAGGACTCTCATGTCTTTATGATGTAATACATAGCGAGTCCATGCCCAAAAGTCTCTTTTTGCTCAGATCTATTTTCATGATCCTGTCCAAGAACTGGAATTACGATGCACCTATCCCTCAACCAGTGGTTTCAACAAACAAGAAGAAGAAGACCCACCAGATGGACCGCATTAGAATGAGGAGAACTGCTGCACGTCAGAAAACATGCCATGAAGATGAAACACCTGAGGTTCCAGCAGTACATCGCACCCGTCTGAGACAGAAAGAGACCCTTCACCAGCATAGGGTACGACAGACGAGGGATGCACAAACAGACAGGAAACATGTGGCAGTGCACCATGCACATGCTAAGCCACTTGGAGCCCGAAATGCCCGCAAAGCGAGCAACGCTGCACGCCAGGCAAGGCACAGACAAGCTAAGACCGAGGAGATGCGGAATAGATAAGATAAGATAAGATAAGATAAGCCTTTATTAGTCCCACAACGGGGAAATTCCAGGATTGCAACAGCACAGGGATAGCAACACTCAGAGCAACAATCAGAAGGCAAGAAAAAAAAAACAAGCAAGCAAGAGCAGCTAATATACATATGTACATATTACTATAAAATATAAAAAATACACACACACACACACACAGACACACAGTGCAGAGCATTGTAGCTGGATGGAATAAATATATGAATATATGAACACACAGTGCAGAGCATTGTAGCTAGATGGAATAAATATGTAAATATATAAACACCCACAGTACGGAGCATTGCAGCTAGGTGGAATAAATATGCAAGTATATAAACACACACAGTGCGGAGCAATGTAGCTAGATGGAATAATATGTAGATATATAAAAACACAGTGCGGAGCATTGTAGCTAGATGGAATAAATATATAGATATATAACTATAAACACACCCAGTGCTGAGCATTGTAGCTAGATGGAATAAATATATAGATATATAAATATAAACACACCCAGTGCAGAGCATTGTAGCTAGATGGAATAAATATGTAAATATATAAACACACACAGTGCAGAGCATTGTTGCTAGGTGGGATGAAACAGCATAACCGTCTATTTAGTTATCCTACATGGTATGATTATGTGCCCATACATATTCTCACCCTCCATAGCGACCGGTATGTTCCTAGTTGTATGCCGGAGAGGACCATTGTGTAAGTCTATTGCATCTTTTGCATTCAAAAAAAACCTATTAGTTTGTTACGTCTTTTTGCTATCTCTGCGAGCAGCCCTGCTTAGGTTGTACAGTCTGACAGCCGTTGGTAGGAAGGACCTACGAAACCTCTCGGTTGTGCACCTGGGATGATGTAGTCTGCTGCTAAATGAGCTCCTCAGTGCATCCAGTATGTCCTGCATAGGGTGGAACTCGGACTCCAGCAGAGATGACAGTTTAGCCACCGTCCTTCTCTCTCCTATCTCCTCCATCGGATCAAGGCGTTGCCCCAGGACAGAGCTAGCTTTCTTAATCAGTTTGTTCAGTCTCTTCCTATCGGCTGCAGTAATGCCACTGCCCCAGCAGACCACTCCAAAAGTGATGGCTGATGCCACCACCGTGTCATAGAATGACTTCAGCAGCGCCCCTTGTACACCAAAAGACCTGAGTCTCCTCAGCAGGAACAGCCTGCGCTGTCCCTTCTTGTAGAGTGCGTCAGTATTGTGTGACCAGTCTAGTTTATTGTTCAGATGAATACCCAGGTACTTGTAGGATGTCACCATCTCGATGTCTGTTCCCTGTATATTTACTGGTGCTGTGAGGGGCTGCCCATGCCTGCGGCAGTCCACCACCAGCTCCTTAGTTTTCCTCGCGTTGATCTGGAGGCAGTTCCGATGGCACCAGTCCACAAAGTCCTGGATAAGCCCTCTGTACTCAGCTTCATCTCCGCTGGAGATGAGACCAACGATCGCAGAGTCATCAGAGAACTTCTGTAGATGGCAATGTGTTGTGTTGTGTGAGAAGTCCGCAGTATAAAGAGTGAACAGGAAGGGAGCCAGCACCGTTCCCTGGGGGGCCCCCGTGCTACTGATGATCGTGTCGGAAACACAGTCCCGGGTTCTCACAAACTGAGGCCGGTTCGTGAGGTAGTCCAGGATCCATGATGACAGGTGCTGGTCCACCCCTGCGCGCAGCAGCTTGTCCTTCAGGATCATCGGTTGGATGGTGTTGAAAGCACTGGAGAAGTCAAAGAACATGATCCTCACCATATTCCCGGGCTTCTCCAGGTGGGACAGAGAACGGTGAAGGAGGAAGATCACCGCATCCTCCACCCCAATGCCATGCTGGTAGGCGAACTGGAGTGGATCCATCGCTGGTTCCACCAGGGGGCGGAGATGAGCAAGGAGCAGTCTCTCCAGGGTCTTCATCAAGTGGGACGTCAAGGCCACCGGTCTGAAGCTGTTCAGGTCTTTGGGGTGGGAAGTTTTTGGTACAGGTACTACACAAGATGTTTTCCACAGCTGTGGTACCCTCCCCAGTTTCAGGCTCATGTTGAAGATATACGTCACAATCCCACACAGCTGGTCTGCACAGGACTTGAGGAGCTTTGCGCTGATGCCGTCCGGTCCCAACGCCTTCCTCGCCTTGATCTTCCTCAGCTCCGTCCTCACCTGGGTCTTGGTCAGGGTCAGGATGGGGGGCTGTGTGTTGGGAGTGGGGGGGGTGTCGGTGGAGTGGGGAGTGGGTAGCAGGACTTGATTTCTTAGAGGCAGCAGTGGTTGTTGTGCAGACAGGGGGGAGGGCGGTTGGTCAAATCTATTGAAAAACAGATTCAGGTTGTTCGCCCACTCCCTGCCCCCCGTGGCCTGGGGGGAGGTATTCTGGAGCCCCGAGATGGTTTTGAGGTTTCTCCAGACCCCGCTGATGTCGCTCTGTTGCAGCTTGTCCTCCATCTTCTTCCTGAAGCTGTCCTTGCCTTCTCTGATCTTTCTCCTCAGCTCCCTCTGTACGGACTTCAGCATCTCCCTGTTCCCCGACCTGAAGATCCTCTTCTTCTCTCTCAGAAGTGTTTTTATCTCAGGGTTGATCCAGGGTTTGTTGTTTGAGTGACGCCGTATGGTCTTGGTGGGAACGGATTTGTCCACACAGAAGCTGAGGTAGCCCGTGAAGGTGTGAATGAGGCCATCGATGTCCTCACCATGTGGATCGCAGAGCTGCTTCCAGGCAGTGGCTTCAAAACAGTCCTTTAGAGTGTCCATTGTCTCCTCAGACCATAACTCCACAGTGTGCATGGCCGGAGGTTGTCTGTGCACTAGGGGTTTGTACACCGGTCGGAGATGAACCAAGTTGTGATCCGATCTCCCAAGTGGGGGGAGTTGTGATGAGGTGTACGCCTCCTTAGTGTTTGCGTAGAACAAATCCAGTGTTTTATTGTCTCTAGTGTGGCATGTGACATACTGGGTGAAAGTGGGCAGAATGGGAGACAGTGAAACCTGGTTGAAATCGCCTGAGATGAGGAGAAGAGCATCTGGGTGTTCTGTCTGCAGCCTGCTGGTTACTGAATGGATGACGTCACGCGCTGTCCCAGCGTTCGCCGTCGGATTTGCATAAACAACAATGCAGATCACGTGTGAGTGTTCTTTCGGGAGATATGTAGGCCTCATGCTAACAGCTAGCAACTCAATGTCTTTGCTGCAGTGTCGTTGTTTAACAGTGATATGTCCCGGTCTGCACCAGTTGTTGTTAACATACATTATCACTCCACCGCCCCTAGTTTTGCCACTCTCTGGTGTTCGGTCAGCTCGTATCATGTGAAAACCCTCCAGCTCAATGTTAGCATCTGCTGCTAGTTCAGTTAGCCACGTCTCAGTAAACAAAAGGAGAGAGCACTCCCGGTAAGTGCTATCATAACGGGAGATAGCCGCTAGCTCATCTAACTTTCCCAGTATCGACCGTACATTTCCCATGACAACAGATGGAAGGGAGGGTCTGTACCTTATATTTTTTGTCCTCCGCCTTACTCTAGCCCGGCAACCGCGGCGTTTTCGCCTCAGTTCTCTCGGTATGTCGAGTTTTTCCAGTGGGACCGGGTGGCGGTTAAATGCTAGCAGCTCTTCCCTGTTGTATCGTATCCTGCCATAAACAGTGGCTCCGTCCACCGGCTCAGGAGACATTTGGGACGATCTGTGTGTCCGTGATATAAGTGGGGTGAAAAAAAAAAAAAAGTGATCAAAAGAGTCGGCTGAACTGGAATTACGATGCACCTATCCCTCAACCAGTGGTCTGAATGAGGAAGAAGAAGACCCACCAGATGGAGAGCAATAGAATGAGGAGAACTGCTGCACGTCAGCAAGGATGCCGTGAACATGAAACACCTCAGGTTCCACCAATACGCTGCAGGCATGACTGTGAACAACACAGCCGTCTGAGACAAGAAGAGACCCTTCAGCAACGGGTATGCAGAAATACTTGCTTATACTTGGTTTCTACGGGCATTGACAGGTATAAGATAAGATAAGCCTTTATTAGTCCCACAACGGGGAAATTCCAGGATTGCAACAGCACAGGGATAGCAACAACAATCAGAAGGCAAGGAAAAAAAAAAAAAAAAACAAAAAAAAAAAAAACAAGCAAGCAAGAGCAGCTAATATACATATGTACATATTACTATAAAATATATATACACACACACACACACACACAGACACACAGTGCAGAGCATTGTAGCTAGATGGAATAAATATGTAAATATATAAACACCCACAGTACGGAGCATTGCAGCTAGATGGAATAAATATATAGATATATAAACACACCCAGTGCTGAGCATTGTAGCTAGATGGAATAAATATATAGATATATAAATATAAACACACCCAGTGCAGAGCATTGTAGCTAGATGGAATAAATATGTAAATATATAAACACACACAGTGCAGAGCATTGTTGCTAGGTGGGATGAAACAGCATAACCGTCTACTTAGTTATCCTACATGGTATGATTATGTGCCCATACATATTCTCACCCTCCATAGCGACCGGTATGTTCCTAGTTGTATGCCGGAGAGGACCATTGTGTAAGTCTATTGCATCTTTTGAATTCAAAAAACTATTAGTTTGTTACGTCTTTTTGCTATCTCTGCGAGCAGCCCTGCTTAGGTTGTACAGTCTGACAGCCGTTGGTAGGAAGGACCTACGAAACCTCTCGGTTGTGCACCTGGGATGATGTAGTCTGCTGCTAAATGAGCTCCTCAGTGCATCCAGTATGTCCTGCATAGGGTGGAACTCGGACTCCAGCAGAGATGACAGTTTAGCCACCGTCCTTCTCTCTCCTATCTCCTCCATCGGATCAAGGCGTTGCCCCAGGACAGAGCTAGCTTTCTTAATCAGTTTGTTCAGTCTCTTCCTATCGGCTGCAGTAATGCCACTGCCCCAGCAGACCACTCCAAAAGTGATGGCTGATGCCACCACCGTGTCATAGAATGACTTCAGCAGCGCCCCTTGTACACCAAAAGACCTGAGTCTCCTCAGCAGGAACAGCCTGCGCTGCCCCTTCTTGTAGAGTGCGTCAGTATTGTGTGACCAGTCTAGTTTATTGTTCAGATGAATACCCAGGTACTTGTAGGATGTCACCATCTCGATGTCTGTTCCCTGTATATTTACTGGTGCTGTGAGGGGCTGCCCATGCCTGCGGCAGTCCACCACCAGCTCCTTAGTTTTCCTCGCGTTGATCTGGAGGCAGTTCCGATGGCACCAGTCCACAAAGTCCTGGATAAGCCCTCTGTACTCAGCTTCATCTCCGCTGGAGATGAGACCAACGATCGCAGAGTCATCAGAGAACTTCTGTAGATGGCAATGTGTTGTGTTGTGTGAGAAGTCCGCAGTATAAAGAGTGAACAGGAAGGGAGCCAGCACCGTTCCCTGGGGGGCCCCCGTGCTACTGATGATCGTGTCGGAAACACAGTCCCGGGTTCTCACAAACTGAGGCCGGTTCGTGAGGTAGTCCAGGATCCATGATGACAGGTGCTGGTCCACCCCTGCGCGCAGCAGCTTGTCCTTCAGGATCATCGGTTGGATGGTGTTGAAAGCACTGGAGAAGTCAAAGAACATGATCCTCACCATATTCCCGGGCTTCTCCAGGTGGGACAGAGAACGGTGAAGGAGGAAGATCACCGCATCCTCCACCCCAATGCCATGCTGGTAGGCGAACTGGAGTGGATCCATCGCTGGTTCCACCAGGGGGCGGAGATGAGCAAGGAGCAGTCTCTCCAGGGTCTTCATCAAGTGGGACGTCAAGGCCACCGGTCTGAAGCTGTTCAGGTCTTTAGGGTGGGAAGTTTTTGGTACAGGTACCACACAAGATGTTTTCCACAGCTGTGGTACCCTCCCCAGTTTCAGGCTCATGTTGAAGATATACGTCACAATCCCACACAGCTGGTCTGCACAGGACTTGAGGAGCTTTGCGCTGATGCCGTCCGGTCCCGACGCCTTCCTCGCCTTGATCTTCCTCAGCTCCATCCTCACCTGGGTCTTGGTCAGGGTCAGGATGGGGGGCTGTGTGTTGGGAGTGGGGGGGGTGTCGGTGGAGTGGGGAGTGGGTAGCAGGACTTGATTTCTTAGAGGCAGCAGTGGTTGTTGTGCAGACAGGGGGAAGGGCGGTTGGTCAAATCTATTGAAAAACAGATTCAGGTTGTTCGCCCACTCCCTGCCCCCCGTGGCCTGGGGGGAGGTATTCTGGAGCCCCGAGATGGATTTGAGGTTTCTCCAGACCCCGCTGATGTCGCTCTGTTGCAGCTTGTCCTCCATCTTCTTCCTGAAGCTGTCCTTGCCTTCTCTGATCTTTCTCCTCAGCTCCCTCTGTACGGACTTCAGCATCTCCCTGTTCCCCGACCTGAAGATCCTCTTCTTCTCTCTCAGAAGTGTTTTTATCTCAGGGTTGATCCAGGGTTTGTTGTTTGAGTGACGCCGTATGGTCTTGGTGGGAACGGATTTGTCCACACAGAAGCTGAGGTAGCCCGTGAAGGTGTGAATGAGGCCATCGATGTCCTCACCATGTGGATCGCAGAGCTGCTTCCAGGCAGTGGCTTCAAAACAGTCCTTTAGAGTGTCCATTGTCTCCTCAGACCATAACTCCACAGTGTGCATGGCCGGAGGTTGTCTGTGCACTAGGGGTTTGTACACCGGTCGGAGATGAACCAAGTTGTGATCCGATCTCCCAAGTGGGGGGAGTTGTGATGAGGTGTACGCCTCCTTAGTGTTTGCGTAGAACAAATCCAGTGTTTTATTGTCTCTAGTGTGGCATGTGACATACTGGGTGAAAGTGGGCAGAATGGGAGACAGTGAAACGTGGTTGAAATCGCCTGAGATGAGGAGAAGAGCATCTGGGTGTTCTGTCTGCAGCCTGCTGGTTACTGAATGGATGACGTCACGCGCTGTCCCAGCGTTCGCCGTCGGATTTGCATAAACAACAATGCAGATCACGTGTGAGTGTTCTCTCGGGAGATATGTAGGCCTCATGCTAACAGCTAGCAACTCAATGTCTTTGCTGCAGTGTCGTTGTTTAACAGTGATATGTCCCGGTCTGCACCAGTTGTTGTTAACATACATTATCACTCCACCACCCCTAGTTTTGCCACTCTCTGGTGTTCGGTCAGCTCGTATCGTGTGAAAACCCTCCAGCTCAATGTTAGCATCTGCTGCTAGTTCAGTTAGCCACGTCTCAGTAAACAAAAGGAGAGAGCACTCCCGGTAAGTGCTATCATAACGGGAGATAGCCGCTAGCTCATCTAACTTTCCCAGTATCGACCGTACATTTCCCATGACAACAGATGGAAGGGAGGGTCTGTACCTTATATTTTTTGTCCTCCGCCTTATTCCATGCACGGGTATGTACTAGTATATATAAAAAATTGAACTTCCTGCCATTCTGCTTGGTGCTCAGCAAAAATGGAACGGAGAAGGGAAATGTGGGCGGCAGTGGCTCAGGAGGTAGAGCAGGTCATCTTATAACTGGAGGGTTGGTGGAGCGTGTGTGCATGTGTGTGTGTGCGCATGTGGGTGTGTGTGTGTGCGTGTGTGTGAACACCCGTGACAGTGCTGCTGATGGTACTAGATAAGAGGAGGGGGCGTACCCGAGCTGTCAAGAGAAAAACTAGGGCAAAACATAACAATGAGTCAGAACTGGGTTTGCCCTCCAAACCCAGATTCATGACAGCCCCCCCCCCATCTAGGGGTGGATACCAGACACCCCAGTACCATCAGCCACAAAGACAAGAAACAACACCCCTCAAGGACCCCCCCCCCCCCCGGCAACAAACACTAACCCAGGGTGGGAGAAAACCGGTTAGGAGGGAAGCAACCAGTGAAAACACAATCAGAACAAAAAGAGAATAAAGAGAAAACCCCTCCTAACGACCCCCAACCTGGAACACTAACCCCCCTCCCCAGAAGTCCAAAGTTCAGGGGGTTGACCTGAGTCCCAGGTTCAGGTTCCTTTATTTGTACCCGTAGGTAGATCTGTTTTGCAGTCAGGTGACATCCATATTTACAAACCACAATTACATTCAACATAGACACAAACGCAGGCACACATGAAGCTGACTATAAACATGATAAAAATACTCAAGGCTCCATCAATCAGGACATAAGACAAAGAGATGAGAGAAAAAACAGAGAGATAAGAGAGAAGGGTCATATTAAAAAGTTAAAGACTAGTCAAAGAGGTTAAAAACTCGAAAGTCTAAAACCCAATAAAAGACTTAGAACCCAAATAAAGAACCTACAAAAATAAGTAAATATAAAATGAAGTTAATAAACTGGTAACTAAATTATGTGCAATATATTGTTACAACTTGTTCAACTCTTTGACAGCAGCAGGAACAAAGCTGTTTTTGTAGCGCTGGGTTTTACTTTTTGGGACAGCAAACCTGCGTCTGGAGGGAAGAAGCTGAAAGTGGCAGTGCAAAGGGTGGGAGTCATCATTTAAAATGGAGGCAGCAATCCTCTGTACCTGTCTGGTGTACAGGGATGTCAGGCTCAGCTGTGACTCACCAAGCAAACAACTGGACCATCTAACAAGTATTTCCTCTGTTTCAGTTTTATCTGACCAAACCATGACACTAAAGAAAAGGATAAAACAGATTCAATAAAAGCCCGATAAAACATTATCATTATGGTTCGGTCAATTAGGAAGCGTGCAAGTTTCCTTAAACAATGCAAATGTTGCTGACCCTTTTTGCACACCCTTTCACAGTTCTCTTCAAAGTTTAAATTACTATCAATCGTCCCAAGATATTTGCAGGATTGTAAACATTCAGTGGTCTGGCCTTTTAGTACAGTGACTTTGTGCCTGGGAGTTTTCCTCCTAAAGTCAATAATCATATCTTTAGTTTTTGTCGTATTCAGCTGCAGGTAGGAATCCTCACACCAGTGAACAAAATCATCAACTACTGGGCCGTGGCCACTCTCACCATCCTGGAGGAGACTGATAACAACTGAATCATCAGCATACTTTATAATGTGTCTGTTGTCATGTCTGTTCCGACACATGTTTGTGTACATGATGAAGAGTAGTGGTGACAACACACACCCCTGAGGAGAGCCAGTAGAAGAGCACTTTTGGTCAGACAATGTACCATTGACCCTTACTCTCTGTGTCCTGTTGGCTAAAAAATCCAGAATCCAACCCACCAGATTATTGCTCAAATCAAATTGTTGCAGGAGCCTTTCAGCTAAAATATGAGGTTGGATTGTATTAAAGGCGGAAGAAAAGTCCACAAATAAAAGCCTGGCGTGTGTCACATTAAAATACAGATGTTTAAAAAGCATGTTAAACAGAGTGCCAGTGGCATCCTCCACTCCTCTGTGAGGCCTATAGGCAAACTGCAGAGCTCCATGCTCAGTCAATGCATGCTCAGTCTGCTTTAGGACCTCAAATCTGACCAGTTTTTCAAAAATTTTCATTAAAATTGAAGTCAAAGCAACTGGTCTAAAGTCGTTTACCGTTTTAGGACAGCTATATTTTGGAACGGGGACAACCACGACATCTTTCCAGATCTTAGGCACATGTTGTGTCTGTAAGGACTAATTGAAAATGTAGTGAAATACAGGACTCAATTCATGTGCACAGGACTTTACCAATCGCCCACATATATTATCAGGGCCCTGACTTTTGTTCACTTTTACAGCACAGAACGCCCTTTTAACATCCTGCACCTCAATATTAAAGTGCCGATTGTCTTTGAGTTTCCGTTTCAAATCTTGGGTTTTTGTGCTAAAATCAAAGGAATCAGAACGACCATAAAAACAATTAAGAGCATTAGCCAGCTCTGTGTCTGAATTAAAACCATCTCAAAACACACGATTACTGCGCTCTGTGCTCTGAAGGCCTGCAAAAGTTTTCATACTGGCCCAGGCTAAACCAAGTTTCTTTGTTGCCAACTTGCTTTCCAACTCTGATTTATAATTCTGTTTTGCTCTTAAAATTTCGGACTTCAGCTCTTTTGTGGCAACCTGTAGCTCAGAAACAGACCCCTGTTTAAAGGCAAGTGCTTTCCTCTGTAAGCAGGATTTAACTGATTTTGTAACACATGGCTTGTGGTTGGGATATATTTTGACACGTTTACGTGGAACAATCATGTCTCTACAGAAAGCCATGTATGAGCATGTCACGTCCAATAAAGAGTCCAAATCATCTCCGCAGGACAGTGTGAACACCTCCCAGTCTGTACAGTTAAAACATTCCTGGAGGCAGTGCACTGAATCCTCTGTCCACACATTTATGTCTCTGGTCTTCGCCTTGCCTCTTCTGAGAGCAGTTTTATATGTGGGCAGCAAATGCACACAGTTGTGATCTGAGGATCCTAAAGGGGGAAGGGGAAGTGATTTATAGGCCCTCTCTATGGATCCATAGCACAGGTCCAATGTCTTTTTTCGCCTGGTTGGGCAGGAGACATACTGATAAAAGTTTTTAAGTGTCTTCTTTAAAGAAATATGGTTAAAATCCCCAAGAATAAAGTTTGGAGCCTCTGGGGAAATCGACTGCAGCTGCTGTACCACATCAAAGATGGTGCTGGAGGCGGAGTCAGCATCCGCTCTCGGGTGAATGTACACAGTCGTTATGAAAAGTTGGGGGAACTCACGGGGCAGATAAAAGGGGCGTAGCGATACGGACAGAAGCTCCACATCGGGTGTACAGATGTGTTCTCTGACCGTGGCAGATGTACAGTACTGTTTGTTAATATATAAACATATGCCGCCCCCCTGACGTTTCCCCGTTACCTCTTTCTGCCAATCCGAGCGAAGTGGGGCTCCAAAGCCGTCAATCCACACGTCCGCATCCCGGTCATGCGCTGTAAGCCACGTCTCCGTGTAAGCCATGACACAGCAGTTCTTGAAGTCCTTCTGATATCGTACATTCCCTTAAATTTCATCCACTTTATTTCTCAGGGATTGTACGTTCCCCATAATAATGGAAGGAAGAGAAATGCGGTTAAGCTGACGCCTCCTCAGGTTTAATCTTACGCCTCCACACTTTCCGCGTTTCCTCCTCTTGTCTCTCTTTTAAGATAAGATAAGATAAGATAAACCTTTATTAGTCCCACAATGGGGAAATTCCAGGATTGCAACAGCATAGGGATAGCAACACTCAGAGCAACAATCAGAAGGCAAGAAAAAAACAACATCTAGTAAACATATGTCCATATTACTATAAATGTATATATATAGACACACAGTGCAGAGCATTATGGCTGGTGAATGTGCAGCAGAAAGTCTAAGCTCTCTCTCCGCGGATGCAGCGGGCCAGCTGGAAGTCTTTGGGCATGATGGTGACCCCCTTAGCGAAGAAGAGACCACCAGGTGGGCCTCGCTGGTCTCCTGCAGAGCCATGACGGCGAAGCTCAGGAAACGCAGGACGGTCTTGAAGTCCTGAGCGATCTCCCTCACCAGGCGCTGGACGGGCAGCTTACGGATGAGCAGCTCCGTGGATTTCTGGTAGTGACGGATCTCTCTCAGAGCCACGGGCCTGTGACCTGTGACGGCGAGGCCTCTTCACTCTGCCGGTGGCCGGAGCGCCTCTCCGAGCAGCCCTGGTGGCTAGCTGTCTCCTGGGGGGCTTCTTCCTCCAGTAGATTTTACGGGCGGTCTGCTTGGTTCTTGCCATCGCTCTTTATTATTCTGTCTTATATTTCTTTCACGCCGCCTAAACTCCAGCCTGGCACCCGCGTCGTTTTCGCTACAGCTCCCGGTATGTCGAGTTTCCCATTAGCACCAGGCGGCGGCCAAGTGCTAGCTAGCACTAGCTCCTCCCCGCTGTAACGTCTCCCGCTGCAAACCGTGGCTCCGTCCGCCGACCCGGGAGACCCCCGGGGCGATCCGTGCGTCCGTGATATATATACAGAGTGAAAGGTGTAGAAAGAAGAAGGAAGATTAAAAAAAAGGCTGTTGCAACAGGCAGCCCACTCGTGTGGCGCCGCCGGTCCGGCGGAACCGGAACCGGAACAACTTTTCATCGCTGTGTCCATGAAAATCTCTTAAAATAAAGTCCGGCAGTTGCGGCACAGACTCAAACACAGATGCTGCATTATCCGTGTTTAAATGCAGTAACATGTCTCTGGAATACTGTATTCTTCCCGGCATGATCGTGATTGCGCTTACCTCCACGACAAAGAACCGGTAGGAAAGAAAGAACAGTGCAAAAATAAGGAGGAAATCCATACTGATGGAACCAGGGAGCTCTTCGTTATATAGTCCACAAACATTCAAGGACAAAAAAACATAGAGAATTTTGTTAAAACACATTAAAGTGCATAAAAACAAAGACACAGACGTCAAACTTTTTTCACCAGCTGCCGGTCGCTGCGTGCGCATGCGCCCATTGCCAGGCCCCCAGTATGGTGAGGAGTGGCAGATTGGGTGGCCTGCCCAAGTCCCAAGTCCAGCAGGCGGCCCGTGGGATAGTGTCCAGCGGCCTGCCCGGGCCGATGGGCCACCCGACCCATAAGCCAAGTCCTTTGGGTGGCCGACCAGCGTGGTGGAGCCACCAGGACCTGAGAGGAGGGTGGAGAGGCAGCTTCCACACTCGGGAACATCGGCGGCGAAGCCAAGGAACAGGAGCCCCCCCTGCCGTTCGAGGCTTGGGGCAGGGTGACCGTAGCACCCGTGACGGTCCCGGTCTGGGACGTGGCTGCACCCGCGACGGTCCCAGTCTGGGACGTGTCTGAACCCGCGACGGTCCCAGTCTGGGACGTGGCTGAACCCGCGACGGTCCCAGTCTGGGACGTGGCTGAACCCGCGACGGTCCCGGTGTGGGACGTGGCTGCCCCGGTGGTGGACTCAAGCTGGGGCTCTGCTGCACTGGCACTGGACTCCAGCTGGGGCTCTGCTGCACCGGCAGTGGACCCCAGCTGAGGCCCTGCTGCACCTGCAGTGGGCTCCAGTTGGAGCACCGTTGCACCTGCAGTGAACCCCATCAGGGGCCTCACTGCTCCCGCGGTGGCCTCCCCAGCGAGGGAGGTGATGCTCCTCATGTCCTCCGGTGTGGAACCCCGATCCTCGGTTGCCTCCAGCAGCTTTCTGGTGACCCTGGCCGGAGGCGCCGATCCCAAATAAAGAGAAAGAGAAACCAGTTCAGGGTTGTCGGCAGCGGTATAGCCCGGTGTGGCGGTCCTGAGGGCTACTGTGAGCTGCCCTGGGTCCACCTCACCATGAGTCGGGCAGTGTGACATTAATATTGACATTCCTGACATAATGGAGCACACTGGCCTGACTTCTGGCTTCACCGCCATCCAGGACTCTGGCGATTTAGGGTGCGCAGGTTCCTCCAGTCCGTCGGGTGTTGCACCCCTGTCGACCTCCTCCGGGACAACTGGACCCTCCTCCTCGTCCATGGGCAACCCAGGTTGCGGCAACTCCTCTCCGGCGACCCTAGGAAGGAGCTTGAAGGAGACGGGAGAATGGAGACAGTTAAGGCCCTTTTCCACTTGGGTCAGTTTGGCACGGTTTGGTATGATTCGGCACCCTTTGTCTGCTTTTCCATTCTGCACCCAATGTCCTAACAGTTATGTTTTTTTGGAACTATGCCAGTTTTATCGGCCCCGATCAAGAGCAGGTCCGAAGGGTACTGCCACTGTTATATCAACCCACTGCTGGCCACTGATTGAGCCGGGCATAGCGTCATGAGAGTGGGCGTTACGCTGACTTTCCAGAATAGTTGGCTGGCCGCCATTTGCAATTTTTCATCCGTGAGCCCGCGAACAAGTGATATTATAAACAACAACGACAGAATGGCTTAACAGAAATCAGCAGAAATCAACACAGCGGTCCAGCAGAGTTTCCTGTGCATTTCGGCTTATGAGAGAATGCAGAGGGAAGCAGACTGAGCTTGCAGTGGGGAGCACAAGCGGACGCACTAGAAAATAGACGGAGACGCACCGGGAATTAGACCCAGCCACCCGAATTGAATGTACAGCCGCGACACACCCAACTTCAGCAGTTGAAGCCGTGATATTGTGATATACAGGATGGTGAGTGATGTGATATTCATGTTTTACGTTATTTTTTTCCAGCAGTGGAAAGTTCACTTAGGACAGACAAAAACTTAATCATGTTTAAATGATGACCTAGCTCACTGCTACGTCCGTCCTTGTATGTTGCTTTTTTGTGTTGACAATATCTAATGAAATAAGCTAGTTGTAATTCTGGTTAAAAAGGTGTTTTTTTTGTTGTTGTTTTTATTTTACATGTTGCACTTTCGTGCTGTGTATGTACTTAATTTGTGTGTATTTCATTGTAGAGTCCAAACAGGATCTGCTCGGAATGGCGACGTTTTGACAGCAATGTAGTGTGACAGGTAAACAACACATCATATTTATAGTCAAATCTTTTGCTTTTTAAGTTAAAGTAGAGGTAAAGTGCCAAATTTAAAGTAGCACGATTTCCACTTAATATGAAAGGGACTGAATTGAGATTTATGTATTTGTGTGAATATTAATTACAGAGTAATTGAAAATGAATGGCACATCCAATAGTAGCCACCATAAAATAAACCGCTTGTTTATTTTTATCAGATCACTTCTGTGATCCATTATGAGTTATAGTCATAATAGTGTATCTTGCACTTTGGGGAATCGGAGTTGTTCAGTCATCATTAGAATTTAGTTTATATGTGTAGTCTATAGTACTTGATCTTTAAACTCATGCAGTAAAAGACCACATTACAAATATTTGAGACCCATTGTAGTCGTCGTCGGCCTCTGTCGGTCTATGATGACCATAGAAGAGAATCCTAAACGTCTACTCTGCTGGAACAGCACTGCCTGTGGCTGAACAGGCCGATGCGCACCGGTGTTCTACCTTCCAGCGTTGGGCGTTGGTAGGATTCAAGCCTGGGCTTGGATTCAAGCACTACCCATTGTAGTGCTTCCT
Organism: Pholidichthys leucotaenia; assembly: GCA_020510985.1. Taxonomy (NCBI): domain Eukaryota; kingdom Metazoa; phylum Chordata; class Actinopteri; order Cichliformes; family Pholidichthyidae; genus Pholidichthys; species Pholidichthys leucotaenia. Next base: position 400,318,768 of record CM035836.1, read on the forward strand.
TTTATATTTTAGCAATACACGCACAAAACACCACCCACACTTGAAACCAGGGCGACACAGCGGTGGCTAAACTTTTATTGATAACGTTATTTCACACCATCACAACAACTCAGTATCTAAACTCAGTGTAAATGGTGTAGAGATTGAAAGGATATCCAAAATTAAAATCCTTGGTGCAATAATCAATAAAAAACTGTGTTGGAAGTCACATTAATTATATTAAAGGTAAAATATGCAAATCAATCGCAATACTGCACAGAGTGAAATATTTGCTGAATCAACCCACACTACAGACTTTGTATCATTCATTAATACTCCCATACATGACATCCATCCATCCATCTTCTACTGCTTTTCCGGAGGTCCGGGTCGCAGAGGCAGCAGTTCAAGCAGAGAAGCCCAGACTTCCCTCTCCCCAGTCACCTGCTCCAGCTCTTCAGGGGATACCAATACCCATACATGACATATTGTACTGAAGTATGGGGAAACACATAAAACATATATCCAGTCTTTATGCTTCAGAAGAGAGCTATTAGAATAATAAACAAAGCTGTTTACAGGGAACCAACAAACCCACTTTTTCTTAAATTAAAAGCTCTCAGGTTGAAAGATCTGGTTGCCTTTAAAACTGCAGTAATAATGTTTAAAGCTAAGAATCTAACACTGCCCGCAAATATCCAAAAGTTGTTCCAAATAATATCATTTCAGAGGAACATGTATATTTCAAAAACCTTCAGTGAGAACTACCACCAAGCAACACTGTGTCTCAGTGCAAGGAGTCAGACTGTGGAACGCTTTTGGACCTGAATTAAAATCATGTACAACGTTTGGACAATTTAAACAAAAACTAAAGGAAGAAATACTCCAAACATACACATGTGGACAAAATTGTTGGTACCCCTCTGTTAATGAAAGAAAAACCCACAATGGTCACAGCACAGTGACTACTTGTCACCCTTTAAATAGGCCGACTGACTGATTACAAGTTTGTAGACACCTGTGATGTTAATTAGAGGACACATCTTTGTTGAACATGTCCCTATGGTCACATTATTTTCAATCTTTTCTAGGGGTACCATCATTTTTGTACAGGCCTGTTTCATGAGTTTGTTTTTTAAAATAATTCTGTTGAACCACAGTTCAAAAGCATTGTCTGATTTTCATTGGTTAATTTTCATAGAATTTTTATTTATTACCACTTTTGTCAGATTCAAGTTATTTCTGTGACCATTGTGGGTTTTTCTTTCATTAACAGAGGGGTACCAACAATTTTGTCCACGGCTGTATATACAAAACGACATGTAAAATCACATAAGGATTATCATATCCAGTCTGTGTTGTGCTGTTGCTTAGTTTTTGTCACGTTTTGTCTTGGCTTTGTTCTGATTTGTAATCACTCTTATTTTATTTTATTTTTGAATTCTTAGCTGGAACATGGGTGGGTAATATAAGCTGCGGCTTCAGCCATCACCCATTTCGGATAAGTTATGCTGAATTGTATAATTCAAGGAGTTGCTGTTTAATTTGACCTTATTGGATTTTTTTCCCCTTTGTTCTATTATTCTGTTCCTTTCTTTTAATCTAATCTATCCGAAATAAAGATTCATTCATTCATTCATTTCGCAAATATGTTTTAAACTTTCTTTAATTATCCACCACCCATTTCTGTCTTTCATCTAGGCAAGGGGAAAACGATCCATCCAAACCAGACCTTGCCTCACTATTTACAGAGATGCAGGCTGAAGATCTGCTGAACCAGGACCAGTACGAGGGGCCGACCAGTTGCTTCTCAGTGAGGCAAGTGTGGCTGGCGTGTGTGACCCATTCCAGTTTCTTTTTTTTTTCTTTTTTCTTTTTTTTTTACAGTTTGAATTTTGCACATTCTGAATAATCTGTAATTTGCTGCTGATTGGAATAAACAATTTAGTGATTTATGTGTTTGCATCATGATTTTCTATTTTTGTCCGTTAAGACACCAGTGGGAAAAGAGTCAACAGTATAAACCATTTATCAGTGACTTTGAAAATAATGGCTCATTTTTAAGAAAAGTAACCAACACAATTATTTGCTGAAGACTGTAAAACAAAATAGAGACATCTGCAAAAGTACAAAGGTTTATTGTCAAAATTCCCAGGGCAATACTACATGAATACATGTAGAGTTCACTGTTGATGCAGAGAATATATATTTATACAGTATCTACATGTAGTCAGAAATACTCAATACAATATATTTCCAGTTAATCCACGTATTTCTCCATGTAACCTTGTGACTGCATTATTTTAATTACTTTTAATCCTAGATCCATTTGTTTTGGCTTAAAATGCATCATAATTGTTAAATATATCTTATGCTTAACTCAGTACTGTTTACGTGTTGAAATATATATTTAACGGCTCATATGGCACCTGATACATGTTTTGCCACGACACCACTGGCTGGAGCAGATAAATTCCATGACGCCTCAACAGTTTCTCCATGATTTTGACACAGATCAGAAGCTAAACATTTCTACAGACATTATAGCCACTTCGTGCTCGTGAAGCTGGGGTCACATCACTGTGTTGAACGTTAACGCCGACCGTTTGAAGCGATATTTTTGCCACAAGAGAGCCATCTGAAACACACACACAGAATACATATTTTAGTACCTAATATCGATAACTTGCCGACATTACAATGTTGTACGGCGGACTTAAAAGCAAAGTAGCATTAGCAATCATTAGCTTACCGTCATACGTAATGTAGTTGGTATCCTCATGTCTTCTAAATGCTCCAGTACCTTTCCAGAGTGTGTCGTATTGCGAGTTTGCCTTCTGTTCTCCGTTTTTGCCTTTATTCTGGCAAAAACAGCCAGAGAACGCAGACGTCTCGTATCCTGCCAACTTGTGTTTTGCATAACGTTACGTTTGATTTACGCCAGTTACGCTTGTTTTATGTAGCGGGAGGGAGAGAGATGCGCTGCCTCCCTGTTACTATTTCCCACCCACTTCAAATGAGACCTAGTGCAGTGGAAAAGCAAAGCGAGCCGAACTGTACTGTCCCGTACCAAACCATGCCAAACTGACCCAAGTGGAAAAGGGCCTTTAGGGTCACCGGCAGCGGCAGAGCCCGGCGAGGAAAGTTCAGATGCAGCTGGGGGCTGCACCTGACTTTCTTCCCCAAGAGCCAGGCAAGAACTCTCAACACTTGACAGGTGAACTAAAGGAGAGATTACTTGCCTGTGCTTGAGTTCTACCGCCATCCAGGACTCCAACGGCGCCGACGATGATGTCTGGGGTCCAATCGGCTGGAGATCTGGCCTGGGGGATGGCTCTGCCGTGGCGGCCCCCACAGCAGGCATGATGGTCTCGGCAGTCGTGGTCTCCTCCAGTGAAGCCCCTAATGCCGGTAACCTTCCCGGCCTGAAGTCAGGAGGTGGAGACCTGGGTGGCACTGTGTCGAAAGAGACTGAAGTTGGGGGATGCTCCTTCATTGGCACCCATTTCCGGTCGGTCACAACACTCCTCCTCTGGTCGTAGCGGTTCTGCGGGGTGCAGTCCTCCAGCACCGCGCATTCCCTCCTCCCCTGATCGTTGAGCTCCATGGCTGGTGGACACTCCAAGGCTGGGGATGGAGACACAGAGGAAATAGATAAGTTCATCATTGGAGCAGCAGGGGGAGAGCACTCAGGCGACTGCCTAGCCTGAGGCTTTCTCCCGGGGGACAGACAAGGCTTATCCTTAATGACTAAGGTAGAATGAAAACCCACTTGCCTGGCCTCCCGGGTCTGAATGCTGGCAGTTGCTGACGGCTTGTTGTCCTCCTTCTCCATGCCCATAGGTCTTCTAAGCTCCTCGGTGGTTGACGGAGGAGCCGGCCCGAACGGCACGGAGGTAGGCGGGTCCGGAGTGGCACACACAATCCCTCCAGTGGCTGGGGTGGATGACCCAACAACAGGAACTGCGGCTGAAGCTGAAGGGGCGTCTTCTGGTGCGACAACTGGCACCGAGGGGGGCTTCGCCGCAGCAGCGGTTGGGCTTGATGTCCGGTAAAGAACCGCTGATGAGGTGACAGGCCTCTTCCGTCGCTTAGGCCTAGGATTAACCTCATGCCGTGTGACTGACTCCTCCCGCTCCTCCTGCGTCCGATGATCCTCTCCTGGGGCCCGCAGGGAATCAAGGGAGACAGAAAGCAGGGAATAAGGAGCCGTGACAGCAGCTATTTGGGGAGCTTCAGCAGGTAATTTCTGAAGCTCCTCCACAGGAATCTGATTGATCACCTCAGGAGACATTGCAAGAGAACGGAGATGAACTTGCCTGAACTCCTGACTGGTGATGGAGTCCGCTGTTGCCTCGGTGTCCTGCTTCGTCTTCCCAGGAGTAGGACGCAAAATCCGGCGGGAGGAGCACTCCGGCTTGGGCGGGCTCCGGTCCTCCGGGAGCGCGTCGTGGGAAGCCGCAGTTGAGCTCTGATGGCTTCTCCTGTCATCTCCTCCAGTTGTTGGAGTGACTCATGGACCAGGGTGAGAAACGACGTCAACTCCAGATATTTTCAAAGACCGGGGCACGTCTGGAGCACCCTGACAGCGATGTCAAACAGCAGAAAATTCTCCTTCGAGGAGTTGGTGGCTTGAGCCTGGGAAACGAATACCACAGCTCGATCAGCCACTCCACACTCCTCAGGGCTCAGTCCAAAAACGGAAAAATCCATGGAGACGACTAGGGGGAAAAGCACTCAGGAGAGAAAGCAAAAATTCACTCATGCACCACCTTTCTGCTGGGCTTTTATGCTGGTCGGGGCATTCTGTCATAAACCTCCATGCGCCATGGCTCGGCGCACGAGAGAGAGAATGAAAAAACCCAAAAGCGAGAGTAGATGGTGCACCTTTATTAACAAACACGGAGAAAATAACAAGTCCAATAATGTCCACAATACAGAGAAATGAATATGCAGAGATAAGGGCCACCAGACATACAGGGGGCTACCCATACATTCTACAGCCAGGGAGGGGATGCCTAGTGCTACAGGACTGCGATGCGCACAACAGGGAAAGGTGACCAGCCTAGTGCTGACGCAGTGATAGCACAAAAGGGAAAGGCAAATGAGCACTTACGGCTGGAACCATTCGGAGCTGTCCGTGAAGTCTGGTGGATGAGGATGGGAAGCTGAGGCAGCCGCGAACACCCAGGGATAGATCGTCTGAAGATGTCGGGCTGAATACGTGAAGAGAGTTATACATCATTCATGGAGAGTTAGCTGCCATGAACGAGGGTGAATGCCCCGAAAATCTCTTTCCTCCAAAGCGGCAAACAAATACTCCTGAAGCTAACGAGAAAAGAGACTGAATTCCAACATTAAAACCTTGGTTGTGCAATACTTCAAATGGTAAGCTCCATATGTAAAGTTACTGTGCAAAATTTAAAAAAAGAAATAAGCAGTATAAAATTAATATACGTATTCTGGTTACAATAGTGTCGTGTTTTCTGCCCCCCCCCCCCCCCAGAAAAATATGTTGCCACTACCCCAAAGTCTTTAAGCCAGAGGAAACACTGTGGAATTAGGACACCAGAGGCAGTAGCTGTACTGAATGACGGTTTTATTAACAGACACTGCTAACAGCACATGTTACAGTAAAACTTAACTGGGAGTAAATACAGGTTGATGCCGAGTTGAGGTGGTGCGCCAAAGTCTCCCGCCATCAGTCCCCTAATATAGGCATGGCGTGACACGTCATCCGTGCCTGCGCCATCACGTCCATGCTGCTCATTGTTAATTTGGGAATATCTAACAGGACTGTGATAATGTTTAACATGCAACAGATGAAGCAGCTCACAATTTGTTTTCCTGTTAAAACAGTCTGCAGTGCATCTCAGTAAATTAGAACGTGAGAGTTATTTTTAAAATATAACTAAAAAAAGATAAATTTCATGATATTGGTCATAGTTTTTAAAATAAATTAAAAAATTATGACATTTGTAACTTACTGAGCTGTATCAGCACATAGTACACACTATACAATGCAAAATTTGTTAAACTACAAAAAATGTCATTGTCTGTAGTTAAAAAAAAATGCAGATGGTACAATAAATCATTGAGGGATAGGATGTTCATGTTTTATTCAGTGCAGGTTAGTAGTAGTAGTAGTATATGAAAAAACAGCAATTTTTTATATGTTAAAGAAAAACTGTATTGTACAGAGGGAAAATCAGATTCTCGGGAAAAATGCCGCTTATCAATTAATCGTTAAATCGATAAGGTGAATCAATTATCAATTAATGAATTAATTGATAACTTGCACCCCTAGTATAAGTACAAAATTTCATAATTGGTGCATCTCTAATTCTAGCAGTAATCTTCCATAGATCATGTGTTCCTGCCTATTAAAGGTGAAGTGATGAGTCATTCTGATTAGTTTACTGCACATTATACCCAAAACACACCTCTGAATTCTGGCTACATGGTGGTTTTCTGTCTGTCTTTTTGATGTTCTCTGTTTCTGCTTCTATTCTCCACCAAAGACAGGTGTTGAATGGCTGCTTGACTAAAAAGCACAAAGCTGGCATGAAAATTAACATTTTTAAACATTTTCCTATAACAGAGAGGGAGTGTATCTCACTGCTCTGACCATTATGTTCAGTCATTAGACCCTATGTTTCATCAATGCAGCTCTGATAGTTTCTGACCATCATTTCAGCAAAATAAAAGAAGAAAATACTTACACCACATAATTAGTACTTAAACATTATCAGATAAAATAGTAATATACTGTTTTATTTGATCCAATTAAAATGTCTCAAAACCATGAAAACATGATGCCTTCCCAGTGACTGTCAACTCTGTCAGACAGAAAATCTGACTGAATTGACAAAATAGGGATTTCTTTCAAAAATCTCATGGAGTTCATGGTGTAGTCATTTTATTTTTAGCCTGTTGCTAGATGCTGCCATATATTTCTTCATGAAAATAAAATGATCTGAATATTTCAAACTATTTTGTCAGAAACTGGATGATTATGTTGATGTATCGTTGGTGTGACGTGTCAAATTTCAATATTCTGATTTAAAATACTCACAAAATACAAAACTTGCAGGAGCTTTTCTGCCATGGATGCACTTTGCATCAAAGGAATTTTGAAAAGAGGTCCTTCAGAGTGACAGCTACCCTAAAATAGCCTGATTTTATTGTGTTTTCATAATTGTCTGATGGTGTTGACAAAGTTGGGACACACCTTTTAAACCTTGTAAAAAATGACGATAATGCTGAACTATTTTGCTTTGATATGAGATATTATCAAATGTTTCTTGATGAAACAAGCTCTTTTTAATAACTGAAAAAGTTTTAAGCAGTTTTATTGCACATGAAAGTTTAAACTTTTCTCTGAGGTCATGCTGTTTTAGAGGTAGTGGGAAGACAATAAGTGTCATTAATTTAATATAATAATGATTAAACGAAATTGAAGGGAATAATTGTGTTCAATACAGTCTATAGTTAATCCCTCATGACAAGTCCAGTGTTAAAATTTCATTTTTTTGTCCAGTAATGGTCACAACTGCTGGACATGGTTTGTCCCATGCCTGAAGACTCAGTGCTTTATTTATACAGGGAAGATCCATGGAGAGGCAACCTCTCTTTTTCAAGGTTGCCCTGCTCACATTTGGAAACTGTCCAGTACGACCACAGACTGACCTGTGGCCACTGAGCAGCTCCACTGGAGCAGTTGGGGTTAAGGGCTTTGCTCAAGAGCACCACAGTGGGGTTAATGAAGGTGGGACGAACACTGCTATGTTGTCTGTCCCACTCAAATCCTGCCGGTCCAGGGAATGAACGAGCGAAACTCCAGTCACCAGTCCACATCCCTAACTATTAGGCCTCCACTGCCTCCTAAGTGAATGCCATCATGTAATTGTGCAAATTCTGACATTCTTCCTTTTTTCTTTCGTTTCAATTCAACTTTATTTATATAGTGCCTTTTCACAACAACAGTCATCTCATAACACTTTCAAAGTGTAGGGGAAACCCCATGATTTAACTTTGGCAGTGGCTATGGATATGGAACCGTACCCATAGAATTCTTGCTACAAATACGGCTTGAATCCAATTGGCCAGTGCATTCTATTAATGCATATCTTAAAAGCAGCAGGCTGGCTACAGGTACGGAAATCTGAGGCAATTATTTGTTTCAAAATTTTAACTAATAACTATTTACTACTTTTTCAACCTTACCCACTCCCAAATCCAAAGGCTAACCTCTTAATTTTAATTCTAAATTTCATAAAACGGTGTGGGCAAGGTGACAAAAACGGGACATGAAACAGCAACCTTCTGATCACAGGTCCACTGTACCATCTACAGTAAGCTACAGTAGTAGTTGGCTTGGAGTTGACCTGAAAAGGTTTAGTTGGATTGTCAACTCTTCTGTACCAATAGACATTTCATATAGGGATACAGCTTCCATGTCCATAGGCACTTCCTTTAACTTTTGAAAGAATATACTAATTTTTGTTGTACAATGCAACACCTCTTGCAGAATCCCCTAACACCAAGGAGGCTCTTACTTTAAAGACTAAAACAAAAGACTGGTTGATTGACTTCTTAGATGATGAGTCAGGTAAGTGGAACTGTTCTGTCTTATCTTTAACAACAAATCTTTTGTGCCTCCAAAATCTCTCCATTTCCCCTGCTGATGAGTGTGTGGCGAAGTCTAGGCTGCTACCTCAGCAGATAGATAAGAGCTTCCCAAGAAAGTCTGAAGCTGATGATCTTTTCAAAGCTTCAATAAGGATTTAATGTAAAACTAAACAGATAAACAACATACACATCAGTTGTCATCCTATCATATTTCCAGTTCAAGAAAAATCATGTTGTATTATGCATTTACACTCAATAAAAACCAATGTGTTAGCTCAAAGTTAATTCCTATGGAAAATGCTGTAGAGATGCTAACAAATAGTGTGCACCAATTAACTGCAGATTCAGTGAATTTTTAACTTTAAACACAAGTTGTGTGTCTAAATTATGCTTGAACACATTAACAAAGTAACTTAACATAAAAAATACTCACATGCAAACATTTTCTGGCCATAACAGAGTAAAACAAATGTGACTGCTCACTTCCGTCCATTATGTCTGAACTAACTACAGCAACCGTGATTGGACAAAAATGAAACACTATTGCAGGAGTTTTATCCACTAGATGTCTCCCTCATGCGATATTACCAAGTGTCACGTTTTCACCTTTTCCAGTTTCCTGTGAGGAAAGCCCATGCATCAATGGTGGCTCCTGCCTAAATAAGTCTGATACTACATATGCCTGCATCTGTCCTGAGCCTTACATTGGCAAAAGGTGCCAGACAGGTAAGTAGAAAGTCCCAGCTTTGCTTCAGTCTGTTTTTGCAGAACTGAATTGACTCTAAATTTCATCATGTGCAGAGATAACACATACTAGGGCCTCATTTATCAAAAGTGCATCGAAAGCGCATACAGTTTGGTGCAGAAATGATCATATGACAAGGTCCATGTCGTATTTACACAACCACATCTGAATCTCATACAATGGATCAGTCATTGATAAGTCTGGCAGCTGGAAATGATCGTCATTTAAATACCACACCTCTGACTTGCCTCCAGCTTTTATGGCACAGTGGAACTGAAGGCAGAAAAAAGAGAAAATTATCCAGAACTGGAAGTTGGCATAATTATAAGAAAAATGACAAAGAAAAATGATCTGTGGCAACCTCAAAAGTGACATTGTGGAAATGCATATTGTGAAGTTATCTGCAGACAGCGTCTCAGTCAGGAGGCAGTGATTAAACATAAGAGAATGATAGGCGAGGACATCATGGGGAGTTGGCAGGAAGACGGAGCTTGGGGTTTAAGGGGGATGTATTGTGGGGTTAGATGTCATGCAGTGTGATGTGAAATGTCATGCAGATGTGAGATGATCTGTTGAAGTTATAAGGAGAACCTGGCTTGACTGATTGAGTACTTTCTGTGTATGGATGATGTGAGAGTGGTAATAAAGCTTCGTCTGCTCGTAAACCAGCCTCATCATTTCCACACTCTCCACACTGGTGACCCGAGACGTATTATGGAACATGAGGCAAGAACCCCGGAGTCGGCCCGGACGGGAAGCCCCAGCAACACGGCAAGCATCTCACAGACGGCCTGGACGGGAACCCCCAGCAACGCGTGCGCTGTTGCAGTCAAGCTACCGGACTTTTGGCAGAACAACCCGCGCTCTTGGTTCCACCACACTGAGGCCCAGTTCACCCTCCGGGGAATAACGGCAGATGACACCAAGTTTTTCCATGTGGTTGCAGCGCTGGACGCTCGCACAGCTCAACAGGTAGCGAGTCTGCTCGACCAGCCCCCAGCCCACGGCAGATATGAGGCTCTCAAAGCTGCGCTGATTCGGCACTACACGCTCTCAGACTGTGAGAGAGCAGAGAGGCTCCTGAGGCGTTCCGAGTTAGGAGATGGTTTGGCCGTCAATCTGATGGAGAAGATGTTGGTGTTAATGGGCACGGATGACGGGCATTTTCTGTTTGCCCATCTTTTCCTCTGGAACCTTCCAACAGAGGCGAGAGCGGTCCTGTCCAATTCGCCGCTGCTGGCCGCACGTGACTACCGTGCGCTAGCCCAGGAGGCAGACCGGATCATCCTCACCACCAGAGCACTCACGGTGAACGCAGCGGCGTCGGAACTCAGCGAGATGACCAGAGGAGGTGAGGAGCCACCGACAGTAGCGGCAGTGGGGGCCAAGGAGTGCCAGAGAGACACGCTCTGCTTCTACCACCGCCGCTTTGGAGAGAACGCATGCAGATGTGTGCCACCGTGCCAATTCAAGCGCTCAGGAAACGCCAAGGCCGGCAGTCAGTAGCAGCTGCGACCGCTGGTGAAGAGAACAAGCTGCTCTACGTGACGGACTCACGCTCGGGGAGACGCTTAAAATACAAAATATACAGCGCTAAATACAGCGCGTTCGACAGAGAGTTGCTGGCTCTCCATCTGGCCATACGCCACTTCCAGTTCTGGCTGGAAGGGCGCAGCTTCACCACGTTCATGGACCACAAGCCGCTGACGTTTGCGATGGCCAAGGTTTCGGAACCATGGTCAGGCTGGCAGCAGAGACAGTTGGCCGCGATCTCGGAGTTTACTACCGATATTCAGCATGTGTTGGGTAAACTGAATGTGGTGGCAGACTGCCTCTCACGCGCGGTTGTGGCCCCGGTCTGCATAGGGATAGATTATACAGCCATGGCTGCAGAGCAGATTGGCGATACGGATGTGCGCGCGCTCCAGTCTGGACCAACAGGGTTAAGGCTGGAGGGCAGAGTACTGCAAGACGGCAGCCCCCCACTAATCTGCGACGTCTCCACGGGACGCCCGCGCCCAGTGGTCCTGGTCGCGTGGCGCCGCCGTGTGTTTGAGTCAGTTCACGCTTTGGCGCACCCAGGAGTGCGCGCATCAGTCAAAATGGTGGGAGCGAAATTCGTGTGGCCAGGCCTGCGCAAACAAGTGAAGGAGTGGGCGGCAGCCTGCGTAGCATGCCAACGAGTCAAAGTGCACAGACACACGAAGGCTCCCTTGGAGCCGTTTAGGATACCGGCTAAAAGATTCGACCACGTTCACGTGGACCTCGTGGGCCCCTTCCCGCCATCGCAGGGGTGCACGCACCTTCTGACAGTGGTGGACCGCACCACACGCTGGCCAGAAGCAGTCCCGCTGGCGGCAACCACGTCCGCGGACGTGGCGCGTGCTTTTTTGACAACATGGGTGGCGCGTTTTGGAGTCCCGTTGGACATCACGTCCGATAGGGGCCCTCAGTTTGTTTCCGAACTTTGGTCTGCGATGGCCCGCAGCCTGGGTGTTGCAATTCATCGCACAACCGTGTACAACCCACAGGCAAATGGGTTATGCAAGTGTTTTCACAGGTCACTGAAAGCAGCACTCAGGGCTTCATTGACGGATGCAAATTGGGTTGACTGGTTGCTGTGGGTTTTATTGGGGTTGCGTTCCACACCAAAAGAGGATTTGGAGGCTTCCCCGGCTGAGCTGTTTTTTTCTCAGCCATTGCGGCTGCCTGGGGAATTTTTGCCAGATAATCCCGCGCCGGACAGCTGCCCGTCTCAGCGTTTGCAGCGTAGTGCAGACACAGGCACTCTGCCGGGCCCGGCCCACCACTGTTTTCCACGCGCTTTTGTGCCAAAAACTTTGAAGAACGCGGAGTTCATGTTCATCAGACACAATGCTCACCGCCCGCCATTGCGCCCACCCTATGATGGCCCGTTCTGAGTGTTGGAAACAGGGGACAAGCATTTTTTGTTAGACTTGGGGGGGCGTCAGGAGAAAATATGCATAGACAGACTTAAGCCCGCCTTTGTAGTGGCGGACGAGCAAGTGCTGCTGGCCCGGGCCCCCCGGTGTGGAAGACCCCCACGGAGAACTCCCCAGGCAAACGATTCACCAGAACAGCCACACGGGCAGAGTGAAGTCCCCCCCCCCGCGCCTTGGCCCACTCGCAGTCAGACTCACGTCCAGCAGCCCCCCGCCGACACAGAGACCCCAGTTACAGCAGATATGGGAGGAGACTGAAGCCCAAAAGACGTTGTGACTGAAACTCTGTCTGGGGGGGTGATGTGGAAATGCATATTGTGAAGTTATCTGCAGACAGCATCTCAGTCAGGAGGCAGTGATTAAACATAAGAGAATGATAGGCGAGGACATCATGGGGAGTTGGCAGGAAGAGGGAGCTGGGGGTTTAAGGGGGATGTATTGTGGGGTTAGAGGTCATGCAGTGTGATGTGAAATGTCATGCAGCTGTGAGATGATCTGTTGAAGTTATAAGGAGAACCTGGCTTGACTGATAGAGTACTTTCTGTGTATGGATGATGTGAGAGTGATAATAAAGCTTCGTCTGCTCGTAAGTCAGCCTCATCATTTCCTACACTCTCCACAACATTAAATTAAAAAAAAAAAAATCTCATTCTGGAGATCAGTGCTGTGTAAAAGTGACACGCTGCCAAAAATTGAGGTTCTTTTTCATGTTGACATGTCTGTAACATCTGTTTTATGACTTACAAAACATATCAAGAGTGAAATCACTCAAATTTGTCATGTCTTTGTTTTGTTTGTTGTGTGGAGCGTGTAAATAACGAGGCGGATTTGACTCAGACAGTTTATTACACATCTCACACAGAAGCATAGTCAGAATGAATACTCAGCAGAGACTCTCCTCTTAAAAAGCATGGCATTCTTCTAGAAGCTTCTAACACACAAAAGGTCACATTGCATTCACTTCCTTAATCCTTTAACATCCTTCCAGAAGTTTCGAACACACAAAAGATCACACTGCATTCATCCTTCACACCTCCCTGTTATCTCCCAGGGAAACTCTGCTCTTTGTTCTTGTCTAAGATGCTATACAATTATGCACTCCCCATGTGTCACCAAACAACCCCCCCGAGCGTCTTGGATAGAACAATAGAATGACAGTCCATATGCTGTGGTAAAATCATTAAACATCAATCCACATGCTGCTTGGGCTTCAGTCTTCTCCCGTATCTGCTGTAACCAGGATTCACCGCCTCTGCGGCGCTGTCATGCTGGGGGGCTACTGTTTGAGGGGTAAAAGTCTGTCCGTGTGGGTGCTCTGGGGAATCTTTTCTCTGGGAAGCTCCCCGTGGGGGTCTTCCACGCCGAGAGGCCCTCGCCAACAGCACTTGCTCGTCCGCCACCACAAAAGCGGGTTTGAGTCTGTCTATGCCAATCTTTTCCCTCCTACCCCCCAAATCTAGCAAAAAATGCTTGTCCCCTGTTTCCAGCACTCTGAACGGTCCATCATAAGGTGGGCGCAGTGGAGGGCGATGGGCATCGTGTCTGACAAAAACGAACTCCGCGTTTTTCAAAGTTTTAGGCACAAAAACGCGCGGAAAACTGTGGTGAGCAGGGCCCGGCAGCGTGCTTGTGTCTATGCTACGCTGCAACAGCTGAGATGGGGAGCTGCCCGGCGCGGGATTATCTGGAAGAAACTCCCCGGGCAGCCGAAGTGGCTGCGCAAAAACGAGTTCAGCCGGGGAAGCTTCCAGATCCTCTTTAGGCGCAGAACGTAACCCCAATAAAACCCACGGTAGCTTGTCTACCCAATTTGCATCCGTCAGTGACGCCCTGAGAGCCGCTTTCAATGACCTATGAAAACGTTTGCATAACCCATTAGCCTGTGGATTGTACGCGGTTGTGCGGTGAATTGTGACACCCAGGCTGCGGACCATTGTTGACCAGAGTTCAGAAACAAATTGAGGGACTCTGTCGGACGTAATATCCGACGGGACTCCAAAACGCGCCACCCATGCTGTTAAAAACTCGCGCTCCACCTCCTCGGCTGTGGTTGCCGCCAGTGGAACCACTTCCGGCCAGCGCGTGGTGCTGTCCACCATTGTCAGAAGGTGCGTGCACCCCTGTGATGGCGGGAGGGGGCCCACGAGGTCCACGTGAACATGGTCGAACCTCTTAGCCGGGATGCGAAACGGCTCCAAGGGAGCCTTCGTGTATCTGTGTACTTTGGCTCGTTGGCACGCCATGCAGGCTGTTGCCCACTCTTTCACTTGTTTGCAAAGGCTCGGCCACACGAATTTCTCTCCTACCATTTTGACCGATGCGCGCACTCCCGGGTGCGCCAAAGAATGAATCGAGTCAAACACGCGTCGGCGCCACACGGAGACATCGCAGATTAGGGGGGCCATGCCGTCTTGCAGCACCATGCTCTCCAGCCTTAACCCTGTTGGTCCAGACTGGAGCGCGTGCATGTCCGCGTCACTAACCTGCTCCGCGGCCATGGCTGCATAATCTATCCCCACACAGACTAGGGCCGCCACGGCGCGCAAGAGGCAGTCTGCCACTACATTCAGTTTACCCGACACATGCTGAATATCGGTAGTAAACTCTGAGATCGCGGCCAGCTGTCTCTGCTGCCGGCCCGACCACGGTTCTGAAACCTTGGCCATCGCGAATGTTAGCGGCTTGTGGTCAACAAACGCGGTGAAACTGCGCCCTTCCAGCCAGAACTGGAAGTGGCGAATGGCCAGGTGGAGAGCCAGCAACTCCCTGTCTAACGCGCTGTATTTATGTTCACTGTCGCACAAAGTCCTGCTGAAAAACGCGAGCGGCTGCCAAGCCCCGGCTACGCGCTGCTCCACGACCGCCCCTATGGCCACATCTGAAGCGTCAGTGGTGAGCGCTATGCGGGCCGTTGGGTCTGGATGTGCCAGCAATGCGGCGTTTGCTAGGGCTGCTTTGACTTCCGAGAACGCCTGCTCTCGCTCCGGGGTCCATTCGACCTTATCCGCGGGCTTCTGTTTTTTGAGCGCGGCGTACAGTGGTTGCATGAGCTGCGCTGCGCGGGGAAGGAAATGGTTATAAAAATTCACCATTCCCAAAAATTCTTGTAGCGCCCTGACCGTTTGTGGCCGGGGAAAATCTGCTACCGCGCACACTTTGTCAGGCAGCAGTACTGCTCCTTCGGGAGAGACGCGGTGCCCCAAAAAATCAATCCCCGTCACCCCGAACTGACATTTCGCGAGGTTGATTATTAACCCGTGCTCTTCCAACCTCCGGAAAACCACCGTGAGGTGGGTTTCATGTTCGTCTTCGGACGTGCTGGCTACCAAGATATCGTCCAAGTAGACGAACACGAAAGGGAGATCGCGCAGCACTGCATCCATCATGCGTTGGAACGTCTGTGCAGCCCCTTTAAGCCCAAATGGCATGCGCAAAAACTCAAATAAACCAAACGGAGTTATCACCGCTGTTTTGGGTATGTTCTCAGCACGCACTGGGACTTGGTGGTAACCGCGGACCAGGTCTATTTTAGAAAAAACGCGCGCTCCTGCCAGGTGAACGGAAAAATCCTGAATGTGAGGAATTGGGTAGCGGTCGTGCGCTGTGGCGTTGTTCAACCTGCGGAAATCCCCGCAAGGTCGCCACGAACCCTCAGCTTTAGGGACCATGTGTAGCGGGGAAGCCCATGGGCTGTTTGAACACCTGATGATGCCCAACCTCTCCAGGTTGGCGAACTCCTCATGTGCTATGGCCAGTCAAGCGCTGAGGTTTTGCAAAAACGGGCGGCCCGGTGGTGGTGATAAAATGCTCCACCCCGTGTTTAGCGATGGCTGCCGAAAATGTCGGGACAGTGAGTGCTGGGAACTGAGTGAGCAGTGTGTGGAACTTACCGCATGCAGCTGTGACGTTGGCTTGTGCTGTTGGCCGGGACGCTCAAGCTATACAGGGGACAGAATCAAAGGACAGTGCATTAACTAGGCGCCTCTTAGCGACATCAACCAACAAACTATGTGTGCACAAAAAATCAGCCCCCAGTATATTGAAATTCAATGCTGCTATGACAAAAGTCCACTCAAATGTACGGCCGTGTAGAGACAGGAGTAGAGTCCTCTCACCAAAGGTCTTAATCTCCGAGCCGTTTGCTGCTGCCATCTCGGGGCCGCTAGATCCTGCCAGCCGGTCGGCGTAGGTCGGCAGGATGAAACTCATCTGGGCGCCGGTGTCCACGAGGAAATGCCTCCCCGAGCGTGCATCCGTCAAGTAGAGCAGCTTGTTCTCCTTCCCGAGGGTCGCGGCTGCTACCGACCCCCGGTCTTAGCGTTTCCCGAGCGCTTGAACTGGCACGGTGGTATACATTTGTGTGCCCTCTCTGCGAAGCGGCGGTGGTAGAAACAAAGGGTGTCTCCCCCGCATTCTTTGGCCCCCGCTGCTGCTGTCGTCGGTGGCTCTGCTGCTGCCGTCGATGGCTCCTCGCCTCCTCCGGCCGTCGCGCCGAGCTCCGTCGCTGCCGCCATGGTCATGAACTCTCTGCTGGCGATGATGATCCGGTTTGCTTCTCAGGCCAGCGCACGATAGTCCCACTTGGCCAGCAACGGCGAATTGGCCAGGGTCACTCTTGTCGCTGACGGAAGGTTCCGGAGGAAGAGGTGGGTAAAAATGAAATGGTCGTCGTCCGTGCCCTTTAATCTCAGCATCTTCTCCATCAGGTCAATGGCCGACCCATCTCCTAACCCAGTCCGCGTCAGTAGTCTCTCTGCTCTCTCACCATCCGAGAGTATGTAGTGCTGGATGAGTGCATCCTTCAGCGCGCCGTACTTGTCGTTGGTTGGTGGCTGATCGAGTAGGCTCTCCACGTGCTGAGCCGTGCAGGCGTTGAGCGTTGCGGCCACATAGTGGAACTTCGTGTCATCCGCCGATATCCCCCGGAGGGCGAACTGTGCCTCAACTAGGTGGAACCAGGAGCGCAGATTGTGCTGCCAAAAATCCGGTAGCTTGATTGCAACAGCATATGCTTGGCTGGGGGCTCCCAACGAGGCTGGCTCCGGGGATCTTTTGCCATGTTCCATGATTCGTCTTGGGTCACCAGTGTGGAGCGTGTAAATAACGAGGCGGATTTGACTCAGACAGTTTATTACACATCTCACACAGAAGCATAGTCAGAATGAATACTCAGCAGAGACTCTCCTCTTAAAAAGCATGGCATCCTTCCAGAAGTTTCTAACACACAAAAGATCACACTGCATTCATCCTTCACACCTCGCTGTTATCTCCCAGGGAAACTCTGCTCTTTGTTCTTGTCTAAGATGCTATACAATTATGCACTCCCCATGTGTCACCAAAGTTGTGAAATTTCGGTTAAACCCCCTTCCCTGAAAAAAGACGAGTTTAGATGACAAGTTTTTGGTGATGTAACTATAGCAGGTCTGTAGTATTGAGCCAATCAGGACTCTCTGGCCTAACTGAAGTTAGCCTCCTGGGCCATTTAGCATTTCTGGACAGCTGCTTTGAAAACTTGACCCAAATTAAGATGGGTTTTACCATTAAACTTCTTTTAAGGACCAATGCAGTTTCAGCCATTATCCTGGGCCACCGTGCATACAACTGGGCATGTTCTTCAACCAGTAAGTCTTTTTATCACAGGATTTATTCTGTTTAATGTACTGTGGGATGTGAGTGGGATTAGTCACAGATCCTGACATCTGAAGGAGGAGGACAAGTGAAAAGATTTTGACATGAAACTGTAAGACAACAAAAGGTTTTCTTTGTAGAAAAAGGGGCACAAGATACCATTTTAGATAATGTAGATTTGATTTTATGGGGGATTTATATCCACTGGAGTGTGTCTTTAAAGGTGGACTATGTGAAAATAGCAAGTGATTACTGGCAACACCAGATGGCAGTAATGAATCTTCATCCACTAGTCCCAGTTGAATCTGATAAAAAAGTTTTTTTGATGATTTCTTTAAGTTTATCTGGAATATTTGAAAGTAGAAAATATTGCATTGGCACCACACCGTGGCTGCCTCATCCATCCACGTGGACTGAATTTCCCTCTGGGATTAATAAAGTATACAAAATCAATAAATAAAAATAAAAATATTCTGCCGTTAAGTGTTGGGCTGGTGAGCTGATTACCAGGCAGACTGTCTGCTCTCAATGGTTCTGGTACAGGCAGTAGGGACAAGTGAATAAATTGTTTGACTAAATGTTTGACTTGTGGAGGCACAGGTGGGGCATTCTCCACCCAGAGAAGGCAGCTGGGATAAGGGGGAACAATGGACCGGAGGAGGAAGTGCCACCGGGGGGTCTCAAATGGGACAATATGGACTATGCACCCCCTGGGGAGAGGAGGAACCGCCGGAGCCGCTGGAAGAGAGAAGGAAAGCCCTTTTACTGTACTGTATGTTGGAGATGGAATAAAGTTCATGTGTCGTCTAGCTCGTTGCCTCGCCTGCTTCCTTTCTCCACATTGGTCACCCTAAGATGTGCCACGGAAAGCAAGCCGAGCACCACTCCAGAGACTACCTTGAGGGAGAACACCAGCACCGTGTGCGCTGTCTCAGTCAAGCTCCCAGACTTCTGGCTTCACAACCCGATCGCCTGATTCTTGCATATAGAAGCCCAGTTCACACTCCGCGGGATAACAACGGACGATACCAAGTATTACTATGTGGTCGCTGCACTGGATGTGCGCGCCATTCAACAGGTGATGAGCCTGCTCCAGGAGCTGCCGGCCCAAGGAAAATATAAAGCACTCCAGAGGATGCTTCTCCAGCACTAGACCCTTTGTGACCCTTTTTGGGCAGAGAGACTCCTAACGTGTTTGGAGTTAGGTGACAGATCAGCAGTGGAGCTCATGGAGAGCATGTTGGCACTGAGGGGGAAGGACAATGAATCTTTCCTGTTCGCCCACTTGTTCCTCAGGAACCTACCGGCTACAGTGAGGGCGATCCTGGCCATCTTGCCGCGGCTTTTTGCTAAGGACTACCGTACCCTGGCGCAGGAAGCGGACCGCATCATTTTGGTGACCAGAACTCTCAGCATGCAGGCAGTGGCACCGGCATCCATGAGGGACTCCAGCTAGGTTTAGGAGCCATTCGTGGTAGCCGGGACAGACACCAGGAGACAAAAGAATGGGGTGATCTGTTTTTATCATCACCATTTCGGCTCGAATGCCCAACGCTGCCTGTCGCCATGCCAATTCAAGAAGCCGGGAAGCTGGCGTGTTCGGAATTCAGTTGCAGCTGCAGCCGATGGCGACAGGAACAGACTGCTTTATGTCACGGACACACGTTCAGGGAGACGGTTTTTGGTGGACTCCGGATCCCAGAAGAGCCTCATCCTGCCGGTCATCGCAGACAGGGTGGCAGGAGGCAGCGGTCCCAAGCTCACGGCCGCCAATGGATCCACCATCAGGACGTTTGGTGAGCAGATGCTGACAATATGCTTACACAGACGCAACTTTCAGTGGGACTTTGTGGTAGCTGCATGTTCCGCCCCCATTTTAGGTGCAGACTTTTTATGTGCTTATGTGTTGTTAGTCGATGTTGCTAATAGGAGATTAGTGGATGCTATCTCTTTTATCTCACTGCCCTGTACAGCTCAGGGAGCTGGGTGGACAACACTGGCTAACGTTATAGCTCCAGGGGGTAAGTACCAACATTTGCTCACACAGTTCCCAGTACTCACGGTCCCGACTTTTTCGGCTACGATAATGAAACACGGGGTTAAACACGTCATAACGACAAAAGGCCCGCCGGTGTTCGCACGACCTTGGCGCTTGGACGCAGCTAAACTGGCCAGTGCGCAAGAGGAGTTTGCCAACTTAGAGCATTTGGGCATCGTCAGGCACTCCAACAGCGGGCATCCCCGCTACACATGGTGCCTAAAGCCGACAGGTCGTGGCGACCATGCGGCGATTTCCGGCACTTGAATAACGCCATGGAACACAATCGTTTTCCCATTCCGCATATCCAGGATTTTTCCGTGCACATGGCCGGGGCGTGTGTTTTTACTAAAGTGGATCTGGTCCGCAGATACCATCAGGTCCCGGTGTGCATGGAAGACGTTCCAAAAACAGCGGTAATAACTCCTTTTGGCCTTTTCAAGTTTTTACACATGCCGTTTGGATTAAAAGGCGGGGTGCAGACTTTCCAGAGGATGATTGACACAGTGCTTCACGACTTGTCCTTCGTTTTCATCTACTTAGACGACATTCTGGTAGCTAGCGTGTCCGAAGAGGAGCACATCGCCCATCTCAAGATGGTTTTCCAGAGGTTGGAAGCACACTGGCTTATAGTGAACCCGGCGAAGTGCCAGTTCGGTGTGCCTGTGATTGACATTTTGGGCCACCGCATTTCGCCGGAGGGCGCAATTCCGCTACTGGATAAGGTGCACGTTGTGTCGGACTTGAGTTTTTGGGGATGGTCAATTTTTATAACCGTTTCCTTCCCCGGGCAGCCCAGCTGATGCAGCCATTGCATGCCATGCTGAAAAAAAAGAAGCCCGCGGAAACCATCGACTGGACTCCAGAGCGAGTCCAAGCTTTCACAAATGCCAAAACAGCACTTGTGGATGCTGTGTTGCTAGCTCATCCGGATCCATCAGTACGGATAGCACTCACTACAGACGCGTCTGATGTTGCATAGGAGCAGTGATCGAGCGGTATGTCTCTGGTTCGTGGCAGCCGGTCACATTTTTCAGTCGAACTTTGTGCGACAGCAAATGCAAATACAGCACGTTCGACAGAGTTGTTGGCTCTATACCTGGCGACAGGCCATTTACAGTTTTGGCTAGAGTGGCACGAGTTCACTGCATTTGTGGACCATAAGCCGCTGACGTATGCGATGTCAAAGGTCTCAGAACCACGGTTGGCCCAGCAGCAACGGCATTTGGCCGCGATCTCAGCGTTTACTACTGACATTCAACACATTGCCGGTAAGCTCAACGTCATGGCCGGTTGTCGTTAGTCTCCCCGGTCTACGTGGGAATAGATTTCCCTGCCATGGTCGCGGAGCAAGCCGGGGACGCGGACATTTGCGTGCTGCAGTCTGCACCTACTAGGTTAAGGCTGGAGAGCCGAGTGATGCAAGAAGGGTGCCCTCCCTTGCTCTGCGACATCGCCACCAGCCGCCTGTGCCCGGTAGCTCCGAGCTCTTGGCGCCGTTGCGTTTTTCAGTCGGTCCACTCCCTTTTGCATCCGGGAGTGCGCGATTCAGTGAAGCTAGTGGGGGTGAAATTTGTCTGCCCGCGCTTGCGTAGGGACGTCAAGTGGTGGGCTGCAGCTTGAGTTGCGTGCCAGTGGGCCAAAGTGCACAAGCGCACCAGAGCCCCCCTCGAGCCGTTCCAAATCCCGGCCAGGAGGTTTGACCACGTCCATGTGGATTTGGTGGGACCTCTCTCACCGTCGCAAGGTTTCATGCACCTTTTAACAATCATGGACCGCACCACACTTTGGCCTGAAATGGTCCCGCTGGCTTCTACCACGTTCGCAGAAGTGGCTCGTGCTTTTTTGTCGGCTTGGGTCGCACGGTTCGGATCCCTGTCAGACATCACTTCTGACAGGGGTCCACAATTCATTTCGGAACTCTGGTCCACGATGGCCCAGAGCCTGAGGGTCAGAATTCACCGCACTACCGCGTACAACCCCCAGCTAACGGGTTATGTGAGCGTTTTCATAGGTCGCTTAAAGCAGCACTCAGAGCTTCGCTCACGGACACAAATTGGGTTGACCGCCTACCCTGGGCTCTTTTAGGGTTGCGCTCCACACCTAAGGAAGATTTGGCAGCCTCCCCGGCTGAACTTGTTTTTTCTCAGCTGCTGTGGATCCCCAGAGAGTTTTAACCCCGTGCCTGAGGCTGATCCGCCCACGCAATTTTTGCACAGTATGGAGGCTTTTAAAGTACCAGCCCCAGCCCACAATTGTTTTCCCCGCACTTTCGTCCCCAAGAGTTTACAGAACGCCAGTTTGTTTTCGTCAGGCACAATGTGCACCAGACCCCGCTGTGCCCACCGTACAATGGACTGTTCAGAGTGTTGGAACCTGGGGTGAAACATTTTCTGTTAGACTTGGGGGGGTGGGGGCGTAAGGAGACCATCTGCATCGACAGGCTGAAGCCCGCTTATGTGTTGGCAGACAAGTGGGTGGTGTTGGCTCAAGCTGCCTGGCGCGGACATCCACCGTTGGTGGCTCCGCAAGTTGGTGTTCCCTCAGTAGGGACCTGCGCACGTAAAGCTGATGTGTCCCCCTCCCTCCCTTTTTCCCTCCACAGACTGACGTGCCCTCCAGTACACCTCATCAGCAGGGTGCTCCAACTAGATCGGCGACTCCTCACTACAGCTGCTATGGGCGTCGGCTCAAGCCCAAAGGATGGGGGGGGGGAGTTAGTGCCCTTTCTGGATGTTCAGTGGGGGGGCTGTGTGGAGGCATGGGTGGATGATTCTCCACTCAGAGGAGGCAGCTGGGATAAGGGGGAACAATGGACCGGAGGAGGAAGTGCCACCGGGGGGTCTCAAACGGGACAGTATGGACTATGCACCCCCTGGGGAGAGGAGGAACCGCCGGAGCTGCTGGAAGAGAGGAGAGACCTTTTACTGTACTGTATGTTGGAGATGGAATAAAGTTCATGTGTCGTTCAGCTCGTTGCCTTGCCTGCTTCCTTTCTCCACAGCCTGATCATTTTAGATGGATCGCCTGGTGGCAGGCGTGGGGGGTACAGTTACACGTTTTCAATGCAGAGTTTGGCACAGCTTAATTTACACTACCGTTCAAAAGTTTGGGGTCACTTAGAAATTTCCTTATTTTTGAAAGAAAAGCACTGTTTTTTTCAATGAAGATAACTTTAAACTAATCAGAAATACATTATACATTGCTAATGTGGTAAATGACTATTCTAGCTGCAAATGTCTGGTTTTTGGTGCATTATCTACATAGGTGTATAGAGGCCCATTTCCTGCAACTATCACTCCAGTGTTCTAATGGTACAATGTGTTTGCTCATTGCGTCAGAAGGCTAATGGATGATTAGAAAACCCTTGTGCAATCATGTTAGGTCTGCAATGCTGTAATTGCTGCAAATGGAGGATTCTTTGACGAAAGCAAAGTTTGAAGGAAAAAATTATTATTTCAAATACAAATCATTATTTCTAACCTTGTCAATGTCTTGACTATATTTTCTATTCATTTTACAACTCATGGTGGTAAATAAGTGTGACTTTTCATGGAAAACACAAAATAATTGTCTGGGTGACCCCAAACTTTTGAACGGTAGTGTATGTGCATTGCCAACACAAACCTGTACAATGACAAATGTTAACCAACAACACCACTTTGGGAATTCCACCCACACAATTATGTTTACTGTAAAGGAGTGCTTTAAAATGGTTTTGATGCAGATCCACTGAGAGGCAGGAGACAAAGTTCCATTTAAAATAAGATTTAGTCACAACATTTAAAATTAATCTTTACTTTAATGACAAAACAGTTTTTTAAAAAAAGCCAAGAATTTAAATTATGAAATCATAAAATTCACACCTCCAGAGCTGCAGCTTACCAAGGCCAGGGCAGGGAAGAGATTTCCCAAGGGAAGAGTCACCACACACACTTTTGTGTGTGTGTGTGTGTGTGTGTGTGTGTGTGTGTGTGTGTGTGTGTGTTTCGGCTGCTCCCTGTCAGGGTCACCACAGCGTATCATCACTTTATATTGCAATGATCCACATGTTGATTTGGCAAGGATTTTTACACCAGATGCCCTTCCTGACGCAACCCTCCCTATTTATCCGGGCTTGGGACCAGCACAGGGACTACACTGGCGTGTGCACCCCCTGTGGCTGGGTAACCAACCTTTTCTTCCTCCATTCTATTTTTGCTGAGCACCAAGCTAGAAGAGAGGAAGTATCATTTTTATATGGTCTTTGGTATGACCCAGTCAGGACTTGAACCCATGACCTCCTGGTTGGTGTAAATTGTAAATTGCTATTTTGCTAAATTTATTTTAATTATTTATTATTTATTTTATTTTTGTGGGCGGCAGTGGCTTGGGAGGTAGAGCAGGTCGTCCAATAGCCGGATGATTGGCGGTTCGAATCCCGCTCTCCCCAGATATCCTGCCACTGTGTCCCTGGGCAAGACACTTTCCACCTTGCCTCCAGTGTCCATAACATTGGGTATGAATGTGCATAAATGTTCGGTGGTGGCCGGAGAGGCCGTTGGCGCAGATTGGCAGCCACGTTTCCGTCAGCCTGCCTCAGGGCAGCTGTGGCTACAGTAGTAGCTTACCACTACCATTGTCTGTCTGGAGTGAATGAATAATGTATCTATTTGTAAAAGTGTCTATGATAAAGTGCTATATAAATCTGATGCATTATTATTTTTAAGGACAATGCAAGTTGATGAACATTGATATCAGTCAATGTAAACTTACCAGATTGTAGCCAATGGCTAATTTCCATCTGTTGTCCGTGGGTTACAATTTTTCCTTCCCCCATTTTATTATGCTGAGCACCAAGCTAGAGGGCGGGAAGTACCATTTTTATATGGTCTTTGGTATGACCCAGCTGGGGCTTGATCTCATGACCTCCCGGTTGTGGGGTGGATGCTCTACCTGTAGGACACACACACACACACAAAATACAACCATACCAGTGATCAGGAAACACACGACACACAGGAGGGAAAATCCACCACCAGGGGAGCTTTCACATCACTGCCTTTGGCTGCAGTCTGAAATAGAGTAAGCAAAAGTTAATATTTGAACACAGTGTTCAAGAAAGTCTTTTTCTTTTGGCTGCTCCCTTTAGGGGTTGCCACAGCAGATCATCTATCTCCATCTCATCCTATCCCTTGCATCTTCCTCTGTAACACCAACCTTCTCCATGTGCTCCTTCACTACATCCATGTATTTCCTCTGTGGTCTTCCTCTTTTCCTCGTGCCTGGCAGTTCCATCTTCAACATCCTTTGTCCAATATATCCACTATCCCTCCTCTACACATGTCCAATCATCTCAGCCTTGCCTCTCTTACTTTGTCTCCAAACCACTCCAAACCGCGTGAGCTGTCCCTCTGATATACTCATTTCTAATCTTGTCCCTCCTAGTCACTCCCAATGAAAATCTTAGCATCTTCAACTCTGCCACCTCCAGCTGCCACAGTCTCCAAACCATACTGTTATGTATGTAATACCTGGTGATGAATGAGGCAAGATGAAGGTTGCGTCAAACACAGCTTTATTGATGGTAAGGGAACACAGCGGTAACACGGCAGGCACCTGGCGTGAGCACTGGTGTAAGAGGCGGTAACATGGCGGCCCGCCCCACTGTATAGGGCAGTGGGGTGACGTGACAGGAAGTCCACGTCGCCACACTGCACTTCACAATAAAGTGCCACATTTCCATATACCACATTTCCTCCCCCCCTTTGAAAAGTCCAAAACCACACACACAATTGAAACCCACCCCAATTTGGAACCCGAATCACACTCTAAAATAACAAAAACGAATGTACTAAAATGGTCTAACACACTCACACAAAACAACCTAAAATAGGGCTGGTGGGTGGACTACCACACAGTCCGCACAGCATGGTGGATTATTCTGCCATCAAATAAACTAAAAAGTCCTTCATTAAACTAAAAATCACTGCTGTGCTCCTAAACTAAACACAAATACATATATAACTCCAAAGCATAACATGCACACACAGAACTATAAGCATAATTTGACAGCACAGCCACTTGGGTGGGAGAGGTAGAACCGGCATGGGGGGACCCAGGGCAGCCCCTCAGCAAGCACGAGCCTGGAAGCAGCAAGCCCCTGGAACAATGGCTGATCTTCTGGACGGCGGAGCCCGACTCCTTCACCGCCAACACGGATGTGTCCAGCGTTGTCCTGGACATGCCAAAGCTGACCGGCATGCCTTGATGAGTCACTGGACAACCGAAAGTATGCTGCGCCCAACTTCGGCACTATGTGCAAACATCCTTGGTGTATTGCTGGCTGTCATGTGGCCCATCTTCGCCGTGGACGTTCATCACACTGAACCCAAACCAAGTCCAAAGCCCTCAGTGGGGCCCAGCTCAGCCTGATGTGGTGCTGCTAAGCATGCAGTAACTCCATGCCCGTCAGTCTGGCCCTGTCCTCTTCTAAAACTGTCGTAGCAGTCACCATTGTAGCTGCAAAGCCTCCATCTCCCTGCAGCCAAGCTCCGGAGGCATCTGGGGCTAGCATGGTGTCACTTACAACGCCGGTGCCCCGCCGCCACACTCGGTAAGCCCCTCTACCATGTCGAGCAACAGTAGCACCTCCACGCCGTTCAAGTCCACTGCGCAATACGTGTACCTGGTTGTGCTGGGGGACACCGTGTGGATGGTTGTCGGGGGCGGGCGGAGTGATTTCTTCCGTGGGCTCTCCAGTTCAGATACATGGCACCATGTAGCATAATGGTTCAAGCGTCCACATCTGCTACATTTTCCTCTTGCCGGGCAGTCCTTCGCCTTATTGTGGTGCATTGCAGACTCACAACTCTTGCACAGGGGTTTTCCCGGGACAGACCTTCAGCTGGAAGCATTGGTTTCCGTAAAGTCGTCATCCAAGCTATCCTTGCTTTCCGAGTCTGCAACATTTGCCACAGCGGGCAGCTCCGGTGGCCTCTCTGACTGGCACCAGGTTAGCTCTGAAGCTAGCTTGTCTGCGGCCTCCAACTGGAGAGGTAGTTCGACAGCTCTGGCTAACATTAAGTCATTGGGTGCCGTAAGTAGCCTAGCCCGCAATGCGGCGCTGCACGTATGCTCTGCTAGCTGGTCACACACCATTTCATCTTCCACTGGCCCAAAGCGGCACTCGCTAGCTAGCTGCCTCAAGTTGTCAACAAACTGATGGATAGGCTCACCTACCCGTTGATGTTGCTGCTGAAAATGAATCCTCCGGACAGTCATGCTATCCAGTGTGTGGAAATGGTTGGCTAGCAGCTCCACGACGTCCTCAAATGAGTCTGATATGCCGAGCGTCCGCAGGACTCGCTGGCCCTCAATACCCAGGTTATGGATGAGAACTGCACGTGTCCTTAGCTTGTCAAGCTGCCCGAGGTCCAGTGTGGTGATGTAGGTCTGAAAAGCCTCGAACCATCTAGGCCAAGGCACCGGTGGTTCACCCAGGAGCTCGAGGAAGGGACGAAGTGGTGTAATACACACTTCCATGAGTTAATCCTCAGTCACCAAATGTTAAGTATGTCATACCTGGTGATGAATGAGGCAAGATGAAGACTGCGTCGAACACTGCTTTATGGATGGTAAGGGAACACAGCGGTAACAAGGCAGGCACCTGGCGTGGGCACCGGTGTAAGAGGCCGTAACATGGTGGCCCGCCCCACTATATAGGGCAGTGCAGTGATGTGACTGGAAGTCCACGTCACCACATTGCACTTCACAATAAAGTGCCACATTTCCATATACACTACACATGCATCATAGCAGGTCTCACTACTGTCTTGTAAATTTTCCGTTTCACTCTTGCTACTACCTTTCTGTCACGAATCACCCCTGACACTCGTCTCCACCCATTCCACCCTGTCTGCACTCTCTTCTTCACCTCTCTTGTCCATTTTCCATTGCTTTGGATGGTTGACCCCAGGTATGTAAACTCATCTCCTTTCACTACTGCTACTCTTTCCATCTTTACCATTGCACCTGCCTCCCTCTCATTTACACTCATATATTTAGTTTTGCTTCTACTGACTTTCATTCCTCTTCTCTCCAGAGCATACCGCCACCTCTCCAGGTTCTCTTCCACCTGCTCGCTACCCTCACTGCAGATCACAATGTCGTCTGCAAACGTCATCATCCATGGAGACTCCTGCCTGACCTCGTCTGTCAGCTTGTCCATCACCATGACAAACAAGAAGGAGCTCAGAGCTGATCCCTGACGTAATCCCACCACCACCTTGAATCTATTCATCACTCCTACAGCACACCTCACCACTGTTTCACTGTCCTCATACAGATCCTGCAACACCCTCATGTACTTCTCTGCCACTCCTGACTTTCTCATACAGTACCACACTTCCTCTCTTGGCACCCTATTATATGCTTTCTCTAGATCCACAAAGACAGTGCAACTCCTGACCTTCTCTATGCTTCTCCATCAGCATTCTTAGAGCAAACATTGCATCTGTAGTACTCTTTCTTGGCACGAAACCATACTGCTGCTCACTGATTGTCACCTCTCCCCTTAACCTGGCTTCAACAACTCTTTCCCATATCTACATAGTGTGGCTGATTAAGTTCATGCCTCTGTAGTTACTACAGCTCTGAGTATCTCCTTTGTTCTTGAAAATTGGTACTAAAACACTTCTCCACTCCTCGGGCATCCTCTCACTTTCCAAGACTGTGTCAAACATTCTGATTAAAAAGTCCACTGCCATCTCTCCGAAACATCTCCATACCTCCACAGGTATGTCATCTGGACCAACCACCTTTCCATTCTTCATCCTCTTCAAAGCTGCCCTCACTTATGCCTTGTTCATCCTTGGGACTTCCTTGCTCACTATCTTTACTTCATTCATCCTCCTCTCTCTCATTTTCTTTATTCATCAGCTCTTCAAAGCACTCTTTCCACCTTCTCAACACACTCTTGTCATTTATTAGTACATTACCATTTCTGTCCTTAATCAACCTAACCTGCTGTACATCCTTTCCAGCTCTGCCTCGCCAGTCAATACAAGTCCTTTTCTCCTTCCTTAGTGTCCAGCCTCTCATACAACTCACTATATGCCTTATCCTTTGCCTTTGCCACCTCTGTCTTTGCCATGTGCCTAGATTTCAAATACTCCTATTTACTTCCTTCATCTCTCTGACGATCCCACTTTTTCTTCGCTAACCTCTTCCTTTGGATACTTTCCTCTACCTCTTCATTTCACCACCAAGTCTCCTTGTCTTCCTTCCTCTGTCCACTGGATACACCACATACCTTGCTACCCGTTTCCCTCAACACTTTTGCTGTACTTTCCCAGTCATCTGGTAATTCTTCCCTCCTACCCAGAGCCTGAATCAACTCCTTCTTGAACTCTGTGCGACCTTCTTCCTTCTGTAACTTCCCCCACTTAATCTTTGGCTC
The DNA here is from genome assembly GCA_020510985.1 of Pholidichthys leucotaenia. NCBI lineage: Eukaryota > Metazoa > Chordata > Actinopteri > Cichliformes > Pholidichthyidae > Pholidichthys > Pholidichthys leucotaenia. The sequence goes on from CM035836.1 coordinate 400,348,191, forward strand.
TGCCTTCACTGTTTTCCTCTTCTTTCTTTGCAAAGTCACTCTATAGATTACCATCCGTTGCCTACATTCTCCCCTGCCTCCACCTTGCAGTCTCCTATCTCTTTCAGATTTTAACTTCTGCATAAGATGTCGTCCACCTGTGTGCACCTTCCTCCACTCTTGTACAACACCCTATGTTCCTCTCTCTTCTTGAAGTACACTACTCACAAAAGTTAGGGACAAAGTCGGGGATATTTTAGTTTTTGGGTGAAATTTGTGGAAAATGTAAAAAGTTCACGCTACAGTGATATTATATCATAAAAGTAGGGCATTTAAGTAGAAGCATACAATGGTGATTTACTCATCTCAAACAATTTATTGAAACAAAAGCCAACAACAGTGGATGGTGTACCACAACAAAAAATGCCACTGTCTCAATAACTTGTCATGTGCCCTTGAGCGTCAATTACAGCTTGACAACAATGTTTCATGCTGTTCACAAGTCAATTTATTGTCTGCTGAGGCATGGCATTTCACTCTTCTTAAAAGGTGGCCCTCAGGTCATTGAGGTTGTGGGGTGCAGGGTTATGAACCTCTACAAGGCAACTCAGCTGATCCCATTGGTTTTCTGTGGGAGTCAGGTCTGGAGAAAGTGCAGGCCACTCTATTTGAGGTACCCCAGCCTCCAGAAGCCGTTTCCTAATGGTGCGACCTCGATGAGCTGGAGCATTGCTGTCCATGAAGGTGAAATTAGGCCTGTGTTGTTCACGCAGGGGGACAATGACTGGATTAATAATGTTATTCAGGTAGTATCAGCTTGTCACTGTACCATTCTCAAGGAGTAGGGCAGTTCTGTATTGACCAGACACACCTGCCCAGACTGTAACACCACCACCATCAAAAGCTCATCTGGTGACAACAGTGGCTTATGCATAGCGCTCTTCTTGACATCTCCAACATTGTTGGTGGCCATCATTTCTGCTCAACGTGAATCAACTTTCGTCAGAGAACAGCACTGAGGCCCACTGATCCCTTGTCCAGCATATATGCTCCCTCACCCATGCAAGACAATGACACTTGTGCCTGGTGGTGTGGTCAGGTACCCTTGCAGGTGGTCTGGCATGCAGACCACACTGATGTAAATGGTTTTGAATGGTCTGATGTGACATCTGGGTGCCTCTCACCTCCCTTAAATGTGCCTGGAGTTGAGTTGCATTCATCATCCAGTTCCACAGGGCACTGTTCACAATTAAGCAGTCATCAGCGTGGGATGTGGCCAAAGGCCATCTACTGCTATGCCTTTCTGTAACTCTTCCAGTCTTTTGGGATCTCTGTTTTAACCTGCTGATGACACTCTGTGACACTTTAAGCTCAGTGGCCACTTCCTTCTGAGAACATCCTGTTTGAAGCCTCGCAATGGTGAGTTACTCTTGATCAGTTGTTAGGTGTCTCCTTGAGCTCATGATGTCAAAATGTGAACAGCACGATGAAGAGGACTGCTTAAATACCAATTCTAATTGAACATGGAAATTTATTTGTTGATTCATGGATCAAACACCTGTTGTGAATTTTGCCATTAAGCACCTTGTTAGAGAACAGCAAGTTATGCAAAAAGTACTGAAACATTGAACAGCTGGACATGTGCATTCAAAAGGTTAGAGAAGGTCATAATAAGTTCACCTGTAAAGGTTATAGTGCATTTTAGGTACTTCATTAAATTTCACCCAAAAGCTGAATATCCCTAACTTTTTGTGAGTAGTGTAAGTGTTCACCATAGCCATTTCTATCCCTTTAGCAAAATCCACAACCATCTGTCCTTCCACATTGTCCTTCCACATTTTTCTCCTTAAGACCATACCTACCCAGGACCTCCTCACCACCTCTATTCCCTTCACCTGCAATGCATCTGGAAAGTATTCACAGCATTTCACTTTTTCCACATTTTGTTATGTTACAGCCTTATTCCAAAATAGATTAAATTCATTTTTTCATCAAAATTTGACACACAATACCCCATAATGACAATGTAAAAAAAAGTTTTTTGGATATTTTTGCAAATTTATTAAAAATAAAAAACCAAGAAATCACATGTACACAAGTATTCACAGCCTTTGCCATGAAGCTCAAAATTGAGCTCAGGTGCATCCTGTTTCCACTGATCACCCTTGAGATGTTTCTACAGCTTAATTGGAGTCCACCTGTGGTAAATTCAGTTGATTGGGCATGATTTGGAAAGGCACACACCTGTCTATATAAGGTTCCACAGTTGACAGTGCATGTCAGAGCACAAACGAAGCATGAAGTCAAAGGAATTGTCTGTAGACCTCTGAGACAGAATTGTGTCCTTCCATAAGGACAACCATCTCTGCAGCAATCCACCAGTCAGGCCTGTATGGCAGAGGGGCCAGACAGAAGACACTCCTTTGTAAAAGGCACATGGCAGCCCACCTGGAGTTTGTCAAAAGGCACATGAAGGACTCTCAGACCATGAGAAACAAAATTTTCTGGTCTGGTGAGACAAAGATTGATGTCTTTAGCGTGAATGCTAGGTGTCATGTTTGGAGGAAACCAGGCACTTCTCATCAGCAGGCCAATACATCCCTACAGTGAAGCATGGTGGTGGCAGCATCATGCTGTGGGGATGTTTTTCAGTGTCAAGAACTGGGAGACTAGTCAGGATAGAGGGAAAGATGAATGCAGCAATGTACAGAGACATCCTAGATGAAAACCTGCTCCTGAGCGCTCTTGACCTCAGACTGGGGTCATCTTTCAGCAGGACAATGACCCCAAGCACACAGCCAAGATATCAAAGGAGTGGCTTCAGGACAACTGTGTGGATGTCCTTGAGTGGCCCAGCCAGAGCCCAGACTTGAATTCAATTGAACACCTCTGGACAGATCTGAAAATGACTGAAACTTCCCATCCAACCTGATGGAGCTTGAGAGGTGCTGCAAAGAGGAATGGGTGAAACTGCCCAAAGATAGGTGTGCCAAGCTTGTGGCATCATATTCAAAAAGACTTGAAGTTGTAATTGCTGCCAAATGTGCATCAACAAAGTGTTGAGCAAAGGCTGTGAATACTTATGTACATGTGATTTCTTAGTTTGCTTTTTATTTTTAATAAATTTGCAAAAATCCATCCATCCATCCATCCATCCATCTTCTACCACTTTTCCGGAGGTCCGGGTTGCGTAGGCAGCAGTTCAAGCAGAGAAGCCCAAAATTCTCTCTCCCCAGCCACCTGCTCCAGCTCTTCAGAGAGGTTACCAAGGGGTTCCCAGACCAGCTGGGAGACATAGTCTCTCCACCGAGTCCTGGGTCTGTCCCGGGGTCTCCTCCCAGTGGGACGTGCCCAAAACACCTCAAGTGGGAGGCATCCAGGAGGCATCCTAATCAGATGCCCATACCACCTCAACTGACTCCTTTCAATGTGGAGGAGCAGCGGTTCTACTCTGAGCCTCTCCCGGATGATTGAGCTCCTCACCCTATCTCTGAGGGTGAGTCCAGCAATCCTACGGACAAAGCTCATTTCAGCCGCTTGTATCCGCGATCTTGTTCTTTCGGTCATTACCTAAAGCTCGTGACCATAGGTGAGAGTGGGAACGTAGATTGACTGGTAAATCAACAGCTTTGCCTTAGAGCTCAGCTTCCTCTTCACCGCAACAGACCGGTACAACATCCGCATCACTGCAGATGCTGCTCCAATCCGTTTGTCAATCTCTCTCTCCATTTTCCCCTCACTCGTGAATAAGACCCCAAGATACTTAAACTCCTCCACTTGGGGCAGGAGCCTGTCCCCAACCCAGAGAGGACAATCCACCTTTTTCCGGCTGAGGACCATGGACTCGGACTTGGAGGTGCTGATCCCCCTCATGGATCATCACCTTATCGTGGTGGGGGGTTTGCGTGCCCCAGTGATCCCAGGAGTTATGTTGTCTGGGGCAATATGCCTCTGATAGGATCACCCAAGACAAACTGGTCCTGAGTGAAGGATAAATGATAAATCTCATGATAAATACTAGGTCAAGGACTCAGTGTACCCCGCCCGGTATGGGGTTACCGGGGCCCCACCCTGGAGCCAGGCCTGGGGGAGGGGCTCGATGGCTAGCGTCTGGCGACCGGGTTTCCACACATGGGACCCGGCCGGGCTCAGCCTGAAGGAGTTACATAGGTCTGCCCTCCAGTGGGCTCCCCACCTGCAGGAGGGATCATGGGGGTCCGGTGCTATGTGGATTAGGTGGCGGTCAAAGGCGGAGACCTTGGCGGACTGATAAATTTGCAACCCCCCCCAATTTTTTTTCATTTTGTCATTATGAGATGTTGTGTGTAGAATTTTGAGGAAAAAAATGAATTTATTCTATTTATGAATAAGGCTGTAACATAACAAAATGAGCAAAAAGTGAAGCGCTGTGAATACTTTCCGGATGCACTGTACATGTCCATTCAAGTCTGCTCGGATCACCACTCTCTCCCCCCGGGAACACTCTCTACCACTTCATCCAGCTTACTCCAGAATTCCTCTCTCTTCTACCTGACATCCCACTTGTGGGGCATATGCACTGACAACATTCAACATCACACCTTTGACTTCTAGCTTCAAACTCATGATTCTATCTGACCCCCTCTTTACCTCCTGAACACTCTTCACATACTCTTCCTTCAAGATTACTCCTACTCTGTTTCTCTTCCTATCTACACCATGGTAGAACAGTTTAAATCCACCTCCAATGCTCCTAGCCTTGCTTCCCTTCCATCTGGTTTCTTGAACACATAGTATATCTACCTTTCTTCTCTCCAACATATCAGCCAACTCACTGCCTTTACCAGTCATAGTCCCTACATTTAACGTCCCTACTCTCACCGCCACACTTTGACCTTTCCTTTTCTCTCTTTCCCTCCTAACACACCTTCCCCCTCTCCTCCTCCTTGATCTTTGACCAATGATAGCCCAATTTCCACCAGCACCCTGTCGGTTAACAGCACTGGTGGCGGTCGTTGTAAACCCGGGCCTCAACCAATGATCCAGATGTTTGATTTGGCAAAAGTTTTACGTTGGATGCCCTTCCTGACACAACCCTCCCCATTTACTCGGGTTTGGGACCGGCACTAAGAGTACACTAGTTTGTGTACCCCTTGTAGCTGGGTTACAGTATTCAAGTAAGTAGTACTATTCAAGAAAGTAATACAACACAAAATAACCATGCAACTTCCCTAAATTAGAAATACTGAAATACACACACACACACACACACACACACACACACACACACACACACACACACATATATACATATATAGATACATACACATACATATATACAGATGTGGACAAAATTGTTGGTACCCCTCTGTTAATGAAAGAAAAACCCACAATGGTCACAGAAATAACTAAATTCTATGAAAATTAACCAATGAAAATCAGACAATGCTTTTGAATTGTGGTTCAACAGAATTATTTTAAAAAACAAACTCATGAAACAGGCCTGGACAAAAATGATGGTACCCTTAACTTAATATTTTGTTGCACAACCTTTTGAGGCAGTCACTGCAATCAAACAATTTCTGTAACTGTCAATGAGACTTCTACACCTTTCAGCAGGTATTTTGGCCCACTTCTCGTGAGCAAACTGCTCCAGTTGCCTCAGGTGTGAAGGGTGCCTTCTCCAGACGGCATGTTTCAGCTCCTTCCACAGATGTTCAATAGGATTTAGATCAGGGCTCACAGAAGGCCACTTTAGAATAGTCCAATGTTTCACTCTTAGCCATTCTTGGGTGTTTTTAGCTGTGTGTTTTGGGTCATTATCCTATTGCAAGACCCATGACCTGCGACTGAGACCAAGCTGTCTGACACTGGGCAGCACATTTCTCTCTAGAATACCTTGATAGTCTTGAGATTTCATTATACCCTGCACAGATTCAAGACACCCTGTGCCAGATGCAGCAAAGCAGCCCCAGAGCATAACAGAACCTCCTCCATGTTTCACAGTAGGGACAGTGTTCTTTTCTTGGTATGCTTCATTTTTGTGTCTGTGAACATAGAGCTGATGTGCCTTGCCAAAAAGTTCCAGTTTTGTCTCGTCTGTCCATAGGACATTCTTCCAGAAGCTTTGTGGCTTGTCAACATGCAGTTTGGCAAATTCCAGTCTGGTTTTTTATGATTTGTTTTCAACAGTGGTGTCCTCCTTGGTCGTCTCCCATGAAGTCCACTTTGGCTCAAACAACGACGGATGGTGCGATCTGACACTGATGTATCTTGACCTTGGAGTTCACCATGAATGTGTTTAGAGGTTGTTCTGGGCTCTTTTGTTACCATTCGTATTATCCGTCTCTTCCATTTTTCATCATGTTTCCTCCTGCGGCCATGTCCAGGGAGGTTGGCTACAGTCCCGTGCATCTTAAATTTCTGAATAATATGTGCAACTGTAGTCATAGGAACATAAAGATGCTTGGAGATGGTCTTATAGCCTTTGCCTTTAACGTGCTTGTCTATAATTTTCTTTCTAATCTCCTGAGACAATTCTCTCCTTTGCTTCCTCTGGTCCATGTTTAGTGTGGTACACACCATGTTACCAAACAGCACAGTGATTACTTGTCACCCTTTAAATAGGCCGACTGACTGATTACAAGTTTGTAGACACCTGTGATGTTAATTAGAGGACACATCTTGGTTGAACATGTCCCTATAGTCACATTATTTTCAATCTTTTCTAGGGGTACCATCATTTTTGTCCAGGCCTGTTTCATGAGTTTGTTTTTTAAAATAATTCCTTTGAACCACAATTCAAAAGCATTGTCTGATTTTCATTGGTTAATTTTCATAGAATTTTTATTTATTACCACTTTTGTCAGATTCAAGTTATTTCTGTGACCACTGTGGTTTTTTCTTTCATTAACAGAGGGGTACCAACAATTTTGTCCATGTCTGTACATATACATACGTGTGTGTGTGGGTGTGTGTGTGTGTGTGTGTGTGTGTGTGTGGGTGTGTGTGTGTGTGATTCTTGGGGTTAACCATCCAAAGCAATGGAAAATGCACAAGAGAGGTGAAGAAGAGAGTACAGGCAGGGTGGAGTGGGTGGAAACGAGTGTTGGGGTGATTTGTGACAGAAAGGCAGCAGCAAGAGTGAAAAGGAAGATTTACAAGACGGTAGTGAGACCTGCTATGATGTATGGTTTGGAGACGGTGGCGCTGACAAAAAGACAGGCGGTAGAGCTGGATGTGGTAGAGCTGAAGATGCTACGTTTTTCATTGGGAGTGACTAGGAGGGACAGGATTAGAAATGAGTATATCACAGGTACAGCTCAGGTTGAGTGGTTTGGAGACAAAGTAAGAGAGGCAAGGCTGAGATGGTTTGTACATGTGCAGAGGAGGGATGGTGGATATATTGGACAAAGGATGTTGAAGATGGAGCTGCCAGGCAGGAGGAAAGGAGGAAGACCACAGAGAAGATTCATGGATGTAGTGAAGGAGGACATGGAGAGGGTTGGTGTTACAGAGGAAGATGCAAGGGATATGGTGAGATAGAGACAGGTGATCCCTGAAAGAAGAAGAAAAAAATATATACAGTATATACTATACACGCGTGCGCGCGCGCACACACACACACACACATGCACAGAGTATAAAGAATAAGTCACAACACAGATTCACTGTTAAAAACAGGTTAAAGCATACAGCAAGGTCAAGTCTTAATGCTAAATTAGGTCTCCACAGATTGGTCGAGAAACAGCCAGCTTCTGCCTTCAGTAAAAGTACAAGTTAGTCAGTACCCGCAATGGACACTTTAACCCCAGCAGCTCCTGTACAGCTCTCAGCATCTTGAAAACATGTGTAGGCAAGCTGAGACCTGTTGTGGAGTTTTCCGACAATCTTGCAATCATGTCCAGATTGATTAATATCGATCCTTGCATTGAAATGAGTGTACGATGGTACAACTAATTTTCGGTCTGCATGTTTGATAAATGAGTGCCAGAGTCACTTGCCTGGTGTATGAGTATGAATAATATGGCTAATCTTTGCTTAATGTACCTTTTCTCTTTAGTAAAAGAAGTTTGTCAAAATACCACATGTGGGCATGGTGAATGTGTTATCAACCTAAATCATGATCAGTTTTATGAGTGCAAGTGCAGACCTCCATACCAAGGCCCTGACTGCAGTTCAAGTGAGTGACAAGCTTAACCTTTACACTTGGCTAATGCATCGTTTTAGTAACTAGTAAGATTTATGTTTGTTGTAATGAAGTCTGTTCACTCATCTTAGTAAAATGATACAAGGAACAATACTTTAATATTATTTAAATGTGTGTCTTGTCTTAATCAGATGCAACATCTGCCTGCATACCCAACCCTTGCCAACATGGAGGCTTCTGTGTAAATACCACTCAGTGGGAATATCGCTGTGAATGCCGAAATGGATACTCTGGGGCACGCTGTGAAATTAGTAAAAGCTCACTCACAAAATGTCATGTGTTCAAATAATTTTGGTACATTATATTCAATGATTTGCAGATGATTTACATACAAGCTGTATATTTGATGATAGCACTATATAAAGGTTTTCTGATTCTCTGAAGTGACACAGGATCTTAAAGTCGATAAATCTTTCTCCAGAATTTCCACATATGAATAGTGTTGACATTACTGTATTTATAGTTTTACAGAAAAGATGAAAAATGGAAGATTTTCTTTTTTGGGGGGAGGGGGGTGTTAAAATTTTTGCATAATAGAATTTTCCTTCTCATGTATTCTCTCTCTCCTTTTGAAGGCCCTAATGATTGTTATGAGGGAAATGGAGAGACGTACAGGGGTCCAGTCAGTATCACAGAAAACGGACAGATGTGTCTGGACTGGAATTCTTACATCGTTTTGCAACATGGGGAGAGCCCTTTCACCACATACACAAACTTTACTGAGCTGGAAAATAACTATTGCAGGTATAATGTTTATATATAGGGTCATGACCCTAAGCCAGTGCCATTTTCTTTTTACACTGTGATCCTCACCATGCTTAACCAGGGCTGATCCATTTGGCTTTTGGCCAGCCTGTAGAGGTCAGCTTCAGTGTGGCACAGTTTCTTGTACAAGTGGTGGTGGAGCTTCCCAGCTGCGCTAAACACAGCATGAGTGCAGAATGATCAGTGAAGTTAGAGGGGGATGATTACCTTTGGCAGGTCTCCAGATCAAATTTGTTAATGTTAAGCTGCATATGAACACTAAACAGACAACAAAAGCTAAGCTACATATTTGCTAGTATGTCTCAAAATGCTTACTGATTATGAAAGAAAAAAACTCAAATGGAAGTAAATTCATTTTCTAAGAGTGTATTTGTATTCCTGATTCAAAAATTAAGAACTCATTTATTGTTATCCCAAAAACAATAAACAATAAACCCATGTTTTGTTTCTCTTTATCTAAATAGTAATTGGAAACATTTTTGATTTCTTACTTCTACACAAAACATTATTGGTCGCTGAGTACCAGAACCACAAAACAGTGCATTGTATTATTTTTTGCTTTAGTTATCAAGTGCTGATATAAAGACTACTGGAGACTGATTTAGGAACTGCATGTAAACTCACTGGCTAGTTGGGGTGCCACCTGCTTCCATGTCTGTTGGACCCTGGGAGTCTCTGCTCTTTGGAATGAGGCTGACTTTCTTAAAAGGTCCCCATGAAAGGGAGCCTAAGGACCCACAGCCAGTTTACTTGATTACAACAAGTGAGCTATCTATAATTCTTCTTCAGCCTCCACCAAAAGCCATCCCGCCCCCCATTCTAAAAATCATCAAGCCCAGCTCCAGCCCACAAGCCCTCAGATCAGCAGGAAGCTCTGTCTTTGTGGTTGTCAAATTTAGGGTGCACTGTCACTGAATCCTGTTGACCTGTATGTTGCCGAAGTGATTGTCCCCCCTTCCACATCCTTAGTTGTCTTGCACTCACATCATTTTTCATGCAGCCACGCCTCTGCACTGCTACTTCTTGCACATGAGAAACTGAGCTGGGGCTGAAGCCCATCTCTTGTGGGCTAAAGCAAAGAGCCATGGCTGACCTTAAGTGTGGTGCAGAGTGGATCATCACACTGTTCAAGAAGCAGACTTTGGCTTAGGCTCAGGACAAACAGTATAGCGTGAGTGGGCACTTAGTGCTGCAGGGCCCCTTTGTAGCTCCAGGCCATCGTCCTAATCTCTGTCTCTTTTTTTAATGTTCATTTAATTATTAGGAATCCAGATGGTGAAAAAAAGCCCTGGTGCTTTTTCAAAAACAAAAAAAATCGTCTGACTTGGGGCTACTGCAAAGTCAAGAAATGCCCTGAAGGTATAATAGTACACACACACACACACACACACACACACACACACACACACACACACACACACAGAGCACAGTGTATGCTGACAGTGTTTTTTTGTTCCTGATGCTTTTTAGACCCAGACCCACTTGGAGCCTCTGTGCCAGAACCAGAACCCACACTGACACCTCCATTCTCTCAGTGTGGAAAGTCTCGACCTTCTCGCACTGGCAGGATTTTTGCGGGTTGGAAAGCCTTTCCAGGTGTCCATCCCTGGCAGGCATCCGTGCAGAAAGAATCTTTTTTTGGAGGTTTTTCGCACATTTGTGGGGGAATACTCATCTCATCCTGCTGGGTCGTTACTGCTGCCCACTGCATGTAGGCCTCATTTCTTTAATCCTCTAGTTCATAATGTGTGTGCCATCCATTAATTTATTTTTCTTCCAGTGAATTTGGTGCATCCTACCAAGTGGTGTTGGGAGGAGTGAACGTAGAAGAAGAAGAAGAAGAAATGGACCAAACCATCCCTGTAACAGAAGTCTTTGTGCACGAGGTCAGGGTATTTGAGGGTGTCATATACAACGACATTGGTTTGTAACATTTGTTGCTTTATTTATCAATTAAAGTATAATTTATATACTTAGACCAGTGCTAGTGTGTGTGAGACAGAAAACATTAAAGTTCACAAATGAACAAAACCAAAGATAGGTTGCTAAAAGAACATGAGCATGCTGGAGAAGAAAACAAATGTTAAAAAAAACTCTCAAAGTTTATTTTTGATCACAACACAACATGGATAAAGAGTTAAGTGAATCCTCAGTTCAGGTACTCTGTTTGCTAGTTTCCCTCTGAATGTCTTAATATTTTTGTTCTTTAGATATTTTTAGATTTACAGTGTCTATGTAGCAAAAATATGACTATTCTATAAAGGAAATAAATTATGTCCCATTGTGTTTTTTTTTCTGTAGCTCTGCTTCGACTTAATGTTACAGATAGTCCTCACTGTGCTAAAGAAACACCATTTGTGAAGCCTGCATGTCTGCCAGACCGAAAGTTCCCGACAAAAAAGCTTTGTGTGATCTCTGGATGGGGAGCAACTGAAAAAGGTAATGCTCTGCTAATACAAATACCTTTTTTATGTGATTAGAATTTATTTTCTTCATATACTACAAAGTATTCTTGGTAGGTTTTCTGAAAATTTAAATTAATTCTCTGATTTTACCAAGTTGATTTTTTTAGGGGGTGGGGGCTGTTTATGTGATTATTCAAAGGAATGTTAATGTCATTATTTGTTATTATTATTATCATTTTTTGGGTGACAGATTAATTGGGCTGCCCACCAAAGTCAGAGAATGAAGGGGAGGGAAATAAAAAAGTTATATCCACCTTATTTCTGGGGGTGTTGCTGTAGGAACAATTATGGGTGGAGCTTCCAGTTTCGGCTGACATAAGTCAGTAAGAGTGGAGTAGCAGAGGCATTTAAAATCCATCCATCCATCTCCTTCTGCTTAATCCTTTTCAGGTCGCGGGGCTGGAGCCTATCCCAGCATCTAACATTTTTAAAAGTTTTTCAAATTCATTTTAATGTATAGTCTACATACATGTTTTGCACTCAAGTGGCAGCTAATTTCAGCTCTTGTAGTTTTTGTATTTTTGAATGTTTTTGCGTAGTTCTGATACTTGGTGCTGTTCGTGGTGTGAGGCTTCTCACAAGCACAGCTAAATCTGTGGCTTCAGCGGCAATGAGTAGATCATGTACTGAAAACTAAAAGATTGTTCAGGTGATCGGTGGTACAGACACAGCAGCACCAGGTATGTTTTCACTTGTATGAATGTCACAGATCTGACGTTTTATCCCGAATTTAAAATGCCCAAGCACAGTGTTGTGGTTCTTTGTGGCTTTGACTAGTGTTAACCCTTCCTGCTTTGGTCTCCTAACCGTGGTTGGGGGACACAGGGGAGATCTGTCTTCTCCAGGGCCGGAGGCAGCTTTTCCTCTGGGGTTAACTCCCGAGTAAACCTCACGGTTGCTAACAGGAGTATAGTGGTACGCAGAAGAACAGGCCGTTTTGCTGAAGAGTTGAGGCTTTATTAACAGACTTGCACTGTGATTAGCAGCAATTCTAGCTCGCTACCTGCTCCGGTCGCCCCTCTCCCTACTCACCCGCACACTTCACACACACCATCCGCTCCGCGGGGCCATTCACACAGGGGCCAGGGGCGCACCTCTGCTGCGCGCGCGCGCACTCACTCACGTTCACGCACTGAGCTGCCCTATCTAAGCACACGAGTTAGACACATCTTACAACACTACCCCCACCATGGACTGGCAATTAACATTAATTTCATTCCATCTAAATAATATAAAACTGGTACACACTCTCTACATTCGTAGGCCTAGCAGTAGCAGTAGCAGTGTCCAATATATAACATGAATCCAAATAGGTAGGTAGGTTACGAGTGTCTATGCAGTGATAAAATTAGCTCATTTAGCAGTGAAAACATGAGGGACAAATACATTGAAATACATTGTTTCTAATTAAACAAGGAGTACATTACATTTTGAAACCCTATTCCTTGGCGACCGGGAGTATTACTGAACAACTAATCAGAATACAATACATTCAAATGAAATAAAGTGCATGTAGGTATATGAAAGCATTGTCTCTTCAGCCTTTTTTTTTTTTTTTAAACAAACGTATAGAACACAATAACTAGACTAGAGTCCAAAAATGGAAACTGGAAAGTCTCAAGTACAAATATGAACTGTTACAGTTGGCTCACTCAGTAACCCAGTCCCCGTAACGGTCCGGTCCTCTGCGCCGACGTTTGGGCCGTGACACGTGCTGAGCCTGATGGTGTGGCTCTCCCACTGCACCCCCACCATGGTCAAATATCACATGGGAAGGAGTGGATGGAAGAGACCCGATCACATTGGGAACATTAGCAGGTGGAGTAGACGGCCGGGAATTGCTGGGGCCATCACTGGAGGCAGTAGCGAACAAGCTGCACAGGCTGAGGTCCTGGTCCGCTGGGTCCCCCTCAACAGCTGGTGCCAAATGGCGCGAACAAATCTTCTTCATCAACAAGTGTGTTTACGCAGCTCTCATCACACAGAAATGGGTTATAATGTCCCACCCTGTCTCAGCCCGATGTTCATGAGCTTCCACAGTACCCCATCTGCATTCCTGACCATTAGCCAGCGACATGAACGGGTTTGAGTAGTTAGTTTCTTGTTTGTAAATATCGGCGGGATAGCGAGCGGCCGCCATGTCACATTAGCTTAGCTGCCATCACAGTCACTCGGCCTAGTTGTCGTTGTTCTTTGCTTCCAGCACTCACCACCCTCCTAACAACGTGAGAGTCTCTTCGTGGTCGCCAGTGTTAACCTTTCCTGCTTTGGTCTCCGAACCGTGGTTGGGGGACACAGGGGAGATCTGTCTTCTCCAGGGCCGGAGGCAGCTTTTCCTCCGGGGTTAACTCCCGAGTAAACCTCACGGTTGCTAACAGCAGTATGGTGGTACGCAGAAGAACAGGCCATTTTGCTGAAGAGTTGAGGCTTTATTAACAGACTTGCACTGTGATTAGCAGCAATTCTAGCTCGCTACCTGCTCCGGTCGCCCCTCTCTCTACTCACCCACACACTTGACACACACCATCCGCTCCGCGGGGCCATTCACACAGCGGCCTGGGGTGCGCCTCCGCTGCGCGCGCGCATTCACTCATGTTCACGCACTGAGCTGCCCTATCTAAACACACGAGTTAGGCACATCTTACAACACTAGACACTACATCTGCTCTGAGGTAAATTTGATTATGTCCAGCATATTTTTACAAAATGCAACTGACTTTATTGCAGTGGAAACATTGCTATATCTCAGAGCTTTTATTTGTTTACAGCATTAGCATTTTAGCAGCGGCGCTAACAAATGGAGCTACTGTCTGCGAGGCCACTTGATAAGGTTATCTTCCCATCCCTAGATAGTCGTGGGAAGTGGTATGATTATATTACTGTTTTTGAGGTGCAAAAGACAGTGTTCCCGCATTTCTGATGCCGAAGTCATTGTTTTTTAACAAGGAAAAGTGTCCTGTTTCAGTGACAACCATATGTTCTAAACTAGTACCGGAAGTTGCTACTATAATTCACACAAGGCATCATGGAGCCTAGGAATAAGGTGGATATAAATTAGCAATGAATTATATAAATTGGCAATGAATATGTCAGGCCTCCTTTACTTCCGCATGTGGGACCTTACTTCAAGAGTACCTGGCTGCAGTGGCAACATGGCCGACCAGTGGACATCCAGATGTGCACCAAAAGTGCAGACCGAAAGTCACCAACATGGTGGCCACCAGGAAATAAAAAAATAACATTATAATCAGTGAAAAACATTAAGATAAAACTGAATTACAGTAATAAACAATATAGTATAAAATGGTGATGTACAAAAAGCAAAGGGTCCAAAACAAGATTATGACTGTCAGGAAAATATTCGCATAAACATTTTGTTCATATTCACTTCTTTACTTTGAACTACTCCTTTTGGCTTGTGGTTGTACCACTTGTCACCAGAGTCGAGCCTATGTACTTTGGCAAGCTTCCAATGGATAATCCGTACAACATTGTAGTTTGTATTCAACTTGAGCAAGTTTACTGCATTCGCATACGAGATGGTTTGCTGTTTCATCCTTTACCCTGCACATCCTGCATGGGGGGACAGGTTCTGTTTCTGGATCTTAGCCTTCATTGAGTTGGTACTTAAAGCCTGATCTTGCGTGGCAGTAATAAGTCCTTTGGTCTCTTTCTCAAGATTACCCTTCACCATCCAATCTCACGATTCCCTGCTTCTTACATCCTCTGTTTGACTCAAGAATTGGCCGTGCATAGGCTTACTCTTCCACCCTTCTAGTTGCTTCTGCTTATTCCATTCTTTAACAGTCTTCGGGTCTTCAACCTCCTCTTTAAGCGGCAGTCCTTCCTTCTTGACTTCACTGAGTAGCTGTTGCACACTTGCCTGGATGTAACTTGCAAGCCAACTTTTTTTTTTTTTTTTGTCCTGTCAGGCAGCTAGGCAAACAGAACAGGGATCTGTCACCCTACTGTGCCAAAACAGATTTACTTTGCCAAGAGGAGCCTATACAGTGCCTAACTTTGCACTGTATATTGTTGTAAACTCCTCCTGTAATAACTTTTAATACTTTATTTTAATTGTTTTACCCATGGAAGACCCAACAGGATGGGGAAGAGGGAAAGGAAGTGTGTAAAGGGGGGAAAGAAAAGGGAGGGGAACAGACAAAAAAACAAAACAAAAAAAAAACCCCGACAACTAAAACAAACAAAAGACAAACTGCTTCTTCCACCGGAGATGTCTCAACGAGTCTGGTTTCTGCACCTGTTAAAAGAGAGACACTTGTACATGTATGTCTGTGTGCCTATATATGAGAACGCGCGCAAAATAAGTGTGTGCATGCGAGTGGTTTGTCAGGAAACATACGAGCGGAGGGCCGGTCGCAGCAGCCCTCCCCCCGAGGACCCCGAGCAGGCAAGGCAGCGCCACCAACCCCCAGCCCCGAGGTCAGCAAGCCCCAGGAAAGCCAAGCATCCACCCCCGGAGAGACGATCAAGGGAGGGCAGGCTGCCCGGCGGCCGGCGCGGTGAGCCCACACCCCTGGACCCGCCCAACCCCCACCCCCCCAGCGGGGCCAACATCCGCCCCCGGGCCCCAGGCACCAGGAGGCCAGCGACCCCACCTCCCAGGACAGAGACCAGCCAGCGCCCCCCGGCGCGAGCCCCCCCAGGTACCCCCACAGCGGCCCCGCCCCAGCACCTCGGCCACACACCCCGGGGACCCCCACGTCCAAAGAAGTCCCCTCGCCCAGGTGAGCCCACATTGCTGAGAGGCACTACCCCCCTAATCCAGCCCCTCCCAACTCGCAGGCACACCCCTCCCCATACCTTCACACCCACATGTTCCCATGCACACCCCTCTCACTCAGCCAGACCGACCCATTCTCTCTCACTCCAGTACCCACTTAAATTCACTCCTCATTCACCTTTATTTCAAAAGCCGGCTGCGAAGCAGATGCAGCGAGCCTGAACATGCACCAGTGCCCGGCAGTGACCAGGGAGGCCACCGGCGCAGGCCACAGAAGCAGACCATCTGCAGTGCCCATCTGAGTGAACAATCAGCAGACCACCGCAGGCGCCCCAAGATGCCACCCGGCATGCAAAGCGCCGCACAAAACCGACCCACCATCACCACCTCCATTCATCACCCTCTCACTCACACTTAAACTCATATTCAGCCCCCCGTCACTTCCTTGGTTGTATCTATATATTAGTAGCATCCAGGGATTTTTACAACATGATAGATCCCAGGCTCCCCACCAGGCCCCCACGCCCCCAGCAAGACAGGGCAACAGGGGTGGGGGAAGACCCCCACCTCCTCCCCCCGCACAGAACATGGTGGGTGTGTGTCGGTTATATGATATAATTCTGTATAAATGTGTGGACTACTAAAGTGCAATTAAAATTGGGGGGATAGTAATTGAAGCATCGTTAGCCACTGTGATGGGCAGCAGAGCCCCCATCCCCCCAAGCCCTCAGTGTCTAAAATGCAATTAAAATTGAGGTGAGTGCAGCCCCACCACGCGGCAAAGGTATCAGGATACCTTGCAAGCCAACTTTAACACTCTCTTCAGTCTGCGGATATACTTGCCCCTTAATTTGCTCTTCATTCCCTCGTGCAGTATGTCACTATATTCAAGGACTCCCAGGTACTTATATCCATCTTCATCAACTGTTTTCGTCTTTCTGCCATCGGGCAAGTCAATCCCTTCAAACTTGATGACCTTCTCTCTTTTCAAAACAAGCACACCATATTTGTTGAAGCCAAACTCCATGCCAATGTCGCCACTGAACACTCGTACTGTGTTCACCAAGGAGTCCACCTTGCGCTCATCTTTGCCATAGAGCTTTAGGTCATCCATAAATAGTAGGTGGTTAATAGCTGGGGATTCTTTTCCAAGTTGGTATCTTGCCTTTCTCTCCCTTAAGATGATTGATAGTGGTATCAGCGATATGATGAACAGCAGAGGGGATAAGCTGTCGCCCTGAAAAATACCTTGATGTATTCTGACTTCCCCTAAAGACTGACCACTAGTTGTGAGTTCTGTTCTCCAATTCTGCATGCTATCTCTCACTATCTGTTGAATGTTAGGAGCTATCCCTGTCATTTCAAGTGTCTCCAATATCCAGGAATGTGGCATCATAACATAAGCCTTCCAATAATCAATCAGCGCCATAGCAAGATTTGTTTTTCTCCGTTTGCAATTCCGGAGCACTATTTTGTTGATCATACATTGGTCCTTTGTTATTTGTAATATTATTATTATTATTGGTGAGCATTGCAGCAAATGCCTAGGAGGAGTAGCGTTTTCTTCTGAAATTACATACAGTGGTTTGAAAAAGTGTTTGCCCCCTTCCTGATTTCTCGTTTTTTTGTATGTTTGTCACACTTAAATGTTTCAGATCATGAAACAAATTTAAATATTAGCAAAAGATAACACAAGTAAACACAAAATGCAGTTTTTAAATGGTGTTTATTATTAAGGGTAAAAAAATCCAAACCTACATGGCCCTGTGTGAAAAAGTGATTCCCCCCCCTCTTCCTGTTAAAACATAAAATTAACTATGGTTTATCACATCTTCAGAAAGCTGAGTTCACTTTCTCTAGCCACACCCAGGCCTGATTACTGCCACACCTGTTCTCAATCAAGAAATCACTTAAATAGAACCTGGCGGACAAAGTGAAGTAGGCCAAAAGAACCTCAAAAGCTAGACATCATGCTGCAATCCAAAGAAATTCAGGAACAAATAAGAAAAAGTAATTGAGATCTATCAGTCTGGAAAAGGTTATAAAGCCATTTCTAAAGCTTTGAGACTCCAGCGAACCACAGTGAGAGCCATTACCCACAAATGGCAAAAACATGGAACAGTGGTGAACCTTCTCAGGAGTGGCCGTCCGACCAAAATTACCCCAAGAGCGCAGCAACAACTCATCTAAGAGGTCACAAAAGACCCCACAACAACATCCAAAGAACTGCAGGCCTCACTTGCCTCAGTTAAGGTCAGTGTTCATGACTCCACCATAAGAAAGAGACTGGGCAAAAATGGTCTGCATGGCAGAATTCCAAGATGAAAACCACTGTTGTGCAAAAAGAACATAAAGGCTTGTCTCAGTTTTGCCAGAAAACATCCTGATGATCCCCAAGACTTTTGGGAAAATACTCTGTGGACTGATGAGACAAAAGTTGAATTTTTTGGAAGGTGTGTGTCCCATTACATCTGGCGTAAAAGTAACACAGCATTTCAGAAAAGGAACATCATACCAACAGTAAAGTATGATGGTGGTAGTGTGATGGTCTGGGGCTGTTTTGCTGCTTCAGACCTGGAAGACTTGTGGTAAATGGGACCATGAATTCTGCTGTCTACCAAAAAATCCTGAAGGAGAATGTCCGACCATCTGTTTGTGACCTCAAGCTGAAGCGCACTTGGGATCTGCAGCAAGACAATGATCCAAAACACACCAGTAAGTCCACCTCTGAATGGCTTAAGAAAAACGTGTGACAAACATACAAAAAAACGAGAAATCAGGAAGGGGACAAACACTTCTTCACAAGTGCGCAGATCTCATGACCTTTGACCTTGAACACAACTTGGATGTAGGCCCAATTGAGGATCATTGTGAGTGAGTTTGGTAAGTATCGGGGCAAATGCCTAGGAGGAGGAGTGATTCCCATGAAATGTGTATGGACAGACGGACACCGGACACCATGTCATTGCACTAGCACCTTTCGGCTTTGTTGGAATTAGCTATAAATACATTCCAGACTGTATCTGAATCATTATTTCTTTGTTTTGCCATAGAAGACAATTTTCCCATTGATAGTAGTCAAAAACTAAGTTTGTCTTAAGTGTAATATTGAGGCTTGTTTTCCAGGTCATGAGGATAGTTTTCTTTGCAGATGACTCAAGCAACTAAGAGGATTTTGTCTCGTGTTTATATAAAGATAACACTGAGTCGTCTCCAAGAAGACAGAATGAGGGAGATAGTGTTCTGAGGCTATCAAGAATTTACTAGTGACATTTTGCCAGAATTGTTTTTTTTTTTGTTGTTTTTGTTATTGGGGTAGAATCTCATATGGTTTGCAAATATGTGTCAGTAGTTTTCTGTGCAGTGAGTGCAAATCTTCTTCTTCTTTTGGCTGCTCCCTTTAGGGGTCGCCACAGACGATCATCTCCCTCTGTAACACCAACCCTCTCCATGTCCTCCTTCACTACATCCATGAATTTTCTCTGCGATCGTCCTCTTTTCTGCTTGCCTGACAGCTCCATCTTCAACATCCTTTGTCGAATACATCCACCATCCTTCCTCTGCGCATGTCCAAACCATCTTAGCCTTGACTGTCTTCTCCAAACTGCTCAACCTGAGCTGTCCCTCTGATATTCTCTTTTCTAATCCTGTCCCTCATAGTCACTCCCAATGAGGATCTTAGCATCTTTAACTCTGCCACCTCCAGCTCCACCGCATGTCTTTTTGTCAGCACCACAGTCTCCAAACCATACATCATAGCAGTTTTCACTACTCTCTTGTAAATCTTCCTTTTCACTCTAGCTGCTATCTTTCTGTAACAAATCACCCCTGACACTCATCTCCACCCACTCTCTGCCTGCACTCTCTTTTTCACCTCTCGTGCATTTTCCATTGCTTTGGATGGTGGACCCCAGGTATTTAAACTCATCTGCTTCCACTACCGCTACTCCTTCCATCTTCACCATTGCACCTGTCTCCGTCTCATTCACACTCATGTATTCTGTCTTGCTTCTACTGACTTTCATTCTTCTTCCTCTCCAGGTTCTCTTCCACCTGCTCCCTACTATCACTACAGATCACAATGTCGTCTGCAAACATCATAGTCCACGGAGACTCTTCTCTGACCTTGTCGGTCAGCCTGTCCATCACCTTGGCAAACAAGAAGGGGTTCAGAGCTGATCCCCGATGTAACCCCACTCCCACCTTGAATTCATCTGTCACTCCTACAGCACACCTCACTACTGTCTCACTGTCCTCATACATGTCCTGCACCACCCTCACATACATCTTTGCCACTCTTGACTCTCATACAGTACCACACTTCCTCTCTTGGCACCCTATCATGCGCTTTCTCTAGATCCACAAAGACACTGTGCAACTCCTTTTGACCTTTTCTATATTTCTCCATCAACACTCTTATGATGCAAATATTGCATCTGTAGTACTCTTTCTTGGCACGAAACCATACTGCTGCTCGCTGATCATCACCTCTCCTCTTAACCTGGCTTCAACAACTCTTTCCCATATCTTTATAGTGTAGCTGATCAACTTTATGCCTCTGTAGTTGCTACAGCTCTGAGCGTCACCCTTGTTTTAAAAAATTGGTACCAAAACACTTCTTCTCCACTGCAGAGGCATCCACTCACTCTCCAAGATTGTGTTAGACAATCTGGTTAAAACGTCCACTGCCATCCCTCTTCAACATCTCCATACCTCCACAAGTATGTCATCTGGACCAACCACCTTTCCATTCTTCATCCTCTTCAAAGCTGCCCTTACTCCTGCCTTGCTAATCTCATTTCTTCATTCAGCAGCGCCTACTCCTTTCACGTTCTCAACACACTCATCACCCATTAGTACATTACCACTTCTGTCCTTAATCAACCTACCCTGCTGCACATCCTTTCCAGCTCGATGTCTCTGTCTAAGCCAATCAATGCAAGTCCTTTTCTCCTTCCTTAATGTCCAGCCTCTCATACAACTCACTGTACTTTATACCTTTTCTTTTGCCATCTCTCTCTTTACCGTGTGGCTACCTTTGTCTACTTTCTTCATCTTCCTGACCATCCCACTTTTTCTTTGCTAACCTCTTCCTTTGAATACTTTCTTGTACCTCTTCATTCCACCACTAAGTCTCCTTGTCTTCCTTCCTCTGTCCAGAGGATACACCACATACCTTTCTACCCGTTTCCCTCAATATTTTTGCTGTACTTTCCCAGTCATCTGGTAATTCTTCCCTACCACTCAGAGCCTGTATCAACTCCTTCCTGAACTCTGTGCAACCTCCTTCCTTCTGTAATTTCCCCCACTTAATCTTTGACACTGCCTTCATTCTCTTCCTCTTCTTGCTTTCCAAAGTCATCCCACAGACTACCATCCAATCCTACCTAGCTACGTTTTCCGCTGCCACCACCTTGCAGTCTCCTATTTCTTTCAGATTTCTCCTTCTGCATAAGATGTAGTCCACCAGTGTGCACCTTTCACCACTCTTGCATGTCACCCTATGTTCCTCTCTCTTCTTGAAGTTTGTGTTCACCACAGCTATTTTCATCCTTTTAGCAAAATCCACAACCACCTGTTCTTCCACATTTCTCTCCTTAAAACCATACCTAACCAGCACCTCCTCATCACATCTGTTCTCTTCAACTACATGGCCAAAGTTTGCTCCAATAACCACTCTCTCCACTTCATCCAACTTACTGCAGAATTCCTTTTTCTTCTACCCAACATCCAACTTGTGGGGCATACACACTGACAACATTCAACATCGCACCTTCAACTTCAACCTTCAAACTCATGATCCTGTCCGACTCCCTAAATCTTTACCTCTTGAACACTCTTCACATACCCTTCCTTCAAGATTACTCCTACTCCTACTAGTTTCTCTTCCTATCTGCACCATGGTAGAACAGTTTAAATCCACCTCCAATGCTCCGAGCCTTGCTTCCCTTCCATCTGGTTTCTTGAACACACAGTATATGTACCTTCATTCTCTCCATCATATCAGCAAACTCTCCTCCCTTACCAGTCATTCTTCCTATTTTTAAAGTCCCTGCTCTCACCTCCACAATTCTACCTTTCCTTTTCTCTCTCTCCCTCCTAACATGCCTTCCCCCCTCCTCCTCCTCGATCTTTGACCAACAGTAGTCCAATTTCCACTGGCACCCAACAGGCTAACAGCACCGGTGGTGGTCGTTGTTAACCTGTGCCTCGACCAATCCGGTATGAAAGTCTCATTCGTCATGATCCACATGTTTGATTTGGCAAAGGTTTTATATCGGACGCCCTTCCTGACACAGCCCTCCCCATTTACCCAGGCTTGGGACCGGCACTAGGAGTACACTGGCTTGTGCACCCCCTGTGGCTGCGTTAGTGAGTGCAAATATCTGAAATTAAAAAGTCCATGTTAAACATTTCCCCCCAATGTAGTTACTATGTACAGTAGATGATTTTATGTTGTATGAGCTGTATTTTAACATTAATGCCTTGAGTGAAAATGTTCTTACATATATTTGGATATAAAATTCGTCACTGGGAGTTATTGTATCTGAGGATCAGGTTCTCATTTTTGATTTAAAGCAACATTATGTACTGTTTTCACCTCAAAATAATATTTCCAAGATTATTTTGATGGCACATCAGCTGTTGATTGGGTGAATGTCACATCCCCCATAGCCTGAGTGGGCCCATGTTGCCTCCAACAGCTCTGTTCTTGGTAGAAACACAGGAAGGACTACAACTATGGCAGTAATGACCTCAGTCTCAACAGCCAATCACAGAGCACAACTTTACCCACCAACGACTAAGCACCCTGTGTGTTGCTGTGTTGTGCATTTTCTTAGCTGGCATTATATAGCTGATTTACTGAGGAAAGATGGCTACTTGTCCACAGGGGCAAACTTGTAGAGCAGGGACTTTTTGTGCCTCACTTCTTGTTTCTGCCCTCTGAGTTTTAAAACAGTGACCTGCAAACACAAGAAGAAATTACATCTTGGGGACTTAATGCTGTTAAGGGCCGTCCACACCGATGATAACAGTATTAAATACAGTATGGCCACAAGTGTTGATCATTGGGTTCCAAACAGTTGTGGACTTCAAGGTCTTGTTTTGCTTAGCAACAACACTTAAAACCTAAGGTCTTGTACATATTAGTTTTTAAAGCAGTGCCATGTAACTTTCTTGCTCCTTGTCGGAACACCAAGAAGGCCACAACCACAGTGACCATGACCCTAGTCCCAACAGCCAACCATATTGGCTTTTTGTTGCTGGTGGCTAAAGTCATGCCCTGTGATTCGCTGCTGGGACTGAGGCCACACCTGCTGTCCCCCGAGTAATGACATCAAAAAAAGAGCTTTTGAAGGCAATGTGGGCCCACTCAGGCTATGGATAAACTGACATTCACTTGGTCAAATCTTGGTGTAACATCAAAATTTTGCAAATATTATCTTGAAGTGAAAATCTAACATTGTGCTGTACAAAAGAGCCATGCTTGTAATTCAGTTGAGAAGAACAAGACCTCCCTCACAAGATTCAAACTCAGGACCTCCTGCTTTCCAAGCACTTTCCATCACCACAACACCACACAACAGCTTTAGTTTTCACTCTTTCTCAAATGATAAATTAAAGTAAAGAAAGTCGGGATGGCTTTATTGTGGGGCTTCGCGTTGTCCTCCATGTCTCAGACACAATGGTAAAACTCGTCAATATAATTCTCAGTGTCTTGCAGCTTGTTCGGGTGGGTTTGTGGAGTAAAAGTAGTCACGAAAAAGGCTTTTCAGATATAAAGTCTGCAGAAACTGTAGGTGAATTGTTTGCGTGGTTTTGCACTGATCTCATGTAGTTTCACAATCACAGAATCATCCTTCCTCCTCTACCAATTTAAATTAATAAGAAAATGTTTGACTTTCTCCTTATAGAGTATTACAGTGAGCATTTGCTGAATGCTCACGTTTTCCTGCTTTCCCAAAAGCGATGCAAATCTCCTGAAGTCTATGGAGAACTTCTGGACGACTCTATGTTTTGTGCTGGAGCTTGGCAGGGGTCTATCGATACTTGCCAGGTGTGTATTTTGTTTATAGGTGTGTTGGGAAATCTCTTTCACAAGCAGTTGAATGCATTTATGTGTTTATATAGAGGAAAAATAGAATTACATTTGAAGAAAAAAAGTTCTTTTTGAGGGGACACGTTTATGTGCTATAAATATTTTTCTGGATGTTTGTTGTATACAGTCATGTGAAAAAATTAGGATACCCCATTAAATATTCAGTTCTTAATTAAGAAATGTTCACATGTCTATGTTTAACCTTGTTTTTGTTTTATTTGCATTTTTTAACATTTATTTTAGCCATTTTAAGTGGGAATGAATGTGGGGGTGTCCTAAAAAGATGGGAGGTATCCTAATTTATTCCTCACTATTTGTTTAGAATTATACACACGTGGACAAAATTGTTGGTACCCCTCTGTTAATGAAAGAAAAACCCACAATGGTCACAGAAATAACTTGAATCTGACAAAAGTGGTAATAAATAAAAATTCTATGAAAATTAACCAATGAAAAACAGACAATGCTTTTGAATTGTGGTTCAACAGAATTACTTTAAAAAATAAACTCATGAAACAGGCCTGGACAAAAATGATGGTACCCCTAGAAAAGAATGAAAATAACGTGACCATAGGGACATGTTCAACCAAGATGTGTCCTCTAATTAACATCACAGGTGTCTACAAACTTGTAATCAGTCAGTCGGCCTATTTAAAGGGTGACAAATAGTCACTGTGCTGTTTGGTGACATGGTGTGTGCCACACTAAACATGGGTCAGAGGAAGCAAAGGAGAGAGTTGTCTCAGGAGATTAGAAAGAAAATTATAGACAAGCATGTTAAAGGTAAAGGCTATAAGACCATCTCCAAGCAGCTTGATGTTCCTGTGACTACAGTTGCACATATTATTCAGAAACTTAAGATCCACGGGACTGTAGCCAACCTCCCTGGACATGGCCGCAGGAGGAAACTTGATGAAAAATGGAAGCGACGGATAATACGAATGGTAACAAAAGATCCCAGAACAACCTCTAAACACATTCAAGGTGAACTCCAAGGTCAAGGTACATCAGTGTCAGATCGCACCATCTGTCGTTGTTTGAGCCAAAGTGGACTTCATGGGAGACAACCAAGGAGGACACCACTGTTGAAAACAAATCATAAAAAAGCCAGACTGGAATTTGCCAAACTGCATGTTGACAAGCCACAAAGCTTCTGGGACAATGTCCTATGGACAGACGAGACAAAACTGGAACTTTTTGGCAAGGCACATCAGCTCTATGTTCACAGACGCAAAAATGAAGCATACCAAGAAAAGAACACGGTCCCTACTGTGAAACATGGAGGAGGTTCTGTTATGTTCTGGGGCTGCTTTGCTGCATCTGGCACAGGGTGTCTTGAATCTGTGCAGGGTACAATGAAATCTCAAGACTATCAAGGTATTCTAGAGAGAATTGTGCTGCCCAGTGTCAGACAGCTTGGTCTCAGTCGCAGGTCATGGGTCTTGCAATAGGATAATGACCCAAAACACACAGCTAAAAACACCCAAGAATGGCTAAGAGCCAAACATTGGACTATTCTAAAGTGGCCTTCTGTGAGCCCTGATCTAAATCCTATTGAACATCTGTGGAAGGAGCTGAAACATGCTATGTGGAGAAGGCACCCTTCAAACCTGAGACAACTGGAGCAGTTTGCTCATGAGGAGTGGGCCAAAATACCTGCTGAGAGGTGCAGAAGTCTCATTGACAGTTACAGAAATCGTTTGATTGCAGTGATTGGCCCAAAAGGTTGTGCAACAAAATTTATTAAGTTAAGGGTACCATCATTTTTGTCCAGGCCTGTTTCATGAGTTTGTTTTTTAAAATAATTCTGTTGAACCACAATTCAAAAGCATTGTCTTATTTTCATTGGTTAATTTTCATAGACTTTTTATTTATTACCACTTTTGTCAGATTCAAGTTATTTCTGTGACCATTGTGGGTTATTCTTTCATTAACAGAGGGGTACCAACAATTTTGTCCACGTGTGTATTTTACATAAAATTTGAAAAAGTCTTTAATTCATTTTTAATTGTTGAGTTGTATTACATGAGTCTCCCAGTATTTTAAACACTGATATTATATATCCATATGTCCCAATATGTAAAAAAAACAAAAAAACAAAACAAAACAAAGCACAGGCTTATACAGGATATCCTAATTTTTTCACAGGACTGTACCTTTAGACTTAGACTTAACTTTATTAATCCCTTTGGGATGACTCCCTCTGGGAAATTTAAAATTTCCAGCAGCACATAAAAGGAGCATACAGATCAGAAAAGCAAAAAATAAACACTTAACATAATATACACAATATAAATACAAGGCTAAATATGGCTTGTACAAGTATGGTTAAGTAAGTATTTAAGCATTTAAGTATTTTTCATTATTGCTTTTTTTGGGATAGAACACATTGTAACTTCAATTTGCTCCACCACTGTAGGGTGACTCAGGTGGCCCGTTGATATGTGAGGAAGACGATACACACTATCTCACTGGTGTGGTGAGCTGGGGTCATGGCTGCGGTTTCGAGGGTAAGCCAGGTGTCTATGTAAATGTGCACAAATTCATCGACTGGATCAAGAGCAAAGTCCAAGAAAACTTGATGTGATTTCCCTTCAAAGAGTTCAGTTTTTCTGTCATAATTATTTACGTCAATCCCAGCTTTGCATTAAAATAAACTCATGAAGCTGAACCTGCCAGACAAAAATAGATTATGCATCTTTTCAGTGGGATCGCACTTCTTTCCTACTGTCATGGCTTAATTTCAGAAACCTTTGGCAACCAGTGATGGGCAACATTAACCCGTTTTAGCATTAACTGGATTACTGTCACTGAAAAGTAATCCATTACATTACTACATTATGAACCATGAAAAGTAAAAGGTTTCTCTTCCATTTCTACAAATTAAGTTATTTGTGATTAGTTAGACATCCAAATGGGTTGATGTTGGGAGCATAGTGGTAGCTTCACCTCTATTTTGCAACCATCGGCAAACATGTTAATCTGCCTCTGATTGATAATAGCTGAACTTATATTTGTCAATGACAGTCTAACCAAAGTTCTGGAACTGTCCCAGCATCTGTTCTCCTGTGGTTAGCAGGCCTTTCTTCAGATCTTAAGTGAAGTACTTACTGAGACTTTACATTTTGCAAGAAGGCTTACTGTCATATAAAGCAAACACTTGCAATTAGAATTGTTGTTCTGTTTTAAAGCTGCTGCACAAACACTTAGACTGATGTCCAGGTGATGAATACACAGCAGTGCTGCTGGATGCCATTGTTTACTCCAGAAAGATAATTACGCTAACACGTTACTTTGTAATGCATTACTCCAACACTGTTTGCGATACTGCAGCATAATTTTGTCTATGTCTTTATCAAGTGAACTTTAAGCTTGTAATGTTTATCAAAGATTAAAAAAAACAACCATTGTAATGCATTAGCAGCCATTCAGCAATCTCTGATCCAACTTGTCTCAACACAATGTAAAACATCAAAATGCAAACTTTTGCAAACAATCGTTGTTCAGACTTGGAAATCTTGATGCTTTTTAATAACGGTTGTTGATCAATGTCTGAAGGCACTCAATTGTTTCAGAAACTTAGATGAAATCTCAAAAAATAAAATGCACTGCATCTCAAAATGAACTGTTTCTTTAAATCCTCTTGTTCAGTATATGTAACAGCAATCCTTTAAACAAACATGTCACGTCCTGTCCTGGCACAACAGTCTCTGTGACCCCCATGAGCAAGTATTTTGCAAACTTGCTGCTTGTTATATAAATTTTTGTTGTAGCAAATTTGAAGGTGACTGGATTTTTTTAAAATTTTTTTTTAAAATTTTTTTTTTTTTTTGGGGGGGGGGGGGGTTCTGATTTACTAGGATCCCAAATAATGGGTACAAAATTGCATGTGAAGTCTTGAAAATTTCTCTTTTTCTTAGTGGGCATTTGGATGCGATTTACCAAGTTACTGTGCGCTCTCTGTCAGGAGCTCTGTCAGTGATACTGAATGTGAGCAAACAAACGAAGTTAAATAAACAAGATTGTGATGTTTGTGTAATGATGAAACACAAACTCCCACACAATCAATCAGTTTGGTCAAAGGCTGAAAAGTTAATGTGAAAAAAATTAGGATACTGTGGTGGTATGGGTGGGAGATTCTCCACCCAGGGACAAGCAGGTGGTGTTGGCCCAAGCTCCCCAGCACGGATGCCCGTCGTTGGGGGCTCCACAAGTTGGTGTTCCCTCGGTAGGGACCAGCGCTCGCGAAGCTAGTGTGTTTCCCCCCTCCCTTTTTCCCTCTACAGACTGATGTCCCCTCCTGTACACCTCGCCAGCAGGGTGTTCTGACTGGATCGGCAGCCCCCCGCTACAGCCGCAATGGGCGCCGGCTCAAGCCCAAAGGAGGGGGGGGTTAGTGCCCTTTCTGGGTGTCTGGGGGGGGGGGGGGCTGTGTGGTGGTACGGGGGGGGGGATTCTCGATCCAGAGACGGCAGCTGGGGGAAAGAGGGAACAATGTGCTGAAGGAGGAAGTATCACCGAGGGGTCTTAGGCAGGACAGTAAGGACTATTCACCCCCCAGGGAGAGAAGGAAGCGTCAGAACCACTGGAGGAGAGAGGGGTGTGAGAATGTAGTACTGGCGTTATGTTAATGTGCCATGCATGTCTTTGTTCCACACAATGATTATGGTCAGGATTCCAGGGTCTCAGTGCATGGAATTAAAAATTATAAAAAGAGGATACACAGAGACCCAGCAGATTTTACTGTAGTGAATGTTGGAGAAGGAATAAAGTTTGTGTGTTGTTCAGCTCATTGCCTCGCCTGCTTCCTTTTGCCACAATACCCCATTAAATATTCAGGTCTTTATTAAGAAATGTTCACATATCTATGTTTAACCTTGTTTTTTTTATTTGCATTTTTTAACATTTAGCCATTTTAAGTGGGAATGAATGTGGGGGTGTCCTAAAAAAGATCAGGGGTATCCTAATTTATTCCTCACTATTTGTTTAGAATTATATTTTACAGAAAATTTGAAGAAGTCTTTAATTCATTTTTAATTGTTTAGTTGTATTACATGAATCTCCCAGTATTTTAAACGCTGATATTACATATCCATATGTCTAAATATGTTTAAAACACACACACACACACACAGGCTTATACAAAGTATCCTAATTTTTTCACATCAGTGTATGGAGTATGGATTCATTTCATCATCATCATCATCATAGCAGTCTGTCGGGGGCGACAATGACTTCAAATATACACATGTGATCTACTAGTTTAGATTTTCTACATTTTGCTGAGAACTGTTATCCCACATCACCATGCTGGCTCAGCAGGATTTCTTAAATTTACCGTTTCCTTTTTGTCAGAGAAAATGGGTAGGAAATGTGCCAAGGCATGGCCATCCTGACAGACCTGACAGATCCACCAGGCTGGCTATGCCCCCCGCTGTCAGATGATCTCTGGAGGAGTCACAGGTGTGGGAGAGGATGACCGAGTCTTATTCTCCATCCTCACAGACTTGTTGACTTGGAAGCACGTTCACTGTAAGTGGCTGAGGTTTTAGGGCTGTCTCAGTGTGAAATTGTTGAGGGCTCACTCCCTGACTTTTTGAACCCTTAATGTGCCCTTTCTCTAGGGTAAGGGAATTACCCACAGTTCAGAGCACCATGCTGGGGTGTCTCAGGGGAAAGCTCCTGATTCGTCCCAAACCACCCCTTCACCCTACAAAAAAAAAATAAAATAAAAAAAATAAGAATTTAAGATCTTTGTCAAAATAAAAATATGACAGACTTCAACTTTATGGTGAATTACACATCATTTATCACTGTCATCATCATCACTCTATAAAAGCAAGAAATCTCTGTGGCATCTAGCTCTGACGGGTACGACCAAGATGAGGTGGGCTGGACACTATCCAGGCCTGGGGGCTGGAAAAGAGCAGCTGGGGGGGGCGGGGCACCAAGACTTAGAAGCGGGTCAGATGAGAGTGATGCGGGAGGAAGTAACAATGCGAAGAAAATACGAATTGGCCAAAATGGATGGCAGTTTGAGGATGTAGGGAATGACTGCAAGGTTGTCATTGAGTTCAATCAGGGTGGGGGGCACTATCACCCAGTTAAGCTAACAAAAGCAATTGAGAAAGAAATTGGAAGAGTTAAGTTTGCAAAGTTCTTGAAGAATAACCGGCTGTTAATTCATGCCACAAGTAAACAACAGCAACAGAAAATACTGACAATGACATGTCTAAACAGAGAACAAATGAAGGCGCATGTTCCTGGCGTGACAGCTAACTTGAGGGGAGTTATATCAGGTGTCCCTTTGTGCATGTCTATGGAAGAAGTGAAAAACGAGATCCAAGGAGGAAAGGTGAAGGATGTGAAAAGGCTACAGAGTAAAAAAAAGAAGGCTTGCTGAAGGACACACAGTCTGTCATGATTCAGTCTGAGGAAACACTCCTTAAATCATTCCTAATAGGATACATGTATTTCAGTGTCAGAGAATACGTCCCAAAGCCACTCAGGTGCTACAAATGTCAAAGGATGGGTCACACTGCTCAGCAATGTAGGGGAAAGCTAGGATGTGCTAGATGTGGAGGGGAGCATGAATATGGTAAATGTGACAAGGACGCCAAAGTAAAGTATTGCAACTGCGGGGTGAGCACAGTGCTGCATATGGAGGATGTGTTGTGCAGAGGGAAGCTAGACAAGCCCAGGAAATCAGAATAACTAAGAAAATCTCATATACGGAAGCTCTAAAGACAGTTAGAGAGGCAGGAATAGTCAGAAACACAGTAGGCCTTCCTTAAAGAAATTCAGTTCAAATGGAAGCCAAGCAATCAACGGGTCCCATGCAAACACAGGATCATGCAGCTGCAAGGAATGTTTGTGTTCACAAATAAAAAATGGATGATGACACATTGATAGTTAAGAGGACAAACTTTATAGCTTTTATCTGCCACGCCATGAATGTTGCTGCACAGCTACAGAAGAAAAGTGACAGAATCAAAACCACTGTGGAAGGAGCAGAAAGCTTCCTAGATGTGAAAGATATCACAGCTGACCAGATTCATGCTTTATTGAAAGCTGAAACTGGGAAGACCGCACATGCTGAAACAAGACCTTAATTATGGTACGACACATACTACAGTGGAATGCGAGGAGTCTTATAGCAAACGGACAAGAACTCAAGAAGTATCTTTACAAACTAGAAGTTGTTCCACAGTAGTGTGTGTACAGGAGACATGGCTTCAACCTCACTTAGATTTTGTTATTCCAGGATACAGTTCAATAAGACAGGATAGAATTAACACTGTAAATGGAGGAGGATGTGCCACTTTCATTAAAGATGGCCTGGCGTATAGGGTGATTCCCTCCCCTGAGGACATAGAGTGTAATATTATTGAAATATGTAGGCCAAATGGACAAGGAAATATTAAGCTGATTAATTATTACAACCCATGTAGGAAGTTAACAGCAGATATTTTCAGTGTTATGGCAGGGGAAGGGCATATGGAAGAGGTATGGTGTGGAGACTTTAATGCCACACAATAGCTTGTGGGGAAGCACACATACAGATAACAATGGAAATGTGGAAGAGATGCTAGATGAAAGATCGTTAATTTGTCTAAACAGTGGTGAAGGTACCAGGGTGCATGTGCATAGGGGCACATTATCATGTATTGACCTGACTCTGGTATCTGTTAGACCTCGAGCTCACAATGTCAGAGCTTAAGAGAGCTTTGCAAGATAGTGGATACACAGCTCCAGGATATGATCAGTTAAGCTTTGCTATGTTCCAGCAGTTGCCTATGCAATCAATGCAACTGGTGCTGAAATTGTTTAACAGAATATGGAAGGAGGGGGTTATTCCAAGTGGGTGGGAAAAGGCTGTAATTTTACCATTTAATAAGCCAGGGAAAGATCCAGCTCATCCAGGCAACTACAGGCCAATAGCATTAACGTCACATTTAGGGAAATGGATGGAGAAGGTGTTAGTTTACAGACTCGCATATGTATTAGAGCAAAAATGATTAATAAACGACTATCAGAATGGTTTTAGAAGAGGAAGATCCACAGTGGATGCTCTAGTTAGGGTAAGTAATGATATTGAAAAGACTCTCAAAATGAAAGAAGTAATGGTTATAGTTTATCTGGATATTAAAAAGGCTTATGACTCACTGTGGAGGGATGGTCTTCTTATGAAATTGAATAAAATGGACATTGGTGGTAGGATGTATAATTGGATAATGGTTTTTTAAACACAGGATAATTAGGGTTAAAGTAGGATCAGAAGTTTCTAATGACTTTGAAATAGAAAATGGTGTTTCTCAGGGGAGTGTGATAAGCCCTGTTTTATTCAATATAATGATTAATGACATGTTTGAGGATCAAGATGGATCCATCAAAACAGCACTATATGCAGATGATGGAGCCATATGGACGAGGGGAAGAAATGAGAAATTGGTGTTTAAAACATCAGGAAAGCAATGGAGAAAGTGGAAAAGTGGTCATATGACTGGGGATTTAAATTTTCAAACAATAAAACCTGCTATATGACTTTTACAAAAAAAACAAAACAAAAAAAACCACAGAACTGGTGCAGAACCATTAACATTATATAATCAATCAATAGAGAAAGTCAGTGAGTTCAAATATCTAGGATTGTGGTTTCATAGTGCGTACACATGGAGAGTTCATGTTGAAAATCTGGAGACAAAATGCAAAAAAGTCAATAATCTCATAAAAGCTGTAGCTGGACACGAATGGGGTGCAGATAAACAGGCATTAATTGACATTTACAGAACACTAACGTGATTGACAATAGACTACAGATGCATGATTTGTGGAGCAGCAGCAAAGACGACTCTGGAAAAAATAGACAAAATGCAGCATAGAGAGCTTCGCCTGTGCATTGGAGCCGTCAAAACAACACCAAACAATGCAGTTTTAATAGAAGCAGGAGAAATGCCAATGGATTTGAGAAGAGATAAACTCACATTATCATACTGGGTCAAGCTGAAAGGAAGTGACGAAGCAAATATTTCAAAAACAACACTACAAGACTGCTGGGAATACTCTAATTTCCAGGGACATGGATTTGGGTGGACAATTGAAAGAAGGACCAGAATGTATGGGCTGCACACTATTGATATAGCTAACACCAGTCCAATGAGTAATGTTCCCCCTTGGCTGTTTCCGGGAATAGAAGTAGACGCTAGTCTGCTAATGAGAAAAAAGGACTGGCATATGAGTGAAGTTGGTGTTAAAACAAGCATTTACCTCAGGAACAATTACTATAACTTCTTACAGCTCTATACTGACGGTTCAAAGAATAAAGAGGGTTCTGTTGGAGTTGGAGTATACATTCCAGAATTTAAAGTGACCATCGCAAAAAGACTCTCCAACAATACATCCGTGTTTACAGCAGAGATGGTGGCAATAATTATTGCTTTGCAGTGGGTGGAGGAGGTCAGACCAGACCAGGTGGTGGCGTGCACGGACTCACTTGCAGCACTAAAAACCATACAGACACTAAAATCTACAAGGAAAGACTTGGTGATTGAGCTACACTTAGGCCCAAAAATATTTGGACAGTGACACAAGTTTTGTTATTTTAGCTGTTTACGAAAACATATTCAGGATACAATTATATAATCAATATGGGCTTTAACTGCAGACTCTCAGCTGTAATTTGAGAGTATTCACATCCAAAGTGGAGCAAGGGTTTAGGAATTACAGCTCTTTAATACGTAGCCGCCTCTTTTTCGAGGGACCAAAAGTAATTGGACAATTGACTCAGAAGGCTGCAAAAAAAAAAAAATAAAAAAAAAAAAAAAAATAACAAGGCTGCATGGGCTCTTCCCTTGTTAACCTGTCATCGATTAAGCAGTTAAAAGGTCTGGAGTTGATTCCAGGTGTGGCGTTTGCATTTGGAAGCTGTTGCTGTGAACACACAACATGCGGTCAAAGGAGCTCTCAATGGAGGTGAAACAGACCATCCTGAGGCTGAAAAAAAAAAAAATAAGAAATCCATCAGAGAGATAGCAGAAATGTTAGG
This sequence comes from Pholidichthys leucotaenia, assembly GCA_020510985.1. Lineage (NCBI taxonomy): Eukaryota > Metazoa > Chordata > Actinopteri > Cichliformes > Pholidichthyidae > Pholidichthys > Pholidichthys leucotaenia. Next base: position 400,382,478 of record CM035836.1, read on the forward strand.
AGTGGCCAAATCAACAGTTTGGTACATTCTGAGGAAAAAAAAAGAGTGCACTGGTGAGTTTGGGAACTCAAAAAGGCCTGGACGTCCACGGAAGACAACAGTGGTGGATGATCACAGAATCCTTTCCATGGTGAAGAACAACCCCTCCACAACATCCACTCAAGTGAAGAACACTCTCCAGGAAGTAGATGCATCAGTATCTAAGTCTATCATAAAGAGAAGACTTCATGAGAGTAAATACAAAGGATTCACCACAAGGTGCAAACCATGAATCAGCGTCAAAAATAGAAAGGCCAGAATTGACTTTGCCAAAAAACACCTGAAGAAGCCAGCCCAGTTCTGGAACAGCATTCTTTGGACAGATGAGACTAAGTTCAACCTGTACCAGAATGATGGGAAGCAGAAAGTTTGGAGAAGAATTGGAACAGCTCATGATCCAAAGCACTACATCTTCTGTAAAACATGGTGGAGGCAGTGTGATGGCATGGGCATGCATGGCTTCCAATGGCACTGGGTCACTTGTGTTTACTGATGATGTGACAAAAGACAGAAGCAGCCGGATGAATTCTGAAGTGCATAGGGATATACTTTCTGCTCAGATTCAGCCAAATGCAGCAAAATTGATTGGACGGCGCTTCACCAATGATCCAAAACATACTGCAGAAGCAACCCAGGAGTTTTTTAAAGCAACGAAGTGGAATATTCTGCAATGGCTGAGTCAATCACCAGATGTCAACCCAATCGAGCATGCATTTCACTTGCTCAAGACAAAACTTAAGGCAGAAAGACCCACAAACAAGCAACAACTGAAGACAGCTGCAGTAAAGGCCTGGCAAAGCATCACAAAGGAGGAAACCCAGCGTTTGGTGATGTCCATGGGTTCCAGACTTCAGGCAGTCATTGCCTGCAAAGGATTCTCAACAAAATATTGAAAAGTAACATTTTACTTAGGTTTATGTTTATTTGTCCAATTACTTTTGAGCCCCTGAAATGAGGAGTGTTTGTATAAAAATAGCTACAATTCCTACATGTTTAATCATATATTTTTGTTCAACCCCTTGAATTAAACCTTAAAGTCTGCACTTCAATTCCGTTGTAGTTGTTTCATTTCAAATCCAATGTGGTGGCATGCAGAGCCCAAATCATGAAGATTGTGTCACTGTCCAAATATTTCTGGGCCTAACTGTATATCACAGTTTATTTAGGGTTCACGGGGTGGTGGAGAAGTTCAGTTTTGTTGGGTTCCTGCACATGAAGGCTTGAAAGGGAATGACTCTGCAGACAAATTAGCAAAAAGTGGTCTTGGAAAAGAGATAACTATACCGTTGTCTCTTGGAAAAGGTGAAGGGAAAGCAGTAATCAAGAAAAAAGGAACTGAGCTATGGCAGAAAAGATGGGATGAAGATCATAAAGGTACAGTAGATCGTATTACAAAATACAAAAGTCTATTGCAATAAAGAATTTCATAACAACCAAAAGGAGGGAAGACATTATTATGGCAAGACTCAAGACTGGATCACACAGGTTTAACCGGCACTTTATTCACCATGGGGAAAAGTGAAAATGACAAATGTAGAGCATGTGGAGTAAAAGAAAATGTCAAGCACATCTTATTACACTGTCACAAATACGGAAATGAAAGACAGACAATGGAAAATAAAGTTCAAGAGGCCGGTAGGGAATGGGAGTAACTGGGATTCTGGGAACAGATGGAGATGGAGAGGCAATAAGAATCACGAGAAGGGCTCTTTTCTCTTTTTTAAATAACACAGGATTAAGTCATAGAATTTAGGGATTGGGCTCAGATGACATAATGTTACACACTCTTGTACAGTAGGTGGCGGTATGCACCTTTCAGTTGTTTGCTATCTGCCAGTAACCGAGAAAAGAAGAAGTGTCTGTCTGTCTGTGTGTGTGTCACGCTTCATAGGACATCATAGGACGGCCTATGATCTCTGAACATCATAGGACGTCCTATGAACTCAGGCATCATAGGACGGCAAATGTGTCTTTATGATGTCACATCAACCACAGAGATCATAGGACGATTTGTCTTTATGATGTCACACATAGATTTGTCTATGTGTTGACAAATGTGTCTTTGTGATGTCACATAGACCACAGAGATCATAACACAATTTGTCTTTATGATGTCACACATAGATTGGTCTATGTGTCTATGTGCATAGGACATGTGTTTTTATGATGTCATATGATCACTGCCTGAACATCATAGGACGTCCTATACCATGTGTCTTTATGATTTTCATGATCCTGTCCATGAACTGGAATTACGACACACCTATCTCTCAACCAGTGGTCTCAACGAAGAAGAAGAAGACCCACCAGATGGAGAGCAATAGAATGATGACAACTGCTGCACGTCAGAAAAGATGCCATGAAGATGAAACACCTGAGGTTCCAGCAGTACATCGCACCCATCTGAGACAGGAGGACACCCTTCACTAGCATAGGGTATGACAGACTTTAAAGCACGTTTCTAGGACATCATAGGACGGCCTTTGATCTCTGCCTCACATAAATAGACATAGCACATCATACAATGCCCTATGATGTCTGCATGATGTCCTACGATGATCCGATGATATCATCATCATCATCATCGGCGGTCACTCGTAGTCGAGTATGACTGTCCTCCCTCTTGGTCCTTGTGGGTTTTCAGGTGGGCATAGAGGCCAATTCTGGACCCGATTATTCTGCTGCAATGTGGGCAGGGGAATGTAATAGTGGTGGGTTTGGGTTGGTCCTGATTGTTGGTTGCTCTCTCCTTCCTTAGTCTGCGTTTGTCTTGTGCAGCATGATGGAGGTCAGCGTTGTACTGTGCGGCACCCTCACGGACAATGTTTCTCCAGGTCGCCCTGTCAGTTGTCATATTTTCCCAAGCTTTTAGGTCTATGTGGCACTTCTTTAGGTTTGTTTTTATGTTGTCCTTAAATCTCTTCTTCTGGCCTCCTGGAGCCCGCTTCCCTTCAGCTAGCTGGGAGTACAGGACTTGTTTCGGGAGGCGAGAGCCAGGCATTCGGATAACATGACCAGTCCATCTGAGCTGGTTTTGGGCAATGGTGGCAGTGATGGTGGGAAGGTTAGCCTCCTCCAAGACGCTGGTGTTGGTGCGTCTATCCTCCCAACTAATCCTGAGGATTTTTCGGAGGCATCTCTGATGGAGTGCCTCAAGTGCCTTTAAGTGCCTGCTGTATGTAGTCCAGGCTTCTGATCCATACAGGAGAGTGGGGAGCACCACCGCTTTATAAACCAGGATTTTGGTTTTCACTTGGAGATCGCGGTTCTCAAAGACTCTCCTCCTTAGCCTTGAGAAAGCCCCACTGGCACTGCTGAGGCGGTGGTGTATTTCATCATCGATGATGGCTTTTGATGAGGAGGCTGCCAAGATATAAGAAGTGGTCCACATTTTCCAGTCGGATGTTATCAATGGAGATGTTTGGGGGTATGGCAAGTGTACTGTAGTTTGGTGATGGCTGGTGGAGTATTTGTGTCTTTTTTATATTGACGGCCAAACTGAGCTGTTTGTATGCTATGGCAAAGGCAGACAAGATGCACTGAAGGTCCTCTTCTGAGAGGGCTACGAGAGTGTTGTCGTCAGCATACTGCAGCTCCATAATGGATATGGTGGTGGTTTGACCTTCAGCTCTAAATCGGTTGATATTGAGAAGTTGACCGTCGATTCTGTACGTGATTTTGACTCCCGGGGGCAGATGTTGGTTTGTGAGATGGAGAATAGCAGCAATATAGATGGAGAATAATGTTGGAGCGATGACACGTCCCTGTTTGACTCCTGTGTCAACCCTGAAGGGTTCTGTTTAGTCTCCACTGCCACTGAGTACCGTGGCAGACATATTGTCATGCAGCAGTCTCAGTACCCGGATGTATTTTTCTGGGCAGCCAATCTTTGCCAGAACCAGCCAAAGGGCCTGACGGTTTACTGAGTCAAAGGCTTTGGTAAGGTCTATGAAGGCCATGTATAATGCTAGATTTTGTTCCCGGCATTTTTCTTGCAATTGGCGAGCAACGAAAATCATGTCTGTGGTGCCTCTGTTTGGGCGAAAGCCACTCTGGGACTCGGGAAGAATGCTCTCTGACGGTGGTGAGTCTATTGGCCAAGACCCAGGCAAAGGCTTTCCCTATGGTGGACAGGAGAGAAATGCCACGGTAATTCCCACAAACTGCCCTGTCCCCCCTTTTAAAGATAAGATAAGATAAGATAAGATAAGATAAGCCTTTATTAGTCCCACAATGGGGAAATTCCAGGATTGCAACAGCACAGGGATAGCAACACTCAGAGCAACAATCAGAAGGCAAGAAAAAAAAAAAAAAACAAGCAAGCAAGAGCAGCTAATATACATATGTACATATTAAAGATGGAGACAATCAAGGCATCCCTGAGCTGTGCAGGGATTTCCTCTACTTCCCATATTTTCAGGAGCAGGGCATGGATGTGCTTCAGAAGATCAGGACCGCCTTTCTTCAGGACTTCTGCTGGGATGCCGTCAGGTCCAGCAGCCTTGTTGTTTCTCATCTTCCTGATGGCGTCCTGTACCTCATCCATGCTAGGTGGTTTTCCCATGCTTTCCTCTATGGGCTGTTGAGGGAGTTGATCAAGGGCCTCCATCTCAGGAGTGGTGTCCCTGTTTAAGAGGTCCTTATAATGCTCTTTCCACCTGTCTGCAATTGCCTCCTTGTCCTTCAGAAGCGAGAGCCCATCTCTGGAGCGAAGGGGGGTTAGGCAGCGGTGGCTGGGGCCATATACCGCTCTTGTGGCATCGAAGAATCCTCTCGTGTCTCCAGAGTCGACAAGCTGCTGGATCTCCAGGGCCTTCTTTGTCCACCACTGGTTCTTCAATTTCCTAACAAGTGTTTGTACGGCTGCCTTCGCTTTGGCATGGGCTGCTCTTTTGCAGTGAATGTTGTTTTGCCAGGTGATAAAAGTTTGCCGCTTAATGTCGATGAGTTGTTGGATCTCACTGTCATTCTCGTCAAACCAGTCTTGATGTCTCCGCTTTTTACGACCGAGGATGCTTCTGCAGGAGTCCACGATGGCAGTGGAAAGTGTGCTCCAGTGTTTTTCAGTATCCTCTCAGTACTGTTTGGGCAAAGCTGCCCTAAGAGTATCCTGCAGCTGTTGTTGGTAGATAATGTCATCCAGCAGCACAATGTTAAGCTTTGGCCGGCTCTGTCCTTTCTGCAACCTTCTTTTCCGCATTAAGCGGATAGACATGGTGGAGCGAATGAGGCGGTGGTCAGTCCAGCAGTCATCTGCACTGGTCATTGCCCTGGTGTTAAGGACATTGCGGCGGTCTTTGGAGCGGACTATGATGTAGTCAATGAGATGCCATAATTTGGAGCGGGGATCCATCCATGATGTTTTGAACTTGGTTTTCTGATGAAAAAGTGTGTTGGTGATGACCAGGTTGTGCTCTGAGCACTTGGTTAGCAGTAGTATGCCATTGGAGTTTGTGTTTCCAACCCCTTCTCTCCCCAGCGTGCCGCTCCATAGATGATGGTTTCGTCCCACTCTGGCATTAAAGTCTCCAAGCAGGATTAACTTATCCTCCTTTGGGACTTCAGATAGTATTTTGTCCAGGTCAGCATAGAAGGCCTCCTTTACTTCATCCTGTGCATCAAGCGTTGGAGTGTAGGCACTAATAACGGTGGCCATTTGACTGCAGGCAAGCATCAGACGAATGGTCATTAGGCACTCGATGCCCACAGGGAGTTCATGGAGGTGGTTGATAAGGCAGTTCTTAATAGCAAATCCCACACCTTGGATTCGTGGCTTATTTGCAGGCTTTCCCTTCCAAAAGAAAGTATACCCGCCTTTTTCCTCCTTCAGCTGCCCTTCATCAGCCAGTCGGGTCTCGGAGAGTGCTGCGATGTTGATCCGGAACTTCCTTAGCTCTCTGGAGATGATGGCAGTTCTCCTTTCAGGTCGATCACTGGCTTGGTTGTCCATAAGGGTTCGCACATACCAGGCTCCAATATGTAGTTTTGTATGTTTCTGACCGCGTGGTGGTGATCCCTCTGGATGCGGTATTCCAGACAGGATTTTGTGAGGCAGGTTATGTTTGGGGTACCTTTTCTAACCCCCTCCCCTACTGGGGTGAGCAGAGTGGATCCTGAATAGGGCTGCTCAGTCATGAGTGCAGCTGCCGAGAAGCTCTTTCTGCCTCAGTCCAAGAGCTTAACGACTGTATCACGCACCCATCGCCTGTGTGCCAGGTCGTGGCTAAGAACTCCCAGACTTCACTGTCCTGTCCCCATTATCACTTCCTGATCGCCACAGGACTTTATCTTATCCAAGATGTAAAGTGGATGGGCTCCCTTCGGGAGGATGCCTGCGCGTGACGTCTTTTATCGTGGGGAGACTGATGCGCTTGCAGCCACCACGCAGTCCTTGGCAGAGAGGGGCCTGAATCCAGTGGCATGGAATCCAAAATGACTGGAGACCACTCTCTGTTGCAGCCTTCATCCGCCTTCAGTGCCGTTGTGACTCATGGTGTCATCCTCTGCCACTCCCACCGTTGAGGTCTTTCTTTCTTTGGATCGCTCTTGGTCTGGGACCTCCCCCTCGACCTTACCGCCATGGGTGACCCTACCAGGAGCCAAAAGGCCCCCCGACGGCATCGCTCTCGGGATCATTGGAACACACAAGTTCTCCACCGCGACAAGGTGGCGATCCATGGAGAACTCCGATGATATCAAGCAACATAGGACTCACAATGCCGTCATATAGACAAATGTGTCTTTATGATGTCACATACACCATGTAAGAAATCTTTGTCTGTGTGTCTGTGTGTTCCACGCGTATCTTCTGAACCGTTCGTCAGACTAGCCTCAGATTTTATACATGCTGTGCTGACGTTACGAGGGTGTGTATCCCCCAATTCCAGCCTCCCCAGATATGCAGAAGTTCAGGAGGGGAAATCTTTAATAAATGTCTAAAGGGGAGCTATGGGCATTCATGACATCATAAATGCACAGATGTTGGTACGGTTACTGTTGCAAGGCAAAAACATCATCAAAGATCAAAGGCAGGAATTTACTGAACGAGTGGTGTGACATCAAAGATCAAAGGCAGGTTTCACCATGGTTACTACTGCCATGGTAACCATGTCAAAGATAAAAGGCGGGCATCACCATGGCTACTGTTGCCATGGTAATAGTAACTTTCTATGGGCATGCAGAAACGCTTGCTTACATTACTTTCTACGGGCATGCAGAAATATTTGCTTATACTTGGTTTCTATGTGTATGCACTAGTACAATTAAATTTTAGCTACTTATGCAGTTATAAAAAGATGATTTAATTGATTAGGAGTGTCACAGTTTGGTGGAGAATTGGACCCAAATGCATTATTTGAAGTTCGGCAGTGATTTATTAATGAAGAGCTGGCCAAACGGGTGCAACTCAAGAAAACACAAAAATAATAAACAGCTCGGGAGCTGAACAAAACTTACAACAGGTCAGGCAGGGATAAACAGGTCAGATCTGAAGCTTGTTCACACAATATGATGAGACGACAAGCATAACGAAACACAGATCGGGGCTGACATAAATAGGTACACAAGTCATCAGCACAATACAGAGCAGATGGGCGCAATCAGGAGTAAATGGACACAGCAGGGCATGGTTACAGAGAACAGGACAGGTGGGGCTGAGCAGACAATCACACACAGAGGATGCACCAAACATGGGCAGATGAGCCAGGGGAGACAAGACCATGAAACAATGATAATAGTAAATAATGCTGATAACTTTAAACTAAGAGGACAACCACTGGAGAAAGTAAATATTCAAAACAGAGTAATAATAATGGCAAACCAGGATAAGAATAACAAGAGTAAAATACAGAAAATCCCCAAAATAAACTTAAAGAGAGTGCAAGGGCTGAGGCCCATGCCCTGAAGACAAGATAATATAAGTGCCCATGGACCCTGCCACCCGTCGGACCCAGCTGGCTCGGGAAATTTCCCGTCGTCACGGCAAGCACTGCGTGAATAATAAAGAAAACTGTTTGGCGCAGTACTTCCCGTGAGCAGTAGGTGGTACTATAAGTTTTGTCAATCATTTTTATGTAGGAGCACGCGGAGTGGTACTAATAGAAAATTGTAGAAAATCTGGTGAAAATCAGACATTTGTCCAAGTTAGACGTGACCATTGTTGTAGCCACTAGGTGGTGCTATAACTTTTGTTCATTATTTTTGTATAGGAACGTGCAGGATGGGACTATTATCTATCATAGAAAATTTGGTGAAAATCAGACAAAATTTTTCAAAATTACAACTTTCCGATGTTCCATGGTGAGAAGTCAACCTTCACCATGTCACCATGGCAACACTTACATATCAGTTATGTGTTGACAACCCATAATGGATTACGGATGACAGTCACCTCTACCTGTGTTCCAGATTTCATGACTCAAGGACCTTCCCAGCCGTCCCAGCAAGATCATGGATTTAATGGTGATGAGGGCGTGTCCATGTTAACAGCAGTGACACCACGCTAAAGTTGATGTACAGTTATGATCATCCCTTTGGTCTGATGAACCTCAGAAAATTTCACGTCATTCTGGCAAGTGGCGTGTGAGTAATAAATAAAACGGTTTTCAGCAATTCTCCCTTTAACCACTCGGTGGTGCTATAACTTTTGTTAATTATTTTTATATACATGCGTTCGAGGCGGGAATAATATCGATCATAGAAAATTTGGTAAAAATTGAACAAAGTTTGTCCAAGTTACAAGTATCCGTTGTTCTAACCACAAGGTGGCGCTATAACTTTTGTTAAGTATTTTTTATAGAGGAGCATGCAGGGTGGGATGAATATCCATCATAGAAAATTTGGCGAAAATCGGATAAAGTTTATCTAAGTTACAAGTGTCCGATGTTCTAACGACTAGGTGGCGCTCTAACTTTTGTTAATTATTTTGACATAGGAGCGTTCAGGGTGGGACTAATATCCATTGTAGAAAATTTGGGGAAAATCAGACAAACTTTGTCCAAATTACAACTTTCCAATGTTCCATGGCGAGTAGTCAACCTTCGCCATGTCACCATGGCAACACTTCCCTGTCAGTTATGTGTTGCCCACCCATATAAGACTACATATGACAGTCACCTCAACCTATGTTCCAGATTTCATGACTCCAGGTCATTCCCAACCCCCCCAACAAGATCACAGATTGAATAGCGAGGAGGGCATGTCCATGGTAACAGCAGTGACGCCATGCTAAAGACGATGTGCAGTAATGATCAGCCAGGTGGTCTTGACAAAGCTCAGAAAATTGCACGTCATTCTGGCAAGCAGCACGAGTAATAAATAAAACAGTTTTCAGCAATTCTTCCTTTAACCACTAGGTGGCGCTAGATGTTTTGTCAGGTATTTTTATATAGACGCATTCGAGGTGGGACTATTGTCTGTCATGAAAATTTTGGTGGGCATCGGACAAGTTTTGCTCAAGTTACAGCTGTTTGATGTTGTAAGGGACGGAGTCAAAATTTGCCACGGCACCCTGGCCACACCTTTGAAGTTTTTATTGTGAATTGAGGAAGCTTTCATGGCCCATGCCTAGAGATGTGGCCACGCGAAAATGAGCTCTATTAGATCAGGCCCCTAGGAGGAGTTCGTTCAAATACGAGGGGTGGTTTTTGGCCAAATTGGCAGCAGGGTGGCTTTGAGACAATATGGTGAACTTCCTGTTGGCCATGGGTAAGGGACACAATTATGACTTTTGCATGTCTTGATGTGATGCACACCTCACCCAAATTTTGTGTCTGTATGGCAAACTTAACCACTTGCACTCCGGGCAATTTTCCTAAAAATGCCAAAAAATAATGTGCCCAAACTAAATTAAAAGCTGTTCTTCAACCCTTTGCAGCATCTTCATGGGGTTGGTCTCATTTAAAAGAAAACACTTTGAATTTTTTGGCAAAAAAAACATAATCTCTCTACGTGGTCCGGCCACTGAGTTACAGTCATCTAAACATAGTGAACTTGAAGAAAAAAAATTTGGACACGGTGTTTTTTTGGATACAAATGCTTGCAAATAACACACAGCTGTCCGATTCGGCTGGAAAATGCAACAGAAATGTAGAACCAAGTGTTATCCAGCTGAGATCCAAATTTGGTAACAATACCACAAAAAATGAATATTTTACACAGCTTTGTTCTCAGGCTGTTCCCAGGCGTTTTGGAACTGTGCCAAATTGTGCCAAATGGCACAGTTTGGAAAAACGTCTGTAACTTTTGAATAATTCAATGTAGAAGCTTCATTTTAGGCTCAAAGGAAAGGTCACACTCAGGGCTGTGTCTGTGTGTGTGTGTGTGGGGGGGGTCGTCCCCCCTGCTACCAAGGACGGAGTTCTGCCCTCGCTACATGACGGATTACACTCGTTGCATGTTTCCACAGCAACGCTGTCACAGCGGCTTCCCCCCCTCGCTTCTGTGTGTGTGTGTGTGTGGGGGGGGGGGTTGCCCCCCCCCCTCGCTCGCTACAGAGGATGGACTTCGGCCATCGCTACACAACAGATTAGCCTCATGTGGTGATGTGGGACAGCAGTGCAATCATCGCGGCTCCCCCCCCCCCTCGCTGCAGAAGAATAGCGGGGGTGGGGGGGCGTTCACAGCCTGTACACTGCGAGCAACCCCTTGTACCGCGGCGCACGAACTTCAGACTTCGTGAACCGCACAGCTGTAATTTACCGATCGGTCAAAAGTCATTTTTGATTACAATTTTCAGGGATAAATAATAATTTAGCTTATAACACCTTACCTCTTCACAGCAGAGTCTTAGCGAACTTCTCTTCCTCATTGTCAGACGAACGCGACGCTGGTCCGCTCTGGTTCTGGTCTCGCGACTCGATCAAAACATAATTCCATTATTGCGGTTTTGTGCTTCCATGATTGCGGTTTTTGGCGAACGATTTTTCAAAACAAATAACAGTAGTAATTAAAAAAAGACTGGCGAAGGCGTGTGTGTCACTCAGCCTTCGTGGTCAGCCTCCGTCGGTCTATAATGACCATGGAAGAAATCATAACGTCTACTCTGCTGGAACCAATACAAAATAAGCACCGCCTGTGGCCGAACATGCCGATCCACGAATGGCACTCCCTGTCACACAGGTTGCATTTGTGGATGGTCTCCATGCTGCTGGGTCTGTGGGGCTCTTCCTGTGTCCTTTTTTGATCCGCTCCAGCAGCCAGTCTTCACCCAGCCTTAAAAAAAAAACAGCTCACGATCTTCTCTGCTTCAATTGGCTCACTGCATTCAAAGCGTTGGGAGGCGGGTCCTCCTTCCTAGGTTTTCTTTCATTGGCTCTTCATGGTTTCAGAAACCCAATTCAAAGCTCTTATTAGTCGAATGAGAGGTCAATCAGATGAACTAATCTGTTCTGTGTCTGCAGCATTTTTTTTCCCAGTGGCGCTTGGAGGCCAGCACCATCTCCATCTGCACCATCATCAGTATATCATGCGTTATGCGTCCGAGCATGCACGAGTGCGCTCTTGTGCGCCCTCTTGCGTCCTAGGACGCAGAGACTTGCCCGCCCGCGGAACAACGGAGTGCAAGTGGTTAAGGGTCGCCGGTCTCCATAGACCTTGTATGTTTGGCCCCGCCCACAAAAACTGCAGGAGGAGAGGCAGGTTGTACTTTAGCTGTTGTGCAGGAAAAATAAGACCTCCCTGGAAAGATTAGACTATGGCTCTCCAGCATATCAGGCAAACAACATAATCACTACACCACACAACTGCTTCAGTTGACAGTGTAACTCTCTCACAAACAAAATGTTCTCATGGCAAGACACAACTGCCGACAGACATTTCATAAAAATGATTTTTAGCACATGAACAGAATTGCATGAAATCTCGTGTGATTCTGAAGAATGTGATTGAGAGTGTGACATTTCATTAGGTTTGGATCACTTCAGAAGATAAATCAGAAAATACAGGCCAAAATGAAACTGTACATATTCACTGGCCTATAAAAATCAAAATGGATTGTCATATTTTGATCATTTTAGCAACTTTTCAGTGCCAATTTTGTAAATGATTCATACTTAAATTCAAGCACTTTGGATGAATAACAGGAGTTCATTTTACCCTCACTTGCACATTTTTTAAAATATGGGGCAGAAAACTTTTTTAAAACAGAAGACATGGACTTCCGGTCTGGACACCATGGTGATAGCAGCTTAACGCTGAAGCTCCCAGACCCGATCCAGGAAAATACCTTGAAAGTCAGATTTAACGGATTTTTGGAAGAGTGAAAATCAAAAGACAAAGTCATCATGCCTAAAGGAAAACAGAAGAAATCGACATTTACCAGGCCAGGACACGCATCGGCCGGAGAATCTGATCCGGAGGATTTCCATTCAGAAGACAAGGAGCTGAATGAAGCTAGCAAAAAGGTTAGCTTAAAAATGGTGCTTAAAGAATTAAGACGATTTTGCCGAGAGTGTTGGGCCGAATTTCGTGAAATCAAAGAAGAAATAAAAAGGACAAACAGCAGAGTGGACCAGGCCGAGGACCGAATCTTGGAAGCAGAGGAAAGAATAAAAGGGCTGGAAGATACCGTGCTGGATCTACACAAAAGACAGTCAAGACTGGAGGCTAAGCAAACCGACCAAGAAGGAAGACTAAGAAGGGACAACATAAGAATTCATGGTCTGAAAGAAGGAGTCGAGGATGGTTTCACCACAATGGCGGCATGCGTGGAATCCTTACTGAGAGAGAAGTTGGATATTCCCCAAACCACCGACTTGAAGATAGAAAGGGCGCACTGTACATTAGCCCCTAGGCCGGCGGCGGAAGTGCCTCCACGATCAGTGGTGGTGAAGTTTTCCAACTCCAAAATAAAAGAAGAGGTTGTAAGACTGGCTTGGTAGAAAAAAGGATTTATGCACCAAGAGAGAAAAGTTTTCGTGGAACACGATTACGCCCTGGAGGTCTTAAAAGCGTCGGAAATACAACGACGGCTAAAAAGGTATACGAGAGAAAAAACTGCGCTTCCAGACACCATTTCCGGCGAAGCTGAGAGTTTTCTACGGGGACGAGACGTGTCTCTATAATTCGGCGGAAGAAGCAACCACGGATATGGCAAGAAGAGGGCTCCCGGTAACGGTGTATAAACCCGCAGCAGAATCAAGGCTCAAACGTGGTCCACACAGAGACCCTCAAAATCCACGGGCCAGCAGCGGGAAACCCAACGCCAGAGCTACAAGGAAAAACTGGCCGTTTACAGGAGGGAATAACGATATTTTTAGTCAATCTGCACATCCAACCCCCCTCCTACAAGGTAACAAACATTAAAGGAGATGCAGAATCTGCAAGTGGTAAAACATTTCTTGGAACAGACATAATATTAGAAACAAATAAGTCTTTAAAAAAAAAAAAACTTGTTAAAATAGAAATGAGACAATGAACCACATGATCTCTCCACACTAACAAATACTGTATTAATGTGAATGCTTACTGTGTTGGTGGTGGGAGGGTGCACACAATTTCATAGGGTATAGGCATAAAAAAAAAAAAAAAAATCATTACAAGTTCGGATTGGGATCTGAAATTCACGTTAAAAACATGGTGTGGAGATGTGTTGAAGGACGAGACTGAGTTTATTCCTCAGGTTCAGCTTTATTCACAATCACATACTCCAACATTCCAAAGCAGAAAAAGAGGATGAATCTTCTCACATCTGTCCTTTTATACCCAGGACATCAAACCTATAGTCACATGGTGTTTAATCAAACATACAGTCATATGGTACTTAATCCCAGTCACAATGTAACTTCCCCCGATCTTAACGCCATCCACCCCCTAGTCTCTGGTGGTCAGGAAATCTCTCAAGGCCATCTCCTTGAAACAAAAGGCCAAATCTCACACCCTCCTGTTACCTCTAGGAGGCTCAGTCCCTTTGTTCCCCTGAGACGTGAAGCACACAATAAACATACAGTAATATATCTGTGGAGCATATGAAACCAACATACACCACCGTTCAAAAGTTTGGGGTCACCCAGACAATTATTTTGTGTTTTCCATGAAAAGTCACACTTATTTACCACCATGAGTTGTAAAATGAATAGAAAATATAGTCAAGACATTGACAAGGTTAGAAATAATGATTTGTATTTGAAATAATAATTTTTTCCAGATACTCAACCTGCTCAAAGGAAGGTCAGTTTTATAGCTTCTCTAACCAGCTAAACTGTTTTCAGCTGTGCTAACATGATTGAACAAGGGTTTTCTAATCATCCATTAGCTTTCTGACGCAATGAGCAAACACATTGTACCATTAGAACACTGGAGTGATAGTTGCTGGAAATGGGCCTCTATACACCTATGTAGATATTGCACCAAAAACCAGATATTTGCAGCTAGAATAGTCATTTACCACATTAGCAATGTATATTAGATATTAGAGTGTATTTCTGATTAGTTTAAAGTTATCTTCATTGAAAAAAAACAGTGCTTTTCTTTCAAAAATAAGTAAATTTCTAAGTGACCCCAAACTTTTGAACGGTAGTGTATGTGCCCCTCACATCTGTCCTTTTATACCCAGGACATCAAACCTATAGTCACATGGTGTTTAATCAAACCTACAGTCACATGGTACTTAATCCCAGTCACAATGTAACTTCCCCCGATCTTGACACCATCCACCCCTTAGTCTCCGGTGGTCAGGAAATCTCTCAAGGCCATCTCCTTGAAACAAAAGGCCAAATCTCACACCCTCCTGTTACCTCTAGGAGGCTCAGTCCCTTTGTTCCCCTGAGACGTGAAGCACACAATAAACATACAGTAATATATCTGTGGAGCATATGAAACCAACATATGTGCCCCACATGACCCCCCCCCCCAAACGTCTAAGATGGAACAATCATAACTAAAGATGCATGTCATAATAAAATCACTACATATCAGTCCACATGCCGCCTAGGCTTTAGTCTTCTGCCGTATTTGCTGTAAGCCGGCTTTACTGACTCCGCAGTGTCCTCCTGCTGTGAGGCTGCTGCCTGTGGGTTAGAACTGTTAGTCAATCTCTGTGGGTGTTCTGGGGAATGCCCTCTAGGGGGTCTGCCGCGCCGGGGGGCCCTCGCCAACTGCACAGCTTCGTCAGCCATCACAAAAGCGGGTTTGAGCCTGTTTATGCCAATCACTTCCTTTCTGCCTCCCAAATCTAGCAAAAAATGCTTCTCTCCTGTTTCCAGCACTCTAAATGGTCCATCATAAGACGGGCGCAAGTTTGGGCGATGGGCATCATGTCTGACAAAAACAAACTCCGCATTTTTTAAAGCTTTAGGCACAAAAACGCACAGGAAGCTGTGATGCACTGGGCCAGGAAGCGTGCTCGATCCCGTGTCGCTCTGCAACCGCTGAGCGGGGGGGCACTCTGGCACAGGATTATCCGGGAGAAACTCCCCGGGCAGCTGGAGTGGCTGCGCAAAAACTAACTCAGCTGGGGAGGCTTTTAAATCCTCTTTAGGTGCAGAACACAACCCCAATAAAACCCATGGTAGCCTGTCCACCCAATTGCATCCGTAATCGATGCTCTGAGGGCTGCTTTCAATGACCTATGGAAACGTTCGCATAAACCATTAGCCTGCGGGTTGTACGCGGTAGTGCAGTGGATCGTTACCCCCAGGCTGCGGGCCATCGCTGACTAGAGCTCGGAAACAAATTGAGGACCTCTGTCGGACGTAATGTCCGACGGAACTCCAAAACGCGCTACCCATGCTGTTAAAAACGCGCGTGCCACCTCCTCGGCTGTGGTTGATGCCAGTGGGACCACTTCCGGCCAACGCGTGGTGCGTTCCACCATTGTCAGAAGGTGTGTGCACCCCTGTGATGGCGGGAGGGGGCCTACGAGGTCGACATGCACATGATCGAACCGCTTAGCCGGGATGTGCAAAGGCTCCAAGGGAGCTCTAGTGTGTTTGTGTATTTTGGCTCGCTGACAAGCCACGCAGGCTGCCGCCCACTCCTTGACTTGCTTGCGCAGGCACGGCCATACAAATTTCTCTCCTACCATTTTGACCGATGCGAGCACCCATGGGTGCGCCAGAGAATGAATCGAGTCAAAAACGCGGCGGCGCCACGCGGCTGGTACCACCGGACGCGGTCGTCCAGTGGAGACATCGCAGATTAGGGGGGGCATACCGTCTTGCAGCACCCTGTTCTCCAGCCTTAACCCTGTTGGTCCAGACTGGAGCGCGCACACGTCCGCGTCACTAACCTGCTCCGCAGCCATGGCTGCATAATCTATCCCTACGCGGACCGGGGCCGCGCGCGCTTCCGCGTTGCTACCCTGGTCTGCGGCCATGGCTGCAGAGTCTGCCCCCACGGGGCCTGGAGCCGCCACAGCACATGAGAGGCAGTCTGCCACTACATTATATTTACCTGCCACATGCTGGATATCGGTAGTAAACTCCGATATCGCAGCCAGCTGTCTCTGCTGCCGGCCCGACCAAGGTTCCGAAATCTTGGCCATCGCGAAAGTCAATTCAATTCAATTCAATTCAACTTTATTTATATAGCGCCATTTCACAACAACAGTCATCTCATAGCACTATCAACTGTAGGGAGGACCCCCACAGTTGCAGAAAGACCCCAGCAATCAGGCGATCCCCTGTGAGCAAGCACTTGGCGACGGTGGAGAGGAAAAACTCCCTTTTAACAGGAAGAAACCTCCAGCAGAACCAGGCTCAGGGAGGGGCAGTCATCTGCTGCGACTGGCTGGGGGGTGAGGGGATAGAGAAGAAGAAAAGAACAGACATGTAGAGAGCAAACAGCACGATGGGGACTCAATCTATGGGAGAGAACAAACAAATGTTAATGACCAGCAAAAAAAAAATATTTCATAGAGAGTGAGGAAAGGAGTGAGGCCCAGTGCATTACTGGAGGTCCCCCGGCTGACTAAACCTATTAGCAGCATAACTAAGGGAGGGTTCAGAAAACACATGATCCCTCCCTAATTGTAGGCTATATCAAAAAGGTAGGTTTTAGCCCTATTCTTAAAAACAGAGATCGAGTCTGACTCCCGAATCCAGATTGGCAGCTGATTCCACAGGAGAGGAGCTTGATAACTGAAGGCTCTGCCTCCCATTGTACTTTTGGAGATTCTAGGTATTACAAGTAAACCTGCATTTTGGGAGCGTAGTGCTCTGTTAGGATGATACGGTAGTATCAGATCTTTTAAATAAAAGGAGCCTGATTGTTTAGAGCTTTGTAAGTAAGAAGAAGGATTTTAAACTTAATTCTAAACTCTATGGGAAGCCAATGAAGGGAGGCCAGAACCGGAGAGATATGATCTCTCTTTCTAGTACCTGTTAAAACTCTTGCAGCAGCCTTTTGGATCAGCTGAAGACTTTTTAAAGATGTTTTAGGACAACCTGATAATAAAGAATTACAATAATCTAATCTCGAGCTAACAAAAGCGTGGATCAGCTTCTCAGCATCACTCTGAGACAAGATGCTCCTAATCTTGGCAATATTACGCAAATGATAGAAGGCAGTCTTAGAAACAAATTTAATATGTGAATTGAAGGACAAATCCTGATCAAAAATAACTCCAAGGTTCCTCACAGAGCTATTAAGAGAAAGAGTAACTGCCATCCAAACTGAAAGTTTGATTTGGAAAGGGAATTTCTAAGGTTTTTTGGACCAACAAGAATGACTTCAGTCTTATCTGAATTTAATAGCAGGACATTACAAGTCATCCAAAACTTTGATTTCCTTAAGACAGGCCTTCTAACTTGGCTAATTGATAGTATCATCTGGCTTCATTGACAGGTATAATTGTGTGTCATCTGCATAACAGTGAAAATGTATACAGTGCTTTCTAATAATGTTGCCTAACGGAAGCATATATAAACTAAAAAGAGTAGGGCCAAGCACAGATCCCTGTGGAACTCCATGACTAGCTTTGAGCTGAGAGGAAAACTCAATCATTTACATGAACAAACTGGAAACCTATCAGATAAATAAGATCTAAACCACTGCAACGAAGTTCCATTAAGTCCAACATAGTGTTCTAATCTATCAAGTAGAATATTATGATCAATAGTATCAAAAGCTGCACTAAGATCTAAAAGGACAAGTACAGAAACTAGTCCATTATCAGATGCAATGAGGAGGTCGTTAGTGACCTTCGCTAAGGCTGTTTCAGTGCTATGATGGATTCTAAACCCAGATTGAAACTCCTCAAATAAACCATTTCCCTGCAGGTGGTCAAATAATTGCATAGCAACAACTCTTTCTAAGATTTTTGAAATGAAAGGGAGATTAGAGATTGGTCTATAGTTAGCTAAAGCTCCTGGATCTAGCGTTGGCTTTTTGAGTAAGGGTTTAATTACAGCCGTTTTAAAAGCCTGCGGTACATGGCCTAAAGTTAATGAAGAATTGATTATATGAAGAATAAAGCTACCAATAAGTGGGAAGACTTCTTTAAATAACCTGGTAGGAATAGGGTCTAAAAGACAAGTTGAAGGTTTGGATGAGGAAACTATTTTGTCTAACTCACAAAGGTCGATTGGAGTAAACTCATCAAGACAGACATCAATAGAAGGAGTTGTAGTAGTTACAGTATTTAAGTTAACTGTGGGAAGAATCTGATTGATTTTATCTCTGATGGATGAAATTTTATTATTGAAAAAGTTCATAAAGTCCTGACTAGTAAGCTCTAAGGGAATCCAAGGATTGACAGAGTCCTGGCTCTTTGTCAACCTGGCTACAGTACTGAAAAGAAACCTGGGATTATTCTTGTTCTCTTCTATTAATGCAGAGTAATAACTCGTTCTAGCTTTTCTAAGAGATTTTTTTATAAATTAAAAGATGATTTCTCCAAGCTAAATAGATTTCATCTAAATTAGTAGAGCGCCATTTTCTTTCTAATTGACGAGTCTTCTGTTTTAAGCTACGAGTTTCTGTGTTGAACCAAGGAGTTAAAAATCTCTGATTAGACTTTTTCTTTTTTAAGGGGGCACAAGTCTAGAGCCTGATGTAGAGAAGCTGAAACACTATCCACCATGTTCATCAATTACAGAAGGAGCAAGCTGTCTATAGCTTAGTTCCGTTGTGTTGACACATGGCATAGAGGAACAATCTGCATAAATTTGGAAAACAGCATCATCTGAGAGGCATCTACTGTGATAATATTTTTCTTTAGGAGCCAAATAGTCAGAAATAGTAAAATCAAAGGTTTAACAGACAATGGTCTGACAGTACAGGGTTATGAGGACGACACTACAAGATTTTCTATTTCTATGCCATATGTCAGAACAAGGTCCAATGTAATGGTGGAGGTAATGAGTAGAATATTCCTACTTTCTGAGAAAACCCAAATCGAGTCTAATATTGAATTAAAAGCCACATTACGGCAATCACTATCTACATCCACATGTATATGTAAAGTCCCCACTATAATTATTCTACAGATTTCAGCACTAAATCAGCTAAGAAATCAGGAAATTCGGATAAAAATTATGAATAGGTGATGGGGGACGATAAACTATGGCAAATAAAATTGGGTTTAACCTGGAATTGCTAAAGTGCCCAATACTGAGGACCAGGCCCTCAAAGGAATTATAACTGTTTTTTGCTTTACATTAACTAGTAATTTGGAATGGTAAATTGTTGCTACTCCTCCTCACGACCAGAAACTTCTGGGATTTTGACAGTTTAAATAACCAGAGGGAGTTGATTCATTTAAACAACATAATCCTCTTGCCCTAACAAGTCTCTGTAAGGGATATTAAATCAAATCTGATGATCAATTAACAGATCATGGACTAACGAGACTTGGGAGTTAGAGACCTAATATTTAATAAACCATATTTAATTTTTAAAATGTATGAGGAGGAACAGAGGCCAAATCATTCAATTTAGAGGCTTTATGTTTAATTTGCGTTTTACCAATATTTTGCTTTATCACTTTGGATGCTTATACATTATATTTTTATTTACTTTGGAGGGAGCAGACAACGATTCTCTGATGGGAAAGACAGGGGCTAAGTTGAGGGGTGGCGGAATGAAGAGGAGCTGCAGAGAGGCGTGTAAGACTGCGACTGTGCTTCCTGGTCCCAACTCTGAGTAGTCACGGTTTTGGAATTTGGATAAAAAAGATGCCAGATTGTTAGATAAATGAGCAGCACCATCCAAAGTGGGATGAATGCTGTCTCGTCTCTTACGACCAGGTTTTCCCCCAAAAAGAGCTCCAATTGTCAATGTAGCCACGTCATTTTTAGGACACCACACAGACAGCCAGCGGTTCAAGGATGACGAGCGACTAAACATGTCATCACTGGTCAGATTGGGGAGGGGCCCAGAGAATACTACAGTGGCAGACATCGTTTTTCGCAAAGTTCACACACCGATTCTACATTAAGTTTCGTGACTTCCGACTGCCGGAGACGGATGTCATTAATGCCGGCGTGAATAACAATTGTGGAATATTTTACAGTTACTTTTAGCCAGCATTTTCAAATTTGACTCGATGTCGCCTGCTCTGGCCCCCCTGGAATGCATGTGACTATGGCCGCTGGAGTCTCTAGGTTCACGTTTCTGACTACAGAGTCGCCAATGATCAGAGTTTTTTCCTCAGCGGGTGTGTCGCTGAGCGGGGAAAAACGATTAGAAACGTGAACAGGTTGTAAGTCAGCGGTTTGTGGTCCACGAACGCGGTGTGATTGAACGGCGTGGGTTCACCCCCCCCCCCCCCCTTTCCCAACCAGAACTGGAAGTGGCGGATGGCCAAGTGTAGAGCTAACAACTCCCTGTCGAACGCGCTGTATTTTTGCTCGCTATCGCGCAAGGTTTTGCTGAAAAACGCGAGCGGTTACCAGGCCCCATCCATGTACTGTTCAACGACCACCCCTATGGCCACATCTGACGCGTCAATAGTGAGTGCCATGCAGGCCGTTGGGACTGGGTGTGCCAACAATGCAGCGTTTGCCAGGGCTGATTTGACTTGAGAGAATGCGTGCTCCCGCTCAGGAGACCATTCGATTTTATTTGTGGGTTTTTGGTTTTTTAGTGCAGCATACAATGGTTGCATGAGCTGCGCTGCGCAGGGGAGGAAACGGTTATAAAAATTAACCATTCCCAAAAACTCCTGTAAAGCTTTGACCGTTTGTGGTTGGGGAAAATTTGTTATTGCGCGCACCTTATCGGGCAGAGGGACCGCTCATTCTGGCGAAACGCGATGCCCCAAAAAATCAATCTGCGCCACCCCGAACTGACACTTCGCTGGGTTGATTATTAACCCGTGCTCTGCCAACCTCCGGAAAACTGCTGTGAGGTGGCCTTTCGTGTTGGTCTCTCGGACCGCGCAGGCTACCCAAAATGTCGTCCAGGTAGACGAACACGAAAGGAGATCGTGCAGGACCGCGGTCCATCATGCGTTGGAACGTCTGTCGCCACTCCTTAAGCCCAAAATGACATGAGCCAAAAACTCAAAAAGCCAGAAAGGAGTTATTACCGCTGTTTTGGGTATGTCTCAGCACGCACTGGAACTGGTGGTAAACCGCGTACCAAGTCTATTTTAGAAAAAATGCGCGCCCCCGCCAAATGAACCGAAAAATCTTGGATGTGCGGGATCGGGTAGCGGTCGTGCGCTGTGGCGTTATTCAACCTGCGGAAATCACCGCAAGGTCGCCACGAGCCATCAGCCTTTGGGACCAATGTGCAGCGGTGAAGCCATGGGCCTCTAACGCCTGATGATGCCCAGTCTTTCCAGGTTGGTGAACTCCTCGTGCGCTATGGTCAGTTTAGCTGAGTCCAAGCGCCGAGCTTTTGCCAAAAACGGGTGCGGCCGGTGGTAGTAATAAAATGTTCACCCCATGTTTAGCCACTGTCGCGCGAAAACGTTGGGACCCGTGAGTGCTGGGAACGAGTGAGGAGTGTGTGGAACTTACCACCTGCAGCTGTGACGTTGGCTTGTGCAGTTGGCGGGGCCACTCGAGCTGTGCAGGTAATAGAGTGAAAGGAGAGTGCATTCACCAGACGTCTGTTAGCAAGATCAACCAATAAACCATGTGAGCACAAAAAATCAGCCCCTAACATGTTGAAATTGACTGCCGCTACAAAAAAAGTCCACTCAGATGCATGGCCCTACAAAAACAGAAGCAGAGTCCTCTCACCGAAGGTCTTAATCGCTGAGCCGTTCGCTGCTGACACCCCGGGACCACTGGAAGGCGCTAGCCGGTCTGCGTAGGAAGGCGTGATGAAGCTCAGCTGGGAGCCTGTGTCCATGAGGAAATGCCTCCCCGAGCGTGCATCCTTCAGGTAGAGCAGCTTGTTCTCCTCCCCGAGGGCCGCAGCTGCTACTGACCCCCGGCCTTGGCGTTTCCCGAGCACTTGAAATGGCACGGTGGAATGCACTAGCGCGCCCTCTCTGCAAAGCGGCGATGGTAGAAGCAAAGGACGTTGTCCGCTCCGTGTCACCTGGCCCTTTCTGCTGCCGTCATCGGTGAGTCTGGTGCTGCAGCCTCTGGCCCCATTCCGTCTCTGGACGTTGTGCCTAGCTCTGCTGCCGTGGCCAAAGCCGCGCTCCATTTGTGGGCGTCGACAAGTCGTTGCGCCTCCTGGCTCAGCTCGTGGTAGTCTCGCCAGGCCAACAGAGGTGAACCGGCCAGGGTCACTCTCACCGCTGGCGGTAGGGTCCTGAGGAAAAGGTGGGTGAAGATAAAGCTGTCATCTTCAGAGTCTCTCAACCTCAGCATTTTCCCCATCAGGTCTACGGGTCTGTCGTTCTCAAACTCCGTCAACGCCAGGAGCCCCTCTGCTCGCTGTTGCACCGAGGGGGTGAAGTGGCTGATAAGCGCAGCCTTCAATGCGCTATACTTGTCGCTGTCCAGTGGGTAGTTGACCAGGTTCTCCACCCTCTGGACTGTGTGGTTGTCCAGCTTCGCCACCACATGGTAGAACTTTGTGTCGTCTCTCGAGATTCTCCGGAGGTTGAACTGCGCCTCGACCGCGCTAAACCAGGAGCGCGGACTATTCTGCCAGAAGTCCGGCAGCTGGAACGTGGCGGCATTTGTCAGGCTGGTTTCTGACGAGTCCGGCTCGGGAGAATTACTCCTGCTCATGCTTCGTCGTAAGGTCACCAGTGTGGAGATGTGTTGAAGGACGAGACTGAGTTTATTCCTCAGGTTCAGCTTTATTCACAATCACATACTCTAACATTCCAAAGCAGAAAAAGAGGATGAATCTTCTCACATCTGTCCTTTTATACCCAGGACATCAAACCTATAGTCACATGGTGTTTAATCAAACATAAAGTCACATGGTACTTAATCCCAGTCACAATGTAACTTCCCCCGATCTTAACGCCATCCACCCCCTAGTCTCCGGTGGTCAGGAAATCTCTCAAGGCCATCTCCTTGAAACAAAAGGCCAAATCTCACACCCTCCTGTTACCTCTAGGAGGCTCAGTCCCTTTGTTCCCCTGAGACTTGAAGCACACAATAAACATACAGCAATATATCTGTGGAGCATATGAAACCAACATATGTGCCCCACAATGGGACAACTTACAGGGGTAAGAGAGGGCCCTCAGCACGTAACGGAATCTGAGGAATTTCCCTCAGAGCCAACACACCATCATGGCTCTTCTAAGGTCACTAAAAAGACCTTAGCTCAGGAAGTTCTTTTGTCAGTTTTTTGTTTTAAAGTTTTATATACTATGTCCTTTATGTTTTTTATGTTCTTAATGTTCTTTCAGTTTCTGAGTAGCATAAAAGAGGGCCACCACACTGTTATACTAAATAAGACAACACAATGGAGAAACAGGGTGTAACCAAAATAATCTCATATAATGTAAAAGGGATCCTGAATCCAGTTAAAAGATCCAAGATTCTAGGCAAACTGAAAAAAGACAAAGCAGGAATAATATTTTTACAAGAAACCCACCTAACAGACGTGGGGCACACTAAACTTAATAGACAAGGGTTTAAAATGATGTCTTCATCTTCATATAAGTCAGGGAGGAGGAGGGGAGTAGCGACATTGATCTCAACCAAAATTATATTTGAAAAAAAATCAGAACACAAAGATAAAGAAGGGAGATACAGTTTGGTACTTGGGCGGCTAGAGGGAGAAGATATCACCCTGCTGAATGTATATGCACCTCCAGGGGCTAACTGGAAATTTTATAAAAATGTATTTGACCTAATGATAACTAAAACCCAAGGTTTAGTGATATGTGGTGGAGACTTCAATCTAAGACTGAACCCATACTGGGATGCATCAGGTAATTCTCCACATCAAAATAACACTCAAAGTAGGAAAACTCGGATGCTACTAAAAGAAATGGGAATCTGTGATGTGTGGAGGGAATTCAACCCCCAGTGTAAAAGATTATACATTTTACTCAGCACCACATTCATCATACTCAAGGATTGACTATT
Source organism: Pholidichthys leucotaenia (assembly GCA_020510985.1). NCBI lineage: Eukaryota > Metazoa > Chordata > Actinopteri > Cichliformes > Pholidichthyidae > Pholidichthys > Pholidichthys leucotaenia. Next base: position 400,406,912 of record CM035836.1, read on the forward strand.
TTTTTATGTTTAATAGAGACATTGGAAGAGTAAAAACATGTAAAATAGGACTGATGGATCTCTCTGACCACAGTCCGATCTACTGTATATGGACTTAAGTATCCAAAAATACACAAATAATACATTTTCTTGGAGGTTAAATTCAAATGTGCTAAAAGGACCACTGAAAGATGAATTGGAATCAGATATTCTCAGATATTTGGAAGAAAATGATAATGGAGAAGTATCCCCTTTAATACTGTGGGACGCATGCAAAGCTGTAATAAGGGGAAAGATTATTGCAAAACTGGCAATCCAAAAGAAACTGAGACAAGAAAAACTAACCACATTAGTCAGAACTTAAGAACCTAGAAAAAGAGCACAAAGACAACACTCATTCTAATGACTCGCTCAAAATTAAGGAAATTAAAAAACAAATAAATGAGATCTACACAATAGAAATCCAGAAAAAACTTACATTTCTGAAACAAAAATACTATGAAGCAGGCAGCAAATCGGCAAAATTACTAGCCTATAAATTGAGGAAACAACAAACGGAGAGAGTAATCTACAAAATCAGAGACCCAGTATCAAAGGAAATAAAATTTAGAATCCAGGATATTCTTAAAAGCTTCGAGAACTACTACAAGAACTTGTACTCCCTCAAAAAACATAACGCATCTGAAGCATTCTTAAACACATTAAACCTTCCCCAACTTACTGAGTCACAAAATAAAACACTACTGTCAGAAATACAACCTAAAGAATTAGAAAAAGCAATTATGAAACTTAAAGCTAACAAATCCCCAGGAGCAGATGGGTATACAGCAGAGTGGTACAAAACCTTTAAACAGCAACTATCTCCTCTCCTCCTGAAAACATTTAACTATGTCCTCCACACAGGGGAAATCCCCCCCTCCTGGAGAGAAGGGGTCATTGCAGTCATACCGAAACCTGAAAAGGATAAACTAGACTGCTCCAACTACAGACCAATCAGTGTGTTAAATCAGGACTATAAGCTTTTTACCACTATCCTTGCCAAAAGGTTAGAAAATATACTGACAGACTTAATTCATTTAGACCAAACAGGTTTTATAAGACAAAGACAGACACAAGACAACATTAGACGCACTTTACACATAATTCATCATATAAAAAAATATAACTTAAGTGAAGCCATATTGGGATTAGATGCTGAAAAAGCATTTGATTCGGTTGACTGGTCTTTCCTATATAGAATCTTATCCAGTTTCAATTTTCATAACAACTTCATTAGAACTATCCAGGCATTGTATAAAAAACCAACAGCTAAAATAAGGATTAACGGTAAATTATCATCATCTTTTGAGCTGGAAAGAGGATGTCGTCAGGGCTGCCCCTTGTCTCCACTGCTCTTTGCAATCTTCATAGAACCTCTGAGCCAATGGATAAGACAAAATCAAAAAATTCAAGGTATTACACTTTGTCAGAAGGAACATAAAATAGCACTCTTTGCTGATGACATTTTAATATACCTGGGGCAGCCAGACACCTCTTTTCCAGAACTAATCTCAGTTTTTTCAGAGTATAGAGATCTATCGGGGTACGAATTAAACATGCATAAAACCCAAGTTTTAACATTCAACTATGACCCAAATCAATATTTACTAAGCAAACTCAAAACTAACTGGGAGATGGAATCTATGAAATATCTGGGGGTCAATATCCCGAAACAACTCAACAAAATTATAACACTAAACTATGATCCACTGGTGGCAAAAATAAAATCTGATCTAGCAAGATGGAATATGATACCATTCTTGGGTACTGCACAAAGAATTGAAGCAGTCAAAATGAATATACTTCCACGTCTTCTATATCTTTTCCAAACAATACCGGTAGAACCTCCCAAAAAAACATGGCAAGAAGTGGACAGAAGGATCTCAAGATTCATATGGCTGTCACATGTGGCTCTGGGGAGCCACACAATGAGAGCCAAGGGCGAGCCAGTGAGTTGTGATGTTTATTGGTGACAGGGGTAAGGGATGAGGAAAGCACAGATGCTCATACACAGTAACACTCACGAGCAGTACAGCAACAGAGTTAATAGTTGGCACCGGGCATAGGGGTAACAGTATGAGAACTCACAGCAGGTAACACTCACGGGTTAAGCAGCCAGAGAGCTGGCACCGGCATAGGACTCCAATACACAGGCACTCTTACAAGGTGACGCTCCCGAGTGATTCGGTAAGGCGAGTAGAGGGCTAGCACCGGACATGGGGGTACAGAGGCACAAATACTCCTTACAGGAAAACACTTACGAGTAATGCTGGATGATGAGACAAAGGCTGGCGCCGGATGAAGGGGCTCCAGCCTAGCAGTGCTTATGTCGCAGCCCCGAGTGATCGAGGCTGCTCCTTTTTAATCCTCATTAGCAGCGCCCCAGCTGATGAGGATTAATTGGCCCCAGCCCTCCCGTAACACTGACAGCTGGGAACCAGCTGAGACGCTGCCCAATGAGAGGCAGGGATGAGAAGGGACATGGGCTGAGCTCCGAGCCGGCGTCTCACCCCATGGTGACAGAGCCTCCCCCTCACGGTCGGGCTCCGAACGACCAGGAACATCCCAGCCCCCCCCCCCCACCTAGGGTGGGCGGAAGGGAGGCAGGACCGGAGGGAGAGAAGCAGAGGGAAAAAATGAACAAATACAGAGTACAAGGCAGACAAAAAAAAAAAACCAAATACAACACTCTGTATCCACAGAAAATAATAACCAGGGCACAGATGGGGAAAATACTAAGTGTGGTTACTGACAAAACGCACTACCCAAAACACACAAACAACGTGTAGATCGGGGCAAAAATGATGAAAAACGCTGAGTAAGGATAATAAAGAAAACAACATACGCAGCGCTAAATGTATATAAGAACCTAAAGGAACGGAGGTGACAGGAACAAAAGGGCAACTACAGAGTACGGTTAAGTGGAAAACAAAACACATAACTCCGTACAATTACACACAGTCAATGTCTAAGTCGGGGCTAGGGAAAGCCCCCCACGAAGATAACAAGGAGCGATAAGGTGATCACAGAGTACGGTCGAAAAGGGAACCACACACATACTCCATGATGCACCGACAAGGCTAAGGCTAAGATAAGGGTGAAGAAAACGCTGAGTACGGTAAATAAGAAAAACAATACACAGCACTAAAAACACATATTCCCCGAAGGACAAAGAAGCTACGCCCGAGTGACCTTAATAATAACAAAAAGGTAAGAGACACCCGAGGAGACGGCAGGCAGAGTCCAAAACGGCCGAATAGTTCTGGTGATCTCCCTGCCCATTGTCCAGTTGGTAAGCCAGGGAAGAGGAAATGTTCGGACGGCCAACTCCAGACCCAGGTCCCAAGAACCCAGTCCACCGATAGCCGTGCCAGGCCACCCAGAAGCAAATACAGTTCGTCGGGGGGTTGGACCAGATCGCCGAACGGGAAGTCTTGCAGGTTGAGCCGTCGACCCGCATCACTCAACCACCAGGACCGTTGAGACGGGTGAAGGGTCAAAGCGGACCCCGGTGGAAGAGGCTTAGGGGAGAGCCGATGACGAGGTAGATGAGCGTCAGGGCGCAGGGAAACAGCCACCTCCTCACCGGACCTGGACAACACTGGTGTAGCACCCGCGTCGGACCCCGATTGGGCCTTAGGCGAACCCACGTTGGACACCGCTGGGGCAGCACCCACATCGGACCCTGATTGGGTCTTGGGCGAACCCACGTTGGACACCGCTGGGGCAGCACCCACGACGGACCCCGACTGGGTCGGCACCGCACCAGAACCGACCTCCAACGTTGAGCCTGGACCCTCCAGCACCACGAGAGACGGCAATTCCTCGCCGGCGACCCTGGAAACAGGCTCAGGAGAGAAAACAGAACCGGGATCAGGGTCACCGGCAGCGCCAGAACCCGGCGAGACGAGCTCGGACGCTGCGGGCGGCTGCACCTGGCTCATCTCCCCTAGAGACAGGCTAAAGTGCTCAAAGATATGAAGAGAAAAAAGAAAATAGAGCACTCGCCTGATCTCGGGTTCTGACGCCGTCCAGGACTGCGAAGATCCAGGATCCGTCATCAGGAGGTCGTTGTCAGGCTCCCACCCAGCTGCGTCGGGCCCCGCAGCCGGCACGATGGTCAGCGCAGCTTGAGGTTCCTCCAGCGTTGGTAACTACGCTGACGGTCCACACGACGTGATGACAGGAGAACCTCGTCCCGCTGGACCGAACCGCACCTCCGTGGAGACCCGGGGACGCTTGGTCGTCAGCGCAGACTCCACGTAGCAGTCAGTCCTCCTCCTCCGTCCACAACATAGCTGCGGAGCCGCAGGCCCTCTCCTCACCCTACGACATTGACCCGAAGCCGGGGACCGCTCGGCGGAGAGAGACACAGAGGGTGCAGGGTTAAGGACACAGGTTACAACAGGTGGTGGGAGTTCAGGGCGCTGCGGACCCCGAACTCCACCTCCAGGAGTATAACAGAGCAAATCACAAAACTGATGTAAATAAGCTAGGACTTGCCTGCCCCCTGGAGGTTGGATGGCGCCTGCTGTCGTAGACATCGCTTCTTCCTCTCCCCGCCGGGCGATAACGGAGGACCCCCTGGAAAGTCGTCTGGGGATCACTCGTGTCGTCTCCAGAAGAGGGCTCGCCAGGTCAGGATTCCAGGCACACACAGCAGTCAGGAAGCGCGTCGAGGAGGAGGGGATAACAGCCGGGTTGAGCCAGCCCGAATGCCCTGGAATGACAGCGGGGGAAAGAGGCTTGAGGAACGGGGCTGTGAAATCTCCACACTGACGAGACAAAGAGGTGACAGCTGCGTGGGGGGAAAGGTCCTTGCTGCAGCCCGGAACTGGATCCGGACGGGGTTCGTGCTGAGACGACTGGGCGTTGTGATGACGGCTATTCCCAGGGGACGAAGCAAGGGGGGAACTCAGGAATCGCCGCTCCTGATCAGAGATCGAGGTGAGGAAGGCGTTGAACACGGGAAAGCTTCGTAGCCCTGGAGTCCTCTCCACCAATCTCACTGCCACCGCCACATGCCTGAAGATGGTGAATGGATGCACAGCGGAGCTCGCGACAGCCACTCGGTCCCGGACGTAACTGCTGTCAGCTGCGGCTCCTTCAGGGGAATCCCGAGTGACGTGGTGCAGAACGGGGGAAGCCCTCTGGGTGGCGCGAACTCCCGGGCTGGAATGGAAGCAGGAACGGGATCCCGAAGCGGGGGGCAACGTCATCCACTTCGGCTTCCTGCCGGGATTTCCTTCCAACCCGCGGAGCTCCTCTCGCAGTGTGGCCATGGCGTCTCTCCTGGCACAGGCCTCAGGATGGTAAAAATGACGAGGCAAAGTGTCCAGGGGGCTCTCAGCATGGTCCAGATGCCAGCGTCTCGCGTTGGAGGCGTCGTGCAGGGTGAAGAGCGTCCTGTCAACAGCCTCCGGGATGGACCTCAGCTCGTCGCCCTGGCGTCGGACATGACTCCTGGGAGACGGCATGCTAACGGCGCTGACACCCGGACAGGAAGGTACGAGTCCACACCAACTCACGGCCGCCGGCAACTCGTCTGGCTGCGACATACTGTCACGTGTGGCTCTGGGGAGCCACACAATGAGAGCCAAGGGCGAGCCAGTGAGTTGTGATGTTTACTGGTGACAGGGGTAAAGGATGAGGAAAGCACAGATGCTCATACACAGTAACACTCATGAGCAGTACAGCAACAGAGTTAACAGTTGGCACCGGGCATAGGGGTAACAGCATGAGAACTCACAGCAGGTAACACTCACAGGTTAAGCAGCCAGAGAGCTGGCACCGGCATAGGACTCCAATACACAGGCACTCTTACAAGGTGACGCTCCCAAGTGATTCGGTAAGGCAAGTAGAGGGCTAGCACCGGACATGGGGTACAGAGGCACAAATACTCCTTACAGGAAAACACTTACGAGTAATGCTGGATGATGAGACAAAGGCTGGCGCCGGACGAAGGGGCTCCAGCCTAGCAGTGCTTATGTCGCAGCCCCGAGTGATCGAGGCTGCTCCTTTTTATCCTCATTAGCAGCGCCCCAGCTCTTGAGGATTAATTGGCCCCAGCCGTCCCGTAACACTGACAGCTGGGAACCAGCTGAGACGCTGCCCAATGAGAGGCAGGGATGAGAAGGGACATGGGCTGAGCGCCGAGCCGGCGTCTCACCCCATGGTGACAATGGCAGGGCAAAAGACCTAGAATCAGATATAGAACCCTACAGCTAAACAAAGACAAAGGTGGGCTAGCGCTGCCAAATATCAGGAACTATTTTAAAGCCGCACAAATTAAAACTTTAGTAGAGATATGTAACCCAGTCTACACTGCACAATGGAAGGAGATGGAATGCCAAATAACAAGTGACATCCCCCTACAGGCGATAATAGGGAACAATGCCTTACCTAAACTTTGGAATAACACTAACCCGTGGATAGAGACCCCGCTAAAAATTTGGCTTAAGATAGTCAGAGAGAATCAAACTAAAGAACCCTATTGATTTCTGCAATGGATTGCCTATGATCAAGACTTTACTCCTAATAAAACAGACACTAGATTTAAAAAGTGGAAAGAGAACGGACTGATAAAATATTACAATTTTTTTAAAGGGCAAATTTTAAGAAGTTTTGAAGATTTGAAAAAACAAGGTCTAATAAATCAAGACCTTTACAGGCTCTTTCAGCTTAGACACCACATAAACAATATACTTAAAAAGGAGGATTTGGAAAGGGCCCAGTCAGGTGTTCTGAAGGTCTTCTTAATGGCATATAAAGGGATCCCAGGGATCAGATACATTTCTAAAATATACCTTGGTCTTCAAGACTTAAAAGGAGACAACACATCATATTTAAAAGAGAGATGGGAGAAAGAGGGGAATTTCACTTTACAACTGGAAATATGGGAAAAGCTAAATAAACAACAATGGAAGAGTACCTCACCCCTGCAGTGGAGAGAATTTGGATGGAAAAATTTGGTAAGATTTTTCAGAACACCTGCACAAAACAAATTTACTCGTAAGGGGTTGAATTGTTGGCGCTTGTGTGGTGAAGAGACTGCAAATCATTTTCATGTGTTTTGGTCATGCCTAGTTATCCACCAATATTGGACCAATGTACAGACAATATTGGGGGAAATATTCAAAATAACAGTTCCCTTTTCTTTTGTAACTTTGTATTTGGGTTTACTACTGGATTCACTGGAAAGATGAGGAGAAAAATACTTATTCACTGTTTTAATATTGGCAAGTAAAAAAGCCCTAACTAAAAAATGGATGTTGAAGGACTGTCCTACACCTGAAGATTGGACTAATGTGATCCAAGACATTTACTCGATGGAAAAGTTGACATTCACACTGAGACAGGACATGGATGGGTTCTTGAACTTTTGGCAACCCTGGATCGCATATGTGTCTTCCATTAGATCTAATCTTTGACAAATACCATTTCAATAATGGCACCGCTCTTTGTTCCAACGCTACTCAGATGCCCTTTTATTTTTATTTATTTTTATTTATTTTTTTTGTTTTTTGCTCTTTTGTTTTGTTTTTGGTTTTTTTCCTTGTTTTGTTCTCTCTTTAATTTCTCTTTTTCTTTCACTTAAAAAAAGGGGTGTTGTAATAGTTATTCTTCCAATGTTGTCAAAAAACAAAAAAAGGGAACATGTAATGAAAATGTAAACAATGCAATGCTGTAATGACGTGTATACCCTTTACAAAAACTTAAATAAAAAAAAAAAGAAGAAGACATGTTCCTGTTTTTGCTGTAACTGCACTTTTAGTGGAGATGAACAGTAAGTTTCCCACAGCTGCACTCGCTGAAACCCTAAATATTCAGAGAGGCAACGAATCTGAAATAATTGTGGACATTTTTTACCCTGTCCTGTCCAGCAGCTTGATAAGCACAACAGATATCTGCTTCCCTTATTGTTCCAGATTTACTTTGGCAAAAGGAGGTCTGTTCATATTTGATATATGCTGTACATGAATATTGTTTATCGACTCCTCTTGCTATGTAATAACTTTAATACTTTAAATTGTTTATATTTATGATGGACCTGATGGGGGGGAATGGAGGAGGGAATTGAAAAGATGTGAAGTGGTCAGAAGGAGTGGGAAGGGAGGGGGTGGGGAGTGGGAGAGAAAGAAAGAAAGAACAAAGAGAGAACACAAGAAACAATCTTTGCTTCTGAGGATATCTAATCACAAGCCTGATATCTGCACCTGCAAGAGAACAGAGAGACACGCGTGTGTGTGTCTGTACGTGCATACAAGAGAGAGTGTGTGTGTGTGTGTGTTGTTGAAACATACTGTAACGTTGGGGCCATGTTAAGGGGGGCAGGGATTTCCCAGCATGCTTTGCCAGTTGAAAACGTTACTGTGTGTGTGTATTAAATGTGTTATTACTGAGTTATTATACTGCTGTGTCATTATAACTACGTTATAATGACAGCAGTGTTTATAGGCAGGATTAGGGCAAGATGTATCAAGTGTGTGTAACCATGATTGAAACGGAGGTCTGGGAGGATGACCTCCCCTCCTGTCTGTGCTCAGAGGTAATTGGGGTTGGTGGTGTGTGAATGAAGCCTGTTCGTCACAACCATCTTGCTCCTCTTCCTTGTGTGAATCCCGCATACGTCACAATACGAATAAAAGGTAGCAGGCCACAGCACCCCCCCCGCCCCCCACACACACACACACAGAACCGTGAGCAAGCAAGAGGATCAATACCACATAACGTAAAACTTTTGTTTGAACAATACGTTCATTCATTCATCTTCAGTCGCTTAGTCTTTTTTGGGTTGTGGGGGGCTGGAGTCTATTCCAGTGTTTTTGGCCGAAAGGCAGGGTACACCCTGGACAGATTGCCAGTCCATCACAGAAAGACAGGCAATCATTCACTCTCACAGTCATACCTAAAGACAATTTAGAATTCCCAGTTGATGCCAATTAACTTAATGTGCATGTTTCCTGGAGGAAAGCAGACTACCTGGAGAAAACTGACAGAGTCACAGACACAGGAAGACTCCATGCAGAAGGGTCACCAATGGCCACGATTGGGATCAAACCCACGACCTTCTTGCTGTGCTGCCACAGTGCTAACCACTGCTCCACCAAGCTGCCTGGTGGTATACTGTATGTTTCACATGATAACGTGAAATGTATCTTGTTAGAACAATATATTTTTTCATATAACATCACCAATAGCACACTATACTGAAACCCCACTGTTGAGATTTCTGCAAGGTCATGGTATGTTACAGCAGCCTCTCACGCATGGAACAAGAACATGTAAGTGTATCTTTGTGTAGCTCACTTATTGCAAGTAAAGCATGTATTGTTTAAGTGGTCATCCAACCACATTTGTAGATAGCCATTGTAGCTTAAGTTTACTATCCAATCACCTGGCTTTGCAAATACAGTCGTGTAGATTATCATGCTCAGGTTAGGCTTAAATAGACACGCACACACACAAAAAAAAAACATGGCTATAGCTATATATCTGTATAGCATATATGAGTTGTATCAGCTGCATAGTGCTGGGGTAAGCTTAAAACATGGGACTGACATAGTTCAATGACCCAGTGATGACACAAAGACTCCAAATCGATACAATCAAGTTTATTAACAACCAGGTTTGTGAGAGTGTGGTGTGAGTGTGGTCTGCAGCCGAGTGAGACACCGTACAGCCTGGCAACCCTGGAGACACACAAGGGGATGGAATTACTGGGCGTCACTTCTGGAATAAACAGTTACACTGAGCTTACTGTGGGAGCAGATGGTAGCGAGCTCCAGTTCAGCATAACAGCTGTGGCCAGGAAGACAGTGCGCTTCAGGTGGTGGAGTGACTCCGGCAGGTGAGTTGACGTGCAGTTGGTGGTGAGTAGGTAGGATGAATGGTCCGCCGCCTGGGAGGAGGAGGCTGGAATTCCACCGCCAAGGATGCTGCCTGTGCACAGGGGAACTAGTTGACAAGGTGAGTAGGAATGAACGCTTACGTGGCAGGCTGGATGGCTTCTTGGACGAGGCAGAAGACGAGTGCTGGCTGTAGCGTAGGTAGAAGGCAAGGAACGGTGATGAAGCTCTCCTGGAGCGCAGTGAGACATCTCCGCACTAACCCAAAGGCCAGAGCGGTAGATATAGGTGGCGCCTGATGAGGACCAGGTGTGAGCGCAGCTGACGGTGATGAGCAGAGTGGACCATGACAGTACTCCCCCCCCTAATGAGTGCCTCTTGGCGGTTGCTCCAGGCTCCCTGGATGTGTCTGATGGAACTCCCTGATGAGATCCTTATCAAGGACGAAGTCAGGATGCACCCAGGACCTGGCCTCTGGGCCATAGCCCGGGTTGGGCTATGGCCCAGAGGCCCATATGGCTATGGGCTATAGGGTTGATAATGCGGGATACAGCGAAGGGTCCAATGAACCGCTGCTGCATCTTCTTTCGCTCAGCCTTCAGGTTAATGTTTTTGGTAGAGAGACATACCTGCTGGCCTACCTGGTACGCTGGGGCTGGGGTCCTACGGCGGTTGGCCACTGCAGTGTTGCGCTCCGCTGTGCGCTGTAGTGCGGCCCGGGTCGCCCTCCACATACGTCGACAGTGCCTCAGATGTGCCCGAACTGAAGGAACAGCGATGTCACCCTCCTCTTCTGGAAACAAAGGAGGAAAATACCCAAGCGAGGCTTGAAAAGGGGATATATCTATAGCCGAGGACACCGTCGAGTTGTGGGCGTACTCGATCCAAGGTAGGAAGGAGCTCCAAGCTGTTGAGTTGGTAGCTACCACACAGCGCAGCGCCACCTCCAGGTCCTGGTTGGCTTGTTCACACTGGCCATTGGATTGCGGATGGTATCCCGATGACAGGCTCACCGTAGCCCCAAGGGCGCTGCAAAACGACCTCCATACTTGGGAAACAAATTGGGGCCCCAAATCCGAAATAATGTCCAGGGGGATCCCATGAAGCCTGTAGAATATGTAGAAAGAAAATGGCTGACAGCACTTAGCCACTCCTTAAGATCTCAGTTGTTCATTGTAGAATATGTATGTGTGCTGCTGGGAATCTCTGGTATTCTGGCTACAGCTTGTGAGAGCTAGCGGCACGCCTCTTGAGGGATGCACAAAATAAAGCTCGTACTCTGAACCTCACATGAATTGCTGTGTATCTTCGACACTTCTACATGGTGTCAGAAGTCAGCCTCTGCCCAGCATGTCGCAGAACCTCCGACTGATTGATCCACTCGTCTTTGACAAAAACATCGCAGACAATTGGGTCAGGTTCAAGCGCGAATGGCGCGTTTACAGCATCGCGGGGCTAACGTCGGCTAGCAAACAGGTGAAAGCGTACACGCTCCTCAACCTCGCCGGTCCCCATGCGCTGGACAAGTACGACACATTCACCTTCGAACAAGGCGAAGATCCGGAGGATCCTGACACACTGGTAAAGAAATTTGATGAAATTTGCCTTCCTATAAAAAACGTCATTATGGACAGACATGCGTTCAATACTACAGTCCAGAAACCACACCAATCTATCCAGTCATATGCAGCCACGTTAAGGTCTCTGGCCAAGAGATGTGAGTTTGGCCCGTTACATGATGAACTGATTAGAGACAGGTTGGTGTGTGGCGTCCGCGATGACACCCTCCGCACCCAGCTACTGAAAGAAAAGAAATTGACGCTAGATGCAGCCATTGAGACGTGTGTGCTACACGAGCAATCTGAAAAGGGCAACATGGAACTAAAGAAGGAAAAAGACGACAAAGAAATGAAAAAGGAAGGAGACCTGTGTGCAGTGCAATTCAACCTGTGCTCAAACTGCAGTGGGCAACATCCACCCAGTCGCAGCAGCTGCCCAGCTTTCAATAAACGCTGCAACTCGTGTGGAAAATGGAACCACTTCTCTAAATGCTGCAGATCGAGCGGGGAGCATAAACCCAGCGCACAGCGTGGGCAGCAGCCGAGCAGACCACCCCACAACCCACGCAGAGGAGGATACACGCACAAAATAAGTGAACTGGACACAGAGACCGCACATGACCCAGCCGAACTCTTCTACTGTGAAAGCGTGGAAATGGCTACAGAAAAGGGCGAGATATTCACCATGCTGTCGTCCTCCACCACCGGAAAACAACTGAAAGTAAAGATTGACACTGGGGCTTGGTGCAATGTGATCTCCAAAGCCGCTCTTGACCACACCGACCCCAATGCGGGCATCGACCACAGCCATATAACCAACCTCGTGGCCTACGGAGGACAGGTAATAAGAACAATGGGCATGGCTACTGTGCATCTCACATGCGGGACATTACACTTTCATGTTGTTGACAGTGATGTGAAACCTCTTCTCGGTCTCATTGATAGTGTAAAACTGGGCTTTGTGAAACTGGGACCAAATGTGCATGCACTCCAACAGGGGGCGCCAGAACTGACAGAATACAGAGACTTGTTTGACAACAGCACTGTAGGCAAGCTTCCGGTGGTGTACCACATGCGTCTGGACGACACAGTGCACCCCATGATCTGTGCTCCCAGGCGGGTACCACTAGCAATGAAGGACAAGATCATTCAGGAGCTCAACAGAATGACCAAGCTGGAAATCATCAAACCAGTCCACGAACCCACAGAATGGGTATCTGCAATGGTGGCTGCTTGCAAGAAGGATGGCAGCATCCGGCTGTGCATCGATCCAGTCCATCTCAACAAAGCACTTCTCAGGCCCCACCATCCCATGAAAACAGTCGAACAAGTGATAGCTGGCATGCCGGGCGCCAAAGTGTTCAGCGTCCTAGACGCAAAATGTGGATTCTGGCAGGTGCCACTCAGCAGCGAGTCCTCCACACTGACCACATTCATGACACCAGTGGGCCGGTATGCTTTCCTCCGAATGCCCTATGGGATATCGACGGGGAGTGAGGTGTTCCAGAGGTGCATGGAGCAACTCTTTGAAGGGCAGCCATGTGCGATTATCGTCGACGACATCCTTGTCTGGGGCAGCACTACAGAGGAGCATGACACGCATCTACGTCAGGTCATGGAGAGAGTACGTGCCGTCAACCTCAAGCTGAACTCAGACAAATGCCGCTTCAGGGTGTCTGCAGTCTCATACGTGGGGCACCTGCTCACCGACCAGGGGATCAAACCGGATCCTGCCAAGACTGCTGCGGTTCGCCTGATGCCTCCCCCAGAGGACAAGCATGGGGTCCAGAGATTCCTCGGAATGACAAACTACCTGTCAAAGTTCATCCCAGGCTACAGCGAAGTCACAGCACCCCTGCGTCAGCTCCTCCTTCAAGATGTGGACTGGGTCTGGCAGGAGCATCACACAGCGGCCTTCAACAAACTCAAGGACCTTCTCACCAGCCCCCCAGTCCTTCAGTATTTCGATGTACACCAGCCAGTGGTGCTGTCTGCTGATGCCTCTCAGCATGGTCTAGGGGCTGTCTGCCTACAAAACAACAAACCTGTGGCGTTTGCCTCCAGAGCCCTCACGGAGACAGAGGGGCGCTACGCACAAATAGAAAAGGAGCTCCTGGCTCTAGTCTACGCCTGTCAAAAATTCCACGACTACATATATGGCCGTCCTGTGACAGTGGCGACCGATCATCAGCCCCTCATCACCATACTGCGAAAGCCCCTCCACTCTGCATCCGCTCGCCTCCAGAGAATGATGCTGAAGCTGCAGCGTTACAACCTTCAGGTTACCTACAAAAGAGGCAAAGAACTGTATGTTGCAGACACCCTCTCACGTGCACATCTGCCGGCTGCTGACCAGACCGACAGTGCTGAGGACTACGATGTCATGACGGTGGAGGTGCTCTCCTCAAGAAGACTGGAGGAACTGAGACGTGAAACACTGGCAGACCCTACATGCCGCCGGCTAGCTGAGGTCATCACCACAGGCTGGCCTGACTCGTCAAAGAAACTGCCTCATGATCTCAGACCATTCTACAGCATGAGAGATGAGCTTACGACGGACAATGGCCTGCTGCTTCGCGGTCTGCACTTCGTCATCCCCCACTCTTTGCGACACTACTACGTCAAACAGCTGCATCAAGGCCACCCTGGTCCCGAAACAACAAAACGCAGGGCCAGAGAAACCATGTTCTGGCCCACAATCAACCAGGACATTGAGAATGAGCTCTCCAAATGTGCTCCGTGTAATGCACTGCGACCTCACCAGACAAGAGAGCCTCTGCAACTACATGATGTACCTGACCTACCGTGGGCCCTCACAGCAGCTGATGTCTTCGAGTGGGAGGGAAAAGAACACCTGGTGCTTGTCGACTCGTACTCTGGCTGGTATGAAATGGATCAGCTCCCCAACACCACTAGTGCAACCATCATCACCAGGCTGAAACGGCACTTTGCCACACACGGTGCACCTCAGCAGCTCATGACTGACAGACAATGCTGCATATTTCACGAGCAGGGAATTCCAGGAATTTGCCCACACATGGGACTTTACCCACGTCACCAGCAGCCCCCCACTACCCACAATCAAATGGGTTAGCTGAAAGGGCCGTTCGTTCAGCCAAACACCTGCTGGAGAAATGTGCACGGGATGGTACAGATGTCTATGTGGCCCTACTCAACATACGAAACACACCAAGAGATGGACTGCCCTCGCCAGCGCAGCGCTTGCTGTCTCGGCGCACAAAGACCCTCATTCCCATGACCAAAGCAATGTACCTACCCAGGGTGCAGACACAGGTGCAGGCTGCTCTCACATACGCAAGGCAGCGACGCAAGGCACACTACGACAAATCAGCCAAACGCCTAACACCACTGCAAACAGGGAACACGGTCAGGATGCAGACGCCCAGGGGATACGACCGGCTCGCAGTGGTCGCGGGAGCTGCAGCACAACCCAACAGCTACCAGGTCCAGGTCGGGGATGCCACGTACACAAGGAACAGACGTCATCTGCTACTCACCCCGGAGACCTACACCCCTCATACACCAAGCCTCCCATCTAGCACCACTCCAGACCGACCAGCGGATCCACAGCCTGTCGCCGCCCAGCCAGGGACGGCCCCAGCCCCACCCCAGCCCAGGAAGGCGTGATCATCACCCGCTCAGGAAGAGTATCGAGGCCCAAGACCCTCGACAAAGACTACACCACCTAGACACCTTCACTCACTCACTTAAAAAAGTGTACAATGTCACTGTTCATTCTTCATGCACGTTCTTATTCACGTTAAGTTAATGAATTTGTAATATAGTTGAATATTGTTATTCTGGCATTCTAACTTCCCCTCATATGCCTTACCCTAATAGGAGCACTTAGGCTGTTCTTTTATCTGTCAAAACTGCCAACCTCCTCTGTTTGTTATACTTTATTGAGAAGGGGGGATGTAGAATATGTAGAAAGAAAGTGGCTGACAGCACTTAGCCACTCCTTAAGATCTCAGTTGTTCATTGTAGAATATGTATGTGTGCTGCTGGGAATCTCAGGTATTCTGGCTACAGCTTGTGAGAGCTAGCGGCACGTCTCTTGAGGGATGCACAAAATAAAGCTCGTACTCTGAACCTCACGTGAATTGCTGTGTATCTTCGACACTTCTACAAAGCCTCACCACATGTTGAACCAGAAGATCGGCAGTCTCCTTGGCCGAGGGCAGACCCAGAAGGGGGACGAGGTGGGCCGCTTTGGAGAATCTGTCAACTAGTGTGAGGACCACAGTATGGTTGTTGGAGGGAGGGAGGCCAGTGACGAAATCCAACGCCACATGGGACCAGGGCCTGCCGGGGATTGGGAGAGGATGAAATAATCCAGCTGGTGGGGACGATGGGGTCTTGCCGGTGGCACATTGGGGACAGGCCCGGATATACTCCCCGATGTCCTTTTGGAGGGAGGGCCACCAGAACAAGCGTTGCAGCAACTCCTCCGTACGTCGTCTCCCCGGGTGGCAGGCGAACTTGGAGGAGTGAGCCCATTGAATAACGTCACCCTGGCTGGATAAGGAACAAACAGTTTCCCTGCTGGCCCCCCCGCCCGGGTCTCTTTCCATCTCCTGGGCCTTCAGAACCTTCTCCTTGATCCCCCACGAGACGATGCCCAAGACACAAGAGGCAGGGAGAACAGGGTGGTCTTCGGGCTCCGGCACATCCGTGGCGAATTGCCTGGAGAGGGCATCTGGCTTGGTGTTTTTCGACCCATGGCGATATGTGATGGTGAAATTAAACCAGCCAAAAAACAGGGACCAGTGAGCCTGGCGGGCATTCAGGCGCTTGGCCGTCCTGAGGTACTCCAGGTTGTGGTGATCCGTCCAAACCACGAACGGCTGCAAGGACCCCTCCAACCAGTGGTACCACTCCTCCAGGACCAGTTTCACAGCCAGCAATTCCCTATCGCCGATGCTGTAATTACGCTCAGCCGGTGACAGTCGACGGGAGAAGAAAGCACATGGACGGACCTTGCCATCCGCTGCAGAGCGCTGGGAAAGGACAGCCCCCACTCCCGAATCTGAGGTGTTCACTTCCACGAGGCACTGTAGATCTGGATCCACCTGAGCCAGAATAGGGGACTGGGAGAACTGCTCCTTGAGGTTCGAAAAGGCCAAAGACGCCTCCTCCGACCACTAGAAGGGAACCTTAGAGGAGATGAGGCGTGTCAGAGGAAGAGCCAGGCTGCTGTAGTTCTTGATAAACCGGCGGTAGAAGTTAGCGAACCCCAGGAACTGCTGGAGCTACTTCCTGGAGGACGGAACCGGCCACTTCACCACCACCCTGATTTTGCCCGGGTCCGGGAGGATCTCCTTGTGTGAGATGATAAAGCCCAGGAAGGATGTCTTGGAGGTGTGAAGCTCACATTTCTCAGCTTTAATGAACAACTGATTCTCCAGCAGCCGCTGCTCATCCAAATACACGAACACATTCAAAAAGTCTCTCAGGATGTCGTTAATAAGCCTCTGGAAGACAGCAGGCGCATTGGTCAGCCCAAAATGGCATCACGAGATACTCAAAGTGACCACTAGGGGTCTGGAAACCAGTCTTCCATTCATCCCCCTCACGGATCCGCACCAGATGGTAGGCGTTGCGTAGATCCAGTTTAGTGAAGAAGGACACCCCCTGGAGAGAGTCAAAGGCAGAGTTGAGTAATGGGAGGGTGTATTTATCTTTGACAGTGATATTGTTCAGTTCCCTGAAGTCGATGCATGGTCTCAGTGACCCGTCCTTTTTTCCCCACAAAGAAGAAACCCACCCCCACCTCTGAAGAGGACGGGCGGTTAATGCCCGAACTCAGAGACTCCTTGATATACGCGTCCATGGCAGCCCGCTCCGGCAGGGAAAGGCTATACAGCCGGCTGGATGGGAGTGGAGCCCCCGGTCGAAGATTTATGGCACAACCATACAGCCGGTGGGGAGGAAGGGACAGGGCCTGGGACTTGCTGAACACAGCTCCAAGGTCATGATACTCAGGGGGCACTTTAGACAGGTCGGGAGGGGGAGCGGTAGGAACCCCTAGGGTCACAGAAGGGGAACATGCAGCTGACTGAAGGCATGCGCTGAGACAAAATGAACTCCAAGACTTAATACTCCCTGAACTCCAGTCAATCGTTGGATTGTGGACACGAAGCCAAGGGTAGCCCAGGATGACCGGAGACGATGGGACAGGCAAAACCAGGAAAGAGTCCCTCATGATGATTTCTGGAGATAATAACTGACACAGGGGCAGTCCTCTGGGACACAGTAGCCATAGGAGCGTTGGACAGCGTGATCAGTTGTAGCGGAGACTTAAGGGGTTGACAGTGGAGGCCCAACCGGGTTGCCAGGTCTCTGGAAACAAAGCTCTGCTCAGCCCCGGAGTCCACTAAAGCCTGAGTGGGAATTTCAGTGTGCTTATGAATGAATCTAATGGGTAACAGTAACCGAGATAGGGGATTAGGCCGGGATGAGTCCGTGAGCCCCCCTACTGCGACGCACGGACTCCCCCTTTTGGGCCGAAGCTGACAGGACTCGATCTCATGCTCCTCGCTCCCACAATAGAGGCACAACCCCAGCTTGGGGCGCTGCTGTTTCTCAGCCGCGGATAATCTAGAGTGTCCCATCGTCATGGGTTCCGAGGGGCCGAGGGTTCAGTAGATGGTAAAATAAAACACGAGGACCGTGTGGTGTGACAAAACGGTTCCTCAGATCGCCCATAGCCCTTACATTTGGCTGCCCGCTCCCTAAGTCTGTCATCCAAGCTAATGGCTAGGGAGATTAATTGGGACAACCTAGTCGGCTTCTCCAACGGGGCAAATTCATCCCGAAGGCTAGGACAGAGGCTTCTAATAAAAATACTGCAAAGGGCAGTGTCCTCCCAACCCACTTCTGTAACCGCCACCCGGAAATCAATAGCATAGTCAGCTACAGTCTTGGACCCTTGTCTTAGGTTAAGTAAGCGGGTAGTGAGAACGCTGTCCCTGTCAGAATGGTCAATAACCTCAAAATTGGCTGAAGGTGAGGCTCGAGTAATTAGCCCTAGCCATTACCGCGTATGCCCAAGCTAGTGCCCTCCCCTCCAAAAGGTTAACGACGTAACCAATCTCTGATCTTGTGATCAGAGGGAAAGTCATCTGGCACCCGCTGGAAAATCACTTCACATTGCATAATAAACTCCCGGGCTTCGCCCAACTTACCACTAAAACGGATGGGAGTCGGAATGGGAGTGAGACGAGCCGGAGAGGCCTGCTTGAGCTGGTTCGCCGGGAAGCTAGCAGGAGCCGAGGAGCTGCTGGAAGGCGGTAAGGCCTGGGAAAAGAGCTGAGAGTTAAATAATCGGTCTAACCGATCAGTACCACGGGTTAATTGGCTCATAATGACCTGCTGCTGATAAACCAATTGATCGATTCGGATCTCCATATGGTTGACATGGCACACCAAAGTGCTGTCAGCTGGGTCGCTCTGGCGGAGATGTACTGACATAGTTCAATGACCCAGTGACAACACACAGACTCCGAATCGATACAATCAAGTTTATTAACAACCAGGTTTGTGAGAGTGTGGTATGAGTGTGATCTGGAACTGCCGGGAACTGAGCGAGACACTGTACAGCCTGGCAACCCTGGAGACACACAAGGTGATGGAATTACTGGGTGTCACTTCTGGAGTTAAACAATTACACGGAACTTACTGTGGGAACAGATGGTAGCGAGCTCCAGTTCAGCGTGACAGCTGTGGCCAGGAAGACAGTACGCTTCAGACTCCGGCAGGTGAGTTGACATGCAGGTGGTGGTGAGTAGGTAGGATGAATGGTCCGCCACCTGGGAGGAGGCGGCTGGAATTCCTCCGCCAAGGATGTATTGATATGTGAAGTTCCTATAGAGTCACCACTAGAGGGCAGTATGACCCCGGCCATGACCTGACTATAAAAGGAGATGTACATGTGCCACTGTGTGGTTAGTTGTTAGTTGCAGTTGAAGTGACAAGTAAAAAGTCCTAACTGACACCCGGTGTGTGCGCCTCGTCATTACATGTTCCAGGAGAACATTACAAGGTTCCAGGAGAACATTACAAGGTACCAGGATAAAACTACGAACCGACGACGAAGATGAACGCTCTTCGACAGCTGGACGAGTTAAAGTTGACCGGTAACGTCAACGAGAACTGGAAAGTATTCAAACAAAGTTTTGAACTTTATTCGCTTGCTATCGGTCTCCGTGACGAGGAGAGGAAAATAGCATTACTGCTAACAGTAGCAGGGCGAGCGGCGCTAAATGTGTTTAACACATTCATCTTCACGGAAGAAGAAAAAGGCAACTTCGACGCCGTGATGAAGAAATTTGATGATTATTGCACACCGAGAAAGAATGAAACGTACGAGAGGTATGTGTTCAGAAAAAGACTTCAGAAAGAGTCAGAGTCCATCGAGCTGTATGTCACAGACCTACGGTTGAAATGTCAGTCATGCAACTTTGGAACATTGAGTGAGTCAATGATACGGGACCAAATTGTAATTGGGGTCCAAGACAACAAATTGCGGATGCAATTACTGAAAGAGACTAACTTAACGCTGGAGAAAGCGATACAGATTTGCCAAGCGTCTGAGAGTACAAAGGCACAATTAAAGACTTTTAGCAGCAAGGAAAAAGAGACTGCTGAGGTCGATGCAGTGCGGCGCGCGAAGCCGAAAGGAACGTTGCATGCAAGAAAAAGGGAGGCAAACCCAGAGCGCGCGCGCGGGAACTGTGAGCGGTGTGGAAGGCAACATGCGCCGAAGCAGTGTCCAGCATTCGGGAAGGAATGTCGCAAGTGTGGCGGAAAAAATCACTTCGCAAAGACCTGCTTCTCGAAGAAGAGGGTGCAACTCGTGGAGAAAAAGAGCGACAGCGAGGAGGATCAGTTTTACGTGGACGCCATCGAGGGAGAGATGAGCGCTGACGAATGGATAGTGTGCTTGGAGATGAATGGCACGGACATGTCACTGAAGCTCGACACAGGTGCGCAGGTAAACATCCTGCCAATGAAAGATTTTAAAAGACTGAAAAACAAACCGAAAATAAGAGATAAAAAGATTAATCTGAGAACATATGACGATAAGCCAATACCCACTAAAGGAATGTGCAGGGTTACACTGTCAAACAAAGATAAGACAGTGAATGCATTGTTTGTACTTGTTGATGGAAATAGACAAGCAATTTTGGGTTTAAAAACATGCGATCAGCTAGGTCTGATCAAAAGAGTGAATGTCATTGATACAGACAAGGTGAAAACACGAGAAAATACAGAGGCTATAACAAGTAAGCACAAACACACTGACTGGGTGAAAGAATACAAAGAGGTGTTCAAAGGAATAGGCCGCCTACCAGGCAAACAAAAAATTAGGCTGAAAGAGAATGCAGAGCCAGCCATACATGCAGCAAGAAAAGTGCCAATAGCTCTTAAAAAGAGGCTGAGGGAAACACTAGACTCACTGATAGCAGACGGAGTGGTCAGAAAAATAGAAGAACCAACTGAATGGGTTAACTCACTAGTTATAGTGGAGAAGCCAAATGGAGATTTGAGATTGTGCATAGATCCGAAAGATCTAAATGAAGTAATACAGCGGGAGCATTACAGGCTACCAACAAAATCAGACATAACCAGCACAATGAGTGGAGCAAGTTACTTCACAAAATTAGATGCCAAATCTGGGTTTTACCAAATAGTGCTCGATGAGGAAAGCGCTAAATTGTGCACATTTAATACGCCATTCGGAAGGCATTGCTTTCTACGAATGCCGTTTGGGATTAGCTCAGCCCCTGAAATTTTCCGTAGAACTGTGCAGCAATTGTTTGACGGAATAGAAGGGGTGGGAGTTTTTCTTGATGATGTGGTAGTCTGGGGAAAAACAAAAGAGGAGCACGACGAAAGGTTGGCTAGAGTTCTCACACAGGCGCAAAAGTCAGGTATGAAACTGAATAAGAGTAAGTGCCAATTCGGGGTACGGGAGATTACATACCTGGGAGAGAAATTATCTGGGGCAGGCGTGCAACCAGATCCGGAAAAAGTGCGGGCCATAGCAGAGCTGCCAGTACCGCAGGACAAAAATGACTTGCAAAGAGCCCTAGGGCTAGTCAATTACATGGGGAAATTTATCCCAAATTTATCAGCTAACACAATAGCTCTTAGAAGCTTGTTAGAGACCAATACAATGTGGCAGTGGATGGCAGAGCATGCCAGAGAATGGGAGTGGCTCAAAAGCAGTCTAATAAAGGAGCCAGTGTTAAAATTCTATGATCAGGACAAACTGCTAAAAGTGTCCACAGATGCGTCCAAAGCCGGCCTAGGAGCTGTGCTATTGCAAAAACATGACACAGAGTGGTATCCAGTCGCATACGCATCGCGCACCATGACAAGCGCAGAAAAAAATTACGCGCAAATAGAGAAAGAGACTCTAGGTGCAGTGTTTGGATGTGAGAAGTTTCATGAATATGTGTATGGAAGGTCAGTAATACTAGAAACAGACCACAAACCACTGATTGCGATCTCACAGAAGCCACTGGGTGACGCACCACCGCGCATCCAGCGTCTAATGTTAAGATTACAGAAATATGACTTGAAATTTGAGTTTACACCAGGCAAGCAACTAATTGTAGCCGATGCGCTGAGTAGGGCTAGCTTGAGCAACACCAGCAGCACAACAGAGGAAGCTGTGCAAATACATGTAGACTCTATTAAGGCACACATGCCAGTGTCAGATGCAAAATGGACGAAGATAGTGAAAGAAACACAAAAAGATGAGAAACTAAAAAGAGTAATGGAACAGATACATCAGCCAGGACAGGTTATGATTGACGAGCCTTACCAACACTTTAAAGGTGAACTGTCTGTGTTAGATGGGGTTCTGTTAAAAGGTACAAGGATAGTCATACCTACCTCCATGAGATCAGAAATGGTTAAATTAGTGCATGAGGGGCATTTGGGTATTGAAAAGTGCAAAAGACGTGCACGTGATGTTTTGTATTGGCCCAGCATGCACAAGGACATTGAGGCATATGTGCAGCGCTGTGACATTTGCCAGCGCCACAGGTATCAACAGCCAAAGGAGCCTATGAGGCCCCATGAGAAGCCTCAAGGGCCATGGAGAAAAGTGGGCATGGATCTATTTCAGCTTAAGGGCAAGGACTATCTGTTAGTCATGGACTATCATTCCACCTACCCAGAGTTTGCAGGGTTGAGTGACACAACAGCAGAAAAGGTGATTGCACATACAAAGACAATGTTCGCACGCCATGGAATTCCAATGACTGTTGTAAGTGATAACGGACCACAATTCACGAGTCAGTGCTTCAAAGACTTTGCAGACACATATGGGTTCAAGCACGTGACCTCAAGCCCTCTGTACCCACAGTCGAATGGGTTAGCAGAGAAAGGGGTGCAAATAGTGAAGCGCATACTGAAAAAGGCTGCAGACAATGCAGAAGACCCACATCTGGCGATCCTGAATTACCGAGCATCACCACTGGAGAATGGACTGTCCCCAGCAGAAATGCTCATGAACAGAAAACTCAGAAAGCGACTTCCATCAGCATCTCAGGTGATGGAAAAGAGAGATGTGAGGCGTGATGAGAGGCAAACTGAACTGTACAACAGAACAGCACGACCTCTGAGACCACTTGCACATGAGGACATTGTGCGAGTGAGATGTGATGGAGAATGGGGACCGCTGGCAAAAGTGGTTAAAGAAACAACTCCCAGATCATATGAAGTCATCACAGAGCATGGAAAAACAATGAGGCGAAACCGACGTCACTTACTGAAAGTGCCTCAGACAAAAATGAGAGTCACAGACAGTGAAGCAAGTGACATGCTAATTTCCAGCCAAACCGAACAACCAGAAATGGCTGAGAACCAGAACATAGAGACAGACTAACGAACAGACTGAGGTAACACAAAGGAGATGCTCACAAAGGCAAATTGTGAAACCAAAAAGATTGATTGAGGAAATGTAAGGAGTACTGAGATGAATGAAAAAAAAATAATAAAAAAATGTGTTGATATTGAATTGTAAACAGAGAAAAAAAATGTGTTGATGTTGAATTGTAAACGGAGAAAAAATTGAACTTGTGATTCAGTGTACAAGGTTGAAAGAAATGTAAATAGAAATGGAGTTTATTTTGTATATTGAAATTTGAGAAAAAGTTTATAGTTGGACATGACCTTTACTAGAAAAAAAAAGGGAGATGTATTGATATGTGAAGTTCCTATAGAGTCACCACTAGAGGGCAGTATGACCCCGGCCATGACCTGACTATAAAAGGAGATGTACTGTACATGTGCCACTGTGTGGTTAGTTGTTAGTTGCAGTTGAAGTGACAAGTAAAAAGTCCTAACTGACACCCGGTGTGTGCGCCTCGTCATTACATGTTCCAGGAGAACATTACAAAGGACGCTGCCTGTGCACAGGGGAACTAGTTGACAAGGTGAGTAGGAATGAACGCTTACGTGGCAGGCTGGATGGCTTCTTGGACGAGGCAGAAGACGAGCGCTGGCTGTTGCGTAGGTAGAAGGCAAGGAATGGTGATGAAGCTCTCCTGGAGCACAGTGAAACATCCCGCACTAACCCAAAGGCCAGCGCGGTAGATATAGGTGGCGCCTGATGAGAACCAGGTGTGAGCGCAGCTGACGGTGATGAGCAGAGCAGACCATGACAGGGACAAGCAGCCACGTTGCCCCTAGCAACAGATCTCTGCAGCAGATTAAGGGAGTCTACATAAAACTGATGATGCATGTGTACAAAACTCATTGACATATGCAGTACTGCTGGACAAAAAAGAATGGCAGCTTTAGTTTTATGATTAAAAACCACAATATTCAGTTACAGCAGTACAGACGGTTTCACTAAACACTGAATAGCAGCAAATGGCACAAAACGGGACAACACGGGACACCAAACACCCACCAACCAGTATATAATTTATAGTTAGTTTATTGGTTTATTTGTCAGGGACCCTATACAATGCTGTGAAAAAGTATTTACTCCCTTCCTGATTTCTTATATTTTTGCATGTTTGTCACACTTCAGTGTTTCAGATCATCAAACAAATTTTAAAATCAAACTTAACCTGGACAGACAGACAGACAGACAGACAGATAGATAGATAGATAGATAGATAGATAGAGAGAGAGAGAGAGAGAGAGAGAGAGAGAGAGAGAGAGAGAGAGAGAGAGAGAGAGAGAGAGAAATTACAGTGTAACAGCAGCAT
The DNA here is from genome assembly GCA_020510985.1 of Pholidichthys leucotaenia. NCBI lineage: Eukaryota > Metazoa > Chordata > Actinopteri > Cichliformes > Pholidichthyidae > Pholidichthys > Pholidichthys leucotaenia. Next base: position 400,431,593 of record CM035836.1, read on the forward strand.
GACAGTAGACGACCAAAATGACAGAAACACACAGCATAATAGACAAAGGGATTACCCATGGAAAGTATAACTGCTAAATAACATACATCATAGATGAATAGATGGTGACCCATATAGGTACATAAATCATATCCACTGTACAATGCAGGACTATCAGTTGCAGGGTAAAATGTGAGGCACCAATTACACTTACAAAATGCAATTTTCAAATGATGATTTGATTTATTAAAGGAAAAAAAAATCTATCCAAACCTTTCTGACCCTATGTGAAAAAATAATTGCTCCCCATGTTACATCTTGAATTAATTGTGATTAACCACATTTTTTTGGAAAGCTGTGTTCAATTTCAGTAGCTACACCCAAGCCTGATTACTGCTAAACTTGTTGAATCAAGAAATCATTCAAATAGGACCTGTCTAACAACCTGAAGTGGGCTAAAAGATCTCAAAAAGCAACACATCCCACTGTGATCTGAAGAAATTCAAGAACAGATGAAAAACAAAAACCCAGAACAACGTCTCAGTTTGGACGCTGGTCTACGATGGAACAGTAAGAAAGACACTGGGCAAAAATGGCATCCATGAGAGAGTTCCAAGACAAAAACTGCTGCTGGACAAAAAGAACAGAGACTCATCTCACATTTGCCAGAAAACATCTAGATGATCCTCAAGACTTTTGGGAAAATATTCTGGGGACTGATGAGACAAAAGTTGAGCTTTTTGGAAGACGTGTCCTGTTTTATCTGGCATAAAACTAACACAGAATTTCATAAAAAGAACATCATATCAACAGTCAAACATGGTGGTGGTAGTGTCATGGTCTGGGGCTGCTTTGCTGCTTCAGGACCTGGACAACTTGCCCTAATTGACAGAACCAGAATTCTGCTCTCTACCAAAAAATCCTGAAGGAGAATGACCGGCCATCAGTTCGTGAAGACCTCCAGTGTGACTGAGTTTAAACAATTCTGCACAAAAGAGTGGGTCAAAATTCTTCAACAGCGATGTAAAAGACTCATTGCCAGCTGTTGGCACCAATGGTGGCTCAAACAGTTATTAGGGTTAGGGGGCAATTACTTTTTCACATAGGCCTGGGTAGGTTTTGATAGCTTTTCTATGGAATAATATTTGCGCCAGCAGGAACTGAATTTGAATAACTGAATTTGAACCTGAATTAATCCGTTTGAATAATTGCTTTTAAAATTTGAATCTGAATTGCCTAATTTGAAATTGAATTTATTGGTTTGAATGTGTATTGCAATAAAATTGAAACTATTTCATTTACTTGAAAAATTCAGCTCCCTAATTCATTTTCAGAGTTCAGTTCCACTTCTTGTCATACAAATTCAGTTTTTTATTTCAGGTTTATGTACCACACATCCGGGACCTAGCCTCAGTCAAAACTAGTCGAATGCAGATAGCAAGAACTCTGCTTTACGCCTGCAACTCTCGCTTTACGTGCTGTTTACCTGTTAAACGCCCACACGGACTTGAATAGTTAATTCACAGTGATGTCCAGCAGCCACACGCAAGGTTTGTAATAATAATAATGACATGTATGAGAAGAGGCGTCATGTATGGATACAAAACATCATTAGCCAGGGCAACAGATTAGCAGAGATTAACAGCAGATCCTCCATTCAGGTGTCCGGAGGTGAAGCAGCCCAGGAGGAGGTGATTGTGCTGTCAGGACACTGCTTTTTCAAAAACCAGATGCTTTCTGTGAGACATGTTTCCTCTACACAAAGTTCAGTGGAGTCAAAAAGTGGACAAAGGTCAGTAACTTGTGCTAATCTTGGCTATTTAGTGTTATAGAAGTCATCATTTTGAAATGATAATAAGAATGAAGCATTCTGCCTTCTCTGAGTCACTAAGAGGATGGAGACTGTAGTTACAGTGGTTGTCTGTCCTTTAAAATTAGGTTTTAAACTAATAAAGCTGTTAGTGGGATGGCAAGTAAATTAGTAGTGTCGTTAGCTTGATAACTAGCCACGGTCAGCTGGAAAGATGCTAACGTTAAAAATCAGCACTTAAAAATGACTTTAGATATAATCTATAGATTATTATTACTTACGGCGCCACACCAGTCGGCTGCCTTTTTGCAACAGCGACTCAATTCTGAGTTTTTCTTCCTCTTTCTTATTTACTATCTAGCTTCTCTGGTCAAACTTTCTGATCCAGTAACACCTTATCCCGCACGGACACACAGATTGCTCCAAATGTCTCCCGAGCTGGCGGACGGAGCCACTGTTTATAGCAGGAGACTGTACAACAGGGACCAGCTGTTGGCAATTAACTGACCCATGGTGCTAACGCAAAAACTCGACATACCAAGAGAAATCAGACGGAAACGGCATGGATGTTGAGCTGGAGTAAGATGGCGGGCGAGGAATATAAGGTACAGACCCGTCCTCCCATCCGTTATCATGGGGAACGTACGATCGCTACTCAATAAGACAGACGAGCTAGTGGCCATGTCCCGCTACGAGAGTGTCTTCAGAGAGATAAGCATGATGTTGTTTACTGAGACGTGGCTAACAGAACTAGCAACAGATGCTAACATCGAACTGGAGGGTTTCCATGCAATACAGGCAGACTGGACACCAGACAGTGGGAAAGCAAGGGGTGGAGGAGTGACAATGTATATCAGTAACAGCTGATGTAAACCGGGACACATCACAGTTAAAGAGCAACACTGCAGCAAAGACATTGAGTTGCTAGCAGTTAGCATGCGGCCTATTTACCTCCTGAGGGAATACTCATACGTGATCTGCATTGTTATTTATGCAAATCCGTCGGTGAATGCTGGGGCAGCACGTGACATCATCCACTCAGTCACTTGCAGGTTCTGACAGAACATCCAGATGCTCTCCTCCTTATCTCGGGTGATTCTAACCATATCTCACTGTTCTCCATTCTGCCCACGTTCACCCAGTATGTCACATGCCACACCAGAGACAATAAAACACTGGATTTATTCTATGCGAATACAAAGGAGGCGTACACCTCATCGCCACCCCCCCCACTCGAGAGATCGGATCACAACTTGGCTCATCTCCTGCCGGTGTACAAACCCCTAGTACACAGACAACCTCCAGTTACGTGCACGGTGAAGATATGGTCTGAGGAGGCAATGGACGCTCTAAAGGACTGTTTTGAAATCACTGCCTGGGAGCAGCTCTGCGATCCACATGGTGAGGACATGGACAGCCTCTCTCACACCATCACGGACTACATCAACTTATGTGTGGACAACACCATACCCACCAAGATCATATGGTGTTGCTCGAACAACAAACCCTGGATCAACCCTGAGATAAAATCACTACTGAGAGAAAAGAAAAGGATCTTCAGATCAGGGAACAGGGAGATGCTGAAGCCCGTACAGAGGAAGCAAAAGAGGAAGATCAGAGAAGGCAAGGACAGCTTCAGGAAGAAGATGGAGGATAAGCTGCAACAGAGCGACATCGGCGGGGTCTGGAGAAGCCTCAAAACCATTCCTGGGCGCCAGAATACCTCCTCCCAGGCCACGGGGGGCAGGGAGTGGGTGAACAATCTGAACCTGTTTTTTTAACAGGTCTGACCAACCGCCCTCCCCTCCACCTGCACAACAACCACTGCTGCCTCTACTGTCATCAAGACCTGCTGTCCACCCCCCACACCCCCCACTCCCAGCACACAGCCCCCCAACCTGACCCTCACTAAGACCCAGGTGAGGGCGGAGCTGAGGAAGATCAAGGCGAGGAAGGCCTCGGGTCCGGACTGCATCAGCGCAAAGCTCCTCAAGTCCTGCACAGACCAGCTGTGTGGGATTGTGGAGCACATCTTCAACCTGAGCCTGAAGCTGGGGAGGGTACCACAGCTGTGGAAAAGATCTTGTGTGGTACCCGTACCAAACACTTCCCACCCCAGAGACCTGAACAGCTACAGACCAGTGGCCCTCACTTCTCACCTGATGAAGACCCTGGAGAGACTGCTTCTTGCTCACCTCCGCCCCCTGGTGGGACCAGTGATGGATCCACTCCAGTTCGCCTACCAGCATGGCATTGGGGTGGAGGATGCAGTGATCTTCCTCCTACACCGTTCCCTTCCCACCTGGAGAAGCCTGGGAACACGGTGAGGATCATGCTCTTTGACTTCTCCAGTGCTTTCAGCACCATCCAACCGGTGATCCTGAGGGACAAGCTGCTGTGTGCAGGGGTGGACCAGCACCTGTCATTGTGGATCCTGGACTACCTCACAAACCAGCCACAGTTTGTGAGAACCCAGGATTGTGTGTCTGACACGATCATCGGCAGTACGGGGGCCCCCCAGGGAAGGGTTTTGGCTCCCTTCCTGTTCACCCTTTATACTGCGGACTTCTCACACAACACAACACACTGCCATCTACATCACAGATGTTCTCTGACGACTCTGTGATCGTTGGCCTCACCTCCAATGGAGATGAAGCTGAGTACAGAGGACTTATCCAGGACTTCGTGGACTGGTGCCATCAGAACTGCCGACAGATCAGTGCAAGAAAAACTAAGGAACTGGTGGTGGACTTCCGCAGGCAAGGACAACCCCTCACAGCACCAGTAAACATCCAGGGAACAGACATCGAGATGGTGACATCCTACAAGTACCTGGGTGTTCATTTGAACAATAAACTAGACTGGTCACACAATACTGACGCACTCTACAAGAAGGGACAGTGCAGGCTGTTCCTGCTAAGGAGGCTCAGGTTTTTTGGTGTACAAGGGGTGCTCCTGAAGACCTTCTACGATTCGGTGGTGACATCAGCCATCACTTTTGGAGTGGTCTGCTGGGGCAGCGGCATCGCAGCAGCCGACAGGAAGAGACTGAACAAACTGATCAAGAAAGCTAGCTCTGTCCTGGGGCAGCACCTCGACCCAGTGGAGGAGATGGGAGAGAGAAGAATGGTGGCTAAGCTGTCATCTCTGCTGGAGTCCGAGTCCCACCCTATGCAGGACATGCTGAACGCACTGAGGAGCGCATTTAGCAATAGGCTACATCATCCTAGGTTCGTGACTGAGAGGCTTCGCAGGTCCTTCCTACCTACGTCTGTCAGACTTTATAACCTAAGCAGGGCTGCTCGCAGAGATTGTAAAAAAAATGTAACGACCTAATAGTATTGAATGCAATAGACGAAACAAACTTACACAATAATGGTCCCCCTCCAGTATACAACTAGGACAATATCAATCGCTACGGAGGGTGACAATATGTATGGGTACATATTCATACTATGTGAGGTAATTAAATAGACTGTTATGCTGTTTATTCCATCTAGCTACAATGCTCCACACTGTGTATATATATTTATATATTTATGTGTACATATGTATATTCGTTGCTCTTTTCCTATCTTCTAAATTATTGCTGAGTGTTGCTATCCCTGTGTTGTTGCAATCCTGGAATTTCCCCGTTGTGGGACTAATAAAGGCTTATCTTATCTTACTCATCAAAGCTGCCACACTTTAGATTTGTAACAGCCTAATATTACATTTAATGTATAGATAAAAAACATTGCATATCATGAACTGAGTTTGGACTTCTTCCAAACTTGGGTTCATGGCTTTTTGCTGTATTTATTTCCATTTGTTGTATTATTGGTGCCTTTTTTGGGTTGTCCCTTCCTTTTATTTGTCTGTTTATGTTTTTGGTTGTTTGATTATCTCTTGTGTTATTTGTAGTTATTCTCCAGTCTGCATTTGGTTTTGTTTGTATTTATTTTGTGACTGGCAGTGGTCAGGTGCATTTCCGGTTTCCGGGCCCTTGTGCAACCTGTCAGCTATCAGCCGCTCCTCCCTCTCCTGTCATTACAGTCAGCTGATTCCAATCATTAATTGTTTCTTACCTCTCTGCTCAGGTCATCCCACACCTGTGATCACTTATGTTGTTTTGTCACTTACGCTCTGTTTTGTCACTTAAGCTCTGTTTGTTTACTAGCTCCTTGCCAGTTCATTGCTCCTGTCTACCCACATCTCACCTGATAGTCAGGCAGATAGGTGAAACAATTGTTCACTTCTGGATAGAAGCATGAAATTTGGCATAAATGTAGTCCAATAAGTCCTCTTTCATATAAGATTAAGACCCACTTCGAATCTTGCTTGGTACTTGCATTATTCAAGATGGCGTCCAAATATGGCCGCCAAAAAACACGCTTTTGCTTATAACTAAAAAAAGTGAGCTTTTAGGGCATAATAATGTATTGTTGACTAATATAAATGTGTACATTCCGCACATTTTGAGCCCAAAATCAAGTCTATATGACAAACGGTTCTTGAGATATAACATTTTGAAAATTGCCACAAACTGTATAATCTTAATCATATCAAAAGTTACAGAGATACAAATGCTGAACAATAGTAATTGAACATTTATGGTATATGTTCATTCGAAGATCAATAATAGCATAATGAGAAACCCCAAGAAAGTTAAAAATACAAAACGCAGTCAGTGATATGCCAAATATTATGTAATCGAGTGTAACCTCATTACAACCCATGCATCAACAAAGTGAAGTGATCGAGAAGACCTCCGCTAACCTTCTGCCTGGTGACATGCACCACCACAATAACACAGAGAAGTGCAGCTTAAATTTGCCCTGCTGCACTTGCACAAGCCCCTACAAGCTTTCTTGCAACCACAGTGCACAAGCTCTTGACATACTTTGGAAGCTTCAGGGAGAGTGGTCCACTTTGGGACGAAGCCTTCCCTTGCTTCAGTCCATCCCCAATGTGTAGGACTTGGTAGATTTTGCACTGGATCCAGTGCTTGACCCCACACATAACCACCTTGATAAGCAGCTCTTTTGATATGTTCTGTTAATGCTGCCTTTGTTGGTGGAATATTTTCAAGCGACTGCGTTCCTTGTGCAAAAAGGGTCTGACGAGCTTTGTTTACCTGATACAGTGGGCAGGTACGACTGTACATTATTACCGTGTACCGTTCAAGAACAGCTTCATCCTCTGCTGTTATAACTTCAGGAGTGAAGCTCAGTTTCCTGAATACAGGTGTCACTTCAGGAAAAACTTCCCAAGCATCAAATGCAGTCTTCTTGCCCCTGCCAGCAAACGAGGAAGTAGTGTCTGAGCCACTGAAAGCATGGAAGAAGGGAAGGGCTTTGCACTTGTCAGGACCAAGGCTACCTGCCAAGCTGTTTGCTGATATGTAGGTGAAATGTTTTCCCACACCAAACGCCAGCCACAGGTCAATGTCCAGCTGATTTACATATGTAACAGCTAGAACAACAACATATGTGTCAACTGTCCTTATCAATACACTCCTGTGGCCTTGAGCTGCACCATGGGCAACATGCAACATAAGCCTTGTATCAGCTTCTTCATGATCAGTTGGATCAATGCCAGCAGAAGCCATGTCACTTGGTCTGTTGCTCACAACATTCACATCAGAAGTTGAAACAAACAAGACACCTTCCACCTCTAGAGAAGCCAGTTCTCTACCAAGGAATTGGAATAGCTCTGCTTTGTTATCGGTGCAGCGCAAAAAGGTCTGCCAGTTACTGGGAATGACAGTGTCAGGAAGCACCCTTCTTCGGATACCTTTGCCTCGAGACACTCTGGTTGCCTTTTTGAGGCTGCAGTCAAGATGTCGGTCCCACACTACATCAACACGTTTCACATCTTTAGCCTGATCAATGATGTAAGGCAAGAAAACTCCCCTTGAATACTCTTGGAAAGTCTTTGCTTTACTAGGTGCAAGCATATTCACAACAGCTGCTCCATCAAAGACCTTCATGGTAACAGCTGGTAACAACTGATTTTGTGATACCCCAATGCACTGAAGCAAATCTGACTTCTTGCCTTGACGCAATTTGCCTAGAGCAGACAGTGAAGGAGGATGGGCATTGTTTTCATGTCTGAAAAACTCCTCTATGTTTCCATCACGGGTTTGACAGGCAATATAGAGCCGAGCAAAAAGATTGCAATTAGATTTCAAAGCAGACACCTTAGATTGACTGACATTGTTTGTCACTTCATAAGTACCAAACAGAGGTAGATTGTTTCTTGAAACTGTGTCAGTTAAAGCAACTGTACGCTTATTCAGTCTGTTATCAACAAACTCCTGATACTGAGCAATGCCTAATTCATGCGCTGATTTCACTGCATTAATAACATGGTGAGGCATTATTTCATTGGTGTCAAGTCTAACAAGGTCATTGCTTGTCTCTTTGAAGGGATTTCCCATGTCCTCTAATGAAACTACTAGGTTACAAACATTTTTTGCAAATGCAACCTGGACACTTGGAATTTGATCATGATGCTTGAGATTCATTGCCTTGGGCTTCAACAGAGATTCTTCTAGCTCACTAACAACCCTAGCAACTTCAGGGCCAGCAACCAACCACCTTCTTAAGGCAGAAGGATCCTCAGTGATCTGGACATCCCTGTATCTCAATACTGACACTCCCACTGCTGTACCTGAAATGAACATAAGAAGTTGCATTATTGTGATTACTTGAATAAGCCATATCTCAAGAACCGTTTGTCATACAGACTTGATTTTGGGCTCAAAATGTGCAGAATGTGCAAAAACGTGTTTTTTGGCGGCCATATTTGGACGCCATCTTGAATAATGCAAGTACCAAGCCAGATACGAAGTGGGTCTTAATCTTATATGAAACAGGACTTATTGGACTACATTTGTGCCAAATTTCATGCTTCTATCCAGAAGTGAACGATTCTTATGAAAATTGGTCCTTATCTGCCTGACTACTGAGCTTGTTCTGCTCGGGTGAGATTCTCTAAGTAATCTCTGTTTGCTCGCCTCTTTGCATGTTGAAGCACCTTTTGCATTTATTCATTATTTTTCTATTTGCTCATCAGTTTGCATGTTGAAGCGCCTTTTGTTTTTATTCTTTATTTTCTAATTGCTCGCCAGTTCGCTTGTTGGAGCACTTGTATTTATTCTTTATGTTAATAAATGCACAGCACCATCCTGCATGTGGATTTGTCTTCTCTGCCCTGTAGGGGCAAACATGACATTGCCATAAAACTTCTTGTCATATTTGCCATGTGACAGCAGATGATCAATAACTGTCCAGTTTTGTCTGCTTCATTATTAACTACACAGAGCTCATCCACAATTGCTAGTGCAGTATTGTTTGCATGGTAATTTATAATCTGTAACATATCACATGATGTACAGAAACATGATTGTATTAACATGATGAGTATATTCAGAGCATACTTAGAGCTTCATCAGAATAAATTATTCTGTATTTTCATGTCAGGTGAGTAAATTTCACTAAACATAAGCAAAAACCTGTGACATTTATGCTGTATTTTATTTTCTAAACAAATGTGTAGTACATGTGAAGAGTAGACTGCTGTAAAGTTTCAACCATACATACATTAAACTTAATTATTTTTTAAAGATAACATCAATCAACTTATTTGTGACATTTTTTTTTTTTTTAAAAACCTAGCACTGATTTATAGTGGAGCTCACCCCTTTATATCAACTTCATAGACTACGAGAAGGCTTTCAACAGTGTGGCCCATGAGACGCTGTAGAAGTTGTTGAGACATTATGGAGTTCCCGAGAAGATAATCTCCCTCATCCAGTGCATCTACCAGGACATGAGCTGCAGGATCGCACATGCTGGCCAGCTGTCAGAGAGTTTGGAGATGAAAACCAGAGTCCGCCAGAAGTGCTTGCTGACACATTCTTCTTCCTCTTGGCCATCAATCACATCATGAAGATCACAACAACAGGCAACAGGCAGCAGGCGCGCTCCTGTCACATACAGTGCATCTGGCATTTGGAAAGTATTCACAGCGCTTCAGTTTTTCCACATTTTTTTATGTTACAGCCTTATTCCAAAATGGATTAAATTCACAGTTTTTTCCTCAATATTCTACACACAATACCCCATAATGGCAATGCGAAAAAAGTTTTCACATTGTGAAAACTTTTTTCACTGTCATTTTTTAAATTTTTAATAAACTTGCAAAAATCTCTTCTTTTCATAAAGAGATTTTTGCAAGTTTATTAAAAATTTAAAAAACTAAGAAATCACATGTACATAGGTATTCACAGCCTTTGCCATGAAGCTAAAAATTGAGCTCAGGTGCATCCTGTTTCTACTGATCCTCCTTGAGATGTTTCTACAGCTTAATTGGAGTCCACCTGTGGTAAATGCAGTTGATTGGACATGATTTGGAAAGGCACACACCTGTCTATATAAGGTCCCACAGTTGACAGTGCATGTCAGAGCACAAACCAAGCATGAAGTCAAAGGAACTGTCTGTAGACCTCCGAGACAGGATTGTCTCGAGGCACAAATCTAGGGAAGGGTACAGAAAAAAATTCTGTGACTTTGAAGGTCCCAGTGAGCACAGTGACCTGCATCATCTGTAAATGGAAGAAGTTTGGAACCACCAAGACTCTTCCTAGAGCTGGCCGGCCATCTAAACTTAGTGATCAGGGAGAAGGGCCTTAGTCAGGGGGGTGACCAAGAACCCGATGGTCACTCTGTCAGAGCTCCAGCGTTCCTCTGTGGACAGAGGAGAACCTTCCAGAAGCCCAACCATCTCTGCAGCAATTCACCAATCAGGCCTGTATGGTAGAGTGGCCAGACGGAAGCCACTCCTTTGTAAAAGGCACATGGCAGCCTGCCTGGAGTTTCCCAAAAGGCACCTGAAGGACTCTCAGACCATGAGAAACAAAATTCTCTGGTCTGATGAGATGAAGATTAAACTTTTTGGCGTGAATGCCAGGCGTCATGTTTGGAGAAAACCAGGCACCACTTATCACCATGACAATACCATCCGTACAGTGAAGAATGGTGGTGGCAGCATCATGCTGTGTGGATGTTTTTCAGCAGCAGGAACTTTGAGACTAGTAAGGATAGAGGGAAAGATGAATGCAGCAATGTACAGAGACATCCTGGATGAAAACCTGTTCCAGAGTGCTCTTGATTTCAGACTGGGGTGAGGGTTCATCTTTCAGCAGGACAACAACCTTAAGCACACAGCCAAGATATCAAAGGAGTGGCTTCAGGACAACTGTGTGAATGTCCTTGAGTGGCCCAGCCAGAGCCCAGACTTGAATCCAATTGAAAACCACTGGAGAGATCTGAAAATGGCTGTGCACCAATGCTTCCCATCCAACCTGATGGAGCTTGAGAGGTGCTGCAAAGAGGAATGGGCTAAACTGCCCAAAGATAGGTGTGCCAAGCTTGTGGCATCATATTCAAAAAAACTTGAGCCTGTAATTGCTGCCAAAGGGGCATCAACAAAGTATTGAGCCAAGGCTGCGAATACTTATGTACGTGATTTTTTTTTTTTTTTTTAGATTTTTATTTTTAATAAATTTTCAAAAAGCTATTTTTTTTTTCACATTGTCATTATGGGGTATTTGTAGAATTTTGAGGGGAAAAATGAATTTAATCCCTTTTGGAATAAGGCTGTAACATAACAAAACGTGGAAAAAGTGAAGCGCTTTGAATACTTTCCGGATGCACTTGTAACCACAGCCAGTTGCAGGACAAGACTACTCACCTGGAGACTACATCAGCCGGGACAGGACTCCAGATCAATAAGAAGAAGACCGACCTGATGAAGATTAACACCACTGCCAACACACCAGTCACAGTTGGAGGAAAGCCCATCAGAGAGGTGGAGCCCTTTGTCTACCTGGGAAGCGTGGTGGATTGACAGGGGGCCACAGACCAAGACGTCACAGCCAGGATCGGAAAGGCAAGAGCAGCTTTTGTTGTACTGAAAAATATCTGGGCATCAAAAGAGATCTGCACGAGACCAAAACTTTGCATCTTCAACTCTAACGTCAAGTCTGTTCTACTTTATGGATGTGAGACCTGGAGGACAACAAAGATGATACAGCAGAAGATCCAGACTTTCTTTAACACATGCCTGAGGTGCATCTTTAACATCAGGTGGCCGGAGAAGATCAGGAATGAAGACCTGCTAGAGTGAGCAGGACAGAAACCAGTGGCAGAACAGATTCTGCGGAGGAAGTGGGACTGGATTGGACACACCCTCAGGAAACCAGCATCCAGCATCACACACCAAGTCCTGACGTCGAACCCGCAGGGGAAGAGAAAGAGAGGCCAGCCTCGAAACAGCTGGAGACGAGACACTGAGGCGGAGCTGAAACAGCAGGGAAGGGGAGTAGAGAGAGCAGCCCAGAACCGAGTGCGATGGCGAGGGGTCGTTGATGGCCTATGCTCTATGGCGAGCTATGGGCTTAACTAACTACTAACCACTGATTTACAGGTACAGGAGCAGAGTCAGTGTCAGCAGATTAGGAAAATTCAACAGTTTGTAAAGCAGGAAAAAATTAAACGGCTTTCATTGTGTACTAATTTACTGTATTTAGTTTAGTAAATACCATATTTGCATTATGTCTTATATTTATTTATGTCTCTTTTTTTAAACAGGAAAGGTCCAGAGATGAGCTTGATCTCCTGTTTTAACATTCAAGCACATCCTGGTCTTCAGAAGAATTGGTGATGAAGTAACGAGGAGAGAACAGCATCTGCTCCTGGAGGAAGTTCAACGTTTTTATTAATGATTTGAGCATTATGAGCTATAAGCAGCCTGGGAATTGGAAATATTAGATGGCTAATAAATTCTTATGGGGTCCTTTTTTCTAAATCTCATGGCATCATTTATTTTTTTTTTACACATTTGAACACTTGGCATATTTTACTATGATTTTTTTATTTCAAATACTTGTAGTCATTTTTGCTCTGATTGTGAGCTAAGGAATATTGAATTTGCCAGTGGATTGTGGGAGTTGCAGTTGAAAGTAGCAATATACCTCAGCAGTGGCTCAGGAGGTAGAGTGGGTCGTCCAATAACCAGGGAGTTGGCGGTTTGAATCCTGCTCTCCCCAGCCATCCTGCTGTTGTGCTCCTGGGCAAGACACTTTACTGACCTTGCCTCCAGTGTCCATGACACTGGTATGAATGTGTATAAATGTTCAGTAGTGGTTGGAGAGGCCGTTGGCATGGATTGGCAGCCATGTTTCCATCAGTCTCCCCCAGGGCAGCTGTGGCTACAGAAGGAGCTTACCATTGTTTATCATTGTCTGTCGAGTGAATGAATAATGTATCCCTTGTAAACCATCTTTGAGTGTCCGTAAAAAGCACTATATAAATCTGATGCATTATTATTATTATTACCTTTGAAAAATGTCTGTATGGAAGAAAATGGAGAGTGTAATATCTGTAAGTCCTTTATTTAAAGGAGCAACAAACTTTGTATGGTGAGAATTCAACTGTACACTGGACTTGATTCAAATATTTAAAATAATCTAATCCATTTATCTGCATAGAAGTTTCAAATTCATGTTGAAATTATTATTTTTCATTAGGAGAAAGACAGTAAGCTCTTTAACTTCTCAAGTGATGTGATAGTGTTAAGGGTGCTAAAACTTAACTCCCATTGGCACTTATGTGAACCATGCGACTCCAAAAACATCTCCTTTTTTACAGAGGTGGGTAGAATAGCTAAAAAATGTACTCAAGTTAAAGTAGCATTACCTTATATGTTTAGCTTGCATACATACAAGAGTAGTCCCCTAAAAACTACTTCAATAAGAGAATATTAGTAACACCTTCACTCTTGCTTAACTTCATTCATCTACATTTCCAACTATTTTAATAAGTTTGCAACTCATTTTTTTAATTTTGCAGCTTTGCAATTTGACAAGTGTTTTCTGTTTCAAAAACTAAAATATAAACTACCTACATGTGCCCTCTATTATAGTAAAGTCATGTGTAGGAACAGCAAGTATTCACTGAGCCAGAATATACAAGCAATTAGAAAATAATTTCACATATGATGAGAAAAACTTTGCTTCCATTTATTTAAATCAGTAAAATCAAGATACTGAAAGAGTACAGTCACGTGTACTTGAGTAAAAACATCAGGATTTTTTTTCTTATTGTTTTTCTTTTATGGCTCAGTGAATACTTATTACTGTTATTTAGGTAATTAAATTTAGTATATCAAGTAATTTTGAGGGATCACTTGTTTACTACATTTTCTTTAAATAACTTCTTGAGTTGGATCTGCTGAATACTAATAGTATGGTTAGACATGATCCCAAAATAAGTTTACATTAATTTTAAGAAAAAATTAATCACAAATTTTAAGGGTTGGTCCGGCCGTTGGTTGAACCTCAGATTCAGGACGAGCAATGTTCGTCCTGGCCGTGGCACATCAGACCAACTCTTTACCCTTTCGACAATCCTCAAGGGTTTGTGGGTGTTTGCCGAACCAGTTTACATGCATTTTGTGGACTTGGAGAAGTTATTTGACTGCGTCCCTTGTGGTTTTTTGTGGGTGGTGCTTCAGGAGTATGGGGTATCAGGCTTGTTGTTACGAGCTATCTGGTCCCTATACGACCGTTGTGAGTTTGGTTCATACTGCTAACACTTGGTTGGACTCATTCTCAGAGCTGGACTCCACCAGGGCTGCCCTTTGTCACCAATCCTGTTCATAATTTTTATGGACAGGATTTCTAGGTGCAGCCAGGGAAGGGAGGGTGTCATGCTTGGTGACCACAGGATCTCATCTCTGTTGTTTGCAGATGATGTTGTCCTGTTGGCTTCATCCAGCAATGACCTACAGGTCTTACTGGGACAGTTTGCTACTAGAATGTGAATCGGCTGGGATGAGAATCAGCAACTCCAAGTCCGAGTTCATGGTCCTCAGCTGGAAAAAGGTGGGATTGTCCTCTCTGGGTTGCGGACAAGCTCCTGTCCCCAAGTGGAGGAGTATAAGTATCTCAGGGTCTTATTCACGAGTGAGGGGAGAATGGAGCGAAAGGTTGACAGACGGATTGGAGCAGCATCTGCAGTGATGCGGACATTGTACCGGTCTGTTGTGGTGAAGAGGGAGCTAAGCTCTAAGGCAAAGCTGTCGATTTACCGGTCAGTCTACGTTCCTACCCTCACCTATGGTGATGAGCTTTGGGTAATGACCAAAAGAATGAGATCACAGCTACAAGTGGCTGAAATGAACTTTTTTCATAAAATTGCTGGACTCACCCTTAGAGATAGGGCGAGGCGCTCAGTCATCCGGGAGAGGCTCAGAGTAGAACCGCTGCTCCTCCACATCGAAAGGAGGCAGTTGAGGTGGTTTGGGCATCTGATCAGGATGCCTCCTGGACGCCTCCCACTTGGGGTGTTTCGGGCATGTCCCACTGGGAGGAGACCCTTGGGAAGACCCAGGACTCGCTGGAGAGACTACATCTCCCAGTTGGTCTGGGAACGCCTTGGTATCCTCTCTGAAGAGCTAGAGCAGGTGGCCAAGGAGAGGGAAGTCTGGGCTTCTCTGCTTGAACTGCTGCCTCCGTGATCTGGACCTCCAGAAAAGCGGTAGAAGATGCATGGAAGGATGGATGGATTTTAAGGGTTTTAGTGACATCACACATCAAACCATCTCAGAATTAAATGAAATAAATATGGTTACATTTTCCAAAAGTTCCTTATTTTTAAACTCAAGTTGAACAAGAATTTACATGATTTTATATCATTCCTTTTAAATGTTGGGTACTTTTTTTTTTCAGCCACACCTCCAACAGCAATAAACTGGGGCTGTAGTTATTCTTCCTGTTCAGTCTCTCATGTTTAAAGGTGAAGGTTAATTCATTCCAGTCTGATGCTGATGTTCTCCTCTGCCTGGTAGGAGGTCTGTCATGTTGGAAAAGAGAGCAACAAAGACACTGAGAACTGGAACAGATCAGTTCAGGTGTGCTTGAGTTGATAAAGTGAAGGTGGAAACTGACACGTGGTTAGAAAAAAGAGCAGCAGGATCCTGATGGTCATCTCCTCCCTGCCAGAGGAGACAGAGGTGAAGTTAGTTTTTATAGTGAAATAATTCAATTCCATGATGGCATCAAACAGGAACCTGTCTGGAGTCTACAGTGTTCTACACCTTGTACCTACATGCTCTTGGGGTGCCTTAATACAGCATGGCGATCTTTGAGATGTTGGACCAATTTTTGATCTTAGAGATCATTTAGATTCAAAGATTCAAAGGTTTTATTATCATGTGCACAGTTAAGAAATGCTACATTTCCTGAGCAATGAAATTCTTACCTTGCTCTCCCAACAAATGCCAAGTCAAAAGGTACAGAAACAACAATTCTAATAGGTCATGACACACTAACACAGTAATTCAATCCTAATACTAATGGATGCTAGCACACACACACCAACACACAGTTAGGCAGTAGAGGAATGAAACTGAAAATTCACTGGATGACTAAAGTGATAGTGGTATATTGATATCAGAGATGATGTGAACCTGAGATGGCATGAACCTATGTACAGTGTGCAAATGAGCATTGTGCAACAAGCGGTGTATAATTACAAATTATTTCTGTAACGATAGTACCAGTAAGCTGTGCATGATAAGTAGCAGCAGAGATGATATGGACATCAGACTGGTGATACTATATCTACTGTACAGGTGAGCAGTGTGCAAATTTAGCAGCCGGTGTGTGAGTTCCTATATGCGAAGCTGCGTTACAGAGTTTTGGGAGTTGTTATCTGTTCATGAGTCTGATGGCAGTGGGGAAGAAGGAGTTTTTCAATCTGGTTGTCCGCCATTTCACACTTATGTACCTCCGGCCTGAGGGTAGAAGTGTGAACAGTCCGTGTTGGGGGTGAATGGGGTCCCGAAGGATGGCGTCAGCTCTCCTTTGGACTCTACAGTGGTAGATGCTCTGCAGAGAGGGGAGTGGAGTCCTGATGATCTTCTCAGCTGTCTTCACCACTCAGCAGGCATTTGCCCTCCAGGGCAGTGGTGCTGCCGTACCACAGAGTGATGCTGTTGGTCAGGATGCTCTCGATGATGCAGCTGTAGAAATTGTTGAGGATCCTGGAAGACATGCCGAACTTCTTCAGCCTCCTCAGAAAGTACAGTCACTGTTGAGGTCTCTTAACCAGCTCTGTGGTGTTGTGTGTTCACTTAAGGTCCTCGCTGATGTGGATGCCCAGGTATTTAAAGCTGCTCACCCTCTCCACTTCAAGCTTCCGGATGAACAATGGCCGATGGGGTCTCCTCCTCCCTTTCTTCATGTCCACTATCATCTCCGTTGTCTTGTCCGTATTGAGAGTGAGGTTGTTGTCCTCACACCATCACACCTGGTTGGCCAGCTCCCTCCTGTAGGATGCTTCGTCATCACCAGTGATGCGTCCTATCACTGCTGTGTCGTTGATAGGATAATTTTATGTTCTTTTATATTATTCTATACAATTTTATCTCTGTATTATTATTTTATATATTACTGTATGTCTGTATTTTGGTGCATTGAATGAGCCATTACTTGTCTCTTGTCTTTTTCATGTCTCAAGAGTCTGGAATGTTTTTGTAAGTGGATGCCTGTTGAGATTAGGCTAGCAAAGTTGTAAATAATGATGTAGATAATGACCTAGGTTTTATTGCTTTTGTCATACCAACCTGCCCTGCTCAGGATGTCAGAAATCAGCTACAGATTAAGGCACTTAAACTGTCTCCGGGGGGATGTCTCCCAACAGCCGTCTCCAACATACTGATAAAGTCAAGGACTGTTTTTCTCCAACTATAAGAACACCAGACTTAGAATGTATGTCAGAGAATGAGAGGCAGACTCTGAGACGGTCATAGCTGTATCTCTTTCCTCCTCTAATCCGAGTTAAAGAAATGGCTTGGAAACGGCCTATTGATCATTGATTCAGTCTCAATCAATTCAGTTTTATTCCATCAGTCGTCCACAAACTTTAAGATGATATTGTCTTTGTGGGAGGCAACACAGTCATGGGTGAAGAGGCTGTAGAGGATGGGGCTGAGAACACAACCCTGTGGGACACCTGTGTTTGTGATGAAGCTGGCTGAGGTCCTGTTACCCATCCTGACAGACTGGGGCCTGCCATTTAGAAAGTCCAGTAGCCAGTCACAGAGGGTGGGGCGCAGGCCAAGTGAAAACAGTTTGTCGGTGAGTTTGTGGGGGATGACCGTGTTGAAGGTGGAGCTGTAGTCAATAAAGAGCATCCTAATGTTGGAGTCTTTATCTTCCAGGTGGGAAAGAGAATAATGGAGTGCTGCAGTAATGGTATCTGAGGTGGAGCTGTTGGGCCAGTAGGCGTACTGCAGGGAGTCCAGGGTGCCCGGTATGCTGTCCTGAATGAGGGGCAGCACCACTCTCTCAAAGCACTTCATGATAATTGGAGTGAGTGCTACTGGTCTGTAATCATTCAGACAGGTTGGCGGGCTCCTTTTGGGGACGGGGATGATAGTTGTTTTGAAGCACAAGGGGACTATGTTCTGGTTGAGGGAGAGGTTGACGATTGCTGTGAGAACATCAGTCAGCTCTGCAGCGCATGCTCTGAGGGCCCGCCCAGGGATGTTGTCTGGACTTGGCTGTTGCAACGGCAGACGCTGTTGGATCGTCACTTCCTTGTGGTAACGTATCGTCACTTCCTGTTTTGCTGTCTGCCTGTGTGGTTTGCCTGTGTGGTTGCTCTCCAGCCACTAGCTATGGCTACTAGCTCTCTTTCCTCTCCTCCTCTGGTGTGCTCTCTCTGTCAGATGTTTAGCTACACCTCTGCCTCTTTTAGTGATAACGGTAAATGTAATAAATGTTGTCTTTTTGAGGCGCTCGAGGCGAGGTTGTCTGATTTGGAATCCCGGCTCCGCTGCATTGAAACACCGTCTGCACCAGTTAATCTTGACGGACGCCCATTAGCTGCAGCGGAGCTAGCTAGCTTAGGCCCCCCTGTCAGCGGTCCCTCGGCTCTCCTCAGCAGCGAGGAGACTGGGTGGGTGACGGTGAGAAGGAAGCCTAGTCGCAAAGCCCCGGTTCACCACCAACCTGTTCACGTCTCTAATCGTTTTTCCCCGCTCAGCGACACACCCGCTGAGGAAAAAACTCTGATCATTGGCGACTCTGTAGTCAGAAACGTGAACCTAGAGACTCCAGCGGCCATAGTCAAATGCATTCCTGGGGCCAGAGCAGGCGACATCGAGTCAAATTTGAAAATGCTGGCTAGAAGTAACTGTAAATACTCCACAATTGTTATTCACGCCGGCATTAATGACATCCGTCTCCGGCAGTCGGAAGTCACGAAACTTGATGTAGAATCGGTGTGTGACTTTGCAAAAACGATGTCTGCCACTGTAGTATTCTCTGGGCCCCTCCCCAATCTGATCAGTGATGACATGTTTAGCCGCTCGTCATCCTTGAACCGCTGGCTGTCTGTGTGGTGTCCTAAAAATGACGTGGGCTACATTGACAATTGGAGCTCTTTTTGGGGAAAACCTGGTCTTATGAGACGAGACAGCATTCATCCCACTTTGGATGGTGCTTCTCATTTATCTAACAATCTGGCATCTTTTTTATCCAAATTTCCAAAACCCTGACGACTCAGAGTTGGGACCAGGAAGCAGAGTCGTAGTCTTACACGCCTCTCTGCAGCTCCTCTTCATCCACCACCCCTCAGCTTAGCCCCTGACTTCCCCATCAGAGAATCGTTGTCTGCTCCCTCCAAAGTGAATAAAAATATAATGTATAAGCATCCCAAAGTGATAAAGCAAAATATTGGTAAAACTCATATTAAACATAAAGCCTCTAAATTGAATGATTTGGCCTCTGTTCCTCCTCATAATTTAAAAATTAAATGTGATTTATTAAATATTAGGTCTCTAACTCCCAAGTCTCTGTTAGTCCATGATCTGTTAATTGATCATCAGATTGATTTAATTTCCCTTACAGAGACTTGGTTAGGGCAAGAGGATTATGTTGGTTTAAATGAATCAACTCCCTCTGGTTATTTAAACTGTCAAAATCCCAGAAGTTCTGGTCGTGGAGGAGGAGTAGCAACAATTTACCATTCCAAATTACTAGTTAATGTAAAGCAAAAAACATGTTATAATTCCTTTGAGGGCCTGGTCCTCAGTATTGGGCACTTTAGCAATTTTAGGTTAAACCCAATTTTATTTGCCATAGTTTATCGTCCCCCATCAACCTACTCAGAATTTTTATCCGAATTTGCTGATTTCTTAGCTGATTTAGTGCTGAAATCTGATAGAATAATTATAGTAGGGGACTTTAATATACATGTGGATGTAGATAGTGACTGCCTTAATGTGGCTTTTAATTCAATATTAGACTCGATTGGGTTTTCTCAGAAAGTAGGAAATTCTACTCATTACCTCCACCATACATTGGACCTTGTACTGACATATGGCATAGAAATAGAAAATCTTGTAGTGTCTCCTCATAACCCTGTACTGTCAGACCATTGTCTGTTAACCTTTGATTTTAC
The DNA here is from genome assembly GCA_020510985.1 of Pholidichthys leucotaenia. Classification (NCBI taxonomy): domain Eukaryota; kingdom Metazoa; phylum Chordata; class Actinopteri; order Cichliformes; family Pholidichthyidae; genus Pholidichthys; species Pholidichthys leucotaenia. The sequence goes on from CM035836.1 coordinate 400,451,900, forward strand.
TATTTCTGACTATTTGGCTCCTAAAGAAAAATATTATTACAGTAGATGCCTCTCAGATGATGCTGTTTCCAAATTTATGCAGATTGTTTCCTCTATGCCATGTGTCAACACAACGGAAATAAGCTATAGACAGCTTGCTCCTTCTGTAATTGATAACATGGTGGATAGTGTTTCAGCTTCTCTGCATCAGGCTCTAGACTTGGTGGCCCCCTTAAAAAAGAAAAAGTCTAATCAGAGATTTCTAACTCCTTGGTTCAACACAGAAACTCGTAGCTTAAAACAGAAGACTCGTCAGTTAGAAAGAAAATGGCGCTCTACTAATTTAGATGAAATCTATTTAGCTTGGAGAAATCATCTTTTAATTTATAAAAAATCTCTTAGAAAAGCTAGAACAAGTTATTACTCTGCATTAATAGAAGAGAACAAGAATAATCCCAGGTTTCTTTTCAGTACTGTAGCCAGGTTGACAAAGAGTCAGGACTCTGTCAATCCTAGCATTCCCTTAGAGTTTACTAGTCAGGACTTTATGAACTTTTTCAATAATAAAATTTCATCCATCAGAGATAAAATCAATCAGATTCTTCCCACAGTTAACTTAAATACTGTAACTACTACAACTCCTTCTTTTGATGTCTGTCTTGATGAGTTTACTCCAATCGACCTTTGTGAGTTAGACAAAATAGTTTCCTCATCCAAACCTTCAACTTGTCTTTTAGACCCTATTCCTACCAGGTTATTTAAAGAAGTCTTCCCACTTATTGGTAGCTTTATTCTTCATATAATCAATTCTTCATTAACTTTAGGCCATGTACCGCAGGCTTTTAAAACGGCTGTAATTAAACCCTTACTCAAAAAGCCAACGCTAGATCCAGGAGCTTTAGCTAACTATAGACCAATCTCTAATCTCCCTTTCATTTCAAAAATCTTAGAAAGAGTTGTTGCTACGCAATTATTTGACCACCTGCAGGGAAATGGTTTACTTGAAGAGTTTCAATCTGGGTTTAGAATCCATCATAGTACTGAAACAGCCTTAGCGAAGGTCACTAACGACCTCCTCATTGCATCTGATAATGGACTAGTTTCTGTACTTGTCCTTTTAGACCTTAGTGCAGCTTTTGATACTATCGATCATAATATTCTACTTGATAGATTAGAACACTATGTTGGACTTAATGGAACTTCATTGCAGTGGTTTAGATCTTATTTATCTGATAGGTTCCAGTTTGTTCATGGAAATAATGAGTTTTCTTTCAACTCAAAGCTTAGTCATGGAGTTCCACAGGGATCTGTGCTAGGCCCTACTCTTTTTAGTTTATATATGCTTCCGTTAGGCAACATTATTAGAAAGCACTGTATACATTTTCATTGTTATGCAGATGACACACAATTATACCTGTCAATGAAGCCAGATGATAGTAATCAATTAGCCAAGTTAGAAGCCTGTCTTAAGGAAATCAAAGCTTGGATGACTTGTAATTTCCTGCTATTAAATTCAGATAAGACTGAAGTTATTCTTGTTGGTCCAAAAAACCTTAGAAATTCCTTTCCAAATCAAACTTTCAGTTTGGATGCAGTTACTCTTTCTCTTAATAGCTCTGTGAGGAACCTTGGAGTTATTTTTGATCAGGATTTGTCCTTCAATTCACATATTAAATTTGTTTCTAAGACTGCCTTCTATCATTTGCGTAATATTGCCAAGATTAGGAGCATCTTGTCTCAGAGTGATGCTGAGAAGCTGATCCACGCTTTTGTTAGCTCGAGATTAGATTATTGTAATTCTTTATTATCAGGCTGTCCTAAAACATCTTTAAAAAGTCTTCAGCTGATCCAAAATGCTGCAGCAAGAGTTTTAACAGGTACTAGAAAGAGAGATCATATCTCTCCGGTTCTGGCCTCCCTTCATTGGCTTCCCATAGAGTTTAGAATTAAGTTTAAAATCCTTCTTCTTACTTACAAAGCTCTAAACAATCAGGCTCCTTTTTATTTAAAAGATCTGATACTACCGTATTATCCTAACAGAGCACTACGCTCCCAAAATGCAGGATTACTTGTAATACCTAGAATCTCCAAAAGTACAATGGGAGGCAGAGCCTTCAGTTATCAAGCTCCTCTCCTGTGGAATCAGCTGCCAATCTGGATTCGGGAGTCAGACTCGATCTCTGTTTTTAAGAATAGGGCTAAAACCTACCTTTTTGATATAGCCTACAAATAGGGAGGGATCATGTGTTTCTGAACCCTCCCTTAGTTATGCTGCTAATAGGTTTAGTCAGCCGGGGGACCTCCAGTAATGCACTGGGCCTCACTCCTTTCCTCACTCTCTATGAAATATTTTTTTTTTGCTGGTCATTAACATTTGTTTGTTCTCTCCCATAGATTGAGTCCCCATCGTGCTGTTTGCTCTCTACATGTCTGTTCTTTTCTTCTTCTCTATCCCCTCACTCCCCAGGCAGTCGCAGCAGATAACTGCCCCTCCCTGAGCCTGGTTCTGCTGGAGGTTTCTTCCTGTTAAAAGGGAGTTTTTCCTCTCCACCGTCACCAAGTGCTTGCTCACAGGGGGATCGCCTGATTGCTGGGGTCTTTCTGCAACTGTGGGGGTTCCCCCCTACAGTTGATAGTGCTATGAGATGACTGTTGTTGTGAAATGGCGCTATATAAATAAAGTTGAATTGAATTGAATTGAATTGAATTGGTCCTGCTGCCTTGCGGGAGTTGATATTTCTCAGTGCTTTGTTTACCTGGTCTGAGACTCTTAGTGGGGGAAGGGGGGGGTTGCATAAGTATGTGTCTCTTTTCTGTGCTGTGGCTGATGGTCTCGAAGCGGGTGTAAAAGATGTTGAGATCATTGAGATCATCATCGTTGAGATCGTCCGACAGGCTGTCTGTAGGGCTAGCGGTGCTGCTGTTGGTCTTCTTGTAGTCTGTGATGTGTTGCAGGCCTTGCCACATCCACCCTGGTTCAGGAGTGGAGTAGAGGCTGTCCAGCCTTTCTCTGTACTGCCTCTTGGCTGTTGCTATAGCCTTCTTCAGTCCATACTTTGCAGCTTTGTACTCAACCTCAGAGCCTGATTTAAACGCATGAGAGGGAGCACGCAGCATCTGACGTACCTGACTGCTGATCCAGGGCTTCTGGTTGGGGAACTTCCTGACCTGTATGGTGGGTACAATGGTATCAATGCACGTGCTGATGTACGCAGTCACGTATTCAGCATAGTCCTGTATGTTAACAGAAGAGTCCTCCCAAGTGGCTGCAGCTTTAAACACATCCCAGTCTGTGCAGGCAAAACAGTTGCAGGATGTTCTCAGTATGACTCTTGTTCTGTCCAGCTACTCTGAGTGTCTTACCGACATCAAAGCATGGATGTCATTACATTTTTTGAGCTTTAATAAGAACAAAACTGAAGTATTGATGTTTGGTTCAAGTACGTGTTCTCTCCCCACTAATGTGGACCTTGGCTCTTTGACACCACGTTAAACAATCTGCTATTAATCTGGGAGTCAAACTGGATTCTGATTTTAAATTTGACAAGGACATCAGCTGTGTCCTTCAGAAAAGTATTTATCAGTTAAGACAAATAGCCAAAGTCAAATCCATTGTGTCAAGGAAAGAGCTTAAAGAAACTATTGCTCACTTTTATCAAGATTTGTTATGAGCTGAGCAGTGGAGGTTTCCGCTGCTCAGTCTCATGGCTTTTTCTCTATATCTATATATTTATGGTATTTTGTGCTTTTTGGTTTCTGTTATTCTCGCACTTTTTTCTATTTTCCTGTTTACGCCTTAGTTTTGTTATGCTCTTATTTTGTATTAATTTGTATTTATTTCTCAGTTTGTACTTGTTGATATTTTATTTTTTTAAATTCCTTACTGTTGTGTTTCTCTCGGGGTTGATAGCTGTCACTGGCGCTTCCGGGACTGTGCTCCGTGTGGGCGGTGTCCTGTCACCTGTCAGCTCCAGTCTCTCCCCTCTCATTGCCCTCAGCGGGTCCAGATTATTAATCTTTGTTTTCTCCTGCCCACTTTGGTATCCACACCTATATTCTATTGTTTCATGCCTTATTTAAGACCACTGCTTTTTGTATTCCTCGCGGCGGTCTTGACTGATGTATTCAACTCCAAGAAGTAAGTTTGACATTCTGCTTTTTCCTTGTTACCGGGTTTATCCCTCTCTGGCTTTTTTGTTATTTTGTGCACTTTATGTTCATAATAAATTGTCACAAACTCACAGCTCAGCACGTGGGTCTCCCTCTCCGCCCGGAGGGGCAATTCATAACAGAAGACCGCCACCTGTAAGAGACCCAGCTGCTGTGTGTTTGTGCCTTTTTGCTATTTTTCCTATTTTTCCGGAGCTGTCAGCATGGTCCCTGACTACTCAGGTTCTATAAGCGGGCGTACATACCTGATGAGTCTGGGGTGGGAGGTTTTTTAGGACACTGATGGAAGTGGAAGATCTCATCTCCAGTGCTCACAGAGCTCTTACCCCTGAAGACGCTCTCTGGTACTTGGGGCTTGTGGAGGCGGCTACTCATCAGTGCCCTCAGCTCACGCAAGCATGCTGAGGAGATAGAAAGGATCACGCTGATGGCGGCGCTGCGAAGGGAGAACGGCAGCAGGGAGAGGAGCTCCCCGAAGAAGCAGAGGTCAGCGCCTACGGGGAGGCATCCCTGGTCCTCAGTACCACCGTCTCCTAACCTGCCTCCAACTCCTGCTCCATGATGCCGCCACCCAGCTCCAGACCGCCGGAGGAACATCCCTGCCTCTCAGGCAGCAGTTTTCTTTACATCGAGGTCGAAGACTCCCGCAGCAGGTTCAGGTTCAGGTTCAGGTTACTTTATTTGTACCCGTAGGTAGATTTGTTTTGCAGTTGGTGACATCCATATTTACAAGCCACTAATTACATTCAACATAGACACAAACACAGGCACACATCTTACAAAATAGGTAAATATAAAATATGTACAATATAATTTTTATAGCTTGTTCAACTCTTTGACAGCAGCAGGGACAAAGCTGTTTTTGTAGCGCTGGGTTCTACTTTTTGGGACAGCAAACCTCCGTCTGGAGGGAAGAAGCTGAAAGTTGCAGTGCAAAGGGTGGGAGTCATCATTTAAAATCGAGTCGGCCATCCTCTGTACTTGTCTGGTGTACAGGGATGTCAGGCTCAGCTGTGACTCACCAAGCAAACGACTGGACCATCTGACTACCTGATCCAAGGATTTCCTCTGTTTCAGTTTTATCTGACCAAACCATGACATTAAAGAAAAGGATAAAACAGATTCAATAAAAGCCCGATAGAACATAGTCATTATGGTTCGGTCAGTTTGGAAGCGTGCAAGTTTCCTCAAACAATGCAAATTTTGCTGACCCTTTTTGCACACCCTTTCACAGTTCACCGCAAAGTTCAATCCACTATCAATAATCGTCCCAAGATATTTGTACGATTGTACACATTCGGTGGTCTGGCCTTTTAGTATGGTGACTTTGTGCCTGGGAGTTTTCCTCCTAAAGTCAATAATCATATCTTTCGTTTTTGTTGTATTCAGCTGCAGGTAGGAATCCTCACACCAGTGAACAAAGTCAACAACTACTGGGCCGTGGCCACTCTCACCATCCTGGAGGAGACTGACAATGACTGAGTCATCAGCATACTTTATAATGTGTCTGTTGTCATGTCTGCTCCGACACATGTTTGTGTACAGGATGAAGAGTAGTGGTGACAACACACACCCCTGAGGAGAGCCAGTAGAAGAGCACTTTAGGTCAGACAATGTGCCATTGACCCTTACTCTCTGCGTCCTGTTGGTTAAGAAATCCAGAATCCAACCCACCAGATTATTGCTTAATTCAAATTGTTGCAGGAGCCTTTCAACTAAAATATGAGGTTGGATTGTATTAAAGGCAGAAGAAAAGTCCACAAATAAAAGCCTGGCGTGTGTCCCATTAAAATCCAGATGTTTAAAAAGCATGTCAAACAGAGTGACAGTGGCATCCTCCACTCCTCTGTGAGGCCTATAGGCAAACTGCAGAGGATCCAATGCATGTTCAGTCTGCCTTAGGACCTCACATCTGACCAGTTTTTCAAAAATTTTCATTAAAATTGAAGTCAAAGCAACTGGTCTAAAGTCGTTTACCGTTTTAGGACAGCTGGATTTTGGAACGGGAACAACCACGGCATCTTTCCAGATCTTAGGCACATGTTGTGTCTGTAAGGACTTATTGAAAATATAATGAAATATAGGACTCAGTTCATGTGCACAGGACTTTACCAGGCGTCCACATATATTATCAGGGCCCTGACTTTTGTTCACTTTTACAGCGCGGAACTCCCTTTTAACATCCTGCATCTCAATATTAAAGTGCTGATTGTCTTTGAGTTTCTTTTTCAAATCTTGGATTTCTGTGCTAAAATCAAAGGAGTCAAAACGACCATAAAAACAATTAAGAGCATTAGCCAGCTCTGTGTCTGAACTAAAACCATCTAAAAACACACGATTACTGCGCTCTGTGCTCTGAAGGCCTGCAATAGTTGTCATACTGGCCCAGGCCGAACCAAGTTTATTTGCTGCCATCTTGCTTTCCAACTCTGATTTATAATTCTGTTTTGCTCTTAAAATTTCAGACTTCAGCTCCTTGGTGGCAACCTGTAGCTCAGAAACAGACCCCTGTTTAAAGGCAAGAGCTTTCCTCTGTAAGCAGGATTTAACTGATTTAGTTACCCATGGTTTGTTGTTGGGGTATATTTTGACACGTTTACGTGGAACAAACTTATTTTGACAGTAAGCCATGTATGAGCATGTGAGGTCAGCCAGAGAGTCCAAATCATCCCCACAGGCCATTATGAACATCTTCCAGTCTGTACAGTCAAAGCATTCCTGGAGGCTGTGCTCTGAATCTTCTGTCCACACATCAATGTCTCTCATCTCCACCTTGCCTCTTCTGAGAGCAGTTTTATATGTGGGCAGCAAATGAACACAGTTGTGATCTGAGGATCCTAAAGGAGGAAGGGGGAGTGATTTATAGGCCCTCTCTATGGATCCATAGCACAGGTCCAATGTCTTTTTTCGCCTGGTTGGGCAGGAGACATACTGATGAAAGTTTTTAAGTGTCTTCTTTAAAGAAACATGGTTAAAATCCCCAAGAATGAAGTTTGGCGCCTCTGGAGAAATTGACTGCAGTCGCTGCACCACATCAGAGATGGTGCTGGAGGCGGAGTCAGCGTCTGCCCTCAGATGAATGTACACAACTGTGATGAAAAGTTGGGGAAACTCTCGAGGCAAATAAAAGGGGCGTAGTGACACAGACAGCAGCTCCACATGGGGTGTACAGATGCGCTCTCTGACCGTGACAGATGTGCAGTACTGCTTATTAATGTATAAACATACACCGCCCCCCTGACGCTTCCCAGTTACCTCTTCCTGCCGATCCGAGCGCAGCGGAGCTCCAAAGCCGTCAATCCACAGGTCTGCATCCCGATCATGCGCAGTAAGCCAAGATTCAGTGAAAGCCATGACGCAGCAGTTCTTAAAATCCTTCTGGTAACGTACGTTGCCTTGAATTTCCTCCACCTTGTTTCTCACAGACTGTGCATTCCCAAAAATGATCGAAGGAAGAGAAATGTTACCAAACTGACGTCTCCTAAGGCGCAATTTCACACCTCCATGTCTTCCACGCTTCCTCCTGCCACTTCTTTTTTCACCGCTGTGTCCGTCTCTCAAAATAAAGTCCGGCAGCTGAAATTTGGGCGCAATCAGAGACTCTGCACCAGCTGTGTTAAAGCGCAGCAACACGTCCCTGGAATATTGTATTCTGCCCGCTATTCTGCTCGCCATGGAGCCGAACGCGTTTACCTCAGAGACAAAGAGCCACAGCACAGATAGCAGCAGTGCGAGAGAGGAAAGGAAATCCATGTTGTGGATACCAGGGAACCCTTCGCCATATATTCCACAAACGCTCCAGGGCAGAAACGACACAGAGGATTTTCTAAAAACGTAAAAAAGTACAAAAAACACACACACACACACACGCACTATATCATCAAGCTGCTGGTCGCTGCGTGCGCATGCGCCCCCATCGCATGCGCCCCCACCAGCAGTCCCCTCTTCTGGTTTTTCCTCTCCAGCTGTTCCGTCAGCCTACTCCTCCGCTGCTGCTACCTCTCCCTCTTCCTCGGCAACTCCTCCCGCTGCTGAGGGGTCGATCGTTTTGTCCCCGGCTCCGCCTGTCTCCGTGTCGGCAAGGGTGGCTCCTCCACGATCCACTGAGGGGCCCATGTCTACCGTAGCCATGGAGAGGGGTGACTTCAGACTTCCCTGAGTGTCCACCAGCCCCAGATTTGAGCCGCCAGACGTTGGAGGAGCCTGTGGCCCTGGTGGACCTGGTTCCAGCTCTGCAACCATGCTCTGAACGGAGGAGAGCACTGAGACCGAGCCGACACCTGCGCCGACGAAGGAGCGTCCCCGGGCTTCAGCTGAGCGGGCTCCAGCTCCAGCAGGAAGCCGACCTCCTGTCGCCACGCAGGGCGAGCCACCTGCGTTGGTCACGTCGCTGGGGGTTCCCAGGACTGCACAAACCACCATGCCTGCTGCAGGGCCCGCCCGCCCAGCAGAGCCGGAGCTGGATCTCCAGAGGGCCGGGCCCAAGATGTTGCCGTCCAGATCGACGGAGTCCTGGACGGTGGTGGAGCTTGAGCTCAGGCAAGTGCTCTCCTTTGTTTTCATTGTTTCAGTTTTGGAGAAATCTTGTCGGGCTCTTGGTAGGGAGAGCCAAGTGCAGCCGTCAGCTGCACCTAAGCTCACCTCATCGGGCTCCACTGCCGCCGGTGACCCTGACCCTGTTTCTCTGCCTCTCTTGCCTGAGTTTTCCCCCAGGGTCACCGAGGATTGTTCAGCTCTGCCAGAAGTCTTCGTGGGTCCAGGCTCGCCACCCGAGATCACCATGGATCCAGCTCCTCCCACTGAGGTTGTCGCGGGTGCACCGTCCCAGCCCGGCACCTCCGTGGGTACTGCTTCCCCTCCGGCTGAGGTCATTGCAGGTGCTTCGTCCCAGCCTGGGACCTCCGTGGGTGCTGCTCCCCCTCCAGATGAGGTCTTCGCAGGTGCTCCATCCCAGTCCAGGGCCTCTGAGGGTGCTGCTTCTCCGTTGCATGAGATTGTCGCAGGTGCACCGTCCCAGCCCGGGACCTCCGTGAGTGCAGCTCCTCCTCAGTCCGGGCCTCCATGGGTGCTGTGTCCCAGTCGGGGACCGTTGTGGGTGCTGCGCCCAAGCCTTAAACCTACTTGGGTGCTGTGCTCCATTGTGGGCCCGCTGTGGGCGTTACGCTCCAGCCCGGGGGCCACCGTGGGTGCAGCTCTGGCCCAGTCCAGGTCCACCATGGGTGCAGCTTTGGCCCAGTCTGGGTCCACCATGGGTGCAGCTTTGGCCAAGTCAAGGCCCACTATGGATGCAGTTATGTCCCAGTCCGGGTCCACCGCGGGTGCAGCTCCGCTCCAGCCCGGAGCCATTGTGGGTGCTGCAATGTCCCAGTCCGGGACCACCGAGGGTGCTACAGTCCAATCTGAGGGCGTCGTGGATCCCCCTCCTCTGCCTGATGCCATTGCAGTTCCCCCTCCTCTGCCAGGCGCCGTCGTGGTTTCCCCTCCTCTGCCCGAGGCCGTCGTGGTTCCCTCTCCTCCACCTGACATCATCATGGTTTCCCTGACTCCCCTATCGTGCTCGCCATTAGCTCTTCTCTTTGAGCAGCCACCTCCTGGGCCACCCCTTCTGTACAGGTGGTTGAAAAACTCTGGCAGACCACCCGACAGACTGTACCACGGAGTTGGGTGGCCCAGGTTCTCTGGGAGGACACCCGACATATTCCATCATGCCATCTGGCTGGCCTGGGACTCTGGTCACCAGCCTGAACTGTCCAGCTCTTCGGTCCAAGGGGCTTAGGGGGTTTGGGTTTTGCCTTGTGTGGGTCCTGAGCGGGGTTTTTTTTCGTTCCCTCCTAGCCTGTTCCCCCTCCACTCACCCGGTGTGGGTTATTGTTGTGCTCCCATTTGGGGGGGGGGGTCTTTCTTTTTCTTTTGATGTTACCCTGGGGTGTCTGGTTCCCACCCCTTGAGAGGGGGGCTCTGTCATGAGCTGAGCAATGGAGGTTTCCGTTGCTTAGTCTCATGGCTTTTTTTTCTATATCTATATATTTGTGGTATTTTGTGTTTTTTGTTTTCTGTTATTCTTGTACTGTTTTCTATTTTTGCCTTATATTATGCTCTTATTTTGTATGAATTTGTATTTATTTCTCAGTCTGTACTTGTTGATATTTTACTTTTTTTTTAAATTCCTTCCTGTTGCGTTTTCCCTTGGGGTTGACAGCTGTCACTGGTGCTTCTGGGACTGTGCTCCATGTGGGCAATGTCCTGTCAGCTCCGATCTCTCCCCTCTCATTGCCTGCAGCTGGTCCAGATTATTAATCATTGTGTTCTCCTGCCCGCTCTGGTATCCACACCTGTGTTCTGTTTTTTTCTTGTTACCAGGTTTATCCCTCTCTGGCTTTTTAGTTATTTTGTGCACTTTATGTTCATAATAAATTGTCACAAACTCACAGTTCAGCATGTGGGTGTCCTTCTCTGCCCCGAGGGGCAATTCATGACATGATTCGTTTGGAGTACTGTAATACTTTTTGTTGGGATGAGCTAAGCTTCTATCGCTCAACTTCAACTTGTCCAAAATGCTGCCACCCGCCTTTTAACAAAGACCACAGGCGTAAACACATTTCATCTCTTCTGGCTTCCCTTCAGTGGCTCCCTGTGCATTACAGAATCAATTTTAAAATTCTCCTTTATGTTTTTAAATGTCTTAACAGTCTTGCTCCACCCTACCTCTCTGACTTACTTCAGCCTTATGTTCCACCACGATCCCTAAGATCAGCTGATCAGCTGCTCGTTGGGGTCCCTAAAACAAGGCTGAAGCTCAGAGGGGATCACCCCTTTGCTGCTGCAGCTCCTAGACCAGGGATGGGCAACTGGCGACCCCTGACGTCATCCACTGCGGCCCGCCAGTCCATTTCCCAAAAGCAATTATTTATTTATATCCTGTTTGAACGTATTTGGAACTGCATTCTTAAATACAGTTATAGAGTCCGCCAGCAGAGGAAGCTCTAATCGAAACCTAAGTACCTCTCTGTGAGTGTTCAAGCAAGAGTGAGGGAGCCGCAGATAGAGTAGTGTGCCCCGGAGTGCATCTATATGTATGTGTTGCATGCTGAGAATGCATTAATAGGCTGTGAACAGCAATAAATGTACAGAGTAGGCTGCTTTTAATTAAACAACAATAAATGCTACAGCTCCTCCTAACAAGTCTCAAACTGAAAGGCAAATTTATATAAGAAATGGCAAATTTATGACAGAAAAACACTAATTTAGAAAAAAACACTGAGTACAACTAAAAAGTTATAAATTTTTAAATAAAATTATGCAAATTTTTCAGTAGAAGCTTGCACATCTAATACCAAAATAAAATATAGCTTTGAAAAAAAAGGTTAATTTAACCCAGAAATGTAGCATATTTATCAGCAAAACTCCTTTTTACTGATACAAAAAAACCTTTTTTTCATATTCTTCTAATATTTTAAAAACATTGTTCTCCATCATCATATTTCCTTTTCTTCTTGGCTTTGTTGTTAATTACTGTCCAGAATTTCTCTTTGCTCATCATTTTGATGGAGAGTTTTAAAAATTAGGTCATGATGTAATTTTTATCAGTAATTTTAATTCTATGATAAAACACTGAGTAGTTTTTATTTTCGTTTTGTTTTAATAGTGAAACGTTTGACTTTGAAGGAAATGCCCCCCCCCCCCACCCGTGCAGTTTGTCTGTTGGTGTTTATCTGTGCAGCCCCACCCATCCTGTTCTCTGTGACCATGCCCTGCCATCTCCATTTGCCCCTCATTGTGCCCACCTGTTCAACGTTGTGTTGATTACCCCTGCGTCAATATATGTGAGCCCCAGTCTGTGTTCTGTATGGATGTCCTCGTCATGTATGCATAAACCACACACTTTTGTTTTCTGTCAAGCCTGTTATCCAGTCAGGTTTGTGAGTTTATGTTACAGCTTCCGAGCTGGGTGTTGTTTTGTGTTTTTTCCACCTTCAGGCTGTGCCAGTTTGTTAGCTCTTAATACAGACAGTGAGGTATTGTCTGTCATCCTTCTCACATGTCAATGGACCACCAGAATCACCCTGCAATGTTAGACAAAGCAATTTAAAATCAATATAGTAGTGGTACTGCAGTGATTTATAGTGGATATAAAAAGTCAACACACCCCTGTTCAAATGCCAGGTTTTTGTGATGTAAAAAATGAGACAAACATAAATCATTTCACCAACTTTAAGTACCGCATTTGGGTCCAGTTCCTCAAATTGTGACAATTCAAGCATATTAATTGTACATAAGTAACCTTAATTATATCTCACTTAGCTCTTTTTAGTGGATATTGTTGACATAACTGTAAACCTTATCATATGAAACTAGATTCTCACATATAAAGCATATATTTTTTCAAAACTAAAACGTTAATAGAAGAGAAGCTCTGTCAATGATAATCTCAGAAAAAAAATAATGCTGACTAAAGGAAACTGGTGTGCATGTAATAAAACATACAAACTCCCACATAGTCAATACACCTGAGAAAATATCGAAAAGCTGGTTAAGTTGTGGGGGTGGTTTAGTTTGTAGCTTTAAATTGACACACTGGATACTAAAATTTCCACATTTTGCTGAGAGTTGGTATTTCACCATGCTGGCTGCAGCAACACTTCTTTTTTTCCTCAACACATTAACTGTTCATGCTGACCCAACAGTAAGTCTCAGATTCTCTATGAGCAATCAGGTCCTCACCACAAAATAAGTTGAAAAGAGGTTTTACAATTATTCTCTACTGTCATTTGTCATTTCAGGAGGGTGACATGGGTAAGTATTTGTCCTTATCTATATAAGTGGTGACTTTTTTTTTTTTTTTTTTACTGTAGGTAGTGGTGCAATTTTGTTGTCCACTGTAATGTTAGATTATTATAATCTCTGTAGAAAATTTTATTTAATTCTTTTAATTTCTAGCCATTACAATCAGATTGTGTTAACTGAAAATTGTCCCTCGTTGGCAGATTTTTTTTAAGCAGTGACAGAAAATCTTGAAACATTTATTGATCTAATTAAAATCAATAAAAATGACAGGTAGTAGATTATGACAGAATTATTACAAACCAGAAGTAATTGGGTTATTCTCAATATTAATGAATGAATGAATGAACGAAACGGTTTATTGTTAATACTACCATACGTGCAATACATACAGGAGAATTGAAATTTGACTTGACATTGGGCGCGCTCTATAAGCGCATCCCATAGCCGCGGCAGCCCGAAGGCGCCAGTCGAACAGGAGGGTAAAGAGGGCAAGGGTCAGGGAAAACACAATAGGCAGAGAGAAAAAAACATAGTTATCAGAATAACGCTCATATAAGCTCAAATGAAAGATGCACTCCGGCGACTTTAAAACCACCTCAAAAACCAATGTGTTTTGCCCAAAATAGTATTTTGTGGCTTTTTATACACAAAAAAACTTTCATTGCCTTAGAATTGCTTGGAAAGAACTTTTATGTCTTTGACCGACTTAAGTATGTGTGGATGTATAAATATTTTAATTAGCTCCACCCATACTGCTGCCCACTAATAGCTGGAAGAAGACGAGGACATTGTACAAGGCTCCGAGAAAGCGATCTAACTTGAAGAAGTACCATCGTAGGTGAAGCCACAGAAGAGTCGCTGCCTGGTCCGGCATGGAGGCTGGAATGTTCCCTGCCGGTCTCTGGTTACCCGCTCACTGTGAATTGCCTTGCTAGAGGCCGGTGAGCAGTTCATCTTGGTCCGGTGCGCTCACCAGCCAGCTCGCCTCCGAGGTGCTCCCCGGCCTCCTTCCTTCGGAGATCACCTCGCTTCGAGCTGTTCTGAGGCGAACCAGCCCTCAGTGAGGTGATCCGCAGTGAGTGGGTAACCAGAGACCGCTCCTTCAGGAGAAGAGGGAGGAGCCGAGGAGCGCTCAGTTCCTTTGAAGCGTTCTCCGGGGCTTGCTCTGGGGAGAGGCAAGGCGGATGGTGGGGCGCACTGGTGGGTGCTCCCAGCGAGGTGAGGGGAGCCCTCCAGCTGGGCAATGATTGCCTCTCTGTTCCACTGAGAATGATCCTTTCAGAGGTTCACCTACGGCAATAGTCGCCCCGGCTGTGGCGCCACGCACACCAGGGCCATCTCCCCCGGCATGCAGGCTGCAAACCTGTGTCGTTTCTGGTAGTTTAGCAGGGACACTGAGGTTTTTCAAAATAAAATTAATCATTGCTGTCGTATTTTCATGTCTGTGGGTAAGAAAAGAAGATTTCTTGCTCAGACAGCCAAAAATTGAACACGTATGCAGGGCTGAAAAGTTCATAGTGGTCAAATTTGACCAAATGTGGTTTATTTTTCAACATAGTCTCCCCTTTGGTCCACACACTTCTTCCATCGGAGTTGCAGCGCTTGAATCCCTGTGGTTGAAAAATATACCATATTTGGTCAAAGTTGACCATTATGAACTTTTCAGCCCCCCCCATATAATCTGCCATCTTTCCCAACTTGTAAAAAGCTGAGCTCCTGCTTGCTCCTCGGCTCCTCCCTCTTCCCTGAGAGTGTCGAGTAGGTGTCTCAGTGCTCAGCCTGATTGGTTAATGTGATAACCAGTTAGGCTAAGCAGGAATACTGACATAGCTGTTATATCATAAATGACACAGAGCGGCGAGCTTCTTGAGGAACATTCAACTGACTTTATTCTGTTCTTATTCCAATTTATATTCGCCACTGTAGCCCGCCTGACATCACCAACTTCCCCCACCCCGACAGTGCTATGGCAAGCCCCAAAGTTCAATTCTCATATATAACAACCCCCCACCCCTCACAAGTTCCAACTATACATATTACTAAATCAAAATCAACACCAGATAACACAATGAACACAGAACACATTTTTTTAAACTATAAACAAGTGAGCCTGCAGGTGTCTGGGTAGACTACCAGAGCACCCTGCCAGGCTGAAGCAGGTTATTCTGCCGCTAAGTCCAACCGGCACTGTCCATAATAGTCCTAGCAACATAATCATCCAAATATGCAGGCCTCCGACGTACTCTAGCCGGGCGTCCCCCAGTAGGGGACTCTGCACCAGGCATCGTCGGTACTGCCTGTGAGTCTACATCAGGCGGGGCCGTCCAGTCCCAACTCACACTGAGCCGCCCCGTGGTGTCTAAGTCCCAGTCAGGGAATGCACGCCTCAGTCTGCTGGCATGCCACCTAGACCCATCATCAAGTTCGAAAGTGTCTGGGCCTCGCCGCCTTGTGATCTCCCGAGGTCCCCTCCAAAGGGGCTGCAACTTGTGGGACCAGCGGGGTGCTTGAGCCACACCCGATCTCTCTCTCTCTCAGGCCATGGTCCCTTGCCCTATGCCTCCTGTCGAATCTCCTCTTCATCTTGTGCTGCTGACCGGTGACCCTGCTCCTCAACGCCACTTCATCCGTCCGGGAAGCCACCCCTGGATGCCCCAACCAATTCACCGGTAGAGACATCTCTCATCCTAACATAAGGGCCGCCAGGCAACAGCCGATCGTCGTGTGGACCGATGCCCTGTAGTGAAGTAAAGTGTTCTGGATGGCATCCGAGAAAGGAAAACCATCCCCCAGGTGCACCCTCAGTCTGTTCTTTAAGGTCGTATTGAACCTTTCAACCCCCCCCATTGGCCTGCGGATGGTAGAATGCCGTCTTGACGTGCTCCACCCCCTTGCTGGTCAAAAACTCCTCAAACGCCCCTGATACAAACTGTGGTCCATTGTCCGTTGTGAGTGTGTCTGGGATTCCCCACCTGGCGAACAAGGATGTCAGGATCCCCATAACCACTTCCGCTGTCACCGAGCTGGTGGGCAGCACCTCTGGCCATTTTGAGAATACGTCATAGGCCACCAGCAGGAATCAGCTGTTTAAAGGCACTGCATGAAGTTCACTGCAGATGTCCAGTTCTACATGCTTCCAAGGCCCCTCCGGGAATACCACTGGCCTAAGTGGTGGGGGAGGAGGTCCGCTGGCCTTGCCACTCTCCAAGCATGGCTCACAGTGCTTCACCATGGCCTCAATGTCATTATCAATGCCCAGCCACCAGACCAATCTCCCAGTACACTGTTTCACTCTTACTACCCCCAGGTGGCCGTCATGCAACATGTCCAGTGCCTGAGCACTCAGGGAATTGGGGATTAGAGTGCACTGGCCCCTGGCCACGCATACCTCATTCCAGCAGCTTAGCTCATCCCTGAAACAGTGATAGGGTGTCAGGTCACCCCGCATCTTCGCAGGCCATCCCTCTCGAATCACCATTCACAACTGCAACAGAATCGGATCTCGCTCTGATTCTTCTCTGAGCTCCTGGGGAGAAATGACTCCCTGGAGAGGTCCGCACAAAGCGTTGATCAGTTCATCCTCAGCAGAGCCAGTGTCCTCATCGTCCGCCAGCGAAGACTCCTCGGTGGCCTGGGATAAGAGGTCCGCCACTATATTCTCCCTGCCAGGCATGAACTTGGTGGTAAAATCATAGGCCCTTAGTCGCTCAGACCACCTATTTATCCTCAGCAGTCTATGCCCCGACCCCGACGTCTCCAGCAAGGCTGTGAGCGCCCGAAGATCAGTTCTCAGTTCTGTAGAGGTACAGTATATGTGCCACCTTTCACATGCCCAGGCACAGGCTAGTGCCTCCCTCTCGCCCACAGCGTACTTTTGCTCCACTGCCGAGAGAGACCTAGACGTGAATGCCACTGGTCTTTCAGTGCTTCCTTGGATTTGAGACATGACCGCCCCCAGTGCCGACCCAGATGCATCGCAGGTCACCACCGTTTCCAGGTTAGGATCAAAGTGTGCCAACACTGGTGGAGAGGTGAGTTGTCGTTTAAGCTTGGAGACCGCCGCCGAACAGGCCGGTGTCCATTTCCACGGTGCGTCTTGTTCCAACAGGGCTCACAGAGGCTCAATTGTCTCTGAGTAATGTGGGATGAATCACCCATAAAAATTGACTATGCCAAGGAATGATGAGATCTGAGCAAGTGTAGAAGGGTCCGGGATGCAAAAGATCACCTCCACGTTCGAATGCAATGGCCGCAGGCCCTTCCTCGTCAGTCAAAAACCCACAAACTCGATGGCGTCTGCCGCGAAGAGACATTTTTCTCCGTTCAAAGTGACACCGTAGTCCTGCAGTCATTTTAGTACTTTCTCCAGTCTCTCATCATGCGTCTCCCTTGATGTGCCATGTACCATGATGTCATATAAATAGGCTACCACGCCCTTCAGATCTGCCAGCATCGTCAACATTACCTTCTGAAAACAGCTGGGGGCGGGGCTCAGTCCAAACGGTATTCTGGTGTAGCGAAAAAAACCCATGTGGGTCACAAACACCGTCAAGTTCCTGCTGTCCGGACGGAGCAGCACCTGCAGGTAGCCCTGTCGGAGGTCTAGCTTCGTGAACATTTGGGATCCACTGAATGTTGCCGTGAGCTCCTCCATTGTCGGAAGTGGGTATTTGTCTGGGATGATCGCCTTGTGAAGTATCCTGATGGCGGCGCACCTAGACGCAGCGGCCCCTCTTGGCATCAGCGAGTGTGAGAGTTTTAATCATCCCAGACGTACATTCTGTAAAACTTACAACCGTGAGACCTTATTAAACATCAAGGTACTGCACGCTGCAAGAATCGCGGTGATCGGTTGTGATTTGGACATTCTACGCCAGCATGGAATTTTGGCGGAGTCCCCGCTGGAAGCTACCCGGGAGAGGAGGAAGCGGAAGCGGAGCGAGCGCAAGCAAAAGCGAGGAAAAAGGGCCGGGATCCATGCTAGGCTAAAGGCTAACCCCTCCAGACCAGCGGTACCGTCACTTCTTCTATCAAACGTCCACGCCCTCGAAAACAAGGTAGACGAGCTGCGTTTGCTGAAAGAAACCCGGAGAGAATGGAGGGACTGCTGTGTGTTTGTTTTCACCGAGACATGGCTCCATGACAACATTCCTGACGAGGCCATTCAGCTGGAAGATATGGCGATGTTCCGTGCCGACAGGGAAACGGCGAGCTCCGGTAAGAGCCGGGGGGGTGGGCTATGCATCTATGTTAACAAGAACTGGTGCGTTAATGCCACGTTAGTGTCTAAACACTGCTCTCCGTTGGCGGAGTTCCTTATTGTTAATTGTCGGCCTTTTTATCTGCCGAGGGAATTCAGCAACGTGTTTGTAGTTGGTGTTTACATAGCGCCGAGCGCTAACGCTAAAGCTAATGCTAAGAAGGCACTCGGGGTACTGCACAATGCGATCAGTGAAATCCAAACGTCACACCCGGACAGTTTTGTGGTGGTTGCGGGGGATTTTAACCACACCAGCTTAAAGACTGTGCTCCCCAAGTTTAAACAATGTGTAGACTTTAAGACCAGAGGAGAGAATATGTTGGACTTAGTGTACACAAACACAGATGCATATAAAGCGATACCCCGCCCCCATCTCGGCCGTTCTGATCACATGTCCGTGATGCTGGTTCCTGCCTACAAACCTTTATTGAAGCGCAGCAGGCCAGCAGTGAAACAAATCAGGATTTTGCCAGAGAGTGCAACCTCTGCACTGCAAGACTGTTTTCAGCACACAGACTGGAAGATCTTCAAAATAGCAGCCTCCCAGGAAGACAGGACAGATGTGGAGGAGTATGCTGATTCGGTCACCAGCTACATCGCGAAGTGCACAGAGGATTTCACTAAAGTGAAGACCATCACTATGCGGGGTAATCATAAGCCCTGGATGACTGCAGAGGTGCGCTCGCTGCTTAAAGCCAGAGATGCAGTGTTCAGAGCGAAGGACAGGATTGCCCTCCGCTCAGCCAGGTCTGCGCTTTCAAAGGGAATTAAGGCGGCAAAGCGCGCCTATGCGGAGAAAATCCAGGGACACCTCTGTGACACTAGGAACACCAAGCAGATGTGGCAGGGAGTTCGGACACTGACGGGCTTTAAGTCTAGGCAGGGGGTCGATGATGACGACGCTTCGCTTCCAGACAGGCTTAACGACTTCTTTGCACATTTTGAAGCATCAAACTTGACAATCAGAGGGAGGGCCGGCCCACTCCCACCATCGGTCGGACCAGCTTTTACCATTAACACAGCGGACACACGGAGGACCCTATCCAGAATCAACCCACGCAAAGCTGCAGGTCCAGACAACATTCCGGGACGTGTGCTCCAAGACTGCGCGAGCAAGTTGGCGGATGTCCTGACTGACATTTATAACATCTCCCTGAGTCAGGCCATCGTTCCCAGATGCTTCAAGACCTCTATCATTGTACCGGTGGCAAAGAAACCAGTGGTGTCCTGTTTGAATGACTATCGTCCTGTTGCACTTACACCAATTGTGATGAAGTGTTTTGAACGGCTTGTCAAACCACACATCACAGCCTGCCTCCCTGCATCACACGACCCGCTCCAGTTTGCATATCGTTCAAACCGCTCCACGGAGGATGCTATAGTCACCACCCTACACTCTGTCATCACCCACCTGGACCAGAAAGACACCTACGCCAGACTCCTGTACATTGATTTCAGTTCAGCATTCAACACCATTATTCCCCAGAGACTGATAGAGAAATTACTCCTTCTCGGTCTGAACACCGCCACATGTCTCTGGATCCTGGATTTCCTGACTGAGAGACCTCAGTCTGTCCGGGTTGGAAACAACATCTCCAACTCTGTCACGCTGAGTACCGGAACCCCTCAAGGCTGTGTACTCAGTCCACTGTTGTTTACACTTCTAACACATGACTGTGTATCCAAACACGAGGGGAACCAGATTATTAAGTTTGCAGATGACACCACAGTGGTGGGACTTATTCAGAGGGATGAGGAATCAATGTACAGGGAAGAAGTGAGAGACCTGGAGGGCTGGTGCAGGGAGAACAATCTGGTGCTCAACGTGGACAAAACGAAGGAGATGATTATCGACTTCTGGCGGTCACAGCCTAAGCACGTCCCCCTCAGCATCGGCGGCCGTTTAGTGGAGAGAGTAGAGAACATCAAGTTCCTCGGAGTGCAGATCTCACAGGACCTGACCTGGAGCAAGAATTCCTTGGAGATCAGGAAGCGAGCTCAGCAGAGACTACACTTCTTGAGGAAACTCAAACAAGCCTCTCTCCCCATCTGCATCCTCAGGACCTTCTACAGAGGTGTGGTGGAGAGTGTTCTGACGTACTGCATTGCTACATGGTACTCCAGCTGCAGTATGTCAGACAAAAAAGCCCTGCAGAGGATAGTCAAGGGGGCGGAGAGGGTAATTGGAGTCTCCCTCCCCTCTGTCCAAGAACTTTTTCAGAACCGTTGTAGGAGCAGGGCACTGAACATTGTCAAGGACCGTTCTCACCCTCTGCATAAACACTTTGAACTTCTTCCATCTGGTAAACGATTCCGGAGCATCAGAGGCAGAACCACCAGACTGATCAACAGCTTCCTCCCACAAGCTGTCAGGATGCTGAACAGCTGACCTGGAATCTCACATACACACTACTGCACCTATGGACATTTTGTATATTATAGTTAGTTATTCTTTTTCCCCAAGTATGTCTCAGGGATGTGTGAATGGATGGGGGGGTGGGGGTGGGGTGGGGGGTGGAGCTATGTGGGAGTGTGTCTTAATCATGCTGCTTCTTATATGGATGCCGAGAGAAACGCAATTTCATCTTGCCTGCACTACAGTTGTATGTACAGCAATATGACAATAAAGTTTGATTTGATTTGATTTGATTTTGATTTTTTTTTGTTCACCATCTGCAAGTCTATACAAGGCCTGATCCCCCACCCCCTTTTTTCTTCGCTACCACCAAATTTGAAATCCAAGGTGAGGCGTCCACCTTCTCAATGATCCCAGCATCCAGCAGCTTAGATAGTTTGGCCAAAACTTCCTCACATAACACCAGGGGCAGGCGCCGTGACTGTTGGATCCTAGGCGTCACAGACTCATTCACCAGCGGACGATGAAAGAAAGCCTCTATCCGGCCCAGGCCCATGAACAACGCTGGCTACCGGAGCTGCCAGTCCGTGTACGCCGTTAACGCCACAGAGCCCTCCGGGTTCCCGTATGGAGAAGACCAGTTCCCCCAACAGATCATTCCCAAGCAGGTCCGCACCGTCGTGCCACCTGGAAAGTGAATTTAGGTACCATCTTCGGCCCGCATGTCACGTCGAACTCCGCCATGCCCACCATGTCGATCTCAGTGTGGCTATAACCGAACATCCTCACCACTCCTGCCTTGATAGTTTTTGCAAGGAACAGTCTCTTTAGCGTAGATAAGCTCAGGATAGACCTGCTGGCCCCCGAGTCCACCATAAGAGGCACCTCAACACTGTCCAGCTGTACCGCATACCATTTGAGAGGTCCTCTTCCTCCATGTGCCACACACACACAGCCCGTCTCCTGGGCTCCGTCCCTCGCCGGGTCCGCCAACGATACATGGGTCCTGTTGCGTCCCACTGGCCACCTTTTCATCCTCTTTTTCTTCCCAGTCCGCCCTCGAGGCCTTGTTAGCATGCTAACCGCCGCCCTTTGCGTGGGGGCCCAGTCCGCCGGCTCCTCGCTAGCTGATGCACTTAGCCTCTGTAGAGACACGGACTCCTGTAATTTCACCAAATCCACGACCTCATCCAGAGACAAAGGCCACCGGGTTAACCTTAGCATGCCCCCCAGCCACTGACTGGTCGTACCATGGGCTAATTCATCCCCCACTAGCTCGTCCGCTAGCGGCCCAAAATTGCGTTTCCCGCTAGACTGCGCAGTTCCATAAGAAATGTCAAAGTGGCCTCACCAGCATGCTGAACACGGCTAAAAAATTCATATCTTCTTTCGGTGACTGTGGAATTGTCACCAAAAAGACTGTCCATCTTTAACAAATCATCTTCCAGCGAGCGATCGCCACACAGACCAAAGGAAATGCGCTGTCCTTCCGCGCCCAGATGGTGCACCAACAGACTCCTCCGCCTGTCGACGGAGATATCGCCGAGTCGAGCAGCCGTCACATAAACCTCAAACATACCCTTCCACCGTGCCCATGGTATAATTGGCGTACCTCGGCACTGCAGGAATGGAGGTGGCTCCACAATACACGCACCCATTTTCTCTATCCATCCATCCATCTTCTACCACTTTTCCGGAGGTTCGGGTTGCGGAGGCAGCAGTTCAAGCAGAGAAGCCCAGGCTTCCCTTTCCCCAGCTTCTCCAGCTCTTCAGAGAAAATACCAAGGCGTTCCCAGACCAGCTGGGAGACATAGTCTCTCCACTGAGTCCTGGGTCTGCCCCAGGGTCTCCTCCCAGTGGGACGTGCCCGAAACACCTCAAGTGGGAGGCGTCCAGGAGGCATCCTAATCAGATGCCCATACCACCTCAACTGACTCCTTTCAATGTGGAGGAGCAGCGGTTCTACTCTGAGCCTCTCCCGGATGACTGAGCTCCTCACCCTATCTCTGAGGGTGAGTCCAGCAATCCTACGGAGAAAGCTCATTTCAGCCGCTTGTATCCGCGAGCTTGTTCTTTCGGTCATTACCCAAAGCTCGTGACCATAGGTGAGAGTAGGAACATAGATTGACTAGTAAATCGACAGCTTTGCCTTAGAACTAAGCTCGCTCTTCACCACAACATCCGCATCACTGCAGATGCTGCTCCAATCCGTCTGTCAATCTCTCGCTCCATTTTCCCCTCTCTTGTGAATGAGACCCCAAGATACTTAAACTCCTCCACTTGGGGCAGGAGCCTGTCCCCAACCCAGAGAGGACAATCCACCTTTTTCCGGCTGAGGACCATGGACTCGGACTTGGAGGTGCTGATTCTCATCCCAGCCGCTTCACACTCAGCGGCAAACCATCCCAGCAAGAGCTGTAGGTCATTGCTGGATGAAGCCAACAGGACAACATCATCTGCAAACAACAGAGATGAGATCCTGTGGTCACCAAGCATGACGCCCTCCATTCCCTGGCTGCACCTAGAAATCCTGTCCATAAAAATTATGAACAGGATCGGTGACAAAGGGCAGCCCTGGCGGAGTCCAACTCTCACTGGGAATGACTCCGACCGAGTGTTGGCAATACCAACCAAACTCTCACAACGGTCGTACAGAGACTGAATAGCTCGTAACAACAAGCCTGATACCCCATACTCCCGAAGCACTCCCCACAAAAAACCACGAGGGACGCGGTCAAATGCCTTCTCCAAGTCCACAAAACACATATAAACTCATTGGGCAAACTCCCACGAACCCTCGAGAATTCTCAAGAGGGTAAAGAGCTGGTCCGATGTTCCACGGCCAGGACGAAAACCACATTGCTCCTCCTGAATCCGAGGTTCAACCAACGGCCGGACTCTCCTCTCCAGTACCTTGGCATAGACCTTCCCAGGGAGGCTGAGGAGTGTGATCCCTCTAAAGTTGGAGCACACCCTCCGGTCCCCTTTTTTGAAGAGAGGAACCACCACCCTGGTTTGCCATGCCAAAGGCACTGCCCCTGACCTCCACGCAATGTTGCAGAGGCATGTCAACCATGACAGCCCAACAACATCCAGGGCCTTGAGGTACTCAGGGCGAATCTCGTCCACCCCCGGGGCCCGGCCACCAAGGAGATTTTTAACCACCTTGGCGACCTCAGCCCCTGTGATAGGCGAGTCATCCCCCTCGTCCCCAAACCCTGCTTCCTCTGTGGAAGGCGTACCAGTGGGATTGAGGAGATCCTCGAAGTATTCCTTCCACCGCCCGACGATATCCCCAGTCGAAGTCAACAGTGCCCCATCCGCACCATACACAGTGTGGACAGGGAGCTGCTTTCCCCTCCTGAGCTGCCGGACAGTTTGCCAGAATCTCTTTGAGGTCGACCGAAAGTCTTGTTCCATGGCCTCACCAAACTCCTCCCATACCCGGGTTTTTGCTTCAGCAACCACCCGAGCTGCACTCCGCTTGGCCTGCCGGTACACCTCAGCTGCTTCGGGAGTCCCACAAGCCAACCAAGCTTGAGAGGACTCCTTCTTCAGCTTAATGGCCCCCCTCACCACTGGCGTCCACCACTTGGTTCGGGGGTTGCCACCACGAGATGCACCGACCACCTTGCGGCCGCAGCTCTGGGCCGCCACTTCAACAACAGAGGTGGAGAACATGGCCTATTCAGATTCCATGTCTCCAGACTCCCTCGGAATGTGGTTGAAGTTCTTCCGGAGGTGGGAGTTGAAGACCTCCCGGACAGGGGCCTCAGCCAGACATTCCCAGCACATCCTCACTGGTCTGAATGGCTTCCTCCCCTGCCATTGGATCCAACTCACCACCAGGTGGTGATCAGTTGACAGCTCTGCACCTCTCTTTACCCGAGTGTCCAAGACATACGGTCACAGGTCTGATGACACGATAACAAAATCGATCATCGCCCTGTGACCTAGGGTGTCCTGGTGCCAGGTGCACATATGGACACCCTTATGATTGAACATGGTGTTCGTTATGGACAAACTGTGGTTAGCACAGAAGTCCAATAACTGAACACCACTCAGGTTCAGATCGGGCAGGCCGTTCCTCCCAATCACCCCCCTCCAGGTTTCACTGTCATTGCCCACGTGCGCATTGAAGTCCCCCAGTAGGACAATGGAGCCTCCAAGAGGAGCACCCTCCAGCACCCCAGTCACAGACTCCAAAAAGGGTGGGTACTCTGAAACATCAATTGGGTTCATAGGCACAAATGATGGTCAGGACCCGTTTCCCAGCCCGAAGGCGCAGGGAAGCAACCCTTTCGTCCACCAGGGAAAACTCCAATATAGAGGCAACAAGGTGGGGGGATACAAGAATACCCACCCCTGCTCGTCGCCTCTCGCCCGGGGCAATTCCAGAAAAGGCCAAGCTCCAGCCCCTCTCCAGGAGACTGGTTCCGGAACTGGAGCTGTGTGTTGAGGTGAGGCCAACTATATCTAGCCGGTATCTCTCAACCTCGTACACCAGCTCAGGCTCCTTCCCCACCAGAGAGGTGACATTCCACGTACCAAAAGCCAGTTTAGAAAGCTTGGGATCAGTCCGCCAAGGTCTCCGCCTTTGACCGCCACCTAATCCACATAGCACCGGACCCCCATGATCCCTCCTGCAGGTGGTGAGCCCACTGGAGGATGGACCCATGTAACTCCTTCGGGCTGAGCCCGGCCGGGTCCCATGGGTGGAAACCCGGCCACCAGATGCTAGCCATCGAGCCCCTCCCCCAGGCCTGGCTCCAGGGTGGGGCCCCGGTAATCCCATACCGGGTGGGGTACACTGAATCCTTGATATAGAATTTATCATGAGTCTGTTGGATCATTCTTAGTCTGGCACTTCACTCAGGACCAGTTTGTCTTGGGTGACCCTATCAGAGGCAAATTGCCCCGGAAAACATAGCTCCTGGGATCACTGGGGCACGCAAACCCCCCCACCACGATAAGGTGACGATCCATTTTCTCCGTTGTCACCAAATGTTATATCGTAAATGACACAGAGTGGAGAGCTTCTGGAGGAACGTTCAACTGACTTTATTCTGTTCTTATTTACAATTTATATTCGCTACTGTAGCCCAATTCAATTCAACTTTATTTATATAGCGCCATTTCACAACAACAGTCATCTCATAGCACTATCAACTGTAGGGGGGACCCCCACAGTTGCAGAAAGACCCCAGCAATCAGGCGATCCCCTGTGAGCAAGCACTTGGCGACGGTGGAGAGGAAAAACTCCCTTTTAACAGGAAGAAACCTCCAGCAGAACCAGGCTCAGGGAGGGGCAGTCATCTGCTGCGACTGGCTGGGGGGTGAGGGGATAGAGAAGAAGAAAAGAACAGACATGTAGAGAGCAAACAGCACGATGGGGACTCAATCTATGGGAGAGAACAAACAAATGTTAATGACCAGCAAAAAAAAAAAAATATTTCATAGAGAGTGAGGAAAGGAGTGAGGCCCAGTGCATTACTGGAGGTCCCCCGGCTGACTAAACCTATTAGCAGCATAACTAAGGGAGGGTTCAGAAACACATGATCCCTCCCTAATTGTAGGCTTTCGGCTTTAGGACTGTGACTAGGATTCTTCTTTGACTTGGCACAGAGGCGTCGTCTCTTCGAATTTAGTCTGCTGGTAGGATCATTAGCTTCCCCAGGCGAGCCCGGGTACTGGCGGAGGGCGCGACGAGAACGCTGATCCATTGCCCTCCAGTACCGCAGGGTCCGCAGTACAGGAGAACAAGTACTGGCCCTAACCACCTTCATTGAAAATGGCTTCGAGAGCAGACTGAAGACAGGGGCTGTGTTTCTCGATCTTACAGCCGCCTATGATACGGTCTGGCACAAAGGCCTCCTCCTGAAACTTAAAAAGGCGATCCCTGCTTGGGCAACAGCAATTATAAAAACCCTGCTGACCAACCGAAGGTTCAGAGTCCACCTCAGTCAGAGCACAAGTGCATGGAGAATGCAGAAAAACGGACTCCCACAAGGCTCAGTTCTAGCTCCAACTCTGTTCAACCTCTACATAAACGACCTGCCTATTACAAAATCCCGCAAATTCATCTATGCAGACGACATCTGTTTGGCATTCCAAGCACCAGACTTTGAACCACTGGAACGGGTGCTCACGGAAGATCTTGCTAAACTGGACCAGTTCTGCAAAATCTGGCGCCTAAAACCAAGCCCAGCAAAAACCGTCTCCAGTGTATTTCATCTCCACAATGCAAAAGCTGCCAGAGAACTAAACATCCACCTGAGCGGACTCAAGCTTAAGCATGCCCCAAATCCAACTTATCTTGGAGTGACCCTTGATAGGACCTTATCCTTCAAGGAACATCTAAAGGGGACGGCTGCTAAGGTGAAAGTACGAAACAACCTGCTCTGCAAGCTCGCTGGTGCAAAATGGGGGGCGGCAGTCTCCACCCTGCGCACCTCAGCACTGGCCCTTTCATACTCTGTAGCAGAATATTGTGCCCCTGTCTGGTCCAGGTCATCTTACACACACTATGTAGACACCCAGCTCAACTCAACCATGAGAACTATAACTGGAACAATCCGCTCAACACCACTCCCCTGGCTCTCTGTACTGTCAAACATAGCCCCTCCACACATCCGGCGAGCAGCATTAACTCAAAGGATGCTCCAAAAAGTTCAAGATTTTCCTCACTTACCAATCCATGCAGATATCTACACCCCACCCACTGCCCGACTTTCATCCAGACGGCCGATTTGGAAAAACCCTCCCCCAGCTGACTTTACCATCCAGACAGCTTGGCAAGAGGAATGGGAGACCAAGGAGGTCCCAAACAAACAGCTGGTGATAAACCCCAACCAACAGGTCCCGGGCACCAACCTCCCAAGGAGACAGTGGTCTACACTCAATCGCTTCAGGACTGGACATGGCCCCTGCTTGGCCAGCCTTCACAGATGGGGCAGTAGCCCTAGCCCACTGTGCGCATGTGGAGAGGAGCAAACTATGGAACACATCATAGAGGCTTGCCCGCTCCAAAGACTGGAAGGAGGATTACACACCCTCCATACAGCAAACCAGGAGGCAACTGCTTGGCTTAAGGACTTTGCATTCGCTAAATAAATAAATTGTAGGCTATATCAAAAAGGTAGGTTTTAGCCCTATTCTTAAAAACAGAGATCGAGTCTGACTCCCGAATCCAGATTGGCAGCTGATTCCACAGGAGAGGAGCTTGATAACTGAAGGCTCTGCCTCCCATTGTACTTTTGGAGATTCTAGGTATTACAAGTAATCCTGCATTTTGGGAGCGTAGTGCTCTGTTAGGATGATACGGTAGTATCAGATCGTTTAAATAAAAAGGAGCCTGATTGTTTAGAGCTTTGTAAGTAAGAAGAAGGATTTTAAACTTAATTCTAAACTCTATGGGAAGCCAATGAAGGGAGGCCAGAACCGGAGAGATATGATCTCTCTTTCTAGTACCTGTTAAAACTCTTGCTGCAGCATTTTGGATCAGCTGAAGACTTTTTAAAGATGTTTTAGGACAGCCTGATAATAAAGAATTACAATAATCTAATCTCGAGCTAACAAAAGCGTGGATCAGCTTCTCAGCATCACTCTGAGACAAGATGCTCCTAATCTTGGCAATATTACGCAAATGATAGAAGGCAGTCTTAGAAACAAATTTAATATGTGAATTGAAGGACAAATCCTGATCAAAAATAACTCCTAGGTTCCTCACAGAGCTATTAAGAGAAAGAGTAACTGCATCCAAACTGAAAGTTTGATTTGGAAAGGAATTTCTAAGGTTTTTTGGACCAACAAGAATGACTTCAGTCTTATCTGAATTTAATAGCAGGAAATTACAAGTCATCCAAGCTTTGATTTCCTTAAGACAGGCTTCTAACTTGGCTAATTGATTAGTATCATCTGGCTTCATTGACAGGTATAATTGTGTGTCATCTGCATAACAATGAAAATGTATACAGTGCTTTCTAATAATGTTGCCTAACGGAAGCATATATAAACTAAAAAGAGTAGGGCCTTGCACAGATCCCTGTGGAACTCCATGACTAAGCTTTGAGCTGAAAGAAAACTCATCATTTACATGAACAAACTGGAACCTATCAGATAAATAAGATCTAAACCACTGCAACGAAGTTCCATTAAGTCCAACATAGTGTTCTAATCTATCAAGTAGAATATTATGATCAATAGTATCAAAAGCTGCACTAAGATCTAAAAGGACAAGTACAGAAACTAGTCCATTATCAGATGCAATGAGGAGGTCGTTAGTGACCTTCGCTAAGGCTGTTTCAGTACTATGATGGATTCTAAACCCAGACTGAAACTCTTCAAGTAAACCATTTCCCTGCAGGTGGTCAAATAATTGCGTAGCAACAACTCTTTCTAAGATTTTTGAAATGAAAGGGAGATTAGAGATTGGTCTATAGTTAGCTAAAGCTCCTGGATCTAGCGTTGGCTTTTTGAGTAAGGGTTTAATTACAGCCGTTTTAAAAGCCTGTGGTACATGGCCTTAAGTCAATGAAGAATTGATTATATGAAGAATAAAGCTCCCAATAAGTGGGAAGACTTCTTTAAATAACCTGGTAGGAATAGGGTCTAAAAGACAAGTTGAAGGTTTGGATGAGGAAACTATTTTGTCTAACTCACAAAGGTCGATTGGAGTAAACTCATCAAGACAGACATCAATAGAAGGAGTTGTAGTAGTTACAGTATTTAAGTCAACTGTGGGAAGAATCTGATTGATTTTATCTCTGATGGATGAAATTTTATTATTGAAAAAGTTCATAAAGTCCTGACTAGTAAGCTCTAAGGGGATGCTAGGATTGACAGAGTCCTGACTCTTTGTCAACCTGGCTACAGTACTGAAAAGAAACCTGGGATTATTCTTGTTCTCTTCTATTAATGCAGAGTAATAACTCGTTCTAGCTTTTCTAAGAGATTTTTTATAAATTAAAAGATGATTTCTCCAAGCTAAATAGATTTCATCTAAATTAGTAGAGCGCCATTTTCTTTCTAATTGACGAGTCTTCTGTTTTAAGCTACGAGTTTCTGTGTTGAACCAAGGAGTTAAAAATCTCTGATTAGACTTTTTCTTTTTTAAGGGGGCCACCAAGTCTAGAGCCTGATG
This sequence comes from Pholidichthys leucotaenia, assembly GCA_020510985.1. Taxonomy (NCBI): domain Eukaryota; kingdom Metazoa; phylum Chordata; class Actinopteri; order Cichliformes; family Pholidichthyidae; genus Pholidichthys; species Pholidichthys leucotaenia. The sequence goes on from CM035836.1 coordinate 400,481,591, forward strand.
CAGAGAAGCTGAAACACTATCCACCATGTTATCAATTACAGAAGGAGCAAGCTGTCTATAGCTTATTTCTGTTGTGTTGACACATGGCATAGAGGAAACAATCTGCATAAATTTGGAGACAGCATCATCTGAGAGGCATCTACTGTGATAATATTTTTCTTTAGGAGCCAAATAGTCAGAAATAGTAAAATCAAAGGTTAACAGACAATGGTCTGACAGTACAGGGTTATGAGGAGACACTACAAGATTTTCTATTTCTATGCCATATGTCAGAACAAGGTCCAATGTATGGTGGAGGTAATGAGTAGAATTTCCTACTTTCTGAGAAAACCCAATCGAGTCTAATATTGAATTAAAAGCCACATTAAGGCAGTCACTATCTACATCCACATGTATATTAAAGTCCCCTACTATAATTATTCTATCAGATTTCAGCACTAAATCAGCTAAGAAATCAGCAAATTCGGATAAAAATTCTGAATAGGTTGATGGGGGACGATAAACTATGGCAAATAAAATTGGGTTTAACCTGAAATTGCTAAAGTGCCCAACACTGAGGACCAGGCCCTCAAAGGAATTATAACATGTTTTTTGCTTTACATTAACTAGTAATTTGGAATGGTAAATTGTTGCTACTCCTCCTCCACGACCAGAACTTCTGGGATTTTGACAGTTTAAATAACCAGAGGGAGTTGATTCATTTAAACCAACATAATCCTCTTGTCCTAACCAAGTCTCTGTAAGGGAAATTAAATCAATCTGATGATCAATTAACAGATCATGGACTAACAGAGACTTGGGAGTTAGAGACCTAATATTTAATAAACCACATTTAATTTTTAAATTATGAGGAGGAACAGAGGCCAAATCATTCAATTTAGAGGCTTTATGTTTAATTTGAGTTTTACCAATATTTTGCTTTATCACTTTGGGATGCTTATACATTATATTTTTATTCACTTTGGAGGAAGCAGACAACGATTCTCTGATGGGGAAGACAGGGGCTAAGCTGAGGGGTGGCGGATGAAGAGGAGCTGCAGAGAGGCGTGTAAGACTGCGACTCTGCTTCCTGGTCCCAACTCTGAGTAGTCACGGTTTTGGAAATTTGGATAAAAAAGATGCCAGATTGTTAGATAAATGAGAAGCACCATCCAAAGTGGGATGAATGCTGTCTCGTCTCATAAGACCAGGTTTTCCCCAAAAAGAGCTCCAATTGTCAATGTAGCCCACGTCATTTTTAGGACACCACACAGACAGCCAGCGGTTCAAGGATGACGAGCGACTAAACATGTCATCACTGGTCAGATTGGGGAGGGGCCCAGAGAATACTACAGTGGCAGACATCGTTTTTGCAAAGTCACACACCGATTCTATATTAAGTTTCGTGACTTCCGACTGCCGGAGACGGATGTCATTAATGCCGGCGTGAATAACAATTGTGGAATATTTACAGTTACTTTTAGCCAGCATTTTCAAATTTGACTCGATGTCGCCTGCTCTGGCCCCAGGAATGCATGTGACTATGGCCGCTGGAGTCTCTAGGTTCACGTTTCTGACTACAGAGTCGCCAATGATCAGAGTTTTTTCCTCAGCGGGTGTGTCGCTGAGCGGGGAAAAACGATTAGAAACGTGAACAGGTTGGTGGTGAACCGGGGCTTTGCGACTAGGCTTCCTTCTCACCGTCACCCACCCAGTCTCCTCGCTGCTGAGGAGAACCGGGGAACCGCTGACAGTGGGACCTGAGCTAGCTAGCTCCGCTGCAGCTAATGGGCGTCCGTCGAGATTAACTGGCGCAGACGGTGTTTCAATGCAGCGGAGCCGGGATTCCAAATCAGACAACCTCGCCTCGAGCGCCTCAAAAAGACAACATTTATTACATGTACCGTTATCACTAAAAGAGGCAGAGGTGTAGCTAAACATCTGACAGAGAGAGCACACCAGAGGAGGAGAGGAAAGAGAGGTAGTAGCTAGTGGCTGGAGAGCTGGAGAGCAAACCACACAGGCAGACAGCAAAACAGGAAGTGACGATACGTTACCACAAGGAAGTGACGATCCACACAGCAGGTTGACGTCACCTGACACCTGACGTCACCAACTTCCCCCACACCAGCGGTGCTACAACAAGCCCCAATGTTCAATTCTCATACATAACAGTAGCTACAAACACTCTGTCCAAATCTGCCTTTTTTGGGGGGTGGGGGTGGAGGGTGGGGGGTGGAGCTTAAGCAGACATTCACACCAGAAAACATATATTTGGGAGTTTGAAATGATTTTGCTCTTGATGTCTTGTAAATCACAAGACACGTGTTACAGACATGTTAACAACAGAAAAATAACTTGATTTTTGCTGGAGTGTCACTTTAAAGATTTTTTTTTTTATTCTTTAAACTGAATGGCATTCTGTAACTTTAACTCCACTGGAAAGCACATTAATGTAAACTGATTGCAGTTGCATAACACGACACCTGTATGTTCCTTCATAAACAGATTACAACTATGACTTCCCCACTGATGCCCCTGCTCATGAGTTCAACTTTGGTGACTGGTTATTTGATCTCTTGGGCAAGTCAGGTGATTTTCACAGATGCTTTTATTTTCATTGCAAAATTTAAACTCTTTTTGTTTTTGTTTTTTGGTCCCTGTAAATTCAGTCTTTCTTAATTTCCAGTTTCCTGTGATGAAAACCCTTGCTTCAATGGTGGGACATGCCAAAATAAGTCTGAGACTGAATATGAATGTCATGAATCGCCTCTCAGGGCAGAGAACTGAGACCCATGCGCTGAACTGCAGTTAGTGGAATTTATTACACACACCAAAAAAAACACAAGTCCCAAGAAGGGCACAAAACAAAGCCCAGGAACAGAATTGGGCTATGGTGGCGATGAGTAAGAGAGGCAAGCAAGACTGAATGAATGAATGAATCTTTATTTTGGATAGATTAAAATTAAAGATTAAAAAAAAGAAACAGAACAATATAACAAAGGGGGGGAAAAATCCAACAAGGTCAAATCAAACAATAACTCCTCTGTTTATACAGTTCAACATAAGTTATCCGAAATGGGTGATGGCTGAAGCCGCAGCTTATATTGCCCACCCATATTCCATCCAAGAATTCAAAAGAAAAACAAAACAAGAGCGATTACAATTCAGAACAAAGCTACGACAAAACGTGACAAAAAAACTAAGCAACAGCACAACACAGACTGGATATGACAATCCTTATGTGATTTTACATGTCATCTTGTATACATGTTTGGAGTATTTCTTCCTTTAGTTTTTGTTTAAATTGTCCAAGCGTTGTACATGATTTTAATTCAAGTCCAAAAGCGTTCCACAATCTGACTCCTTGCACTGAAACACAGTGTTGCTTGGTGGTAGTTCTCACTGAAGGTTTTTGAAATATACATGTTCCTCTGAAATGATACTGTTTCTCCCTTATTTGGAACAACTTTTGGATATTTGCGGGCAGTGATAGATTCTTCACTTTAAACATTATTACTGCAGTTTTAAAGTGAACCAGATCTTTCAACTTGAGAGCTTTTAATTTAAGAAAAAGTGGGTTTGTTGGTTCCCTGTAAGCAGCTTTGTTTATTATTCTAATAGCTCTCTTCTGAAGCATAAAAACTGGATATATGTTTGTTTTATATGTATTTCCCCATACTTCAGTACAATATGTCATGTATGGGAGTATTAATGAATGATACAAAGTATATAATGTGGGTTGATTCAGCAAATATTTCACTCTGTGTAGTATTGCAATTGATTTAGATATTTTACCTTTAATATAATTAATATGTGTCACCATGGGTTGAGATGCCGTCTCACCACTCAGCCCATGTTTTCCCTCATCCCTGCTTCCCATTGAGCAGCGTCTCAGCTGGCCCCCAGCTGGCAGCATTATGGACGGCTGGGGCCAATTAGTCTTCATCAGCTGGGGCGCTGCCAATGAGGATAAATAGGAGCAGCCTCGATGACTCGGGGCTGCGACATAAACACATTGCTAAGCTGAAGCCCCTTCGTCTGGTGTCAGCTTATACTCCTCTTGCAGCATTCCTGTGTTTGTATCCCGCTGTGAGTATGTACGTCTTGTTACCCCCACGTCCGGTACGAGCTGCTTACCTCTGCGCTGTGCAACCTGTGAGTGTACGTCTGCATGAGTATCTGTGCTCTCCTCATCCCTTCCCCTTTACCCTGAATAAAATATCACGACTCACTGGCTTGCCCCTGGCTCTGATTGCCCGGCTCCCTAGAGCCGGATATGACAGTATGTCGCAGCCAGAAGAGTTGCCGGCGGCCGTGAGTCGCTGTGGAAATGTACCTTTCTGTCCAGGTGTCAGCGCTGCTAGCATGCCGTTTCCCAGGAGTCACTTCCGGCGCCAGGGCGACGAGCTGAGGTCCATCTCGGAGGCTGTCGACGGGACGCTCTTCACCCTGCACGACGCCTCCAATGCGAGACGCTGGCATCCGGGCCGTGCTGAGGAACTCCTGGACTGTCACCCTCACTCTCTGTACCATCTGGAGGACAGTGCCAGGATAGACGCTGCAGGTACACAGCGAGAGAAGCTCCACGGGGTGGATGGAAATCCCGGCAGGGAGTCGAAGTGGGCGACGTCTTTCCCCGCTTCGGAGTCCCGTTCCTGCCGCCATTCCAGTCTGGGAGTTCGCGCCAACCAGAGGACTTCCCCCGACCTGCGCCACGTCACTCGGGATTCCCTTCAAGGAGCCGCAGCTGACAGCAGTTATGTCCGGGGTCGAGTGGCTGTCGCGAGCTCTACTGTGTTTCCTGTCACCACCTTCAGGCATGTGGCGGCGGCAGGGAGATTGATGGTGTGGACTTCAGGGCTACGAAGCTTTCCCGTGCTCGGCGCCTTCCTCGCCTCGTTCTCTGATCTGGAGCGGCGAATCCTGGGTTTCCCCCTCGCTTCGTTCCCTGGGAATAGCCGCCATCACATCGCCGAGTCACCTCTGCACGAACCTCGTCCGGATCCAGTTCTGGGCTATCGTCAGGACCGTTCCTCCCACGCAGCTGTCATCCCTTCACCTCGTCAGTGTGGAGACTCTACAGCCTCGTCCCTTGAGCCTCGTTCCCCCGCTGTCATTCCTGGACATTCGGGCTGGCTCACCCCGGCTGTTTTCCCCTCCTCCTCGACGCACTTCCTGACTGCTGTGTGTGCCTGGAATCCCGGCCTGGTGAGCTCTCTGCTGGAGACAACGCGAGCGATCCTCAGACTAACTCCCGGGGGGTCCTCCGTTATCGCCGGGCGGGGAGAGGAAGAAGCAGAATCCACTACAGCAGGCGATACTCAACCTCCAGGGGGCAGGCAAGTCATTGTTTTTTCACACCTGCTTAATGATTTGCTCTGTCACATCCCTGGAGGAGAAGTTCAGGGTTCGCAGCTCCCTGAACTCTCCCCACCTGCTGTAACTTGTATTCCTAATCCCGCATCCTCTGTGTGTCTCTCCGCCGAGCGGTCCCCGGCTCCGGGTCACCGTGGTGGGATATGGAGAGGGCCTGTGGTTCCGCAGCTACGTTGCGGACGGAGGAGGGGGACTGACTGCTGCGTGGAGTCTACGCCGACGACTGAGCGTCCCCGGGTCTCCACGGAGGAGCGGTTCGGTCCGGCGGGACGAGATTCTTCTGGCTTCACGCCGAGTGGATCGTCGGCGGGGTCACCTGAGCTGGAGGGATCTCAAGCTGCGCTGACCATCGTGCTGGCTGCGGGGCCCGACGCGGCTAGATGGGAGCCTGACAACGACCTCCTGACGACGGATCCTGGATCTTCGCAGTCCTGGACGGCGTCAGAACCCGAGATCAGGCGAGTGCTCTCCTTTCTTTTCTCTCTTTTTATCCCCGAGCACTTCAGCCTATCTCCAGGGGAGACGAGCCGGGTGCAGCCGTCCGCTGCGTCTGAGCTCGTCTCGCCAGGTTCTGGCGCTGCCGGTGATCCTGATCCCGGTTCTGTTTTCTCTTCTGAGCCTTCTTCCAGGGTCACCGGCAAGGAGTTGCTGTTCCTCGTGGTGCTGGAGGGTCCGGGTTCAACGTTGGAGGTCGGTTCTGGTGCAGTATTCAACGTGGGTTCGCCCGAGACCCAGTCGGGGTCCAACGTGGGTTCGCCTGAGGCCCGATCGGGGTCCGACGTGGGTGCTGCCCCAGTATTGTCCAGGTCCGGTGAGGAGGTGGCCGTTTTCCTGCGGCCTGACGCTCGCCGCCCTCGTCATCGGCTCTCCCCAGAGCCTCTTCCACCGGGATCCGCTCTGATCCTTCGCCCGTCTCAACGGTCCTGGTGGTTGAGTGATGCGGGTCGACGACCCGACCCACAGAACTTTCGGTTCGGTGATCTGGTTCCCCCCACTGGTCTGTTTCCCTCTGGGCAGCCTGGTTCGGCTGCCGGTGGACTGGATTCCTGGGATCTGGGTCCAGAGTTCGCCGTCCGAACACTTCTCTTTCCCTGATTCGCCAGCTGGACAATGGGCGGGGAGATCTCCGGAGCCATCTCAGCCATTTTTGGACTCTGCCTGCCATTCACCTCGGGTGTCACTTTTTCTTTTGTTATTAAGGTCACTCGGGTGTAATGTTTTGTCCTGTTGGTGGATTCGTTTTTATAGTGCTGTGTTTTCCATCGCTCATGCTCAGCATTTTACCTTTTGTGCCATGTTTTTAGCCTCGTTTTTTCATTGTAGAGTTATGTTTTGTTTCCTTTCAGACCATGCTCTGCAGTTATCCATTTATTCCAGTCACTTTCATTTCTTTAGGTGACTGGGTATTTATATATTCGTGTGTGTGGGTTTTTCTTTGCCTGCACTCAGTATTTCTTTTTTGTCCTGTTGGTTCATTATAGAGTCATGTGCCTTGTTTTCCGTAACACCATGCTCTATAATTGTCATTTGTTCCAGTCACCCTCACTTTTCTTGGTGACTGTGTGTGTATGTACTTAAATTAGCACTGTGTATAGGTTCCCCTTTATTTAACCGTACTCAGCATTTTTTGCCCTGTACCTTTTTGGTGGTTCTTTTTTCCTTGCTCTGGGTCACGCATGGTTGGTACTCTCTGGGTAGTATGTAACCGGTGTGCTGACCCAGTTCTTCTCCCCATCTGTACCTGGGTTAATTATTCTGTTTTGTCAGTATTGTATTTGGGTTTTTCTTTCCCGCTACCCTACATTGCCCCATTGGTGTTGTCCTTCCCTTGGCTTCTTCCCCTCCGGTCCGCCTCCCTTCCTCCCACCCTAGGTGGGGGGGGGGGGGGGGCTGGGATGTTCCTGGTCGTTCAGGAGCCCGACCTTGAGGGAGGGGCTCTGTCACCATGGGTTGAGATGCCGTCTCAGCACTCAGCCCATGTTTTCCCTCATCCCTGCTTCCCATTGAGCAGCGTCTCAGCTGGCCCCCAGCTGGCAGCATTATGGACGGCTGGGGCCAATTAGTCTTCATCAGCTGGGGCGCTGCCAATGAGGATAAATAGGAGCAGCCTCGATGACTCGGGGCTGCGACATAAACACATTGCTAAGCTGAAGCCCCTTCGTCTGGTGTCAGCTTATACTCCTCTTGCAGCATTCCTGTGTTTGTATCCCGCTGTGAGTATGTACGTCTTGTTACCCCCACGTCCGGTACGAGCTGCTTACCTCTGCGCTGTGCAACCTGTGAGTGTACATCTGCATGAGTATCTGTGCTCTCCTCATCCCTTCCCCTTTACCCTGAATAAAATATCACGACTCACTGGCTTGCCCCTGGCTCTGATTGCCCGGCTCCCTAGAGCCGGATATGACAATATGTGACTTCCAACACAGTTTATTATCAATTTTTACTCCAAGAAATTTAGTTTCGGATACCCTTTCAATCTCTACAACATTTACACTGAGTTTAGATGCTAAGTTGTTGTGATGGTTGTTAAAAACTATAAATTTTGTCTTACTTAAATTGAACGTTAATTTGTTTGAATCAAACCACAGTTTAAGCTTTCCTAATTCCTTTCCGAGTGTATCCAAAAGTTGTTCCAAATTGCTTCCACTGCATAATAAATTAGTGTCATCGGCAAACAATATTAAATCCATTTTTTTCCGAGACTTTACATATATCATTTATATACATATTGAATAACAGTGGCCCCAAAACTGAACCCTGTGGGACTCCACAAGTAACCTTCAATAACTGTGAGTTTTTGTTACCAGCACATACCTACTGATATCTATTCTTTAAGTAACTACATAACCAGGACAATGCTACCCCCCAATACCACAATTTTGTAGTTTCTTTAATAATGAATTATGATCCAATGTATCAAATGCTTTTTTAAGATCCAGGAATACCCCAACTGAATACTCTTTATTTTCAACGGCAGTTGATATTTTTTCTATAAATTCCATGAGAGCAAATGCAGTTGTCCTCTTGTGTCTGAACCCATATTGCTGCTCACACAATAAATTATTCTTCATTATGAAGCTGTCAATTCTCTCACAGAATATTTTTTCAAGTATCTTGGAAAATCGCAGCAATAGTGAAATTGGTCTATAGTTTGAAAATTCCCCTCTGTCACCCGTCTTGTATATCGGAATTACTTTAGCTATTTTCATTGCACTGGGAAATATACCTGTTTGGAGAGACAGGTTACAAATATACGTCAGTGGTTTCACTAAGCATTCAATAATAGTTTTGACAAAGAGCATGTCATTACCATCACAGTCCGTAGATGTTTTACTTTTAAACAATTTAACAATTTCAATGACCTCTCTCTCTCGTCTGTGTTCTTTATGAAAATGGAGTCTTTTATAGCAGTGTTTTTGCTTACTGTATCACCCGTAGGTGCCGTAATGGGTATTTCTTGAGCCAAATTAGGACCAATGTTAACAAAAAAGTTATTAAATTCATCTGCAAGTGAGACTGCAGATGAGTCGTTTTATTTATTTATTTTTTTTTTAAATTGGTTGGGTAGCTTGTATTTCTATTTTTATTTCCAAGAATATTGTTAAGTATTGTCCATGTATTTTTAATATTGTCTGTTTTTCTCCAGTTCTTTACTGTGATAGTCTCTTTTACTACATCTCATTATATATGTTAACTTATTTTTGTATGTTTTATACCGCTGCTCTGCTTCTTTTGTCCTTTTCTTTAGAAAAGCTTTATATAATAATTTTTTCTTTTTACACGCCTTTTGTAATCCTTTGGTTAACCATGGCTTGTCGACAAATTTCTGTTTTAGCCTTTTCTTTACTAATGGACAATTTTTTTCATAAAGAGTGGTTACAATGTTCATAAATGTGTCATAGGCCTCATTTACATCTGATACATAGACCTCTGTCCAGTCTTGCTTCAGCAAGTCTTCTTTAAAAGAACTGATTGCACTTTGTGATTTGTATCTGAAAGATTTTAAAGTTTTTTTCTGTATTGGCCCCCGTGTAGCCATGGATAAGTGCAAAGACTGGCAAATGGTCACTTAGCATAATGGCATATTTTCAGAGTTTGAATTTCCTCTCTCTGTGTCAATCAAATGACTTCCTCCAACTGGGGATAATTGATGTCTGCTCAAGTCAGTCATAAGTTTTTTTTGTTTTTTTTTTGTTTTGTTTTGTTTTTTTAAATACATTGACATGGTATGTCACAAAAGAACTATTCTTGCCATGTGTGTGGATATGGATTATCATAGTCTCTTAATTTTCTTAATCAGTGTTCATCTATATTTATTTAAGTCAGTAAAATCTCTGATTATTATGGTCTTTGCTTCCTCAGGTGTTCCATTTAGTTTGATCCAAACTCTACAATTTCTTGTCCATGTTGCCTGTATCTTATTTTGTCTTTTCAGCATCTGTGCTTGCCGTGCTATTTCAGCATGAGTCTTTATTAAATGTTTATTTAGGTAAACTTCTGTTCCCCGTAGATTTCTGGCCTGCCTCAGTATGTCATTCTTTACCCTTCTGTTCACAAATCGCATCACAATTGATTTTTGTTTTATTATCTTTTCTGGGTAAAGTATGACAGGCTGAAATTGCATTTACTTCAACCTTTATATTTCTGCTTTCAAGGAACTGAAGCACTTGGTTTTCCAGGGAGGCTGATTCACTCAGGGGAGCCTCCTCACCTCTCATTCATGCTGTAACATTGGCATATGATTGGTATTTAATGTCTAGTCACCTTATAATTAGATCATTCATACGAGAATATTGTTCAAGATCCTCAACGCGTCGCTCCAAGTCTGCAATTTTTTCGTCTTTTTCCTTAACTGTTAATTTTAATTCTCGGACTTCTTCCATTACCCCTAACAGTTTAAGCTGTTGACTAGCCACTTTGGTCAGTTCTTCTGACAAGAAGTTCAGAGATTTTTTTATCTCTTCCATTTCCTCCTTCTTTGGTGGCATTTTTACTGACCTGTTGATAGTAAAACAATCTCTGCTGGTGTCGCCGGTATCCGATCTGACCAACCTCAAATCCAGCTGGGGCCTCAGCTAGCCCCCTCCACTGCTAGTCCCGCTGCTTGCTGCCGCTGCAATTGAGCTCCTGTTCAGGCGGGGTGCCGGCAGCTCCTCCACCGAGCTCTGCCGCCCACCGCCGCTGTAGTTGAGCTCCGATCCTGCTCCTGTCAAGCTGGGATCCCGGTAGTTCCTCCGCTGAGCCCCGTCACCTACCGCCGTCTTCCTCAGTAGTTCCTCCACCGAGCCCCGCCGCTGTAACTGGGCTCTGATTCCGGCTCTTATCCAGCTGGGGCCCTGGCTGCTCCTCCACTGGTCCCCGTCTCCTACCGCCACTGTACTTGAACGCCGATCCGGTCCAACTGTTGCCTCGATTAGTTCCTCCGGCAAGCCCCAATCACAAGATTCTAAGAATCTGCGCGAGAGGCTCAGCCGTCATCTACCAGGCCAATGCCGGGTCAGTGAGATGAACCGGGGACAGAGTCGCTCCTTTGTATCGGTGTTAGGTGCTACGACTAGCTATGGCGTTAGCTATAGCGATAGCGTTAGCTTAACAAATGCTTCAGGTAAAGCATAGCAGCGAACCTCGAAAAGAAACGCTAATCAGTTTACTCACGAATGAGAGCAGTACCTAAAAGTCCAGTTCTCACAGCGAGTGCAAAATAATCCTTCCTGACGTGACGATCTCCCCGTGAAGAGCATTACAATAGGGCTTTCGCCGACTCAATCCTGTCATTTTCGACTGTTTCTGAGAACTTTCTCCCACGCTGCTGACAGTCTGTCGGCAGCCCCTCGGCTACAACTCCTGCAAAAATCATCTGATCAAAGCCAAATTGCAATATGCGCATCAAGTGAGGAAACAACATGACAGTCTTTAATTAGCAGGGGAACAATAGGCAGCAGGTGTGGGGAACATGAACAAGCAGGTGACCTAATTCCGCAACTACTCACAGCTGAGATGACTAGTGAGCAGATGACAGGGTGGGAGTGTCTGGAAGAGGAGGTAGGGCACTCAAAGAGACGTCATAAACCAACGTACAGGAAAATAACACAACACTGGACAAATACATAAAAAAAATCGGATATAAATTAAGAACCTGAGCCCAGTGACACACCGCGCTCAGCCTCATGACAGCCCCCCTCCCAACCCGAAGGGGTGGAGTCCAGACACCCCAAGCTAACACCCAAAAAAGAACCCCCACCCCCCAAAAAAGGTATAACAATAATCCACCCCGGGTGGGAGGTGGGGGGAACAGGCTTAGGAGGGAACAAAAACACAAACCCCGCTCATGACCCGCACCCGCGCAATACCAGACCCCTAGGCCCTTAGGCCACAGAGCTAAACAGTTCGGCCAGCCGGCCAAAGTCCCAGACCTGACAAGCAGAAGGTGGTGCGAGTCGGGTGGCCTACCGGAGAATAAGGGCCACCCAACCCAATGGCACAGTCCGTCAGGAAGCAGACCTGAGTTCTTTAGCCATCTAAATAGGAAAGGTGGCCCAGGAGGTGGCTACCCCAGGGGGAGGCCCAGCGAAGGGAAGGAGAGCTGAGGAGGGGGAACCACCACAGTGTCAGGCACAGGAGGGGGAATCACGGCAGTGTCTGGCACAGGAGGGAGGACCACGATGGCGTCTGGCAGAAGAGGGGGAACCCGACGGTGTTTGGTGAAGGAAGAGGAACCACGACACCATCGGACTGGCCAGCAGCACCCTTGGTGGTCCCGGATTGGGGCGAGGTTGCACCCGCAGTGATCCCGGATGGGGACAATGTCACACCCACGGTGGCTCCGAACTGGAGGAAAGCAGCGCCTGCAGTGGCTCCGGGCTGGAGCAAAGCTACACCCGCGGCGGCTCCGGGCTGGAGCAAAGCTGCACTCATGGTGGCTCCAGGCTGGAGCAAAGCTGCACCTGCGGCAGCTCTGGGCTGGAGCAAAGCTCCACCCGCAGTGGCTCTGGGCTGGCGTAAGGCTGCACCTGTAGCGGCTCTGGGCTGCAGCAAAGCTCCACCCACGGTGGCTCTGGGCTGGAACAAGGCTGCACCTGCGGTGGATCTGGGCTGGAGCAAAGCTGCACCCGCAGTGACTCCGGGCTGGAGCAACGCTGCATCCTCAGTGGACCTGGACTGGGCCAAAGCTGCATCCTCGGTGGGCCCAGACTAGACCAAGGCTGTACCCTTAGTGGCTCTGGGCTGGAGCACAGCAGCGACCTCGGTGGCTCCTGGTTGGTACAAGGTGGTACCCGCGGTGGTCCCGGACTAGGACACAGCAGCACCCATGTTGGGTCTGGACTGGACCAATGCTGCACCCTCAGTGGGCCCGGACTGGACCAAAGCTGCACCCACAGTGGCCCCCGGGCTGAGACGTAACGCCCATGGTGGGCCCACACTGGAGCGCAGCACTCAAGTTGGCTTTAGACTGGGGAGCAGCACCCACGATGGTCCCCGACTGGGACACAACACCAACGGAGACCCGGACTGAGGAAGGCTGCACCCACAGAGGTCCCAGGCTGGGACAGAGCACCCGCAACGATCTCAACCGGAGGGGGAGCAGCACCCACGGAGGACCAAGACTGGGCCGAAGCTGCACCCATGGAGGTCCCGGGCTGGGACGGAGCATCTTTGACGACCTCAGCGGGGGGAGATGGACCCACAGCAATCTTGGGCGACAAGCCTGGTCCCATGGAGACATCTGGCAAAGGTGGAATTTCTTCGGTGTCACCGGCAGCAGTGGAGCCCGGCGAGATTAGCTTGGGTGCAGCTTCTCCTCACCAAGAGCCAGACAAGATCTCTCCAAAACAGATGTAATGAAAACAAAGGAGAGCACTTGCCTGAGCTCAAGTTCCACCGCTGTCCAGGACTCCATTGATCCAGACGATGGTTGTTCAGGCCTGGTCCTCTGGAGGTCCAGCTCCGACTCTGCTGCGGTGGCCCCTGCAGCAGGCATGGTGGTTAATGCAGTCTCAGGACCCCCCAGTGAGGTGCCCCATGTTGGTGGCTCACCCTGCGTGGTGACAGGGGGTCGACTTCCTGCGGGCGCTGGATCCTGTGTAGCTGAGGACCAGGGACGCTCGATCATCGGCGCAGGCGTCAGCTTGGTACCAGTGCTTCCCCTCCATCCAGACTGTGGCTGCAGGGCTGGGGCCGGGTCCTCCAGGACCGCAGGCTCCTCCATCATCCAGCGACTCAACCCTGAAACTGGCGGGCACTCAGGGAAAAACAGGAGGAGGCACGAAGAGAGCAATTGAAAGGCTTATAGCTGCAGCAGGCGTTAAGAACTCAGAGGACTGCATGAGCTGAGCCTCACCACCGGGAATCAGGCAAGATAGTTCATGATTTTGTGAATGAGAATGGAAAGGAACTTGCCTGAATTCCTGGGGCACAATGTTCTCTGCTGGAGCAGGTGTTGGTTCAACCCTCTCCATGACTTCAGTTGAGAAGGGCTTACCAGGGAAATGTTGTGGAGCCGCCCCTGCAGCCACAGCGACGGGCGGAGCCAAAGAGGATACAGATGGCCTCTCAGCAGTGGGAGAAAACGGTGAGGCGAAGTGAGGAACAGCAGCTGCAGGAAAACAAGAAGCTGGCAGAACAGCTGGAGAGGAAAAACACTGGAGATGCACTGCTGCGGGGGTCTTCTGCCTTGGTGAGGGGGGAGTTGCTGACTGAGAGGCAGGAATATCCCTCTGGCGGTCTGATGCTGGATGAAGGCGCCGTGGAGCGGATGGAGTTGGAGAAACAGGAGCAGGGATGGGCGCACTGGAGGAGAATCAGGGCGTCTTCCGTGGAGCGCTCCTCCGGTTCGGCTTCGGGCTTGCTGGAGGCTGCCCCCACGTCAGCCCGGGGAAGGACTGCTGCAGGACGGTGAGTGTGGACAGCAGCTCTGCAAGCTAGGGATACTTCCTCAACCCGGGATAAGCCTCCACAATTCCCACCACTCCATCCACATTCTCCAAGATTTTCTTAGGACCATGGGAGGCGATGGCTTCATCCACGAAGCTCTGGACAAACTCCGCGGCCCATTCTTCCTCCATGCTCGGGAATTCCCCTGCCGATCTCCCCTTGGCTGATGGAGGTCGTCGTGCTGGGGATATAATTGCTCCACGGAACAGGTGAGTGAAAACAGGAGGGCGAAAATCCACTAACTACAGCAGCTGGGTCTCAACTGGCAGCAGTCTACTGTCATGAATCGCCTCTCAGGGCAGAGAACTGAGACCCACGCGCTGAACTGCAGTTAGTGGAATTTATTACACACACAAAAAAAACCCACAAGTCCCAAGAACTGCACAAAACAAAGTCCAAGAACAGACTGAGAAAAAAACTTACAGATTAAGATTATTCCAGACAGACTCACCAGAGTGAGAATTGGGCTCTGGTGGCGATGAGGAAGAGAGTTAAGCACGACTGTCACAGTGAGGAAACAACATGACAGTCTTTAAGTAGCAGGGGAACAATAGGCAGCAGGTGTGGGGAGCATGAGCGAGCAGGTGACCTAATTCCGCAACTACTCACAGCTGAGACGACTAGTGAGCAGATGACAGGGTGGGAGTGTCTGGAAGAGGAGGTAAGGCACTTGTGTCAAAGAAAAACCAAATATAACCCCTAAACTACAGAAAGTGACAAAAGAACAGCTCATGGTTAATTTATTTGTACTGAATGGAATGATATGCACATGTACGAATTTGCCATTTTTGATGACAGCAACACACACCTTTTTTTTTTTAAATTCCCCTTACTAAACTGACACTTGATGGCAAAGTATTGCTCAGCTAAAGCATGTACAGTACAAGTAAAGATTTACAAAAAAAGGCATTTTGTTTTTAGTGTGAATTCTGATCTCATTTTAAAATGTATTATTACTATGGTACTATGGTCGGCTTCAAAGAGATTCTGGCAAACTGTTCGGCGGCTCAGGAGGGGAAAGCAGCTCCCCGTCCACACTGTGTATGGTGCGGATGGGACACTGTTGACTTCAACTGGGGATATCGTCGGGCGGTGGAAGGAATACTTCGAGGATCTCCTCAATCCCACTGATACGCCTTCCACAGAGGAAGCAGGGTTTGGGGACGAGGGGGATGACTCGCCTATCACAGGGGCTGAGGTCGCCAAGGTGGTTAAAAATCTCCTTGGTGGCCGGGCCCCGGGGGTGGACGAGATTCGCCCTGAGTACCTCAAGGCCCCTGGATAGTTGTTGGGTTGTCATGGTTGACACGCCTCTGCAACATTGCGTGGAGGTCGGGGGCAGTGCCTTTGGCATGGCAAACGGGGTGGGGTTCCTCTCTTCAAAAAAGGGGACCGGAGGGTGTGCTCCAACTTTAGAGGATCACACTCCTCAGCTCCCTGGGAAGGTCTATGCCAAGGTACTGGAGAGGAGAGTCCGGCCGCTGGTCGAACCTCGGATTCAGGAGGAGCAATGTGGTTTTCGTCCGGCCGTGGCACATCGGACCAGCCTCTTTACCCTCTCGAGAATTCTTGAGGTTCGTGGGAGTTTGCCCAACCAGTTACATGTGTTTTGTGGACTTGGAGAAGGCATTTGACCGCGTCCCTCGTGGATTTTATGTGGGGGTGCTTCGGAGAGTATGGGGTATCGGGCTTGTTGTTACGAGCTATTCAGTCTCTGTACGACCGTTGTTCGTGAGTTTGGTTCGTATTGCCAACACTCGGTCGGAAGTCCTTCCCAGTGAGAGTGGACTCCGCCAGGGCTGCCCTTTGTCACCGATCCTGTTCATAATTTTTTATGGACAGGATTTTCTAGGCGCAGCCAGGGAATGGAGGGTGTCATGCTTGGTGACGACAGGATCTCATCTCTGTTGTTTGCAGATGATGTTGTCCTGTTGGCTTCATCCAGCAATGACCTACAGCTCTTGCTGGGACGGTTCGCCGCTGAGTGTGAAGCGGCTGGGATGAGAATCAGCACCTCCAAGTCCGAGTCCATGTCCTCAGCCGGAAAAGGTGGATTGCCTCGACGGGTTGGGGACAGGCTCCTGCCCCAAGTGGGGAGTTTAAGTATCTTGGGGTCTTGTTCACGAGTGAGGGGAAAATGGAGCGAGAGATCGACAGACGGATTGGAGCAGCATCTGCAGTGATGCGGACGATGTCCGGTCTGTTGTGGTGAAGAGGGAGCTTATTTCTAAGGCAAAAGCTGTCGTTTACCAGTCAATCTACGTTCCTACTCTCACCCTATGGCCACGAGCTTTGGGCAATGACCGAAAGAACGAGATCACGGATACAAGCGGCTGAAATGAGCTTTCTCCGTAGGATTGCTGGACTCACCCTCAGAGAAGGGTGAGGAGCTCAGTCATCCGGGAGAGGCTCAGAGTAGAAACCGCTGCTCCTCCACAATGAAAGGAGTCAGTTGAGGTGGTTATGGGCATCTGATTAGGATGCCTCCTGGATGCCTCCACTTGAGGGTGTTTCAGGCACGTCCCACTGGGAGGAGACCCCGGGGCAGACCCAGGACTCGGTGGAGAGACTATGTCTCCCAGCTGGTCTGGGAACGCCTTGGTATCCCCTCTGAAGAGCTGGAGCAGGTGGCTGGGGAGAGGGAAGTCTGGGCTTCTCTGCTTGAACTGCTGCCTCCGCGACCGGACCTCCGAAAGCGGGTAGAAGATGGATGGATCGATGGATGGATGGATATTACTATGGTCAGGTGGAACAGTGTTTGCACAGTGGCAACACAGTAAGAAGGTGACGGGATCAGTTCACCCCTGACCATCGTGGGTTCGATCCCACCCCCAGACCATCAGTGACCCTTTCGTGTGGCGTCTGCGTGAGTTTACCCCGGGTACTCCGATTTCCTCCCACAGGCAAAAACATGCAAGTTTGGTTAAGTGGAGACCTTAAAGTGGCCCTGTGTGAGATTGTGTGTGTGAACAGTGAAGGATTGGCTCTGTATCATGGCTGCCTCATCCATCCAGGTGGATGCCCTGAATTTCCCTCTCGGGATCAATAAAGTATACAATTTTTTTTTTTACTATGATAACACAGGGTTACAAAAATAATTTTTTTGTAAGTTGTCTGTGTTTTTTTCAACTGATTTAAGTCAATTTTGCACTGATGAATCCGAAAATGACATCTGTTTCTCTCGATCAAGTGCTAAGTAAAAACCTGTACTTACTTAGTACTTACTTAGTACTGTGCGTGCACTTACCTTTATATAAAAGTAAGTACATGTAAATTGAATGTTACATCATCATTGTTCAAAATTCAGAGAATTTCAAGACGTAAAAAAGAATTTTGCATCATATAAAGCGAAAATACCCGTACATTTAAACAAAAATGTATAAAACAGCATGTGGCCATAATTCAAAAAGTTGACCTGATTGAGCAAAACCAGTGTGATTTTTGGATTCAGCACATCAAAATTGTCCTAAATCAGCTAAAAAAAAACTTAGACAATAAATTTGGTGTTTACCAGTGTAACATTACCACATACTGTATAAGAGAGAATTTTTGTGAACTTATGCTCTCAATCTCCTTTGATAGTTCCTAATGATTGTTATGAGGGGAATGGAGAGACATACAGAGCTGTAGTCAGTACCACAGAAGGAGGAAAGAGATGTTTGGACTGGAATTCTCATTTTATTTTAAAACATAGAGAGAGCCCTTACCCTGCATACTCAAACTTAAACAGGCTGGAAATAATTTCTGCAGGTAATTAACTCATCTTATATTTCACAGTCACAGCATGTAAATATTCTACAATTTGAAAAAAACAGAATGATTTAAAATTAAACTCATATTGTGTAGCCATTCCATGCTAATACAGTATAAAATCATGTTGATTAGTTGGAAAGTACACACAATTAAAAATGTTAATTTCTTGAATTATTTAAATATTTTAGGAACCCAGATAGTGATGAGAGGCCCTGGTGTATGTCAGAAACCAAGAAGTCTGGAATGGGACTACTGCAGTGTCACAAAAATGTTCTAAAGGTAATTGCTTTAACCCCCAATTTGACACACACAATTGTTATGTATTAACAGAGCGTGACATGAGCCATGTTGTACCGAGCAACAAACTGAACTTTATTGAAAAGAATGCCACTTATACATCCTGGCTGTAGCCCACCTGACGTCACCACGCTGTGCGTCTGGCACCGGATACAGCAAACCCCAAGGGCCAAATTCCCACACAACATCCCTCTCCGCCTTCACAAAGCATAGAACCATAATTATCAAATCAGAACCCCCCCACCCCCAAAATTTAGCAAGTGAACCCCCAAAATAAACAAAACATGCAATACAATGAACTAACTGGGCATCCAGGTAGACTGCCAGCATGTCCTCGTGTTGAGGTGGATTTTTCTGCCACCCAAGGCCAACACGTGCTAGCTAGGTTCAGTCCCATCACAAAGTCATCAAGGTGTCTAGGCCTCTGACGGGTTCTAGCCGAGCGCCTCACAGGCGGAGGACCTGCTCCAGGCTCTGTTGGAGGAACCCGAGGCGCCCCCCATAACCCCATCAGACAAGTGCCAACCCCATGTCCGTCTCATCCGCTACAGCTCCGGGATCCTGGGCCGGCAGTGATTTCCTGAGGGGGCTGGAATGCCACCGTGACCTGTCCGAGAGCCAGAACATGTCCGGGCCCACCCACTTCACGATCTGCAATGGTCCTGTCCAGAATGGCTGCAGCTTATGCATACGGTTGGGGTGCCTGATCCTGACCCAGGTCCAACACGAGTCCATGAGCCCTGGCCCCATGCTTCTTGTCAGAGTGCTATTCATTCTCCGCTGCTGGACAAGAACCTATTCTCACGATGGTTCTGTGTCCACCAGAGAAGGGTCGTGGGGGGTCATAGCCGATCCAGGGGCAGATGTAGTTCAGGTCCCAGCATGAGCTTCGCTGGGGAGCACCCCATCATGGCGTGGGCTTTGCCCTGTAGAGGAGGAGCATGTTCTGAAGGGCGTCAGAGAACGTGAAGCCTGCCGCCAGATGAGCCCACAGGCCATTTTTCAGCATCTTATTGAAACGTTCTACACCCCAGTTAGCCTGCGGATGATAAAACACGGTTCTAATGTGCTCCATGCCCCTTTCTCCCAAGAACTCCTCAAACCCCCAGAGATGAACTGTGGACCATTGTCCATTGTAATGGTGTCTGCCCCTCCCGCCCCACCTGGTGAACAGCAACGAGAGGAAACCAGTGACCACGTCCATCATGACCGAGCCAGTGAGCAACATCTCCAGCCATTTTGAAAACAGATCGTAAGCCACCAGCAGGAAACAGCTGTTCACAGGGGCAGTTGTGTAGTTCCCCACAGATGTCAATTGGACGTGCTTGCAGAGGCTCTCCGGATATTGAAGCGGTCATGGGGTGGAGGAAGTGGGCACTCCAGTTTTCCCACTCTCCAAACACGGTGCACAGTTTCTTACCATTGTCTCAATGTCTTTAATGATGCCAGGCCACCAAACCGAATCCCTGCATTGTTGTTTCACCCTAACCACCCCCAGATGACCCTCGTGGAGCATAGACAAAACGTGCGAGCTCAGCGACACTGGAAACAATGTGTAGTGTCCTCTCGTCATGCACAGGTCATTCCAGCAACTCAGTTCATCCCTGAACCTGTGAAAAAGTGCCAGGTCCCACTGCAATTTCATGGGCCAACTCCCTCTGATGAAAGAGCGCAGTTGCAACAAAGTCGGGTCCTGTTTCAACTCCACCTGGAGGTTCCGGAGAGACACCATGTCCCACAGGGGCTTGTGCAGCGTGTTGATCAGCTCCGCCTCCAAGGAATCACTGTCATCCGGTTGCACGGTGTTAACTGTGGCACGGGACAGGAGGTCCACCAGAACATTTTCTTTGCCAGGGGTGAACTGAGTAGTTAGGTTGTAGGCCTGCAGTCATTCTGTCCACCTGTGGATCCGCAGGGGCCTGTGTCCCGAGCCAGACATTTCCAGCAAGTCGTCAGTGCTCTATGGTCCATGCGTAGTGTGGAACGATGTCCACAGAGGTAGATGTGCCACCGTTCACATGCCCAAACACACACGAGCGCTTCTCTCTCACCCACAGCATACCTCTGTTCAGCCAACGTGAGGAACCTCGACGGGAACACCACTGGGCGTTCCATACCATTTTGTAATTGAGACATAACCGCCCCCGCTGCTGAACCAGACATGTCACAAGTCACAAAAGTGGGCCATTTGGGGTCAAAATGAGCCAACATCGGCAGGGAGGTAAGTTGAGCTTTCAGTTTAGTGACCGCCACTGAGTAGGCTGGGGTCCATTGCCACGGAGTGTCCTGCTTCAGGAGGACTCTGAGAGGTTTGATAGTCTCTGAATAATGAGGAATGAGAAGTCCATAGAAGTTCACCATGCCCAGAAATGAGGAAAATTGCGCAGTTGTCGTGGGGTCCAGGAGTCACAGGACCACCTCCATGTTCAAGTGTAGGGGGCTCAGGCCCTCGGCCGACAGCTGGAACCCAACAAACTCAATGGATTCAGCAGCAAAAATGCACTTTTGCCTGTTCAGCGTAACCCCATGCTCCAGCAGCACCTCCATTACACATTCCAATCATTTGTCGTGTGCCACCCGTGATGTGCCATGGACCACGATGCCGTCCAGATACACTATCACACCCCTGAGATTGGCAAGGATCATAGACATGATTTTCTGAAAACAGCTCGACACTGAACTCTGGCCAAAAGGCCTGTGGGTGTACCTGAAAATGCCCATGTGGGTCACGAACACTGTCAGGTCGCAGCTGGCTGGGTGGAGGGGCACTTTTAGATAACCTTGGTGGAGGTCCAGTTTTGAAAACACTGTGGAGCCGCTGAACATCGCAGTGAGTTCCTCCATTGTGGGCAGTGGGTATTTGTCCGCAATGATTGCTTTGTTAATCATTCTGAGGTCAATGCATGGTGGATGCCGCCCGTCGTCTTCTTGGCTACTACAATATTTGAGATCCATGGTGAGGCATCTACTTTCTCGTGAATGCCAGCACTCAGTAGCTTGTATAGCTCTGCTGTGATGTCACCCCGCAGGGTGAGGGGTAGCCGCCATGGAGGCTGGATTTTGGGCGTCATATTCGGGTCGATGAGCAGACGGTGGTTAAAAGCCGTCACGCAGCCCAGGTCCGCAAACAACGCTGGCCAGCGAACATGCCACCCGGGAGAAACAGTTAATACCGTGGAGCCCGCTGGGTTCGTGATCGAGAATCCTAACTCTCCTAATAAGTCAGTACCCAACAAATCAGCCCCATGGTGCGAAACCTGAAAGGTGAACGCTAGAATAGACTTTGACCCACACGCCACAGTGTGTGTGGGTCAGAAACTGACCGTGCCCACCATGCCAATCTCCGCATGTTCACAGCCAAACATTTTCACAGCGCCCATTATGATAGGTTTCTTTGGAAAAAGTTTTCTTACCGTGGACATGCTTAGT
This sequence comes from Pholidichthys leucotaenia, assembly GCA_020510985.1. NCBI lineage: Eukaryota > Metazoa > Chordata > Actinopteri > Cichliformes > Pholidichthyidae > Pholidichthys > Pholidichthys leucotaenia. The sequence goes on from CM035836.1 coordinate 400,503,359, forward strand.
ATGGATTTTCCAGTGCCCGAATCCACCATGAGCGGCACGTCAGCCCCGTCCAGCTGTAAAACGTACCACTTTAGCGGCCAATTCCTGGCGCCTGCTACACATACTGAAGCTATGCCCACAAGTCCCAAATCCATCAGCTTGTTTGTGGTGGTGCACACCTTAGCCAGATGATTAGCACGACCGTAGTTGTAGCACTTTTTCCCTTTAGCGGGGCATGCAGATGAGCCCGCCCGGTCATGCGGAGAGCCACAGTCGCTGCACAGTCCCTGGGTTCCTGCTCCTGCCTGTGTCATGGTCCGCCACCTTATGGTGTTCGCCCTAAGTACTGTAGCTAGTTGAGTTGCTATCAGCCTGACGTGGAGAGGGAACTTGGGCGGTTAGATGTTCAATAGCCAGTACTTGCATTCCTAACTGGGTAGCGGACTCGATTTGACTAGCCATCTGCATTACTTGACTTAGCGTGAAGTCGTCTTTAGCTAGTAGTAGCTTCTCGTTTAGCAACTCATTGCTTGTGCTATACAGTAGCTTGTCACGAATTAGCTCTTCTTCTACAGGCCGGAAAGTGCACATGCTCACTAGGTTATGGAATAAGAAAATGCTGAGTGGACTCACCCGCTTGTTGACAGTGGTCAAAGAATCTGTATCTTCGTGCCGTGATGTTACACTTATCAACAAAAAAATTGTCCATCATACACAAACACTTGTCCAAAGAGCCTGTGCTACCCAGCGCACGAAACACACGTTGACCTTCTTTGTTGAGATAATGGATTAGCATGCTCTTGCATCTTTCTTTGTTGGTGCCGCCCAGACCAGCCCTGACAATGTAGGCATCAAACGCCTCCAACCAGCAGCGCCACGGTGTAGCTGGCACACCCGGTGACTTCAGGAATGGAGGAGGTGGTCTTGTGCATGCCCCCATGGTTTAATCCTTAGTTGCCAAATTTTATGTATGAACAGAGCAAGATGTGAGTCATGTTGTACCGAGCAACGAACTGAACTTCATTGAAAAGAATGCCACTTATACATCCTGGCCATAGCCCGCCTGATGTCACCACACTGTGCATCCAGCGCTGGCTACGGCAAGCCCCATGGAACAAATTCCCACACAACAACAATGTCAAGAGTAAAGTTTACTCATATTTTTTCATGATCTTTTTACAGTCCCAGGCACAGCTCCTAAACCCGAACCAGTACCCGCAGAGTCACTCCCGTTCTCTGAGTGTGGAAAGGTGCCACCTCTTTGCTTTCTCAACGTTTTAGGGGGTGTGAAGACTTTGCAAGGTGCCTTTCCCTGGCAGGTATCATTGCAAAAGAGACCCAAAGGCTCATCCCTTGAGTTTAGCCACGACTGTGGAGGAACCCTTATCTCATCCTGCTGGGTCGTTACTGCTGCACACTGCATGTACTGCAAGTCTTGACTGTGCGACTTTACAGTTCACAATCTGCCTGCAATAAGGAAAGCATTCTTTTTTCAGCGACTCTTCTTCAGACTACCAAGTGGTAGCGGGTGGTGTAAATAAAAAGAAGCACAAAGACATCAAGCAGGCCATCCCTGCCATTGAAATAATTTCTCATGAGCACTACAATGCAGTGACTGTTAGCAATGATATTGGTGAGCCACAGTTGTTGTGTCATTTATTAAATAAATATCATCCATATAGGTAGATGAGTGACAGCATAGTTAAGGGGAAAAGATGGCACTTAGAGAAAAAAGCAAAAACAGGAACAGATCTGACACAAAAAAGCAGGGATAGCATAGGGGTTAACACACAAGAAGTTGGAAACATAAGCTGACACACAAAACAGAATATATAGTATAAGGCAGCTTGGTGGTGAAGCAGTTAGCACTGTGGCAGCACAGCAAGAAGGTCATGGGTTCCATCCCCAGCCATTGGAGACCCTTCTGTATGGAGTTTGCATGTTCTCCCCATTTCTGATTTGTTTTCCTCCCACAGGCCGTATGAATGAGAGTGAATCTGTCTGTCTGTGCTAGCCCTGCAATGGACTGGCGATCTGTCCAGGGTGTACCCTGCCTTTCATACAAAGATGGTGGGATAGGCTCCAGGGCCCCCCCCCCCCACCCCCACCCCGGGGCAACCTGAAAAAGACTAAACAGTTGAAGATGAATGAAAACAGAATATAGAAAAACTATTACTATTAAATTAACTATTTTAACTACTATTAAATTACTCTAAGTGTTAAACTCTCATTGATCTTCATAGTTTTTGTGCTTTAAAGTGTTTAGGCAAGCTTGTGTTTAAAACATTTGACTAGATTATAAATGAAATAAATGTCTCTCACTGTGTTTCCTCTGCACTTCTGAATAAACTTGAAGTTACAGACAGTCGTTACTGTGCTAAAGAAACACAATTTGTGAAGAAGGCATGTCTGATACACAAGCCCTTCCCTGATGGAAAAGACTGTGATCTCTGGATAGGGAATGACAGAAAATAGTAATGTTCTATTCAGCAAAGACCTTTATTAGTTACATTATAGCAACTTTCTGTACTGTTGACTTTTCTTTTTTCAGTAGTCAACAAAGCATTTAAACATTTCCCTGTGATTGTTTATTTTCTAATTTAGCATTTTTTTTTATAGTTTTCACTTTCTCCTTACAGTGACCAGCAGCAACCATCTGCTGTATGCTCCTGCATACCTGATCTCCTATCAGCAATGCACAAAGCCTAATGTCTATGAAAACATGCTGGACAATGGCATGCTATGTGCAGGAAGTTTGCAAGGAGGGATTGACTCCTGCAAGGTGTGTATGATTCTGAATGGTTGGAAATATCTTGCACAAGCGATTTAACCTCTTGCGCTCCGTTGTACCGCGGGCGGGCAAGTCTCTGCGTCCTAGAGCGCACAAGAGCACACGAGGGCGCTCTCGTGCACGCTAGGACGCATGGTGTAGATGGTGATGTAGTGGCATCCAAGCGCGCACTGAAAATAAAAGCTGCAGACACAGCCGCGAACAGATTAGTTCATCTGATTGACCTCTCATTCGACTAATAAGAGCCTTGAATTGGGTTTCTGAAACCTTGAAGAACCAATGACTGAAAACCTAGCCAGAAGGACCCGCCTGCTGTGAATGCAGTGAGCCAATTGAAGCAGAGAAGTTCGCAAGCTGTTTTTTTTTAAGGCTGGGTGAAGACTGACTGCTGGAGCGGATCAAAAAAGGATTAGACGTTATGAGACGTTATGATTTCTTCCATGGTCATAGACCGACGGAGGCTGACGACAAAGGCTGGCTGACACACACGCCTTCACCAGTCTTTTTTTAATTACTACTGTTATTTGTTTTGAAAAATCGTTCGCCAAAAACTGCAATCATGGAAGCACAAAACCGCAATAATGGAATTATGTTTTGACCGGGTCGCAGACCAGAACCACGAGCGGACCAGCGTCGCTTTCGTCTGACAATGAGGAAAGAGAAGTTGGCCAGGACAATGTGGCTGTAAAGAGGTAAGCTGTTATAAGCCAAATTATTTTTTTATCCCTAAAAATTGTAATCCAAAATGACTTTTGACCTATCGGGTAAATTACAACTGTGCTTCGCGGGCGCAGTTCGTGTGCCGCTGTACAAGGGGTTGTTCGCCGCGTACAGACTGTGAACGCCCCCCCCACCCCCGCTATTCTTCTGCAGCGAGGGGGGGGGGGCGCGGTGATTGCGCTGCTGTCCCACATCACCACATGAGGGCTAATCCGTTGTGTAGGCGATGGCCGAGAGTCCATCCACTGTACTGAGCGGGGGTGGGGGGGACAAAACCCCCCCCCCCCACACACACACACAGAACAGCCCTGCAGTGTGACCTTTCATTAGAGCCCAAAATGATAGCTTCTATATTCAAAGTTACGAGATTGTTTTTCCAAACTGTGCCATTTGGCACAAGTTGGCACAGTTTCCAAAACGCCTGGGAACACCTGAGAAAAAGCTGTGTAATATATTTCGTTTTTTGTGGTATTGTTACAAAATTTGGACCTCAGCTGGATAACACTTGGTTCTACGTTTCTGTTGCATTTTCCAGCCCGGATCTGAAGCTGTGTGTTATTTGCAAGCATTTGTATCCAAAAAAATACCCAGGCCAAATTTATTTTCTTCAAGTTCACTATGTTTAGATGACTGTAACTCAGTGGCCGGAGCACTTAGAGAGATCATGGGTTTTTTTGCCAAAAAATTCAAAGTGTTTTCTTTTAAATGAGACCAACCCCATGAAGATGCTGCAAAGGGTTGAAGAACAGCTTTCGATTTACTTTGGGCACATTATTTTTTGGCATTTTTAGGAAAATTGACCGGAGTGCAAGGGGTTAACATATTTAAATCATTTGTTTCATTAAATATATTCAGTAATGTATGTTATGAATAGAGCACATTTCTCGGCATCATTTTTGTGTAACAATTTTCCTCGTTCTGTCTCTTTTTTCATGCAAAGATTCTCTAATCTGTGCACATGTCACAATAGTGCCAGAGTGTATGAAAACTGTAATACGTGTTTGCAAAAGGTGTAAAGTCACCCAAAATATTTCATCTACATTTTAAAACTTGATATTTGTGTCAGATAATTGGCCAGTGCTACTAAACTTGAATTTCTGTTATTGTTTGGACAATATTAACAATACTGTAACATTCAGGTTCTCTGTTTTGCGGAGGTGAGGTTGTGTGGTTGAGCTGGGTGGAGAGAGAGAGAGGAGAGGGAGGAGGAGGAGCATGCGGTGTGTGTGTGTGTGGGAGAGAGAGAGACAGGCAGAAGTTTTGTTGTTGTTTGTTACTTGTTTGGCTTTTTTGCTTGGCGTGGTCACGGCGTACATTGGCCCATCCTGTTAATAAGAAAGGTGTTAAATTGGCAACTTCGTGTTTTTTACAACGCGTCTGGCGGACACTACACTGGTGTCAGAAGTAAAACCCCAGCACTTCACCAGCTACTCCTACTAGCCGCAGCTAATCGGCCTTAGAAGCCTGACAAGATGGCAGAACGGAGAAACAAGACCGACACTCCCAGGAGAATTAAGGAGGAAGAGGAGAACAGCGTTTTCTCTGATGAGGTGCGACACGAAGGGGCCACAAAACATACGGCTCACCTGAGACATGCAGCCAGAAAACTAGCCACCAATGCTGGTTTTGGATCGAGGGCACGAAGATGTACGCAAGCGCGGGAGTGCCTGCCAATAGTGATATGGCCCCTGATGTAAACAAAGATGGTGGTGCCCAGGGTGTCCAACTTTAAGTAAAAACGGCGAAATACTCTGGTAAGGCAGACTGGGAGGCTATCCATGCCCAATTTGAACTGTTAGCAAGGGCTGCACATTGGTCAGAAGACAATAAAGCACTTCAGCTGGCCCTGTGCCTCACAGATGATGCCTTAGCATGCTTGCTGCTACTTAGTTCAGTAGAGAGAGAGGACTATAGGGTTTTAGTGGGGGCTCTGCAGTGGCACCCTCGTACTCTGCAGGAGGCGTTGGAGCTGACTGTGGAGAGGGAGGCTGTCAGAGAGATAGCTGGGAGTGCTTACACCAGAAACAACCCCATGGTGAGAGCAGCGGGACAGGAGGGGCCAAGCCAAGAGAAGCAGGCATGGGTGGCTGAACTGACTGAACTGCTCCGAGCTGCATCATTACAACCACCACGTGACAGCAGCTGTGCTCGCTGAAGCCCTCCTGTATGCTGGACATGTGGCCAGACTGGCCATATCAGTGGCCAGGCTGGCCAAATGGTGCCCAGGGAAACAGCCAAGGGTCTGTGTAAATGGGACGACACAGACCCACTTCCTCGAGTCCCACCCTGAATTGTTTCCAGTGGATGGAGCCCAACTGCATAGACAGAGAAGCGGGGCTCCACTCCCCCCAGAAGCAGATGACACCGCCAAGTCTGTGAGGGTGGTCGGTTGGACCCATGTAGGGGGCTTTTGCCACATCCCCATCACCCTGACAGGAACTCCCTGCATTGCCCTCACCAACACTGGCTCCACAGCAACCTTGATGAGGTCCGACGTGGTCCCAGCCAGAATGCAGTTGGACCCTACTGCAGTGAAACTGAAGACAGTGATGGGTGAGCTAGCCCCCAAGCTTGGAAGAGGAGTAGTGACTATTTGGGGTGGAGGTCAATCTGTGGATTTTAAGGTGTGGGTCGTGGCGGTGCAGGACCCTTGCATATTGGGTTTTGACTTCTTGTGGGCTGTCCGCTGTGTGTTGGACTTGGAAAAGAAACCCTAGCCTTTCGGGGGGGGGGGGCAAACTTGAAACAGTGCACCCCACGGAGGCCCCAAGACCACACCTAGCAGTTGTGGGAGCGTTGGAGATGCATTATGAATCAGGCCTTTTGCCCCACACTCCGGACAATGTGGAACCCCCCACCTTGGACCAGCTGCCCACAGCGAGGGGGATGGACAGACCAACAGCAGCACAAGAGGTATGGAGATGCAACTCCGACAACTTGGATCCCAGGCAGCAGGAGGAACTGTGGCGGGTGTTGTGAGACTTCAAGGACATTTTCGTACTGTCAGAGGAAGAAATGGGCCTGACACACCTGGTGCAACACGAGATCAACACCGGAGATGCACGGCCCATAAGACAACGCCCCTGCCGCTTGCCCCTTGCACATCAGGCAGCGGCTGACACCGTGATCAATGAGATGCTGAAGGCTGCCATTATTGAACCCTCAGACAGCCCCTGGGCATCGGGGGTTATGATGGTTAAAAAGAAGTGCCAGAAGATGAGATTCTACATTGACTATAGACCCTTGAACAGTGTAACCAAGAAGGACTCGTACCCACTGCCCTGCATCGATGAGTCGCTGGACTTGGTAGCTGGCTCATCTTGGTTCTCCTCCCTTGATCTGCGCAGCAGGTATTGGCAATTACCCCTCAGCCCAGAAGCCAGACCAAAGACGGCCTTCTGCACAGGTAGGGGGCTGTGGCAGTTTCTGGTTCTTCCCTTCAGCCTGTGCAACACCCCAGCGACATTTGAATGATTAATAGAAAGGGCATTGGCTGGCATTCCCAGACAGGAGTGCCTGGTCTACCTCTACGACATCCTGGTCCACAGTAGCTCCTTACGGGCAGCTTTGGGGGCCTTGCGGTGGGTTCTACAGTGGATAGAGGCAGCTGGTTTGAAGCTCCACCCCAACAAGTGCTGCTTCATTAGGAAAGAGCTGGAGTTTTTGGGACACCGAGTGGGGGGAGACAGCATCAGCGTCTAGAGGAGAAGCTGCAAGCAGTGAAGGACTGGCCACCCCCTACTAACCTACGAGAGCTAAAGAGCTTCATGGGACTAGCATCATACTACAGGAGGTTCGTGCGTGGGTTTTCTTGTATAGCCGCGCCCCTGCTCCACCTCCAGCAGAAAGACTGTGACTTCGTTTGGACTTCTGAGTGGGAGCAAGCCTTCAGCTTGTTGAAGAAGGCTTTGACAGAGTCTCCCATTCTCACACTGCCTGACCCTGACCTGCCCTTCATCCTGGACACCGACGCCAGCGATGTCGGGATGGGGGCAGTGTTGAGTCAGGTAGGGCTGGAAGGGGAGAAAGTGGTTGCTTACTTCAGTAAGACATTCAACAAAGCTGAGCGCCGGTATTGGGTGACACGCCGAGAACGCCTCGCTATTGTGAGAGTGATAAGTCACTTCAGATACTACCTGTGTGGGCTACCCTTCACTGTTCGAACTGACTACTCAGCTCTCCAGTGGTTGATGTCTTTCAAAGAGCCAAAAGGGCAAATTGCACGGTGGCTGCAAAAGCTAGCGCTGTACAACTTTGGGGTGCAGTACAGAGCTGGAGCTTGCCATGCTAATGCTGCTGCCATGCCCGATGTCCCTGTGCGATCGACGGCTGCCGGTACTGTGACAGGAGGGATGCCCAAGAAGCGGAGCTCTGTGTGGGGGAAGAGCATGGTCCCGGGAGGAATGGAGAGGGGCAAGTCTGCAGAGAGATACAGCTTATCGACCCACCCAAATGGAGAAGGCAGCAAAAGCAAGACAAGAACCTGCAACTGGTGCTGCAGTAGGTGGAGTCAGGCCATAAGCCACCCTGGGACGAAGTAGCGGGGTGTTCACCTGCCACCAAAGGACTGCTTGCAAAATTCGAGGCTCTAAGGGTGAAGGATGGGGTGCTTCAGTGAGCATGGAAAGAGCTAGATACAAGAGAGGAGCGATGGCAGGTGGTGGTCCCTAGGGCGTTAAGGGAGACAGTGCTATCAGCTGTCCATGGAACTACCGGGGCGGGGCACTCCGGGGTCTCAAAAACCCTCCATCGGCTCCGTCAATGGCTTTATTGGGGCCAGCAGAGGAGAGATGTTGAGGACTTTTGCCGCCGCTGCGATCCCTGCACAGTGCACAAGGGCCCTCCAGACCAGTTGTAATGATGCCAAGCACGGGTCTGTGCCACGCTTGGGTCTTTGTGGTTTTTCTCTTTTTCTGTATTTGTATTTAGTCTTGATTTTTCATCCATTATGTTTTGTGCTTTTATTTTGGCAGCGTAGTCTGTGACTTCCTGCTGTCAAGTCTTTTTGCCAGTTGTCACAGCTGTTTTGGGTTCTCACATCACTTTCACACCTAATTCATGTTTGGGGTTTTCCCCTTGTATTATTTAAGCTTGCTGGCGAGGTTTATTCCTCGCAGCGACCTTGCCTTTGGCAGACTGGAATCCCCACGCCTCATTTCAGTCTAACTTCTGCTTTGTATTCAGCCTTGTCTGTACTTCTGTAAGTTTACCTTTCATAGTTTTCATGGTTTTAATTTTCTGTAATCACCCTTCGTGGTCTTGGTAAATAGTCTTTTGTAATTCGCTCTTTGTGGTCCTCAGTTATTGCCTTTTTGTATTCGCCCTTCGTGGGTATTATTTTGTGTTCTTCCATAATTAAATGTGCAAACTCACTGCTGGCAATTGGTGTCTTATTTCTGCCCTGAAAGGGCCGACGATGACAGTAGTCATATGCCCAACTCCAGCAGCTGGCAATGGGAGCCCCAATGAAAAGAGTGGCGGTGGACATAATGGGCCCGTTTCCTCGCACAGACAACAGGAACCACTTTGTTCCAGTTGTGATAGATTACTTGACAAAATGGCAAGATGCATACGCCATACCTGACGAGGAAGCAGAGACTGTCACAAACGCGCTGGTGGAGGGCATGTTCATCAGGTTTGGCACAGCTGAGATCATCCACAGTGACCAAGGGTGCAACTTCAAGTCGAGGGTGTTCTCGGCAATGTGTGAACGACTGGACATGCAAAAAACTCTCACTACCCCTTTATACCCTCAGAGTGATAGACTGGTTGAGAGGTTCAGTAGAACCCTGGCAACACAACTGGCCATTCTCACACCAACGGAACACCAATGAGACTGGTTCAGGTTCAGATTACTTTATTTGTACCCGTAGGTAGATTTGTTTTGCAGTCTGGTGACATCCATATTTACAAACCACAATTACATTCAACATAAACACAAACACAGGCACACATGAAGCTGACTATAAACTTGATAAAAATACTCAAGGCTCCATCAATCAGGATAAAAAGACAAAGAGATGAGAGAAAAACCAGAGATAAGAGAGAAGGGTCATATTAAAAAGTTAAAGACTAGTCAAAGAGGTGAAAAACTAAAAGGTCTAAAACCCAATAAAAGATTTAGAACCCAAATAAAAATCCTACAAAAATAAGTAAATATAAAATGGAATTAATAAATAGGTAACTAAATTATGTGCATGTCGTGTTATTAAAACACTGCGTGAGTCCAACTGTAGTTTTTAACGTCACTTTTTATTGCACCAAATGTCAACCTCGCTGCTAGTCTGTCACTCTCCCGCCAGTCGCCTCCTTGATATCATTCTTGCGCGACTTTGTAGTTCTTTCCCAAATAACTCAATTAATTCAATTCAATTCAATTCAACTTTATTTATATAGCGCCATTTCACAACAACAGTCATCTCATAGCACTATCAACTGTAGGGAGGACCCCCACAGTTGCAGAAAGACCCCAGCAATCAGGCGATCCCCTGTGAGCAAGCACTTGGCGACGGTGGAGAGGAAAAACTCCCTTTTAACAGGAAGAAACCTCCAGCAGAACCAGGCTCAGGGAGGGGCAGTCATCTGCTGCGACTGGCTGGAGGGTGAGGGGACAGAGAAGAAGAAAAGAACAGACATGTAGAGAGCAAACAGCACGATGGGGACTCAATCTATGGGAGAGAACAAACAAATGTTAATGACCAGCAAAAAAAAAATATTTCATAGAGAGTGAGGAAAGGAGTGAGGCCCAGTGCATTACTGGAGGTCCCCCGGCTGACTAAACCTATTAGCAGCATAACTAAGGGAGGGTTCAGAAACACATGATCCCTCCCTAATTGTAGGCTATATCAAAAAGGTAGGTTTTAGCCCTATTCTTAAAAACAGAGATCGAGTCTGACTCCCGAATCCAGATTGGCAGCTGATTCCACAGGAGAGGAGCTTGATAACTGAAGGCTCTGCCTCCCATTGTACTTTTGGAGATTCTAGGTATTACAAGTAAACCTGCATTTTGGGAGCGTAGTGCTCTGTTAGGATGATACGGTAGTATCAGATCTTTTAAATAAAAAGGAGCCTGATTGTTTAGAGCTTTGTAAGTAAGAAGAAGGATTTTAAACTTAATTCTAAACTCTATGGGAAGCCAATGAAGGGAGGCCAGAACCGGAGAGATATGATCTCTCTTTCTAGTACCTGTTAAAACTCTTGCTGCAGCATTTTGGATCAGCTGAAGACTTTTTAAAGATGTTTTAGGACAACCTGATAATAAAGAATTACAATAATCTAATCTCGAGCTAACAAAAGCGTGGATCAGCTTCTCAGCATCACTCTGAGACAAGATGCTCCTAATCTTGGCAATATTACGCAAATGATAGAAGGCAGTCTTAGAAACAAATTAATATGTGAATTGAAGGACAAATCCTGATCAAAAATAACTCCAAGGTTCCTCACAGAGCTATTAAGAGAAAGAGTAACCGCATCCAAACTGAAAGTTTGATTTGGAAAGGAATTTCTAAGGTTTTTTGGACCAACAAGAATGACTTCAGTCTTATCTGAATTTAATAGCAGGAAATTACAAGTCATCCAAACTTTGATTTCCTTAAGACAGGCTTCTAACTTGGCTAATTGATTAGTATCATCTGGCTTCATTGACAGGTATAATTGTGTGTCATCTGCATAACAGTGAAAATGTATACAGTGCTTTCTAATAATGTTGCCTAACGGAAGCATATATAAACTAAAAAGAGTAGGGCCAAGCACAGATCCCTGTGGAACTCCATGACTAAGCTTTGAGCTGAGAGAAAACTCATCATTTACATGAACAAACTGGAACCTATCAGATAAATAAGATCTAAACCACTGCAACGAAGTTCCATTAAGTCCAACATAGTGTTCTAATCTATCAAGTAGAATATTATGATCAATAGTATCAAAAGCTGCACTAAGATCTAAAAGGACAAGTACAGAAACTAGTCCATTATCAGATGCAATGAGGAGGTCGTTAGTGACCTTCGCTAAGGCTGTTTCAGTGCTATGATGGATTCTAAACCCAGATTGAAACTCCTCAAATAAACCATTTCCCTGCAGGTGGTCAAATAATTGCGTAGCAACAACTCTTTCTAAGATTTTTGAAATGAAAGGGAGATTAGAGATTGGTCTATAGTTAGCTAAAGCTCCTGGATCTAGCGTTGGCTTTTTGAGTAAGGGTTTAATTACAGCCGTTTTAAAAGCCTGCGGTACATGGCCTAAAGTTAATGAAGAATTGATTATATGAAGAATAAAGCTACCAATAAGTGGGAAGACTTCTTTAAATAACCTGGTAGGAATAGGGTCTAAAAGACAAGTTGAAGGTTTGGATGAGGAAACTATTTTGTCTAACTCACAAAGGTCGATTGGAGTAAACTCATCAAGACAGACATCAATAGAAGGAGTTGTAGTAGTTACAGTATTTAAGTTAACTGTGGGAAAAATCTGATTGATTTTATCTCTGATGGATGAAATTTTATTATTGAAAAAGTTCATAAAGTCCTGACTAGTAAGCTCTAAGGGAATGCTAGGATTGACAGAGTCCTGACTCTTTGTCAACCTGGCTACAGTACTGAAAAGAAACCTGGGATTATTCTTGTTCTCTTCTATTAATGCAGAGTAATAACTCGTTCTAGCTTTTCTAAGAGATTTTTTATAAATTAAAAGATGATTTCTCCAAGCTAAATAGATTTCATCTAAATTAGTAGAGCGCCATTTTCTTTCTAATTGACGAGTCTTCTGTTTTAAGCTACGAGTTTCTGTGTTGAACCAAGGAGTTAAAAATCTCTGATTAGACTTTTTCTTTTTTAAGGGGGCCACCAAGTCTAGAGCCTGATGCAGAGAAGCTGAAACACTATCCACCATGTTATCAATTACAGAAGGAGCAAGCTGTCTATAGCTTATTTCCGTTGTGTTGACACATGGCATAGAGGAAACAATCTGCATAAATTTGGAAACAGCATCATCTGAGAGGCATCTACTGTGATAATATTTTTCTTTAGGAGCCAAATAGTCAGAAATAGTAAAATCAAAGGTTAACAGACAATGGTCTGACAGTACAGGGTTATGAGGAGACACTACAAGATTTTCTATTTCTATGCCATATGTCAGAACAAGGTCCAATGTATGGTGGAGGTAATGAGTAGAATTTCCTACTTTCTGAGAAAACCCAATCGAGTCTAATATTGAATTAAAAGCCACATTAAGGCAGTCACTATCTACATCCACATGTATATTAAAGTCCCCTACTATAATTATTCTATCAGATTTCAGCACTAAATCAGCTAAGAAATCAGGAAATTCGGATAAAAATTCTGAATAGGTTGATGGGGGACGATAAACTATGGCAAATAAAATTGGGTTTAACCTGGAATTGCTAAAGTGCCCAATACTGAGGACCAGGCCCTCAAAGGAATTATAACATGTTTTTTGCTTTACATTAACTAGTAATTTGGAATGGTAAATTGATGCTACTCCTCCTCCACGACCAGAACTTCTGGGATTTTGACAGTTTAAATAACCAGAGGGAGTTGATTCATTTAAACCAACATAATCCTCCTGCCCTAACCAAGTCTCTGTAAGGGAAATTAAATCAATCTGATGATCAATTAACAGATCATGGACTAACAGAGACTTGGGAGTTAGAGACCTAATATTTAATAAACCACATTTAATTTTTAAATTATGAGGAGGAACAGAGGCCAAATCATTCAATTTAGAGGCTTTATGTTTAATTTGAGTTTTACCAATATTTTGCTTTATCACTTTGGGATGCTTATACATTATATTTTTATTTACTTTGGAGGGAGCAGACAACGATTCTCTGATGGGGAAGACAGGGGCTAAGCTGAGGGGTGGCGGATGAAGAGGAGCTGCAGAGAGGCGTGTAAGACTGCGACTCTGCTTCCTGGTCCCAACTCTGAGTAGTCATGGTTTTGGAAATTTGGATAAAAAAGATGCCAGATTGTTAGATAAATGAGAAGCACCATCCAAAGTGGGATGAATGCTGTCTCGTCTCATAAGACCAGGTTTTCCCCAAAAAGAGCTCCAATTGTCAATGTAGCCCACGTCATTTTTAGGACACCACACAGACAGCCAGCGGTTCAAGGATGACGAGCGACTAAACATGTCATCACTGGTCAGATTGGGGAGGGGCCCAGAGAATACTACAGTGGCAGACATCGTTTTTGCAAAGTCACACACCGATTCTATATTAAGTTTCGTGACTTCCGACTGCCGGAGACGGATGTCATTAATGCCGGCGTGAATAACAATTGTGGAATATTTACAGTTACTTTTAGCCAGCATTTTCAAATTTGACTCGATGTCGCCTGCTCTGGCCCCAGGAATGCATTGGACTATGGCCGATGGAGTCTCTAGGTTCACGTTTCTGACTACAGAGTCGCCAATGATCAGAGTTTTTTCCTCAGCGGGTGTGTCGCTGAGCGGGGAAAAACGATTAGAAACGTGAACAGGTTGGTGGTGAACCGGGGCTTTGCGACTAGGCTTCCTTCTCACCGTCACCCACCCAGTCTCCTCGCTGCAGAGGAGAGCCGGGGAACCGGTGACAGGGGGACCTAAGCTAGCTAGCTCCGCTGCAGCTAATGGGCGTCCGTCAAGATTAACTGGCGCAGACGGTGTTTCAATGCAGCGGAGCCGGGATTCCAAATCAGACAACCTCGCCTCGAGCGCCTCAAAAAGACAACATTTATTACATTTACCGTTATCACTAAAAGAGGCAGAGGTGTAGCTAAACATCTGACAGAGAGAGCACACCAGAGGAGGAGAGGAAAGAGAGCTAGTAGCCATAGCTAGTGGCTCGAGAGCTGGAGAGCAAACCACACAGGCAGACAGCAAAACAGGAAGTGACGATACGTTACCACAAGGAAGTGACGATCAAGTCCAAATGTGACTTGATCGTCACAACACCACATCTCCCCTTTCTAGTATCAATGGGTAGACTGCCATTGATTCAACAGACCTTAGAGGATTATTCTGCCTCTGTGGCTGGAAGATCTGGTCCTACCTAATACCATTCACACACACAACAGACACCCTGCAGTTTACCCTTAGCACTGAACAATATGTGCAAAATCAAGTACAGTGGTACCTCTACTTACGAATTTAATTCGTTCCGGAAGAATTCTCGTAACGTGAAAAATTCGTAAGTAGAGGCGCGTTTTACATGTAAATGCCGTAATCCGTTCCAAGCCCCCAAAATTCGGGCATAAATTTTTTATAAATCGTAAAAACGCATCAAAACATGTAACAAATACATGTTACAATTAGATTACTGCACAATAAACATAAAATGAGAGTTTAAAATGAGAGAAAGAATAATAAAAGAGAATAATAAAAGAGAAAGAATAATAAAAATTATGTTCATTTACCCTTTAACTGCTATCATCGTCGACGTCGTCACCGTTTGCCTTCTTTGGTTCATGTTCTGATCCAAGGACGTTTGCTTTTGTCGGCTTGTAAGTGCTTCGTTTTGTTTTAATACCGTGCTGATCGTTGATGTATTACGGCTATATTCTTTGGCGAGATCAACCAAACGCATAAAGTTTTGGAAAAAAAAAAACTTCGTGGCCAATGGGATACCAGGAAGATGCTAGGCGATAGCCAATGGCAGAGCAGCTACAGGTATGTTTACGTTCGGTAAACTACGGAAGCTGCGAGGAGCGCGTACATTTTGCCTTTCGTATCCTGAAATTTCGTTCGTAACTAGAGGCAATATTTTCCCGTTGAGGCGTCTCGTAACCTGAAAATTCCGTATGTAGAGACGTTCGTAAGTAGAGGTACCACTGTACAATACTTCCATCCTAAACCCTGTACTGTTCTGTCCTCACTCTAAACTCTGAACTTGAACATTTACATTGAAAAGAGTGCAAAATCAGAAAAATAGTGCAATACATTTGCAGCCTTTTTTTTTCACTATTATTTTCAAAAGTTCAATCTTCATAATTGTTTATAAGTCCAACCGGGTTGGTTTTACAACCGCTCTCCCAGATCTGGTTCTAGGAGTAGGAGTAGATGGTGGTTCAGGAACGTTCTGCTGTGATGATGTTGCTGCAGGTTGTTCTGCTGAAGGTTGTTCTGGAACACCTTCCGGGAACTGCTCAGCTGCAGCACTGTTGCTCTGCTCCGATGAGGAGTTCCAGGGGATGAGATGACGACGGTTTCGCCTGATGGTCCCATGGAGTCCCTCCACCAGATAAGAGCGCGGTGTGGTGTGATTTCCGATGACAGCACCTGCTGCTCCTTGATCGGTGACCCACACGTCCTGTCCTGGAGTGAGTCTATTGAGATGCTTTGCACGGTGTCTCAGGTTGTAGCGTTGCGCATCCTTTGTTTTCCTCTTCCCTTCGTTCAGCATAACAGCATTTCTATCCGGAAGAGCAGGACTCAACAACGCAGGAAGAATAGGCACAGTTGTATGAAGCCGCCTTCCCATGAGCAGTTGAGCTGGGCTATACCCATTTTGGAGAGGGGTAGCCCTGTAGGCCAGTAAAGCAAGATAGGGGTCATCTGACTTCTTCAAAAGCCCCTTCACTGTCTGCACTGCACGTTCCGCTTCAGCATTGCCCTGGGGATATTTTGGGCTGCTGGTTACATGCTGGAACCCGTACAACTTTGCAAATGCTGCAAAAGCTGCTCCAGAGAATTGTGGCCCATTGTCTGTCACCAGGGCCTCACAGATTCCATGACGTGCAAAGATTGACTTAAGGTGGTGGATCACATCATTAGATCTTGTGGGAGTTAGCAGGGCAATCTCCACATATCTTGACATGTAGTCCACTACTAGCAAGTAGGTCTTGCTCCCTAACATGAACAAGTCTGCTCCCAACTTCTGCCATGGTCTGTCTGGGTATGGTGTCGGCATCAGTGGCTCACTGTGGTTCTGTCTCTCCTGACAGCATGCTCTGCAGTTGAGAACCAACTCATTCAGCTGCTGACTCAACCCCGGCCACCATACTGACTGTCGTGCCCGTTCTCTACACTTAACCACACCCTGGTGTCCTTCGTGCAGCTTAGCGAGAACATCATTTCTCATGGCTGAGGGTATGACAAGCCTTTCTCCCTTTAGCAGTAGACCATCCTGGACAGTAAGGAATGCTCTGTCAGTCCAGTATAGCTTGAGTGCAGGTTCATTTATGCCATGAGCTGACCAGCCTTCTGCACACAGCTGCATCACTCAAGCACACACACTGTCCCTCTGCAGCTGCTCTCTCAGCTCCTCCAGATAGGCAGTGCTTGCAGGTAGGTTCTCCATCACCATATCCACGTAGATATTTGTGTCCTCGAACAGCTCTTTGTCAGCTGGTGTCCCTTTTCTTGTGACAGGCGCTCGCGACAATGTATCAGCTGTCCACAGGCACTTCCCTGGCACATGAGATATGGAGTAGGAATAGCGCATAAGACGCATTCGAAAGCGTTGTATCCGAGGGGGTAGAGCGTCCAGTGCTTGAGACCCCAGGAGACTCAGGAGAGGCTTGTGATCTGTCTCCAACTGGAAGTGTTTTCCAATGAGGAAGTTGCTGAGCCTCTCGCAAGCCCAGGTCAGTTTCAAAGCCTCCTTTTCCACTTGTGCATATCTCTGCTCGGTGGGTGTGAGAGACCGCGACATGAAGGCTACTGGTCTCCACTCCTCACCCCAGTTTTGTAGCAGGACTCCTCCAAGTCCATAAGACGACGCGTCTGCCGTAACTTTGCATTCTCTGTTAGGATCATATACGGCTAGCACCGGTGGCGACGTCAGGGCATCCTTTAAGTCCTGGAAGGATTTAGCCTGGTCAGCGCCCCACACCCAGCAGTTCTTCTTTGAAAGGAGATCTCTGAGGGCTTTATCCCTCTCAGCTAGCTGCGGGATAAACTTGCCTAGCTGGTTTACCATTCCAAGGAAAGATCTTAGTTCACTCACTGTTTTTGGCTCAGGCATTTCCCTCACAGCCTCCGTCTTGCTCGGGTCTGGACTGATGCCGCTGGCGGAGATCACGTGGCCTAGGAAGGTTACCTCAGACTTTGACAGATCACACTTGCCAATGTTAAGTGTGATACCTGCCTTCTGAATCTTTCTTAGCACGGTATGCAGGCGAGCGTCATGCTCCTCTTGCGTACGACCCCACACCAGCACGTCGTCAATGTGACAAACCACGCCTTCAAGCCCTTCTGTGACCTCTGTCACCATTCTGCTCTGAAAGTGTTCAGGAGCGGACGCAATGCCAAAAGGTAGCCGTTTGAAATAATAGCGTCCAAAGGGCGTGATGAACGTTGTCAGTTTCGCTGAATCTTCTGTCAATGGGATTTGCCAAAACCCCATATTTGCATCCAGCTTACTAAATATTTTGGCTCCAGCCAGCCTCCCAAGTGTTTCCTCTACTGATGGTAGAATGAACTTTTCTCTACACACGGACTCATTGAGGTTAGTGAGGTCGACACATATTCGCACAGGATCCATCTTGTTCTTTCTGGGCACTACCACGATGCCAGCACACCAGTCTGTAGGCTCCTCAATTCTGCATATCACCCCGAGGCTTTCCATGTGGGACAGCTCTTGTTTGACTTTGTCCATTAGTGGCAATGGGATCCTCCTTGGTGTCTTGAGTGAAAATGGTTTGGCACCTGGTTTGAGCTTGATGGCATATGCCTGGCGCACCTCACCTAGTCCGCTGAATAGTTTTGGATAGTTCTCCTTTAATGTCTCTATAGTGACACTGTCAAGGCGTGCAACAAGCCCTAGTCTGCAGCTCACGGACCTCCCTAGCAGGGCAGTGTGCACATAACGGACAACATACACCTCCTCCATCTCCTCTTTCCCACCAATTCTCAACAACAGCTTGGCAACGCCCACAACATCAAGTGGCCTCCTCCCCGGTCCCAGGAGCGGCTTAGGTGCTTTGTGGAGCGCAGGTGGGTTTTCTCTGAGTATTTTCTGGAACACAGCATGTGGCAAAACTGTGACATCAGCACCCGTGTCAATTTTGAATGTCACGCTGCTGTCATGAATGTCAATGTTGACCATCCAAGGATCACCGTCTGTTGTAACACTGCCGAGGAAGATGGCATCCTCATCCTCTTCCACCTCAAGTACAGATTTTATGGTCTTGCACACACGTTTATAGTGACCCTTTCTCCCACAAGCATGACAGTTCACTTCATTTGCAGGGCACTCCTGTTTTGAATGTGATGGAGAGCTGCCACATTTATGACATTTTAACTGTGTCCCCTTTTCCTTGCTGTTCTGAGTACTGTGTGGTTTGTGAGCACGCTGAGGATTGTTTTTAGCAGGCTTGCTACTTCCCTTGAACACTATCAACAGACACTGCCTCACTTGCCTGAGTTCTGGTGTCTCCTCTCAGAGAAGCTTGCTGCTTTTTCACCTCCTCACTCTGCCGTGCCATCCTGATTGCTTTTTCCAAAGTCAGCTCTGCATCTAGCTGCATGCGTTCAGACAGCCTCTTGTCTAACAGACCGACGACGAGTCTGTCCCGAAGTAGCTCATCATGCAGCACACCATAACTGCAGTGTTCAGCCAGCGCATATAGTGCAGTGACAAAAGAATCTACTGTCTCACTTTCTCTCTGTTTTCGCAGGTTGAATTTGGCACGTTCATAAATTACATTTTTTTTTACCACAAAAAAGCTTTGAAAGCCGTCACGCACTGCTTTATACGAGCTGCGTTGAGCATCATTCAGAGCCAGCCCACGTAAAACATCATCCGCCTCGTCTCCCATGCAATATATCAGAGTATTAACTTGATTCTCTTCAGAGCTTGCATTCAGATTACTTGCCAGGCGAAATCTGTCGAATCTCTGGATCCATTTGGCCCACTCCTGCGGCTTAGAAAAGTTGAAGGGCTCCGGCAGCTGGATGTTAAACGTAGCGCACGGACCCGCTGCCACAGCGGCTCCCGGAGCGGTTGCTATCCCTCCATTTGCATCTCCGTCTTCACTCATCGTGTCCGCAAACTCCCCTCTCTTCCTCCGAGGTGTACAAACGATCCTTTTTCTTTCCGGGCTTACCTCTCTACGTTAACTGCAGGACTTCTGACACCATGTCGTGTTATTAAAACACTGCGTGAGTCCAACTGTAGTTTTTAACGTCACTTTTTATTGCACCAAATGTCAACCTCGCTGCTAGTCTGTCACTCTCCCGCCAGTCGCCTCCTTGACGTCATTCTTGCGCGACTTTGTAGTTCTTTTCCAAATAACTCAATTACACCACAGTGCAATATATTGTTACAACTTGTTCAACTCTTTGACAGCAGCAGGAACAAAGCTGTTTTTGTAGCGCTGGGTTTTACTTTTTGGGACAGCAAACCTCCATCTTGAGGGAAGAAGCTGAAAGTGGCAGTGCAAAGGGTGGGAGTCATCATTTAAAATGGAGGTAGCCATCCTCTGTACCTGTCTGGTGTACAGGGATGTCAGGCTCAGCTGTGACTCACCAAGCAAACAACTGGACCATCTAACTACCTGATCCAAGGATTTCCTCTGTTTCAGTTTTATCTGACCAACCCATGACACTAAAGAAAAGGATAAAACAGATTCAATAAAAGCCCGATAAAACATTGTCATTATGGTTCGGTCAATTTGGAAGCGTGCAAGTTTCCTCAAACAATGCAAATGTTGCTGACCCTTTTTGCACACCCTTTCACAGTTCTCTTCAAAGTTTAAATTACTATCAATAATCGACCCAAGATATTTGTAGGATTGTACACATTCAGTGGTCTGGCCTTTTAGTACAGTGACTTTGTGCCTGGGAGTTTTCCTCCTAAAGTCAATAATCATATCTTTAGTTTTTGTCGTATTCAGCTGCAGGTAGGAATCCTCACACCAGTGAACAAAATCATCAACTACTGGGCCATGGCCACTCTCACCATCCTAGAGGAGACTGACAATAACTGAATCATCAGCATACTTTATAATGTGTCTGTTGTCATGTCTGCTCCAACACATGTGTGTGTACAGGATGAAGAGTAGTGGTGACAACACACACCCCTCAGGAGAGCCAGTAGAAGAGCACTTTTGGTCAGACAATGTACCATTGACCCTTACTCTCTGCGTCCTGTTGGTTAAGAAATCCAGAATCCAACCCACCAGATTATTGCTCAAATCAAATTGTTGCAGGAGCCTTTCAACTAACATATGAGGTTGGATTGTATTAAAGGCAGAGGAAAAGTCCACAAATAAAAGCCTGGTGTGTGTCCCATTAAAATCCAGATGTTTAAAAAGCATGTTAAACAGAGTGACAGTGGTGTCCTCCACTCCTTTGTGAGGCCTATAGGCAAACTGCAAAGGATCCAATGCATGTTCAGTCTGCTTTAGGACCTCACATCTGACCAGTTTTTCAAAAACTTTTATTAAAATTGAAGTCACAGCAACTGGTCTAAAGTCGTTTAGTGTTTTAGGACAGCTGGATTTTGGAACGGGGACAACCACGGCATCTTTCCAGATCTTAGGCACATGATGTGTCTGTAAGGACTTATTGAAAATGTAATGAAATACAGGACTCAATTCCTGTGCACAGGACTTTACCAGTCGCCCACATATATTATCAGGGCCCTGACTTTTGTTCACTTTTACAGCACAGAACTCCCTTTTAATATCCTGCACCTCAATATTAAAGTGCTGATTGTCTTTGAGTTTCTGTTTCAAATCTTGGGTTTCTGTGCTAAAATCAGAGGAATCAAAACGACCATAAAAGCAATTAAGAGCATTAGCCAGCTCTGTGTCTGAATTAAAACCCTCTAAAAACACACGATTACTGCGCTCTGTGCTCTGAAGGCCTGCAATAGTTTTCATAGTGGCCCAGGCTGAACTAAGTTTCTTTGTTGCCATCTTACTTTCCCATTCTGATTTATAATTCTGTTTTGCTCTTAAAATTTCGGACTTCAGCTCTTTTGTGGCAACCTGCAGCTCAGAAACAGACCCCTGTTTAAAGGCAAGTGCTTTCCTCTGTAAGCAGGATTTAACTGATTTTGTAACCCATGGCTTGTTGTTGGGATATATTTTGACACATTTACGTGGAACGATCTTATTTTTACAGAAAGCCATGTATGAGCATGTGACGTCTACCAAAGAGTCCAAATCATCCCCGCAGGACAGTGTGAAAACCTCCCAGTCCGTACAGTTAAAGCATTCCTGGAGGCAGTGCACTGAATCCTCTCTCCACACATCTATGTCTCTGGTCTTCACCTTGCCTCTTCTGAGAGCAGTTTTATATGTGGGCAGCAAATGTACACAGTTGTGATCTGAGGATCCTAAAGGAGGAAGGGGAAGTGATTTATAGGCCCTCTCAATGGATCCATAGCACAGGTCCAATGTCTTTTTTCGCCTGGTTGGGCAGGAGACATACTGATAAAAGTTTTTAAGTGTCTTCTTTAAAGAAACATGGTTAAAATCCCCAAGAATAAAGTTTGTAGCCTCTGGGGAAATTGACTGCAGCCGCTGTACCACATCAAAGACGGTGCTGGAGGCAGAGTCAGCGTCTGCCCTCGGGTGAATGTACACAGTCGTTATGAAAAGTTGGGGGAACTCACGGGGCAGATAAAAGGGGCGTAGCGATACGGACAGAAGCTCCACATCAGGTGTACAGATGCGCTCTCTGACCGTGACAGATGTGCAGTACTGTTTGTTAATATATAAACATACGCCGCCCCCCTGACGTTTTCCCGTTACCTCTTCCTGCCGATCCGAGCAAAGTGGGGCTCCAAAGCCGTCAATCCACAGGTCCGCATTCAGGTCTTGCGTCGTAAGCCACGTCTCCGTGTAAGCCATGACACAGCAGTTCTTGAAGTCCTTCTGATAGCGTTCATTCCCTTGAATTTCATCCACTTTATTTCTCAGGGATTGTACATTCCCCAGAATCATGGAAGGAAGAGGAATGCTGTTAAACCGACGTCTCATCAGGCTAAATTTCACGCCTCCACGCTTTCCGCGTTTCCTCCTTTTGTCTCTCTTTTCATCGCTGTGTCCATGAAAGTCTCTTAAAATAAAGTCCGGCAGTTGTGGCATAGACTCAATCACAGATGCTGCATTATCCGTATTTAAATGCAGTAACATGTCTCTGGAATATTGTATTCTCCCCGGCATGATCGTGATTGCGCTTACCTCAGAGACAAAGCCGGTGGGAAAGAGGCAGCAGTGCAAAAGTAAGGAGGAAATCCATATTGATGGAACCAGGGAGCTCTTCGTTATACAGTCCACAAACATTCAAGGACAAAAATGACACAGAGAATTCCGTTTAAACACATTAAAGTTCGTAAAAACAGAGACACAGACGACAGACTTTTTTCACCAGCTGCTGGTCGCTGCGTGCACATGCGCCCAAAGACTGGGATATACACCTCCCTTTCATCTTGATGGCTTACAGGTTGGCTGTGCAAGATTGCACCTCATGCACACTAGCCCTGCTCATGTTGGGATGAGAGCTGAGGACGCTGGTGAAAATGGCATTTGGAAAGCCCCCAGACACACCAATGGTACCCCCAGGACCCCCAGCATGGAGGCTTCAAGACCGGATGGAGTCGGCCCATGCTTTCGCTCGTGACCAGCTGCAGAAAGCGGGGGTGAGGCAGAAAAGAAATTATGACTCAAGGGACAGAGGGAGGGATTTCAAAGCGGGGGACTTGGTGTGGGCCTACAACCCAAAGAAAAAAAGAAGGGGCAGTGCCAAAAACTGGATTGCCATTGGGTGGGTCCCTGTGAGGTGTTGGAGAGACTGGGAGAGGTGGTATACAGGGAAACAACTGCCACCTAGGGGCAGGCGGGTAGCCCTCCACAGGAACAGGTTGGTGCCATATAGGGGTGATGCATGCCCCTAGCCATGTGTGAGACCTCCGGCACCGCCCCAAACAGATGTGTTGGCAACACCTCAAGGCACACTGACTGTTCATCCATCTCCTCCTTCAATTGCGTCCCTGGCTCATCAGTGGGCCAGGTCCAGGCCACAGGTGCAGTAGGGGACACGTGCCTTAAGGCAGTCTCGGAGGCAGTGGAGACCCCCGGTGCACCTTAATGACTTTTTGCTGTGATCCCTCAAGGCGAGGGATTCAGTGGGGGGGGGGGCAGTGTAATGTTCGGGTTTTCTGTCTGTTCTGCAGAGGTTGTGTGGTTGAGCGGGTGGAGAGAGAGGGGGGGGGGAGGAGCGTGCGGTGTGTGTGTGAGAGAGAGAGAGAGACAGGCAGAAGTTTTTTTGTTGTTGCTTGTTTGGCTTTTTTTGTTTGCCGTGATCAAGGCCTACAGTGGCTCATCCTGTTAACCCCTTGCACTCCGGTCAATTTTCCTAAAAACGCCCCCAAAAAATGTGCCCAAAGTAAATCGAAAGCTGTTCTTCAACCCTTTGCAGCATCTTCATGGGGTTGGTCTCATTTAAAAGAAAACACTTTGAATTTTTTGGTAAAAAAAACATGATCTCTCTATGCTCCGGCCACTGAGTTACAGTCATCTAAACATAGTGAACTTGAAGAAAATAAATTTGGCCTGGGTGTTTTTTTGGATACAAATGCTTGCAAATAACACACAGCTTCAGATCCGGGCTGGAAAATGCAACAGAAATGTAGAACCAAGTGTTATCCAGCTGAGGTCCAAATTTTGTAACAATACCACAAAAAATGAATATTTTACACAGCTTTGTTCTCAGGCTGTTCCCAGGCGTTTTGGAACTGTGCCAAATTGTGTCAAATGGCACAGTTTGGAAAAACGTCTGTAACTTTTGAATGATTCAACATAGAAGCTTCATCTTGGGCTCAAGTGAAAGGTCACACTCAGGGCTGTGTCTGTGTGTGTGTGTATGGGGGGGTTGTCCCCCCCACCCCCCCGCTACAGAGGACGGAGCTCGGCCCTCGCTACAAGACGGATTACACTCGGATGTGGCATGTTTCCACAGCAACGCTGTCACCGCGGCTCCCCCCACCCCCCCGCTACAAAATCGTAGCGGCGGGGGGTACATTCATGGTTCGGAGGTGGCGAAGAACCGTGTAACGCGACGCACGCACTTCGTACTTCGTGCGCCGTACAGTTGTAATTTACCGATCGGTCAAAAGTCATTTTTTGATTACAATTTTCAGGGATAAATAATAACTTAGCTTATAACACCTTACCTCTTCACAGCCACATTGTCCTGGCGAACTTCTCTTCCCCATTGTCAGACGAACGCGACGCTGGTCCGCTTGTGGATCCCGGTCAAAACATAATTCCATTAGTCCGGTTTTGGCGAATGATTTACGACCTTTGTCGTCGGCCTCCGTCGGTCTATGATGACGGAAGAGAATCCTAAACGTCTATTCTGCTGGAATGAGTGCAGGTCGCACTTGTGGGTGGTCTCCGTGCTGCTGGGTCTGTAGCAGGTTCTTCCAGCGTCCTTTTTTTCATCTGTTGCAGCAGTAATGTCTCTCTTCACCTAGCCCGAACTTCTGTGCTTCAATTGGCTCCTGCATTCACAGTAGGCGGGTCCTCCTTCCTAGGTTTTCATTCATTGGTTCTTCAAGGTTTCAGAAACCCAATTCAAGGCTCTTATTAGTCGAATGAGAGGTCAATCAGATGAACTAATCTGTTCGCGGCTGTGTCTGCAGCTTTTATTTTCAGTGCGCGCTTGGACGCCATACACCACCTACATCACGATCTCCATCATGCGTCCGAGAGCGCACAAGGGCGCTCTCGTGCGCCCTAGGATGCAGAGACTTGCCCGCCCGCGGTACAACGGAGCGCAAGAAGGTTAATAATAAAGGTGTTAAATTGGCAACCTCTTTGTGGGTTTTTACAACACGTCTGGTGGATGCTACAATACAATGCTTCTTAAGCTGGATTCATGCTGCATTTCCTCTAGTCTGCTTTGGTCCACGTCTGCTTTGGACGAGGCCAGTATGTGGGTATGCTTATTCTCGTCTTCTGCTTCCTCTTCATCTTCTTCGTCTACTTTGACTTTGTATGCTGTGTCTATAGCACCACCTCGTCAATGGGACGTTCAATCTTACGCATGCACAGTCAACACGGGCAGGCCGTGGGCAAGCCACGCGCTCAGAAAATTTGGGCTGCACGTGATCGTCCGTAGAAGAGCACTGCAGACTGGAGACGACAATGTAAATTTTGTTACACAAGTCTCACGGTTGCGCAAACAGCAGAGGTGCAGCATGAATCCAGCTTTAGAGTGTGCTGAATTTAATCCACCATTTTGTGTGCCATGCTAAATGGTGAAAGAACATCTATAAGCTGTGAGGAGTGTGACAGTTTCCTCAAGTTGACCAATCAGATTTTATAAGTGAGCCATACACAAAATGATTTTTTTTTTTTGCAGATTTGTAGAAAATTGTCCTGATTTTCTTGCACAGATGCACAGAAGCAGTGAAATTTGCTTGAATGAATGAAAAATTCTAATCTTATCAAAAAGATCCAAAGTGAATGAGAAAAACTGTAAATCTTTAAGTATGTACAGTGGATATAAAAAGTCTACACACCCCTTGTCATGACAGGATAATTCAGCCCACGTGCAAGTTGCAGCAACAAAGAGACAATTAAACAGTACACACGTTTGAATGTTTTACTGAATAGCAAAAACCGCACTGCTACAGAACAGTCACTAGCCAGAAGAATGGCCTTGTGGAGAGAGAACGAGAGCTGTAAGCAGAGGAATGGAGATAGGGAAAATGGGCGAGCCAAATTACCACTTACGTGGGCTCTGAGGGAGCACCGGCAGGACTCCAGCGGGGAACAGATGAACCAGCAGGGTAAGGGACTGCTGGTGGAGCCTGACCGGGTGGAGGTTACCTTCGTGGGAAAAGTTGTGGCAGGAGAGTGCGTGCAGCCCTGAGAGACACACCCGCACGATGGCAGCAACCTGTACAATGGAGAAAAAGCACACAGGTTAATAACTTCTTTTACCGGTCTGTTCACGGCAGTATACCCAGACGAGCCAGCGTTGATTCATGGAAGGATGCATCCTTAAGTACGCTGGCTGATAAGAGGGCACAGGTGTGTCCTCTCCCTCAGGTGCGATGATGAGCAGCGGGGAGATGAATGAGAAGGAAGGGGCGCGCTCTCACCGCCCATGACACCCCTGTTCAAATGCCAGGTTTTTCCATCCATCCATCCATCTTCTACCGCTTTTCCAGAGGTCCGGGTCGCGGAGGCAGCAGTTCAAGCAGAGAAGCCCAGACTTCCCTCTCTCCAGCCACCTGCTCCAGCTCTTCAGAGGGGATACCAAGGCGTTCCCAGACCAGCTGGGAGACATAGTCTCTCCACCGAGTCCTGGGTCTGCCCCGGGGTCTCCTCCCAGTGGGACGTGCCTGAAACACCTCAAGTGGGAGGCATCCAGGAGGCATCCTAATCAGATGCACATACCACCTCAACTGACTCCTTTCAACGTGGAGGAGCAGCAGTTCTACTCTGAGCCTCTCCTGGATGACTGAGCTCCTCACCCTATCTCTGAGGGTGAGTCCAGCAATCCTACGGAGAAAGCTCATTTCAGCTGCTTGTATCCGCGATCTCATTCTTTCGGTCATTACCCAAAGCTCGTGACCATAGGTGAGAGTAGGAACGTAGATTGACTGGTAAATCAACAGCTTTGCCTTAGAACTCAGCTCCCTCTTCACCACAACAGACCAGTACAATGTCCGCATCACTGCAGATGCTGCTCCAATCCGTCTGTCGATCTCTCGTTCCATTTTCCCCTCACTTGTGCCCCAGTGATCCCAGGAGCTATGTTGTCTGGGGCAATTTGCCTCTGATACGGTCTCCCAAGACAAACTGGTCCTGGGTGAAGGGCCAGACTAAGAACGATCCAACAGACTCTCATGATAAATTGTATATCAAGGATTCAGTGTACCCCGCCCGGTATGGGGTTACCGGGGCCCCACCCTGGAGCCAGGCCTGGGGGAGGGGCTCGAAGGCTAGTGTCTGGTGGCCGGGTTTCCACCCATGGGACCCGGCCGGGCTCAGCCCGAAGGAGTTACATGGGTCCGCCCTCCAGTGGGCTCACCACCTGCAGGAGGGATCATGGGGGTCCAGTGCTATGTGGATTAGGTGGCGGTCAACGGCGAAGACCTTGGCGGACTGATCCCAAGCTTTCTAAACTGGCTTTTGGTACGTGGAATGCCAGGTTATTGTGATGTAAAAAAATGGGACCAAGATAAATCATTTCAAAACTTTTTCCACCATTAAGGTGACCTATAACCTGCTCAACTCAATTGAAAAACAAACTGAAATCTTTTAAGGGGAAAAAATAAAAAAAACTTAACATTAACCTGCTTGCATAAATATACACACCCTGAAACTAACACTCTGTTGCAGCACCTTTGAATTTTATTACAGCACTCAGTCTTTTTGGGTATGAGTCTATCAGCATGGCACATCTTGATGTGGCAATATTTGCCCACCCTTATTTGCAAAAATGCTCCAAATCTGTCAGATTGCGAAGGTATCTCCTGTGCACAGCCCTGTTCAGATCACCCCATAGATGTTCGATCGGTTTCAGGTCTGGACTCTGGCTGGGCCATTCCAAAACCTTAATCTTCTTCTGGTGAAGCCATTCTTTTGTTGATTTTTTTTTCTTTTCTGCTCTGTTTTGAACTGATCTTAATCACGATAAAAACAAATGCCATTTAATAACCCCTTAGCATTCCTGCCAATTTCCAGCCAATGTGAAATGTTCTGTGGGTGGAAAACTAAAATTTTAAGAGGCTAAGAAGGAAGATCTTTCATTATTCTCCGTTACACATTGTCATCTATCACACAGATAAGATGATTTATTTTTTTTTGTAACTATAATGTAGTGATTTACTGCATCAAAAGATTTTTTTTAGGTTCAGTAAAACACCTCCAACAACCTGACCTTGATCTATTGACTTTTTTTGTTTTTAATTTGTTCAATCAAGTAGGAGTTGGCACTCTCAGCTGAATGATTTGGTCAGAAGCCATAGAGAGGATGTAAGTAATTATTAGATTCCATATATTCAAATAATTGTGTAGCAACATTTTTTTTCTAAAACTCTAAAACAGACACACACTTGATTTACAGCTCGAGATTTAAATCCCTTACCATTTCATCCAGTAACCCTAACCCTAAAACATCCCACGGGTGGTGTACTGGAATGCTAAGAGGTTTTAAGGAACCAGATATCATATTGCTGCCATCTACTGTTTAGTCCTGGAACTTGTATTATGAACAATGACCCCGGTTCCATGATCACAATAAATCAATTACTAGCAATAAACTAATAATGCCAATAATTAATTTTCTTGTGTTTACATGCACTGAATAAACATATTACTGGAGATTCAAGATTCAAAGGCTTTATTATCATGTGAACAGTTAAAAAAGCAGCATTTCCTAAGCAATGAAATTCTTACTCTGCTGTCCACAACGAATGCCAAGGTAATGAATACACATCATTAGTAATAAAGGTAATAAACACACCTTAAAACTAAATACTAATAAATTCACATTAAAAGCAATTAGGACAGTTAAAGCAGTAAAAATTAGAGGAAACAAGAAGAATGAAAATTCACTGGGTGACTATAACCGGTCCCTGAGAAAAACAAAAATTCACTGAATGAGTATGACTGTCTCTGATAATAACCAATAGACTGCACAATGGTAATTTTAATATCAGAGGTGATATGAATGTGAGATGGCATGAGACTATGTACAATGTGCAAATGAACAATGTACAAATTAGCATCCAGTGTGAGAATTCCTCTGTAAAGCCGTGTGCCCTGATAATACCCAGTACACTGTACAACAATAATTTAGCAGCAGAGATGATATGGACGTGAGACGGGGTCAGACTATGTACAATGTGCAAATGAACAATGTGCAAATTTAGAATCCAATGTGTGAATTCCTATTTGCAAAGCTGTGTCAGGAATTATGACTTGTTCAGGAGTCTGATGGCAGTGGGAAAGAAGGAGTTTTTCAGTCTGGATGTCCTGCATTTCACATTTCTGTACCTCCGACCTGAGGGTAGAAATGTGAACATTCTGTGCTGGGAGTGAGTGGGGTCCTGGAAGATGGAGGCAGCACTCCTTTGGACTCTGCAGAGAGGGGAGTGGAGTCCTGATGATCTTCTCAGCTGTCTTCTCCACTCTCTGGAGGCGTTTGCAGTCCAAAGCAGTAGTGCTGCCATACCATGCAGTGATGCAATTGGTCAAGATGCTTTCGATGATGCAGCTGGAGAAGTTGTTGAGGACCTTGGGGGACATGCCAAACTTCCTCAGCCTCTTCAGAAAGTACAACCGCTGTTGAGCTCTTTTAACCAGCTCTGTGGTGTTAAGTGCCCACGTAAGGTCCTTGCTGATGTGGATGTTCAGGTATTTAAAGCTGCTCACCCTCTCCACCTCAAGCTTCCGGATGAACAGCGGCCAATGAGGTCTCCTCCCCTTCCTCATGTCCACTATCATCTCCTTCATCTTGTCTGTGTTGAGGGTGAGGCTGTTGTCCTCACACCATGACACCAGGCTGGCCACCTTCCTCCTGTAGGACGCTTCATTACCACCAGTGATGCGTCCCATCACTGCTGTGTCATCCACGAACTTTAAGATGACACTGTCCTTGTAGGTGGTGACACAGTCATGGGTGAAGAGGCTGTAGAGCACAGGTGTCAAACTCATTCCATGGAGGGCCAAGACCCTGCAGGTTTTACTTCCACCCAGTGTCTTCAACAGGTGATTTCACTGAATTTCTTCTCACTGATTGCTGATCAGTGAAAACACCTGTTGAAGACATTGGGTAGAAGCAAAACATGCAGGGTCTTGGCCCTCCATGGAATGAGTTTGACACCCCTGCTGTACAGGATGGGGCTGAGAACACAACCCTGTGGGACACCTGTGTTCGTGATGACGCTGGCTGAGGTCCTGTTACCCATCCTGACAGACTAGGACCTGCCAGTTAGAAAGTCCAGTAGCCAGTCACTGGGGGTGGGGTGCAGGCCAAGTAAAGACAGTTTGTAGGTGAGTTTGTGGGGGATGACCATGTTGAAGGCAGAGCTGTAGTCAACAAAGAGCATCCTGATGTAGGAGTCTTTATCTTCCAGGTGGGAGAGAGAATAATGGAGTGCAGCAGCAATGGCATCTGAGGTGGACCTGGTGGGCCGGTAGGCATACTGCAGGGGGTCCAGAGCACCACTCTCTCGAAGCACTTCATGATGATTGAGTGAGTGCTACTGGCCTGTAATTATTCAGGCAGGTCGGCAGGCTCGTTTTGGGGAGAGGGATGATGGTTGTGGTTTTGAAGCAGGAGGGGACTATGCTCTGGTTGAGGGAGAGGTTAAAGATAGTTGTGAGAACATCAGCTCGGCAGAACATGCTCTGTGAGCCTGCCCAGGGATGTTGTCTGGTCCTGCTGCCTTGTGGGCGTTGATATTCCTCAGTGCTTTGTTTACCTGGCCTGATGAGACTTTTAGGGGAGGGGGTGGGCACGTATGTGTGTGTCTTCTCTCTGCACTGTAGCTTGAGGTCTCAAAGCGGGTGTAAAAGGTGTTGAGATCATCCGGCAGGCTGTCTGTGGAGCTGGTGGTGTTGCTCGTGGTTCTCTTGTAGTCTGTGATGTGCTGCAGGTCTTGTCACATGCGCCCAGGGTCAGGAGTGGAGTAGAGGCTGTCCAGCTTTTCTCTGTACTGCCTTTTGGCTGTTGTTATAGCCTTCCTCAGTCCATACTTTGCAGTTTTGTGCTCGGCCTCATTGCCTGATTTAAATGCGAGAGCCAGCATGCAGCACCTGTCACACCTGACTGTTTATCCAGGGCTTCTAGTTGGGGAACTTCCTGACTTGTATGGTGGGTACGATAGTATCAACACAAGTACTAATGTACCCAGTCACATACTCAGCATAGTCCTGTATGTTTACTGAAGAGTCCTCCAGGATGGCTGCAGCTTTAAGCACATCCCAGTCTGTCCAGGCAAAACAGTCTTGCAGGGTGCTCTCAGCCTCTGGAGTCCAGCATTTAATTTGTTTGATAACAGGGTTTATTTGTTTCAGTCTTTGTCTGTAGGCCGGGTACATCAAATCAAAATCAAATTAAATCAACCTTTATTGTCATATTGCTGTACATACAACTGTAGTGCAGGCAAGATGAAATTGCGTTTCTCTCGGCATCCATATAAGTAGAAGAACATGATTTAAGAGACACTCACACATATCTTCACCCCCCACCCCCATCCGTTCACACATCCCTGAGACATACTTGAAAAAACTAACTAACTATAATATACAAATAATGCACATAATGTCCATAGGTGCAGTAGTGAATATGAGAGATTCCGGGTCAACTGTTCAGCATCCTAACAGCTTGTGGAAGGAAGCTGTTGATCAGTCTGGTGGTTCTGCCTCTGATGCTCCGGAATCGTTTTCCAGATGGCAGAAGTTCAAAGTGTTTATGCAGAGGGTGAGAACGGTCCTTGACAATGTTCAGTGCCCTGCTCCTACAACGGTTCTGAAAAAGTTCTTGGACAGAGGGCAGGGAGACTCCAATTACCCTCTCAGCTCCCTTGACTATCCTCTGCAGGGCTTTTTTGTCTAACATACTGCAGCTGGAGTACCATGTAGCAATGCAGTACGTCAGAACACTCTCCACCACACCTCTGTAGAAGGTCCTGAGGATGCAGATGGGAAGAGAGGCCTGTTTGAGTTTCCTCAAGAAGTGCAGTCTCTGCTGAGCCCATTTCCTGATCCCCAAGGAATTCTTGCTCCAGGTCAGGTCCTGCGAGATCTGCACTCCGAGGAACTTGATGTTCTCCACTCTCTCCACTAAACGGCCGCCGATGCTGAGGGGGACGTGTTCAGGCTGTGACCGCCGGAAGTCGATAATCATCTCCTTCTTTTTGTCCACGTTGCGCACCAGATTGTTCTCCCTGCACCAGCCCTCCAGGTCTCTCACTTCTTCCCTGTACATTGATTCCTCATCCCTCTGAATAAGTCCCACCACCGTGGTGTCGTCTGCAAACTATACATGAACAGGGAGATGTAGTCTCACTGTCTGAAGTGGGGGGCGTGGTGCCGCTCTATATACACCACGAATGTTGGTGTAAACATGGTCCAGTGTGTTCTTATCATGAGTGGGAATGTCCACATGCTGGGGTAAACCACTTGAGTTAATGACTCCATTTACATGGCCTTCATCGGATTATTCTGTTTACATCAGATAATTGCAGAAATCAATTCATAACCTGTTTATTAGTGTACATGTAAACATGATCATTGACCATGTTTACATGCACACAAACAAACTGGTTATGACTGGATTTCTGGAGTTTCAATCCAGATTAAGACCCTTAATCAATTTTTGGCAGGTGAAATAACATATTTAAAAGCTATCACAACCCTTTGAGACTATTTAATTTAATTCAACTTTATTTATACAGCACCATTTCACAACAACAGTCATCTGCAATTTCCCAGTTTGGAATCAACAAAGTACATCAGTCTATTTATCTATCCATCTGTCTGCACTGTCAACTCTAGGGGAAAACTCCATAATTGGAGAAAGACCCCAGTAATAAGGCGATCCTGTGTGAGCAAGTACTTGGCGATGGTGGAGAGGAAAAACTTCCTTTTAGCAGAAAGAAACCTCCAGCAGAATCAGGCTCAGGGAAGGGCAGTCATCTGCTGTGACTGTCTGGGGGGAGGGGGGGATAGAGAAGAAGAAGAAAAGAACAGACATGTAGAGAGCAAAAAGCATGACGATGGGGACTCAATCTATGAGAGAGAACAAACAGATGTTAATGACCAGCAAAAATATTTCATTGAGAATGAAGAGAGAAGTGAAGCCCAGTACATTGTTGGAGGTCCCCCGGCTGTCTAAACCTTTTAGCAGCATAATTAAGGGAGGGTTCAGGGTCACCTGATCCTACCCTAACTATTACTTACTTTCTTAAGCCCATAGCTTGCCATGGAGCATAGGCTATTGACGACCCCTCACCATCGCACTCGGTTCTGGGCTGCTCTCTCTACTCCCCTCCAGTTGGTTCCCCGTTGTTTCAGCTCCACCTCAGTGTCTCATCTCCAGCTGTTCCGAGGCTGGCCTCTCTTTCGCTTCCCCTATGGGTTCCAGGTCAGGACTTGACGTGTGATGCTGGTTTCCTGAGGGTGTGTTCAATCCAGTCCCACTTCCTCCGCAGAATCTGTTCTGCCACTGGTTTCAGTCCCGCTCGCTCCCACAGGTCTTCATTCCTGATCTTCTCCGGCCACCTGATGTTAAAGATGCGCCTTAGGCACCCTAACTATAGCCTATGTCAAAAAGGAAGGTTTTAACATTATTCTTAAAAATAGAGATTGAGTCTGACTCCTGAATCCAGATTGGCAGCTGGTTCCAAAGGAGAGGAGCCAGATAACTCAATGCTCTGCCTCCCATTGTACTTTTGGAGATTCTAGGTATTACAAGTAATCCTGCATTTTGGGAGTATAGTGCTCTGTTAGGATGATAAGGTAGTATCAGATATTTTAAATAACAAGGGGCCTGATTATTTAGAGCATTGTAAGGAAGAAAGACTTTAAACTTAATTCTAAATTCTATGGGAAGCCAATGAAGGGAGGCCAGAATCAGACAGATATGCTCTCTCTTTCTAGTACCTGTTAAAACTCTAGCTGTGTCATGAATTGCCCCTCAGAGCAGAGAGAAAGACCCAGATGCTGAACTACTAGTTTGCAAAATTTATTAAGAGAGAAAAACACAAAGTGCACCAACACAAAAATCCAAACTGTCCAGTGTTACGTCTAAAATACCTTAAACCCCAGTTCTTTGATACAACGGCCAAATAACCAGGCTGACAGATGAAGTATATTTCCTTTTTTTTTTTTTTTACTGAAAGTGAGATATGGATATAAGCAGCACTGGAACACCACTCTTTAGGCAATTCCCCAAGAGAGTGTGTTACCCCAAAATTGAGCCCTACAGTTTTTATAAGCTTAACCACTCCCTCATGCAAGAGAGAGGGGTTTTACCTCATTGTATCAATACACTTCCGTTTATGTGACAGCTCTGCTGTGTGCAGAACTGATTCTAACTGATTTCAGCAAATTAATTATAGGGTGTAAACTAAACTCTGCAGTGTAGCGTGTGAAGCAAGCAGATAAAGAAGTGTGAGAAAGACAGAGCAATCATGTCATTTTACCGACACAAGCAAATAAATAAACAAACTTACGAGTATGCTCACCAGAACAAGGGCAGAGTTCTGGTGAGGATGACGGGGAGGAAACCTCAATACTCCGGCAACCAAAAATGAAAACAAGAGCCCTTAAATACGGCTAGAAACAAATGAAACAAGTGATAGCAGGTGTGGGTTATCTGAGTGGGCAGGAGATAATAAGGATACAATTAAGACCAGCTGGGAGCAGTGAGAGAGGAGAGACCAGGCTGACAGCTGACAGGAACCCTGCCTACGCAGAGCAAAACCGTGGAAATGTCACTTGACAGGTGCCAACCCACAACTGAATAAAAATGTAATGAAATGGCAAAATAACAACGAATAACCTCAACAATGTAAATAAACTATAATGAACGTAAACAGGAAAATAATTTATACTAAGAAACAATACAGAATACGAGACCAGTCATCCAAGGATAAAATAACAGAATTTCAATTCAAAATGACAACACTGTACAAATAAGAAAAAAAGGCAAAAAGAGTGAGCCCGGTGGAATTCCCCCGCGCTCAGATCGTGACAAGCTGCAGCATTTTGGATCAGCTGAAGACTTTTTAGAGATGTTTTAGGACAGTCTGATAATAAAGAGTTACAATAATTTAATCTAGAACTATCAAAAGCGTGGATTAGTTTCTCAGCATCACTAACACAAGATGTTCCTAATCTTGGCAATATTACACAAATAATAGAAGGCAGTCTTAGAAACAAGTTTAATATGTGAATTAAAGAACAGATCTTGATCAAAAATAACTCCAAGGTTCCTTACAGAACTATTAAGAGAGAGCAACCACATCCAAACTAAGGGGCAGATTTACTAATGTGTTCCGCCATTGCAAAACCCTGTTCTGCATTAAAAAAAAAACTACTGTTGAGATTTACTAAAGGGCACAGGGCAAAATTTGTGGTGGAAAGGCGTGGACTATGTTAATTTTGCGCCTGACCTCATTAGATATGTATTTGTGGGAGTTGTCATGTCAATGCACAAATTTGAGGAAGGGGAGTATTTAAATGACTGGCACAAGGTGATTTATTAAGGTTTGCGGTTGTCACTATCCTGCTAAATGCGCCAGGATTTAACATCCCCAAAAAGCTTCTCTTAATTCATCTGCACCTGACATGATAGCGATCACTGGTGCCAGGAGGAGACACTGGCGAGAACCGAGGGCGTACGGCAGAAGCTTCTCTCTGTGTGTGACTTTATTTGTCATGACAGAAGAACAGATTATATGAATATCAATGGTCTCAAAGAGATCAGTGTTATGCTAAACTGGACATCAGCCAGCATTTTTTTTTTAGTTCATTTGTTTATACTGTATATTGTCATGACCCACTCTGGGCCGTCATCTGCCTCAGCTGCACACACACCTGCGGCTAATCAATCACGGGCTTTATAGCCCGCTCTGCCTGAAGCCTCGGCACGGAGCCGTCTGTCTTGCTACCGACCTTCGTCTCCCGCACGTCTGTTTCCACACAGCCCTGCGCCTCGTCTGGAAAGATTCTCCTATCTCAAAGTAAGCCTAATTATGACTCACCTTTTCTCCCAGGCTCTCCCCTGTGCACAGGTGGATCCCTTCGGCGGCAGAACCGACTCCCCGCGGCGGCAGAATGCTTCCCTCCCCTCACCGTTCATCACAGCTCATCACCGGGTGTGCCCTGCAGACGCTGTCTCCCTGGCTGGAGGCCAAGAGCCGAAACAGGCGCCCGCATCAGACCACCTGCAAGTAAGCCCCAGTCATTATACAACTCTTTGTGATGTGGCTGAAACTAACGTCTGTGTTTTGGCTCTGTTCCTAGGGTTGCCAGACTGTACGGCATTCTGTCTCGCCCCCGGCTGCAGCTCGTTCACCATCAATACATCTACATAACGCATACACGCACTCACACATCCTCTGGTGGTAACAATAAAGATAATTGAATTGCACTTGAGCCTGTGTGTGTGTTCCCTGGGTCCAACAATATGTCAGTACAGCTCCGTCAGAGTGACCCAGCGAACAGTGGGCTCGCACACCAGTTTAACATCTTAGAGGTTCGAGTGGACCAAATTACTGACCAGCAGCAGGTCATACTGAACCAGTTAGTTCAGATTAACAGCCGGTTGGATCGTCTGGAAGGGCAGCGGGCGTTCCCTCCGGCTCATAGTAGCAGGCCAGTTCCCGCTAGCTCTCCTTCTAGCCAGGCTAGCCCGGGCTCGCTAACCCGTCTCACTCCGGTTCCCACTCCCACGCGCTTCAGCGGGAAGCTCGGGGAGGCTCGGGGTTTCATCCTCCAATGTGAGACAGTGTTTCAGCGAGTTCCGGGGGACTTCCCCACCGATCACAGCCAAATTGGTTACGTGGCTAATCTATTGGAGGGGCGAGCGTTAGTACGGGCTTACGCCATTATGGCGAAGCCCAGCTACGCCAATTGTGCCCTTCAGAGGTAAAGTGGGCTATCCCACATGTAGGTCAAAAATGAGTTAATTGTACTACACTAATTGTTAAGGGTCTATCATTTTCTTAAACTGCCTAGCTCTGCATAAAACGTATTGTGCTGCCCTCTATTGAGAGTAAATGAAATCATTCTCATTAATTTGGTGAAACTATTGAGAGGTAAAGTGGGCTATCCCACATTCCATGCTCGGTATCACACACGTTGTGGCCTATTCCGACTCATGTGGGGGACAAAATAGAAACTACAAGATGGCATTGATGTGGATGCACATAGTGAACACACTGAACATAGATCTCGTTGATCACAAAATGCTTGTAACAGGTCACAGCTACCTGCCCAATGACCAAGACTTTGGGTTAATAGAAAAAGCCAAGAGGAAGAAACAGCATGTGTTTGTGCCAGATGAGTGGTACGATGTAGTCAGGCAGTCAAAACGGAAGGAACCCCTGTTCAATGTAGTTCCCATGACATCGGCCTTGTTTCACAGTACTAGACCATTGGAAGAGGCTACTGTAAACAGAAAACTGGATGAAGAAAACAATAAGGTCGAATGGTTGAAAATACAATGGATGCAGTTTCGTAAAGCAGATCCTGGTGTGATGTTTTATAAAACTACTTGTGATGCCGAGTTCCCTTTCCAAAGTGTCAACTTCAAACAAAAGAGAGCACTCAGGGGAAGACCTCCAAAGATCATTCAAAACATCACAGACCTTCCTTTACTGTATCCAAATGGGAGGCCGCTGAAGAGAGCCAAACTCGAAGATATCCAATCATTGTTGAAGTATGTGCCGCCTGTTCATCATCCATTTTACGAAACTTTGAAATCAACACAGGAGGGTGGAGGTCACGACAGCTCAAGTGATACCGAGTCAGACTAGACATTGACAATAAATTGGTAGGACATAAGCTTGTCCTATTAAACTTGTTTTTACTCTTCAATAACTGTATTTCTGATGTTTTGATAAGAGTTACATGTTGACTTTCTCAGTTAGAAGAAAACTGTTGGTTTGATTTTCATATAGAAATTTTTGCGAATAAGCGAGGACACAAACAACACTGTTTATGTTCTAATTATTGGAAACCAATGTGCAGAAGAATAGCAAAAACTGCCTAGTGTGTGATATCTGTGAAATTTGCAATTTATCATCTGTTTCATTCATTAAAATTTCAAATTAACATTATTTTTTACTTTTGTCCTCTTACTCGATTTTTATCTTCAGTTAGAGGTAAAGTGGTCTATCCCACATTTTTAACCCCTACTCTCTTATTGTTGTGAATATGTGATTTAAATATATTTTCATATTTAAGTCACACCTTGAAGGTAATTATAGGGGGTAACTTTTTAATGATATAGGCACACTGATTTTTTGAGAATATTTCAACTTTAGAGCTCATTTTCTCAAAATAATGGTTTTGTGGGATAGCCCACTTTACCTCTGAATGGCACAATTTAACCTACGCCCAATTCGTGCACCATTTCCACGAGGTTTTTGATCATTCGGACTGTGATAGCATGTTTACCACCCGACTGTTAAACCTTCGTCAGGGTGGTCGGTCAGTGGCCGATTACACTGTCGACTTCCAGGTGGTAGCAGTGGAAGTTGGGTGGGAGGATGCCTCGCTTTGCAGCATCTTTATTCGTAGTCTGAGCCCTAGTCTACGGGACGAGCTGGCCCACTTAGATAAGCCTGAAAGTCTCACTGAACTAATTTCTTTAACTATTAGTCTAGATAACAGGCTGAGAGAGTGCGCTGCCGAGCGGAGGTCTTCCAGCCACTCGAGCAGACAGTTCCAATGCTCCTCTCAGTCCTCATCTCTGGCATTGCCCGCACTAAAGGCCCCAGACGAACCTGAGGCACTGGTAATGGGGCAGACCAAACTCTCGCAGGCTGAGAGACAGCACAGCAGGGAACTAGGTCTCTGTATGTACTGTGGGGATGATCAGCACGAGATCGAGTCCTGTCCGGTTCAGCCAAAAGAGGGGGTCCGCGCGTCGCTGTAGGGGGACTCGCGGACTCGTCTCGGCCAAATCCCCTATCGAAAGGTCTCCTGCCAATTAGGTTCTGTCACAAGCGCACAGAAATTCTCACGCACGCACTGGTGGACTCGGGGGCCGAGCAGAGCTTTATTTCGGGGAAACTGGCAACCCGACTGGGGCTCCCGTGCCATGCTCTGCTGACTCCCCTTAACCTCGTCACTCTGTCAAAGGCTCCCTTGGAGAAAGTGACACATCAGACAGCCCCTGTCTCAGCGATCATCTCAGGTAACCATCGAGAGGACCTCCGGCTGTTTGTGCTGTCCACCTTGGCTGCCCCGTCATCCTGGGATACCCCTGGCTTCGCCTACATAATCCCACCTTCGACTGGCGTACCGGGAGCATCCTCGCTTGGAGTCCTTTCTGCCTGAGTGCGTGCCTCCAGTCTGCAGCTTGTTCTCCCTCGGTTCCTCTCTCCTCCCCCACCCCCTCCCTCTCCCCAACCTGTCCAGGGTGCCATCAGAGTTCCATGACCTTGGAGCGGTGTTTAGTAAATCCCAGGCGCTGTCCCTTCCCCCCATCACCCGTACGACTGTGCCATTAACCTCCGCCCGGGTGCCCCCCTGCCGTCAAGCCACCTTTACAGCTTATCGGCTCCGGAGTGGGAGGCCATGGAGGCGTATATCAAGGAATTGCTCAGCTCGGGCATCATCCGGCCTTCGTCATCGCCAGTGGGGGCGGGCTTCTTCTTTGTCGGGAAAAAGGATGGTTGCCTCCGCCCTTGTATTGACTTCCGGGCTTTGAACGACATCACTATCAAGGACAGGTACACGTTGCCACTTCTGGACTCTGCCTTCGACTCCCTCCAGGGGGCCTCCTGGTTCACGAAGCTGAACCTCCGCAGCACTTATCACCTTGTGCGGATCCGGGAGGGCGACGAGTGGAAGATGGGATTCCGGACCCCAAGCGGCCACTTTGAATATCTCGTCATGCCGTTTGGGCTCACCAACGCTCCGGCCATCTTCCAATGTCTGATTAATGATGTTCTCCGGGATTTCCTTGGGTCCTTCGTCTTCGTCTACCTGGACAACATTCGGATCTTCTCCCAGTCCCGGGAGGAGCACCGGGTCCATGTGAGGCGGGTCCTTCAACAGCTCCTGGAGAATAAACTTTTCGTGAAGGCAGAGAAGTGTGAGTTTTACCCCGAGAAGACCTCCTTCCTAGGATTCATCATCTCGCACAATCAGGTCATCCCGGATCCTGAGAAGGTGAAGGCGGTGGTGGATTGCCCTCCACCCCCATCGAGGAAACAGCTGCAACAATTCTTGGGATTTGCCAATTTCTACCGGCGAGTTGTACCCAATTACAGCTCGATCGCCCTTCCCCTGACCTGCCTCACCTCCCCCAAGGTGGCGTTCTGGTGGACTGAGGAGGCGGTGTCAGCCTTTGCAACCCTGAAGACTGAGTTTTCATCCTCCCGGGTCCTGACACAGGTGGATCCTGCTCTCCAGTGTCTGGTTGAGGTGGATGCCTCTAACTCGGGGGTGGGGGCAGTGTTATCACAACGCTCTCCGGTGGACGGGGTGATCTGCCCCTGCGCTTTCTTCTCTCAGCGGCTGTCCCCCGCAGAGAGGAATTATAACGTCGGCGACAGAGAGCTCCTGGCGGTGAAGCTCGCGCTGGAGGAGTGGCAGCACTGGCTGGAGGGGGCGGCGCAACCCTTCGTGGTATGGACCGACCACAAAAACTTGGAGTACCTGAGAACGGCTAAACGCCTGAATGCCCGCCAGGCGCGCTGGTCCCTGTTCTTCGGGAGCTTCAGGTTTACCATCACCTACCACCCTGGGACGAAGAATGCCAAACAGGACGCCCTGTCCAGGCAGTTCGCCTCGGAGGTCTCTGAGGGGCAGGAGCACACCATCCTCACCGCCTCTCGTCCGTCGTGGGCGCCCTCTCGTGGGCCAT
The DNA here is from genome assembly GCA_020510985.1 of Pholidichthys leucotaenia. Taxonomy (NCBI): domain Eukaryota; kingdom Metazoa; phylum Chordata; class Actinopteri; order Cichliformes; family Pholidichthyidae; genus Pholidichthys; species Pholidichthys leucotaenia. The sequence goes on from CM035836.1 coordinate 400,544,367, forward strand.
TCGGGACAAGGTCCTGAGGGTGCAGGAAGCTGAGCCGGATCCAGGTGGAGGGCCTGCAGGAAGACTGTTCGTTCCATCGTCCGTTCGGGGTGACGTGATCCACTGGGCCCACTCATCCAAGCTCGCCTGCCACCCTGGGATCACCCGTCTGGTGGAGCTGCTTCAGAGATCGTTCTGGTGGCCAGGTCTCTGGAATGACGTCATCAACTACGTCCGCGCCTGTCCCCAGTGCGCCACCGGAAAGTCATCATCATCGCCGCCGGCGGGTCTCCTCCATCTGTTGCCGGTTCCTGGAAGACCGTGGTCCCACATTGCCCTAGACTTTGTAACCGGTCTCCTGGCATCTAACAGCTTTGACACCGTGCTCACCATTGTGGACCGTTTCTCCAAAGCCGCCCACTTCGTCCCCCTACATGGGCTCCCAACAACACGAGAGACGGCAGACCTATTGGTGCAGCACGTTGTGCGTCTGCATGGGATCCCGAAGGACATTGTCTCCGATCGAGGTCCCCAGTTTGTGTCCCACATGTGGAGGAGTTTCTGCAACGCATTGGGGGCTACGGTAAGCCTGTCCTCTGGCCATCACCCCCAGAGCAACGGGCAGTGTGAGCGGGCCAATCAGGAGCTGGAGGCCGCTGTGCGCTGCGTCATCGCTTCCAGCCCGTCATCTTGGAGCAGTCATCTGCCATGGATTGAATATGCTCATAACCTGACTCTGTCCTCGGCTACCGGCATGTCACTGTTCAAGGCGTCACAGGGCTACGATCCCCTGTTGTTCCCCGACGAGGAGGGGGAGGTGGCCGTGCCTTCTATCCATGCCCACCTGAGGCACTGTCGCCGGCTCTGGGCTGCTACGCGCCAGGCCCTTTTACGCACGGCCGAGCGCAACACAAGAACAGCGAACCGGCGCAGGAGGCCTGCTCCCCAGTATCAGGTGGGTCAGCAGGTAGGGTTATCAACCCAACAAATCAACCTGAAAGCTGAGAAGAGGAAGCTGGACCAGCGTTTTATTGGGCCCTTCCCGATTGTCCGGGTGATTAATCCTGTGGCTGTGTGTCTGGCTCTCCCCCCCTCTCCGTGTTTGTCCCACATTCCACGTTTCCCAGGTCAAGCCCGTGGTCTCCAACCCGCTCTGCCCCCCTCCTAGGGCTCCACCCCCGCCAGTGTTGATCGACGGCAACCAGGCATGGAGGGTCAACTCCATCTTGGACGTCCGCCGCCGCGGTCGCGGCCTGCAGTACCTGGTGGACTGGGAGGGGCATGGCCTCGAGTGGAGGTCCTGGGTGCATCCGTCGTTTGTGCTGGACAAACGTCTCATCAAGGACTTCCATCAGGCGCACCCAGGTAGGCCAGCGCCAGGAGGCGCTGCTCATGGGGAAGTACTGTCATGACCCACTCTGGGCTGTCATCTGCCTCAGCTGCGCGCACACCTGCGGCTAATCAATCACGGGCTTTATAGCCCGCTCTGCCTGAAGCCTCGGCATGGAGCCGTCTGTCTTGCTACCGACCTTCGTCTCCCGCACGTCTGTTTCCACACAGCCCTGCACCTCGTCTGGAAAGACTCTCCTATCTCAAAGTAAGCCTAATTATGACTCATCTTTTCTCCCAGGCTCTCCCTTGTGCACAGGTGGATCCCTTTGGCGGTGGAACCGACTCCCCGCGGCAGCAGAACGCTTCCCTCGCCTCGCCGTTCATCACAGCTCATCACCGGGTGTGCCCTGCAGACGCTGTCTCCCTGGCTGGAGGCCAAGAGCCGAAACCGGCGCCCGCATCAGACCACCTGCAAGTAAGCCCCAGTCATTATACAACTCTTTGTGACGTGGCTGAAACTAACGTCTGTGTTTTGGCTCTGCTCCTAGGGTTGCCAGACTGTACAGCGTTCTGTCTCGCCCCCGGCTGCAGCTCGTTCACCATCAATACATCCACATAACGCATACACGCACTCACACATCCTCTGGTGGTAACAATAAAGATAATTGAATTGCACTTGAGCCTGTGTGTGTGTTCCCTGGGTCCAACAATATGTCATATATAGCCTACTACATGAATTTGTATCCATAAAACAGGATACAATACGAGCCCTTTTACTCACAGTGAACATACAGATGGTGTCAGCCGATATTGAGTCTTTTTTTTTTCTTTTCTGCAGAGGTTAGACTCAGACTGTGAAATTTTTCTCTTGTATCAGCTCCCCCTTGCTCTTGAAGAAAAATCTTCCACATTGTCAGTTTTCTTAGATTTTTTTTTCTCTATCCATTTTCTATACTTAACAGTATTTTTTTGCTGTGCATAAAATGGTAATTCAGTTCCCTCTTCTCTCTATTTCTCTCTCCCCGTTCAGGACACACAATATAGGAGAAAACAACAATGAGATTATTAACAAAAAGAGCACAGAGCTCCATAGAAACTTCCCCTGAAATTGCAACAACCGGAACTCAATGGCATTTATAAAAAGTTGTGAACTGGGAGATCTGTAGATTTTGTTAAAACAAAGTTATTCACATAATAAAACACCAGAGTCTCCATCAGACCATGACAGTTCTAGTGTTAATAAAATAAACACATTGGTTAAATAATAAATTTATTCATGAGTAGTCCTTTATTAAATTAGATACAAATGCTTCATTTATACATATTAAACAAAATCAGAATCAGAATCAGAATCAGAATAAACTTTATTGCCAAGCATGTAAAAAACACACGAGGAATTTGACTTGACATTGGTGCGCGTGCAAGCGCGACACAACGACACGGCAGCCATAATAGGCGCCTCATCAAACAGAGATAGATAAGAAAGGGAGGGGAGGGAACGACACAATGGGGGAGGAGAGAAAAAAAAACTTCGTTATCAGAATACAGCTTATGAATATTTAAGCAGATTATGATTACAATGAAAAAAAATCTCTCAATAGCACAGAGCAACAATCAACCACAAAAAACCAAAAGACCAAAAGTCAGAGAGGATCAGTGAATGGATGGGTGTAATTCAGTATATGAGTCAGTGTGTTCGTGTATGTTGAATGCAGGTGGGTGTTTATCAGTTACTGGAGGCAGCAAAATCTCTCCCAGCCGAGATGTTATGTCTTAGTGTCTGAAACTCGGAAGCATGTCCTTGAGGCATGGCAGATGGAAATTTCCTGAGCCAGTCACATGTCCTTGAGAGTTCAGATGCAGCCCCAGAATGTTTATGAAGAGAAGCACAATCTTCTGTTTTGTCTTAATCCAGGAGGAAAATAGTCAACCGGGCACCGAATTCAAGGTCTGATAGACACAGATCACTCAGAGCATAAAATTTTTCCATCTCTTGCAATCCATCCATCCATCCATCCATCCATCTTCTACCGCTTTTCCGGAGGTCCGGGTCGCGGAGGCAGCAGTTCAAGCAGAGAAGCCCAGACTTCCCTCTCCCCAGCCACCTGCTCCAGCTCTTCAGAGAAGATATCAAGGCGTTCCCAGACCAGCTGGGAGACATAGTCTCTCCACCGAGTCCTGGGTCTGCCCCGGGGTCTCCTCCCAGTGGGACGTGCCCGAAACACCTCAAGTGGGAGGCGTCCAGGAGGCATCCTAATCAGATGCCCATACCACCTCAACTGACTCCTTTCAATGTGGAGGAGCAGCGGTTCTACTCTGAGCCTCTCCCGGATGACTGAGCTCCTCACCCTATCTCTGAGGGTGAGTCCAGCAATCCTACGGAGAAAGCTCATTTCAGCCGCTTGTATCCGCGATCTCGTTCTTTCGGTCATTACCCAAAGCTCGTGACCATAGGTGAGAGTAGGAACGTAGATTGACTGGTAAATCGACAGCTTTGCCTTAGAACTAAGCTCCCTCTTCACCACAACAGACCGGTACAATGTCCGCATCACTGCAGATGCTGCTCCAATCCGTCTGTCAATCTCTCGCTCCATTTTCCCCTCACTCGTGAACAAGACCCCAAGATACTTAAACTCCTCCACTTGGGGCAGGAGCCTGTCCCCAACCCAGAGAGGACAATCCACCTTTTTCCGGCTGAGGACCATGGACTCAAACTTGGAGGTGCTGATTCTCATCCCAGCCGCTTCACACTCAGCGGCAAACCGTCCCAGCAAGAGCTGTAGGTCATTGCTGGATGACGCCAACAGGACAACATCATCTGCAAACAACAGAGATGAGATCCTGTGGTCACCAAGCATGACACCCTCCATTCCCTGGCTGCGCCTAGAAATCCTGTCCATAAAAATTATGAACAGGATGGGTGACAAAGGGCAGCCCTGGCAGAGTCCAACTCTCACTGGGAATGACTCCGACCGAGTGTTGGCAATACGAACTAAACTCTCACAACGGTCGTACAGAGACCGAATAGCTCGTAACAACAAGCCCGATACCCCATACTCCCGAAGCACCCCCCACAAAGATCCACGAGGGACGCGGTCAAATGCCTTCTCCAAGTCCACAAAACACATGTAAACTGGTTGGGCAAACTCCCACGAACCCTCAAGAATTCTCGAGAGGGTAAAGAGCTGGTCCGATGTGCCACGGCCAGGACAAAAACCACATTGCTCCTCCTGAATCCGAGGTTCGACCAACGGCCGGACTCTCCTCTCCAGTACCTTGGCATAGACCTTCCCAGGGAGGCTGAGGAGTGTGATCCCTCTAAAGTTGGAGCACACCCTCCGGTCCCCTTTTTTGAAGAGAGGAACCACCACCCCGGTTTGCCATGCCAAAGGCACTGCCCCCGACCTCCACGCAATGTTGTAGAGGCGTGTCAACCATGACAACCCAACAACATCCAGGGCCTTGAGGTACTCGGGGCGAATCTCGTCCACCCCCGGGGCCCGGCCACCAAGGAGATTTTTAACCACCTTGGCGACCTCAGCCCCTGTGATAGGCGAGTCATCCCCCTCGTCCCCAAACCCTGCTTCCTCTGTGGAAGGCGTATCAGTGGGATTGAGAAGATCCTCGAAGTATTCCTTCCACCGCCCGACGATATCCCCAGTTGAAGTCAACAGTGTCCCATCCGCACCATACACAGTGTGGACGGGGAGCTGCTTTCCCCTCCTGAGCCGCCGAACAGTTTGCCAGAATCTCTTTGAAGCCGACCGAAAGTCTTGTTCCATGGTCTCACCAAACTCCTCCCATACCCGGGTTTTTGCTTCAGCAACCACCCGAGCTGCACTCCGCTTGGCCTGCCGGTACACCTCAGCTGCTTCGGGAGTCCCACAAGCCAACCAAGCTTGATAGGACTCCTTCTTCAGCTTAATGGCCCCCCTCACCACTGGTGTCCACCACTTGGTTCGGGGGTTGCCACCACGAGATGCACCGACCACCTTGCGGCCGCAGCTCTGGGCCGCCGCTTCAACAACAGAGGTGGATTGCAATCCTCTTGCAATCCTCTTGCAATCCTGTGTTCATAATTTCCATACATAGGCTTTAAATCCATTCCTTGGAGGCACCAAAAACGACTCCAGATGTTTCCCTTCTAGAACATGGGTAAACATGTCCGGTAGAGTCCATCCCTCTACAGTGCATGCCAGATGGTAATTTCCATGTTAGTCGTTGCCGTTAGTTAGTGCACTCCCCCGTCTGGTCGAATTGTTGAAGAAGCAGCTATGCCGGGACCGCTTTTGATTAGCTCTTCCAGTTAAATTTTCGATACACCAGGAAAACTCCAGAGCCAATCAGCAGAAAATCCTGTGATCGTAAAGCCAAACCAGATAGATGTTTTCCACATCATCAGTCGAATCATGCAGACACATGCGTTCCAATCCATGGGTCTCTCCATAGGGGCTCCCCCTGGCCCGAATTCATGTAAAATGTTGTTAATTTTATTAAAGCCGCTCACCAAATCCATTTTAAGTCTGCCATATTAAATAAAAATCTAAATTTTTAAATATAATGAACAAAAAAACTATTTTAGTGGGGTTTGCGCTTAAACAAAAACTTAAAAAAAAAAGCTTTATATATTATGCTCCTCCAAACTGGCTGTGCCTGTGTTGATGACCCACTACCTCAGGTGTGCCTGTGTGCAATTTTGCGTTGCTCTTGGCGGATGGGTGGTCATTATTGAAATGAGTGTTAAAATTTTACGTGTTGTTAGTAGATCACTTGCAAAAATTGGCCACTCCCTTTGGCGGTCTGTCTAAATTGCTCACTCGCTAATTTGCCCTGCCTTAGTAAATCTGCCCCTTAGGGAGCGGGTCATCAACTAACAACACAGGTGCAGCCAGTTGCTTGCAATCACGGAGCACAAATAGGAGTGGGTTCTGCGTGTGGGTTTCTCCTCAGTATCAGTACGGCACAATCCAAGGAGAGGCTGAGAAAAGAGAAGTTTTCTCCAGAATAACTGGATGTATTAGTTGAGGAGTAATGTGGCCACAGCTACACCCTACAAGACTGCAATGTCCAATCATCCCGAAAAAAAGAAATTTGAACCAGCATACTTGGCAAGGTGAATGCAGCAGGTGGAAAGAACTACTCTGTTGAAGACATTTAAAAAAGGTGGCACGATCTTAGGAAGCGCACCAAAGAGAAAACTATCTTCAGTCAAACAGCAGCGAAGAAACTGGTGGTGGTCCAGTGGAGGAAATGCCTCTAACTACTTTGGAAGAAGCAGTACAGCAGTCGTTCACTGGAGAGCAAGTTGTAGGCCAGGATGGTGTTGACTTGCTGCAAGTGAGGCAGGAGAGTTTTTCAGGTCTGTGAGTAGCTCGTGCGTAAAACAAAATGCTTGCTACCTCTGAAAAGTTAAACGTCCACAAATACACTAAACTGATATAATTTTAACAGGGGAAACATCAGTGACTGCAGCCACCCAGTTACTTTATCCAGCGCCTTCTGGCATTGACCAAGATGTTCCGCCAGACATTGATTTAAAATTATTGGAGGAGCAAACTATACAGACAGCAACCCTAAAACAAGAACTTCCAAATTTGGTCACCAAGGTTGGGGCAATCTCGACGACCTTGCAGCACATAAGGGGGTACACACAAGCTCTGGTTACGCACAGGAGTCAGCTGGTCGGAGTGGTGTCAGGGCTGGTGATGTGTGTCCAGACTCTTGGCCAGGCCCAGCAGAGAACCAACGACTCCCTAATATGCATCTTGGGACAACTAACCCAGGATGGTCCCACCACAAGCTCCAGGGAGCAACCAAGACCGGGACTGCGGCATCGCACAAGAAGAGCCATGGAAAGTGAAGGCAGCAGAAAACACAAAAAACTGATTTTTTTTTGTTGTTGTTAATTATACTGTATTTCAGGATTTTGATTTTCATTTCACAACTCTTGTTTAATTTGTAAAAATGAAGTACAGTGGTGTGAAAAAGTGTTTGACCCTTCCTGATTTCTCAATTTTTTTGTATGTTTGGCACACTTAAATGTTTCAGATCATCAGACAAATTTAAATATTAGACAAAGATAACACAAGTAAACACAAAATGCAGTTTTTAAATGAAAGTGTTGATTATTAAGGGGAAAAAAATCCAAACCTACATGGCCCTGTGTGAAAAAGTGATTGCCCCCAAACCTAATAACTGGTTGGGACACCCTTAGCAGCAACAACTGCAATTAAGCTTTAACGATAACTGGCAATGAGTCTTTTACAGTGCTGTGGAGGAATTTTGGCCCATTCATCTTTGCAGAATCATTGTAATTGGAGGGTGTTCGAGCATGAACTGTCTTTTTAAGGTCATGCCACAGCACCCCAATCGGATTCAGATCAGGACTTTGACTAGGCCACTCCAAAGTCTTCATTTTGTTTTTCTTAAGCCATTCAGAGGTGGACTTGCTGGTGTGTTTTGGATCATTGTCCTGCTGCAGAACCAAAGTGTGCTTCAGCTTGAGGTCACGAACAGATGGCCATACATTCTCATTCAGGATTTTTTGATAGACAGCAGAATTCATGGTTCCATTTACCACAGCAAGTCTTCCAGGTCCTGAAGCAGCAAAACAGCCCCAGACCATCACACTACCACCACCATATTTTACTCTTGGTATGATGTTCCTTTTCTGAAATGCTGTGTTACTTTTACGCCGGATGTAATGGGACACACACCTTCCAAAAAGTTCAACTTTTGTCTCGTCAGTCCACTGAGTATTTTCCCAAAAGTCTTGGGGATCATCAAGATGTTTTCTGGCACAACTGAAATGAGCCTTTATGTTCTTTTTGCTCAACAGTGGTTTTTGTCTTGGAACTCTGCCATGCAGGCCATTTTTGCCCAGTCTCTTTCTTATGGTGGAGTCATGAACACTGACCTTAACTGAGGCAAGTGAGGCCTGCAGTTCTTTGGATGTTGTTGTGGGGTCTTTTGTGACCTCTTGGATGAGTCGTCGCTGTGCTCTTGGGGTAATTTTGGTCACCGGTCACTCCTGGGAAGGTTCATCACTGTTCCATGTTTTCGCCATTTGTGGATAATGGCTCTCACTGTGGTTCGCTGGAGTCCCAAAGCTATAGAAATGGCTGTATAACCTTTTCCAGACTGATAGATCTCAATTACTTTTTCTCATTTGTTCCTGAATTTCTTTGGATTGCAGCACATTGTCTAACTTTTGAGGATCTTTTGGTCTACTTCACTTTGTTAGGCAGTGTCAGGAACCAAGCCGGCTTGGTTTCCCCCGGCTCAGCCCTGGCCTCTCTGTGGGTACGTGCCACGTTGTATGTATGTTAGTATGTATTTCTGTGTGCTCTGCCATACCCATAGCCACTGCTTTCTGGCCGGCAGCGGTGAGTCAGCCTCTGGGGCTCACGCTGGAGTGAGCGCTGTCTAACTTTCTGCCGGTCGGACCACGTCCTCTCTATATTACTGCCAGCTGTTCCCACTCCCATGTGCCATCTCCCCACTCCTCGCCCAGGTGTGCTCAATTTGTGGATCCAGCAATGCATGTACTTAAGGAGCCTTTTTCCAATCATGCATTGCTGGGTCATTGTACTTCATTAACGGTCATCGTGCATCGTATGGAGTCTCATCTAAAGGACTGTGTCACTCGATGCTTTTGGACTTATTTGGACAGGCTCCAGTCATGTGAGTACAATCTGTGTGTGTGCTTTCCCCAGTATTCTCACCTCTGACTGTTGAGTGTCCTGGAGGACTCCTGAGCCATTGTGATTTGTAGACACAATAACCGTTTATCAGTGTGTTGAACTTAATAAATGTGTGTGATGTAACCCAGCGCATAAATCCTCATCCTTTTTCCCCTCCTCCATGCGCTGTGGAGAAGCCCACGAGGAGTTCATGACAGGCAGGTCCTATTTAAGTAATTTCTTGATTGAGAATAGGTGTGGCAGTAATCAGGCCTGGGTGTGGCTAGAGAAATTGAACTCAGCTTTCCAAAAATGTGATAAACCACAGTTAATTTATGTTTTAATGGGGGGGGGGGGCAAACACTTTTTCACACAGGGCCATGTAGGTTTGGAATTTTTTTACCCTTAATAATAAACACCTTCATTTAAAAACTGCATTTTGTGTTGGCGTTATCTTTGTCTAATATTTAAATTTGTTTGACAATCTGAAACATTTAAGTATGACAAACATACAAAAAAATGAGAAATCAGAAAGGGGCAAGCACTTTATCACACCACTGTACATGCCCACCCTATCTGAAGTAACACAACCTTTGAACGATCTTCTGAAAGACAAAACCATGTGGATGTGGGACACAGCACAAATGAATACCGTCAACAAGGTAAAGCAACTCATTTCAACTGTGCCCACTCTAGCATATTATGATGCAAACAAACCAACCACAGTGAGTGCCAATGCAAGCAGCTTTGGACTGGGTGCCATGTTGCTACATTGACACCCAGAATGACTGAAACCAGTACCATTTTGCTCAAGAACATTGACTGATTGTGAAAAGCATTTTGTGCAGATAAAAAAATAGACTCTAGCTGTACTTTGGGCCTGTAAAAAGTTTTCTACCTACCTGTATGGACTTAACACATTCACAGTACCTACTGTCCACAAACGCTTGGTTCCCCTAATTAATAACAAAGACCTTGATGCAATTCCCAAAGTGCCAGCGTCTATTCATGCGATTGGTGCGTTTTAACCCCATCACAGAGTATGTGCCAGGAAAAACCCTAACTGTGGCAGACACATTATCTAGGCAGCCACTACCTGTGAACCACTGTGAAGTATCAGAACTAATCTGTGATGTTTCAGCGTACGAAGATGCAGTCCACACTGCATGGCCTGTATCACCCACCAAACTAGAAAGGATCAAGCAGGAGATGAGCACAGACCATGAGCTGTAGGTTGTGAGCAGATTGGTGATCCAGGGCTGGCCAAAACATGTAAATAACATTCCTGTGCAAGCTAAAACATATCATCAGTGGGGAAACAGCCTGTCAACATCAAAAGGACTACTCTTGTATGGAGATCATATTGTCATTCCACACAGCATGAGAGGTGAGTTACTCCAATGTTTACATGATGGACATCAGGGCATCACAAAATGCTGAGAAAGAGCACGCATGAGTGTGTGGTAACCGGGACTAGAAAGTGAGATTCAGAACCTTGTGACTAAATGCCCTGAATGCACGCAGTGCAAACCGACTCAGAGGAAAGAGCCTCTGATGACTACACCACTTACACAGAGACCATGACAAAAGATTGGGGCGGATATTTGCAAGTATGCAAAAGAGAACTATTTGATCATCAGAGACTTTTTTTTTTTTTTGCTATTTAGAAATAGCCTACCTACCTGACCTGAGAAGTGACACCACCTGTGTATGACTGAAAAGCATATTTGCCAGGTGGGGGTGTCTGGATGAGCTCCACGCAGACAATGGAAAGCAATTTTCAAGTAAGGAGTTTAAAAGCTTCTCTGTGGCTTATGACTTTAAACATATCACATCCAATCCCCACTATCCTCAGTCTAATGGGGAGGCTGAGAGAGCCGTACAAACTGCGAAAAGGATTCCACGACAAGCAAATCCATTCCTGGCTCTTATGAGCTACAGAGCCACACCACTAACAGCCACAGGTGCAAGTCCTGCACAACTAATGCTGGGATGACAGATCAAGACAGCAGTGCCCACAACTGATAAAATTCTGTCTCCAAAATGGCCAGATTTCACAAAATTGCTCAAAGCTGATGCAAAAGCAGACAATAGGCCTGCCTACAACAGTGTTGTAGGATGCGTCTGGTTCATGTGTTTAGATAGGGTAGCTCAGCGCGTGAACGTGAGTGAGTGAGTGAGTGCGCGCAGCCGAGCCCCCCCCCCCCCCCCCCGTCTGAATGGCCCCGTGGAGCGGACAGTGTGTGTGAAGTGTGCGGGTGAGTAGAGAGAGAGGCGACGGGAGCAGGTAAAAATTGCTGCTATTAACCGTGCAGTGTGTGAATAAAGCCCCAACTCTTCAGCAAAACAGCCTGCTCTTCTGTGTACCTCCATATTGTTGTTAACAACCGTGAGGTTTACTCGGGAGTTGACCCTGGAGGAAAAGCTGCCTCTGGCCCTGGAGAAGACAGATCTCCCCTGCGTCCCCCAACCACGGTTAGGAGACCAAAACAGGAAAGGTTAACACTGGTGACCGCGAAGGGACTCTCACGTTGTTAAGAGGGTGGTGAGTACTAAAAGCAAAGGACAACAACAGCTAGGCAGAGTGACTGTGATAGCAGCTAAGCTAATGTGACATGGCGGCCGCTCGCTGTCCTGCCGATATTTACAAACAAGAAACTAACTACTCAGACCCGTTCATGTCACTAACTAACAATCAGGAATACAGACAAGGTACTGTGGAAGCTCATGAACGTCAGGGTGAGACAAAGTGTGGACATTGTAACCCATTTCTGTGTGATGAAAGCTGCGCAAACACACTTGTTTAATGAAGATTTGTTCGTGCCATTCGGCAGCCCCGCTCAATTTGCCCCCACAAATCCCTTTTTCAGAGCCAACAGTCAAAGCCACGACCCCGTGGGAGGCCTGGACATTTATGTGCCCCTGAATCCTGCTCCAAACGCATTGTTAAAGTTGTATTATGCAGATACAAACCCCTTTACCAATGCTCACATGAGAAGTTTTGTACATAGCACACCAGCTACTTCCAAACCAGAAGCAGGTACGCTTCCCATGTCTACTCCTTGTATTAATCCAGAGGAAACTGATAAATAGGGACATTCACCATTGAGCCATTCCTGTCACTCACATACACATAAGAGCCGCTCTGCGCCCCGTCAGCCTCTTACATCGGACAGTGATGAGGACTATGATCCCAAAGAGAGAGTCCCCACTCTACGCCCAGGCCAGTACGACGGCAGCACACCATGGAGAGAGTTCCTGCACAGATTTGAGAGCTGCGCAGAGGCAAATCACTGGTCAGAAAAGACAATGGCCATCCAGCTGAAATTCTGCCTTGTTGGAGCTGCAGGCGCCATCATCCACAGAAACCCTCGTTCATCCGAATGGGACTACCGCCACCTGCTGGAGGAACTCGAAACTGCATACAGCCCTTCCTCATATCACTCAGTGGCTGTGGCAGTGGAGCTGAGGCAAAGAGTACGCAAATTTGGTGAGGCCCTTCATGTGTTCAGAGATGACATTTATGGGAAAGTAGCTGTAGCTTATGGAAATTGGTCAGAGGCCGAGCAAGATGCTATAGCTGTTGAAGTTTTCACAAATGGCCTGGGCGACGCAGAGCTAATCCAAAAACTGTTAGAAGAACATCCAGCCACACTAGCCAGAGCTTACGAGATAGCCCATCATCATGAAACCACAAAGAAAGCTGCATCCAATGTCACCAGCTTCATGCAGCCAGGGGCCCGTAACCTCGCTGAACGCAGGCCCCGGGCCGCTGTTGTCAGAGAAAGAGACAAAAACGAGACTGTAACTGCCTGTTAACCGTTCCTGCTTCTCGTCTCCTAACCGTGGTTGGGGGACGCAGGGGAGATCTGTCTTCTCCAGGGCCGGAGGCGCTTTTCCTCCTCCGGGGTCAACTCCCGAGTAAAACCTCACTCTTGTTAAACAGGAGATATGGTGGTACACAGAGGCACAGGCCGTATTGCTGAAGCGTTGGGGCTTTATTTACAGACTGCACTGTTATTAACAACAATTTCTACCTGCTCCGGTCGCCTCGCTCTCTGTCTCTCATCCGCCCAAAATCACACACACCGTTCACTCGTCGGGGCCGTTCCACACACCCCTGGGCGCGCCTCGGCTGCGCGCACGCACTCACTCACGTTCACGCACTGAGCTGTCCTTTCTAAACACCTGCATTAGGCACATCTTACAGCATGCCACTACACCTGCAACTAACTCCTCTCCCAATCGCTTTGCCCCACACACGTCTGCAAAAACACCAGGGCAACACAAGAACTTTAAAAAGGGTGACATTCGCTGCCATAACTGTAAAGGCTGGGGTCACAAATACAGCCAGTGCTCATGCCCTCAAAGAAATGCAAAGACTTTCATTCCGAGCACTCCCCAGGGAAGCCCACAGGCCACTGTGCTCCACTTTAAAGGCCAGAGTCGCAACATGAACATCCACATGCACATATATAAACTGGAGGTGTGCGCAGTCTTGGACAGTGGAGTGCGGAGGAACGTGCTGCCCCTTCACCATTACAATGCCATTCACCAAGACATGAGACCCCCACTACGGTCATCCATCGTAGAGACTCTGTTCAGGGTGGGACCAGGAGACGTGCTAGTGCGTGGTGAGGCCAAAATACCTGTCAGTATCAACAACTGGAAAGTTGAAGTGGACTTCCTCGTGGCGGACATAACAGGCAATGAAGTACTGCTAGGCCACCCATTCCTCACCCAAACCGAAGCCCGCCTTGATTTTGGTAAGCGCCGCATAGTGCTGTTTGGAGAAGAAGTGCCATACTTTCACCCAGAGACTGTCCCAAAGTCGCATGCTGTGAGAGTAGCCAGAACTGTTGTGGTTGAACCTGAACAAGAGTACCTAGTCAAGGGCACTGTGCCTTGTGGCAAAGCAGCTCAGGGAGACATGATACTCAGCCCCACAAAAGGCTTTGTTGAGAAGCACAAAGTACTCATTGCCAGGGTCCTAGTCAACGCTCAGCCCACTAATGTTGTTCCACTACGCCTCTTTAACCCTGGCAACAAGACCGTCAGTATTAAAGAAGAACGCCATTCCAGGCCTTCTCCAGCCAGCTGAAGCTCTTCCCCCGCCCAGTGCCTCCACAGCGGCAGACTTCCCAGCTAGCTCCCCTGCAGTCCCAGAGCACCTCCAGGAGCTCTATGCCCAGAGTTCCACTGAGCTTATTGACAATGAAAAACTTGAACTGTCTAACCTGTTGTGTGCCTATGAAAATGTGTTTTCCAGAGGACCCGGTGACCTGGGACGGACCAGTCTCGTGCAGCACGACATCATAACCCGGCCTGGAGCTCCCGTGAAGCAGCCCCCTCGTCGCATGGCTGGGGAAAAGCAGCAACACGCAGACCAGCAGATCCGTGAGAGCCTTCAGAACGGCCTCGCCACCCGCAGCCACAGCAGTTGGGCCTCACCGATTGTTATGGTACTTAAAAAGGATGGGACTTACCACCTTTGTATAGACTATAGAACACTCAACAACCGCACCATCACTGACGCATACCCGCTACCCTGCATCCAAGACACATTAGACACTCTCGCCACTGTCAAATGGTTCAGCACCTTGGACCTTGCTTCAGGTTATTGGTGAGTCGAGCTGACTCCAAGAGCCCGCCGCACAGCCGCCTTTTGCACCCAAAATGGACTATTTGAATGCAATGCGCCAGCGACGTTCCAACGCCTTATGGACCGCGTCCTTGCCAGCATGCAGTGGGAGACCTGCCTCTTCTACCTTGATGACATCATCGTGCTGGCCAAGGATGTGTCCGGGATGCTGCAGTGGCTGAGTCAGGTGTTCCAGAGACTTAAACACGCAAACCTCAAACTAAAACCAGCCAAATGTTGCCTCTTCCGCCGCCAAGTTGCCTATCTAGGTCACATTGTGTCCGAGCACGGTGTAGCCACTGACCCCAATAAAGTCCACAAAGTCCAAGCGTGGCCCACTCCCACATTGGTCCAAGAGGTCAGACGTTTCATTGGCCTCACCTCCTACTATTGCAGGTTTGTGAAAGACTTTGCCTCCATTGCTGAACCGTTACACAACCTGACAAGAAAAAATGCACATTTCCAGTGGCACGCTGAACACCAAGCTGCTTTCAACACGCTCAAGCACCGCCTCACCACAGCCCCTGTCTTAGGCTACCCACTGGACCATGGTGAAATGATCTTGGACACCGATGCTAGCGACACAGGCATCGGCGCCATCCTCTCGCAAATGCAGGATGGCGCGGAACGTGTGTTGGCATACAGCAGCCGCAAACTAGCCAAAGCTGAACAGAACTATTGCACTACAAGACGAGAGCTGCTAGCCATTGTCGATTTCACGTCACATTTCTGGCAGTATCTACTTGGGCGGCTTTTCAAAGTACGTACCGACCACAGCAGCCTGCATTGGTTAACCCGAATGAAAGAGCCAGAAGGTTAGCTAGCCCGGTGGCTTGAGAAGCTAGCAGAGTACGAGCTTGAGATCATTCATCGCCCAGGTCGCTTACACTCTAATGCTGACAGTCTCTCCCGCAGGCCCTGCCGCCAATCCTGTCCTTGTAAACTGCAGGACCCCTCCTCACAGCCGAGAACCACAAGCCACCAAGCCATTCAGTGTGAATTGGACTCTGACACCAGCTCCCTGTCGCTGAGTCCGGTGGGGGTAGAGATATGCTCTACAACTACAGATGTGAGTCCGGTGGGGGTAAGTGCAGACAGCTTTACCAATACAGGCGCTTTAAAACTAAAAGAGACAATTTATGTGACAAATACAAACGAGACCACACTGTTTCCTGGCTGGACTATGGAGGAGTTGCGCCAGGCCCAAGCCGCTGACACAGACATTGCACCAATAAAAGCTTGGTTAGAGGCCAGCAGTGAGCGCCCTCCCTGGACCACAGTCACCCCTTGCAGTCCAGCCACCAAAACATACTGGAGTCAATGGAAAAGACTGTATTTCCGAGATGGAGCTCTGGTCCGCCGCTTTTACTGTTTGCACGACACACAGTACTACCCCCAAATTGTCCTGCCACGCAAAATGCAACCCGACGTTATGCGCCAGATGCACGAGGGGCCAATAGGTGGACATTTTGGTACTGAACGGACTGTGGCCAGACTTCAAACCAGATACTACTGGTACCACATGAGAGAAGATGTGGCCCTCTGGTGCCGGACTTGTACTAACTGTGCATGCAGAGCCAGACCCCACAAAACGCCGCAAGCGCCCATGGGAACTGTCAGGGTTGGGGCCCCCATGGAGCGCATTGCACTGGACATTATGGGCCCACTCAGTGAGACAGAACGCAAAAACAGCTATGTGCTCGTAATACAGGAGTATTTCACAAAATGGGCTGAAGCATTTCCTATCCCAGACGAAAAGGCTGTCACCGTGGCACGCGTTGTTGCAACAGAATGGGTGTGCTGCTTTGGAATGCCTCACTCTTTGCACAGCGACCAAGGACGCAATTTTGAATCAGAGGTATTTCAAGAAATGTGCCGTCTATTTCTTGAAGACGGCACATTTCTTGAAATACCTCTGATTCAAAATTGCGTCCTTGGTCGCTGTGCAAAGGATGCCTCCTGGACGCCTCCCACTTGAGGTGTTTCAGGCACGTCCCACTGGGAGGAGACCCCGGGGCAGACCCAGGACTCGGTGGAGAGACTATGTCTCCCAGCTGGTCTGGGAACGCCTTGGTATCCCCTCTGAAGAGCTGGAGCAGGTGGCTGGGGAGAGGGAAGTCTGGGCTTCTCTGCTTGAACTGCTGCCTCCGCGACCCGGACCTCCGGAAAAGCGGTAGAAGATGGATGGATGGATGGATGGATGGTGCCGTCTATTTGGCATTGAGAAAACCCACACTACGCCATTCAGACCACAGTCAGATGGCCAAGTTGAACGTTTCAATGCCACACTTCAAAAGATCCTGGCCCCTACTGCAGAACGCTGTCACTGGGTTTGGGACCTGATGACCCCATATGCAGTTATGGCCTACAGAGCGACCAAGCACAGTGCTACTGGTTTCACCCTCAGCTATATGATGTTCGGACGTGAAATAAATGAGCCAGTGGACCTTGTAGCTGGTTTGCCCCCAGACTCTGACCAGGCACCTTCAGCCCCAGAGTACGTGCAACAAATACGCGAACGGCTGGAGCTGGCTCACAACATTACGCGAGAAGCCCTGGGTGAGTCAGTCACACGTGCAAAAAGACAATATGACGAAAACGCTTGCCACACACAGTACCAAGTCAGAGACGCAGTGTGGTACCTCATCAAAGGAACACGGCATGTCAAAAACAGAGTCAAAAAGTTCCTCCCCTCCTACGAAGGACCCTTCTTTGTTATGGGACAGTTGGATGATCTAGTCTACCGGATCCAAAAGAGCCCCAGAGCCAAAGTCAAAGTCGTCCACCATGACCAACTGAAACACTACCGCAGCCGTGAGCCGCTGGACAACACTTGGGTCCTGGACCAAGCCCAGAACAGGACACCTTCTGAGATCTTGCCACCGGCTGTGGACGGGGACCCAGCAGACCAGGACCTCAGCCTGTACAACTTGTTCGCTACTGCCTCCAGTGATGGCCCCAGCAATTCTCGGCCATCTACTCCACCTGCTAATGTTCCCAATGTGATCGGGTCTCTTCCATCCACTCCTTGCCATGTGATATTTGACCATGGTGGGGGTGCGGTGGGAGAGCCACACCATCAGGCTCAGCACGTGTCACGGCCCAAACGTCGGCGCAGAGGACCGGACCGTTACGGGGACTGGGTTACTGAGTGAGCTATCTGTAACAGTTCATATTTGCACTAGAGACTCTCCAGTTTACTTTTTTTTTTTTGGACTCTAGTCTAGTTATAATGTTCTATATGTTTGTTTAAAAAAAAAAAGCTGAAGAGACAATGCTTTCATATACCTACATGCACTTTATTTCATTTGAATGTATTGTATTCTGATTAGTTGGTCAGTATTACTCTCGGTCGCCAAGGAATAGGTTTTCAAAGTGTAATGTACTCCTTGTTTAATTAGAGACAATTGTATTTCAATGTATTTGTCCCTCATGTTTTCACTGCTAAATGAGCTAATTTTATCACTGCATAGACACTTGTCATTATAATATAACCTACCTACCTATTTGGATTCGTGTTATATATTGGACACTGCTATTGCTAGGCCTACGAATGTAGAGAGTGTACTAGTTTTATATTATATTATTTTTTATATTATTTTATATTATATTATTTAGAATGGAATGGAATTAATGTTAATTGCCAGTCCATGGTGGGGGTAGTGTTGTAGGATGTGTCTGGTTCATGTGTTTAGATAGGGTAGCTCAGCGTGTGAACATGAGTGAGTGAGTGCGTGCGCGCAGCCGAGCCCCCCCCCCCCCCCCCCCCGTCTGAATGGCCCCGCGGAGCGGACGGTGTGTGTGAAGTGTGTGGGTGAGTAGAGAGAGAGGCGACCGGAGCAGGTAAAAATTGCTGCTATTAACCGTGCAGTGTGTGAATAAAGCCCCAACTCTTCAGCAAAACAGCCTGCTCTTCTATGTACCACCATATTGTTGTTAACAACCGTGAGGTTTACTCGGGAGTTGACCCCGGAGGAAAAGCTGCCTCCGGCCCTGGAGAAGACAGATCTCCCCTGCGTCCCCCAACCACGGTTAGGAGACCAAAACAGGAAAGGTTAACAACAGGCATCATGATGCCAGACCACTTCCACTTCTCAGCATGGGGGAAAGAGTGTTGGTGAAACTCGACGGGGAGTCAGTCTGGACAAAAGGAGGGACAGTTCAACAGCTTCATTCAGCTCCACATTCCTACCTCATCCAGACAGACAGTGGAACCCTGCAAAGGAACAGGCAACCAGTGTTGGGAGTAACACGCTACAAAGTACAAACTAATGCATTACTGCAACGCCACTACTTTTGCAGTAGCGTGCTGTGTAACGAAATTACTGTTTAAAAATTCAGTAATGCATTACAGTTACTGAAATTTGATCAGATGCGTTACTCGCATTACTTGTTTTATTAATATGGATAGCTATTTTTAGCACAAATAAATACAAACTGACCCTACGTAGCTGACACAGCCGTCAGTCAAGAGCCTATTCACTGCTGCAGTCAGTAGCCACAAATGGGGCTTGCCCCTGCTGGGAAAAAATAAAGCTACTTTGTTTTTGTGGAAATGGACAGATTATTTTTCCTTTGTCACAGTTGACAAAAGCATATCGGTGGGCTGTGTGAGATCGACTGCAATCTTCAGAAGTGCCTGAGAACAGCAACAAGAGCCAACAAAGCTAATGCTATGTTATGCTATGCTATGCTAACAACACCGGCTGGATTTCAAATATAGGTATACATCTGGACAGTTTGTGACCCAGCAAGAATTAAACGACAGATTGCCAGATAACGTCGTTACATAATGAAGATCTGTTGACAGTCATTTCCCATCAGACAGCTGAGACTGTTATCCACTGAAGTTAAAACACATTGACTTGCTACCTGGATAAAGATCATTTAAAAATGGATTTGATCTCCAAAAGGAATTTAAGCAACTGGGTCATGTCTCTTGTCACAGCAGACATTTGGACTGTGGATAACGGACATTTTCTTTGGATCACTGCACATTGGATTAATTCCTTAATATGAAAGGTAAGAAACACTAGCCACGGTTACATGTACAAAATTTCTTCAATCTGATTACAATTCAGATCAGAGCTTTACTGTTTACATGGATCCTGAAAAAGCTGATCCGATTAGGACGTGTGTTTTCATGTGTCACACGTTTGTATGGACTAAATCATTTTGGCATGTGCACAATTATCTGATATTCCAGAAATAGTAGAAGAAAAAGCAACTTCTGATGTAAACAAACCCTGCTTCGTGTCTTTCTCTTTTTGAAATGGACCTGCATTGTGTTATTCAGACTGTACTTTTGCTTCTGCTGGTCTCTGTAATGAAGCGACAAGCCCAGCAGTACATACTTCTGCATATGACGAACAGAGGGAGACAGCAGGACGATACAGACCAGTTTTGTTTTACTCCCGCCATGTCTTCCGCTAGCTGCTGTAAAGGCGGAAATACGTCACATTGACGTGTAGCTGACGTACAGACATGTGCAGAACACATATTTTCTACCCAAACTTCGGAATAAGTGTTTATATGCACACCAATCAGCATAACCCACCCGTCTCAATCGGAAGGAAATTTTGATCCGAAGGAGTGTTATCAGGTCAGAATATTCAGATTGGCGTGTTTACATGAAGCATTTTTATTCCAATCAGGCTTTTAATCCAGTTACTTGTGTCCATGTAAACATGACTATTGACAGCTTTATGCAGTGTTGCCAACTCACTCTTTTGGAGTGATTCTCACTCTTTTTCCCTCTCTCTCACTCCACAAACCCTATTTCTCACTCCAAAATGAGGAAATTACTGGCAATTTTGTGTTGATTTTCTTCAGATTTTCCCCACAATAACAGCTCTCAAGGCAGGATAAAGACTGATCATGTTCTAAAAGCTCTGCCTGAAAGAGTCTGTTTTCAGCCTGACATTAATAAACCCATAATGTAATCCATTAAATTATCTTGCTGTGTGCAAGATGATTTAAGTATGCATTTAAAAGTAATGTGAAAGTTACTTTTCCAAGTAACTATTTACTTTAATCATGCAGTAATTGGTAAGTAACTCAGCTTCTTTTGAGAAGAAGTAACTAGTAACTGTAACTAGTTACTATTTTTAGTAACTTGCCCAACACTGCAGGAGACACATGCATCCAAATTTCCCCTCTACTCAACAAGCGAGTGAAACTGAAAGTGAGAACTCATCACCACTCCCGCCCTCATCACCAAACTCACCTGTCAGAGACACTGTTCCACCAGAACCTGTGGAACCCCTCCCAGTTCAGGCTCAGGTGACCTCAAAAGGAAGAGCCATCTGTCAGCCTGAAAGATTAAAAGATTTAATTGTTTACAAATGTGGAAGAGGGAAATAATGATTCCCAGATGTGTCAGAGAGAAAAAAAATGGAGCGACAGAGAAAGTGTCATAATTGTGGTTTGCAGTTAACTGGTTATACTGTATTGCTTTCAGGATTTGAATGCTATAGATAAGCTTATTACCAAGGTGTTACATTAGAAAATGTTATCAATCGTGAGTTATGATAATCCATCATCTCGTCAAATTACATGAGGCGACAGTGTAAGAAAATATTTGCATGTGTTATGTTTTCAACTCAGAAGAGGGGAGATGTCATGTGAATGTACTGTGCTGGGACTAACTAGTGCGTAAGGTTACGCTGCTCAGCTATCATTGTGAAAAGGCTGTGAATATAGTCCAAGTAGCAGTTCAGTTGAGCGTGGGTGCCATTGTTGCCGTATAGTTGCAGTGTTGGAGAACAGCTAGTAAAGTCGCCAGTGTTAAGTCGTAAGTCATTAGATTCACACATACGGCACAAATGGCAAACGGACAGTGGACAACTGAAAGAAGGAAATGTAGTGTTACTATTGGATCCCAAACTACCACAAGGGCAGTGGCCAGTGGGAAAAGTGTTGCATCTCATCCCTGGTTCTGATGGAACAACCCACACAGTAGAGGTCATCTCAAAGGACAAGAAGTTTGTTCGACCTGTGGCCCGCCTAGTCCCGCTCCCAAACATGAATATTGATGCTAAAGAGTGACTTGTGATTATTCTATTCAAATGTACCATTTGAAAGGATGGCTGTTAAATCACAATTGTCCAACCTCTCCTTAACCACACCCTCCATCATGTACCACGCCTACCAATCAAAGGACACACACTCTAACCTTATATAACCCCTGACATGTCACCTAGTTGGTCCTCTCCCTCCCAAACCAGCAACACTTGTAAGTAAAGAAAATGCCTAATGGTGGATGCATTGATGAAGTTTTTGTTTATGGACTTGATTTAATGCGTTCTGAAGATGAGCTTCCTGATTGTTTTCAACTTGCAACTTATGTGTTTGTGTTTTCCCTTAGAGGAAATCATCCACCATTCATCCACCTTTCAACCACCATTCATCTACTGTCATGTTCAGGTGAGTGCACGCCCCCTCCTTCCTGTTAAGGATTCCCCGACTCCTTAGGCAATCAATGCACCTGCGTGATAGGACGCACTTGCCGCTCCTTCCTCGCCAGTGCATGAAAGGACCATCAAGCGGAGGCTTCAGCGCTGGCTCGGTGGGTATACAGCCTACAGCACAAGCAAGTGAACTAATGTTGCATTTCAGAGGATTTATGTCTGATTCCTCTCTTTTCTCTCCTTCCCAGGTTGCTGCCATCAGTGTGGTGCATCTTCGGGGATTGTTGTGCGCTCACCTACTCCATCATCCTCACTCCGCTTCAGCTACCTGTCTCCACCTGAACAGACACCACCCAGCTCCTTCCTTCTCCTACTCCCTGCCAGCTTCATCCTGCTGGTTTGTCTATTCCTGCTGGGTCTCTTTGTCGGGCTCTCTGCTCCACTCACGTAAGTGGCAGATTTGTCTTTCCACTTCCCTTCCTCCCTTCTCATACTAGTCAGCTCTCGTCTCTCCCCATAGGCTGTCTTCCTCTGGCGAGTGGTGTTTTCCTTAACAGTGCTCCATATTTTGAAATTAATAAATTGGTTAAACATTGCTTCTCTGTGTCATGTGAGTTTTTCTCTGGTGTGGCACCCTGCACGTGAGCTGATCATTCTATCAATATGACAGAATGAGCCAGCCATAACGTGAGCTCAGCGGGGGCTGCATCAGTGGAACACTCTGCTCTCCACTGCCTCGATGCCACAGACAGGCAAGTGGCCGTGCTCATGCAACAGCTGGAAACTATTGTGCAGCAGCTGAGCACGGTTGCCGAGCATTTGACACACATCTCACTCGGGTTCTTCCACTCCCCCTGCCGCTCCCGTTTCTTCCACCGTACGCCGGACAACTTCCATTCCCTTACCTACCCCGTATGAGGAGGAGGTAGGGAAATGTAAGGATTTTCTTTGCCATGTTCGGCTTTATTTGGGCCAGGTAGGCGGGGAGCACCCGGACAACATCTCCAAAATTCATTTTATGACCCTCCTGCTGTGGGACCGAGTGGGTTTACTCCGGGATTTCTCCGGTTTCCTCCCACATGCCAAAAACATGCATGTTAGGTTAATTGGCTGTTCTAAATTGTCCCTAGATATCTGTTTCCTATAGGCCCTTAGAATAGAGGGTTAGTATTAATGAAAGCGCTTTGAGTGGTCTTTGTGACTAGAAAAGCGCTATATAAGTGCAGGTTAGTTAGTTAGTTAGTTAGTTGGGCCCAATCTGTTCTCGACAGCCCAGAGGGTCCCAGCTATACATTCAATCATTTTGTTACCAAGTTTTCCGGTACTTTTGACCAAACAGAGTGAGGGTAACATTATGAGCCGCCTTTTGTCTCTCCGCCAGGGAAGTCGGCCTGCTGCCGAGATCTCATTGGAGTTTCGGGTCGTCGTGGCGGACTCTGGATGGAATGACGTTTTGTTACGCAGCGCCTTCCTCCAGAGTCCCAACGCCAACTTCCATGACGATCTGGTGGTTCATGCTGTTCCCTCCTCTCTGGACGGTTTAATTGATCAAGCTGTCGGTTTGGACAACCGGTACCACGTGAAGGTGCGCAAATCCTCCTCTCGCCCGCCCTTCGCAAGTGTTCCTGTCAAGCTACTGACACAGGTGGGGCCAACTCTTCCGCCGAACCGATGGTGCATGGCCGGATTCATTTGACTCCGGAGGAGTACCAGTGGTGGGGGAGGGCCGGTGCATGTATCTATTGTGGCTCTTTAGAGCACAAATTGGATGACTGCCACCTGAAGCCAAAAAGACGCAGCCCATCAGTAGCCGTGGGGGGTCTGATGGGCAGGACTCTTCTTCATCCCCCCGGTAATTTCTCTATTTCAAACCTTATCCAATTGCCGGGAGTCAAAAGGAGGGTTACAGCTTTGATTGATTCAGGGGCGGAGCAGAATTTTGTTTCTTCCCGGCTCGTGCGGGAGATGGGCATTCCCACTACTAAATTGTCCACTCCACTGAATGTCACCACCTTATCTGGTAAAAATGTGGCCCCGGTTTCCGAATGCATGGCGCCGATTTCCATCCTTCTTTCTGGGAACCACCGGGAGGAGCAATCGTTCCTTATCCTTCCAAATTCATCCTCCCCTGTGGTTCTGAGTTATCCTTGGCTCCAGAAGCACAACCCCATTATCAATTGGGGACAAAACTCAATTTCCTTCTGGAGTCCTCATTGTTTGGCATTGTGTCTCAGTTCAGCCGAGTGTTCGCCGTCCTTACCTGTCTCCTCCCCTCCGGTGGAGCCGCCAGACCTCACCCTCATACCCGAGGTCTATCACGACCTTGGGGAAGTCTTCAGCAAATTGACAGTGCTCTCCTTACCACCTCACCACTCATACGATTGTGCCATAGACCTCCTCCCGGGTACGCGGCTGCCATCCAGTCGGCTCTACAGTTTATCTGGTCCGGAGAGGGAGGCGATTGAGAGGTATATTAAGGACTTGCTGAATGCCGGCCTCATTTGGCCCTCCTCGGCTCTTCTTGGGGCAGGTTTCTTTTTTTGTCAGTAAGAAAGATGGATCTCTGCACCCGTGTATCGATTACCGGGAACTAAACGCAATCACCATCAAAGACAAATATCCTCTGCCCCTGATAAACTCCGTGTTTGAGCTCCTTCAGTGCACGTGGGTGTTTACTAAATTGGATCTACGCAATACATATCACTTGGTCCGTATTTGTGAGGGGGACGAATGGAATACGGCTTTCAAAACACACTTGGGGCAGTTTGAGTATCTTGTCATGCCCTTTGGACTCTCCAACACCCTTGCCATCTTCCAACGCCTCATTAACAACGTCCTCCGTGATATGGTCAGTCAATTTGTTTTCGTATATTTGGATGATATCCTAATTTTTTCCCGCACGCCAGAGGAACACAAGGTCCATGTCAGGGCCGTATTACAACAGCTCCTGGAAAACCAACTTTTTGTGAAGGCAGAAAAGTGTGAGTTTTCCACCAACTCCACTACCTTCCTTGGATTTATTGTGGAGGAGGGGAAGCTGAGAGCCAACCCGGCCAAGGCAAAGGCTGTGCTGGACTGGCCTACACCCCACTCCCGCAAGGAGCTCCAGCGCTTCTTGGGGTTTGTGAATTTTTATCGCAGGTTCATCAGGAACTATAGTGGGGTAGCACAGCCGCTCACACAACTGACCTCTGTTAATGTGCCATTTCTCTGGTCCGAGGCAGCCAAACAGGCTTTCTCCAAATTAAAAAGCCTGTTCTCCAATACGCCCATCTTGGCTAAGGTCAACCCTCAGTTCCAGTTCTCCCTGGAGGTGGACACTTCTGACTCGGGGGTGGACGCTGTCCTCTCACAGTGCTCAACCTCCAACTAGAAGCTCCACCCATGCGCATATTTCTCTCGGCGGCTCACCCCAGCCGAGAGGAATTACGGCGTAGGAGATCGAGAGCTTCTAGCCATTAAAATGGTGTTAGAGGAGTGGAGGCAGTAGTTGAAGGGAGCAGTCCATCCCATAATCGTGTGGACCTACCATGAAAATTTGGAGTACCTTCGGTCAGCCCGCCGACTTAATGCCAGGCAGACCCGCTGGGCCTTATTCTTTCTTAGATTCAATTTCACCATTACATACAGGCCTGGCTCACGTAATATCAAACCGGACGCTCTCTCCCGACAGTTCTGGTCAGACCATCTAGCCCTCCCGTCCCGCTCCCAGCTCATTTTGTGACCTTCATGCATCCTCGGAGCCCTTACCTGGGAGATTGAGAAGAGGGTCCGACAGGCCCAGTCCCTGGAACCCAAGCTGGCAGGAGTGCCGCAAGATCACCTGTTTGTTCCAGCCGTTCTCCGCCATGACATCATCAAGTGGGGCCACTCCAGCCACTTCGCCTGTCACCCTGGAGTGTCCCGGACCATCGACCTTGTCTGACGAGTGTTCTGGTGGCCCACTCTGCGGAGGGACGTCCTGGACTACATGAAAGCATGCCAGACCTGTGCACGCAACAAAACCAACTCCTCACCACCGGCTGGCCTGCTTCATCCACTACCCATTCTCAGTCGACCTTGGTCCTATATTGCCTTGGAGTTCATCACAGGACTCCCCCCTTCACAAGGCAATACTGTAATCCTCACCATTGTCGACCGCTTCTCTAAAGTGATTCATGTAATTCCCCTCCCCAAGCTACCCTCCGCATCGCAAATCGCTAACCTTCTCACCACCCATGTCATTCACCTTCACGGAATCCCCCTGGACATTGTGTCTGACCAGGGCCGACAATTTACATCACAGGTTTGGAAATCCTTCTGCAGATCACTGGGTACTTCAGTCAGCCTCACTTCTGGTTATCATCCACAGAGCAACGGGCAGGCTGAGCATACCAACCAATCCCTGGAGGCCGCCCTCAGATGTGTAGTAGCCAATAATCCCTCAACCTGGAGCACTCATCTGACCTGGGTGGAATACGCCCATAACTCGCTGTCTCCACTGCCACGGGTCTCACACCCTTCGAGGCCTCTGTGGGATACACTCCCCCCCATTCCCTATAGCGGAGAGGGAGATCGCTGTGCCATCCGTGGGGGCTCATGCATGCCGCTGCCGCTGACTCTGGACAGCCACCCAAGCTGCCCTCCTCCGCTGTACAGAGCACAACCATCAGTACGCGAATCGGAAGCAGACCCCTGCTCCCAAGTATGCGGTCGGGCAGCACGTCTGGCTGTCAGCGGGCCAGATACCCTTGAAGACGGACTCTAAGAAACTATCACCCCACTTCTTGGGTCCATTCGCCATCATCAAGGTCATCAACAACACCACGGTCCGCCTACAGCTGCCACAGACTCTCTGCATCCACCCGACGTTTCACGTCTCGAAGATCAAGCCCCTCTCTGCCAGTCCTCTCTGCACCCCCCCCCCCCCCAGGCCACCTCCTCCTCCTTGGATCCTTGACAGCCAGACCACCTACACGGTCCAGAGAATTCTGGACGTTTGCCACCAAGGCCTCCAATACTTGGTTCACTGGAAGGGCTACGGCCCTGAACATCGGTCGTGGATCCCCAACTCCTATTTCCATGACAAAGGGATGGTCCGGGCCTTCCACCAGGCCCACCCTGCAAAGCCCAGTGGACCACCAGGAGGCGCCCCTTGAGAATGGGGGCACTGCCATGTTCAGGTGAGCGCATGCCCCCTCCTTCCTGTAAAGGATTCCCCGACTCCTCAGGCAATCAATGCACCTGTGTGATTGGACACACCTGCTGCTCCTTCCTCGCCAGCGCATAAAAGGACCATCAAGAGGAGGCTTGATGCCTCCGTTTGACGGAGGATGGTATACCATCAAGTATACTTGATGGTATACTGGGTATACTGTCTACAGCACAAGCAAGTGAACTAATGTTGCATTTCAGAGGATTTATGTCTGATTCCTCTCTTTTCTCTCCTTCCCAGGTTGCTGCCATTGGTGTGGTGCATCTTTGGGGATTGTTGTACGCTCACCTGCTCCATCATCCTCACTCCGCTTCAGCTACCTGTCTCCACCCAGTCAGACACCACCCAGCTCCTTCCCTCTCCTACTCCCTGCCAGCTTCATCCTGCTGGTTCATCTATTCCTGCTGGGTCTCTGTCGGGCTCTCTGCTCCATTCATGTAAGTGGCAGATTTGTCTTTCCACTTCCCTTCCTCCCTTCTCATACTAATCAACTCTTGTCTCTCCCCACAGGCTGTCTTCCTCTGGCAAGTGACGTTTTCCTTAACAGTGCTCCATATTTTGAAATTAATAAATTGGTTAAACGTTGCTTCTCTGCATCGTGTGAATTTTTCTCTGGTGTGGCATCCTGCATGTGAGCTGATCATTCTATCAATATGACATCTACCATCCAAATATTATTCATTCATTCATTATTCCAAGTATCAGCATTGTAACTGCAATATAAGAAACTGTTGGAAATAAAGCATTTTGTTGGAGCTGCTGGATTCAGTGTTTAAATGATCCTTCCTGCTGTTACCTTCCTGATTTTCACAGCTCAGCAGTTTCTAACCGTAGTATGGACTCCCTGTGAATTAAAACTGAAACATCCATATTTTAGCCTGGCTCGTTAGCTAGTAACAGGCTTTGCTCTAGGTAGGTCTGCAGCCAATTAAACACGGAGCACAGGTTAATACTTTCACAACAGTGGGTCTTTATTCTCCTTTCTGTGTTGGAGAGACACAATACAGCTGCTTTGCACTTAAACTCTGTAACAACCGCCAAAACAAAAACACAACACAGCGTAACTGCGTAAGGACGTACACACCATAAATCTGCAAAGACGTCCACTTTCTTAAAGGGGCAGGCAAAGTCGGTAACACTGCTTAACAATCCTAAGTTTTTACTTGCCCATGGTCACTTAATGTGTGGTGGTAGGTTGCCATAATAGGTAACATAAAGCCACAGGAAATTCTTTTTTTGTTTGTTTTTCAGCCATAAAGAGGCAAAAAAAAGAATAATTACATCAATAACATAAATGTAATGATTGGAAAACAGAGCACAGTATTTTGCTGCATCTTTGGTAAGAGGTTTTTTCCCTTTAATTTGTGGTGATCTGTGCTGTGTGTCATGCGGTGACCCTCGCGGGCCACCATAAGACGCCAAAAGTCACCAGTGAGTTTTGCATTTGATGTTTTATTAACAAGACAAGACGAGAACATAAAGCTATGAGCCACTGTGGGCAAAAATACACTACACAGGATACAAGGGATCGTAGGGCCAACCCCAGCCACTACGACCTTAACTATGACATGAACACACGCTAAAGAATACGAGGGATCATAGGGATAATCCAGCCACTACGACCTTAACTATGACATGAACAAGACACAAACCTGACATGAGCGTGCTGACACACCAGGAATCTCTCAGGATGTTTCGACGGATGTTTGACGATACTCCAGCATCATCCAGCTGCCAGCGCCCGCTAATAAAGCCGGCAGCTAACGAGCTGTGATGCCGAACAGCTGATCGATCTTGACAGCCGGAAACCCCACCGAGCGCTGTCACAATAAGAGCCCAGTGGAGCCAGAATGTAATCCACAGCTGTCAAAGCTGGCAGAGATGATGCATAGCCCGAGCGCGGACGAGATCGGCGCTCGGGTCATGACAGTATCCTCCCTCTGAGGGCGGGCTCCTGAACGCCCATAGACATCCAATCCCCCCCACCCCCTCCAGGGTTGGTGGATGGGGCAGGAGAGGATCAAAGCACAGATCAAAAACCAGAGCACAGACAGGGAAAAAAAAAAACGACTCAAAAGATACATGGAACAGTCACACCGACACGAAATAACAGAAAAGAGAAAAAACTCCCCACAGTACAGAACATGATGACAAATCAAAACTCCCAAAATGCACAAATGGCAACTACAAGAAACAAAACACAGGACAGTGAAAAGAACAGAACAATTACAGGACCAGACTACATTCCAAAATACATGAAACACAATAACCCGGGCACAGAAACAAGAATACCACACTCTCAAGTCAAAAGGCAAATAAAACACAGGACAGGAAAAAAAAACCCAGAACAATTACAGGACCAGACTACACTCCAAAATACATGAAACACAATTACACGGGCACGAAAACAAAAATACCACGCTTTTAAGTCAAAAAGCAGATACAACACAGGGCAGAAAAAAAAGAAAAACAGAACAATTTCAGGGCTAGACTACCACAAAGGAATGACCTCTACCCCCCCCCCCCCCGACAGTTCATGCCGAGCGGTGGAGACCAAGCGCCACAGGAACAGTTCAGGCGGTCTCCCTGCGTCCAACGGCCGACGGGTGGTCATAGGGGGCGGAACATGACCGGGCGGCTTACCACAGTCTCAGGCCCGGAAAGTCCATTCCTCCGGTGGCCGAACCAGATCGCCCAGTGAAACACACAATATGTCAGGTAGCCGACCCGAGGCGCCGAACCGGTGAAACAGTTCCTCAGGCGGCCGGCTCGCGTCCCTCAGCCACCAGTACCGGGGGAGAACAGCCCGCGGCGGCCTCCCTGGCGAGGACAAAACTCGGGAGAGCCGGGGTGAGCGAAAAGGGACCCCCACGGCCCCCGGCGATAATGCACAGGGGCGATGACTCTGAAGAGGGGACAGAAGGCAAGGATGAGCCCAAACTGGGTCAGGCAGCGAAGGGACTGCAGCTCCTCCACCGTCCGTGGACCACACCAGCGCTGCACCTCCGCTGGACCCTGATTGGGACCCGGCTGCACCCACATCGGACCCCGATTGGACCAGAACAGAACCTGCGGTGGACCCCGATTGGGCCTTGGGCACACCCACGTCGGGCCCCGATTGGGCCAAAGCAGCTCCCGCGATGGACCCCGATTGGGTCTCGGGCGCACCCCTGTTGGACCCCGATTGGGCCAAAGCAGCTCCTGCGAAGGACCCCGATTGGGTCTCGGGCACACCCATGTTGGACCCCGATTGCGCCACAGCAGCCTCCACAACAGACCCCGACTGGGTCGGTGCAGCTCCGCCGACGACCTCCACCCCCGAACCTGGAACCTCCAACTCGGCGGCCCCAACTGGCTCTGCGCCGGTGACACTGCAAGGAGGCTCAGAACACAGAGAAAAACCGGGATCAGTGTCACCAGCAGCAACAGAACCCAGCGAGACGAGTTCGGGCACAGCAGGTGGCTGCCCCTCGCTCACCTCCCCGAGAGGCAGGAAAAAATGCTCCAACACAGGGGACAGAGACACAAGAGGGAGCACTTGCCTGCACTCGGGTTCTGTTGCTGTCCAGGACGCCGTTGATCCAGGCTCAGGGCGAAGAAGTTCGTGCACAGGCTCCAACTCAGCTGCGTCGGGCTTCGCAGCTGGCAAAAGGGGTTTCACAGCCTGAGGTTCCTCTTGCGCTGATGCCCACGCCGATGACCCATATGCCGTGGAGGCAGGGGACCCTCGACCCACTGGCTCGGACCGCTCCGGCGAGGAGACCCGGGGACGCTTCATCATCGGCACAGGTTCCGGGCCGCAGTCCGCTCTTCTCCTCTGTCCATGAGGTGGCTGCAGGGCCGGATCCAGGCTTTCCAGCACCGCAGGCCCTTTCCTCACCCTGCGACGTAGACCTGGTGTCGCGGACCGCTCAGCAGAGGGAGACACAGAGGCAGCAGGTTTGGTTATTATAACTACAGCAAGTGGCGGGAGCTCGGGGGGCTGTGAACCCCGAACTCCGCCCCCAAGAGTCAGACAAGGCAGGTTACAATTATGGTGTAAAGAACGAACTTGCACTTGCCTTTCTCCCGGAGGGAGGATGGTGCCTGCTGTAGGGGACACAGTTCCTCCCTCTCCCTGCTGGATGGCGACAGAGGGCCCCCTGGAAGGACAAGGAGGAGCCGCTCTCGGAGGTCTGCTGATGGGCTTCGCCGGCAGTGGGTCCAGCCGGAGATTCTGCTGAGGTTCACCTTGGCCATGGCGCCGACGTCTTCGACGGCCCCCAGATGGCAAGAAGTCCTGGACCGGATCAGGGGCAGGAACGGTCTCCCAACGCTGGGAGCAAGGATGCCTCCTCCTCTGCTTCCTTCTGTAGTCCACCTCCAGCCCACGGAGTATCTTGCGCTGTGCGGCAATGTCATCCCTCCTCGCGCCGACTTCAGGGTGGTCGGCGTAGCAATGTTACGTATGGCTCTAGCGAGCCATAAATAAGAGCCAAGGGCTGACCGGTGAGTTTGCGTTGTTTATTAATGATAAGGAAAGGAACAAAGGAAAGAGCCTCGTGGGGAAAAACACAAACAATACAAAGGGCACACTTACAAATGATGAGGGATGACAGGAGGACTGGAGCCGGACGTAGGGGTTCCAGCCTAATCCACACCGAGAGATGAGCGTGGATCATAAGCGAGGTCACAGCCCTGAATAATCAGGACTGCTCCCTTTTATAGTGGTTGACAGCGCCTCAGCTGATAAGAGGTAATTGGCCTCCAGCCATCCCGTAGAGCTTGACAGCTGGAAGCCTGCCGAGACGCTGTCAAAGTAAGAGCTGGGCTGAGGAGGAATATGGTCTGCGTGCCGACGAAAATGGCGCATATGACAGTTCCTCCCCCTCAAGGCCGGGCTCAGAACGGCCAGTAACACCCAAACCCCCCCCCCCCCCCACCACCACCACCACCTAGGGTGGGTGGATGGGGCGCAGGCCAGGAGGGCGTGAGAGGGGGAAAAAAAACACAACCTAGGCAGGGAACAACGAAGCAATTACAGAGTACGGAAAAAAAAACACAATACTCCATAACATGCTAACAATATGCAGACAGAAAAAAGAAAAAAAAGCACAACAATGGCAGGGAACAAACGAAGCACTTACAGAGTACGGGAAAAAAGGGCACAGTACTCCATAAAATGCTAATAATATGCAGACAGAGAAAAAAAAAACACAACAAAGAAAAACAACCCCAGGAGACCTAAAAGGAGAGCAGAGGCTCCTAAGGCGAAATCCAACAAATACAGGACATCCCTCAAACAGGAGGGGGAGAAAAAAAAACACGCTAACCATGATAGGGCTACAAGAAATCATATACCTGCACAATCCCAAAATCACAAAGGACTAAGGCACAGGAATAACCGAAGAAATACAGTTCGGGGGGTCTCCCCACAGCCAGCGTCCAAACCGCCGACAGGGGTGACAAAAGAAACATTCAGGCGGCCTACCCGAATCCCAGGCCAGGGAAAATAGTACTTCAGGCGGCCGGACCAGACCGCCGAATAGAGAGTCCAGTGGGTCGGGTGGCCGGACCAAAGAGCCGAATGGGCACGGCAGTCCTTCCGGCGGTCGACCCACATCGCTCAGCCACCAGGCCCGCAGGGGAGAGAGAGGCAACGGCTTCCCCGTGGAGAAGAATAGCGAGGGTGAGCCTAGCCGACAGTGAGCGGTCCATACGGCACCTGGTGGAGAAGGCTTGGGGGAATGATGAGGGTGAAGAGGAAGATGGAGATGAGCCCGTCCAGAATCCGGTGCCAGGGGATCTGCAGCTCCCTCACCGAACCTGGAAACCGCTGGTGCTGCACCCTCGTCGGACCCCGATTGGGTCGCGGTTGCTCCCGCGATGGACCCCGACTGGGTCTCGGTTGCATCCGCGACGGACCCCAACTGGGTCTCGGTTGCATCCGCGACGGACCCCGACTAGGTCGGCGCCGCACCAGACCCGACCTCCAACCCCAAACCTGGAACCTCTGGCACTACGGGCGAAAGCAGCTCCTCGCCGGCGACTCTGGGAGAAGGCTCGGGAGAGAGTGAAGAACCGGGATCAGGATCACCGGCAGCGCCAGAACCCGGCGAGATAAGCTCGGACGCAGCAGGCAGCTGCACCCGGCTCATCTCCCCAAGAAACAGGCTAAAATGCTCTAAGACAGAAAGGAGAAAGACAAAACAGAGCACTTGCCTGATCTCAGGTTCTGACGCCATCCAGGACTGCAAAGATCTGGGTTCAGACGGCAGGAGGTCGTCATCAGGCTGTCACTCAGCTACGTCGGGCTCCGCAGCTGGCATAATGGTATCCGCAGCCTCAGGATCCTCCGACACCAATGCCCACGCCGATGGCCCGCACGGCGTGGTGGCAGGGGATCCTCAACCCGCTGGACCGGACCGCTCGTCCGTGGAGACCCGGGGACGCTTCCTCGTCGGCGCAGGTTCCACGCAGCAGTCCGCCCTCCTCCTCCGCCCATGACGTGGCTGCGGAACTGGAACCAGGCTCTCCAGAACCGTAGACCCCCTCCTCATCCAGCAACGTTGGCCTGGCGTCGAGGACCGCTCAGCAGAGGGAGACACAGAGGATGCGGGATTAATAATTACAGCCACAGCAGGTGATGGGAGCTTGGGGGGCTGCAAACCCCAAACTCCACCCCCAGGAGTCTGACAGGGCAAATCACAATAATGAGAATATAAATGAGTTTTGACTTGCCTGTCTCCTGGAGGCTGGATGGTTCCTGCTGCGGCGGACGTTGCTCCTCCCTTTCCCCGCCGGATGGTGACAGAGGACCCCCTGGGAGGATGATGGGGAGCCGCTCGAGAAGGTTCCAGGACGGGACTCACCGAAACGGGACTCCCGAGACACACAGACACACAGCAGCCGGGATAGGCGACAAGGAGGAGGGGGCGACAGCCGAGATGAGCCGGGCACGGAGCGCTGGCGGAACAGCAGGAGAAGATGGCCCGGGGGAGATGAGGCTGCGGGAATTCCCCTCTGACGAGGCGCAGGAGTGGCACCTGTGTGGGGGGTTAAGCCCTTGCGGCGACCTGGAACTGGATCCGGACGGGATTCAAGCCGAGGTTGACAGCTGGTGTGACCACGGTTTCTTGCAGGGGGCGAGACGAAGGTGAAATCCGGGAATCACCGTTCCTGTGCAGAAACAGAGGCGAGCAGGTCGGCAAACTCAGGGAACTCACGCAGCTCTGGATACCTCTCCACCAGTCTCACTGCCGCCGCCACATGCTTCATAATGGGTGATGGATGCACAGCAGAGCAAGCAGCAGCCACTCGGTCCCAGATCCTGATTGCTGTCAGCTGCAGTTCCTCTGAGGGAATCCCGAGTGACGTCATGCTTGATGGGGGAAGACCTCCGGATGGTGCGAACTCCCAGGCCGGAACGGAGGAAGGAGCGGGATCCCAAAGCGAGGGGTGACGTCTCCTCCTCTTTGGCTTCCTGCCGGGATTTCCCTCCAGCTCACGGAGTATCTCGCGCTGTGCAGCGATGTCATCTCTCCTCACGCTTACCTCAGGGTGGTCGGCGAAGCGGGGAAGATGACTGAGAATGTCCTTGGCTTGGTCCAGGTACCGGTGCACGTCGCTGCTGAAGTCAAGGAGGGAGGCGATGATAAGAATGTCGTCCACACGCTCGAGGGCGTCAGCGAGAACATCGCCCTGACTCCGAGTGCGGGACCTCCGCGACAGCATGCTTCCAGCACGGTACCCACATAGGTAGGAACAAGCAGTCCAATTAGCAAACTCACGGCAGCCGGCAACTCACTGGCTGTGACCTACTGTTACGTATGGCTCTAGCGAGCCATAAATAAGAGCCAAGGGCTGACCGGTGAGTTTGCATTGTTTATTAATGATAAGGAAAGGAACAAAGGAAAGGGCCTCGTGGGGCAAAACACAAACAATACAAAGGGCACACTTACAAATGATGAGGGATGAGAGGAGGACTGGAGCCGGATGTAGGAGTTCCAGCCTAATCCACACCAAGAGATAGGCGTGGATCATAAGCGAGGTCACAGCCCTGAACAATCAGGACTGCTGTGGCGGTTTGGTGTAAACCCCCACAAACAGACTGGACAGACACAGCGCTCGGCTAGAGCAATTAACAGAACAGTGAAATGTGTGTATTAATGTCTACAGGCAGCCCCGCTTCTTCTGGCTCTCTACTGTGATGTTAATGTCACCTTTCATGCATTGTGTTCATGTGTCCTGTCCTTACTGTGACCTAGAGACTGAGATCAATATGTAGATGTGCCTTGTAACCTCTTTGTTCTACAGCTGGAGCAGAGTCTAGCAAATCTGCCTATTGTGATGTATGTCTCTCAAATGCAAATGTCTCATGCCTGTTCTGCAATCTCTTTAATCATACCAACTGCTGGGGAATGCTCTTTGATGTATTGTTGTGGTTGGGTATATATGCTGCAACTCTGTAACTCAAACTCTCTCTCACTCACTCTTCAACTGCTGCTGGACACACACACTGTGCGTCTCCTCTTCTCTGAGAGCCGGAGGATCCCGCTCCGGTCTGCTCACACTTGGATCGGAGCGGGGATCCTGTGAAGGCGGTATGATTCAATAAACTCTACTTAAAACTCTCAACGCTGCCTTTATTTTATCAACCGCTTCACTGCTCCCTTTTATAGTGGCTGACAGCGCCTCAGCTGATGAGAGGTAATTGGCCTCCAGCCATCCCGTAGAGCTTGACAGCTGGAAGCCTGCCGAGACGCTGTCAAAGTAAGAGCTGGGCTGAGGAGGAATATGGTCTGAGCACCGATGAAAATGGCGGGGGAAATGATTAAAGACATCCTCAGCGCAGTCCAGGTACCAGCGTACGTCGCTGTGGTAGTCGAGGAGGGAGGCAGTGATAAGCGTTTCGTCCACGTATTCCAAAGCCTCCGCCAGCTCGTAGTCCTGACTCAGAGCGTGGCCCCTCCGCGACGGCATTCTCCCAGCACGCAGTTACCCAGACAGGGAAGAACAAACGTCCTATTAAGCAAAAACTCACAGTGAAAAGGCGTCTCGGTGTGGCGTCTCCGTTTAGACGTCCTGGCTGGAGTATACTGTCATGCGGTGACCCTCGCGGGCCACCATAAGACGCCAAAAGTCACCAGTGAGTTTTGCATTTGATGTTTTATTAACAAGACAAGACGAGAACATAAAGCTATGAGCCACTGTGGGCAAAAATACACTACACAGGATACAAGGGATCGTAGGGCCAACCCCAGCCACTACGACCTTAACTATGACATGAACAAGACATGAACCTGACATGAGCGTGCTGACACACCAGGAATCTCTCAGGATGTTTCGACGGATGTTTGACGATACTCCAGCATCATCCAGCTGTCAGCTCCCGCTAATAAAGCCGGCAGCTAACGAGCTGTGATGCCGAACAGCTGATCAACCTTGACAGCCGGAAACCCCACTGAGCGCTGTCACAAAAAGAGCCCGGTGGAGCCAGGATGTAAACCACAGCTGTCAAGGCCGGCAGAGATGATGCATAGCCCAAGCGCGGACGAGATCGGCGCTCGAGTCATGACACTGTGCTGCCTTTTTTTTCTCCCTGATTATCTTCACCGCTGCAGACGCACCCGCTCCTCCCAATTAGGCAGCCTTTATAAGGAGTGTTGCCCTTCCATCTTCGTCGGCCTCCGTCAGTCTATGATGACCATGGAAGAGAATCCTAAACGTCTACTCTGCTGGAACAGCACCGCCTGTGGCTGAACAGGCCGATGCACGAATGGCAGTCCCTGTCACACAGGTCACACTTGTGGGTGGTCTCCGTGCTGCTGGGTCTGTGGCGGTTCTTCCTGCGGGTCCTTTTTTCATCTGCTGCAGCAGTCAGTCTGTCTTCACCCGCCTTGAGCTGTCTGGTCAGGGTGCCTCTCCATTTGGAGCGGTCCGTTGCAAGGTCCTCCCAGCACTCTGTGTTGATCTCCAGGGCCTTCATGTCTCTCTTGCAGACGTCTCTAAAGCGCAGCTGTGGGCGGCAAACGTCTCTCCTGCCAGTCGCCAGTTCTCCGTAGAGGACGTCTTTGGGGATTCTGCCATCCTCTATACGGTGAACGTGGCCTAGCCAGCGGAGCCTGCGCTGCCTGAGTAGAGTGAACATGGAGGGAAGGCTGGTGCGGGACAGAACTTCTGTGTTGGGCACTTTGTCCTGCTAGGATATGTCCAGGATGTGGTGAATGCAGCGCAAGTGGAAGGAGTTCAGTCTCTTTTCCTGCCGGGCGTATGTTGTCCACGTCTCACTCCCATAGAGCAGTGTGCTGATGACGCAGGCGCTGTACACTGCCATCTTCGTCTTGACAGAGAGTTTGGGATTCTCCCACACTCGTGGTGAGGCGAGCGAGTGTGAAGGCTGATTTTCCAATCCTCTTGTCGATCTCTGTATCAAGGGAGAGGTTGTTGCTGATCGTGGACCCCAGGTACGTGAACTGATTCACGACCTCCAGCTCGTAGTCATCAATGGTGATGGTTGGTGGTGCTTCCGTGCCTTGCGCCAAGACGTTAGTCTTCTTCAGGCTGATGGTAAGCCCGAAGTCCTTGCATGCCTGGGAGAAGCGGTCCATCAGGGTCTGAAGCTCCTGCTGTGTGTGGGTTGCGACTGCAGCGTCGTCTGCGAACAGCATGTCTCTGATTAGAGCCTCGCGTACTTTGGTTCTGGCTTTCAGGCGGGCGAGGTTGAAAAGCCTGCCATCAGATCTTGTGTGCAGGTAGATTCCCTCTGTTGCTGTGCTGAAGGCATGCCTCAGGAGCATAGCAAAGAAAATCCCAAAGAGGGTTGGCGCAAGTACACAGCCCTGTTTCACTCCGCTGCGTATGTTGAATGGCTCTGAGACGTTGCTGTCGTGCTGCACTATCCCCTGCATGTTGGTGTGAAACGATTCGATGAGGCTTTGCAACTTTGGTGGGCATCCTATCTTTGGCAGGATCTCGAAAAGGCCCTCTCTGCTGATCAGATCGAACGCTTTGGTAAGGTCGATGAAGGCGACGTACAGGGGCATGTTCTGTTCTCTGCATTTCTCCTGGAGTTGGCGGATGGAGAATATCATGTCTACCGTCGATCGCTCAGCGCGGAAGTCACACTGAGACTCGGGGTAGACACGTTCGGCAAGCTTCTGTAGATGAACGAGAACAACTCGTGCGTAGACTTTGCCAACAACGCTGAGGAGGGAGATGCCCCTGTAGTTGTTGCAGTCGCTTCTCTCCCCTTTGTTTTAGTAGAGGGTGATGATCTTGGCGTCCCTCGTGTCCTGTGGTACGGCACCTTCTTTCCAGCACTGGCAGAGGACGTCATGCAATGGCAGCAGTAGGGCGGTCTTGCAGTACTTGATCAGGTCGGGGGGTATGCCGTCATTGCCGGGTGCCTTGCCAGCAGCCAAGCTATCAATGGCCTTGCTGAGTTCGTTGATGGTTGGCTCGGCGTCAAGTTCGTCCATGGATGGCGGGCAGTTGATGGCATCAAGGGCTAATGGTGTCACGGTGTTCTGTCTGGAGTAGAGGTCGGAGTAGTGTTCCACCCATCTCTCCATCTGCTTGTTCTTTTCTGTGATCATCTCCCCAGTGGAGGATTTGAGGGGGGCCGTCTTGCTCTGAGCCGGACCAAGTGCTTTCTTGATGCCATCGTACATACCACGGATGTTCCCTGTTATGGCAGCGGTTTGAATGTCTTGGCTGAGCTGAGTCCAGTACTCGTTGGCACAGCGCCGAGTAGTCTGCTGAACTTTGCTTCTCGCAGCCCTGAGAATCTGGAGATTCTTCTCGTTTGGGTACTTCTTGTACTCAGCAAGTGCTGAGCGCTTGGCTTCAATGATGGGGGTCATCTCGGTCAACTTGGCATCAAACCAGTCCTGTGACTTCAAGGTCTTCCTCCCAAAGGTAGCCAAGGCTGTGCGGTGGATGGTGTTTCGCAGCTCTTCCCACTTCTGCTTTGCAGATTCTCCTTCTTGTGGTACACCAAGTTCCTTCTCAAAGGTGGAGGCAAACTGCTCAACAAGTTCTGGTTGGGCCATCTTGCTGGTGTCAATCCGTGCCTTTCCAGGCTGTCTAGCACGATGGAATTTCTTCAGCTGCAGCTTGACCTTGCAACACACCAATGAATGGTCTGTGTCGCAATCTGCACTCTGGAACGAACGGGTGATTAGCACGTTCTTCAGTGAGGTGCGCCTGGTCAGGATCAAGTCCAGCTGGTGCCAGTGCTTTGAGCGTGGATGTCGCCAGGAAACCTTGTGTTGGGGCTTGGTCTTGAAGAACGAGTTTGTGATGCACAGATCGTGATATGTGCAGAACTCGAGCAGCCGCTGTCCGTTGTCGTTCATTCTGCCCACGCCAAATGGTCCAAGACAGGAGGGCCAGGAGTCATGGTCAGCACCCACTCTGGCATTAAAGTCTCCAAGGAGAATGAGTTGTTCAGAGTTGGGGATGATCCTGACAGTTGTTGCGAGATTCTCGTAGAACTTATCTTTTGCCTCTGGTGTGGCTGTCAGTGTTGGGGCATACACACTGACGAAGGTGACTGGGCCTTGAGTGGTGTTGAGGCGGAGGGTGAGGAGTCGTGCAGAGCCATTGCTGCCCGGTTCCACCATCTTCAGCAAGGTGTTCTTCACTTCGAAGCCCATTCCGTGTTCCCTGTGTTCGTCACGGCCCTTTCCCTGCCAGTAGAACATGTAGTCCTTCTCTCTCAGTCTGCCTGCATCAGCCAACCGTGTTTCCTGGAGAGTGGCGATATCCACTCCCAGTCTCTTCAGCTCATTATTGATGATGGCAGTCTTCCTGGTGTCGTTGATGTCCTTGAGGTTAGCAGCGAGTCCTGTCATCATAGTGCGGACGTTCCAAGTTCCCAGTTTTAGAGTTGGTCTCTTTTGTTTTTTTGTCTTGCCTGGTGCAAAGGTTCTCAGCCTGCTGTTCGGACTTCTCCTCATCCCCATGCAGCCAATGAGGAAAGCAAGCTGTGGCGGGACAACACCTTATTGGCTGGGGGCTGCCCAGCTTGAGGCGGGCGGTAGCTGTCCAGTGAGATCCGATGATCCCTCCTACCGTCGGGAACAACCCCTGGCGCCGCGCTCTACGCCAATTGAGCGGTGGCTTATTACCGGTAACTGTCATTCCCCGTGTTTTGTCTATGCCAAAGGCAAAGCTGGAGTGTCCTCTCCAGTGATCCGGTGTTCTACCTTCCAGCGTTGGGCATTGGTAGGATTCAAGCCTGGGCAGGAAGATATGGAGGACAAGATGTTGCCCATGCAGCATGTCCCCCCTCTCCACGTCATTGATGAATCCAAAGGAACAGCAGGGCTGCTACAGTTTGGCACCAGCGCCATCGCAGGAGCTGCCAGAACGATGTTGAGCACAACAGAGAACTGCCTTAGGGGCTCCGACTCTGGATTTTTCCTCAGGGTTGACTCCCGAAGCCTTTCCCGTGACCGGGTGTGCTGCAAGGCAGCGGAGGTTTGAAATCAGGGTTTACCTTCCCCTAGATGGGCTACCTTCCCAGGTTGACAAGCCACCATCTACCTGAAGCATCTGGTTTTAAGGCGCCAGAGATCCGCCCTCACCCCTTCTCCTATTAGTAAAAGCAGTTCCGCCAGGCTTAGAGACGCACACGGGCAGGCTAGGAGTTGGACTTGATTGTCAGAGGCTTTTCGAGACGCACGCCATAAGGAGCATTTTATGAGCACTGGGAGCTTAACCCCAGTGCTGCTCCTGGCTATGACAACCTTGGAACCCCTTGCATCTGCACAGAGACATATACGCTCCTCCAGGGAGAACCTTCACGTCAGAAATTATCCCTCATCTGTTTTTGGAAGTTTCGCCTTCCTACCTTCTGCTACTCCTGGAAGTCTTGCCTTCTCGCTTTCTGCACTTCAACGCATGAGAGTTTCGTCTCTCCAACTCAGCTGTAAGCACTGTTTGGATTTCTGCACTATCTGCACCTGCTCTCCTCTCTCTCCTTCCCCTGTGCACAGGTGGACCAGCCCGGTGGCGGATTTCCTCCTTATTCTGGCAGCGGACCTCTCAGCTGTGGACTCCCTTCTCCACCAGTGTGCCCTGCCTGTCCCTGCACTTCTCCACAAACAGCCAACATGCACCATCATCAACCAAGCATGCAGGCCTCAGCAGACCGGTGAAGTATCGCTCACTCTTCAGAGCATTAACTGCCATCTAATCACTGCAAGAATTGACTCATCTCTTTCCTTTCACCAGAGTGAACTGAGTCCTAATTCACTTGTCCTTCCTCTCTCCTTAGGGTTGTCTGACCGACCTGCTCAGCTTGCTCCATCTCACACATCCACACACACACACACACACACTCACATTCATTCTCTAATAAAAGATCACTGTGGTTTATTTGAGTCTGTGTCTGTGCTTGGGTTTTTCTACAATCATGTCAGTACATCTCCGTGTGGAAAACCCAACAGACAGTGCCTTGGCACAAAGACTTAATATCATGGAGGCTTGAATCGAACAATTAACTTACCAACAACAGGTGATCTTAAACCAGCTGTCCCAAATTAACACTAAGCTCGATCAGGTCGCTCCTGTGCAGCCTCCAGCATTGGCTTCCGGGGGCTCAACCAGGTCAATCAATCCCACTTCTCCCCCTATGCTACACTCCCAGATTACTCCTGCTCCCACCCCCACCCATTCTAATGGTAAGCTAGGGGAGGCTCGGGGCTTCTTACTTCAGTGTAGCATTGCGTTTCAGCAGGTGCCACAAGATTTCCCTACTCGTCATAGTCATATCAGTTATGTGGTCAATTTGCTGGAGGGGCAGGCCTTAGCATGGGCATACACTGTCATGTCCCGCCCTGATTACTCTAGTTATACTTATGACTGTTTTGTCTCTGAGTTTAACAGGGTTTTTGATCACTCTGACCGTGATAGCATTCTCACCACCCGGTTACTTAACCTTAGACAGGGGGTAAGATCAGTGGCAGATTACTCAGTTGATTTCCAGGTGGTCGCAGCAGAGGTTGGGTGGGAGGATGCATCCCTGTGCAGTATTTTTGCTCGTAGCCTCTCCCCCAGTTTATGGGATGAATTGGCCCAGACAGACAAGCCCTCTACATTGAATGAATTAATTTCCCTAGCCATTAGCATTGATAATCATTTAAGGGAACGAGCTAGTGAGCGGCGTCTGTTGGGCGGCGCCAGAGCTCAGCTTCGTCATTCTCCTCTGCCCCCCCGATGGGTCATCCCCCCGCTGACTCCCCTGAGGTCACTGAACCTATGGTAATGGGGCATTCTAAGTTGCCTCTGGTGGAACGACAACGTTGCTGCGACCTCGGGTTGTGTATGTATTGTGCTAGTGCTGATCACGAGCTCGCTATCTGTCCTAATCAGTTGGGGGGTGGGGGGGTTCCGTGTGTCACAGAAGGGGGACTCACAGACAGGGAAACTACCAAATCTCTTACATGGCTGATGGTCCCCATCCAATTTCAACACAAACATACTGAAATTTCCACTCACTGACTCAGGGGCCAAGCAGAGCTTTATTTCAGACAGTCTGGCAACCCGGCTGGGGCTGCCTTGTTACAACCTCAGGGCTCCGTTGAAGCTTATCGCCCTGTCAAAATTGCCCCTTGCCATAGTCACCAAGCAAACGGCACTTGTCTCTGTGTTGGTATCTGGTAATCATCGGGAGCAGATCAGTTTTTTGTCCTTTCTGTCACGGCGTCTCCCATTATTCTTGGGTATCCCTGGCTCAAGCAACACAATCCTGTTACTGATTGGCGGGCGGGGAGGATTATGTCATGGAGCTCTTTCTGCCTGAGCGCATGTTTACAGTCTGCTGCCTGTTCGCCCTCCATGCCCATTTGTTCTCCTGCTATTTCCCCCCCTCCCGACCTCTCCTCTGTCCCTTCTGAATATCATGATTTGGCCCCAGTATTCAGCAAGGCTAAGACTCTTTCCCTGCCCTCCCACCACCCTTATGATTGCGCCATCAATCTCCGGCCAGGGGCTCCGCTACCCTCTAGCCGGCTTTACAATCTGTCTGCTCCAGAGTGAGAAGCAATGGATAAATACGTCAAGGAGTCCCTGAGTTCTGGTATTACCAGGCCTTCCTCTTCGGCAGTGGGGGCAGGGTTCTTTTTTGTGGGCAAGAAGGACAGCTCCCTTAGGCCTTGCAATGATTATGGGGAGCTCAGTAACGTCACTGTGAAGGACAAATACACCCTACCCTTGTTAAATTCTGCTTTTGACTCTCTCCAGGGGGCCTCTGTCTTCATGAAGCTGGACCTACGCAATGCTTATCACCTGGTTCGGATTAAGAAGGGAGATGAATGGAAGATGGGGTTCCGCATGCCCAGTGGCCACTTCAAGTAGCTGGTGATGCCGTTTGGTTTAACCAACACGCCTGCAGTGTTCCAGTCGCTCATTGATGACGTGCTCAGGGATTTTTTAGGCTCATTTGTGTTCATCTACTTGGATGATATCCTCATTTTTCCCGCTCTTTAGAGGAACATCGGGTACACGTCAGGCGGGTCCTTCAATGCCTCCTGGAGAACCAGTTGTATGTCAAGGCTGAGAAGTGTCAGTTTCACACCGCGTCCACTACCTTCCTGGGGTTTGTTATCGTTCACAAGAAGATCATCGCCGACCCCAACAAGGTAAAAGCTGTTGTTGAGTGGCCTACTCCTTCCTCCCGGAAGCAGCTGCAGCAGTTTTTAGGGTTTGCTAATTTTTACCGAAGATTCATTCAAAATTATAGCATTATTGCTCTCCCTCTCACCTGTCTCACCTCCACCAAGGTTCCCTTTTGTTGGTCCAAGGAGGCGGAGGTGGCCTTCTCTAAGCTCAAATCTGACTTTTCTTCTCCTCCTATCCTCGCTCAGGTGGACCCGGCCCTGCAGTTTTTGGTGGAGGTGGACGCCTCGGACTGTGGCGTTGGGGCTGTCCTGTCCCAGCGCTCTCCATCTGACGATAAGGTCCGCCCCTGCGCCTTCTTCTCCCCCCGTCTGTCCCCAGCTGAGAGAAATTATGATGTGAGTGACCGGGAGATGCTGGCAGTCAAGCTGGCCTTGGAGGAGTGGCACGCATGCTCACACAGCGAGGTGAAAAAAGTTCAATGTCTGTGTCTCTGTTTTTATGCACTTTAAGGTGTTTTAACATAATTCTTTGTGTCATTTTTGTCCTTGAATGTTTGAGGACTACATAACGAAGAGCTCCCTGGTTCCATCAGTATGGATTTCCTTCTTGTTTTTGCACTGTCGTTTCTTTCTTACCGGCTCTTTGTTTTGGAGGTAAGCACGATCGCGGTCACGCCGGGAAGAACGCAGTATTCCAGAGACATGTTACTGCATTTAAACATGGATAATGCAGCATCTTTGTTTGAGTCTGTGCCGTAACTGCCGGACTTTATTTTAAGAGATTTTCATGGACACAGCGATGGAAAGAGAGACAAGAGGAGGAAACCCGGAAAGCGTGGAGGCGTAAGATTAAATCTGAGGAGGCGTCAGCTTAACCGCATTCCTCTTCCTTCCATTATTATGGGGAATGTACAATCCCTGAGAAATAAAGTGGATGAAATTCAAGGAAATGTACGATATCAGAAGGATTTCAAGAACTGCTGTGTCATGGCTTACACGGAGACGTGGCTTACGGCGCATGACCGGGACCCGGACCTGTGTATTGACGGCTTTGGAGCCCCACTTCGCTCGGATCAGCAGGAAGAGGTAAC
The DNA here is from genome assembly GCA_020510985.1 of Pholidichthys leucotaenia. NCBI lineage: Eukaryota > Metazoa > Chordata > Actinopteri > Cichliformes > Pholidichthyidae > Pholidichthys > Pholidichthys leucotaenia. Next base: position 400,589,302 of record CM035836.1, read on the forward strand.
GGGGAAACGTCAGGGGGGCGGCGTATGTTTATATATTAATAAAGAGTACTGTACATCTGTCACGGTCAGAGAGCGCATCTGTACACCAGATGTGGAGCTTCTGTCCGTGTCACTATACCCCTTTTATCTGCCCCGCGAGTTCCCCCAACTTTTCATAATGACTGTGTACATTCACCCGAGGGCAGATGCTGCCTCCGCCTCCATCACCATCTTTGATGTGGTACAGCAGTTGCAGTCGATTTCCCCAGAGGCTCCAAATTTTACTCTTGGGGATTTTAACTATGTGTCTCTAAAGAAGACACTTTAAAACTTTTATCAGTATGTCTCCTGCCCAACCAGGCGAAAAAAGACATTGGACCTGTGCTATGGATCCATAGAGAGGGCCTATAAATCTATTCCCCTTCCTCCTTTAGGATCTTCAGATCACAGCTGTGTACATTTGCTGCCCACATATAAAACTGCTCTCAGAAGAGACAAGGCGAAGACCAGAGACATAAACGTGTGGACAGAGGATTCAGTGCACAGCCTCCAGGAATGCTTTAACTGTACGGACTGGGAGGTGTTCACACTGTCCTGCGGAGATGATTTGGACTCTTTAGTGGACGTGACATCCTCATACATGGTTTTCTGCAGAGACATGATCATTCCACATAAAGGTGTCAAAATATATCCCAACAACAAGCCATGGGTTACAAAATCAGTTAAATCCTGCTTACGGAGGAAAGCACTTGCCTTTAAACAGGGGGTTGTTTCTGAGCTGCTGGTTGCCAGAAAAGAACTGAAGGCCGAAATTTTAAGAGCAAAACAGAATTATAAATCAGAGTTGGAAAGCAAGATGGCAACAAAGAAATTTGGTTCAGCCTGGGCCAGTATGAAAACTATTGCAGGCCTTCAGAGCACAGAACGCAGTAATTGTGTTTTTAGATGGTTTTAATTCAGACACAGAGCTGGCTAATGCTCTTGTTTTTATGGTCATTTTGGTCATTTCAAACCCAAGATTTGAAACAGAAACTCAAAGACAATCAGCACTTTAATATTGAGGTGCAGGATGTTAAAAGGGCGTTCTGTGCTGTAAAAGTGAACAAATGTCAGGGCCCTGATAATATATGTGGGCACTTGGTAAAGTCCTGTGCACATGAACCGAGTCCTGTATTTCACTACATTTTCAATAAGTCCTTACAGACACAACATGTGCCTAAGATCTGGAAAGATGCTGTGGTTGTCCCCGTTCCAAAATCCAGCTGTCCTAAAACAGTAAATGATTTTAGACCAGTTGCTTTGACTTCAATTTTAATGAAAATTTTGAAAAACTGGTCAGATTTGAGGTCCTAAAGCAGACTGAGCATGCACTGAATCCTTTGCAGTTTGCCTATAGGCCTCACAGAGGAGTGGAGGATGCCACTGTCACTCTGTTTAACATGCTTTTTGAACATCTGGATTTTAATGGGACACACGCCAGGCTTTTATTTGTAGACTTTTCTTCCGCCTTTAATACAATCCAACCTCATATTTTAGTTGAAAGGTTCCTGCAACAATTTGATTTGAGTAATAATCTGGTGGGTTGGATTCTGGATTTTTTAACCAACAGGACACAGAGAGTAAGGGTCAATGGTACATTGTCTGACCAAAAGTGTTCTTCTACTGGCTCTCCGCAGGGGTGTGTGTTGTCACCACTACTCTTCATCCTGTACACAAACATGTGTCGGAGCAGACATGACAACAGACACATTATAAAGTATGCTGATGGTTCAGTTGTTGTCAGTCTCCTCCAGGATGGTAAGAGTGGCCACGGCCCAGTAGTTGATGATTTTGTTCACTGATGTGAGGATTCCTACCTGCAGCTGAATACGACAAAAACTAAAGATATGATTATTGACTTTAGGAGGAAAACTCCCAGGCACGAAGTCACTGTACTAAAAGGCCAGACCACTGAATGTGTACGATCCTACAAATATCTTGGGACGATTATTGATAGTAATTTAAACGTTGAAGAAAACTGTGAAAGGGTGTGCAAAAAGGGTCAGCAACATTTGCATTTGTAACCCAGTGTTAAAAACGTGGATGGAATTATGAATGTCGATACCACTTTAAGAAGAAGGGGGACATTCATTTCACAATGGGAGTAGATAGTTTAATGTGAATTAAATTATAAATATTGATACCGCTTTAAGAAGAAGGAGGGACATTCATTTCACAATGGGAGTAAATAATTTAAATATGAATATTTAAATAAATATACACTGCCGTTCAAAAGTTTGGGGTCACTTAGAAATTTCCTTATTTTTGAAAGAAAAGCACTGTTTTTTTAATGAAGATAACTTTAAACTAATCAGAAATGCACTCTAATATCTAATATACATTTCTAATGTGGTAAATGACTATTCTAGCTGCAAATGTCTGGTTTTTGGTGCAATATCTACATACGTGTATAGAGGCCCATTTCCAGCAACTATCACTCCAGTGTTCTAATGGTACAATGTGTTTGCTCATTGCGTCAGAAGGCTAATGGATGATTAGAAAACCCTTGTGTAATTATGTTAGCACAGCTGAAAACAGTTTAGCTGGTTAGAGAAGCTATAAAACTGACCTTCCTTTGAGCAGGTTGAGTATCTGGAAAAAATTATTATTTCAAATACAAATCATTATTTCTAACCTTGTCAATGTCTTGACTATATTTTCTATTCATTTTACAACTCATGGTGGTAAATAAGTGTGACTTTTCATGGAAAACACAAAATAATTGTCTGGGTGACCCCAAACTTTTGAATGGTAGTGTATATTCATAAATAGTTAGGAACGTTTTCTAGAAAGTTCTGATAAAGTTCCTAGTATGTGTGTTGATATTTTGAGTAACCAATGGCTGCGCCGTTGCTGGGTCACGCCAGCCAATGGGTTAAGCGCTCTCTCCCTGGGTCTGGGATGACTTGCATTTTTGGCTCGGTCACGCCAGACACCGAAAGACACAGACTAGAGAGAGAGACGGTCCTTGGTGATATGGCGATGCTAGCGTGCTGGTAGCAGCCTTTGCCTGGATAAAACCCTTGAAATTGATTGGGATCCAAAGGCTGTCGACGCCGTTGAGTGCGGGAACCCCATGACGCAGGAGCCACTTAGCATGATCTGGATGGCGAGCCGAAGCCCGAGTCCTAGAAACTACTAGAGGTGACTCCACTAGTCACCTGGAAAGGACCAAAAAAGGACTGAACACACTGTAAATATATATTTGGAGTATTTTGTTTTTATTTTTTTCTATTGTATCGTGCTGTGTATTTATTTATGTGTACATATTTGTAAATAATATACATAGTTGCAAGTTCCATATATGGCTGTGTAAGTGTCATCTGTTGTTGCACCTCCCAGGCTCCTACGAACCCAGAGTCGGTCTGACCTGGCCCAATTATCCCTTTTTCCTCAGGTAGTAAAGTTAAGGTAAATACGTTGCCATAACACACCACTACCAAAAAGGGTACTACACCTAAAGTGAGTAGGGTGAGTGGGTGTTAGTAAGGGTTACACACAAAAATATGGCAAGCGCAGGTGTTAGTGGGTGTTACCCCCAATTACCCTGTTACCCAGTGGTAGTGTAACCCAGTGGTATTATACCCTGTGTGTTACAGTGGTATATTGTTACACATTGTTTAAGGAAACTTGCACGCTTCCAAATTGACCAGACCATAATGATAATGTTTTATCGGGCTTTTATTGAATCTGTTTTATCCTTTTCTTTAGTGTCATGGTTTGGTCAGATAAAACTGAAACAGAGGAAATCCTTAGACCAAGTAGTTAGATGGTCCAGTCGTTTGCTTGGCGAGTCACAGCTGAGCCTGACATCCCTGTACACCAGACAGGTACAGAGGATTGCTACCTCCATTTTAAATGATGACTCCCACCCTTTGCACTGCCACTTTCAGCTTCTTCCCTCCAGACGGAGGTTTGTTGTCCCAAAAAGTAAAACCCAGTGCTACAAAAACAGCTTCGTCCCTGCTGCTGTTAAAGAGTTGAACAAGATGTAACAATATATTGCACATAATTTAGCTACCTATTTATTAATTTTATTTTATATTTACTTATTTTTGTAGGTTTTTTATTTGGGTTCTAAATCTTTTTTTGGGTTTTAGACTTTTGAGTTTTTAACCTCTTTGACTAGTCTTTAACTTTTTAATATGACCTTTCTCTCTTATCTCCTTGTTTTTTTCTCTTATCTCTTTGTCTTATGTCCTGATTGGTGGAGCCTTGAGTACTTTTATCATGTTTATAGTCATCTTCATGTGTGCCTGTGTTTGTGCTCATGTTGAATGTAATTGTGGTTTGTAAATACGGATGTCACCTGACTGTAAAACAAATCTACCTACGGGTACAAATAAAGTAACCTGAACCTGAACCTGAACTGGTTGGAGAGTGCTTCACAGCCATTCGTTGTCTGGACGGACCACAAGAACTTGGAATACCTCAGAACGGCCAAGTGGCTGAACTTTAGACAGGCTCACTGGTCCCTGTTTTTCGGCAGGTTTGACTTCACCATCACCTACCGCCTGGGGTCCAAGAATACCAAGCCCGACGCGCTCTCCAGGCAGTTTTCCCCTGACACATGGCACTGGATCTGCACCCCATCATTCCACCCTCCTGCATTGTGGGCATGCTGTCCTGGGAGATCAAAGAAAAGGTCAGGAGGGCGCAGGAGAACGAGCCTGACCCGGGCAGGGGGCCAGCAGGTTGAATGTATAGGCCCTTTTCCACTAGCACGCTTTAGCACGACACGGGACGGCTCAGCACGCTTTGTACGCCTTTCCACTAGCCCCAACACGGTTTAACAGCCGCGATTGTCAGCCCCGCTCAAGGGCAGGGTACAGCAGTGCTGAGCTGGGCCGTGTTGTGACGTTAACAGACTGGTCGCCGCTGATTGGTCAGGTTGTAACCGACGCTGATTGGTCAGGTTGTAACCGCCGCTGATTGGTCAGTTCGTAACCGCCGCTGATTGGTCAGGTCGTAACGTCACGAAAAGCGACCTCTTCTGCCGAATCTTCACGACTGCCATTACTCAGCGCGCAACCACTGTGGGCGGTTTATTTTCAGTGTATTGCTGTGCTATTTTCATTTAATCTCTATCAAAAATGGCTTCGCGTAATAAGGGTGTTCCATGGACCAATGAGGAGGTGCAGTGTCTGCTCACTGCATTGTCAGACGAACGCATCCAGCGCGAGTTAGACGGAGCCACCCGGAACCGGGAGGTCTCGACATCGGAGTCCTTTAACGGTGATTTTTTTTTTTTTTTATTGTGCGTTTTTTCGCAAATATATTCGGTAAGACGCTCAGTTTATTTATGCAATAAAAAAGCTGTTCATTTGTAAATGATGATCGCTCTGCTTTATCGCAGCACACTGCGGACTCACGCTTTTCTTTTAAGTATTCATGTGAACAATACACTGAAATAAGCTTATGTAATCTTGTTAAAAACTATTGTCTTTTCTGTATATCTTGCACTTTCGTGCTGTATTTTATTGTGTGCATTTTCCTTGTAGAATCATCCCACGCGTCCGCCGCGCCAGCCCGCACGGATTCTCCAATGTGAATCTGTCCCGCCGACATCGGTGTCGGGCAGATCACAAGCTCCGTCCCAAGCTCCATCACGAGATCCATCAGCATCTCCATCACCTGATCCAGTGGTCGGCGTGTATAAAATGTCGATTAACCTTCTTGTTGTGTTGCAAAGTTTTTTTTTATTTGAATATTTTGTATATAATAAAATGGAAGTGTTTTGGATCAAAGTGTGCTTTGTCTGTTATAACACTGAATTATAAAACAGTATAATTACATAGAAATTCCATTGCCTAGTCTGATCAAAATGATGCTGATCATCCTGTCAGGGGTCAACCATTGTAAAGGTAATGTAATTTTTAACTAGACCAAAAAACAAATGTTTTTGTAAGCTTTCTGTTCTTTTTATTGAAATATCATAAAAAATTAGCACCACATGATCCAGTTGTAAACTTTGGGTACATTTTTTATGTTAACTTATAAGAAGTTGCACAGTTGGAATTTAAAATGCAGCAGGAGAGACTGATCAAGCTTACAAGTCAAAGTAGGTAAAAAAGTAAGTATATGTAAATTGAATGTTCTATCGGTATTCCAAATTCAGAGAATTACAATACTTTAGAAGGAGTGTAGCATCATCTAAACGGAAAATACCAATACTGTTGTTCCAAACGTTGACCTGAAGGTGAAAAACATGATTTTTTTTTTTTTATTCAGTACATCCAAAATGCCCTAGGATGTAAAAAATAATACAATTTGGTGTTGGCCAGTGTGCCACTGTCTCATTATTTAATACGAATAAAAACAAGTTTCAGCTCATTATTTCTAGGTCATTTGGCAGTTAATTCAAACCAAAAGTGACTTGTGTTGTTGCAGCTTTTTTATCAGAGAGTTTCTCCAGTTTTGGAGCATATAATCATCCGTCCCTTAACTGTTAAACATTAAATAACAGCAGACAGATTGGCAAAGGATACACAATTGTGTTGCTGTTGCCCAAAACCGCTGTGACCCACTGCTTGTGGTGCTACCTTTTGCATGTGTGTGCTTTTTATGAATATTAACAATTTTTTGTAAGTACAAGAGGGATAGTATTAAATTGAAATATAACATATTTCTAATAATGTGTGCTTTTTGCAAATATTTACACTTATTTTGAAAGTAAAAGTTGGATAGGATTAAATTGACATATAACACGTTTCTTAACATAGTGACAGTACCAGTATATGGAGGAATTCTGGGTCATATTAGCATCTGCTCTTCATCATAATGGGTTTGGGCGGGGGGGGGGGTGTCTAATCATGTGCCATGGAGGGCCAAGACCCTGCAGGCTTTACCTCCAACCAGTGTCTTCAACAGCAGATTCCACTGAACTTCTTCCACTGACTGATCAGTGACAACACCTGCTGAAGAGACTGGGTAGAAGAGAGAACCTGCAGGGCCTTGGCCCCCCATGACACATGATTGGAAGCCCCCGGATTAGGTTTAATGGGATTTAACATTTTAACACAAACTGCTTTATGGTTCATAATTCTGTTGACAGACTTACACCAAACCAAAAGTGATTTCTCAAACTGCTGGATTATTCTTAGCTTTTCCAATCTTTCAGTATTTAATTTATGGTGGTAACCTTCACATATAAAAAAAGAGACATCTGCAAAAAATTCAGAGGTTTATTGTCAGTGCAAATCCCAGTGCAATACAACATGAATGCATATCTAGTACATTGTTGATGCAGAGAATTTCTACAGTACATGTTTCCATGTAACCTTGTGACTGCATTATTTTAATTGCTTTTAATCCTAGATCAAGTTTGTTTTTGCCTAAAATGCACGATAACTGTCAAATATATCTTATTATACCTAACTCAGTAAAGTTTACTTTTTGAATATATATTTTGTGGCTAATATAGTTATTAACCTGGCGATCAAGTTGTGTCAGCTGATCATTTTTTTCTATGACACCATCTCAGACTCTGCTGCAGAAGCAGGCAAGTCCATGATGTCTCAACAGTCTCTCCATGATTTTCAAGCAGATCAGAGCAATTTGTTGTACAGGAAATAAAATGTTTCTACAGACATTCTTAAGCTCTATAACCACTGCTCGTTTGTGAAGCTGTGCTGACATCAGTGACAGGCTGATGACATCCGTGACAGGCACGCCCAGAGCGAATGAAGCAGTAATTTCCCCACCACAGAGCCATCTGAAACACACACAGCGTACATATTTGAGCACCTAACAGCGATAACTTGCAGACATTAAAGTGTAGCACGACATACTTATAGCAAACTAGCATTAGCAACCATTAGATTACCGTCATATACGACCTAGTTTGTATCCTCACGCCTTTGGCTCTCCCAGAAGCTGCAGAACTATTCCAGAGTGTTTTCATCTCGCTGCCTGTACCCTTGTCTGGCGGTCCTTTTTGGCGTTTACGGTGAAAAAAGCCACAGACCGAGGAGTGGCCTTGTACAGCTGTGTGTTATGTTTTGCTTGGGTCGCATGCGTTACGTCACGGGAGTGTGGCCCCGCCTCGCTGGTGTTGCTCCCCTGGGTAGCGGCCCAGGAGGAGGAAACGTGCATGTGGAAGTTAGCTCTCCAACCTGTGATAGAGAATCAGCAAAACACGTTTCGTTATTTCACACAAGGAGTTTTATTCTTCCAAGTCATTCACATGACCAACATCAACTGACTAGTATTTACTATCAAAGTCCATAGTTTCTCTCTTATTGTCTGATCACATCACCATTAAACAAAACACAATCATGTCCATTTATCACAATTTCCGATTTGACATTAACTGTATACTTAACATTCTTAACAAATTACTCTAACATGGAATGAATTATTGGTTTTATCTCCTTCCCATGTATATAGCTTTTAACTTGTTCAAATGTTTATATTTTAAACAATAACCCATGAACTTACATTTACATTAATCATTTTAAGCACTGTCATAAATGTACAGCATGTGGTGTTATTCTTAACAATTCACTGACCTGGCCACTGTGTACCTAACACACTTACAATAGTATTCCTGGTATTCGGTAATACCCCCAAAATGTGCACACTTGGTGACAAATCAAACCAGTAAATGTCGTACTGTATGAAAACCGTTTCATAACTGTCTTTAAATAAAGTAAGCAAATGGTTTTTAACGTGGGCGGATTTCACTGTTGTGGTACGTCCCATACACTCGATCATTAACATTAGCAGGTTAGCTTATACAACAACACATCAACTTTAACAGAAATACCCTTACAAACCCGCTTTTCGCCTCACACGTATCACAATATAATCTCGGACATCCTAGGACTCTTACAGTTTATATTGCACTCTTGAATTATTAGTATTTACCAACCTGTGATAGAGAATCAGCAAAACACGTTTCGTTATTTCACACAAGGAGTTTTATTCTTCGTACTCCAGTGCGTGAGTCTACTCTCTATCACTGTGCGACATGCGCCATCTATTGGTCGGCGTATGGAACTGCACTCAACTCACATGAGTTATAATGGAACCAGGTGGATTACAAATGCATTGTAGAAAAATAAACAATTAAGGAATAACATAAAATTGTAGGGGTGCCTGTTTTTCTTAAATTTTCTTATCCAAATGTCTTCTTCACCTCTTACATAACTATTAACTATTTCCAACCCTCTACACTCTCCCCCACTTCAAATAAATGTCTCCCGACATTTCATGTTCTAGGGTGACTTAATGCATGAGAGTGTACCAATTATAACCATGGGACTGAGGTTGGGTGAGGTAGTGGAATGGCATATAGTTTTGAGTTAGCGGCACAGGGGTAGGGAGTAGGACAGGTCTTACGTCTGCAGTCCAAGGCTGGTACGATGGCTGTCCCAGGACGTCGTAGGTCAGTCTCTCTACTGGCCTTGCTCTCCGCTGTGACCTTCTCAGTTCCTCCTGTTCTCTATCCATCACCTCCACTTGTCCTTGACGTTCTTCCTGCAGCAAAGCTGGTCCATCCATTTGCTCCTCAGCATCCCGCTGAACGGGGACCGGTTCCTGCCTTACTGGTGGGCAGAACTCTCTAGCTGTCGCTCGAAGCCTTTGCTGATTTTGAGGATTTTGCTCTGGCATGACAGGTACTGGTTGCTGAGTGTTTTGGTCTGGGAGATTTGAGGCATTTTGCTGACGATTTACGGGTCTGTAACATGGGATTTGGCTACGGAGGTTGTAGCGGTAAGTATTTTCCTCTTCTTCCTCCGAGCTGTCATTGTCTGTGTTGTCACTGTTAGGATTTGTCTCTGTCCTCTTCTTCCGTTTCTGTTTTGTCTTTTCTTTTGCAGGCAGTTCTTCTTCTAAAGGCAAGTCATTTACAGGCAACAGCAGGTTTCTGTGTAACACTTGCATCACTTGGCTGCTTCTCTCTGCTTGTACTTTATAGACTGGTCCATCTCCCACTCTCTCAACTACGCGATGTACTGCTGACTCCCAGTAAGCGCGCAGTTTCCCTGGGCCTCCTCTTTCAGAGAGGTTTCTGACCAACACCCTGTCGCCTGGTTGGAGTGTGACACCTTTTAAGCGTTTGTCATACTGCTTTTTGCCTTTATCTGAAGACTTTTGACTGTTTTCTGCAGCGATTTTGTAAGCAACACGCATCCTATCAGCCCATTTTTTTGCGTAGGTTTGATGGCTGTGTGTGTCAGTGTCTTTTGTCTGGTTCAATAGTAGATCTACAGGCAACCTTGGGATTCTGCCAGATAAGAGGAAAAATGGAGAATAGCCTGTTGACTCGTGTCTTGTACAATTGTAAGCATGTACAATTTGGGGTAGGTGATCCTTCCATTCACTTTTTTTCTCCTCCTGTAGGGTACGAAGCATTTGGAGTAGTGTACGATTCAGGCGCTCCACGGGGTTGCCCTGCGGATGGTATGGAGTGGTTCGTGAGTGAGAAATTCCAGACAGTTGTTGTAATCTGTGGAAGAGACTGTTTTCAAACTCACGTCCCTGATCGTGATGCAACTTCTCAGGGTACCCGAAACGAGGAATAAAATCCTGAAATATCTTTTCTGCAGCTGTTTTGCCTGATTTATTCCTTGTAGGGTATGCCTGTGCGAAACGAGTGAAATGGTCCACTAGTACGAGGATGTACTCATACCCTCCTTTACTTGGCTCAAGGTGTAAGTAGTCGATGGAGATTAACTCAAAGGGAGCACTGGTTGTGATACAGCCCATTGGAGCTCTCTGGGGAACATTTGGGCGTTTTTGTTTGATGCACGGACATTTTTTTGTTACATAATCTTTAACATCTTGTTGCATACATGGCCAATAGAAACGCTCACGGGCCAGATGTATCACCTTATCACACCCTATATGACCCATGTCATTGTGTAAACTCTTTAACACCATCGGCTTTAGCTGTTCAGGTAGGACAAGTTGTTTGCTGTGCTCTGTCTTTCTGTACAATAATCCATTGTCAACTTCCAACTTGTTCCACTCATACAGTAGTCTCCGTGTCCGTTTACTCATTGTCCGTCTATCTTTATCGTTTGGTGTCCATCCTTTGAGTTTGAGTGAGATTACTTCTCTAATTGACTCATCGTCTTGTTGAGCAGCATTGATGTCTTTAGGCGTCATGCTCAAAACACTGTCAGTTGGCACATTGTTGTCATTAGAACTCAGTTGTAACGCAGCTATCCATGGCACATCACTGTTTTGTGCTGCCTTGCTCCCTTGCCACACTGCAGACACTACTTCCGGTAAAACTGTCTCTGTGAACTCATTCATTTGCTCTTGCAGATCTAATGGGTGTCTGGACAACATATCTGCATCTGCATTCCTTTTCCCTGGCCTATACTTGATATCAAAATGGAAGTCAGCCAACTCCCCGACCCACCTATGACCCACTGCATTCAACCTGGCTGAACTGAGGACATAGGTTAAAGGATTGTTATCTGTATAGACAGTAAAAGTCGGTGCATAATACAGATAGTCACGGAATTTGTCGCAGATGGCCCACTTGAGAGCTAGAAACTCTAGTCTACCGGAATGTAAGTGATAATTCTTCTCGGCCGGTGTGAGAGTTCTGGATCCATAGCCAATCACGTTAAGTTTGTTTTCTTGTTTTTGATACAAGACAGCTCCCAGGCCTTTGTTTGACGCATCTGTATGCAATACAAATGGAAGGTCCAAATTGGGATAGGCTAGAATGGGAGGATTAGTCAGAATGTCCACAAATCTTGACACAACTCCCTGATGTTCACTGGTCCATATTATTGGTGTGCGAGAAGGAAGCTGGTTTCTGTCTCCTTTCTTTGTTTGTCCTTTACTCCTTTTTGGTGCTGGTTTATTGTCATTGCTTGTTTCATTAGTGCTCTGGAGGAGTTCGAACAAGGGTCTCGCCAGACGTGAAAAATCTTGAATAAATGATCGGTAATAACTGAGAAAACCCAGTAATGTTCTGAGTTCTCCGACTGTGCGAGGGTTCTTGTCTTTCAGAGCGAACACAGCATCCAAGTCTTTTGGGTCAATCTGGACTCCTTCTCCCGACACTAGCCTACCCAGGTAGCGTACTTGGTTTTTGAACAGTTCACATTTGGCTGGCCGAAGTTTTATGCCGTGTTGTCGCATTTTGCACAAAACCTGTTTAAGGTGTTCTACGTGCTCATCAAAGGTTTTGGAGTAACACAGTACATCGTCCAAGTAAGGCACGCAACACTCGTCTCTGATCCCTTCTAACACCCCCTCCATACACCTTTGGAATGCGGCCGGTGCGTTTGACAACCCGAATGGAACCCGCACCCACTCGTATAGTCCCCAGGGTGTGCTAAAAGCAGTTAAATAAGATAAGATAAGATAAGATAAGATAAGCCTTTATTAGTCCCACAACGGGGAAATTCCAGGATTGCAACAGCACAGGGATAGCAACACTCAGAGCAACAATCAGAAGGCAAGAAAAAAAAAACAAGCAAGCAAGAGCAGCTAATATACATATGTACATATTACTATAAAATATATATATACACACACACACACAGACACACAGTGCAGAGCATTGTAGCTGGATGGAATAAATATATGAATATATGAACACACAGTGCAGAGCATTGTAGCTAGATGGAATAAATATGTAAATATATAAACACCCACAGTACGGAGCATTGCAGCTAGGTGGAATAAATATGCAAGTATATAAACACACACAGTGCGGAGCAATGTAGCTAGATGGAATAATATGTAGATATATAAAAACACAGTGCGGAGCATTGTAGCTAGATGGAATAAATATATAGATATATAAATATAAACACACCCAGTGCTGAGCATTGTAGCTAGATGGAATAAATATGTAAATATATAAACACACACAGTGCAGAGCATTGTTGCTAGGTGGGATGAAACAGCATAACCGTCTACTTAGTTATCCTACATGGTATGATTATGTGCCCATACATATTCTCACCCTCCATAGCGGCCGGTATGTTCCTAGTTGTATGCCGGAGAGGACCATTGTGTAAGTCTATTGCATCTTTTGCATTCAAAAAAAAAACTATTAGTTTGTTACGTCTTTTTGCTATCTCTGCGAGCAGCCCTGCTTAGGTTGTACAGTCTGACAGCCGTTGGTAGGAAGGACCTACGAAACCTCTCGGTTGTGCACCTGGGATGATGTAGTCTGCTGCTAAATGAGCTCCTCAGTGCATTCAGTATGTCCTGCATAGGGTGGAACTCGGACTCCAGCAGAGATGACAGTTTAGCCACCGTCCTTCTCTCTCCTATCTCCTCCATCGGATCAAGGCGCTGCCCCAGGACAGAGCTAGCTTTCTTAATCAGTTTGTTCAGTCTCTTCCTATCGGCTGCAGTAATGCCACTGCCCCAGCAGACCACTCCAAAAGTGATGGCTGATGCCACCACCGTGTCATAGAATGACTTCAGCAGCGCCCCTTGTACACCAAAAGACCTGAGTCTCCTCAGCAGGAACAGCCTGCGCTGTCCCTTCTTGTAGAGTGCGTCAGTATTGTGTGACCAGTCTAGTTTATTGTTCAGATGAATACCCAGGTACTTATAGGATGTCACCATCTCGATGTCTGTTCCCTGTATATTTACTGGTGCTCTGAGGGGCTGCCCATGCCTGCGGCAGTCCACCACCAGCTCCTTAGTTTTCCTCGCGTTGATCTGGAGGCAGTTCCGATGGCACCAGTCCAGAAAGTCCTGGATAAGCCCTCTGTACTCAGCTTCATCTCCGTTGGAGATGAGACCAACGATCGCAGAGTCATCAGAGAACTTCTGTAGATGGCAATGTGTTGTGTTGTGTGAGAAGTCCGCAGTATAAAGAGTGAACAGGAAGGGAGCCAGCACCGTTCCCTGGGGGGCCCCCCGTGCTACTGATGATCGTGTTGGAAACACAGTCCCGGGTTCTCACAAACTGAGGCCGGTTCGTGAGGTAGTCCAGGATCCATGATGACAGGTGCTGGTCCACCCCTGCGCGCAGCAGCTTGTCCTTCAGGATCATCGGTTGGATGGTGTTGAAAGCACTGGAGAAGTCAAAGAACATGATCCTCACCATATTCCCGGGCTTCTCCAGGTGGGACAGAGAACGGTGAAGGAGGAAGATCACCGCATCCTCCACCCCAATGCCATGCTGGTAGGCAAACTGGAGTGGATCCATCGCTGGTTCCACCAGGGGGCGGAGATGAGCAAGGAGCAGTCTCTCCAGGGTCTTCATCAAGTGGGACGTCAAGGCCACCGGTCTGTAGCTGTTCAGGTCTTTGGGGGTGGGAAGTTTTTGGTACAGGTACCACACAAGATGTTTTCCACAGCTGTGGTACCCTCCCCAGTTTCAGGCTCATGTTGAAGATATACGTCACAATCCCACACAGCTGGTCTGCACAGGACTTGAGGAGCTTTGCGCTGATGCCGTCGGTCCCGACGCCTTCCTCGCCTTGATCTTCCTCAGCTCCGTCCTCACCTGGGTCTTGGTCAGGGTCAGGATGGGGGGCTGTGTGTTGGGAGTGGGGGGGGGTGTCGGTGGAGTGGGGATGTGGGCAGCAGGACTTGATTTCTTAGAGGCAGCAGTGGTTGTTGTGCAGACAGGGGGGAGGGGCGGTTGGTCAAATCTATTGAAAAACAGATTCAGGTTGTTCGCCCACTCCCTGCCCCCCGTGGCCTGGGGGGAGGTATTCTGGAGCCCCGAGATGGTTTTTGAGGTTTCTCCAGACCCCGCTGATGTCGCTCTGTTGCAGCTTGTCCTCCATCTTCTTCCTGAAGCTTTCCTTGCCTTCTCTGATCTTTCTCCTCAGCTCCCTCTGTACGGACTTCAGCATCTCCCTGTTCCCCGACCTGAAGGGGAGATGTCTTGAGAGTCAAATGTCTTGACTCCTCACTTACAAAACCCTGATGGTAGGCACTTCCCTGATCCAATATGGAAAACCAGGAGTTACCCCCAAGACTGTCCAGTAGATCTTGTATCCGTGGTAACGGATGCCTGTCAGGTATGGTTTTTCGGTTCAGCTCACGAAAATCAAATCGAAAATCCTTTTTACGCACACACACTACTGGCGACAAGTTGTTTGACAGTGATTTCCTGATCCAGCCCCTGCTTAAAAGGTTTTGAACATACTCCTTCACCTCTTTATACAGTGGTCTTGGAATGGAGTTGTAACTTTTCTGCACGGGTGTGTTGTCAGTGGTGTTGATTTTTAGCTGTAGTCCAGGAATACATCCAATGTCTCCTTCATCATGAGCAAACACATCAGACTGTTCATAGAGCATCTGCCGAACCACCTCCCGATCACCCTCTGAGAGATGGTCTAAATTGACATTAGGGTGCCATCTCAGGTGTGAGGGGGCAGTGCTTAATGTTTCTTCACCCTCACCTTGACTGTCACATGTCACTTGAGCAGAGTGACAAAATGGCTTGTCTGTAGTTTTGGTTGCATTTTCAGCACTGGAACAAACATTTACAGGTTTGTATTCAGTGATCTCTGAAATAAGTCCTAAAACAGTCTTTGGATTTAGAAAAATGTTGTGCTTTGTTGAGTTTTGGATTGGGATTTTGACAGTTTTTGAAGCACCAGCGGGTACATCAATAAGAGCTGGGAATAACTCCAACCCATCCGGTAAGTTACATTTCACAGCTGGCTCGAACAACATTTCTCCTCCTCCAGGGAATGCTCTGATGTGACATTTTACCATACAGATTTGGCTACTGTGAACAGTGAGTCCTTTTTTCCCAACTCTCACCACTGGACTTTCTGGTTCATTTTCTATTGACTTGGCGTGGACAACAGAGATGAGTGATTCAACATTACCTTTCTGGACCTTTAAGGTCTCTGACAGTAAGCCCACTAAGCTAATATTGTCACTTTGTTCACCGTTTGCCATTATTATCTCTTGGATCACATTAAAGCCCAGCAGCGGAGTGCTTAAACGCTGCTGACTGACAAGCATTGGAACATACAAGGATACAGAACCATACTGTGAACTTGTGATCTCGAGCAGGACATCTATCCACCCATCGAACGGAACATCTGTTCCATTGGCTGCGGTGATTTCGAGTGGATGGCCTAGGAGTAGGCTCTCGAGTGGCTGTATTTTCACATTTGGTAAGGCTGCTTGTACCCATGACTTTTCAACAATGCTTACTTGTGCCCCACTGTCCAATAACATCTGTAGGTTTACTCCATTTAACTGGCAACTGATCATACACCTACCGCCAATGAGCTGTGCCACACGCTTTGTGTTGGGTGACTTTTGGGACTTGGCAGTAGTCTGTTTGGAGTTCCGTCTTTTAGTGTTGTGGGACTCTGCTGGTGGTTCAGTCACTGGTGGTCCCTCCCCAGCGGCCTCCTCCAGTTTCCCGACACATTGCTTTTCTGAAGGCAACCTATTGCTCTGTGCCCCTCCTCTCCACATCGAAAACAGTGTGCGCAGCGCTCAGTCTCTTGGGCGGTACACTTTTGGCACTTTCCTTTCACTGCAGGTTTCAGTGCTGGCTGTTTAGGGACAGGTGCTGTGGGACTGGTGTTTACTGTATTTACCATTGGGGTTAGGGCCTTTTCTAAACTCTTGGTTAGGGAGGAGACCTGTGCCGTCAGCTCCTGGATAGCTACACGATTAGCTTGGACTTCAGTGTGCATTTTAATAGAGCTTTGATCTGTCTCTACCTGTGCCGCATTAACACTGGTGACTTTCTGTTTATGACTTTGTCCCAACCTACTTAATCTCTCTGTCTCTTCACTAACAGAATTTGCTATGAGCTCCAGGATGGAGTCATCTGTGACACTGGTGTTTGAGATGTGAGGTTTAAGGTCTCTCCTGACATAAGAGTATTTTTCATTCAAACCCTGATACAATGAATGGATAAACACACCTTGTACCAACTCATTGTCATAATGAAACCCACTACTGTTTTTAGTTGCAATCAGCACATGCTGTTTTAGCCCCATTAGTCTATACATAAACTGTTGTGGTGTTTCTTTGTCATTTTGCTTAGCATTACTCAGCTCCTGAAATAATTCAGTGCTGCTTTTCTCGCGTAGATGTGTCCTTAAGAAACGTTTTAACTCAACTACAGTAAGGCTATCTTTGGTTACAAGCATATCTTTAAAGGTACCAGGCTTAATTATCTTAAACACCGTTCTGATAACCTCAGCCTCTGTGAACCCTTCATTTAGCCCTTCATCAAGCTGTTTGCACAAGTTATTGTAACTCAAGTCAGAATCAAAATCAGAGATTTGACCACCATAAATCTTGTACTCTCTACGTGGTAACAGTGATGTAAGTTCAGTCAGTCTGACTAACCCTGGGTCAGGAACTACAGATGGTGATGTCGGATGGTTCTTCCCTGATGGTGCTGCAGCTCCAGTGGTCACAGGAACTACTATGACCGGATCATCGTCGGGTGACACCTCTGCATCCACTTCTCCAGCTGCTGTGGGCCGTTGTAGTTCAATGATGAGGTCACGGAAAGCAAGCAGGCGAGACATCCCCTGGTCCTCAAGGCTCTTCAGTTGTGGACTTCTCAGCGAGTCAACAATGAAGTCGAAGAGTCCCACTTCGGTCGATTCTGCGCCTGGCAAATCTTCTCCCACCTCATCCTTGAACGACTCAGCCAGCTTGTAAAGAACGTTTCTGCGGCGGGCAATGGTCAGCTGGCGAAGCTCTTGCTGGATTTCCCATCTCAGATCATGTGGAGCAGACATGGCTGTGGTCTCCTGTAGTCAGTCGCTTAGGTCAATGGCTCAGGAACAGGTGGTCAGCATCCTTTGGTTCTTCAATGATTAGTGCCAGACCAGTAGGTGGCGCTAATCCCGGACGAGCCCCCAAAATTGTTGCTCCCCTGGGTAGCGGCCCAGGAGGAGGAAACGTGCATGTGGAAGTTAACTCTCCAACCTGTGATAGAGAATCAGCAAAACACGTTTCGTTATTTCACACAAGGAGTTTTATTCTTCCAAGTCATTCACATGACCAACATCAACTGACTAGTATTTACTATCAAAGTCCATAGTTTCTCTCTTATTGTCTGATCACATCACCATTAAACAAAACACAATCATGTCCATTTATCACAATTTCCGATTTGACATTAACTGTATACTTAACATTCTTAACAAATTACTCTAACATGGAATGAATTATTGGTTTTATCTCCTTCCCATGTATATAGCTTTTAACTTGTTCAAATGTTTATATTTTAAACAATAACCCATGAACTTACATTTACATTAATCATTTTAAGCACTGTCATAAATGTACAGCATGTGGTGTTATTCTTACAATTCACTGACCTGGCCACTGTGTACCTAACACACTTACAATAGTATTCCTGGTATTCGGTAATACCCCCAAAATGTGCACACTTGGTGACAAATCAAACCAGTAAATGTCGTACTGTATGAAAACCGTTTCATAACTGTCTTTAAATAAAGTAAGCAAATGGTTTTTTAACGTGGGCGGATTTCACTGTTGTGGTACGTCCCATACACTCGATCATTAACATTAGCAGGTTAGCTTATACAACAACACATCAACTTTAACAGAAATACCCTTACAAACCCGCTTTTCGCCTCACACGTATCACAATATAATCTCGGACATCCTAGGACTCTTACAGTTTATATTGCACTCTTGAATTATTAGTATTTACCAACCTGTGATAGAGAATCAGCAAAACACGTTTCGTTATTTCACACAAGGAGTTTTATTCTTCGTACTCCAGTGCGTGAGTCTACTCTCTATCACTGTGCGACATGCGCCATCTATTGGTCGGCGTATGGAACTGCACTCAACTCACATGAGTTATAATGGAACCAGGAGGATTACAAATGCATTGTAGAAAAATAAACAATTAAGGAATAACATAAAATTGTAGGGGTGCCTGTTTTTCTTAAATTTTCTTATCCAAATGTCTTCTTCACCTCTTACATAACTATTAACTATTTCCAACCCTCTACACTGGGAGTGTGGCACTGCCTTGCTGTGGCGCCGCCTCGCTGTTATAACCATCCCAACCATCCCAGCCCAAGCACAACACCGTGCTAATGGAGACAGAAGCATTCCGAGCCGTGTTGAAGTGAATCGAGCCGTTCCGAGGTGTGCTGGGCTCGTGGAAATGCAGTCCGGGGCGAGGTGATTGATTGGCTGCACTCCCCTAAGGTCATGTGTCACCCCGGGATGGCTCGCACCGCCACTCAGCTCCAGAGGATCTTCTGGTGGCCATCGCTACGGAAGGATGTGAACGAGTTTGTCCGAGCCTGTCCCCAGTGTGCCACCGGCAAATCGTCCTCAACCCCTCCCTCGGGCTTACTCCATCCTCTCCCCATCCCCAGCAGGCCCTGGTCCCACATGGCGTTGGACTTTGTGACTGGTCTTCCTCCCTCTGCTGGCCACACTGTCATCCTCACGATCGTGGACAGGTTTTCAAAGGCAGCCCACTTGGTCCCCCTCCACAAGCTCCCTTCGGCCAAGGAGACAGCCAACCTGTTTGTCCTGCATGTGGTTCACCTTCATGGGATTCCGATTGGCATCGTCTCGGACCGGGGTCCTCAATTCATTTCCCAGGTATGGCGTTCCTTTTGCAAGGCTATTGGGGCTACGGTCAGTTTGTCATCAGGCTACCATCCTCAGAGCAATGGACAATGTGAGCGCACTAACCAGGAGTTTGAGGCGGCTCTGAGATGCATAACGGCCTCCAACCCAGCCTCCTGGAGCTCTTACCTACCTTGGATTGAGTACGCCCATAACTCGTCCATCTCTTCAGCTACAGGCCTCTCCCCCTTTGAGGTGTCCCTCGGTTACAGCCCCCCCCCCCCCGTTTCCGGAGGAGGAGGGAGAGATCACCATCCCTTCAATCCAGGCCCATATGAGGCGATGTCGACGACTATGGAAGACGACCAGAGCTGCTCTTCGCCACACCGCAGGGCACGACATGGACATCGCCAATCACCACAGGACCCCGGCTCCGCCCTACCAGGTGGGCCAACAGGTATGGTTGTCCACCAAGAACATTAATCTCAAGACTGACTCTAAGAAACTGTCCCAACGCTTCACCGGTCCTTTCCCCATTACTCAGATTGTCAACCCAGTTGCTGTCTGTCTGGCTCTCCCTTCTTCTTTCCGCATTTGTCCCACTTTTCATGTTTCCCAGGTCAAACCATTTGTTTCCAGCCCTCTGTGTCCTCCTCCCAAGCCTCCACCTCCTCCGATGATGGTAGATGGTGGACCTGCCTACAGAGTCAGCCGCATCCTGGATGTCCAGCACTGAGAGTGTGGCCTCCAGTACCTGGTGGATTAGGAGGGCCATGGTCCTGAGATGAGGTCCTGGGTGCGGTCTTCGTTCATCTTGGATCCTCAGCTCATTAGGGAGTTCCACTGCATGCACCTGGACAGGTTGGAGCGGCCGCTGAGAGGCGTCCCGTAGGGGGGAGGTACTGTGTTGATCTGCGCTGTGCTGCCTTTTTTTCTCCCTGACTATCTTCACAGCTGCGGATGCACCTGCTCCACCCAATTAGGCAGCCTTTATAAGGAGTGCTGCCCTTCCACCTGCACAGAGACGTCTAAGCTCCTCCAGGGAGAACCTCCACGTCAGAATTCTCCCTCATCTGTTTTTGGAAGTTTTGCCTTCCTACCTTCTGCTACTCCTGGAAGTCTCGCCTTCCCGCTTTCTGCGCTTCGACGCATGGGAGTTTCGTCTCCCCAACTCAGCTGTAAGCATTGTTTGGATTTCTGCGCTATCTGCACCTGCTCTCCTCTCTCTCCTAACCCTGTGCACAGGTGGACCAGCCTGGCGGCGGACCTCCTCCTTATTCTGGCAGCGGACCTCTCAGCTGTGGACTCCCTTCTCCACCAGTGTGCCCTGCCTATCCCTGCACTTCTCCACAAACAGCCAACACGCACCATCATCAATCGAACATGCAGGCCTCAGCAGACCGGTGAAGTATCGCTCACTCTTCAGAGCATTAACTGCCCTCTAGTCACCATAACAATTGACTCATCTCTTTCCTTTCACTAGAGTGAACTGAGTCCTAATTCTCTTGTCCTTCCTCTCTCCTTAGGGTTGCCTGACTCGACCTGCTCGGCTCACTCCAGCTCACACATACACACATGCACACACACTCACATTCATTCTCAAATAAAAGATAAATGTGGTTTATTTGAGTCTGTGTCTGTGCTTGGGTTTTTCTACAATCATGTCATAATTCCTCTGCTCATTTTCTTTTGACCACCATGACCTTCCATTTTGCTGCTGACAGGACACTTATCTCCATTTTTATTACTGATAGGATTTTTTTTTAACCAGCAGCTGAGGAGGATTGAAGCAAATGCCGAACATAGACATATTCACCAACACCACCAGGCAGTTATGTTCATAGCGTCCCATATACACAGTGTAGCACAGCGATCTGTATGTGTGAAAAATGAGAGTGACAGGAGGCAGATATTTACCTTGGAACTTTAATGGGCCCAGATAGATGCCACTGTCCCATTTCTCCCCCAAACAAGTTGTGGCATCCAAAAAGTTCAATTTTGGTCTCATCTGACCAGACTATATTCTCCCAGCATTTTACTGGCCTTCCCAAATGTTGTGCAGCAAACTTTAAACAAGCTTCATCATGCTTTTTCTTCAGCAATGGAGTCTTGCGAGGTGAGCGGGCATAGAGCCCATGTCGGTTGAATGCATTACTTATTGTTTTCTTTGAAACAGCAGTACCTGCTAACTCCAGATCTTTCTGGAGCTCTCCACGAGTGGTCTTTGGCTCTTGGATAACTCTTGTGATAATTCATTTGATTCATCTGTCAGAAATCTTGTGAGGAGCTCCTGGTCGTGGCCGTTTTATGGTAAAATGATGTTCTTTCCACTTCCGAATGATGGCTCCAACAGTGCTCACTGGAACATTCATCATTTTAAAAATGTGCTTGTAACCAATGCCATCATTATGTTTTGCAACAATATGGTTGCAAAGGTCTAGAGAGCGCTCTTTGCTTCGACCTATCATGAGTTGTTTGTGGTGTGACAATCTGATATTCACAGACCTTTTTAAAGTCTGTCAGGACTTAACCAGCTGAAATTAATTTGCACTGGAGGGGGATGGGATGGCTTCCTAAATCCTGATGGATTTCAGCTGGTTTCGTGGCTTTCTACGTCTTTTTGCACCTCTTTTTCTTCATATGTTCAATGCTTATTCCCTGTGTCATTCCACTTTAATATAATTTTTTTTTGTGAACACAGTTTCCTTGATTTCTTTGTATGTATGAATTACTTGGGTTGTTACTGATATTTGGAGAAACTCTCAGATCAATAGCTCCATCAGAAATATGTTTAATGAGAAAAATGTTGACGTGTTCCATACTTATTTTCCCCCTGTATCTTTGCAGCCCTGTGATGTGTTCAGTGTACCTCAGACAACACAGAACTACTGAACAATAACACAGGTCCAACACAAGCAGTCCAAACTGTGGCCAGTACACTGGGAATTGTCCTGCCCTTCCCAATGGCCAGTCCACGCCTACACACACACACCCACACACAAAACCTCACACAAAATCAATGCATTTGTTTAAAGGTCGACAAAAAAAGTGGAGTGTTGGTTAGCTGGGTTTATTCGCACATTGAATCGATACTTCTCTACTCTCTGCTGGGAGTTGGTATATCACCATGCTTGCTGTAGGGGCCCTGCTCATCTTGTTCAGTGCTTTAACTCTTCAGAAAGACCCAGAAGTAAGTCTCATTTTCTTCATAATCAGTTCAACCATGGGTTATATTTGTCAAAGTAAAATACTCAGGTTGAAAAGAGGGGTCATTTCTTATTCTCTGCTGTGATTTGTCATTTCAGGTGTTTTCTACAGGTAAGTATAAACTATCTGGTAATCTCTGGTTGTGATGACATTTTTTTCAACACAGATTGTATGTGCATCTGTTCTTCACATTAAATAGTATAATCTATTATGACATTTTTCTTCCAATTATGGCATACAGTGTATGTTCTTCCAAGGTACAGTTCTCATACCTTTTAGGGTACTGCAGGAGAGGTGAGCGTTTGTACCTTTTTAGGTCCATTTCTGTACTTTGATTTCTTTCTATGTATAGGCATGGGACGATATTAAAATTTCATCTCATGATTATTCTGGCCGTAATTATCATGATAAACGATATTATTATGATATGCTCAAACTTTGAAAATGTCACTGAAACATTATGGAGTTTCATATTGCATGTAAAATGTTATAATAATAATAATAATGATAATAATACTTATCAGAGGTGGGTAATAACTAATTACAGTGGTGTGAAAAAGTGTTTGCCCCCTTCCTAATTTCTCATTTTTTTGTGTTTGTCACACTTAAAGGTTTCAGATCATCAAACAAATTTAAATATTAGATGAAGATAACACAAGTAAACACAAAACGCAGTTATTAAATGAAGATGTTTATTGTTAAGGGTGTCAGAAGTCTGAAATATAACCTCACAAATACAGAGTACAAAAAGGTATTAGACTGAATCAAAGATCAGACTTAAGACACGCAGAGCCTTTTAGAAATTAGAAGTTTTACTTGCACAAGGAGCAATGCAAGGAGCAATCACACACACAGGCAGTGTGAAGATGAAAATGCTGGGGGGCAATCCCGTAGCGCCTTCTTTATATACAATGATAGTGCCATGATGATAGTACATGGTGCATGTGACAAACTCAGCAAAAGCAGAACAAACGGAATTACCACATAAGCAAAAGTACGCTCTGTATGTCTTCAAGTGTGTGTAGGAGATAAATTGTATGAACACCCTGTTCATGCAATGTCCCCTGCACACACAGGGTGTACAGGGGACAAGTCTTGATACAGCATAAAGATTTGCATATGTCAACACTCTTTTATCACACATCATATGAAAAAACAGAAGGGTGATGCAGCTTAGTCACTAACAGTGATTATAAGAAGAGGCACAAGTTGTATTTTATGACTAATAAGAAAAAGCATCATACATATAAGAATATCAATCTTCTTTTCATGAGTTATTAATAAAATGATAATTGTTTATATGCATACAGTATATACAATTTTTCCCAACATTTTCCTCCTGTTTATTATTTTATTAATCTTTTTAATCATATGCAATTATCAGTATAATGTAACTTCAAAAGATTTCCTACATTGACATTATTAAGCATTCATGTGGCGTATAGCTAGAGCACTGCCATACATTGGAAAAAGAGTACCCATTGGTTTTTCCAAGAATCCATACCCATCATCATTTGGCCAAAAAACAGTAGGATTATTGCTACAGTTAAAAGTACAATTTTTCCTCTTTAAGGTGAATTTTCCAGCAGCAATATAGGGAAAGTGAAATACATTTCTACAGACAGAATCATAATATGACACTTCACAGGTCACTTCCTTAGTATCATTGCATCTTTGTGAAATACCCAGGTTGAAACTGTTTTTACTACAATTTTTGTGAAAGCAGATTGGTGAAGTAAACAGTGTAGGATTTACTTTCATTAAATGCTTCTTAACTGCAAGCAAAGAAGTTCCAATCCCAATAATATTAAATATTCTAATCTTAGACCCAGTGTAATCAGTAATAGTGACATTCAATCTATTAAGATACCTTTCTGACAAATTCCCCACCAACCAATGTCCAACATTATTGCTTGTATTAAACAGACTGAGACGAGAGTTCATCGCTATTGTCGCTCCGGGCGTTTTCTCTTCACTCAGTGGAACAGGGATCATGGGTATTGTAGTCAATCATGGGTATTGCAGTCTTGTGTAAATGGGGTAGCAATGAACACACATAGCAAGAAGTATCGATTCCCAGTCCTCTCACCGGAGCCACCATTGTCTGGTACCATAGGTTATGCGTATTGTTCATTGTCCGTGCTTCGTGGGTTCCTTGTCCTTGAATCAGAAAGAGATTACCACCCCACTGCCAGGAGAAGTGCTGAACACAGAGTCATCAATAATTTTGGTGCCATGCTTCCACCTGAGAGAGTACCCCTCTGGGCCTCTTTCTTCACCAGGGTTGAGACGGCCTTGTCCTTAAAAGGACATGCCCCCTTTGTACTGGACTTACTCAGGGAAACAAGTTAGTTAGT
This sequence comes from Pholidichthys leucotaenia, assembly GCA_020510985.1. Lineage (NCBI taxonomy): Eukaryota > Metazoa > Chordata > Actinopteri > Cichliformes > Pholidichthyidae > Pholidichthys > Pholidichthys leucotaenia. The sequence continues at coordinate 400,614,387 of CM035836.1, forward strand.
TCACTTACAGGCACCCGTAGTCTTTTAGCGTGTGAAAGGTGAATCCGAGATGGTCATTCAGCAATACATACTGCAGTGGGAGTGGGAGTGTCTAGTGTTGTCGGTGGTGGTTCTTTATGTTCTTTATGAAGACATAGTCTCCAGGTTGATCTGTTTCTTTCTGTGGAGCAGAGCTTCAAAACATTCCCTGAGATGTTCACCAAGATCTGTGTATTTGTTAGGTGTGGTTAGTGGTGAGAGGTCAGGTAATACATAAGGATGGCGAAAAAACACATTCAAAAGGTGATAATCCTGTCACACACACAGATGCGGCATTTGCTGGGGATGTGTGATGAATTCCTGTCCACTTTGTGGAGGTGTCAATCAACACCAAGCAATATTGTAGCTTTCTATTGCTCCTTGAGCATTATTTTATAAACAAATGGTGCACTTTTGGCATGTTTTTGTTACTTCTTTCAAAATATTAGGACAGTTTTTCCCAACATCCTCATCATTGATTTCCTCCTGTTGGCACATGGTTGGCCATGTGCCACCAGGACAGCTCATCTGTATAATGTGGGTGGCAGAGCAAATTTTCATCAGACAAGCCAAATGTATATCTAATTATTTACACATGAAACAGGAGGAAGGTCCATATTATTTTGACAGTCTTTTAAAACATCAACATTATTAATGAGACTGACGGTTCCTAAAAGACCAATAGCAGCACAGTGAGTAGCGTTATGCAGGTGGCATGTGCTATAAGCATATTTACTATCTGTACAGAATACAGATAAGTTAACCCCAGACAACACCGTTACAGCATAAGCACACTTCTATTTTTACAGAGCAAGCCTATTGCTCGCTTCTTCCTTTGCTAAGTAGAGAGAGGGAGAGAGTTGCTGTTCGCCCCCTCCTCCACAACATGGGAAATGTGTAGGATAATAGAGGGCATGATCTTATTATTTGTATTATCCCATAAATAATAAAAAGGTGGTCTGTATTGCCCAGCCTGTATTTGAGTTATAACTGCAGCCATATGTTTATCCTGGGCACTACAGAAAATGAAATGAAAAGCACTTATGTAAATAAAATTGCATTTATTGATAATTTTTATGCATTATCTATTTTTCTGGGGATTGCTAATTATTTGCTAATTAATTTGCTAATTAATTTCTTTGATACCCTCTGTTTTGATACATGGAGGCTTAATATCTCAATAATTATAGCTTCTTTTTGTGACATCTCTTGAAATAGTTTACAAATTTCATTTAAGAAAAACAAAATAACTATCTGTGCATTTTTGATATGCTTCAGCATTGATAAATAAGATCAGTTTGTCCAATTGAACACAGATGGGTTGAATTTGAAATATTGTGTCACATTCTTTCAGTCAAAGGAAAGGCGGACGTTTTGCCTAATTTAGAATTCGATTTAATGTTTTACAAGGAATGTCCCTATTTCATACATTCCTTGGTAAATTATGGAGTGCAATGTAGTTCACCCTGTCCCAGCTTGGCCACCGCTGAATCAGGAGAAGCACATCCCTCATTGCTGTCACATTTCTGAAATATATTGTTACCGCACCATTATGTGGTGAGTAATATCAGTATAAAATCATATAAACATTACATTTGTAAAGTCAAAGTCATTTGAATCAGTACACCTTGGTGCAGTGGTTAGCACTGTTGCCTTACAGCTAGAAGGTTCCTGGTTCAAATCCCCAGGCTGGCAGGGGTTGAACCTTTTTGTGTGGAGTTTGCATGTTCTCACTGTGCTGTGTGGGTTTACTCCAGGAGCTCCGGTTTCCTCCCACAATCCAAAGACATGCATGTTAGGTTATTTGGCTGTTCTAAATTGTCCCTAGATATCTGTTTCCTATAGGCCCTTAGAATAGAGGGTTATCACTAGTGAAAGCGCTTTGAGTGGTCTTCGTGACTAGAAAAGCGCTATATAAGTGTAGGTTAGTTAGTTAGTTAGTAGTTATCTACAATGTCATACAAAGTCATACTTGGCTTCAAAAAGTGATTCTTTCTCCAAGACCTTTGTCTGATAATCCACAGCCTCTGGCAGATCATATGCACAGACACATTAATTATCAATATGTTTTGATCCTCTGTGCTCTAAATCATGTGATATAGGGTAAACATAAAATCTTCAGTGATTAGGCATTATTAAATGACATCATAATATGATCATAGTATGGCCTGTAGTCACATTGTCACAGGTCAGTCCTTTTTTCCCTATAAAGTGCACTGTCATATTTCAGTCAAGGACAAAGGTCAGTAATGCGTCAAAATTGTTTGTTTGGTTTTTTTTTGGGGGGGGGGGTTTAAATATGTAAACAGTTTATCACGTACGCAACATTAATCAAGACCCCACAGAGTTAAATTGAAAAAATAAAAACTTTGTAAAAGTACCCATATTTAGACCACTTTCTTCACAGATCAACCACACACACACACACACACACACACAATAGATAAAACAACGTTCTCATTGTCCATTTGTACATTTTAACGTTATCCAGTTTTGCTGCCATTTAATTATGATTTTATTTGCTTCCTCCTTTTCCCAACCTCTTGGGCTTCTTGTGAAAGAGTGGAATACGGGCCCGCCTTAGGTCCCGATTTGGGGTATGGGGGTGGATTTTCCAATAGTGGAGTTTTCATTTGTTTCTGCTTTTCTCTGGCTTCATCAGCTCTCCGTTGGGAAGCCTCTGCCGCTTGTGACCACAAGATGGCACATTGGAGCTCCTCACTGGGTTTGCCTGTTTTAACAGGTTTTTTAGACGTCTTTTCAATGGTTGTTAACAATGCCTGGCATTCATCCACGTTCAACGTGGGCTTGAATGAGAAATCCTTTTTTCCATTTATTTAAGTATTTTTCTGGATCCTTTATTTTTCCCTTTTCATTTTGTCTGTTATTGTAATTTTTACAGCTGCGCGCGCTATGTCCTGTTTTTTCTTCTGTTTATTCGTCTGCCTATCTGGTCTTCTAACACAATTCCCCATTTTTAGATGGTCAGGGACGTTAACAGTACGCCCACCGTAACCGTATTACTACCCAATTTTTGGTGTGTGTTCCGTAGTCAGGAACGTTGAACAGTACGCCGACTGTTTAACACTATTACTGCCCAATTTGGGGTGAATTCCTTCACCCCACTTATTTTAAAACCTGACCACCAAACAGTTGTGAATCGCCGTCACACTGTCTCCTGCACCCCTTTTTATTTTAAAACCTGACCGGTCAGTAACCGTGAATTGCCGTCACGTTACTTCCTAAGACCACTGCATTCCTTCAGCGGTTTTTAACCACAAGGAAAAGTACAGGACGCCGCTTGTACTACCATTACTTGCTCGTCAGCTGACCCGTGGTTCTTTAAAAATGGGAAATTGTGAATTGTGAGGCTCGGTTATTCTTCATATACGTCTACTACAGTCAATCTGAAAAGGGAAAAATTTGTAACTTACTTTTTAGGCTCTATCAGTAAGGACAGCCGTCACCAGATTAGAGCCGGGAGAAGGAGAGTCTCTGGCAGCGTTCCCTCAACTCGGGTTTCCAATTTTCAACCTGCAGGACACACATCCCTTCCCGCTCCACCTGGATCTCAGCTGTCCCGGGTTTCGGCACCAGCTATGTCAGAAGTCTGAAATATAACCTCACAAATACAGAGTACAAAAAGGTATTAGACTGAATCAAAGATCAGACTTAAGACACGCAGAGCCTTTTAGAAATTAGAAGTTTTACTTGCACAAGGAGCAATGCAAGGAGCAATCACACACACAGGCAGTGTGAAGATGAAAATGCTGGGGGGCAATCCCGTAGCGCCTTCTTTATATACAATATATTTATTTAGCGAATGCAAAGTCCTTAAGCCAAGCAGTTGCCTCCTGGTTTGCTGTATGGAGGGTGTGTAATCCTCCTTCCAGTCTTTGGAGCGGGCAAGCCTCTATGATGTGTTCCATAGTTTGCTCCTCTCCACATGCGCACAGTGGGCTAGGGCTACTGCCCCATCTGTGAAGGCTGGCCAAGCAGGGGCCATGTCCAGTCCTGAAGCGATTGAGTGTAGACCACTGTCTCCTTGGGAGGTTGGTGCCCGGGACCTGTTGGTTGGGGTTTATCACCAGCTGTTTGTTTGGGACCTCCTTGGTTTCCCATTCCTCTTGCCAAGCTGTCTGGATGGTAAAGTCAGCTGGGGGAGGGTTTTTCCAAATCGGCCGTCTGGATGAAAGTCGGGCAGTGGGTGGGGTGTAGATATCTGCATGGATTGGTAAGTGAGGAAAATCTTTAACTTTTTGGAGCATCCTTTGAGTTAATGCTGCTCGCCGGATGTGTGGAGGGGCTATGTTTGACAGTACAGAGAGCCAGGGGAGTGGTGTTGAGCGGATTGTTCCAGTTATAGTTCTCATGGTTGAGTTGAGCTGGGTGTCTACATGGTGTGTGTAAGATGACCTGGACCAGACAGGGGCACAATATTCTGCTACAGAGTATGAAAGGGCCAGTGCTGAGGTGCGCAGGGTGGAGACTGCCGCCCCCCATTTTGCACCAGCGAGCTTGCAGAGCAGGTTGTTTCGTACTTTCACCTTAGCAGCCGTCCCCTTTAGATGTTCCTTGAAGGATAAGGTCCTATCAAGGGTCACTCCAAGATAAGTTGGATTTGGGGCATGCTTAAGCTTGAGTCCGCTCAGGTGGATGTTTAGTTCTCTGGCAGCTTTTGCATTGTGGAGATGAAATACACTGGAGACGGTTTTTGCTGGGCTTGGTTTTAGGCGCCAGATTTTGCAGAACTGGTCCAGTTTAGCAAGATCTTCCGTGAGCACCCGTTCCAGTGGTTCAAAGTCTGGTGCTTGGAATGCCAAACAGATGTCGTCTGCATAGATGAATTTGCGGGATTTTGTAGTAGGCAGGTCGTTTATGTAGAGGTTGAACAGAGTTGGAGCTAGAACTGAGCCTTGTGGGAGTCCGTTTTTCTGCATTCTCCATGCACTTGTGTTCTGACTGAGGTGGACTCTGAACCTTCGGTTGGTCAGCAGGGTTTTTATAATTGCTGTTGCCCAAGCAGGGATCGCCTTTATAAGTTTCAGGAGGAGGCCTTTGTGCCAGACCGTATCATAGGCGGCTGTAAGATCGAGAAACACAGCCCCTGTCTTCAGTCTGCTCTCGAAGCCATTTTCAATGAAGGTGGTTAGGGCCAGTACTTGTTCTCCTGTACTGCGGTCCTTGCGGAAATATATATTTATATACAATGATAGTGCCATGATGATAGTACATGGTGCATGTGACAAACTCAGCAAAAGCAGAACAAACGGAATTACCACATAAGCAAAAGTACGCTCTGTATGTCTTCAAGTGTGTGTAGGAGATAAATTGTATGAACACCCTGTTCATGCAATGTCCCCTGCACACACAGGGTGTACAGGGGACAAGTCTTGATACAGCATAAAGATTTGCATATGTCAGGGGTGTCCAACCATGTGCCATGGAGAGCCAAGACCCTGCAGGTTTTCTCTTCTACCCAGTCTCTTCAGCAGGTGTTTTCACTTATCAGCAATCAGTGGGAAGAAGTTCACAGAAATCTGCTGTTGAAGACACTGGTTGGAGGTAAAACCTGCAGGGTCTTGGCTCTCCATGGCACATGGTTGGACACCCCTGGCATATGTCAACACTCTTTTATCACACATCATATGAAAAAACAGAAGGGTGATGCAGCTTAGTCACTAACAGTGATTATAAGAAGAGGCACAAGTTGTATTTTATGACTAATAAGAAAAAGCATCATACATATAAGAATATCAATCTTCATTTCATGAGTTATTAATAAAATGATAACTGTTTATATGCATACAGTATATACAATTTTTCCCAACAAAGGGTAAAAAAAATCCAAACCTACATGGCCCTGTGTGAAAAAGTGATTGCCTCCCCCCGTTAAAACATAAATTAACTGTGGTTAATCACATTTTTGGAAAGCTGAATTAAATTTCTCTAGCCACACCCAGGCCTGATTACTGTCACATCTGTTCTCAATCAAGAAATCACTTAAATAGGACCTGCCTGACAAAGTGAAGTACACGAAAAGATCCTCAAAAGCTAGACATCATGCTACCATCCAAAGAAATTCAGGAACAAAAGAGAAACAAAGTAATTGAGATCTATCAGTCTGGAAAAGGTTATAATGTGGGTCACCCCCACAGCCTACGGACAAGCAGAGCGCTCAGCTGGAGCAATTAGCAGAACAATGAGATGTGTGTATTGATATCAATGGGCAGCCTCTCTTTGTCTGGCTCTTTCCTGCCAGTGTCCTGCTGTTATGTGTGACTCAAATGCAGATGTTCATGCTTCCTGCTCTGTACTGTGATGCAAATGTGCCTTCCGTGTATTGTCTGTAACTGGGTATATAAGCTGACTGAAATTCACATGTTCTCCCTCTCTGACCACTGCTTCTGACTACTGCTGCTGACGAGAGCCTGAGAGCTCGCTCCGGCGCACCTGCACGGCGCTGGAGTGAGTTCTGTGATGGTGGAATGAAATAAAACCCACTTTTAAACCTCAGTTCGTTGCTTATTATTTCATGCCGCTACACTGGCAACCCCAAGAAAAGAACACGCTGGCAGCCCCCAGCGGTGACTCTCCGACGACAAGCGAATGCAGCAGCCTGACGCAAATGGACTGCCCTCCCTTCAGCTACAGGGAGACCTCGACGCAGAACCAACACCAGGGGAACACCCTGGAGATCATCTACGACCGGGAATGCTGCAGAAAGCGTCATGGTGCGACCCTCGCCTGAGATCGGGACATCCACGCTGGACCGGCCGAGGGACACAGAACGTCTTCTCCCTCTCACCGCTCCTCCTCCCTCTCACTGCTCCTACGCATCTACACGAGCCTGAGGGACAAAGATCGTCTACTCCCTCCCGCCGCTCCTACGCATCTACACGAGCCTGAGGGACAAAGATCGTCTCCTCCCTCTCACCGCTCCTACGCATCTACGCGAGCCCGAGGGACAAAGATCGTCTACTCCCTCTCACCGCTCCTACGCATCTACACGAGCCCGAGGGACAGAGAGCGTCTACTCCCTCTCACCGCTCCAACGCACCATGACCCGACACGAGCGAACGACACAACAGCTTCAACAGGGAGGACCATCGGCGCCGACGACGCTGATCTCCATCAAGCTCCCTGACCCTGACTCGCCTCTCAACAGCAGACCACCCACGCACCGAACCCCCGCGCGCACACCAGGGGGTTATGAGGACGACGCACCACGCACGGGACAATAACGGCTCCACAGACCGCCATCGTTCTTTGCCGCTGCACACAGAACCTTCAGGGCTGCTCACACACCTGAAGCACGCACGCAGCTCACTCACAGGATTTTGTACGGGTCTCAGCCACGGCGCACAAAGGGAATTCAGCCGTCAGCTGTCCCCGAGGGCTTTAGGGCTGCGCGCGCGCACCTAAAGTCAAAACGCCAAGTCCCTCACTGCTGCAGCTCCTTTTTTTCTTCATGGCTGCGAGAGGAGTCAGAGACAAACTTTCTTCTCACAGCCGCTGTGGACCTCCGCACGTTCAATGGGACAGCCCCTCAACATCGTGGATCCACAGGCAATTTTTGCGCGGCCGGCACTTGCTACCCCCACCCCCCTCCCTTCCCCTCCTCCGCTTGCACAGAGCTTTTCCCGCAGCTCGCTACCAAAACCGGACGATCAAGGCCTCAGCCCCCCGCTGAGCCCTCTGGGGGGGAGTGTGTGGGTCCCCCCCACAGCCTACGGACAAGCAGAGCGCTCAGCTGGAGCAATTAGCAAAACAATGAGATGTGTGTATTGATATCAATGGGCAGCCTCTCTTTGTCTGGCTCTTTCCTGCCAGTGTCCTGCTGTTATGTGTGACTCAAATGCAGATGTTCATGCTTCCTGCTCTGTACTGTGATGCAAATGTGCCTTTCATGTATTGTCTGTAACTGGGTATATAAGCTGACTGAAATTCACATGTTCTCCCTCTCTGACCACTGCTTCTGACTACTGCTGCTGACGAGAGCCTGAGAGCTCGCTCCGGCGCGCCTGCACGGCACTGGAGTGAGTTCTGTGATGGCGGAATGAAATAAAACCCACTTTTAAACCTCAGTTTGCTGCTTATTATTTCATGCCGCCACAATAAAGCCATTTCTAAAGCTTTGAGACTCCAGCAAACCACAGTGAGAACCATTATCCACAAATGGCAAAAACACGGAACAGTGGTGAACCTTCCCAGGAGTGGCCGGCCAACCAAAATTACCCCAAGAGCGCAGCGACGACTCATCCAAGAGGTCACAAAAGACCCCACAACAACATCCAAAAAACTGCAGGCCTCACTTGCCTCAGTTAAGGTCAGTGCTCATGACTCCACCATAAAAAAGAGACTAGGCAAAAACGGCCTGCGTGGCAGGGTTCTCAGACAAAAACCACTGCTGAGCAAAAAGAACATAAATGCTCGTCTCAGTTTTGCCAGAAAACATCTTGATGATCTCCAAGACTTTTGGGAAAATACTTTGTGACGGATGAGACAAAAGTTGAACTTTTTGGAAGGTGAGTGTCCCATTACATCTGGTGTAAAAGTAAGACAGCATTTCAGAAAAGGAACATTATACCAACAGTAAAATGTGGTGGTAGTCATGTGATGGTCTGGGGCTGTTTTGCTGCTTCAGGACCTGGAAGACTTGCTGTGGTAAATGGAACCATGAATTCTGCTGTCTACCAAAAAATCCTGAATGAGAATGTCCAGCCATCTGTTTGTGACCTCAAGTTGAAGCGCGCTTGGGTTCTGCAGCAGGACAATGATCCAAAACACAGCAGCAAGTCCACCTCTGAATGGCTTAAGAAAAACAAAATGAAGACTTTGGAGGGGCCTAGTCAAAGTCCTGACCTGAATCCGATTGAGATGCTGCGGCTGTCATGACCCGAGCGCCGATCTCGTCCGCGCTCGGGCTATGCATCATCTCTGCCGGCCTTGACAGCTGTGGATTACATTCTGGCTCCACCGGGCTCTTATTGTGAACAGCACTCAGTGGGATTTCCGGCTGTCAAGGTCGATCAGCTGTTCGGCATCACAGCTCGTTAGCTGCCGGCTTTATTAGCGGGCGCTGACAGCTGGTTGATGCTGGAGTATCGTCAAAACATCCTGAGAGATTCCTGGTGTGTCAGCACGCTAATGTCAGGTTTGTGTTCTTGTTCAAGTCATAGTTAAGGTCGTAGTGGCTGGGGTAGCTCTACGATCCCTCGTATTCTATAGTTCATGTCATAGTTAAGGTCGTAGTGGCTGGGGTTAGCCCTACGACCCCTTGTACTCTGTAGTGTGTGTTTTTGCCCACAGCGGCTCATAGCTTTGTGTTCACGTCTTGTCTTGTTAAATAAACATCAAATGCAAAACTCACTGGAGACTTTTGGCGTCTTATGGTGGCCCGCAAGGGTCACCGCTTGACAGTATACTCCAGCCAGGACGTCTAAACGGAGACGCCACACCAAGACACCTCTTCACCGTGAGTTTTTGCGTAAATTGGACTATCGTTCTTCCCTGTCTTGGTATCACTTGCTGGGAGAATGCTGTCATCCAGGGGCCGCGGTCGGCGCCTGGGCAAGGAGCTAGCGGAGGCTCTAGAATATGTGGATGGAACTCTATTCACCGCTACGCTATACGACACTCCCAGCGACATACGCCGGCACCTGGACTACGCTGAGGTTCTTCTGGACAGCCTTCCTCTCCACTACGACGATCACCCGGAGGTGATAATGAGGAGGGCTGAACTCGCCGCACAGCGCGAGGTACTCCGTGGGCTGGAGGAGGAAGAAAGCAGGAAGCAGAGGAGGAGGCATCCTCGTTCCCCGCGTTGGAACCCCATTCCTGTCCCGGATCCGGTCCAGGAGTTCGCGCCATCTGGGGGCCGTCGAAGACATCGGCGCCACGGCCAAGGTGAACCTCAGCAGAATCCCAGGCTGGACCCGCTGCCAGCGAAGCTCGTCAGCGGATCTCTGAGAGCGGCTCCTCCTCGTCCTTCCAGGGGGCCCTCTGTCGCCATCCAGCAGGGAGAGGGAGGAACTACGTCCCCTACAGCAGGCACCATCCTCCCTCCGGGAGAAAGGCAAGTGCAAGTTCATTCTTTACATGATAATTGTGATCTGCCTTGTCTGACTCCTGGGGGCGGAGTTTGGGGTTCGCAGTCCCCTGAGCTCCTACCACCTGCTGTAGTTACATTAACTAAACCTGCTGCCTCTGTGTCTCCCGCTGCTGAGTGGTCCACGGTGCCAGGCCTACGCCACGGGGTGAGGAGGGGGCCTGCAGTGCTGGAAAGCCTGGATCCGGCCCTGCAGCCACGTTGTGGACGGAGGAGAAGAGCGGACTGCGGCCTGGAACCTGTGCCGACGGAGAAGCGTCCCCGGGTCTCCTCGCTGGAGTGGTCCGAATCAGTGGGTCGAGGGTCCCCTGCTTCCACGGCATACGGGTCATCGGCGTGAGCATCAGCGCGAGAGGAAGCTCAGGCTGCGGAATCCATCTTGCCAGCTGCGGAGCCCGACGCAGCTGAGTTGGAGCCTGCGCACGAACTTCTTCGCCCTGAGCCTGGATCGATGGAGTCCTGGACGGCAACAGAACCCGAGTGCAGGCAAGTGCTCTCTCTTGTGTCTCTGTCCCCTGTGTTGGAGCATTTTTGCCTGCCTCTTGGGGAGGCGAGTGAGGGGCAGCCACCTGCTGCGCCCGAACTCGTCTCGCTGGGTTCTGTTGCTGTCGGTGATACTGATCCCATTTTTTCTGTGTGTCCTGAGCTTCCTTTCAGTATCACCGGCGCAGAGCCAGTCGGGGTCGGTGAGTTGGAGGTTCCAGGTTCGGGGGTGGAGGTCGTCAGCGAAGCTGCACCGACCCAGTCGGGGTCCGTTGTGGAGGCTGCTGTGGCCCAAACAGGGACCGACATGGGTGCGCCCGAGACCCAATCGGGGTCCATCGCGGGAGATACCTTGGCCCAATCGGGGTCCAACGTGGGTGCGCCTGAGACCCAATCGGGGTCCATCGCGGGAGCTGCTTTGGCCCAATCGGGGTCCGACGTGGGTGCACCTGAGGCCCAATCGGGGTCCACTGCAGGGGCTGTTCTGGCCCAATCGGTGTCTGACGTGGGCGCAGCTGGGACCCAATTGGGGTCCAGCGGAGGTTCAGCGCCGGTGTGGTCCACGGACGGTGGAGGAGCTGCAGACCCTTCGCCGCCTGACCCAGTTCGGGCTCATCCTTGCCTTCTGTCACCTCTTCAGAGTCATCGCCCCTGCGCATCATCGCCGGGGGCCGTGGGGGTCCCTTTTCACTCGCCTCGGCTCTCCCGTGTTTTGTCCTCACCAGGGGGGCCGCCGCATTCTGTTTTCCCCCAGTACTGGTGGCTGAGGGACACGGGTCAGCCACCTGAGGAACTGTTTCGCCAGTTCGGTGCCTCGGGTCAGCCACTCGACATGTTGTGTGTTTCACTGGGCGATCTGGTTCGGCCACCAGAGGAGTGGACTTTCCGGGCCTGGGACTGTGGTAAGCCGCCCGGTCATGTTCCGCCCCCTATGACCACCCGTCGGCCGTTGGACGCGGGGAGACCGCCTGAACTGTTCCTGTGGCACTTGGTCTCCGCCGCTCGGCATGAACTGCCGGGGGTGGGGGGGGTAGAGGTCATTCCTGGTGATGGTTTAGCCCTGTAATTGTTCTGTTTTGTTTTTTTCTGTCCTGTGTTGTATCTGCTTTTTGACTTGAGAGCGTGGTATTTTTGTTTTCGTGCCTGGGCAATTGTGTTCATGTATTTTGGGAGTATAGTCTGGCCCTGTAATTGTTCTGTTTTTTTGTTTTTTTTTTCTCTGTCCTGTGCTGTATTTGCTTTTTGACCTGAGAGTGTGGTATTTTTTTTGTTATTTTGTTTTTTGTTTTCGTGCCTGGGTAATGGCATTTCATGTATTTTGGAGTATAGTCTGGTCCTGTAACTGTTTCATGTATTTTGAGTCAGGGTTTTGTTTCCTGTCTGTGCTCTGGTTCTCTATCTGTGGTTTGATCCTCTCCTGCCCCATCCACCCACCCTGGAGGGGGTAGGGGGGAGGGATTGGATGTCTATGGGCGGTCAGGAGCCCGCCCTCAGAGGGAGGATACTGTCATGACCCGAGCGCCAATCTCGTCCACGCTCGGGCTATGTATCATCTCTGCTGGCCTTGACAGCTGTGGATTACATTCTGGCTCCACCGGGCTCTTATTGTGACAGCGCTCGGTGGGGTTTCCGGCTGTCAAGGTCGATCAGCTGTTCGGCATCACAGCTCGTTAGCTGCTGGCTTTATTAGCGGGCGCTGACAGCTGGTTGATGCTGGAGTATCGTCAAAACATCCTGAGAGATTCCTGGTGTGTCAGCACGCTCACGTCAGGTTCGTGTTCTTGTTCAAGTCATCGTTAAAGTCGTAGTGGCTGGGGTTAGCCCTACGACCCCTTGTACTCTGTAGTGTGTGCTTTTGCCCACAGCGGCTCATAGCTTTGTGTTCACGTCTTGTCTTGTTAAATAAATATCAAATGCAAAACTCACTGGAGACTTTTGGCATCTTATGGTGGCCCGTGAGGGTCACCGCATGACAGCGGCATGACCTTAAAAAGGCGGTTCATGCTCGAAAACCCTCCAATGTGGCTGAATTACAACAATTCTGCGATTTTGAGTGGGCCAAAATTCCTCCACAGCACTGTAAAAGACTCATTGTCAGTTATAACAAACACTTGATTGCAGTTGTCGCTGCTAAGGGTGGCCCAACCAGTTATTAGGTTTAGGGGGCAATCACTTTTTCACACAAGGCCATGTAGGTTTGGATTTTTTTTTCCCTTAATAATAAACACCTTCATTTAAAAACGAATGAATGAGTGAATGAATAAACACCTTCATTTAAAAACTGCATTTTGTGTTCACTTGTGTTATCTTTGTCTAATATTTAAATTTGTTTGATGATATGAAACATTTAAGTGTGACAAACATACAAAAAATGAGTTATCAGGAAGGGGGTGAACACTTTTTCCACACCACTGTACATGCAGGACTTGACATTAACGTTTTTGCTCACCAGCTACTGTGGCTAGTGATTTTCCAGTTACTAGTTACTCAGACTTTTCAGTAGCCACAATTGTGTGGTTGGAAAATTCTGTTCAGTATGATCAAATTGGACTGTAGCATGCTAAAATTTACTTGAACTAAATTTACAACCTTTTAAAATGTAAAGGACCCTTATACATATATAAAAATAGCAACAGAAACACTGTCCAGTTGTTTATGAACAGCAGTAAATACTGTAAGACAGAGTAGAGAAAAATATTTGTTATGTGAGAATGAAGTACATTTAGATTTGGGTCCGTCCCAATTCTCATTTGTACCCCTACCCCTTTGCCTGCCCCTATAAATTGGGACACTCCTTCATGGCTGCACTGCATCATTAGTTGCTGATGGATTTAACCCAACCTGCTTTCGCCAGGAAAAAGAACAGAAAGAAAAAGAAAACTGATTAGAAAAAAGTCTCAATGTTAGGATCTGCACATGGGCGGAAGACCATGCTCACGCTTTGTTTATTCTTATTTTCTATCATTATTTTCCTGGGTTGTCATGATTATTCTGTCTTGTGTATTTATGTCTTTATTGGTTTTCTTCTTAGTCTGGTTTATTAATATCATTCATCATCAAAGTTCTGTTCATTATTCTAGTCTTAGGCTTGAGTTTAGTTTTGTATGATTTTGTCTTTGCTATTATTATAATTATTTGTCTTGGTCTTGTCTCCCTAATCTCCTGTTCATGTTTCATGTCTCCCCTGTTGGTGTTCGTCTGTGCAGCCCTACCCCTCCTGTCACCTCTGTCTTCCTCATCTGTCAGCGGTCAGTGATTATTGGTTTGCTCCTGATTGTGGACACCTGTTTGTAATTATGTTCATCATGCCTTGTGTACTTAAGGGATGCCGTCCTTCACCTGGGTGTGGCGTACTCCTGTCTTCATTGTAGTCTTGTTGTGTCTAGTTGTCTTGTTTCTTTGAGTTAAGTTTTTCACATACATTGTGTTTTTCCAGCCAGTGTGCTGTGTTTCTTTTTGTTATTAAAACCTCGCAAACTAAGCTCTGGCGTTTGGGTCCTGTGAACAACACTTCACCGTTGACACTCATCTTAAGGACAGAAATGTCTCCAAATTACATGAACTATTCTAATAAGTAGAAAAGGTCAGAAATATACTATGAATACTTTCCTGTACCTCCTCATTCCACCACCACCTGTCCTTGTCTTCCTTGATCTGTCCAGACGATCCACCACATATCTTTCTACCCATTTCCCTCAATACTTTTATTGTACTTTCCCAGTCATTTGGTAATTCTGTCCTACCACTTAAAGCCTTTATCAACTCCTTCCTGAACTCTGTGTGACCTTTCTTCTGTAACTTCCCCCACTTAATCTTTGGCTCTGCCTTCACTCTCTTCCTCTTCTTGCGTTCCAAAGTCATCCTACAGACTACTATCTGATGCTGCCTAGCTGCATTCTCCCTTGCCACCACCTTGCAATCTCTTATCTCGCTCAGATTTCTCCTTCTGCTTAAGATGTAGGCTACCTGTGTCCACCTTCCTCCACTCTTGTAAGTCACCCTACTTTTCTCTCTCTTCTTGAAGTATGTGTTCACCACAGCCATTCCCATCCTTTTAGCAAAATCCACAACCATCTGTCCTTCCACATTTGTCTTCTTAAAACCATGCCTACCCAGCACCTCCTCATCACCTCTGTTCCCTTCATCTACATGTCCTTTAAAGTCTGCTCCAATCACCACTCTCTCCCCCTGGGAACACTCTCTACCACTTCATCCAACTTACACCAGAATCCCTCCTTCTGTTCAACCTGACATCCAACTTGTGGGGCATATGCACTGACAGCATTCAACATCACACCTTTGACTTCTAGCTTCAAACTCATGATTCTGTCTGACTTCCTCTTTACCTCCTGAACACTCTTCACATACTCTTCCTTCAAGATTACTCCTACTCCATTTCTCTTCCTATCTACACCATGGTAGAACAGTTTAAATCCTCCAGTGTTCCTAGCCTTACTTCCCTTCCATCTGGCTTCTTGAACACACAGTATAGCTACCTTTCTTTTCTCCATCAGCCAACTCGTTGCCCTTACCAGTCATAGTCCCTACATTTAACATCCCTACTTTCACCCCACACTTCTACCTTTCCTTTTCTCTCTCTCTCTCCCTTCTAACACGCCTTCCCCCTCACCTCCTCTTCGATCTTCGACCAACAGTAGCCCAGTTTCCACCAGCACCCTGTCGGTTAACAACACTGGTGGTGGTCATTGTTAACCAAGACCTCGACCAATCCGGTATGAAAGTCTAATTCATCATGATCCACATGTTTGTTTTGGCAAAGGTTTTACATCGGATGCCCTTCTTGACAGAATGCTCCCCATTTACCCAGGCTTGGCACCAACACTAGGAGTACACTGGCTTGTGGACCCCCTGTGGCTGGGCTTCTCACCACGTTTAACATTGACTTTATTTTATATATTTTTATTTTTGCAAAACACCAAATCTCTGTTCTTGCAGACATAGATGATAATTATGATGATACCACCGAGGAGCCTGATGTCCATTTGGATTATGACTGGTCATTTGAACTCATGAATGCGTCAAGTAAGTGGTCCTAGTCTGTCTTCTGTATTTCTGTCTTATCTGTAACATTTGCAGTTTTTTGTCTTGTCCTCCATAATCAATCTACCTTTTCCAGTTTCCTGTGATGAAAACACTTGTTTCAATGGTGGTTCCTGCCAGAATACTTCTGACACAGGATACACATGCATATGTCCTGAGCCTTTTAAAGGAAAACGGTGCCAGAGAGGTAAATAGAAAATTCCAGTTCGCCACATCCTGTCTTGTGTTACTGAGAGGAAGGATTTAACTATCTCTAAAACTCATCCTATGTAATAACTAGAAAAGCACTCGGAGAGCGCAGACCTCCGCCAAGCGCCACAGTTCCCCCCATACAGTGTTTGTGTGTACGTTTTCAGATTCCTTGACCATGAAAACATATGACAAGCAATTGGATTGACAATGATAGGATTAATGGTTCAGTAGTTATTCACGAAAATGGCATTTTGCGTAATGGCGGTTTTCTTGTGGACGGTGATCCGGATCACCACCAAAATCTAATCATCTGTAGGATACCCCATTTCTGACAATCTGTGAAAATTTCATGAAAATCCATCCTTAACTTTTTGAGTTATCTTGCTAACAAACAAACAGACATACAGACAAACAGACAGACAGATAAACAAACAAACAGACAGACAAACCAACGCCGATGAAAACATAACCTCCTTGGCGGAGGTAATAATATATCATCATTGGTTGGCTTTATGAATATATCTCTAACCTTTGCTTTATTTAATTCATCTACATTTTTTTCTCTTTAGTCAATATTTGTCAGAATGCCAGGTGTGGGCGTGGTGAATGTGTTATCAACCTAAATCATCCTCAGTTTTATGAGTGCAAGTGCAGACATCCATACCAAGGCCCCAAGTGCAATCAAAGTGAGTGTGCCAAGCCTAAACCCTTCTTTTGGCGTTTGTTTGTTTTTGTTTTTTTTCCGCAGAAGTCTACTCATTTTACAAAGACCATATAACTACCAAGGATACTTTGATATCAATAAAATGTTTGTCTTTTCTGCATCAGAGTCAGAATCATCCTGTACACCCAATCCTTGCCAGCATGGAGGCACCTGTGTAAAGATGACGCAGTGGAAGTATCAGTGTGAATGCCAAGATGGATACACTGGGGCACAATGTGAAGTTGGTAAAGACTCTATATTCATTGACAAAATGTCACCTGATGGATTTTCCCCCACAATATCTGTAAATAAAAACTGAATACAGTGAATTCTATATGCTGTATTTTTGATTAAATCAATTCTTATTTTCCAATTCTCTGAACTTACATGATATAGATGGCTTACAAAAGTAAAAAAAAAAAAAAATGTTAAAAAGCAAAGTGCTCTGTACTTGTAATGTGAGATCTGACCTCATTTTAATTTGTAATACAGTGCATCCGGAAAGTATTCACAGCATTTCACTTTTTCCACAATTTATGTTACAGCCATATTCCAAAATGGAACAAATTCATTTTTTTCCTCAAAATTCTACACACAACACCCCATAATGACAACATGAAAAAAGGTTTGTTTTGAGATTTTTGCAAATTTATTAAAAATAAAAAAACTAAGAAATCACATGTTTATACTGTAAGTATTCACAGCCTTTGCTCAATACTTTGTTGATGCACCAACAATTACAGCCTCAAGTCTTTTTGAATATGATGCCACAAGCTTGGCACACCTATCTTTGGGCAGTTTTGCCCAGTCCCTCTTTGCAGCACTTTCAAGCTCCATCAGGTTGGATGGGAAGCATCGGTGCACAGCCATTTCAGATCTCTCCAGAGATCTTCAATTGAATTCAAGTCTGGGTCTGGCTGGGCCACTCAAGGACATTCACAGAGTTGTCCTGAAGCCACTCCTTTGGTATCTTGGCTGTGTGCTTAGGGTTGTGGTCCTGCTGAAAGATGAACCGTTGCCTCAGTCTGAGGTCAAGAGCGCTCTGGAGTAGGTTTTCATCCAGGATGTCTCTGTACATTGCTTCATTCATCTTTCCCTCTATCCTGACTAGTCTCCCAGTTCCTGCCACTGAAAAGCATCTCCACAGCATGATGCTGTCACCACCATGCTTCACTGTAGGGATGGTATTGTCCTGGTGATGAGCGGTGCCTGGTTTCCTCCAAATATGACGCTTGGCATTCATGCCAAACAGTTCAATCTTAAGCTCATCGGACCAGAGAATTTTGTTTCTCATGATCTGAGAGTCCTTCAGGTGCCTTTTGGCAAACTCCAGGTGGGCTGCCATGTGCCTTTTACTAAGGAGTGGCTTCCGTCTGGCCACTCTACCATACAGGCCCAATTGGTGGATTACTGCAGAGATTTTATTTATTTTTTTTGTTACTTATTTGTACCCGTAGGTAGATTTGTTTTGCAGTCTGGTGACAAGCCACCAGCTGCTGGTCGCTGCGTGCGCAAGCGACCCGTATCCCTAACCTGCATGTTTTTGGCAAGTGGGAGGAAACCAGAGAAATCCCGGAGTAAACCCACGCAACACGGGGAGAACATGCAAACTCCGCACAGATCACTGTCGGCCGGGGGCTGGGATCGAACCCACGATCTCACGATCCCCACGATCCCCCGGCCGAGGGTAAACTGTGCTGCCACAGTGCTAACCACTGTGCCACCATGCAGCCGAAGAGATGCTTGTCCTTCTGGAAGGTTCTCCTCTCTCCTCAGAGGAATGCTGGAGCTCTGTCAAAAAAGTGACCATCGGGTTCTTGGTCACTCCCCTGACTAAGGCCCTTCTACCCTGATCACTCAGTTTAGACGGCCGGCCAGCTCTAGGAAGAGTCCTGGTGGTTCCAAACTTCTTCCATTTACAGATGATGGAGGCCACTGTGCTCATTGGGGCCTTCAAAACAGCAGAAATTTTTCTGTACCCTTCCCCAGATTTGTGCCTCCAGACAATTCTGTCTCAGATGTCTACAGAGAGTTCTTTTGACTTCACGCTTGGTTTGTGTTCCGACATGCACTGTCAACTGTGGGACCTTATATAGACAGGTGTTGCCTTTCCAAATCATGTCCAATCAACTGAATTTACCACAGGTGGACTCCAATTAAGCTGTAGAAACATCTCAAGGATGATCAGTAGAAACAGGATGCACCTGAGCTCAATTTTTAGCTTCATGGTAAAGGCTGTGAATACTTACGTACATGTGATTTCTTAGTTTTTTATTTTTAATAAATTTGCGAAAATCTCAAAAAAAAATTCATGTTGTCATTATGGGGTATTGTGTGTATAATTTTAAGGAAAAAATCAATTTATTCAATTTTGGAATAAAGCTGTAACATAACAAAATGTAGCAAAAGTGAAGTGCTGTGAGTACTTTCCAGATGCACTGTAACTCATGAAATCACTGTTAACTTATATAAAGATTTTTTTCTTCTCACATATTCTCTACCTACTTTTATAGGTCCTGATGATTGTTATGAGGGAAATGGAGAGACATACAGGGGTGCAGTCAGTATCACAGAGGGAGGGCAGATTTGTTTGGACTGGAATTCTAATTTTATCTTAAAATTTGGAGAGAGCCCTGTAACTGTATACTCAGACTTTACCGGCCTGGAAAATAACTATTGCAGGTAATTAATTTGAGTTATATGATTGTTTACCAACAATCATACAAAAATTTTATTTAAATATTAATCTCACATTGTAATACCATTACACTCTCTTAGAACCTTATTAATGTGGATTATTTGAAAGTTTATTTCAGCATAGCAGACACACTTAAAAATCTGTGCTTAATTGTTTCCGTAATAATTTTAGGAACCCAGATGGTGACTCAAAGCCCTGGTGCTTTTTTAAAAATAACAGAACTGATCTGAGTTGGAACTACTGCAAAGTCAAGAAATGCCCTGAAGGTACTCCCCCATCTCACATACACGAACGCACGCACGCACACAGAGACTTTTTTTTTTTACTTCCTCATTCTTTTTCAATTTAAAAAAAAAAACTGAGAATATAAATACACAGTGGAAACCAAGAGTTTACATACACTGTATAAGCCACCAGAGTGGTGGCTCAGTTGGGAGAGCATCTGCCCCACACCCAGGAGGCAGGGGTTCAAATCCTGGCCAGGTCATTCCGAAGACCTTATAAAAAGCAGAATTTCCTGCCATCCAGCTTGGTGCTCAGCAATAATGGAATGGAAGAGAGAAATTTGTAGCAGCTTCCTTGCATGGCAGCTACCCCTCTGACACTATATATACAGCCATGGACAAAATTGTTGGTACCCCTCTGTTAATGAAAGAAAAACCCACAATGGTCACAGAAATAACTTGAATCTGACAAAAGTGGTAATAAATGAAAATCAGACAATGCTTTTGAATTGTGGTTCAACAGAATTACTTTAAAAAACAAACTCATGAAACAGGTCTGGACAAAAATGATGGTACCCCTAGAAAAGATTGAAAATAATGTGACCATAGGGACATGTTCAACCAAGATGTGTCCTCTAATTAACATCACAGGTGTCTACAAACTTGTAATCAGTCAGTCGGCCTATTTAAAGGGTGACAAGTAGTCACTGTGCTATTTGGTGACATGGTGTGTACCACACCAAGCATGGACCAGAGGAAGCAAAGGAGAGAGTTGTCTCAGGAGATTAGAAAGAAAATTATAGACAAGCATGTTAAAGGTAAAGGCTATAAGACCATCTCCAAGCAGCTTGATGTTCCTGTGACTACAGTTGCACATATTATTCAGAAATTTAAGATCCACGGGACTGTAGCCAACCTCCCTGGACGTGGCCGCAGGAGGAAACTTGATGGAAAAAGGAAGAGACGGATAATACGAATGGTAACAAAAGAGTCCAGAACAACCTCTAAACACATTCATGGTGAACTCCAAGGTCAAGGTACATCAGTGTCAGATCGCACCATCCGTCGTTGTTTGAGCCAAAGTGGACTTCATGGGAGAAGACCAAGGAGGACACCACTGTGAAAACAAATCATAAAAAAGCCAGACTGGAATTTGCCAAACTGCATGTTGACAAGCCACAAAGCTTCTGGGAGAATGTCCTATGGACAGACTGTCATGACCCACTCTGAGCCATCATCTGCCTCAGCTGCGCGCACACCTGTGGCTAATCAATCTCGGGCTTTATAGCCCGCTCTGCCTGGAGCCTCAGCACAGAGCTGTCTGTCTAACTACCGACCTTCGTCTCCCGCACGTCTGTTTCCACACAGCCCTGCGCCTCGTCTGAAAGGACTCTCCTTCCTCACATAAGCTCATTACGACTCACCTTTTCTCCCAGGCTCTCCCCTGTGCACAGGTGGAACCCTTTGGCGGCGGATCCTATTCTCCACGGCGACGGAAACACTTCCCTCACCACACCGTGCATCACAGCTCATCGCCGGGTGTGCTTCGCAGACGCTGTCTCCCTGGTAGGAGGCCAAGAGCTGAAACTGGCGCCAGCATCAAAGTAAGCCCCAGTCAATTATACAACTCTCCGTAACGTGGCTGAAACTAACATCTGTGTTTGGCTCTGTTCCTAGGGTTGCCAGACTGTACGGCGTTCTGTCTTGCCCCCGGCTGCAGCTCGTTCACCATCACTACATTCACATAACGCATACACGCACCCACACACCCTCTGTTGGAACAATAAAGATAATTGAATTGCACTTGAGCCTTTGTGTGTGTGTTCACTGGGTCCGACAATATGTCACAGACGAGACAAAACTGGAACTTTTTGGCAAGGCATGTCAGCTCTATGTTCACAGACGCAAAAATGAAGCATACCAAGAAAAGAACACTGTCCCTACTGTGAAACATGGAGGAGGTTCTGTTTTGTTCTGGGGCTGCTTTGCCGCATCTGGCACAGGGTGTCTTGAATCTGTGCAGGGTACAATGAAATCTCAAGACTATCAAGGTATTCTAGAGAGAAATGTGCTGCCCAGTGTCAGACAGCTTGGTCTCAGTCGCAGGTCATGGGTCTTGCAGCAGGATAATTACCCAAAACACACAGTTAAAAACACCCACGAATGGCTAAGAGTGAAACATTGGACTATTCTAAAGTGGCCTTCTATGAGCCCTGATCTAAATCCTATTGAACATCTGTGGAAGGAGCTGAAACAGGCCGTCTGGAGAAGGCACCCTTCAAACCTGAGACAACTGGAGCAGTTTGCTCATGAGGAGTGGGCCAAAATACCTGCTGAGAGGTGCAGAAGTCTCATTGACAGTTACAGAAATCATTTGATTGCAGTGATTGCCTCAAAAGGTTGCACAACAAAGCATTAAGTTAAGGGTACCATCATTTTTGTCCAGGCCTGTTTGATGAGTTTGTTTTTTAAAATAATTCTGTTGAACCACAATTCAAAAGCATTGTCTGATTTTCATTTGTTAATTTTCATAGAATTTTTATTTATTACCACTTTTGTCAGATTCAAGTTATTTCTGTGACCATTGTGGGTTTTTCTTTCATTAACAGAGGGGTACCAACAATTTTGTCCACATGTTATGGATTGAATAACAATAAAGATGGCTTATCCTTATAAAAAGACATAACCTTTTTTCTCACTGTCTGACATTAAATCAGACTGAACTGATTTTAGGTCACTTAGGTCTCTGTTTGCTAAATAATTAGAATATTTGCACAATCTTTTTTTTTTTCAAGAATGTTTTATTATTTTCTTTAAAGTCAGACTTTTACATAGACTAATATCAGGAAGAGAATTGTGGACTTCCACAAGTCTGGTTCATTCTTGGTTATGATTTCCAGATGCCTCAAGGCGCAATGTTCCATCTGTTCAAACAATTATATACAAGTACTAGAAGCAATACATGGTGAATGAGGCATGCAGTGTTTGGTTTTAATCTGTTTATTAAAATAGTACATGTGAAAATCACATATACAGTGGTGTGAAAAAGTGTTTGCCCCTTCCTGAGATAAAGACAAATGTTAAAGACAAACATAAAGACAAATGTTGGTCTAAACATTAGACAAAGATAACACAAGTAAACACAAAATGCAGTTTTTAAATGAAAGTGTTTATAATTAAGGGGAAAAAATTGCAAACCTACATGGCCTTGTGTGAAAAAGTGATTGCCCACTAAATCTAATAACTGGTTGAGCCACCCTTAGCAGCAACAACTGCAATTAAGCATTTGCGATAACTGGCAATGAGTCTTTTACTGCACTGGGAGGAATTTTGGCCCACTCATCTTTGCAGAATTGTTGTAATTCAGCCACATTCTTGGGTTTTCGAGCATGAACTGCCTTTTTAAGGTCATGCCACAGCATCTCAATCAGATTCAGGTCAGGACTTTGACTAGGCCCCTCCAAACTCTTCATTTTGTTTTTCTTAAGCCATTCAAGAGGTGGACTTGCTGGTGTGTTTTGGATCAATGTCCTGCTACAGAATCCAAGTGCGTTTCAGCTTCAGGTCACGAACAGATGGCTGGACATTCTCCTTCAGGATTTTTTGGTTGACAGCAGAATTCATAGTTCCATTTACCACAGTAAGTCTTCCAGGTCCTGAAGCAGCAAAACAGCCCCAGACCATCACACTACCACCACCATATTTTACTGTTGGTATGATGTTCCTTTTCTGAAATGCTGTGTTACTTTTACGCCGGATGTAATTGGACACACACCTTCCAAAAAGTTCAACTTTTATCTTGTCAGTCCACAGAGTACTTTTCCCAAAGTCTTGGGCATCATCAAGATGTTTTCTGGCAAAACTGAGATGAGCCTTTATGTTCTTTCTGCTCAGCAGTGGTTTTCATCTTGGAACTCTGCCATGCAGGTCATTTTTGCCCAGTCTCTTTCTTATGGTGGAGTCATGAACACTGACCTTAACTGAGGCAAGTGAGGCCTGCAGTTCTTTGGATGTTGTTGTGGGGTCTTTTGTGACCTCTTGGATGAGTCGTTGCTGCACTCTTGGGGTAATTTTGGTCAGCCGGCCACTCCTGGGAAGGTTCACCATTAGGGGTGCAACGGTTTTTATATTCATATTTGAATTTTTCGGTACAGAACCTTCGGTTCGTGCAGAGGCGTACAGAGGTTCCACACGGACCATGTTGAGTGAAGGACGCTCATGCTGGACATGTAAACAAATAGTTCAGCCCTGTACAGAGAAGCCAGAGCTTGAAGACGGACCAAGGCAAATGAATAAGATGAAAACAGCATCGGATATGCTTTTGGCAGTATGTTTGCCTTATTAACTCATTTGAAATGGCACCATGCAAACATGCAGCATGAAAAAAAAAAAAACTAGCGTGGTACAAGTGCAGCTTCCAGCAGCATTTAGACAGCCTCTCCAGGACTTTTCAGATTGAGGCAAAGCAATAACAAATGCCACTGGTGTTTTTATAGTAGCAGATCTAAGGCCACATTCAATTGTTAAGAATACCGGGTTTAAACACATGCTGAAGATAACTGAGCCCCAGTATGAAGTTCCTAGTTGTGCCCACTTCAGCCAGAAAATAATACCATCCTTTTAAGAAAGAGCCCTTGAGGCCAGTGTTTTTCAGGGGTGGCCTGGTATGTTCAGATTTTTGTGGGACATTATTTAATTTAACTTCTTAATTGTCCAAAAAATTGCAAATAATTTGCTGTTGTTGTGCATGGGTGCCTTCAGAACCTATATACAACTATGGCAAATTATTGACCAGTTAACAAGTGAAATTAGATAATTAATTTCCCACAGAAACCTGAACATACCAGAGCACCCTGGTTAAAAACACTGCTTCAGGCAATAAGAAACTTTAATTTCCTAAAAACAAAAGAATAATTCAGACTATTCAAACTTCTATTGTTGGACTTGTCTGCATCATTCATTTGCTAAAAAGAGAATTTATTTGTTTTATTGTATACCTTTTATTTATTGGAGAATTTACTGCTGTCAGTTTGCGGGGGGGTGGGGGGTTGTCAAAACTGTTCCTACTTATACAAACGATAAGCAGTTTTATGCTTTGCATTTTGTTTCCTTTCTGTACTGAAAATAAACCGATCCGTGACCTTAAAATCAAGGTATATATTGAACCATGATTTTAGCGTGCCGTTACACCCCTATTCATCACTGTTCCATGTTTTTGCCATTTGCAGATAATGGCTCTCACTGTGATTCGCGGGAGTCCCAAAGCTTTAGAAATGGCTTTATAACCTTTTCCAGACTTATAGATCTCAATTACTTTGTTTCTCATTTGTTCCTGAATTTCTTTGTATGGTAGCATGATGTCTAGCTTTTGAGAATCTTTTGGTCTACTTCACTTTGTCAGGCAGGTCCTATTTAAGTGATTTCTTGACTGAGAACAGGTGTGGCAGTAATCAGGCCTGGCTGTGACTAGAGTAATTGAACTCAGCTTTCCAAAGATGTGATAAACCACAGTTAATTTATGTTTTAACAGGGGGGGTATCACTTTTTCACACAGGGCCATGTAGGTTTGGATTTTTTTTACCCTTAATAATAAACACTTTCATTTAAAAACTGCATTTTGTGTTTACTTGTCCTATCTTTGTCTAATATTTAAATTTGTTTGATGATCTGAAACATTTAAGTGTGACAAACATACAAAAAATGAGAAATCATGGAGGGGACAAACACTTTTTCACACCACTGTACATTACAGCGCTTTTTTTTAAACACTCAGAACAAGCCGCTATGTCCCTGAAGCAATGCAACTAAAACAAATCAAAACTTCACATTAGACTTAAAGTTAACTGTACTAAAGTAATATGAAAATAAACATTGTAAAGTTGCACTGTTGCACTAATATGACAATTAAAAAAGAACAAACAAATAAACCTTGGGGAGGAATTATAAATATATGAAAAGAGTTAAGATTATTTACAATGTTTGCAAAGAGGTGAAATAGTCAATAAAGTTGTTCCATTTTTGGAAAAAAGTTCCGAATTGCTTCTAATTGTGAAATTAATCTTATCTATTTTGATAAATGACACAATGTCTTTGAGCCACATAGCAATAGATGGAGGTTTAGGAGATTTCCAGAGGAGTGGGATCCAGCGCCTCACTAGTAGAGAAGTAAAGGCTAATGTTTTATGTTGTGTGGGAGTTATTGGGAGGGGAACACGAGGAATCCCAAAGAAAGCAATGTGAGGGTCCATTTGAATCTTGGTTCTCCGAACTGTGGACAAGGCAATGAAAAAGTCCATCCAAAACTTCTGCAGCCAACTACAGGAATAAAACATGTGTATAAGGTTACAGGGTGAAGCATGACATCTGTCACACTGGTCCACTATATTGGGATAGATTTTTGACAGTCTAGACTTTGAGAAATGAACTCTGTTGAGAACCTTAAACTGTATTAATTGTAACTGGACATAAGATGTACATGATCTAGCAGAGAGAACAGCATAATCCCACTATTTATCGCTTATCTCAATTCCCAGCTTCTGCTCCCAGGCCTGTTTATTTTTCACTACAGTACAAGAATCTAGTGCCATGAGAGAATTATAAATTTTGGAGATGACAGATTTTTGGCCAAGTCCAAATGCTAAAAGGTTGTCCCATGGTTGAACAGAAGGGAGCGAAGGAAAGCAAGGAAAAGGGGATGAGACAAAGTGTCTAAGCTGAAAGTAAAGAAATAGGTGGGAAGCAGGGAGATCAAAGTCAGTGGTTAAGTCAGAAAAATTTGCAAAGATGCCATCTTTATAAAGATCACTAACAATTCTAATTCCTCTGTTGTACCACAGAAGGTATGAAGCGTTATTAAGAGGAGGAAGTAAACAGTTTTTGAATAGTCTAAACTGTGACCAAATCTTAAGAGTGGACGAAACCACTGGGTTCTTTGTAAACTTAGCTGGGTTCAAAGGTAACAAAGAGGTTAACAGAGCTGCAGGTGAAGAAGACAGAAAAGACTGAATTTCAGGTCTACACTATAACTGTTCAGGAAGATGAAGCCAATATAGCAATTTATGAATATGTGAAGACAAATAGTACAGAAGAAGATTAGGGAGGGAAAGACCCCCATCAGAAGTAAATTTCTGTAATAGAGATAAACTTAGTCTAGGGATCCTCCCACTCTATAAAAATGAGGAAATAATCTGATCTAGAGATTTAAAGAAGTGCTTGGGTAGAAAAAGAGGAATACACTGAAATAGGTAGAGACACCGCGGCAAGACATTCATTTTCATGGTATTAATTCTACCTATCAATGATAGAGGAAGAGAGTTCCACCTCTGATAGTCTGCCTTAATCTGAGCAATCAAGGGGGCAAAATTGGCCAAATAAAATGATGATAAAGAGTGGGTGATGTTGACCCCAAAATATTTAAACCCCAATGGGCAAATTTTGAAAGGAATGTCAAATTGGGTAAGCTTTAAGGCCAAAGAATTCACAGAGAAGCATACATTCTTACCAAAATTTACCTTATAGCCGGAAAAAGAACCACACTAATCAATGGCCTGGACCCATTAAAAGAAGATCATCCACATAAAGAGATAGCTTCAGTTCAATGCCAGAGCAAAAAAGACCATGAATTGAAGGGAGAGATTTTAAAGCAATTGAAAGTGGCTCTATGGCTAAAGCAAACAAGAGAGGAGACAAGGGACACCCCTGTCTTGTGCCACGTGATAAGTTAAAATAATCAGAATGTGTGTTGTCTGTAACAATGTTAGCCTGGGGAGAAGTAATTAAAAGCTTAATCCATGACGCAAACTTCCTCCCAAAGCCAAACTTGTTCAACACCGCAAAAAGACAATTCCACTTGACACGATCGAATGCTTTCTCTGCATCCAACAAGATAACAACTTCAGGATCCAGAGAAGAGCGATCAGAGAAGATGGCGTTAAGAAGTGTGCAGACATTAAAAACAGCTGACGCCGCTTAATGACACCATTCTGGTCCTGAGATATAACTTCGGGATGGACTTTTTCCAATCGGGTTGCTAACACTTTGGTGAGAATCTTCCCATCCATATCGAGAAGTGGAACAGATCTGTAGGAAGTGTAAGATGTGGGATCCTTATCTTTTTTCAAAAGGAGAAATATAGATGCCTGGGTCAGCGTAGGTGGAAAAACACCTCACTCTAAAGTGTCATTATAAATGGCACAAAGAAGAGGAGACAGCTTAATAATAAACTTTTTAAAAAATTCATCAGGGCCACGTGCCTTCTGATTGTGCATGGATTTAATTGTGCACATAATTTCTTCTAGAGCACATGTGTCAAACTCAGGCCCGCGGGCCAAATTTGGCCCGCAGTGTAATTATAATTGGCCCGCGAGATCATATCAAATGTGCATTAGAGCTGGCCCACGGTATATACTGTACCGCTAATACTACAAATCCCACAATGCTTTGCTAGTATGTTGGCGCGCAGTCGAAACCGGCAAGCGCTCCTTTTTTCTGTTGACAGTCATTGACAACCATGCTCCAGTCACATCGGACAAATTAATTTCACCCTCCACAAAAATGGCCAAACGAAAGATGGACAACAGGAGCTTTCAAGACAGGTGGAAGGCAGATTATCTGTTCACGAATATAAAGGACAGACCTGTTTGTCTTGTGTGCGGAGCTAACGTGGCTGTAAGGAAAGAATATAACATAAGAAGACACTATGAAACAAAACATTATGAAAAGTACAAGGACCTGGACGTAAAGCAGAAGCTGCAGAAGGTGGAAGAGATGAAAAGAAGTCTGGTTTGCCGGCAGACTATGTTCATGAAAGCAAAATCAAAAAGTGAAGCTGCTGTAAAGGCCAGCTTTATTGTGGCAGCAGAGATAGCAAAATCAGCCCGGCCCTTTAATGAGGGAGAGTTTGTCAAAAAGTGCATGGTCAAAGTTTGCGACATCGTGTGCCCAGATAAAAAGCAAGAATTTTTAAATGTGAGCCTGAGCAGAAACACCGTGGCTGAGCGCGTGTGTGACCTTTCCACTAATCTACATGAACAACTAATAAAAAAGGGAAAAGATTTTATTGCATACTCCCTTGCTGTGGATGAGAGCAGCGACACGTCTGATACTGCCCAGCTGTCAATCTTCATCCGTGGAGTAGACTCAAGCCTGTGCGTCACAGAGGAACTTTTAGGATTAAAATCAATACATGGCACCACCACAGGAAAAGATATCTTTGAAGAGGTATCCAAATGTATAACTGAAATGAGCCTGCCTTGGGATAAATTTGTGGGACTGACGACAGATGGTGCGCCCGCGATGTGCGGTCAAAAGAGTGGATTGGTCGGCAGGATTCAGGAGAAGATGCGGGAGGAAGATGCAGGTGAACTTACAGTTTATCACTGTATCATACATCAGGAAGCGCTCTGTGGCAAAGCTCTGCAAATGGAACATGTTATGAGCTCTATAAAACGAGTAGTCAACTTCATAAGAGCCAAAGGTTTGAATCACCGGCAGTTCAAGTCTTTTCTGGAGGAGTTGGATTCGGAATACAGAGATGTGCCCTATCACACAGAGGTAAGATGGCTAAGCAGAGGAAAAGTACTGAACAGATGTTTTGAGCTACGTGAGGAAATCTGTCAGTTTATGGAAAACAAAGGGAAGGACACAACAGAGCTGAGAGATAAAAAGTTTCTGTGTGAGCTTGCATTTCTGTCTGACATTGTGAGCCATCTCGATGTGCTTAACCTGCAGCTTCAGGGACGGGGCCACATCATCACAGACATGTACGCAGCAGTGAGGACCTTTAAAACTAAGTTGTGTCTGTGGAAGACTCTGATGCTGCAAGGAAACTTGGGTCATTTTCCATGCTGCCAAACCATGGTAGAGCAAATTTCTCCTGCCGTGCTGCCTAGCGCACAGTTTGCTGAAAAAATCAACGCGCTCAGCGCCAAGTTTTCCCGGCGATTTGCCGACTTTGAGGCTCAGAAAGGGAGATTTGAACTGCTCAGTAACCCGTTTGCGATCGACGTGGAAAGCGCACCAACCAGCCTCCAAATGGAGCTAATTGAACTCCAATGTAATGACATGCTCAAATCAAAATATGATTCTGTTGGTGCTGCGCGGTTTCCATGTTTCCTCCCCGACACAATGCCTCAATTACGCACCCAAGCTGCTCAGATGCTCTCAATGTTCGGCAGCACATATCTATGTGAACAACTGTTCTCTATGATGAAGGTGAACAAAACACCTCACAGAAGTCGACTCACTGATGAACACCTTCACTCCGTCCTGAGGTTTTCCTCAGCTCAGAGCCTGACCCCAGACATTGATGAACTTGCATCTAAGAAAAGATGCCAGGTATCTGGCTTAGACCAATATGCAGAGTAAATCAGAGTGTAGCAAACTGAGCTTGAATATATCTGTTATTTATGCACTTTTTCTACTGTAAGGCATGGTCTGTTAATAGTTGAAATGTTGGATTTTTATTGAATGACATTATTATTTTTGGTTCTTTTGTTGTTGGCTTTGAAAAAGATTTACTTTAAAAAGGAACTTGAAAGGATACGGGGAGAGACATACTTTATTTATTTATTTAAATAAGAAATGAATACCACTGATGTGTCTTTTATTTCAAATTTAATTTCTCATGTGTTTGTAATATCAAGCTTTGGTTGTTCCAGATTCTGTGTTTAAGCAAAACTAAAGTTTGTTTCCATATGAAAAGGTTAAACATTACATATCAGTTGCAGTTAATTTTTCAATAAATATTGAGTTTGGCCCGTGACTTTACTTCACTGCTTAATTTTGGCCCACTGTGAATTTGAGTTTGACACCCCTGTTCTAGAGTAAGCAGTGCACCAATCCCATCAGCAATCTGTAGAGCTATAATGGGAATATCCAGATTCTAAAGGAAAGCAATAATTTCACTCATATCTGTGGAGGATTGAGATTTATAAAGGTTTGAGTAAAAATCTTTAATGTTTAATGTTTCATTTATTGCTGTTGGGTCTGAGACTATATTTCCAGACGAGTCTTTGATTTGAGGAATTAATCGAGCAGAAGCTTGGTGTTTTAGCTGGTGAGCTAAAAGTTGACTTGGTGTCTCTCCATGTTCATAATAATTTGCCCGAGATCGTAATATAAGACGTTCACCCTCATTTGTTGTAAGAAGGTCTAGTTGTAATTGAAGGTCTTGTTGTTGTTTCAGTAGTCTCTGTGATGGATTAGAAGCATTTTTTCTGTCAATGTCCTGACTATTAAATAACAGGTCATTCAACTTGTTTTTTTTTTTTCAGTTCTACTATGATGTGTTGAATAGGAAATGATTTGCCCTCGTAGATAAGCTTTAAGCGATTCCCACAATAGAGAGGAAGAAATTGAGTCGCTACTGTTAGTAAATAAAAAACCATCAATTGCCGATGCGATGGAAGTGTTAAATTTGTTGTCTGATAATAACAATGAATTAAACCTCCATGGTGAAAAAAAGTGAGGGTAATTTTTAAATGCTTATGTCGAGGCTGAGAGGGGCATGATCTGAAATGACAATTGGATGATACTTAGGGGACATCACCCGAGATAATAAAGACCCATCAACAAAATAATAATTGATTCGGAAATAGGATTGATGCATTTGTGAAAAAAAGAATAAGCTCTGACATGCGGATTCAAAAGTCTCCAGGGGTCGACATACCCATCCTGTAACATAAAATCAGATATTGATTCGGCTATGTGAGATTGTGTAAAGGATCTGAGACTAGAGCGATCCAGAGTTGGATTCATTACACAATTGCACTACCAGGGATCTTGGAATGTGTTACTGTTGAGATTGACCAAGATAAAACAAAAAATCTAATCATAAGCTGCATATATAGAACGCTGGGAACTTGCATTGAGACATTCAGAGATAAATTAGCCGAGCTGTACAATAATATTACTAGTAAGAAAATGGTAGCAATTTGTGGAGATTTCAATATTGATTTACTGAATCCACATCAACAAAATGTAGTTACAGAGTTCATGAACGCTATGTACAGCATGAGTCTATATCCCACAATAACACATCCCAGTAGAATCACAGTTCACACTGCTACACTTATTGACAACCTGTTTGTCAATGTTATCGATAAGAAAACAGAAAGTGGATTATTGATAAATGATATAAGTGACCACTTGCCAACCTTTGCACTTATCCATGGCCACACGGGGCCCAACGCAGAAAAAATTTCAAAATCGTTCAGATACAAATCACCAAATGCAATCAATTCTTTTAAAGAGGACTTGCTGAAGCAAGACTGGACAGAAGTCTATGTATCAGATGTAAATGAAGCCTATGACACATTTATAAACATTGTAACCACGCTTTATGAAAAAAACTGCCCATTAGTAAAAAAAAAAAAAGCTTAAACACAAATTTGCTGATAAGCCATGGTTAACCAAAGGACTACAAAAGGCGTGCAAAAAGAAAAATTTATTATATAAAGCTTTCCTAAAGAAAAGGACAAAAGAAGCAGAGCAGCGGTATAAAACATACAAAAATAAGTTAACATATATAATAAGATGTAGTAAAAGAGACTATTACAGTAAAGAACTGGAGAAAAACAAAGACAGTATTAAAAATACATGGACAATACTCAACAGTATCCTTGGAAATAAAAGCAGAAATACAAGCAACCCAACTAATATTCCAAAAAATAATAAAACGACTCAGAGTGTGAATATAGCTTCACCTGCAGATGAATTTAATAATTTTTTTGTTAACATTGGACCTAATCTGGCCCGAGAAATACCCAATACGGTGCCTACAGGTGATACAATATGCAATAACACTGCTGTAAAAGACTCCATCTTCATAAAGAACACAGACGAAAGAGAGGTCATTGAAACTGTTAAATTGTTCAAAAGTAAAACATCTGTGGACTGTGATGGTATTGACATGCTATTAGTCAAAACTGTTATCGAATGCATAGTAAAACCACTGACGTATATCTGTAACCTGTCTCTCCAATCAGGTATATTTCCCAATGCAATGAAAATAGCTAAAGTAATTCCGATATACAAGACGGGCGACAGAGGGGAACTCTCAAACTATAGACCAATTTCACTATTACCGCAATTTTCCAAGATACTTGAAAAAATATTCTATGAGAGAATTGACAACTTCATACTGAAGAATGATTTATTGTGTGAGCAGCAATATGGGTTCAGACACAAGAGGACAACTGCATATGCCCTAATGGAATTTACAGAAAAAATATCAACAGCTATAGAAAATAAAGGGTATTCAGTTGGAGTATTCCTAGATCTTAAAAAAGCATTTGATACAGTAGATCACAATTTATTATTAAAGAAACTACAAAATTGTGGTATTAGAGGGGTAGCACTGTCCTGGTTAAGTAGTTACTTAAAGAACAGATATCAGTATGTATGTGTTAGCAACAAAAACTCAGAGTTACTGAAGGTCACCTGTGGAGTCCCACAGGGTTCAGTTTTGGGACCATTATTATTCAATATATATATAAACGATATATGTAAAGTTTCAGAAAAAATGGACTTAATATTGTTTGCCGATGACACTAATCTGCTATGCAGTGGAAACAATTTGGAACAACTTCTGGATACACTCGGAAAGGAATTAGGAAAGCTTAAACTGTGGTTTGATTCAAACAAATTAACGCTCAATTTAAGTAAGACAAAATTTATAGTCTTTAACAACCATCACAACAACCCAGTACCCAAACTCAGTGTAAATGGTGTAGAGATTGAAAGGGTATCTGAAACTAAATTTCTTGGAGTAATAATTGATAACAAACTGTGTTGGAAGTCACATATTAATTATATTAAAGGTAAAGTATCCAAATCAATTGCAATATTACACAGAGTGAAATATTTGCTGAATCAACCCACACTATACACCTTGTATCATTCATTAATACTCCCATACATGACATATTGTAATGAAGTATGGGGAAATACATATAAAACAAACATATATCCACTCTTTATGCTTCAAAAGAGAGCTATTAGAATAATAAACAAAGCAGCTTACAGGGAACCAACAAACCCACTTTTTCTTAAACAAAAAACTCTCAAGTTGAAAGATC
Source organism: Pholidichthys leucotaenia (assembly GCA_020510985.1). Taxonomy (NCBI): domain Eukaryota; kingdom Metazoa; phylum Chordata; class Actinopteri; order Cichliformes; family Pholidichthyidae; genus Pholidichthys; species Pholidichthys leucotaenia. Next base: position 400,647,955 of record CM035836.1, read on the forward strand.
TGGTTGACTTTAAAACCGCAATAATGATGTTCAAAGTGAAGAATTTATCACTGCCCGCAAATATCCAAAAGTTGTTCCAAACAAGGGAGAAACGATATCACTTCAGAGGAACATGTATATTTCAAAAGCCTACAGTGAGAACAACCACCAAGCAACACTGTATTTCAGTGCAAGGAGTCAGATTATGGAACGATTTTGGACCTGAATTAAAATCATGTACAACGCTTGGACAATTTAAACAAAAACTAAAGGAAGAAATACTCCAAACATATTTACAAGACGACATGTAAACTCACATAAGGATTGACATATCCAGCCTGTGTTGTGTTGTAGCTTAGTTTTTTTTCTTTTTTTTTCTTTTTTTTCTCTGTGACATTTTGTTCTTCGATTTGTTTTTGAATAGTAACCGCTTAACTTAGCCTAGCTTAGTTTTCTTTTTTCTCTTAGTCACATTTTGTCTTAGCTTTGTTTTAAATTGTAATCGCTCTTGTCTTGTTTTCTCTTTTTTCTCTTTTGAATTCTTGGATGGAATATGGGTGGGCAATATAAGCTGCGGCTTCAGCCATCACCCATTTCGGATAACTTACGTGGAATTGTATAGTAGGAGGAGTCTTTGTCTAATTTGACCTTGTTGTTATATTATACAGTTTCTTTTAACCTGTACTGTACTATCCGAAAAATAAATTCAATTAACCCCTTGCACTCTGGTCAATTTCCCTAAAAACGCCAAAAAATAACGTACCCAAAGTAAATCAAAAGCTGTTCTTCAACCCTTTGCAGCATCTTCATGGGGTTGGTCTCATTTAAAAGAAAACACTTTGAATTTTTTGGCAAAACAGTCATAATCTCTCTAAGTGCTCCTGCCACTGAGTAACAGTCATCTAAACATACTGAACTTGAAGAAAATAAATTTCGCCTGGGTGTTTTTTTGGATACAAATGCTTGCAAATAACACACAGATTCAGATCCGGGCTGGAAAATGCAACAGAAATGTAGAACCAAGTGTTATCCAGCTGAGGTCAAAATTTTGTAACAATACCACAAAAAATGAATATATTACACATCTTTTTCCTCAGGTTGTTCCCAGGCGTTTTTGAACTGTGCCAAATTGTGCCAAATGGCACAGTTTGGAAAAATGTCTGTAACTTTTGAATGATTCAATATAGAAGCTTCATCTTGGGATCTAATGAAAGGTGACACTCAGGGCTGTGTGTGTGTGTGTGGGGGGGGTTGTTTATTCATTCATTCATAAATGAATGAACAAACAAGCCCCCACACACAAAGAGGCATGCTGTAGAAGAGCTTGGAATAACGAGGCGATGTGATTTATAAACCAAAGTTTATTATCAGCTTCGCTCCTCTAACAAATCTCATCTCAGTGCAGAAGCAGAATAAGAGGTCGAACACATTCAGACCTACATATTTAAACCCACACATAACAAAAGACATTGCACATCAAAGCTGACATCCTGCATTAGCTTAATCCCCCCTCCTTTGTCTTCCTACTCCTCCACCTGACCCTGGGTGGTCAGGGCGACCGATCTCCTTCGTTGTCCTCTGTCTCTTCCACCTGGCCCTGGGAAGTCAGGGCGATCGATCCGGTCTCCACCGCAGCGCCTCGGATGCTCTTTGATCTTCGCTGGCGGTTGAGACCTCTTGTCCTGTTCTGAGGCGTGAGGTCGTTGTACATATGTAATCCCCAAACATTCTAACATGCTTATACATATGTAGGTTATGGGAAATATGATTAATATAAACCACAGCCCCCCCAAACGAATAAGAAAAAGACAATTAAAGAAAGTCCACAGTTTAAGATAATTACTATGACATACTAACTGTTAAACCTCTTGACAAGGAAGAAACTTTCCATCAGCTATGCTCCTGTAGAGAATTCAGTGGTAATCATAACAGCGTAGTAATATCACAAGTCAGTCTTAAAACTGTCACAGCACCATCTGATAAAATAGTCAACAACTTTTGGTTAGTTTGCATCAGTCCCTGTGCTGTCTGGGTTTTAATCTTCTCCCGAATCTGCTGTGGGTCCGCTTGGGTGTCCTGGTGGGACCTTCCTGTAAGGAATCTGCAGCTTGGGGAGGACAGTGGTTATTTGTTCCCTGCAGGGGGGCTGAGTCTTTTTTCTTGGGGGGTCTACCCCGCCGAGGTGCTCTCGCCAACCATGCAGGTTCGTCTCTCAACAAGAAGGCAGGTTTAAGTCTGTCAATGCTGACTGTTTCTTTTCTGTCCCCTAAATCAAGCACAAAATGCTTATCACCAGGTTCCAGCACTCTGAATGGTCCATCGTATGGTGGACGGAGGGTTGGTTTTAAAGCTTCATGCCTAACAAAAACGAATTCGGTGTTTTTTAAAGCTTGGGGGACAAAAACCCGTGGAAAAGAGTGATGTGCCGGTCCGGGGAGAGTGTCCGGTCCATTGTTGACTAAAAGCCTCAGGGCTGGAAGATGCCCAGGCTCTGGGTTCTCTGGTAAAAATTCACCTGGGAGTCTGAGAGGTTGTGCAAAAACTAATTCTGCTGGGGAGGCGTCTAGATCCTCTTTCGGCGCAGCACGCAACCCCAATAGAACCCAGGGGAGTTTATTTACCCAATTTGTATCCGTTAGTGAGGCTCTGAGGGCGGCCTTTAAAGATCTGTGAAAGCGCTCGCATAACCCATTAGCCTGAGGGTGATAAGCGGTGGTGTGGTGAATTGTCGCCCCTAAGCTGCTGGCCATGGCTGACCAAAGCTCTGAGACAAATTGAGGCCCCCTATCGGACGTGATGTCTGATGGGACGCCGAAACGTGCCACCCAGTTTGTCAAAAAAACGCGAGCGACTTCCTCTGCTGTGGTTGACGCCAGAGGGACCGCCTCAGGCCAGCGCGTAGTACGGTCTATCATTGTTAACAGATGTGTGAAACCTTGAGAGGAAGGTAGTGGTCCCACGAGGTCGACATGAACGTGGTCGAACCTTCTAGCTGGGATTCGAAAAGGCTCTAGAGGGGCTTTTGTGTGTTTGTGTATTTTGGCGCGCTAACAAGACATGCAAGTTTTTGCCCATTCCTTTACGTTTTTGCGCAGGCCGGGCCACACAAACTTTTTGGCGACCATTTTAACCGAGGCGCGCACACCTGGGTGCGCGAGGGAGTGAATTGAGTCGAAAATACGGTGGCACCATGCAGCTGGGACTACCGGGCGAGGTCGGCCGGTTGAGATGTCGCATATTAGGGGGGCTTCACCGTCACGTAAACCCCTTTCCTCCAGCCTTAACCCTGTTGGTCCAGACAGGAGTGCGCGCACGTCTGCGTCACTGCTTTGTTCCTCCGCCATGGCTGCGTAATCTATCCCTACGTGAATAGGGGCCGCGTACGCGTCCGCGTTGGCGAAAAGTTCTGCGGCTGAGGTAGTATAATCTGTCTCCTCGCGCTCTGGCGATGTCACAGCGCGAGAGAGGCAGTCTGCTACCACGTTAAGTTTGCCTGCCACATGTCGAATGTCTGTGGTGAACTCTGAAATTGCAGCTAGCTGTCTTTGTTGCCTGCCTGACCATGGTTCTGAAATTTTAGCCATCGCAAAGGTGAGCGGTTTGTGGTCTACAAAAGCCGTGAAACGCCGCCCTTCTAACCAGAACTGGAAGTGGCGGATGGATAAATGAAACGCTAGCAGCTCCCTGTCAAAAGTGCTGTATTTACGCTCAGTTTGGTTTAACGATTTGCTGAAAAATGCTAAAGGTTGCCAGGTTCCGCCAACGTGTTGTTCCACAACTGCCCCTATGGCCAGGTCTGTAGCGTCTGTGGTTAGCGCAATGCGGGCTGAGGGATCAGGGTGAACCAACAATGTGGCGTTAGCTAGAGCACTTTTTACTTCCGCGAAGGCACGTTCACACTCCGGGGTCCATTCGACCGCGTTGGAAGGCTTTTGTTTCTTGAGCGCGTCATATAGGGGCTGCATGAGTTGAGCTGCACGGGGGAGGAAACGGTTGTAAAAATTAACCATTCCCAAAAATTCTTGCAGCGATTTGACCATTTGTGGCCGTGGAAAATTTTTTACTGCGCGAACTTTGTCTGGCAGTGGGACTGCCCCCTTCGGTAAAACTCTGTGTCCCAAAAAATCAATTTGTGACATGCCGAATTTGCATTTGGCTGGACTGATTATTAACCCGTGCTCTTCTAGTCTTTGAAAAACCATAGTGAGATGTTGTTCGTGTTCTTCCTCCGACGAGCTGGCTACCAGCATATCGTCGAGGTAGACGAACACGAAAGGGAGATCGCGTAATACCGCGTCCATCATCCGCTGAAAGGTTTGAGCAGCGCCTTTAAGGCCAAAAGGCATCCGCAAAAATTCGAAAAGACCGAAGGGTTACAGCTGTTTTAGGAATGTCTTCCGCTCGAACGGGGACTTGGTGGTAGCCGCGGACCAGGTCTATTTTAGAAAAAATGCGTGCACCCGCCAGATGTAGTGAAAAATCCTGGATGTGAGGAATTGGGTAGCGGTCATGCGCTGTCGCATTGTTTAATCTGCGGTAATCACCGCACGGTCTCCAAGAACCGTCGGATTTCGGGACCATGTGTAGTGGCGATGCCCAGGGGCTTTTCAAGCGTCTGATAATGCCTAGTTTTTCAAGGGTGGTAAACTCGTCCCGAGCTATGGCGAGCTTGGTCGCGTCTAAACGCCAAGCTTTGGCGAATACGGGTGGGCCTGTTGTGGGAATAAAGTGTTCAACCCCGTGCTTAGCCACTGTAGCTGAGAATTTGGGAACTGTGAGTGCTGGAAATTGGGTGAGGAGTTGATCAAACTTACCTCCTGCTGTAGTGACGTTGGCCTGCACGGGTGGTGGAGAAACTCGAGCTGAGCAGGGAATAGAAGAAAACGACAGTGCATTAACCAAGCGTCTATTTGCTAGATCGACTAACAGCCCATGTGCACACAAAAAATCAGCGCCTAACATGTTAAAACTCACTGCCGCTACAATAAATGTCAATCTGTAGTTGCGGCCATGAATGCAGAGGGGTAGGCTCCTTTCACGGTAAGTGTCGATGATGGAGCCGTTGGCTGCCATAGCTCCATTGCCCCGGGGGCCCATGGCCCGGTCTGCGTGGGAGGGCATGATAAAACTCAGTTGAGCTCCGTTGTCAATTAGGAACTGTTTGCCGGTGTGTCCGTCAGTTACATAGAGAAGCTTGTTTTTTTCGCCGAGAACCGCAGCCGTTAACGGTTCTTGGTTTTGGCGTTTTCCCGAACTTTTGAACTTGCAGGGGGGAACGCATTTGTACGCCCCCTCAGCGAAATGGTGGTGGTAATAGCAGATGTCGTTCCGCCTGCTGCGTCTTGGTCGTGTTGCCGCCATGGTGGGCGGGCTCTGCTCGGTTGTCTGTGGTTCTCCGCTGCTCTGGGCATCTGCGGATGCTGCTGTGGCCACCTGCTCCCCGCAGGCGTTGATGAGTCGCTGCGCTTCTCGGGCCAGCGCGCGGAAGTCCTGCTGGGTGCTGCACCGCATGTTGATCAGCGTCCCTCTCATGTGTGGCGGCAGAGTGCTGAGGAAGATGTGTTGGAAGAGGAAGTTGTCGTTGTCCTCCTACTTGAGCTGCAGCATGTCCTCCATGAGGGCCTTGGGTCTGCATCCTCTGTGGCCGTAGATCGCCAGGATCTTCTCTGCTCTCTCCTTGGCTGAGGGGACGAAGTTCTCGACGATGGTCGCCTTCAGCTCTCTGTATTTGTCATGGGCGGGCGGCTGTCGGATTATGCTCCGCGCGCATCTTGACGTGGCAGCGTCGAGTTTGGCGACGATGTGATAAAACTTCGTCTCGTCCGCCGTTATGCCCGCCAGTGCAAACTGAGCCTCAGCATGCTGGAACCACGAGCTCGGGTCTTCTTGCCAGAATTCTGGCAGCTTGACGGTGACGGCGCTTGTGTGGGCCGTCCTTGATGAGTCTGCCGGGTGAGAGCGCCTTTCTTCTGCTCTCACGGCGGGGCTGGGGATGGTGCTCGGTTGAGCCCTCTCTTCTGCCGTGGGGGAACGTCTTCCATCCGTTCCCCTGTCTGCATGGGCGCCGGCGCTTGCCTGGGTCGCCTCCGATGAGTCAATCGCGGAGAACGCCTCTGTTCCATCCTCGCGTCAGGGTCACCAGTGTAGAAGAGCTTGGAATAACGAGGCGATGTGACTTATAAACCATAGTTTATTATCAGCTTCGCTCCTCTAACAAGTCTCATCTCAGTGCAGAAGCAGAATAAGAGGTCGAACACATTCAGACCTACATATTTAAACCCACACATAACAAAAGACATTGCACATCAAAGCTGACATACCGCATTAGCTTAATCCCCCCTCCTTTGTCTTCCTACTCCTCCACCTGACCCTGGGTGGTCAGGGCGATCGATCTCCTTCATTGTCCTCTGTCTCTTCCACCTGGCCCTGGGAAGTCAGGGCGATCGATCCGGTCTCCACCGCAGCGCCTCGGATGCTCTTTGATCTTCGCTGGCGGTTGAGACCTCTTGTCCTGTTCTGAGGCGTGAGGTCGTTGTGCATATGTAATCCCCAAACATTCTAACATGCTTATACATATGTAGGTTATGGGAAATATGATTAATATAAACCACACATACCACGTAAAAAATGTGTGGCTTTTTTTTACAAGAAAAAATAACCTACAGTGCACTAAAAATTATTCTAAAATATTTGTGATGTAGAAGATAACAACTCCCACCCACCTCCCAGCTACAGAGGACGGACATCGGCCATCGCTACATGACGGAACAGTCATGTGGCGATGTGGCGACCGCGGCGCACAGTCCCCGCAGTCCCCGCGCGCCCCCTCCCCCGCTACAGAAGAGTAGTGGGGGGGGGCGGCGTTCACGGTCCGGACGCGGCGCACGAACCGTGTACCGTGGCACACGGACTTCAGACTTCGTGCGCCGCGGTCTACTACGCACAGTTGTAATTTACCGATCGGTCAAAAGTCATTTTTGATTACAATTTTCAGGGATAAAGAATAATTTAGCTTATAACACTTACCTGTCCACAACAGCATGTGGACGGTCTATGATGACCATGGAAGAGAATCCTAAACGTCTACTCTGCTGGAACAGCACCGCCTGTGGCTGAACAGGCCGATGCGCGAATAGCAGTCCCTGTCACACAGGTCGCACTTGTGGGTGGTCTTCGTGCTGCTGGGTCTGTGGCGGTTCTTCCTGCGGGTCCTGTTTTCATCTGCTGCAGCAGTCAGTCTCTCTTCACCCAGCCTTACACAAAACAGCTTTTGAACTTCTGTGCTTCAATTGGCTCGCTGCATTCGCAGCCGTTGGTAGGCGGGTCCTTCTTGCTAGGTTTTCAGTCATTGGTTCTTCAAGGTTTCAGAAACCCAATTCAAGGCTCTTATTAGTCGAATGAGAGGTCAATCACATCTAAACCAATCAAAGCACTCCTTTGGCTTTCTGTTTGCGGCTGTGTCTGTAGTGGAAGAACGGAAATGCAGCTTTTTTTTTTCTTCAGTGCGCCCTAGGACCCACAGTGTGCTTTCATAGGTGCCCTCGTGCACTCTAGGACGCAGAGACGTGCCCGCCCGCGGTACACCGAAGTGCAACAGGTTAAGATCACTCCCTAGAATAAGACAATGAGTGTTAAGAAGAGGAAGACTATGTAATAATTTGTCTGCAAAATTTGGACTGTCAAAATTTGGAGCATAAATATTTACTAAAAGAACAGGATTATTAAGTAACACACCTGCAATTATCAAATATCTACCATTTTTGTCAACTGTCGTTTCAGAGATAGTAAAATTGACACTTTCACTGATTAAAATAGCTACTCCTCTGGCTTTTGAATTAAAGGTTGAGTGAAATACCTTACCAACCCATGGACATTTAAGTCTAAAATGATTACCATCTTGTAAATATGTTTCTTGCAAAAATATTATCATTCACAAATAGCCATTGAAAGTAGAATTCCCCGCTAAAAAACAAAGCAAAAGACCAGCAGGGAGATAGCTAAAAGAACACCCCCCCCCCCACAATAAACACTTTCTCTGTATCCAACCCCAAACGTTGGAACAACAGTGTAGACTCCAATAGGAGTCACCCTCTAAGTAGTAGCTAGCTGTAGTTGTTAGAACTACAGCTAGAAATAGCAGGTGAAACCTGCAGAGTAGAACGAAACAGCATTCAATATTTGGCACTTTGCCATAGTGTTTACAATAACAAGTTGCAGAGACAAGCCAGTTTCTTAATTATCTAAAACAAATAGCACCCTAAAAATAACAAAAAAGAAAGATAAATAAACAATAATTCTAAAAAAAATGTGGCTGACAAAGAAAGTTGTGTTCACACACAGAAAACCCTGGGCCAGCAAAAACTATCTACAATGTACAGAACAAAATATTGTACATATTACTAAATGTATTCAAGTCTCAATTTAGATAACAAAAAACATGTCTGTAGGTGAGGTCACCAAAATAGCTACTGTAAATAACTAAGAAATTCAAACCTCTGAAGTGTGTGTGGTATAAAACTCAACAGTACTAAGGCATTAAATTAAAAAAGGAAAAGCTATCAGTCAAAATGATTCCAGTTACCAGATCTATTTGGATATTGACTTGATGCAAGTCTTTGCTTCCTCTGAGACGTAAAGTTGCGCTGCACCCCCTCGTAGGTGACGCGTAGCCGGGCTGGGTAAAGGAGACTGAACTGGACCCCCTCAACATCATGCAACTGGCAGAGAATCTCATTGAAGGTAAAGCGGGCCCACGCAGTCCTGGCAGTATGGCCCAGGAAGACTGAGATGGTCATGTTTCCATGCTTGATCCGCTGAAGCCCCTTTGCCTTCTTCAAAATCTGGGCACAGTCAGAGTAATAATGAAGCCTCCCTACTATAGCCCGTGGCCGCTCACCCACTCTGGGCTTGGCTGCGGGATTCCGATGCGCTCTATCCATCAGCGGCTCCTCTTCAAGAGCAAAGGCCTCCATCAGCAGTTTCGCCACATTAGCTGTGGCTGTTGAGCTTGGGCCATCTTCTGGAACGCCGATGATTCTGACATTGTTACGACGAGACCTGGATTCTAAGTCTTCACATTTGTCCTCCAGCGTTGCAACAGTTTTAGTTAAATGCTCTACTATCTTTTGGAGAGCTGTAATGTCATCTGTACAAGTGGATAGGGACCGCTCCACTTCAGCCACAACACCTTTTAGGCCGGTGAGGCTAACCTGCATGGCAGAGATACAGTATTAGCAGACAGCTCCCTTTTCAAGGTCACCAAATCAGCCTGAATTGAAGACAGACTGTCGCCGAGAGCTGACTGAAGTTCCGTTTTGAAAATAGCAGCCACATTGGCCCAGAGAGCTGACAATAATTCAGTTTTCAGTGTGGCTACCTTGACTACAATGGCAGCAGGTAGCTCGTCAGTCACTGTCATCCACTGGGGAGAGGCTCCACCGCCACATGAGGAGTCGCTTCGAGCAATAGGCTGCAGGTGAGGCTGGATAGTATTACCTCCTTTGTTCGACTTGGGGAGCATTTTGTATTTAAAAAAAAAAAAAAACAGTGTGCTAAATAGTGAACTTAGTAAAAACATTCTGGCTTGTACAGTCAGTAAAAAGTGCCTGTTTAATATAAATATCAAATAACTAACTAACTACTAACTAACTAACCTGCACTTATATAGCGCTTTTCTAGTCACAAAGACCACTCAAGGCGCTTTCATTAATACTAACCCTCTATTCTAAGGGCCTATAGGAAACAGATCTGCAGGAGCTCACTGCAAAGCGACCTACTCCACATCTCACCAAACTGGAAGTCCCAGGCATGCAATGTTTGATCCTGATGATACTACATTGACCCAATGATTGACCCAACCTATCATATAAGATAAGATAAGATAAGATAAGCCTTTATTAGTCCCACAATGGGGAAATTCCAGGATTGCAACAGCACAGGGATAGCAACACTCAGAGCAACAATCAGAAGGCAAGAAAAAAACAAACAAAAAAAAAAAAAACAAGAGCAGTGAGTATACATACAGTGGGGTAAAAAAGTATTTAGTCAGCCACCAATTGTGCAAGTTCTCCCACTTAAAAGATGAGAGAGGTCTCCAATTTTCATCATAGGTATACCTCAACTATGAGAGACAAAATGAGGAAAAAAAAATCCAGAAAATCACATTGAAGGATTTTTAATGAATTAATTGGTAAATTCCTCGGTAAAATAAGTATTTGGTCAATAACAAAAGTTCATCTCAATACTTTGTTATATACCCTTTGTTGGCAATGACAGAGGTCAAACGTTTTCTGTAAGTTTTCACAAGGTTTTCACACACTGTTGCTGGTATTTTGGCCCATTCCTCCATGCAGATCTCCTCTAGAGCAGTGATGTTTTGGGGCTGTCGCTGGGCAACACAGACTTTCAACTCCCTCCAAAGATTTTCTATGGGGTTGAGATCTGGAGACTGGCTAGGCCACTCCAGGACCTTGAAATGCTTCTTACGAAGCCACTCCTCCGTTGCCCGGGCGGTGTGTTTGGGATCATTGTCATACTGAAAGACCCAGCCACGTTTCGTCTTCAATGCCCTTGCTGGTGGAAGGAGATTTTCACTCAAAATCTCACGATACATGGCCCCATTCATTCTTTCCTTTACACGGATCAGTCGTCCTGGTCCCTTTGCAGAAAAACAGCCCCAAAGTATGATGTTTCCACCCCCATGCTTCACAGGAGGTATGGTGTTCTTTCTCCTCCAAGCACGACAAGTTGAGTTTTTACCAAAAAGTTCTATTTTGGTTTCATCTGACCATATGACATTCTCCCAATCCTCTTCTGGATCATCCAAATGCTCTCTAGCAAACTTCAGACGGGCCTGGCCATGTACTGGCTTAAGCAGGGGGACACGTCTGGCACTGCAGGATTTGAGTCCCTGGAGGCATAGTGTGTTTCTGATGTAGCCTTTGTTACTTTGGTCCCAGCTCTCTGCAGGTCATTCACTAGATCCCCCCATGTGGTTCTGGGATTTTTGCTCACCGTTCTCGTGATAATTTTGACCCCACGGGGTGAGATCTTGCGTGGAGCCCCAGATCGAGGGAAATTATCAGTGGTCTTGTATGTCTTCCATTTTCTAATAATTGCTCCCACAGTTGATTTCTTCACACGAAGCTGCTTACCTATTGCAGATTCAGTCTTCCCAGCCTGGTGCAGGTCTACAATTTTGTTTCTGGTGTCCTTTGACAGCGCTTTGGTCTTGGTCATAGTGGAGTTTGAAGTCTGACTGTTTGAGGTTGTGGACAGGTGTCTTTTATACTGATAACGAGTTCAAACAGGTGCCATTACTAACGAGTGGAGGACAGAGGAGCCTCTTAAAGAAGAAGTTACAGGTCTGTGAGAGCCAGAAATCTTGCTTGTTTGTAGGCGACCAAATGCTTATTTTACTGAGGAATTTACCAATTAATTCATTAAAAATCCTTCAATGTGATTTTCTGGATTTTTTTTTTCTCATTTTGTCTCTCATAGTTGAGGTATACCTATGATGAAAATTGGAGACCTCTCTCATCATTTAAGTGGGAGAACTTGCACAGTTGGTGGCTGACTAAATACTTTTTTGCCCCACTGTATGTACATATAAACATAAATATATAGACACACGATGTGGAGCATTGCAGCTAGATGGAATAAATATATAGATTAGATTAGATTAGATTAGATTCAACTTTATTGTCATTACACATGTATGAATACAAGGAAACGAAACACAGTTTAGCATCCAATCAGAAGTGCAAAGGACAGCAGTGCAGTATATACGGTAATTAACAGTATGTGCAATTTAAGCAAATATATGCAAATATATGCAGCAGTGCAGAAAGTTAAGAGTGCTGTTATGTGCAAATAATGTGCAATAAGTTAGATGTAGTTATGTAGTTATGCAGTTATGTACAGGTGAGGATGGTAAAAGATGATGGTAAGAGAGTCAGCGGGGAACTAAGTTCAATAACGTGACAACTGTTGGAAAGAAACTGTTCCTAAACCTGCTGGTTCTAGTCCGAAGGCTTCTGAAACGTCTTCTGGAGGGGAGAAGCTGGAACAGTCCATGAGCAGGATGGTTGGAGTCCCTAAGAATGCTGCGTGCTCGGCGCAGACATCTTTTCCTGTAGACGTCCTCTATAGCTGGAAGTGGAGTCCCTGTGATGCGTTGGGTGGTTTTCACCACCCACTGCAGCGCCTTGCGGTCAGCTACAGAGCAGCTCCCATACCAGGCTGTGATACAGTTGGTCAGGGTGCTCTCTATCACGCAGTGGTAGAAGTTGCCCAGGATGTCAGTTGACAGATGGTTCTTCTTCAGTGTCCTCAAGAAGAAGAGGCGCTGATGGGCCTTCTTGATCAGGCTGGTGGTGTTAACTGACCAGGACAGGTCCTCCGAGATGTGGGTCCCCAGGAATTTGAAGCTGGGGACACGTTCAACAGCTATATAGATATATATATATAGATATATAAACACACAGTGCGGAGCATTGTAGCTAGATGGAATAAATATGTGAATATATAAATACACACACAGTGTGGGGCGTTGTAGCTAGATGGAATAAATATATTAATATATAAACACACACAGTGCGGAGCATTGTAGCTAGATGGAACAAATATGCAAACACATAAACACACACAGTGCGGAGCACCGTAGCAAGATGGAATAAATATGTAAATATTCAATTCAATTCAATTCAATTCAACTTTATTTATATAGCGCCATTTCACAACAACAGTCATCTCATAGCACTATCAACTGTAGGGGGGGAACCCCCACAGTTGCAGAAAGACCCCAGCAATCAGGCGATCCCCTGTGAGCAAGCACTTGGCGACGGTGGAGAGGAAAAACTCCCTTTTAACAGGAAGAAACCTCCAGCAGAACCAGGCTCAGGGAGGGGCAGTCATCTGCTGCGACTGGCTGGGGGGTGAGGGGATAGAGAAGAAGAAAAGAACAGACATGTAGAGAGCAAACAGCACGATGGGGACTCAATCTATGGGAGAGAACAAACAGATGTTAATGACCAGCAAAAAAAAAATATTTCATAGAGAGTGAGGAAAGGAGTGAGTCCCAGTGCATTACTGGAGGTCCCCCGGCTGACTAAACCTATTAGCAGCATAACTAAGGGAGGGTTCAGAAACACATGATCCCTCCCTAATTGTAGGCTATATCAAAAAGGTAGGTTTTAGCTCTATTCTTAAAAACAGAGATCGAGTCTGACTCCCGAATCCAGATTGGCAGCTGATTCCACAGGAGAGGAGCTTGATAACTGAAGGCTCTGCCTCCCATTGTACTTTTGGAGATTCTAGGTATTACAAGTAATCCTGCATTTTGGGAGCGTAGTGCTCTGTTAGGATAATACGGTAGTATCAGATCTTTTAAATAAAAAGTAACCTGATTGTTTAGAGCTTTGTAAGTAAGAAGAAGGATTTTAAACTTAATTCTAAACTCTATGGGAAGCCAATGAAGGGAGGCCAGAACCGGAGAGATATGATCTCTCTTTCTGGTACCTGTTAAAACTCTTGCTGCAGCATTTTGGATCAGCTGAAGACTTTTTAAAGATGTTTTAGGACAGCCTGATAATAAAGAATTACAATAATCAAATCTCAAGCTAACAAAAGCGTGGATCAGTTTCTCAGCATCACTCTGAGACAAGATGCTCCTAATCTTGGCAATATTACGCAAATGATAGAAGGCAGTCTTAGAAACAGATTTAATATGTGAATTGAAGGACAAATCCTGATCAAAAATAACTCCAAGGTTCCTCACAGAGCTATTAAGAGAAAGAGTAACCGCATCCAAACTGAAAGTTTGATTTGGAAAGGAATTTCTAAGGTTTTTTGGACCAACAAGAATGACTTCAGTCTTAACTCAATTTAATAGCAGGAAATTACAAGTCATCCAAGCTTTGATTTCCTTAAGACAGGCTTCTAACTTGGCTAATTGATTACTATCATCTGGCTTCATTGACTGGTATAATTGTGTGTCATCAGCATAACAATGAAAATGTATACAGTGCTTTCTAATAATGTTGCCTAACGGAAGCATATATAAACTAAAAAGAGTAGGGCCTAGCACAGATCCCTGTGGAACTCCATGACTAAGCTTTGAGTTTAAAGAAAACTCATTATTTACATGAACAAACTGGAACCTATCAGATAAATAAGATCTAAACCACTGCAACGAAGTTCCATTAAGTCCAACATAGTGTTCTAATCTATCAAGTAGAATATTATGATCGATAGTATCAAAAGCTGCACTAAGGTCTAAAAGGACAAGTACAGAAACAAGTCCATTATCAGATGCAGATGCAATGAGGAGGTCGTTAGTGACCTTCGCTAAGGCTGTTTCAGTACTATGATGGATTCTAAACCCAGATTGAAACTCTTCAAGTAAACCATTTCCCTGCAGGTGGTCAAATAATTGCGTAGCAACAACTCTTTCTAAGATTTTTGAAATGAAAGGGAGATTAGAGATTGGTCTATAGTTAGCTAAAGCTCCTGGATCTAGCGTTGGCTTTTTGAGTAAGGGTTTAATTACAGCCGTTTTAAAAGCCTGCGGTACATGGCCTAAAGTTAATGAAGAATTGATTATATGAAGAATAAAGCTACCAATAAGTGGGAAGACTTCTTTAAATAACCTGGTAGGAATAGGGTCTAAAAGACAAGTTGAAGGTTTGGATGAGGAAACTATTTTGTCTAACTCACAAAGGTCGATTGGAGTAAACTCATCAAGACAGAGATCAATAGAAGGAGTTGTAGTAGTTACAGTATTTAAGTTAACTGTGGGAAGAATCTGATTGATTTTATCTCTGATGGATGAAATTTTATTATTGAAAAAGTTCATAAAGTCCTGACTAGTAAGCTCTAAGGGAATGCTAGGATAGACAGAGTCCTGACTCTTTGTCAACCTGGCTACAGTACTGAAAAAAAACCTGGGATTATTCTTGTTCTCTTCTATTAATGCAGAGTAATAACTCGTTCTAGCTTTTCTAAGAGATTTTTTATAAATTAAAAGATGATTTCTCCAAGCTAAATAGATTTCATCTAAATTAGTAGAGTGCCATTTTCTTTCTAATTGACGAGTCTTCTGTTTTAAGGTACGAGTTTCTGTGTTGAACAAAGGAGTTAGAAATCTCTGATTAGACTTTTTCTTTTTTAAGGAAGCCACCAAGACTAGAGTCTGATGCAGAGAAGCTGAAACACTATCCACCATGTTATCAATTACAGAAGGAGCAAGCTGTCTATAGCTTATTTCTGTTGTGTTGACACATGACATAGAGAAAACAATCTGCATAAATTTGTAAACAGCATCATCTGAGAGGCATCTACTGTAATAATATTTTTCTTTAGGAGCCAAATAGTCAGAAATAGTAAAATCAAAGGTTAACAGACAATGGTCTGACAGTACAGGGTTATGAAGAGACACTACAAGATTTTCTATTTCTATGCCATATGTCAAAACAAGGTCCAATGTATGGTGGAGGTAATGAGTAGAATTTCCTACTTTCTGAGAAAACCCCATCGAGTCTAATATTGAATTGAATGCCACATTAAGGCAGTCACTATCTACATCCACATGTATATTAAAGTCCCCTACTATAATTATTCTATCAGATTTCAGCACTAAATCAGCTAAGAAATCAGCAAATTCGGATAAAAATTCTGAGTAGGTTGATGGGGGACGATAAACTATGGCAAATAAAATTGGGTTTAACCTAAAATTGCTAAAGTGCCCAATACTGAGGACCAGGCCCTCAAAGGAATTATAACATGTTTTTTGCTTTACATTAACTAGTAACTTGGAATGGTAAATTGTTGCTACTCCTCCTCCACGACCAGAACTTCTGGGATTTTGACAAGTTTAAATAACCAGAGGGAGCTGATTCATTTAAACCAACATAATCCTCTTGTCCTAACAAAGTCTCTGTAAGGGAAATTAAATCAATCTAATGATCAATTAACAAATCATGGACTAACAGAGACTTGGGAGTTAGAGACCTAATATTTAATAAACCACATTTAATTTTTTAATTATGAGGAGGAACAGAGGCCAAATCATTCAATTTAGAGGCTTTATGTTTAATTTGAGTTTTACCAATATTTTGCTTTATCACTTTGGGATGCTTATACATTATATTTTTATCACTTTGGAGGGAGCAGACAACGATTCTCTGATGGGGAAGACAGGGGCTAAGCTGAGGGGTGGCAGATGAAGAGGAGCTGCAGAGAGGCGTGTAAGACTGCGACTCTTCTTCCTGGTCCCAACTCTGAGTAGTCATGGTTTTGGAAATTTGGATAAAAAAGATGCCAGATTGTTAGATAAATGAGAAGCACCATCCAAAGTGGGATGAATGCTGTCTCGTCTCATAAGACCAGGTTTTCCCCAAAAAGAGCTCCAATTGTCAATGTAGCCCACGTCATTTGCAGGACACCACACAGACAGCCAGCGGTTCAAGGATGACGAGCGGCTAAACATGTCATCACTGGTCAGATTGGGAGGGGCCCAGAGAATACTACAGTGGCAGACATCGTTTTTGCAAAGTCACACACCGATTCTATATTAAGTTTCGTGACTTCCGACTGCGGAGACGGATGTCATTAATGCCGGCGTGAATAACAATTGTGGAATATTTACAGTTACTTTTAGCCAGCATTTTCAAATTTGACTCGATGTCGCCTGCTCTGGCCCCAGGAATACATTGGACTATGACCGCTGGAGTCTCTAGGTTCACGTTTCTGACTACAGAGTCGCCAATGATCAGAGTTTTTTCCTCAGCGGGTGTGTCGCTGAGCGGGGAAAAACGATTAGAAACGTGAACAGGTTGGTGGTGTGCCGGGGCTTTGCGACTAGGCTTCCTTCTCACCGTCACCCACCCAGTCTCCTCGCTGCTGAGGAGAGCCGGGGAACCGCTGACAGTGGGACCTAAGCTAGCTAGCTCCGCTGCAGCTAATGGGCGTCCGTCAAGATTAACTGGCGCAGACGGTGTTTCAATGCAGCGGAGCCGGGATTCCAAATCAGACAACCTCGCCTCGAGCGCCTCAAAAAGACAACATTTATTACATTTACTGTTATCGCTAAAAGAGGCAGAGGTGTAGCTAAACATCTGACAGAGAGAGCACACCAGAGGAGGAGAGGAAAGAGAGCTAGTAGCCATAGCTAGTGGCTAGAGAGCAAACCACAAAGCAAACCACACAGGCAGACAGCAAAACAGGAAGTGACGATACGTTACCACAAGGAAGTGACGATCAAAAAAAATATATAAACACACACAGTGCGAAGCACTGTAGCTAGATGGAATAAATATGTAAATATATAAACACAGTGTGGAGCACTGTCGCTAGATGGAATAAATATACAAACACACACAGTGTGGAGCATTGCAGCTAGATGGAATGAAACAGCATAACCGTTTACTTAGTTATCCTACATGGTATGATTATGTACCCATACATATTGTCACCCTCCGTAGCTACCGGTATTTTCCTAGTTGTATACCAGAGGGGACCATTGTGTAAGTCTATTGCGTCTTTTGCATTCAATACTATTAGGTTGTCACGTCATTTTGCTATCTCTGCGAGCAGCCCTGCTTAGGTTATACAGTCTGACAGCCGTTGGTAGGAAGGACCTGCAAAACCTCTCGGTTGTGCACCTAGGATGATGTAGTCTGCTGCTAAATGAGCTCCTTAGTGCATTCAGTGTGTCCTGCATAGGGTGGAACTCAGACTCCAGCAGAGATGACAGTTTAGCCACCATCCTTCTCTCTCCCATCTCCTCCACTGGGTCAAGGCGCTGCCCCAGGACAGAGCTAGCTTTCTTGATCAGTTTATTCAGTCTCTTCCTATCGGCTGCTGTAATGCCACTGCCCCAGCAGACCACTCCAAAAGTGATGGCTGATGCCACCACCGTGTCGTAGAATGTCTTCAGCAGCAGCAGCGCCCCTTGTACACTGAAAGACCTGAGTCTCCTCAGTAGGAACAGCCTGCGCTGTCCCTTCTTGTAGAGTGCATCAGTATTGTGTGACCAGTCTAGTTTATTGTTCAGATGAACACCCAGGTACTTGTAGGATGTCACCATCTCAATGTCTGTTCCCTGGATGTTTACTGGTGCTGTGAGGGGTTGTCCTTGCCTGCGGCAGTCCACCACCAGCTCCTTAGTTTTTCTCGCGTTGATCTGGAGGCAGTTCCGATGGCACCAGTCCACAAAGTCCTGGATAAGCCCTCTGTACTCAGCTTCATCTCCATAGGAGATAAGGCCAACGATCGCAGAGTCGTCAGAGAACTTCTGTAGATGGCAGTGTGTTGTGTTGTGTGAGAAGTCCGCAGTATAAAGGGTGAACAGGAAGGGAGCCAAAACCGTTCCCTGTGGGGCCCCCGTGCTACCGATGATCGTGTCGGACACACAGTCCCGGGTTCTCACAAACTGAGGCCGGTTTGTGAGGTAGTCCAGGATCTATGATGACAGGTGCTGGTCCACCCCTGCGCACAGCAGCTTGTCCTTCAGGATCATCGGTTGGATGGTGTTGAAAGCACTGGTGAAGTCAAAGAACATGATCCTCACCGCATTCCCGGGCTTCTCCAGGTGGAACAGAGAACGGTGAAGGAGGAAGATGACTGCATCCTCCACCCCAATACCATGCTAGTAGGCGAACAGGAGTGGATCCATCGCTGGACCCACCAGGGCAGCGATATATACTAAAATATATACTAAAAATATATACTCAAAATATATACTAAAATAACAAAAAATCACAGGCTATGACATGTGCATTTAAAAACAAAGCTATTCTATATGCATGGAACTGCAGTAACCTAAGGAAAAAGCGCAGAAGCAAGGCCAGCTGAATGAAACAAATGCTTTATTCATCATTACACTTAAAACAGACCCACCCACACACCCACATAGTGAATTACACCTCTGTGACGATGGAGTGTCACCACTGTTACAGTTTTTGTGATTATATGTGTAGAATTTGTAAATGTTAACCCCTTGCACTCTGGTCAATTTTCCTAAAAACGCCAAAAAATAATGTGCCCAAAGTAAATCGAAAGCTATTATTCAACCCTTTGCAGCATCTTCATGGGGTTGGTCTCATTTAAAAGAAAACACTTTGAATTTTTTGGCAAAAAAAACATGATCTCTCTAAGTCCTCCGGCCACTGAGTTACAGTCATCTAAACATAGTGAACTTGAAGAAAATAAATTTGGCCTGGGTGTTTTTTTGGATACAAATGCTTGCAAATAACACACAGCTTCAGATCCGGGCTGGAAAATACAACAGAAATGTAGAACCAAGTGTTATCCAGCTGAGGTCAAAATTTTGTAACAATACCACAAAAAATGAATATATTACACAGCTTTGTTCTCAGGCTGTTCCCAGGCGTTTTGGAACTGTGCCAAATTGTGCCAAATGGCACAGTTTGGAAAAACGTCTGTAACTTTTGAATGATTCAACATAGAAGCTTCATCTTGGGCTCAAATGAAAGGTCACATTCAGGACGGAGATCCGCCCTCGCTACATAACGGATTACACTCGGATGTGGTAATGTTTCCACAGCACCGCTGTCACCACGGCTCCCCCCCCCCCCCATGACAGAATCGTAGCGGCGGGGGGGGGGGGGGCGTTCACGGTCCGGAGGCGGCGAAGACCCGTGTAACGCGGCGCACGCACTTTGGACATCGTGCACCGCACAGTTGTAATTTACCGATCGGTCAAAAGTCATTTTTGATTACAATTTTCAGGGATAAAAAATAATTTGGCTTATAACACCTTACCTCTTCACAGCCACATTGTCCTGGCCAACTTCTCTTCCTCATTGTCAGATGAACTGACGCTGGTCCGCTCTGGTTCTGGTCTCGCGACCCGGTCAAAACATAATTCCATGATTGCGGTTTTGGCGAATGATTTACGACCTTTGTCGTCAGCCTCCGTCGGTCTATGATGACCATATAAGAGAATCCTAAACACTCTGCTGGAATTAAAAAAATAAATAAATAAAGCACTGCCTGTGGCTGCTGAAGCAGTCTCTCTTCACCCAGCTTTAGACAACAGCTCAGCGAACTTCTGTGCTTCAATTGGCTTGCAGCCGTTGGGAGGCGGGTCCTTCTGGCTAGATTTTCATTCATTGGTTCTTCAAGGTTTCAGAAACCCAATTCAAAGTTCTTAATAGTCGAATGAGAGGTCAATCAGAAGAGCTAATCTGTTCGCGGCTGTGTCTGCAGCTTTTATTTTTCAGTGCGCGCTTGGACGCCATCACCAACTACATCACCACCATCAGGATCATGCATCCGAGTCATGCGTCCGGCATCGTGCGCTCTCGTGCGCCCTCGTGCGCTCTAGGACGCAGAGACTTGCCCGTCTGCGGTATAACAGAGCGCAAGAGGTTAATTAACATGATTGTTTTGATAAAGTGCACATTTATTTGGAGATCTGTTTTTGACTGATTTGAATTCCTTTTGTGAGAAATGTTAAGGTTAATTGTATTAATTCGGTAAAGCAATTGAATATTAAATCCACGTACCTTTGCCAGCATGCTTCCTGGTGGTATCCAGGCAAAAGACTCCTGAGGGGTTTGAATGCCTTTTAAAGGATACCAGGAGGAAGGAGGCATGTGATGGTGAGTTAGGGGTGATTTAATATGTAAATATGGGTTTAAAACTATTTATTGTATTATTTATGGTATGTATTTGTTCTGTAAATGGGGGAGAATTATTTATGTATTTATGACTCTTTTTAGATATTACTGGGTATGTGGAAATGTGAAATGTTTATTGTTTTGCATGGGATTCTGGTATGTTCCAATTAACTCTAATTATCTCACATAGTATATAACAGATGTTGGTCATTTGGTTTATGGTGGGGTGTCGGATGTTCATTGGAGTTATTGCCTGTGAAGTATTTTGGAATAAACGGAAAATTGCTGATTGCAAAACTGTTTGGAAGCCTCCGTTCCTTATCTGGTGTGCCTTGACCGCTCGGCATTGTGACACTAGGCCATTTGAATGAAACAAAATGCTTTATTCATCATTACACTTAAACAGACCCACTCACACACCCACATAGTGAATTACTGTACACCTCTTTGCACAACCACTGCTTCTGTCCCTAAACGTCTAACTCCCAGGTAGGGCGATAAAGCTGCTGTGACCGATGAAGTTGCTTTGTTTTCTTACCGGTGTCAGTGCTGCTGGACTGTTTTCTTTTAGTACTTTTTTCCTCCGAATCCAAACTCATGTTCACTGATTTTTTTTTTTTAAATATGTTGTGGTGCCAGTGCAGCTGCCGCAAACAAACATGAGCTAAGCGCTGCTGATGTGTGTCACGGTGGCCCTCGCGAGCCACCAGAAGACGCCACAAGTCACCGGTGAGTTTGCAAAGGTGTTTATTATTAAGGGCAAGGGAACAGAGGATAATAGAAGGTAACATGAAGTACAAAGTAAAGAGCCACGGTGGACTAAAACACTGTTGACCGTTCCTGCCTTTCATCTCCTAACCGTGGTTGGGGGACGCAGGGGAGCTATATCTTCTCTAGGGCCGGAGACAGCTCTTCCTCCGGGGTCAACTCCCAAGTAACCTCACACTTGTTAAAAACGGTATTGTGGTGCACAGAAACACAGGCCGTTTTGCTGAAGCGTTGGGGTTTTATTCACAGACTGCACTGTTATTAGCAACAATTTCTACCTGCTCCGGTCGCCTCGCTCTCTCTTGTTTCATCCGCACCAAAATCACACACACCGTTCGCTCTCGGGGTCATTCCACACACACTGGGTGGGGGGGTGGGGGCGCCTCGGCTGCGCGCACGCACTCACTCACTCACGTTCACGCACTGAGCTGTCCTATCTAAACACATAAAAGAGACACATCCTACAACACTACCCCCACCATGGACTGGCAATTAACACTAATTCCATTCCATCCAAACAATATAAAATTGGTGCACAATCTCTATAGACCTAATAAAAAAAAATGTGAAGAGATAATAGTGTCCAGTATATTACAGGGATTCAAATAGGTAGGTTATACTATAATGACAAGTGTCTATGCAGTGAAAAAGAAATTAGCTCATTTAGCAGTGAAAGAGGGACAAATACGTTGAAATACAATTGTTTCTAATTAAACAGGGAGTACATTATACTGTACTTTTAAAACCTATTTCTTGGCGACCGGGAGTAATACTGTCTAACTAATCAAAATACAATACATTCAATTGAAACAAAGTGCATGTAGGTATATGAAAGCATTGTCACTTCAGCTTCTTTTTTTTTTTTTTTTAAACAAATGTATAGCACATTATAACTAGACTAGAGTCTAAAAATGTAAACTGGAGAGTCTCTAATGCAAACATGAACTACCACAGTTGGCTCACTCAGTAACCCAGTCCCCGTAAAGGTCCGGTTCCTCTGCGCCGACGTTTGGGCCGTGACACGTGCTGAGCCTGATGGTGTGGCTCTCCCACCGCACTTCCACCATGGTCAAATATCACATGGGAAGGAGTAGATGGAAGAGACCCGATCACATTGGGGGCATTAGCTGGTGGAGTGGACGGCCGGGAATTGCTGGGGGCCATCACTGGAGGCAGTAGCGAACAGGTTGTACAGGCTGAGGTCCTTGTCTGCTGGGTCCCCCTCCACAGCTGGTGGCAAGATCTCAGAAGGTGTCCAGTTCTGGGCTTGGTCCAGGACCCAAGTGTTGTCCAGTGGCTCACGGCTGCGGTAGTGTTTCAGTTGGTCATGGTGGACGACTTTGACTTTGGCTCTGGGGCTCTTTCGGATCCGGTAGACTAGATCATCCAACTGTCCCATAACAAAGAAGGGTCCTTCGTAGGAGGGGAGGAACTTTTTGACTCTGTTTTTGACATGCCGTGTTCCTTTGATGAGGTACCACACTGCGTCTCCGACTTTGTACTGTGTGTGGCAAGCGTTTTTGTCATATTGTCTTTTTGCACGTGTGACTGACTCACCCAGGGCTTCTCGAGTAATGTTGTGGGCCAGCTCCAGCCGCTCAGGTATTTGTTGCACATACTCTGGGGCTGAAGGTGCATGGTCAGAGTCCGGGGGCAGACCGGCTACAAGGTCCACTGGCTCATTTATTTCATGTCCTAACATCATATAGTTGGGGGTAAAACCAGTAGCACTGTGCTTGGTCGCTCTGTAGGCCATAACTGCATATGGGGTCATCAGGTCCCAATCCCAGTGACAGCGTTCTGTCTCATTGAGTGGGCCCATAATGTCCAGTGCAATGCGCTCCATGGGGGCTCCGACCCTGACAGTTCCCATGGGCGCTTGTGGCGTTTTGTGGGGTCTGGCTCTGCATGCACAGTTGGTACAAGTCCGGCACCAGAGAGCCACGTCTTCTCTTATGTGGTACTAGTAGTATCTGGTTTGAAGTCTGGCCACAGTCCGTTCAGTACCAAAATGTCCACCTATTGGCCCCTCGTGCATCTGGCGCATGACGTTGGGTTGCATTTTGCGTGGCAGGACAATTTGGGGGTAGTACTGTGTGTCGTCCAAACAGTAAAAACGGCGGACCAGAACTCCATCTCGGAAATACAGTCTTTTCCATTGGCTCCAGTATGTTTTGGTGGCTGGACTGCAAGGGGCGACTGTGGTCCAGGGAGGGCGCTCACTGCTGGCCTCTAACCAAGCTTTTATTGGTGCAATGTCTGTATCAGCGGCTTGGGCCTGGCACAACTCTTCCATGGTCCAGCCAGGAAACAGTGTGGTCTCGTTTGTATTCGTCACATAAATTGTGTCTTTTTGTTTTAAAGTGCCTGTATTGGTAAAGCTGTCTGCACTTACCCCCACCGGACTCACAGCTGTAGTTGTAGGGCATATCTCTACCCCCACCGGACTCAGCGACAGGGAGCTGGTGTCGGAGTCCAGGTCACACTGAATGGCTTGGTGGCTTGTGATTCTCGGCTGTGAGGAGGGGTCCTGCAGTTTACAAGGACAGGACTGGCGGCAGGGCCTGCGGGAGAGGCTGTCAGCATTAGTGTGTAAGTGACCTGGGCGATGAATGATTTCAAACTCATACTCTGCTAGCTTCTCAAGCCACCGGGCTAACTGACCTTCTGGCTCTTTCATTCGGGTTAACCAACGCAGGCTGCTGTGGTCGGTATGTACTTTGAAAGGCCGCCCAAGTAGATACTGCCGAAAATGTGACGTGAAATCGACAATGGCTAGCAGCTCTCGTCTTGTAGTGCAATAGTTCTGTTCAGCTTTGGCTAGTTTGCGGCTGCCGTATGCCAACACACGTTCCGCGCCATCCTGCATCTGTGAGAGGACGGCGCCGATGCCTGTGTCACTAGCATCGGTGTCCAAGATCATTTCACCATGGTCCACCATAGTGGGTAGCCTAAGACAGGGGCTGTGGTGAGGCGGTGCTTGAGCGTGTTGAAAGCAGCTTGGTGTTCAGCGTGCCACTGGAAATGTGCGTTTTTCCTTGTCAGGTTGTGTAACGGTTCGGCAATGGAGGCAAAGTCTTTCACGAACCTGCGATAGTAGGAGGCGAGGCCAATGAAACGTCGGACCTCTTGGACTGATGTGGGAGTGGGCCACGCTTGGACTTTGTGGACTTTATTGGGGTCAGTGGCTACACCGTGCTCGGACACAATGTGACCTAGATAAGCCACTTGGCGGCGGAAGAGGCAGCATTTGGCTGGTTTTAGTTTGAGGTTTGCATGTTTAAGTCTCTGGAACACCTGACTCAGCCGCTGCAGCATCCCGGACACATCCTCAGCCAGCACGATGATGTCATCCAAGTAGACGAGGCAGGTCTCCCACTGCATGCCGGCAAGGACGCGGTCCATAAGACGTTGGAACGTCGCTGGCCCATTGCATAACCCAAACGGCATAACGTTCCATTCAAACAGTCCATTTCGGGTGCAAAATGCGGCTGCGCGGCAAGCTCTTGGAGTCAGCTCGACTTGCCAATAACCTGAAGCAAGGTCCAAGGTGCTGAACCATTTGGCGGTAGCGAGGGTGTCTAATGTGTCTTGGATGCGGGGTAGCGGGTACGCGTTAGTGATGGTGCGGTCGTTGAGTGTTCTATAGTCTATACAAAGACGATAAGTTCCATCCTTTTTACGTACCATAACAATCTGTGAGGCCCAACTGCTGTGGCTGCGGGTGGCGAGGCCGTTCTGGAGGTTCTCACGGATCTGCTGGTCTGCGTGTTGCTGCTTTTCTCCAGCCATGCGACGAGGGGGCTGCTTCACAGGAGCTCCAGGCCGGGTTATGATGTCGTGCCGCACAAGACTGGTCCGTCCCAGGTCACCGGGCCCTCTGGAAAACACATTTTCATAGGCACACAACAGGTTAGACAATTCAAGTTTTTCATTGTCATTAAGCTCGGTGGAACTCTGGGCATAGAGCTCCTGGAGGTGGTCTGGGACTGCAGCGGAGCTAGCTGGGAAGTCTGCTGCTGTGGAGGCACTGGGCGGGGGAAGAGCTTCAGCTGGCTGGAGGAGGCCTGCAATGGCACCTTCTTTAATAGTGACGGCCTTGTTGCCAGGGTTAAAGAGGCGTAGTAGAACAACATTAGTGGGCTGAGCGTTGACTAGGACTCTGGCAATGAGTATTTTGTGCTTCTCAACAAAGCCTTTTGTGGGGCTGAGCATCATGTCTCCCTGAGCTGCTTTGCCACAAGGCACAGTGCCCTTGACTAGGTACTCTTGTCCAGGTTCAACCACGACAGTTCTGGCTACTCTCACAGCATGCGACTTTGGGACAGTCTCTGGGTGAAAGTATGGCACTTCTTCTCCAAACAGAACTACGCGGCGCTTACCAAAATCAAGGCGGGCCTCAGCTTGGGTGAGGAATGGGTGGCCTAGCAGTACTTCATTGCCCGTTATGTCCGCCACGAGGAAGTCCACTTCAACCTGCCAGCTGTTAATACTGACAGGTATTTTGGCCTCACCACACACAAGCACGTCTCCTGGTCCCACCCCGAGCAGAGTCTCGACGACGGATGACCGTAGTGGGGTTCTCATGACTTGGTGAATGGCATTGTAATGGTGAAGGGGCAGCACGTTCCTCCGTGCTCCACTGTCCAAGACTGCGCACACCTCCAGTTCATATATGTGCATGTGGATGCTCATGTCATGACTCTGGCCTTTAAAGTGGAGCACCGCGGCCTGTGGGCTTCCCTGGGGAGTGCTTGGAATGAAAGTCTTTGCATTTCTTTGAGGGGATGAACACTGGCTCTGTTTGTGACCCCAGCCCTTACAGTTATGGCAGCAAATGTCACCCCTTTTAAAGTTCTTGTGTTGCCCTGGTGTTTTTGCAGACGTGTGTGGGGCAAAGCAATTGGGTGAGGAGCTAGCTGCATGTATAGTGGCAGTTACAGTCTCATTCTCGTCTCTTTCTCTGACAACAGCGGCCCGGGGCCTGCGTTCAGTGAGGTTACGGGCCCCTGGCTGCATAACGCTGGTGACAAAGGACGCAGCTCTCTTTGTGGTTTCATGGCAATGGGCTATCTCATAAGCTCTGGCTAGTGTAGCTGGACGTTCTTCTAACAGTTTTTGGATTAGCTCTGCATCGCCCAGGCCATTTGTGAAAACTTCAACAGCTATAGCATCTTGCTCGGCCTCTGGCCAATTTCCATAAGCTACAGCTACTTTCCCATAAATGTCATCTCTGAACACATGAAGGGCCTCACCACATTTGCGTACTCTTTGCCTCAGTTCCACTGCCACAGCCGCTGAGTGATATGAGGAAGGGTCGTATGCAGTTTCGAGTTCCTCCAGCAGGCGGCGGTAGTCCCATTTGGATGAACGAGGGTTTCTGTGGATGATGGCACCTGCAGCTCCAACAAGGCAGAATTTCAGCTGGATGGCCATTGTCTTTTCTGACCAGTGATTTGCCTCTGCGCAGCTCTCAAATCTGTGCAGAAACTCTCTCCATGGTGTGCTGCCGTCGTACTGGCCTGGACGTAGAGTGGGGACTCTCTCTTTGGGATCATAGTCCTCATCACTGTTCGATGTAAGAGGCTGACGGGGCACAGAGCGGCTCTTATGTGTATGTGAGTGACAGGAATAGCTCAGTGGTGAATGCCCCTGTTTATCAGTCTCCTCTGAATTGATGTAAGGGGTAGACATGGGGAGCGTACCTGCTTTTGGCTTGGAAGTAGCCGGTGTGCTGTGTACAAAGCTTCTCATGTGAGCTGTGGCAAAGGGGTTTGTATCTGCATAATACAGCTTTAATGATGTGTTTGGAGCAGGATTCGGGGGCACGTAAACGTCTAGGCCTCCCACGGGGGCGTGGCTTTGATTGTCAGCTCTGAAAAAGGGATTCGTGGGGGCGAATTGAGCGGGGCTGCCGAATGGCACGAACAAATCCTCTCCATCAACAAGTGTGGCCGCGCAGCTTTCATCGCACAAAAATGGGTTATAATGCCCACACTTCGTCTCAACCCGACATTCATGAGCCCTCACAGCACCTCGTCTGCACTCCTGATCATTACTTAGCGACATGAACGGGTTTGAGCAGTTCGTTTCTTGTACATGAATATTGGCGGGATAGCGAGCGGCCGCCATGTCGCATTAGCTTTAGCTGCTACCACAGTCACTCGGCCCAGCTGCCGCTGTCCTTTTCTTTCTGTACTCACCACCCTCTTAACAACATGAGAGTCCCTTCGTGGTCGCCAGTGTTGACCGTTCCTGCCTTTCGTCTCCTAACCGTGGTTGGGGAACGCAGGGGAGATCTATCTTCTCCAGGGCCGGAGACAGCTCTTCCTCCGGGGTCAACTCCCGAGTAACCTCACACTTGTTAAAAACGGTATTGTGGTGCACAGAAACACAGGCCGTTTTGCTGAAGCGTTGGGGTTTTATTCACAGGCTTCACTGTTATTAGCAAAAATTTCTACCTGCTCCGGTCACCTTGCTCTCTCTTGTCTCATCCGCACCAAAATCACACACACCATTCGCTCTCGGGGTCATTCCACACACACCGGGGGGGGGGGGGGGGCGCCTCGGCTGCGCGCACGCACTCACTCACTCACGTTCACGCACTGAGCTGTCCTATCTAAACACATACAAGAGACACATCCTACAACAACACACTATAATGGGAACGGGATAACAACAGGGTAAACTTACAATAGTAACGACAAGTAGACAGTGTCTGAGCCGGTGGATGCCCGATGCGTCAGACGATGAAGAGTTTTCACGGAGGTTTAACAGGAGTTTAACAGAGACTGCTGCATCGGGCTGCATTCAGTGCCTGCTTTTAACACCGGACAATAATGACCCCGAATGCAGCACAGCTGTTTGGCCTTGACAGCAGGAAGCTCCACCGGGCACTGTCACAATAAGAGCCCGGGGAGCCAGAGAGGAAAACCCTGCTGTCAAAGCCTGAAAAGGATGACATATGACCCGAGCACGGACGAGATTGGCGCTCGGATCATATCAATGTGATTGGCACATTTGGCAGTGAGGAGCCAGCCAGGTATGAACTGATCAGCTATGAGCAGCCATCACTTTTTGGTGATGTGTGAGTGTTCACATTAATCAAAATGATGTTGTTGGGGGTTTTTTTGAGGGGGGGTGGCGTGCACAAAAATGCCTGAACTATCGTATATTTGGCCTTTTTTTTTAAAACTATTGATGGTATATTGCATAGGTCCTAAAATTATTGTATAAATATGATAATTATTGTATATTTGGCAATGCCGCCTTGTGGTAATGTTTTGAATGGGATGGCCTTCCATATAATTGGTCCCTTTATCAGACAGCGCTGTATGTGCGACAATGTTGGCATTACATAATGTCATGTGTCAGTGTGACTTAAAAAACTGATGTTTCCAATTGTCCAAATGCATTGGTTTTGTGTAGTATTCAAAGGGGGTTATTGTGCCAGCATTCCTACATTCTCAAGGGTATGTAAAACATTAAAAATGTTTTTTTTTTTTCAAATTAGTTTTTTGATTGCATAAGACAAAATTTATTTAATGCATCACTTTATTCTTCAGTCATGATAGTGTTTTACTCTTTTTTTTTTTTTTTGTTACTTATTTGTACCCGTAGGTAGATTTGGTTTGCAGTCTGGTGACAAGCCACCGGCTGCTGCATGCGCGAGCGCCCTAAACCTACATGTTTTTGGTATGCGGGAGGAAACCGGAGAAATCCCGGAGTAAACCCATTCAACACGGGGAGAACATGCAAACTCCACACATCTCACTGTTGGTCGGGGGCTGGGATCGAACCCACGATCCCCCGGCCGAGGGTAAACTGGGCTGCCGCAGTGCTAAACCACTGCACCACCGTGCAGCCCATAATCTTGTATGTCCTTTCATTTTTACTACTGTTTCACTTTACTGAAATTAACTTCGTTTCTGAAATTTGCTACTTCTTTCTTGTAAAATTGTTGCTTTTGCCTCTAAAATGTGACTTTTTTCCCACTTAAATTTGTCTCATAAATTTGCAACATTTTTCCTCAAATTTGACTTTTTATTTATTTTTTATTTTATTTGTTCATTTGACAGGGACAGTGCAATAAACATAGACAATTAATCAAATGACAATCAATCTAATGTGTTGCACAAAGAGTGTATAGCTATTAGCTAATTTGCAACTCTTGTCCCTGGATGGGCTTTAGAAAGAAGAAACAGGTAAAAAGAAAGAAGGATAAGGAAAAGAAAAAATGAAAAAAGAATAAACAATAACCACATACATCAATGCAAACAAGATTATAAATACACAATATAAAAACCTGGTTCACATTTGCCTATTTCAGGTCTCCCTCCCTTCGTCACTCACTATAAACAAACACATTCATTCCTTCCCTTCATTCACTCTCACCCTGCAGACAATCATTTCATACATGGGTACATTCTTGTTTATTTTTCAGCCAGTTTTTAACCTTTGTAGTAAATGTTTTAAAGTCGGTTATTATTTTAATTTCATTTGGCATTGTGTTCCAGATATGACTGCCCTTTATAGAGAAAGCTGTTTGTCCAAATGTGGTTCTGCGGTGGGATATTTTACAGTTATTGTTAACAGAACTCCTGGTGGCTCTGCTGCTGTCCTGTCTTTGGATGAAACCAGCAAGTGGCTCTGGCGCTGATTTATGGAAACATTTGAACATTAATTTCAGAAAACAGAGGTCAATGAAACTCTCAAAACTCAATAGATTGTATTTTTTTTTAAATATAACAGTGATGCCACCTAATGGGCTTTTTATCCAAGATTTTTAGAGTTTGGTTATATAATGAATCTATATGTTTTATTGTGGAAGGAGCTGCTTGAGCCCAGACTGTCAAACAGTATGATATATGAGAAAAAACCATTGAATGCATATACAGTACAGCTGCTTGGTATGGTATGTAATATCTAATTAATTTAAAGCAGTTCAGATTTTTTTTTTTTTTTTACTGTTTTAGAAATTTTCTTTATATGAAGATTAAATTTGAATTGAGGATCTAATACAATGCCAAGATATTTGAATTCTGTAACTAAACTGATGTCTTGATCATGTATATTAACTTTAAAATGTTGCAGGTTACATTTTTTGATTGAAAAGCACGTTGAAACTGTTTTCTGAAGGTTCAGCAATAGATGGTTCTGGAAGAGCCACTCTTGGACATCAACCATACTTGTAGACAGTACATCTGCAGCCTGTGCTGGAGTCTTGGCAGCTGTGTAAATAACTGCATCATCTGCATAAAGTTGACATGTTGCAGCTGAGCAGTGTAGTGGCAAGTCATTAATAAAAATGCTGAAAAGTAAAGGACCAAGAATGGACCCTTGTGGGATACCCATACGGTTGTTTATAAATAAGGATTTATCCTGGTGAACTTTTACACACTGTTCTCTATTCTGGAGATAAGATGCAAACCATTTTAATGTATCTGGAGAGAAGTTAAAAGATACCATTTTGGATAAAAGCAAACTGTGGTTTACAGTATCGAAAGCCTTTTTGAGATCTAGAAAAACAGCCCCTACCACATTACCCCTGTCCAAGGACTGTTTGACATTTTCAATAAGGCAACAATTTGCTGTTTCTGTTGAGTATCCTGGTCTAAAACCAAATTGATGTGGATGAAGAAGTTGACTGTCTTGTAGATAGTCTATCAGCTGTGTAGCTACAACTTTTTCGAGAACCTTAGACAGGACTGGTAAAATAGAGATTGGGCGGTAATTGCATATATCGTCTTTACTGCCTGATTTATAAACTGGTATGACAACAGCTTTTTTCCAACCAGATGGAAATGTACTAGACCTAATGGAGAGATTAATGAGATGAGTCAGTGGTTTGATTAATATTTTGCTGTGCGTTTTGAGAAAGGAAGTGCTCATATTGTAGATATCATTAGTTTTTGAGTTTAACAGTGTTTTAACAATACCAGCAATTAACTCCTCATTTACCTCATCGATGTGAAAAGAAACTGTTGAAAGTATTGATTTTGTGTTGTTGAGCACATTTGGCAGCACAAAGTTTTTTGTTAATTCTTCCACAGAGTCTACAAAATATGAATTAAATTCATTTGCCAATATAGCCTTGTCACTGATGGTCTTGCCATTGATTCTAAGTTCCTTTACCCCCTCCTGAACATTTTTTTTATTAGTTAAGTTATTTAAATGCCTCCATAGGGAACTGTTGTTACCCTTTGCATGATCTATCAGTTTATTGTAATAAGATACTTTTGATTTTCGCAGCTCTTGTACCACTTTATTTCTTCTTGTAAGTTTGCAACTTTTCTTATAGACTTTTCTCATAAACTTGCATTTTTCCCCTCAAATTAGCTTTTTTCCTTGTAAATTAAAAACTTTCTAAAACTTATCTTTTTTTCCTCAAATTTGCTATTTTTTTCATGTGAATTTACAATATTCATATGGATGCTGGTTAATTTTTTTTTTCTATGTAAGGCTTTATTTTTTCCTGCTGATCTGTACAATGATCCAGTTTTACTTTTTAATTTTTTTATTGAAGGGGACAGCTTTTTTGTTTTGGTCCATTTTAAAGCTTTTGGATAAATGGATGAATGTTCATAAAAAGACATTTTCGTGGGAGTTTTTAACAAACATTTTAAATCCACAATAATTGACACTTTCTATCAGTATGCTAATATTGTTTAAATACATTATTTTTAATAGGAGACAATCGTGTCCTTCATATTTCCTGCACTTTCAAAGCAAGTGGGTAAACCGTTTTAATTCATATGAATATTGAAGAAGTTAGCAGACACAAAACATTTGCATGACTCGTCCTAACCCTAATATTTAAACTGTCAAAATCCCAGAAGTTCTGGTCGTGGAGGAGGAATAGCAACACTGTGACCCGTGCTCGCAAAATAAGTCACTTTAAGGAAATGATCAAAATTGAGGTAACGTTTTTCCATATTCTGTAATAAAAGACCTTCAAAATGATATTTAATTTGTAGGAAGTGCGCAAAAACGGACCCAGAAAAAGCCGATTTGTTTATATTTTGGCTAGGTTTAAAACTTGCGTTTGATCGGTTGGGAGTTACGTCTTCTGCCAAAACATATGTATTTTTAGAAAGTACGATTTCTAAGCTTTACAATGATACTAGGCAGTCACGGGGGTTTTCCCGGGACTTGCCGTTAGCAAACAAAGAAAGAGTCATGATTTATGACTTCTCGTGCCTGTATCTCGTAATGACACGGTGCACATTCCGACTTATTTTGCCAGCACGGGTCACCAATTTACCATTCCAAATTACTAGTTAATGTAAAGCAAAAAACATGTTAAAATTCCTTTGAGGGCCTGATCCTCAGTATTGGGTATGTTAGAAATTTTAGGTTAAACCCAATTTTATTTGCCATAGTTTATCGTCCTCCCTCAGCTTACTCAGAGTTTTTAATCTGAATTTGCTGAGTTCTTAGGGGTTTTAGTGCTGAAATCTGATAGAATAATTATAGTAGGGGACTTTAATATACATCTAGATATAGATAGCGATTGCCTTAATATGGCATTCATTTCAATATTAGACTCGATGGGGTTTTCTCAGAAAGTAGGAAATTCTACCCATTATCTCCACCACACGTTTGACCTTGTTCTGACATATGGCATAGAAATAGAAAATCTGTTAGTGTCTCCGCATAACCCTGTACTGTCAGACCATTATCTGTTAAATTTTAATTTTACTATTTCTGATTATTTGTCTCCTAAAGAAAAATATTACTACAGCAGATGTCTCTCAGATGATGCACTTACCAAATTTAAGCAGGTTGTTTCCTCAGTGCTATGTGTCAACACAGTGGAAATAAGTTATGGAGATATTATTCCTTCTGTAATTGATAGCATGGTAGATAGTGTTACACCTTCTCTGCATCAGACTCTAGACATGGTGGCCCCTTTAAAAAAGAAAAAGTCTAATCGGAGATTTCTGGCTCCTTGGTTCAACACAGAAACTTGTAGCTTAAAACAGAAGACTCGTCAATTAGAAAGAAAATGGTGCGCCACTAAATTAGATGAAATCTATCTTGTTTGGAGAAATCATCTTCTAATTTATAAAAAAAAAAAAAAAATCTCTGAAGAAAGCTAGAACAACTTATTATTTTTGCATTAATAGGAGAGAACAAGAATAATCCCAATTTTCTTTTCAGCACTGTAGCCAGGCTGACAAAGAGTCAGGACTCTGTCAAATTTAGCATTCCCTTACAGCTTACTCATCAGGACTTTATGAATTTCTTCAATAATAAAATTTCATCTATCAGAGATAAAATCAGTCAGATCCTTCCCACCCTTAACTTAAATACAGTAACAACTACAACTCCTTCAACTGATATCTATTTAGATGAGTTTACTCCAATTGACCTTTTAGAGTTAAAGAAAATAATTTCCTCATCCAAGCCTTCAACTTGTTTACTAGACCCTATCCCTACCAGGTTATTTAAAGAAGTCTTCCCATTTAATGGTAGCTCTATTCTTCAAATAATCAGTTCTTCATTAACATTAGGCCATGTACCGCAGGTTTTTAAAAGTGATGTAATTAAACCCTTACTGAAGAAGCTAACACTGGATCCAGGAGTTTTAGCTAACTATAGACCAATCTCTAATCTGCCTTTCATTTCAAAAATCTTAACGTCAAATCGCAACATCATTGCAGTGGTTTAAATCTTATTTATCTGATAGGTTCCAGTTTGTTCATGTCAATAATCAGTTTTCTTCTAACTCATAGCTCAGTCAGAGTTCCACAGGGATCTGTGCTAGGCCCTATTCTTTTCAGTTTATATATGCTTGCGCTAGGCAATATTATTAGACAGCACTGTATACATTTTCATTGTTATGCAGATGACACACAATTATACTTGTCAATGAAGCCCAGATGACAGTAATCAATTAGCCAAATTAGAATAGAATAGGCTTTATTGTCCCTGTACAGTTGTACAGTACAACAAAATTGTGGGTGTTTCACCAGGCTACTGCACAATAAAGTAAGCGAGAAAGGATTTGATAAAACACAGTTATAGAATACACAATTAAACATATGTCTGAAATAAAAATAAAAATAGCCCACATGTATATACACAGGTGTGGTAGTGGCTTCATGGATGGAACTATGTACATAAGAGTGCGGAGTACAGAATTCAGAAGAAATTAGAAGCTTGTGTTAAGGAAATGAAAGCTTGGATGACTTGTAATTTCTTGCTTTTAAATTCAGATAAGACTGAAGTCATTCTTGTTGGTCCAAAAAATCTTAGAAATACCTTTCCAAATCAAACTCTTAGTTTGGATGCGGTTACTCTTTCCCTTAAATAGTTCTGTGAGGAACCTTGGAGTTATTTTTGATCAAGATCTGTTCTTTAATTCACATATTAAACTTGTTTCTAAGACTGCCTTCTGTCATTTGCATAATATTGCCAAGATTAGGAGCATCTTGTCTCAGACTGATGCTGAGAAACTAATCCATGCTTTTGTTAGCTCTAGATTAGATTATTGTAACTCTTTATTATCAGGCTGTCCTAAAACATCTTTAAAAAGTCTTCAGCTGATCCAAAATGCTGCAGCAAAAGTTTTAACAGGTGCTAGAAAGAGAGATCACATCTCTCCAGTTCTGGCCTCCCTTCACTGGCTTCCCATAGAATTTAAAATTAAGTTTAAAATTCTTCTTCTCACTTACAAAGCTCTAAATAATCAGGCCCCTTTTTATTTAAAAGATCTGGTAGTACCTTATCATCCTAACAGAGCACTACGCTCCCAAAATGCAGGATTACTTGTAATACCTACAGTCTCCAAAAATACAATGGGAGGCAGAGCATTAAGTTCTCAAGCTCCTCTCCTTTGGAACCAGCTGCCAATCTGGATTTGGGAGTCAAACTCGACCCCTGTTTTTAAGAATAGGGTTAAACCCTTCCTTTTTGACATAACCTATAGTTAGGGTGGGATCAGGTGCCCCTGAACCCTCCCTTAGTTATGCTGCTAATAGGTTTAGACAGCCGGGGGACCTCCCAACAATGCACTGGGCTTCACTCCTTTCTTCACGCTCAATGAAATATTTTTGCTGGTCATTAACATCTGTTTGTTCTCTCCCATAGATAGAGTCTGTTAGAGACGGTTCAGATCGATCAGGTCCCACACCTCCAGACTGACAAACCCTGGGCCATCTGAACTGCAAACAATCAGAGGCCCCACCCCTTTCCCTCCAAACGCTCACATGCTTAGAACTGAGGACCTCTTAATCGTCACAATAACTCACCTGTCTTTGCACTCCGCACTTTCATGTTCATTGACCTATCCGTGAAACCACTACTGTGTATTTTTTTTTCCATAATCCTTGGTCCATTTTACTCAATTTATTTATCTCTTTATTTTTTATTTATTGGTTTATTTAGTCGGGACAGTGCACATTAATGAACAGTTTTGTAAATGTGCCAGAATTAGCCAAAAGGCTGTTTTTCATCTGTAGTCCCTGGACAGATGTTACAAGTCACCCTAAAAGTAAAAACAAATGAATATAAAATTACCAGAAACATAGAAGAAAACTAATAACAGAAATATTGGCATTAATATGAAAACTTATTAGAACATCCGTATGTTATAGGCGATTGTCACAAAAATATGCAATTAAGGCATTTAACACTTAAAACATGCGACAAACAGTACAAATCATGCAAAACAATAAGATGAGAAATGTTGGTGTTAGTTGAAATATGAGCCAAGTCAAAACCACATATAGAAAACAGAATTATTAGACACAAAAGAAACATGCATAACAGAAGCAAACAATAATATGTACATAACATAAAACAAGGTACAATGAACCATGCATGCAAGCACATAAAGACAAACTAAGACCGCAGCAGGTGGCAACAAGAGGAATTTAGCACAGAAACACTAAGGCTATTAAAAATGCAACTTAGTTTTAGTGCTGGCAGAGCTGATTATCAGCCATTTGTGTGTTCGCTTGTGTGTCTGCACTTTGCACTTATGTACATAGTAGTTCCACCCACATAGCCACTACCATACCTTTGTATATTTCCATAATCCTGGACAATTTGTCATGGCTGTAATTAATAATCAGTCCACATGTGCGATGCAGCAACAAGAAGAGACAATCAAACAATAAAACACGTTTGAGAGTTTTTATTAAATAGCAAATCTTCGCACAGCTACAGAAACAGTCACTCGCCAGAGGAAGGAGCCTGTGGAGAGAAGATGAGAGCTGTGTAAGGAGGAATGGAGTAAGGGAAAATGGGCTAGCCAAATTGCCACTTACGGGAGCTCCGAGGGAGAGCCGGCAGGACCCCAGTGGGGAAATAGATGAACCAGCAGGGTGAGGGGAATGGAGCTGGTGGTGCTTGACCGGGTGGAGGTTTGCTGTGGATGAGAGGAAATGTGGCAGGAGAGCACGCGCAGTCCCCGTGACACACCCACACAATGGCAGCAACCTTAAGAGGGGAAAAAGCACACAGGTTAATAACCTTTTTACCAGTGTGAATCAAATACTTGCTGTCTTGGTTGGCAGTATACCCAGACGAGCCAGCGTTGAATCACTGAAGGATGCTTCCTTATGAACACTGGCTGATGAGAGGGCGCAGATGTGTCCTCTCACTCTGGTGCGCTGATGACCTGAGGAGAGATGAACGGGAAGGAGAGGGCGTGCTCTCGCCACCCATAACAGGGCCCATTCTAGGAGCTCTCTTTAGAGCAGTCTTTGATATTTCAGCTACAGAGCTGGCTTCTCGATCTGCTTCACTAATGAGAGTGGAAATGGTGACTGGGCAGAACCATGGTTCATTTTCTTGTGACTTTACCTTGACTGCCTGCGCCACACAATGCATTACATCAGGATCAGCATTTTGTGTGCATTTGTTCATGTACTGCTCCATATCTAGGGGCATACGTGAAAGGCCGTCTGCATCTCTGTTTGCTTTCCCAGGGCGGTACTTAATCACAAACTGGAAATCAGCTAGTTCCGCTACCCACCTCTGTGTGGTTGCATTTAACTTTACGGTGTTGAGCACATACGTTAGGGGATTGTCCGTATAGACAGTGAATGGTGGGAAATAGTACAGATAATCCCGAAACCTCTCACAGATGGCCCACTTCATGGCAAGAAACTCTAGTTTCCCTGAATGAGGTGGTAGTTCTTCTCTGGATTTGACAGTGTCCTGGAGCCATACGCTATCACCACCAGTTTGCCTTGTTGTCACTGATATAACACCGCCCCAAGCCCCTCCTGTGAAGCGTCACAGTGCAAAATGAAGGGTTCCTCAAAGTTCGGGTAACCTAACACTGGGGGCTGGGAGAGAAAGTCAACAAGCTGACAGAGTACTGCATGATGCTCAGAGCGCCGCCTGATTGCATGGGATGAGGGCAACTGGCCACTATCTTTCTTTTTGACATGTTTTTTCAAGTTTTTCTTTGCTTTATCTGTGTGGTCGTTAGCAAGAAGGTCGTAAAGAAGCTTTGCTATACGGGAGAAGTTTGGAATATAGCTGCGGTAATATGAAATAAAACCTAGCAATTTCCTTAGCTCTCCAACAGTGGAAGGTTGCTGCTGTTTGAGTGTCTGCACTGGGTCAATGTCCGCAGGGTCCATAGTGTAGCCCTGTTTCATTACCATTTTACCAAGGAAACGTACCTGCTGCTTGAATAACTCACATTTCCGGGGAGTCAGCTTCACCCCATGGCTTTGATAGCGGTGCAGGACGCTTCTCAGGTCTCGCAAGTGGTCTTCAAAAGTCTGTGAATGAACAAGGCTATCATCGAGGTAAGGCAGACAAATATCATCCCTCAACCCCCACAAACACTCCTCCATAGATCTTTGGAATGCTGCTGGTGCTGAGGACAAACCAAATGGAATTCTTACCCACTCGAACAAACCCCAGGGAGTGATAAATGCAGTGAGGGGCCTACTCGACTCTTCCAGGAAACCCTGGTGATATGCCTTCCCTTGGTCGAGGACTGAAAACCACACACTCCCATTTAGACTGTTTAGCATATCTTGTATGCGGGGAATTGGGTGTCTGTCAGGGATAGACTTCTTGTTCAGCTCTTTAAAGTCGCAGCACAAACGCAGACCTCCATCTTTCTTTCGCACACAGACGATTGGACTGGAATATGATGACTTAGATTTGGTGATCCAGCCCCTGTTAAGCAGGTCTTCTAAATACTCCTTTACTTCTTTATGAAGTGGTCTGGGAACAGAGATATAAGTCTTTTTGACAGGAGTGTGATCCTTGAGTCGGATTCTCAACTGTAAAGAGGGAATTGTCCCTACATCATACTCATCACGGGAAAACGCTTGCCGTTCCTCCCGTAATAGCTGCTTTACTTGCTGTTGTTGTGTGGGAGAGAGATGATCAAGGGGAACTGGGGGTCCCACATGTCCGTAGTCTCTTTGACGGCACAATTCATTTCGGTCTCTTTCTTCCTTCCGGTTTCACTCATCGTCGGGTCTGCTGCCGCTTGGTTTACAGCAGGGGGTCTAATGTCTGCTGGGTAAGCAGTTTTAACTCTCTGTGTTTGTCCCAAAATGGTCTTAGCGGGCAGCTGGATATCACGGGACGTACTGTTTGTTATAGGTATTTTGAACATAGATCGCCTCCCTTTCCATAACTGCACCAACCCAC
This sequence comes from Pholidichthys leucotaenia, assembly GCA_020510985.1. NCBI lineage: Eukaryota > Metazoa > Chordata > Actinopteri > Cichliformes > Pholidichthyidae > Pholidichthys > Pholidichthys leucotaenia. The sequence goes on from CM035836.1 coordinate 400,686,978, forward strand.
TTTGCATCTGCAAACCCTCCGGTAATTGGGTGTACTGACTCGGCTCAAACAAGATGTCTTGTGTGTCTGGAAGTGAGCCTGCCCTGACAAAACCTTTAATTGCTTTGGTTTGGCCAGCAGGGATGGTGACCAACTCACTGCCAACTTTTACCATTCCTTCCCCCAGCCTATCCTCCTCACTTTGCATCACCTTCAAAAATACCTCTGTTTTTTTACAATCAAAGGAGAAGGCTGCACTAACAGCTTCACTGATGGCACAAGAGGGTTTAATGCCCATCTTCAGGACATAGTCAATCACGTTGAACCCAATGATAGGCGGCTCTGCCACTCCATCCTCCTTCACCACTAGCACAGGAACTAAGAGTTCCACCGGCAGCTTGAAAGTGACTTCGACCCACCCTGAGAATGGAATCGGTGTCTGGTTCACTGCCCTCCCATTCAGAATACTTGGACCCACCAACTCGGCTAAGTCTCTGACGGTGGTGTGTGGCAGGTGCTCCTGTCTCCAGGCGTCATTCATTAAGCAGACCTGTGATCCTGTGTCCCACAACGCTTCTGTCTCCTTATCATCGAGGAAGCAGGTTATGACATATTTTTTTCTAACCAAATTGAGCAACTGTAATTGTCAATTAGGGGACAGTGGATTAACACGGACTGTTTCTTCAGGAGGTGCCTCTGTTTTAGCTACCAGCCTTGCTTCCAATCTCTGAATACTGTCAGTAACTAGCTCGTACAGCGCTTGTGTGTTAGCTTGTTCTGATGTGGTTGCGACAGTATTGGCCGCCGTGTCTACTTGCCCTGCCCTTTTTCCAGGTCTCCTCCCTATCCGACATTCCTTTGACATGTGGCCGCTGAATCCACATCTGAAGCAGTGGTCGCACTGATCGCCATTGCCGGTGGACTGACAGCTCTTGCAGCCACGTGTCCTCCTGGCTCTTTGAGCATGAGGTGCTCTGGGAGACTCACGTATGGCCTTCTTGATCTCCTCCATGTCACTCTTCAGCTGAGTGACTATGTCCAGGGGCTCAGATTCCGTGCGGGTCACTGTGCTTTGGGATTTAAGGATTTTACCTTTTGTCAATGGTGGAGGGTGCTCTTGGCCATCCACTCCTTCCACGGTTGCATACTGACCCGTCAGATTTTCCACTCGGCATTCTCGAACTTTGGGTTCTTTCGTGTGCCTCTTGAATTTTTGGTGTCGTTCCCATTCAAGACTGGCTGCTGCATTCATCTTAGAAATCAGAAGCTCATCGGTGACGGCAGGATCCTCCAGATAGCGCTTCAGTTGGTACTTCACGTCAGCACTAATCAGTCCTGTTTCCACCGCCCTCAGAAACTTCCTCTGAATAAGGTCAGAACTATACCGCTCTTCCGTGCCAGGCTCTCTGGATGCTGCCAAAAGTCTTTTCTTTAGCTCTATGGCGCGAAACAGGAAGTTCTGAGGTGACTCGTTACTGTCTTGTGTGACGTTTATCAGGCGATAGTACAAGTCAGTCAAACTATCCTCTTTATAATGTCCTCGCAGAATGATGCGCAGCTGCGGCAGGGTGAGATCTGACTTGATCTCCAGCATAGCACGCAAACTTAATCCGGGACTCACTGCTCTGACAACAGCCTCGATTATCTCAGCCTCACTGTGATTTTTCTTTAGGCCCATCTCAATGTAGTGAATGAGGTTGGAATAAGACAACTTGTCTCTTTGGCCCCTCTCTCCTATCTGACCATTTATCCTAAACTCTCGTTTAATGGTCACTTCTGGCAGTAGGGGCGCTGCAGAGACCGCAGCCTGTGTCAGAAAAGGACGACTTTGTGGCTGAGTGGCCACGTTACCAGTAAGCCTCGCTATTTTCTCTTCAAGCTTTTTAGTTGAATAATGGAAACTTTCATGCAGAGCGGCATATTGGTTGTGTAAACTGGCGAGTGCCTCTGCCTCCCGGCTCGTGCCGGCCGCTGCCACCGCCTGCGTCGACGGTTTGCTTTGCTTAGCTTCGGTAGCACATGTGGTGTAATTGAGTTATTTAGAAAGAACTACAAAGTCGCGCAGGGATGACGTCATGGAGGCGACTGGCGGGAGAGTGACAGACTAGCAGCGAGGTTGACATTTGGTGCAATAAAAAGTGACGTTAAAAACTACAGTTGGACTCACGCAGTGTTTTAATAACACGACATGGTGTCAGAAGTCCTGTAGTTAATGTAGAGAGGTAAGCCCGGAAAGAAAAGGATCATTTGTACACCGCGGAGGAAGAGAGGGGAGTTTGCGGACACGATGAGTGGAGACGAAGATGCAAATGGAGGGTTAGCAACCACTCCAGGAGCCGCTGTGGCAGCGGGTCCGTGCGCTACATTCAACATCCAGCCGCCGGAGCCCTTCGACTTTTCTAAGCCGCAGGAGTGGGCCAAATGGATCCGGAGATTCGACAGATTTCGCCTGGCAAGTAACCTGAATGCAAGCTTTGAAGAGAATCAAGTTAACACTCTGATATATTGCATGGGAGATGAGGCGGATGATGTTTTACGTGGGCTGGCTCTGACTGATGCTCAATGCAGCTCGTATGAAGCGGTGCGTGACGGCTTTCAAAGCTTCTTTGTGGTTAAAAAAAATTAATTTATGAACGTGCCAAATTCAGCCTGCGAAAACAGAGAGAAAGTGAGACAGTAGATTCTTTTGTCACTGCACTATATGCGCTGGCTGAACACTGCAATTATGGTGTGCTGCATGATGAGTTACTTCGGGACAGACTCGTCGTCGGTCTGTTAGACAAGAGGCTGTCTGAACGCATGCAGCTAGATGCAGAGCTTACTTTGGAGAAAGCAGTCAGGATGGCACGGCAAAGTGAGGAGGTGAAAAAGCAGCAAGCTTCTCTGAGAGGAGACACCAGAACTCAGGCAAGTGAGGCAATGTCTGTTGATGGAGTGTTCAAGGGAAGTAGAAAGCCTGCTAAAAACAAACCTCAGCGTGCTCTCAAACCGCACAGCACTCAGAACAGCAAGGAAAAGGGGACACAGTTAAAATGTCATAAATGTGGCAGCTCTCCATCACATTCAAAACGGGAGTGCCCTGCAAATGAAGTGAACTGTCATGCTTGTGGGAGAAAGGGTCACTATAAACGTGTGTGCAAGACCGTAAAATCTGTACTTGAGGTGGAAGAGGATGAGGATGCCATCTTCCTCGGCAGTGTTACAACAGACGGTGATCCTTGGATGGTCAACATTGACATTCATGACAGCAGCGTGACATTCAAAATTGACACGGGTGCTGATGTCACAGTTTTGCCACATGCTGTGTTCCAGAAAATACTCAGAGAAAACCCACCTGCGCTCCACAAAGCACCTAAGCCGCTCCTGGGACCGGGGAGGAGGCCACTTGATGTTGTGGGCGTTGCCAAGCTGTTGTTGAGAATTGGTGAGAAAGAGGGGATGGAGGAAGTGTATGTTGTCCGTTATGTGCACACTGCCCTGCTAGGGAGGTCTGTGAGCTGCAGACTAGGGCTTGTTGCACGCCTTGACAGTGTTACTATAGAGACATTAAAGGAGAACTATCCAAAACTATTCAGCGGACTAGGTGAGGTGCGCCAGGCATATGCCATCAAGCTCAAACCAGGTGCCAAACCATTTTCACTCAAGACACCAAGGAGGATCCCATTGCCACTAATGGACAAAGTCAAGCAAGAGCTGTCCCGCATGGAAAGCCTCGGGGTGATATGCAGAATTGAGGAGCCTACAGACTGGTGTGCTGGCATCGTGGTAGTGCCCAGAAAGAACAAGATGGATCCTGTGCGAATATGTGTCGACCTCACTAACCTCAATGAGTCCGTGTGTAGAGAAAAGTTTATTCTACCATCAGTAGAGGAAACACTTGGGAGGCTGGCTGGAGCCAAAATATTTAGTAAGCTAGATGCAAATATGGGGTTTTGGCAAATCCCATTGACAGAAGATTCAGCGAAACTGACAACGTTCATCACGCCCTTTGGACGCTATTATTTCAAACGGCTACCTTTTGGCATTGCGTCCGCCCCTGAACACTTTCAGAACAGAATGGTGACGGAGGTCACAGAAGGGCTCGAAGGCGTGGTTTGTCACATTGACGACGTGCTGGTGTGGGGTCGTACGCAAGAGGAGCATGATGCTCGCCTGCATACCGTGCTAAGAAAGATTCAGAAGGCAGGTATCACACTTAACATTGGCAAGTGTGATCTGTCAAAGTCTGAGGTGACCTTCCTAGGCCACGTGATCTCCGCCAGCGGCATCAGTCCAGACCCGAGCAAGACGGAGGCTGTGAGGGAAATGCCTGAGCCAAAAACAGTGAGTGAACTAAGATCTTTCCTTGGAATGGTAAACCAGCTAGGCAAGTTTATCCCACAGCTAGCTGAGAGGGATAAAGCCCTCAGAGATCTCCTTTCAAAGAAGAACTGCTGGGTGTGGGGCGCTGACCAGGCTAAATCCTTCCAGGACTTAAAGGATGCCCTGACGTCGCCACCAGTGCTAGCCGTATATGATCCTAACAGAGAATGCAAAGTTACGGCAGATGCATCGTCTTATGGACTTGGAGGAGTCCTGCTACAAAACTGGGGTGAGGAGTGGAGACCAGTAGCCTTCATGTCGCGGTCTCTCACGCCTACCGAGCAGAGATATGCACAAGTGGAAAAGGAGGCTTTGAGCCTGACCTGGGCTTGCGAGAGGTTCAGCAACTTCCTCATTGGAAAACACTTCCAGTTGGAGACAGATCACAAGCCTCTCCTGAGTCTCCTGGGGTCTCAAGCACTGGACGCTCTACCCCCTCGGATACAACGCTTTCGAATGCGTCTTATGCGCTATTCCTACTCCATATCTCATGTGCCAGGGAAGTGCCTGTGGACAGCCGATACATTGTTGCGAGCGCCTGTCACAAGAAAAGGGACACCAGCTGACAATGAGCTGTTCGAGGACACAAATATCTACGTGGATATGGTGATGGAGAACCTACCTGCAAGCACTGCTTATCTGGAGGAGCTGAGAGAGCAGCTGCAGAAGGACAGTGTGTGTGCTTGAGTGATGCAGCTGTGTGCAGAAGGCTGGCCAGCTCATGGCATAAATGAACCTGCACTCAAGCTATACTGGACTGACAGAGCATTCCTTACTGTCCAAGATGGTCTACTGCTAAAGGGAGAAAGGCTCGTCATACCCTCAACCATGAGAAATGATGTTCTCGCTAAGCTGCACGAAGGACACCAGGGTGTGGTTAAGTGTAGAGAACGGGCACGACAGTCAGTATGGTGGCCGGGGTTGAGTCAGCAGCTGAATGAGTTGGTTCTCAACTGCAGAACATGCTGTCAGGAGAGACAGAACCACAGGGAGCCACTGATGCCGACACCATACCCAGACAGACCATGGCAGAAGTTGGGAGCAGACTTGTTCATGTTAGGGAGCAAGACCTACTTGCTAGTAGTGGACTACATGTCAAGATATGTGGAGATTGCCCTGCTAACTCCCACAAGATCTAATGATGTGATCCACCACCTTAAGTCAATCTTTGCACGTCATGGAATCTGTGAAATCCTGGTGACAGACAATGGGCCACAATTCTCTGGAGCAGCTTTTGCAGCATTTGCAAAGTTGTACGGGTTCCAGCATGTAACCAGCAGCCCAAAATATCCCCAGGGCAATGCTGAAGCGGAACGTGCAGTGCAGACAGTGAAGGGGCTTTTGAAGAAGTCAGATGACCCTTATCTTGCTTTACTGGCCTACAGGGCTACCCCTCTCCAAAATGGGTATAGCCCAGCTCAACTGCTCATGGGAAGGCGGCTTCGTACAACTGTGCCTATTCTTCCTGCGTTGTTGAGTCCTGCTCTTCCAGATAGAAATGCTGTTATGCTGAACGAAGGGAAGAGGGAAACAAAGGATGCACAACACTACAACCTGAGACACCGTGCAAAGCATCTCAACAGACTCACTCCAGGACAGGACGTGTGGGTCACCGATCAAGGAGCAGCAGGTGCTGTCATCGGAAATCACACCACACCGCGCTCTTATCTGGTGGAGGGACCCCATGGGACCATCAGGCGAAACCGTTGTCATCTCATCCCCTGGAACTCCTCATTGGAGCAGAGCAACAGTGCTGCAGCAGAGCAGTTCCCGGAAGGTGTTCCAGAACAACCTTCAGCAGAACAACCGGCAGCAACATCATCACAGCAGAACGTTCCTGAACCACCATCTACTCCTACTCTTAGAACCAGGTCTGGGAGAGCGGTTGTAAAACCAACCCGGTTGGACTTATAAACAATTATGAAGATTGAACTTTTGAAAATAATAGTGGGAAAAAAAAGTTGCAAATGTATTGCACTATTTTTCTGATTTTGCACTCGTTTATATGTAAATGTTCAAGTTCAGAGTTTAGAGTGAGGACAGAACAGTATAGGGTTTAGGATGGAAGTATTGTACTTGATTTTGCACATATTGTTCAGTGCTAAGGGTAAACTGCAGTGTGACTGTTGTGTGTGTGAATGGAATTAGGTAGGACCAGATCTTCCAGCCACAGAGGCAGAATAATCCTCTAAGGTCTGTTGAATCAATGGCAGTCTACCCATTGATACTAGAAAGGGGAGATGTGGTGTAATTGAGTTATTTAGAAAGAACTACAAAGTCGCGCAGGGATGACGTCATGGAGGCGACTGGCGGGAGAGTGACAGACTAGCAGCGAGGTTGACATTTGGTGCAATAAAAAGTGACGTTAAAAACTACAGTTGGACTCACGCAGTGTTTTAATAACACGACAGCACATGCTATTAGCTTTAGCAGAAACGCGCGGGCTACATCCTCCTCTTCGCTCTCAATGGTCTTTTCCACCTCCTCGTTTAACAATCGTACCAGTGTGTACTTTTTAGACGGCTTGACTGGGTTTATCTGGGCAAACAAACAGACCTCGTGTAGCTGTTCAGCCTGTAATGGCACCAAGGCCTCGCTTAGCTTATCTAGCAGCTGCTCCAGTTCCATCGTTTCTACTCGTTTTTTTTTTTTTATTTGCACACTCACCGTCTTAGGCACGACTGAACCATCCTCTGCTACCAAATTTTGTTACACCCCGGAGGGCGAAGAAGAAGGAGAGGGCCAACTGGCGGACTTTTCAGCGGTTTATTGACTTTCTACAACACCAGGCACGGCACTCTTACACAGGACATCACTCGATATCAGCCACATCACTCAACACCATTTTCCTTCACTCTCTGGAACATTCTCTACTCTTCTTCTCTCGCGCTCTAACAGCTTAACAGTGTCCCATCAAAAGCGCTACTGCTTTTACTGATAAACCCCAAACCAAAACAATCCAAATTACAGTCCTTCAGACACATTTACTAGAAATGCTCATATTAGCCATCAGCATCTAATCAAAAATGTTTTCTGGGGGTTTTCTAGAGGTTGTCCAAAATTTAATTTTTCCTACAAATACCAATGTCCCGAACGAACCAGGCCAACACGAAATGGCCCTCTGCCCCTGAACCCACTAAAGCCATCACCCTCCTCTCGACCCCCAGCAATTGCACAAGGGCTGGAATAGAGAAATTGCCGGGGGGAGTTAACTTGGTTCCACCCCCCAGACCCCCCCACAGTTACTGATGGGCCGTGTCTTTTGGCCGCTGGGGACACTAATCCCGACTGTGCTTTGCAGAACCACAGTACATGCACGCACCAGTCCTCCTTCACGGGCGCTCATCATCAGTCAGTTGGAACCGACTGAGGTCCATCGGCTCAGGAGGAGGACCGGCCCCCCCAGTGTCAGTCCCTGCAGCGGGCACCCACTCGGTGGACAGGTGAGAGGAGGCCTGTCGCTCCTTCTCACGCTCACGGTAGCGGTTATCCAAACCCACAGCCTGATCGATTAGACCATCGAGAGTGTCGGGAACCGCATAAACCGCCAGGTCGTCGCAGAGGTGGGCGTTTAACCTGTGGAGGAACGCGCTGCATAACTCAACCTCGTTCCACCCCAAGTCCGTCACTTCAACCCAAAACTCCACCAATTACTCGGCCACAGACCGAGCACCCTAATGGAGAGTCATAAGGCGGCTCATAATGTTCCCTTGACTCTCGGTGTGGTCAAATGCGCGGGAAAAAGTGACCACAAATTGCTCAGATGTATAACCTCGCCTTTCCGGGCTGTCTGCCGTGGCCCGAGCCCAACTAAGGGCTCAGTCCCGTAGCAGTAGCGTGAAAAATTGAATTTTCGCAACATCCCCCAGGTACTCTCCCCCCCACGACCTGCTCCAAGTACACCCGTACCTGATGGAGAAATTCCTTACACCTCCCCACCTCCGGGGCAGGTGCGGGAACGGAGGTCGTACGGCACACCGGAGGTAGAACAATGGAAGCAGGCTGAGGAGGAGGGGAGTCGCACCGGCCAAATGCTGCGTGACGGTGCCTAATTGCTGCATCATGGTTTGCAGCTGCTGGGCCACCACAGCTATCTGTTGCTTGGTCGCCTCTAAGCGATCCAGAGCTGATTGTCCCACTGCTGCACCTGCTGAGCCGAGGTCACAGCTGGCTTGTTCTGTCATGGCTGTAATTAATAATCAGCCCACGTGCGCAATGCAGCAACAAGAAGGGACAATCAAACAATAATACACATTTGAGAGTTTTTATTAAATAGCAAATCTTCGCACAGCTACAGAAACAGTCACTCGCCAGAGGAAAGAGCCTGTGGAGAGAAGATGAGAGCTGTGTGAGGAGGAATGGAGTATGGGAAAATGGGCTAGCCAAATTGCCACTTATGGGAGCTCCGAGGGAGAGCCGGCAGGACCCCAGCGGGGAAATAGATGAACCAGCAGGGTGAGGGGAATGGAGCTGGTGGTGCTTGACCGGGTGGAGGTTTGCTGTGGATGAGTGGAGATGTGGCAGGAGAGCACGTGCAGTCCCGGTGACACACCCACACGATGGCAGCAACCTTAAGAGGGGAAAAAGCACACAGGTTAATAACCTTTCTACCAGTGTGAATCAAATACTTGCTGTCTTGGTTGGCAGTATACCCAGACGAGCCAGCGTTGAATCACTGAAGGATGCTTCCTTATGAACACTGGCTGATGAGAGGGCGCAGGTGTGTCCTCTCACTCAGGTGCGCTGATGACCTGAGGAGAGATGAATGGGAAGGAGAGGGCGCGCTCTCGCCACCCATGACACAATTCTTATTTTTATTTTATTTTGATTTCAGTCATGTGTTTAATCGTGTGTTCTGTAACTGTGTTTTATCTAATCCTTCTCTCTTACTTTATTGCACAGCAGCCTGGTGGAGCACCCACAATTTTGTCCTACTGTACAGTGACAATAAAGCCTATTCTATTCTAAACATAACAACTTGGAGTGGCATGATCATAAATCATGCCCCACACAAAACAAGTGTTGTTCAGTTTTAGTTTCATCAGACCACAGGACACATCTCCAAAAATTAAGGTTTTTATCCTTGTGTGCATTTGCAAACTATAATCTGGCTATTTTATGTTGTGTTTGGAGTAATGGCTTCTTCCTCACTGAGTGGCCTTTCAGCAAATTTCAGGTTAGAAAATGTTCAGTCTGCTTTATGCTGCTTTAAGAGCTCTTAGTGTGGGGAAAAAAACTGAAGAAATTCACCACGATATTGACAGTAAGTTCTTCATTTTGGAGTGAAAAATAAGGTCTGTGGTGTGAGACCGAGTGCAAAAAAGTGAGACTCACTCAAACAGTGAGTGTGCAACGCTGATACAGATCTCTTTTTTTTTCAGTTTCACTGAAAACGTTGTGGTATGCACAGCCCTGACAGGTGTTTTGCCGCTTCTTATTCCGAACCCCAACCTGTATTTTTCAGGTGTTTTCGCTATATTGGCCACACTACAACTGGATCATCACTGGGCGATACTACAGGACACACTTGCACGAATTCTGAGCTCACTAGCAATCTCGATCGGTGCCGCTCTGCCTTTTGTCATTGACTACTTTAGGTGTGCACTCGGACTGCCGGGGTGTCCAGCTGCACGGGCGGCAGTACCATTACCTGCTAGCTACTACGTTAAAATATTCCTCTGGAATTGTGGAACCTCCTTAGCTTCTCCAGCCCAAACTGTCTGGCAGTCATTAATTCTCTTGGACTGTTATGTTGCCCCAAATGCATCCATAGGGCCTCTCGACACAAGTTTATTTACTTCAGCTCACCTATTCCCTTCATACTGTTTGTCGCCGCTCCGTAGAATACAATGATGTCATCACAATAAACTCCAAGCGCGCACATGCTTTCTGCGGCTGTTCATACTGCCAACTGCTGACAAGTAAGAGCCAATACAGGCACTCATGCACAACAGCAGCAAATTATATGTTTGTTTGTTTGTTTGTTTGTTTGTTTGTTTGTTTGTTTGTTTGTTTGCCAATTAAGAAGCAAAATTAGACAATTCCCACAGAACCCGAAACATTCTCTCATGGAACCTCTGGGTTCCAAGGAACCCTGGTTGAAAAACAAGGCCCTGTACTGATACTGTTTTTAATGATCTTTCTCAGACCCAGTTCCAACCACTGCACCCAAACCAGTATATACAAGTATGAAGTGTAAATGTTTCTTTCTGATGTTCCTTAGACCCAGACCCAGCTGGAGCCTCAGTCCCCCAAACTCCAACCAAACCAGTACCCACAGAAACATCCCAGTTTTCCCAGTGTGGAAAGTCCAGGCCTTCTCGCACTGGCAGAATTTTTGGAGGTAGCAAGACTTTCCCAGGCGCACATCCCTGGCAGGCAACGGTGCAGGCCAGAAGCAAAGGCTCATCACATAAGTTTCGCCACATTTGTGGGGGCACCCTTATCTCATCCTGCTGGATTCTTACTGCTGCCCACTGCATGTAGGTCTGCTGTTGTGTGACTTTCTAATTCATAATGTATCTGCAAGCTGTTAAACATTTTATTTTTTCAGTGACACTCGTAAGGAGTACCAAGTAAGGTTGGGAGGAGTGAATGCAGATGAAGATGAGGAAATGGACCAGGTTATCCCTGTAATAGAAATGATTGTCCATGAGAACTACAAGCATGCCCCAGAGGCTTATTACAATGATATTGGTTTGTCACATTTGTTGTCTTATTTACAGAATAGAGTACCAATTAAATACTTAAGTCATGGACAGTGTGTACTGTACTGAATCCAAACATATTTCAGAAAGGGAAGGAACCATAAGTACAGTAGATATCTGTTAAGCATGTTAAATGTTCATAGTACTATTTCAGAGTTTTTGCCAAATCAGAGCATAACACAGATAAATAGTTAAGGGTAACATCACAAGTCACTGCTTAAAAGTCACAGCATCTGATGATCTGATTACAAGAAGGGGACAACATGGGGGTAATAGACAAGGGAAGCAAGAGTGGGGCACAGTTGATACTCTTAACACTACAGTATACACTGTAGATAACCTCACATGGTGTAATCTTAGTGTTTCACCTTCAATGTCATATAATATTACTTTGAGAATGTTTTAGCCTCTCTATGTTAAAGACGTTTAAATAAACTGTCTCTCACTTTTTTCTGCAGCTCTCCTTAAACTCAAAGTTACGGGCAATCCTTACTGTGCTGAAGAAACACGATTTGTAAAGTCTGCATGTCTGCTAGAGCAACCCTTTCCTGTTGGGAAGATGTGTGTGGTCTCCGGATGGGGAAGAAATGAAACTCGTAATGCTTTATTTTTATTACAGTTGTTGTGAGTTACTTTGGTGCATTTCTCGTAACAGAATAGAAATTCTCAAAACTATTAGTTCAACCTCCACATCACCTAGGGTCGTGATCTGCCCTCAGGGCAGATGAGAATTTAAAGGGAGGACTCATGGCACAGGCAGGAGTAGGTGCAAAATAACAATTTATTAACAAAACAAACACAAATTAAACATAGCACGGGGGCTGAAAACAACTCAGGAGATCACGGGGAAACAAAAACTCATGGAGAACATAAATTATGATCATAACTATGGATGTATGGGACCGAACAATGACCTTTACCACAGGGATGGACTTAATTCATTTGGAGCCCAAGGCAAAGACCGAAATGGGGCCCCACTTTTTCTTTGTTCTACACTTTCTTTTCAGGCCTTATTGCACTAATTCACACAAAATCAGGCCATCGCCACATCTTTTGAGTGACCTTGCAACTTTGTCCAATCACCGCAACTTTCCCACAATTTTGGCCAATCCTCGTCAACTTTCACCAGTTTTGCGAATCAAATTTGTCCGTGAGTAGTGCTCAAACACTCAGTCTAACCAATCACATGCGTCGCTGCACCGTGCTCACTTCCGTGTTTACAGTGAGTATTAATGGAGCACATCAGCAAAAAACAGAGTGTGCAATTAAAAAAAAACCACTCACCCGCGAGTTTTCCCACACCATCCCATCCTCCGTCTTTCCCAGCCCGTCAGTGGACATCTCCCCACGTTTGTGTTGAAAAAAGCTCGCCTGCCTGGAAAGCACCCCATTGCAGAAGCGCGCATGAGGAGAGACGCTGTAAAAATCACAAACAAACAAGCAAATCTAACACTACAGCAAGTGTTGTAACATTTTATATATCTTTAGAGGTAAAATCATTACTACAGCTTGTCAATGAGCTTTAAAACTGTGAATCTCCAGTCTGGACACGGACCCCTGGCAAACCCTCAAGGAGAACCTCTCCTCCCGATAAAACTCCCCGTAAAGGAAAGATGAGTATCTGATGAGACAGGTGTGTGTCAAGACACGCAGCAGATTGATTGACAGACAAGTAGGAGTTAGTCATGGACATAGAGAGAATATTCAGTAATTTTTTTCAGAAAAACACAGTCTTCAATAGACAATACAGAGCAACAGAATAAATTATTTCTTTTTTCTCTGGACTTGGTACCGAGTGATTGGGGACCACTGCTGGTAGGGAGTTTTCAAATGAAAGCGTTGCCATAATTTTCAAATCTATAACCTTTAACATACAGTACATTCAATGCAACTTAGCTGCTGTAATGGATAATTACTTTTTCATCCTTTTTATTCAAGTTCTCAGCAAGAGTAGCCAACAGTATTGGTCATTTTAATGACAAATTTATGAGTAGCTACTTCATTCTCAATTAATTGTGTTAAGGTCTGTATTTGCTGTTGCACAAAAGAGTTTTTCTGTATAGCAGAAGTTTCTGCTTAATTTACAAATCACTCTTTAATAGGAAATTTTTGACAATCCAGTGCTTTGCTTGTGGTGTTATATAGAATATCATTGCAGTAAACTGTTATGACCCTCCTTGTGCGCTTTTGTGCAGTGTACGGAGGAGTGAGGAGAAAAGATGGATTTAAGCGCAGGGTTGCACCACAATACATTTACTAAAGAAAGCAACAGTTCCCAAAAGTGGAGACATACTAAAACGATAAACAGGGTACACTTCTGGCTACACCGTAGTACATGAGCGCAGGCAGACCACAGTGTACAGTGGCACAAAAAAGGCGAAAAACAATACAAAGGACGACAGGGTTCACTTACTGGCTTCCATGGCGGGATGTGAAGCGGGCAGACCACAGTGAACAGTGGCACAATAGACACCAATGACAAAACAATAGTCCAGCAAAGCTTGACTGGCAAAGAGCTGCTTAAGTACAAGCATTGCTGGCAAGGAAGATTGGGTGCACCAGGGTGAAGCGTGGGAAAGGTAATTACTGGGGGTGGAACCAGCTGGCTGTCATGAGAGAGGGGGCGTGGTCGGACTGGCAAGTGTCAGACAGCGCTCACACAGGTGTAGGCCAAAGGAGGCTGCCTCACACCTGCCGGCCAGAACCCAGTGGCTGTAGGTACGGAAAAGTAACTAGGAAACATGGAAACAAAAGAAACTCAAAAGATAGCACAAATACACAGATAACCCTAAGACACAAAAGATCAGAACCAAGCTTGAAGGACAAAACTGGTTCGGTTCATGACAGCGCCCCCCCTCTCAAAGGGTAGATTCCAGACACCCACGGCAACATCACAAGGAAAAGAAAAAAACCCTGTCCCCCACCACCACCAGCAGGAATAACAATAATAATCAACCCAGGGTGGGAGGTGGGGGAAACAGATCAGGAGGGAAGGGAACAAAACAACCCTGCCCAGGGCCCACAACAGAAAACACAATTACACCCCCCCCCCCCAAGACCAAAGGCGTGGAGGCTCAGGAGGCCGCCCAGAGTCCCAGGCCCAGCAGACAGTCCGGGGAACAGCGTCTGGTGGCCTGCCGGAAAAGACGGGACACCTGACCCAGAGACTCAGTCCTTCCGGCAGCTGGCCAGCACTGTTGAGCCACCAGGACCAGAGGGGTGAGGCAGGAGGCGGCCTGCCCACCAGGAGGCTCACTGGTGGGTGACCGGACCGTATGAAGGGAGCCCCCACGGCGTCAGACAAGGAAGAGGAGGAGGCCATGACGGCATCAGGCTGAAGAGTGAAGGCCCTGGCATCCTCGGGCTGACCGGCAGCACCCTCAGTGGTCCCGGCTTAGGACACAGCCGCATCCGCGGTGAACTCCGTCTGGAGCTCTGCAGCACCCACGGTGGACTCCGGCTGGAGCTCTGCAGCACCTGCGGTGGACTCCGGCTGGAGCTCTGCAGCACCTGCGGTGGACTCTGGCTGGAGTTCTGCAGCACCCGCAGTGGACCCCGACCAGGCCAATGCTGCACCCTCGGTGGGCCCTGCGCTTGGGCGTGGTGCCCATGGCGGGTCCATGCAGGAGCGTAGCACCCACGTCGGGCTAACACTGGGGCACAGCCCCCACAAGGGTCCCAGACCCTGTCCCTGACCACAGTCATATGGACCCCTGGAAAAGGAGGGGGGTGCCACTGAAACTGAATCCTGTATCCCCCTGATACCACGGATAGTACCCATGGGTCTGGTACAGTTCACTCCCATCTGTCCAGGCATAGCTGGGAGTGGGTCTTGGCGGTCAACCCCCCACCTCTAATTGGCATTACCATGAGGCCCTGGCCCTCAGGGAGGACACCTCCTCTGGGTGCCTTCCCTGGGACATGGATGCAGCTGGGGTCCTTGCCACTGCTGCACAACCTGTTTGGATGTTGCACTAAGGGTTGAAAAATCTGTGCACTGGCATTTATCAAAGCCCCACGAGTCGGCACGAGGCCAGGGGGTGTGGTGCATAGAATGAGAGCCTTTAGGTCAATATCTGGCAGCTCACGTGCACTGAACTGACTTCCTAGTTTTCCTGGACTTGTTCAGCCTTGTCAAGCACACCCTGATAATCAGGGTGAAATACAGTGGGGCAAAAAAGTATTTAGTCAGCCACCAATTGTGCAAGTTCTCCCACTTAAAAGATGAGAGAGGTCTCCAATTTTCATCATAGGTATACCTCAACTATGAGAGACAAAATGAGAAAAAAAATCCAGAAAATCACATTGTCTGATTTTTAAAGAATTTATTTGCAAATTATGGTGGAAAATAAGTATTTGGTCACCTACAAACAAGCAAGACTTCTGGCTCTCACAGACCTGTAACTTCTTCTTTAAGAAGCTCCTCTGTCCTCCACTTGTTACCTGTATTAATGGCACCTGTTTGAACTTGTTATCAGTATAAAAGATACCTGTCCACAACCTCAGTCAGACTCCAAACTCCACTATGGCCAAGACCAAAGAGCTGTCAAAGGACACCAGAAACAAAATTGTAGACCTGCACCAGGCTGGGAAGATTGAATCTGCAATAGGTAAGCAGCTTGGTGTGAAGAAATCAACTGTGGGAGCAATTATTAGAAAATGGAAGACATACAAGACCACTGATAATCTCCCTCGATCTGGGACTCCATGCAAGATTTCACCCCATGGGGTCAAAATGATCACGAGAACGGTGAGCAAAAATCCCAGAACCACACGGGGGGACCTAGTGAATGACCTGCAGAGAGCTGGGACCAAAGTAACAAAGGCTACCGTCAGTAACACACTACGCCGCCAGGGACTCAAATCCTGCAGTGCCAGACGTGTCCCCCTGCTTAAGCCAGTACATGTCCAGGCCCGTCTGAAGTTTGCTAGAGAGCATTTGGATGATCCAGAAGAGGACTGGGAGAATGTCATATGGTCAGATGAAACCAAAATAGAACTTTTTGGTAAAAACTCAACTTGTCGTGTTTGGAGGAGAAAGAATGCTGAGTTGCATCCAAAGAACACCATACCTACTGTGAAGCATGGGGGTGGAAACATCATGTTTTGGGGCTGTTTTTCTGCAAAGGGACCAGGACGACTGATACGTGTAAAGGAAAGAATGAATGGGACCATGTATCGTGAGATTTTGAGTGAAAACCTCCTTCCATCAGCAAGGGCATTGAAGATGAAACGTGGCTGGGTCTTTCAGTATGACAATGATCCCAAACACATCGCCCGGGCAACGAAGGAGTGGCTTCGTAAGAAGCATTTCAAGGTCCTGGAGTTGCCTAGCCAGTCTCCAGATCTCAACCCCATAGAAAATCTTTGGAGGGAGTTGAAAGTCCGTGTTGCCCAGTGACAGCCCCAAAACATCATTGCTCTAGAGGAGATCTGCATGGGGGAATGGGCCAAAATACCAGCAACAGTGTGTGAAAACCTTGTGAAGACTTACAAAAAACGTTTGACCTCTGTCATTGCCAACAAAGGGTATATAACAAAGTATTGAGATGAACTTTTGTTATTGACCAAATACTTATTTTCCACCATAATTTGCAAATAAATTCTTTAAAAATCAGTCAATGTGATTTTCTGGATTTTTTTTTTCTCATTTTGTCTCTCATAGTTGAAGTAAACCTATGATGAAAATTGGAGACCTCTCTCATCTTTTAAGTGGGAGAACGTGCACATTTGGTGGCTGACTAAATACTTTTTTACCCCACTGTACATGTTTTGGCACAACCAGCATGTTATTAAGCTTTTTCTTAATGTTATCTGGCAGGGATGTTTGTGCCAGTCAGATTTGCGTCCGAGACATGACAGCCGTAGACACGGCTATGCCAATGTCCCTCAACAGCTGCACGTGAGTGACAAGAGCTGCGTCTAGCAGGGTCATTATGTCATGGTCTGCTGGGTTACCAGTTTTCTTTAGTGCCGCTATTAAGATGGCTAGCGCGATGCCAGGACATGCTGCCCGTGTGGCCGCATTGAATGTACTACACACTCGGCAATCCGTCTTACTGCACTCTCTCACCAGGCCATGAGGGTTAGCAGTTACTTTCTCTATTCCCAGAGAAGTCAGGGCTGCCATCTCCCATTCAACAGGTGGCATATCCCCTAACCCTGTCTCAAGGTCAAATTACTCTTTCGCCAATCTCTGGCAACCCGCATTGAACTGGGGAACTGTTGCCGGAGCATTCCATGCCTTCCTGAGCATCTGCACATAGTCTACCGCGACAGCCACTGGAGTTGCTTGCTGGGCCCAAAGAATACCCACCCACACACCATCTTGTGGGGCTGGGGTCTCAGTTGGGATGCTTAATCCAATAGTTTTTGCTGTCGACAATACTCTCAACATGATTTCGCTAGGTACTGGCTCACCATCATCAACATTGCTGGGATTAGAAACATCCACACACAAAGAGGATTTAGGCAGATTTGAGCCACCAGTGTCCCCATCACTGTCAAAGGGGAAATCCTGGGCATAAAGTGACAGCACATCATGCTGCACATCATTTTCCTCCTGGAAACGATTTGCAGCATCCTCCAGCGAGAAGTTCCTCTGCTCTTTGGCATCTGGACCGATATATTGGGCTTCCACCTTGGCCAGTCCCTTTGACAAGCCACGAATGGCTGCCAGTATCTGTAACCGTGTGTCATATGTGGCTCCCTGATCCACTAAGGGCTGGGCGACACCATGTGCAGGCTTGGGAGCACGTTTTTTGTCACGGCTCCGACCTTGCCCATTAGGTGTGTTCTCCCGTTTACGCTTCCTGGATGATTTACCACAAGCGTATGAACAGCCACTCAGGGGGGCGGGAGGTGACTGCACCCTGTCAGAGTGGGCAGTCAGCCCCCCACCTTTAGCTCTAAGGGCCTGTTCCTCATGGGCAGTTACACTGCTGCCTTGCAGGGGTTTCCCACATCTTCCAATACATGAACTGGGCTTAGACAGGAGGGACATTCTCTGTGGCCATCATGGGGATCCATGGCACAGTGACAAGCATGACACAAATGGGAGGGCCATTGGCCCAGCAATGTGTACAACAAGAAACAACTTAAATTCAACAACTAGGAATAGCTGGAGTAGTAAGCTTGAAAGTAATTAATTAGTTATTTAGTTGGAATAATTATTTCCAGAGAAAAGAACCCTGGCCACCCCTAACGGGGCTTCAGGGTAACATACAAACTCAGAACCAGTGAGTTAGCTCCCGCTCAAATTCAGCAGCTACAAATAACTGGAGTAATTAACCAATCAAAGTAATAAATAAATAATAAATAATGTAATAAAAAAACATTAACATTAGCACATGTAAGACACCAAAATAATGAGCCGCCCCACTAGTGTGTGGTTGCATGTAAAGGGGAGGAGAAGCAAAAAGCCCACTGGTTGCGGACAGCGAGCCACCGAGGCAGACAATGCCAATTAACTAAAATAGATAATGACCAGGCAATTACATGGACTTACATGAATCCACCGCTGAGATGGTGTCACAACAGTGGTTTTGGTTATGGGGCAAAAAGTCTAGAAATACTTGTGTACAACCCCCCCACACTTCTAAGAAATTTTTCAAGGTGGTTCTTGAATGAGTTAACCGTCGTTCCTTCTACCACAAAGCTGAGGAGAAAAAAAGCATTCAAAACATGCCACAACAGTGTAGCACTTACCATAAGCTGCCACAAATTAACACCAGGTGCGATAATTTAGCTACGACCTGGGAACAAGAAGGAGGCAAACACACGTCAGTGTATCCTCCATCAACTAATACAACCTGAGAATGACAAGGAGGTAAACACATGCCAGTGCCTATTCCTTATGTCAAAGAAATAGGCGCAGACAGCGGGCATGAACTACACTCTTCTTTATTCAATACACAACTCCCTATATACAGAATATTGGCACCATATCCCCACGGCGAGCTCCCCCTAATTCATCATGCCATCTATGCCAAGTCCCCAAGTCCAACGGCGCCACCCCCCCCCCCCCACCAAAGAACTTTGTACAGCTACCTGGGCACTCGGGTAGACTACCGAGTATGCCCACGTGACTGAGTGGGTTATTCTGCCACTGTCGTTGGTTAAGTTCTGGCTACACTCAAAAGCTCATCACAAAGTCCTTCAGGTGGTGAGGTCTCTGCCAAATCTGTGCTGAATGGCACTCGGGCTGTGTTGCCGCCACTGGCCCTGGCGGATGCTCTTCATTAGTTGCGGTTAAGGTGTCGCTGGAGTCCCATCTTGATCTCATCGTGTCCGCAGCTGTCTCCTGACCGGGGCTACTGTCGGCGCCACCTTCCTGAGGCAGTTGGCGTGCCACCATGACCCATCAGCAAGACGAAAAGTGGCTGGGCCAAGCTGCGCTGTGATCTGCATCGGCATCCAAAACGACTGCAGCTTGTGGACTCCGTTGGGGCACCGGATCCGAACCCAATCCAGCACCGTGAGTTTTGGTCACTTGGCCCGGCGTTTCCTATCAAACCTCTGTTTCATTCACTATTACTCTTCAACCACCCTCCCCCTAGGTCAGGGGTGGGCAATTAATTTTCACAAGGGGCCACATTACAGACTCGGACTTTTGTGGAGGGCTCCGTTCAATAAGTTGAACTCTCTTCTGCTTATTAATAATTTTATCACGCTGTAAAGAACTTGAAATTGTATAGTTTGGATAAACTTTTACAGGTAAAAGTAAATTTACAATTTTGCAATTAAAATATGAAACAAGTGTGGTAAAAAATACCAACATTAAATCATTATCAAATAACAATGGCAGCAATTTTCAACAAAATATGCATGTTTGCAATATTTCAAAGACCAACATTAAATCAACTTTATACAATTTACTGCTGCTATTCTGTTTACAGTTTATCACCACATTGCACATTTTTAGTTCTTTTTTCATGTTCAGTTGGAAAAATCTAGTCTGTTTTGGTCTCTGTCGTTGTTCGGAGTGGGGTTAGGTGTGGCCCGGGACAGGAGATCCGCCACCACATTTTCTCTCCTTGGTGTGAACTGAGTGTCAAAGTTTTATGCCTGTAGTCTTTCTGTCCACCTGTAGATGCACAGGGGTCTGTCTCCTGACCCCGATGTTTCTGGCAGTGCCGTGAGGGCTCTGTGGTCTGGTCGCAGCATGAAGCATCGTCCATATAGGTACATGTGCCAGCGTTTGCATGCCCAAATGCACACCAGCGCCTGCCTTTCTTCCACTGAGTACTTCTGCTCAGCCGAGGTGAGTGACCTTGAGGCAAACGTCACTGGGCGCTCGGTTCCTTCTTGCAGTTGAGAAAAAACAACTCCCACTGCTGTGTTTGAAGTGTCACACGTCATGAACGTGGGGTTTAGTGGGTTGAAGTGGGCGAGCACTGGTGGGGAAGTGAGGTGCCTCTTTAATTCACTGATGTGGCAGAGCACGCTGGGGTCCATACCCAGGTTGCATCCTGCTTCGGGAGGACGCGTAGCGGGTCTATCGTCTCTGAGTAC
This sequence comes from Pholidichthys leucotaenia, assembly GCA_020510985.1. Lineage (NCBI taxonomy): Eukaryota > Metazoa > Chordata > Actinopteri > Cichliformes > Pholidichthyidae > Pholidichthys > Pholidichthys leucotaenia. Next base: position 400,707,539 of record CM035836.1, read on the forward strand.
TGAAGGATAAAATGCCCATAAAAATTCACCATACCTAAGAAGGATGAGAGCTGCGTGGGGCATGATGGTTCGCCTCGACGTTCGAGTACAGGGGACTCAGACCCTCGGCAGACAGGCGGACCCCCACAAACTCAATGGTTGTTGCTCCAAAGATGCACTTCTCCCCGTTGAATGTGAGGCCGCGTTTTGCTAGTACCTCCATGACTTTATCAAGACAGGCATCATGGGAGGCCACTGTTGCACCGTGCACCACGATGTCGTCCAAGTACACCACCACCCCTGGGAGACCGGCGAAGATGGTGGCCATGAGCTTTTGAAAACAACTCGAGGTGGAGCTAAGGCCAAAAGGCATGCGGGTGTACCTGAATACTCCCATGTGAGTGATAAAGGCTGTCAGGTTGCAGCTGTCAGGGTAGAGGGGAACCTGTAGGTAGCCTTGGCGGGGGTCTAGTTTGGAAAAAACCTTCGAGCCATGGAACGCTGCCGTCAGCTCCTCTGTCGTGGGAAGGGGATATCTGTCGGGGATCACTGCTTTGTTTACCATTCTGAGGTCGATACACGGTCGTAGGTCTTCTTCTTTGCTACCACCAGGTTTGAGATCCAGGGGGATGCGTTGATCTGCTCGATGATGCTGGCGTACAACAGCTTCTGCAACTCTGTTGTGACGTCGTCCCATCATGCAAGGGGTAGCCGGTACAGAGGCTGAACTTTCAGAGGCATCATCGTGTCAATGAGCAGTCAGTGGTTGAAAGAGGTGAGGCAGACCAGCCCCGTGAAAAGCGCTGGCTAGCGGTGCTGCCAGGATGAGGTGACCACCAGAACGGTGTTGCCCCTTGGGTCAGTGATGGAGAAATCCAGCTCGCTGATCAGGTCGATGCCCATCAGATCAGCCCCCTGACGTGTCACCTGGAAGGTGAATGATGGAACAGCCTTGGGGCCGTACCACACAGAAAAACTGACTGTCCCTACCATACCGATTCTGGTCTGGCTATAACCGAAAAAGTCCTCCGCCTCAGCTGCAACAGTTTTCAGAGGAAACAGCTTCCTGACTGTGGAAATGCTCAGAAGGGACCTCGAAGCCCCCATGTCCAGCATCAGTGGCACGTGACCACCATCCAGTTCCACCATGCACCACCTGAGCGGCAAGTATTTTGCGCCAATTGAGTAGGCGGTGGCTGAGCCTGGTGAGTGGGTCGCTGAGTCCGTGCAGGTTGAGCGACAGACCCTGGCAAAATGGTTTAGCTGCCTGCAGTGGTAGCAGTTCACCCCTATGGCTCGGCAGGCAGGCGATCAAGTCTGATGTTTAAATGAACCACAGCCACTGCAGTGTGGGCGCTAACCTGCATTGTCCCATTTCCTACCCTTCTTCGGGTGTTGGGCAGTGACGGCAGCGACCTGTGTTTGTGGGGTAGGGTGAGGCGCTTGTTGGCTAGGCGGCGTTAGCCATGAAAATAGCTCATCCTCTGCCTCTATCTGGGCCTCCCATTTCACAATCTCATCCAGTGTTAGCTTGTCTGCTGTTGAAAACAGTCTACTCCGCAGTATCCTGTTGCTAGTACCCATCGCTAGCCAATCACGTACCAGGTCTTCTTTCAACTCTCCAAAATCACAGGCATTTGCTAGCTCCCGGAGGTCTGTTATATAATGCCGGAGTGACTCACCCTCCTGCTGGTGGTGCAGGAAGAACATCGCTCTCCGTGCCGTCACATTTCTCTTGTCAGAGTAAAGCGTGTTCATGGCAGCCACATAATCTTCAAATGTGTCCTTAGGGCCCAGAGAGTAAAGCATCTGATGTCCTTCGGCGCCAAGTTGGCAGGCTAACATCCCTATTAGCTTCTCGTCACTAGCATCGTTCAAGCCGGTAGCGGTGATATAATTCTAAAACATCTTATGCCAGCGGCGCCAGGGGATCATCGGCTCACCTGGTAGAGTGAGGAACGGCGGCAGGGAATCAGTGCACGCTTTCATGATGGAGTTATCAGGGTTTATCCTCATCATCATTGTTATGTCTATGAAATAGGCACAGACAGCGGGCATGAACTGCACTCTCCTTTATTCAATACACAACTCCCTATATACAGAATATTGGCGCAGTATCCCCATGGCAAGCTCCCCCCACGTCATCACGCCATCTACGGCAAGTCCCCAAGTCCAAACACCACAGTATCGTCCGTCAACTAAACACAGATAAAGTAATGGCGACCCACAACAATCCTCAGGGACACAAGGCACCTGCACCGAAGTGACAAATTGAAAAAAGTGGAGTCTGGCATAACTATGTTTTACCTGCAAGTCTTGGATGAGGCGAGTGAGGCAAAGAGGAAGAGGTGGGCTCACTAGGGGGCTTTTATAGATGGTGAGCCAAGCCTCCTAAAGGTCAGTCACATGACTTTGTTGATGTGTAGTCTCGAGGATAGGAAGATGATGGACTCATTCAAAGGTAAAGACCGTGGTGACGGACGGACGGAATGACAATAAACGATAATAACCCAACAATGAACTGAAAACAAAAGGCACCATATATAAGGAGGAAACTAATCGGCGGAAGCACGGGACAGCTGGGAGACAATCAAGAGCTGAATAGGAACATACATGAGGAGATGGCTATGGGTATGGTAACATGAGGAGCTAGGAATAAATAGGGAGACATAATAATAATGAACCCATCCGCACTCGTGTTACTCAGTATTTTCCCTTTTTCTCCCATATTATTTCGGTTTTGTTATTATTGCTCTTCCAGGGCTTTTATTGTGACAGCGTCGTGGCCGAACTTCTGGCTGTCAAAGCTGAGCCTGCGCTGTGACAGCTGTTCTTGATTTCGTTAAGTATGTTCCCCCTTCCTGTTTGGTTCTTTTACCTCTGTGATCAGTATTTAAGGAAGCAGCTGAGGCTCACTCCTCGCTGCAACCTACATTTGTGTACCAGGACTGGAGTCCTTATCCCTGGCTCCAGTCTTCCTTCGATCTTCAATTCATCCTCGCTTCATCAGGCGTAAGTGTTTTTTAGTTAATGTCTGGTTCCGCCCTCACTACACTTTAGCTCTGATGTTAGTGTTCTTTATTTTGTGTCCAAGTTCTATGTATGTGTTTTGCCCCACGTGGCTCTTTACTTTGTTCTTTTGTTAAATAAACAAACAAACTTACTATTGGCATCTGGCGCCTCATTAATGCCCTGAAAGGGGCATACATGACACTGAGGACAGACAAGAGATGACAGGACATGACTAAAGACCGGGGGGAAAACACAGGAGGCCATAACTATAATAATAATGCAAATAATAATAAATAAGGAATCAACCAAAATCACAAGAGACCGGGGAAAACAGGATGAATACAGAGAAACCGGGGGAAGATAACAGGTAGTAATAATAATAATAATAATAATAACACTAAGGAGGCGTACACCTCATCACAACTCCCCCCACTCGGGAGATCGGATCACAACTTGGTTCATCTCCGGCCGGTGTACAAACCCCTAGTGCACAGACAGCCTCCGGCCATGCGCACAGTGGAGTTATGGTCTGAGGAGACAATGGACACTCTAAAGGGCTGTTTTGAAGCCACCGCCTGGAAGCAGCTCTGCGATCCACATGGTGAGGACATCGATGGCCTCACTCACACCTTCACGGACTACCTCAGCTTCTGTGTGGACAAATCCGTTCCCACCAAGACCATACGGTGTTGCTCAAACAACAAACCCTGGATCAACCCTGAGATAAAAACACTTCTGAGAGAGAAGAAGAGGATCTTCAGGTCAGGGAATAGGGAGATGCTGAAGTCCGTACAGAGGGAGCTGAGGAGAAAGATCAGAGAAGGCAAGGACAGCTTCAGGAAGAAGACGGAGGACAAGCTGCAACAGAGCGACATCAGCGGGGTCTGGAGAAACCTCAAAACCATCTCTGGGCTCCAGAATACCTCCTCCCAGGCCACGGGGGGGCAGGGAGTGGGCGAACAACCTGAATCTGTTTTTCAATAGGTTTGACCAACCGCCCTCCCCCCTGACTGCACAACAACCACTGCTGCCTCTAAAGAAATCAAGTCCTGCTGCCCACGCCCCACTCCACCAACACCCCCCCCACTCCCAACACACAGCCCCCCATCCTGACCCTGACCAGGACCCAGGTGAGGACGGAGCTGAGGAAGATCAAGGCGAGGAAGGCGTCGGGACCGGACGGCATCAGCGCAAAGCTCCTCAAGTCCTGTGCAGACCAGCTGTGTGGGATTGTGACGTACATCTTCAACCTGAGCCTGAAGCTGGGAGGGTACCACAGCTGTGGAAAACATCCTGTGTGGTACCTGTACCAAAAACTTCCCACCCCAAAGACCTGAACAGCTACAGACCGGTGGCCTTGACGTCCCACTTGATGAAGACCCTGGAGAGACTGCTCCTTGCTCACCTCCGCCCCCTGGTGGAACCAGCGATGGATCCACTCCAGTTCGCCTACCAGCATGGCATTGGGGTGGAGGATGCGGTGATCTTCCTCCTTCACCGTTCTCTGTCCCACCTGGAGAAGCCCAGGAATATGGTGAGGATCATGTTCTTTGACTTCTCCAGTGCTTTCAACACCATCCAACCGATGATCCTGAAGGACAAGCTGCTGCGCGCAGGGGTGGACCAGCACCTGTCATCATGGATCCTGGACTACCTCACGAACCGGCCTCAGTTTGTGAGAACCCGGGACTGTGTATCGAACACGATCATCGGTAGCACGGGGCCCCCCAGGGAACGGTGCTGGCTCCCTTCCTGTTCACTCTTTATACTGCGGACTTCTCACACAACACAACACACTGCCATCTACAGAAGTTCTCTGATGACTCTGCGATCGTTGGCCTCATCTCCAATGGAGATGAAGCTGAGTACAGAGGGCTTATCCAGGACTTCGTGGACTGGTGCCATCGGAACTGCCTCCAGATCAACGCGAGGAAAACTAAGGAGCTGGTGGTGGACTGCCGCAGGCAAGGACAACCCCTCACAGCACCAGTAAATATACAGGGAACAGACATCGAGATGGTGACATCCTATAAGTACCTGGGTGTTCATCTGAACAATAAACTAGACTGGTCACACAATACTGACGCACTCTACAAGAAGGGACAGCGCAGGCTGTTCCTGCTGAGGAGACTCAGATCTTTTGGTGTACAAGGGGTGCTGCTGAAGACATTCTATGACACGGTGGTGGCATCAGCCATCACTTTTGGAGTGGTCTGCTGGGGCAGTGGCATTACTGCAGCCGATAGGAAGAGACTGAACAAACTGATCAAGAAAGCTAGCTCTGTCCTGGGGCAGCGCCTTGATCCGGTGGAGGAGATAGGAGAGAGAAGGACGGTGGCTAAACTGTCATCTCTGCTGGAGTCCGAGTTCCACCCTATGCAGGACATACTGAATGCACTGAGGAGCTCATTTAGCAGCAGACTACATCATCCCAGGTGCACAACCGAGAGGTTTCGCAGGTCCTTCCTACCAACGGCTGTCAGACTGTACAACCTAAGCAGGGCTGCTCGCAGAGATAGCAAAAAGACGTAACAAACTAATAGTATTGAATGCAAAGGACGCAACAGACTTACACAAATGGTCCCCTCCAATATACAACTAGGACAATATCAGTCGCTACGGAGGGTGACAATATGTATGGGTACATATTCATACTATGTACGATAACTAAGTAGACGGTTATGCTGTTTATTCCATCTTGCTACAGTGCTCTGCACTTTGTGTGTTTATATATTTACATATTTATTCCATCAAGCTACAATGCTCCGCACTGGGTGTGTTTATATTTATATATCTATATATTTATTCCATCTAGCTACAATGCTCCGCACTGTGTGTTTATATATCTACATATTATTCCATCTAGCTACATTGCTCCGCACTGTGTGGGTTTATATATTTACATATTTATTCCACCTAGCTGCAATGCTCCGTACTGTGGGTGTTTTATATATCTACATATTTATTCCATCTAGCTACAATGCTCCGCACTGTGTGTTTATATATTCATATATTTATTCCATCCAGCTACAATGCTCTGCACTGTGTGTCTGTGTGTGTGTATGTATATATTTTATAGTAATATGTACATATGTATATTAGCTGCTTTTGCTTGCTTGCTTTTTTTCTTGCCTTCTGATTGTTGCTCTGAGTGTTGCTATCCCTGTGCTGTTGCAATCCTGGAATTTCCCCGTTGTGGGACTAATAAAGGCTTATCTTATCTTGTCTTATCTTAATAATAATAATACTAATACTACTACTACTACTACTACTACTACTACTACTACTACTAATAATAATAATAATAATAATAATAATAATAATAATAATGCACATAGGGCAAAAGAGACAGCCAGGGCAAGGTAAACATGACTAAGGACAAAAAGGATATACAATAACACTGATAAATAATACTAATCAGTCCCTCAGTGATCCTGAGGGCCAAGCTGCTGTGTGCAGGGGTGGACCAACACCTGTCATCGTGGATCCTGGATTACCTCACAGACCAACCACAGTTTGTGAGAACCCAGGACTGTGTGTCTAACACCATCATCTACAGTACAGGAGCCCCCCAGGGAACAGCTCTGGCTCCCTCCCTGTTCACCCTCGACACTGCTGACTTTTCAAACAACACACCACACTGCCATCTACAGAAGTTCTCAGACAACTCTGCAATCATCAGCTTCATCTCTGATGAGGATGATGCGGAGTACAGAGGACTTATCCAGGACTTCATGGACTGGTGCCTGCGGAACTGCCTTCAGATCAATGTGAGGAAAACCAAGGAACTGGTGGTGGATTGCCGCAGGTGAGGACAACCCCCCACAGCACCGGTAAACATCCAGGGAACAGACATTGAGATGGTGACATCTTACAAGTACCTAGGTGTTCACCTGAACAATGGACTGGTCACACAACACCAACACACTCTACAAGAAGGGGCAGCGCAGGCTGTTCTTCCTGAGGAGACTCAGGTCTTTTGGAGTTCAAGGAGCACTCCTGAAGACCTTCTACGATTCAGTGGTGGCATCAGCCATCACATTTGGAGTGGTCTGCTGTGGCAGCGGCATCACAGCAGCTGACAGGAAGAGACTGAACAGACTGATCAAAAAAGCTAGCTCTGTACTGGGGTGACATCTCGACCCAGTGGAGGAGATAGGAGAGAGGAGGATGGTGGCTAAGCAATCATTTCTGCTGGAGTCCGAGTCCCACCCCATGCGGGACACGCTGAATGCACTGAAGAGCTCATTTAGCGGTAGGCTGTGCCATCCTAGGTGCACGATGGAGAGGTTCCGCAGGCCCTTACTACGTACGGCTGTCAGACTTTATAACCTAACCAGGGCTGCTCATAGAGGTCATATTAAATGTTCTAAACGTAACAATCTTGCACAATAGAGATCGTCCCCTCCAATACACAGCTAAGACAATAACAATTATTATTGAGGGTGGCAACAACACTGTTGATTCAAATGCTAAATATACTGGCTGGATACATACAGTATTTATATTCTGCCGGATAATTTAACAAACTGTAATGCTGGTGATACCATCTAGCTGCAATGTGCCTGCACTGTGTATATAACTGTGTACATATGTATATTTATTTACTGCTTTGGCTAACCAGTTCTTATCTTATTACCTTATTTACTATTGCTCTGAGTGCTGCTATCCCTTTGCTGCTGCAATCCTGGAATTTCCCCATTGTGGGACTAATAAAGGCTTATCTTATCTTATCTTATCTTATCATATATTATCTTAGCTTAGCTTAGCTTAATATTAACCAAAGAGAAAAACAAGTAAACCAAAAAGAACCTAAAGTGTGGGCACAGTCTGGGAGCATGCCCAGAACCTGACACCCGTGCTCATTATTAAAGCAATTTCTCATCATTTCGAACAAATAGCGAATACTTTTGTACATTATGCAGCTGCTTGTGTACAATTATCTGCTGTTTTTTTTACATTATCATTTGCTATTGTCATGTTCGTCAAAATACATTAAACAAGTTTTCTGTTAAATAGCCCTTCACCCCAAAACATTTAGGCATTTGTTCATTACTTGAGTCATTGCATGCAAAAGGGTTGAACGACTTATCATTACGCCAAGCAGATTTTATGCATTTCTGTTATATTTTTTGTACATATGTACTTAATTGATTCATTGTTCTCAGGTGAATCTCTACTTTAACTTATGAGGAGAAATGTGTTATGAATTAGGGTTAGGTAAACCAATCACCTTCCAGTTCTCCTGAACAGCTCAGTGGTGAATCCTATGAACCTTAATTGGCAGCAGATATAAAGCCTTCACAGAGCAGTTACCATTTCTGATACAAAAATGGAAGGACATCAAGAGAATGAGCAGGGTCAACAGCTCGAAAGAAGAGGCATAAGGATGCAAGGTGGAAGAATAAGAAGACAAATCAAAGGAAGAAGAAGAGACCAAGTACATAGACCTGTTCCTAATGAAATTTGGGCCACAGTTGTTGACCATGTTCTAAATCATGATCTTACAATGGCTGAAGTTGGTCAGAGGGTGCAACCAAATACCTTGAAAACCACTGTATCCTCATTTATTCAGACATTTTGTTGAGAGAATAGGTAGGTTACCCAATACAGAAATACTGTACAGTTACTCTAAAACATCAAAATGCATAATTCAGAAAGAACAGTGTAGTTGTAATAACTTTGAATCATATCCAGTGCCTTTCAATCTATTACCCTCACACAGTAATGTGACTTTATAGTTTTGAAATTGCTCTACAACACAGACAAAAGGGTGTTGCCTTGTTCATTTTCAGTCACTGTTACCAAAAACCATGACAGTTTTCATTAGAAAATACAGCATAAACTGTTCTATTGACAACATGGCCAAACATTTTGATGGTCTTTGTGGAGAGCGTGAAATGAAGAGGCTGAATTTATTTCTCAATTCAGGTTTATTAACAATCACGTGTCTCCAACATCTTCTCAAACAGAAAGAGAACTAACTTCCCACATCTCCCCTTTTTATACCCGGGACATCAGAGTACAGAATCACATTGTCCACTCACTCCCCAGAGACAATACATCACCCCCCCAGGTCCTCCTCTTCTCCACCTAACCCTGGTGGTCAGGAAGTCTTCTCAGAGCCATTTCTAAAGACACATTTCACACCCTCCTGTCATCCCCAGGAGGTCCAGACATATTGTTCCTTCTAAGAAGTGAGGTAACAGTGATATACATATGCAGCCTAAGCATCTCAAAAGTAATACACATATGCAGCTTAAGCATCTCAAATATGTGTGCCACAGTCTTGTTCATAAAGACGACATACGGTCTCTTCATTCTGATGGTAGTGACAGTTTCATTGACTTAAATATTTGCTTTTGACACAAACTAAACATTTTGAGCAAATCACACCCTTAAACAGGTCACCTACTGTGTTTTGCAGTTTGTGCACTTTGTTTTGAGAAATGCACTTAGTGTTGTGCAAACTTCAATTCTGTTCTAAGAAATGCATCAAAGCAATTGAGAAAAACTGTAATCCTAACTTTCTTTCATGTTACATTGTTTTTTCCTTTTATAGTGTCTTCAAAAATATCCAACAAAGCATTCTTGACAAATGTTTTCTTAGTTTTAATTTTTTTTCTCTATTTTAACCACATTGAATTGTTACAATAAAAAACTTTTTTTGGCTTACAGATTGGTACAGCAGCCATCTACTGAATGCTCGTGTTTCCATCCTCTCCAAACAGCGATGCAACTCTCCTGAAGTCTTTGAAGGTGCACTGGATAAAAGCATGCTTTGTGCAGGGACTTGGCATGGCGGAATTGACGCCTGTTGGGTGTGTATTTTTTTAAATGCTTACAAATGTCTCGGTCAAGCTATTAAACACATTTCAGTAGTTCTTTCTAATGAAATTGAAGCTAAACCTGAGGGAGGTCATGCAACATGGCAGTGACCCAAAACAGTGACTCTTTCATTTTAATGCTGTCATATTGAAGTGGCCAAGCATTGCCTTGGACAATTTCCCAAATCCATTTGGAGAGCTGGCCCAGAAAAGGTCTGGGCTGCATCTGGGTTATTTTTTTTTCTACTTAAGTGTTCCAATAGATACACCAAGGCTCAAAAAAAGAAATAGAGAGTTCTGGAAAACCCATATCTCCTGTTGAGGTGTGAGGTGATTTAAAAATGGAATGTGTATCCAAGAAACCCCTCAAACATCATACAGCTGTAAGAATTCTGCATGGAAGAATGTAGAAGACTTTCTGCCAGTCGAAGCTAGTAGAAGCTACAAGGTTAAATGTAGCTATTAGAGCAGAGAATGTCCTATTTTTTTTTCCATCCATCCATCTATCTATCCATCCATCCATTTTCTACCACTTTTCCGGAGGTCCAGGTTGCAGAAGCAGCAGCTCAAGCAAAGAAGTCCAGACTTCCCTCTCCCAAGCCACCTGCTCCAGCTCTTCAGAGAAGATACCAAGGCCAGCTGGGAGATATAGTCTTTTCGGGGTATCCTGGGTCTGCCCCAAGGTCTCCTCCCAGTGGGACATGCCCGAAACACCTCAAGTGGGAGGCGTCCAGGAGGCATTCTGATCAGATGCCCAAACCACCTCAATTGACTCCTTTTGACGTGGAGGAGCAACGGTTCTACTCTGAGCCTTTCCTGGATGATTGAGCTCCTCACCCTACCTCTAAGGGTGAGTCCAGCAATCCTAGGGGGAAAACTCATTTCAGCTGCTAGTATCTGCAATCTCGATCTTTCGGTCATTGTTCAAGGCTCATGACCATAGTTGAAGGTAGGAACGTAGATTGATTGGTAAATTGACAGCTTAGCCTTAGAGCTCAGCTCTCTCTTCACCACAACAGACTGGTACAACGTCCGCATCACTGCAGATGCTGCTCTGATCCGTCCGTCAATCTCCTGCCTCCATTCTTCCCCCTCACTCATGAATAAGACCTCGAGATACTTAAATTCCTCTACTTGGAGCAGGAGCTCATTCCCGGCCCAGCAAGGACGCACCACCCTTTTCCAGCTGAGGACCATGGACTCAGACTTGGAGGTGCTGATTTTCATCCCAGCCACTTCACACTTAGGAGAAAACTACCCCAGCAAGACCTGTAGGTCATTGCTGGATGAAGCCAACAGGACAACATCATATGAAAACAGCAGAGATGAGATCCTGTGGTCACCAAACATGAAGCTCTCTGTTCCTTGGCTGCGCCTAGATATCTCTCTCTCTCAGTCCTCTACGCGCCGTCTGGCACTTGAGGAGACTGCAAGGAAGCGCCATCTGTCTCCTGTCAGCCGCTATCTGTGGGGCAGTCTGCAGACTCAGGCTTCTGTTCCTAAGTTCCTTCTCCATTGTCCTACGCCAGGTCTCCTTTGGCCACCCTCTGTTCCTTTTGCCTTGAGGTGTCCACTGTAGTGCTGTTCTGGGTATAGCCATGGTTGGCATTCGACATACATGGCCCATCCATCTCCATCGTCTTCTCTGGATGTTCTCAGAGATCGGGATAGTGTTAGTTCTGCTGTAAAGCTCTTCATTTGATATCGTATTGGGCCAAAAAGAATCTCAAACGATTTTATGGAGGCATTTGGTTTGGAAGACATCAAGTTTTCTTTCAGTGGTGGTGGATATCTTCCAACATTCTGATCCATGTAAGAGGATACTAAGTACATTGCTTTTAAAGATTATCTTTGTTATTATATTATTATAATTATGTTATATTATATATTATGTTATTATACTGAATGTGAATTTATTTGATAATGAACATACATACAGTAAAAACCACAAAAATATGTAGAACACATAAAAGAACAACCGAAAGGGTGTAAGCTGAAGCTAGTGCTTATATAGTGCCTACCCCGTTACAACTTTAAAATCAATAACATGTTATTACAATAACAAGTTATTACAAGTTTATCTCCAAGCATTTACAGTGAGATACTGAGAGATTTTTTCATCTTTGTACAATTTTTTGAATTGCTTCAGAATAGAACATGTTTTAATATTTTCAGAGCAACAGCTCCATAGTTTAACTCCAGTGATACACATGCAATGATACTTTGTATTTGTTCTAACCTTAAGTTTATTAAAAACAGAGTTACCTCTTAGCTCTTATTTGCCTTCCCTTTTTTAAACAGTCTCTGAATATTAACAGGTAATTGGTTATTATTTGCTTTGTACATGATTTGAATGACATTATAATCTACTTGATCTCTACATTTAAGAGTATGTAATTGAATGAATATTGGATTCGTTGGTTCACGGTAAGGTTTCTTTGATACAATGCGTACAGCTTTTTTCTGTAGTAAAAAGGTTAAGTTTGTTTTTGTGATGTATGTGCTTCCCCAGATCTCCACACAGTATGTCATATAAGGAACTATCAGTGAATTATATAAAATGCAAAGAGATTTCTGACACAGAAGATCCTTAACTTTATACAGTACGGCAATGGATTTAGACATTTTAGTTTTGACATAATTTATGTGTGATTTCCAGTTTAGTTTGTTATCAGCAATGACCCCTAGGAACTTGGTTTCCAAAACTGTCAATTTTGACATTGTTTATTTTAATTTTTCTGTAATTATATAATTTGTGGTTTCCAAATATTACATTTATTTGTTGTTAATGAATGAGTCTTTTCCTGTGTGTCCTTGTGCCTGTTAGATAGCAATGTTATGTCATCTGCATAATCTAAATCTTTTAAAACTGAGGCTAGGATCTATTGTATTCCTTTCTTGTTTCCTTGCGTTGTTTTCCTCATTACCCAGTCTATTGCTAGAGAGAATAATATTGGGGACAGAATGCATCCTTGTTTCACGCCTGTTGACTCGAAAGTGTTCTGTGAGCTTGTTATCATGGATGACTTTGCATTTGAGGTTGTCATACAGTGATCTGATGATGTTGACTAGTTTCTGTGGGATACCATAATGGCGAAGAATTTTCCAAAGAGAGTCCCTGTGGAGGCTGTCAAAAGCCTTTTTAAAGTCAATAAAGACTGTATAAAGAGTTGCATTCCGTTCATGGGACTGTTCAAAGATTTGCTGGAGGGTAAAAATATGGTCAATACAGGATCTTCCTTGTCTAAAACCGGCTTGTTCTTGAAGTAGTATATTTTCAATTGCAGTTGTGATTCTTTGAAGTATAATGCGATGAAATATCTTGTTCGTAAGGAGAGTAAGGTGACACCTCTCCAGTTATTACAATTTGTAAGGTCGCCTCTTTTTGGAATTTTAACGATAATTCCAGTTTTCCAGTCCTCTGGTACTGTTTCAGAGTTCCAGATGTTCTATAAAATCTTCTGTAGTATCTGTGGTATTTCCTGCTCTTCCGCTTTTAGTTTTCTGCAAAGACTCCATCCTCCCTAGGTGCTTTGCAGTTCTTTAGTTTGCTGATAGCAGCCTTGATCTCTACCAGTGTGATTCTACTTAGGTTGATATCCAGGTCTTCCATTGCCTCAGGGATGTCTGCAAGCACTGGTGGGTCCGGACGCTTCAGGACACTCTCAAAGTGTTGTCTCCATCTTTCCAGCTTTTCTTCTTCTTTGGTAATAGGTATACCCTCTTCAGCTTTGACTGGTAGGTCACAGTGTTTACAAAAATCTCCTTTCAACTTTCTTGCGATTTATGATATACTGTTTTCATGTCTTTTGCTCTGATGCCATCTCTGCCTCATCTGCCTCTCAAGTTTTTCCATATATTGTCTCTTGTCTTTTCTTGCTGCCATTTTCACTTCTTTGTCTTTTATTCTATACTGGGCAGAAATTATTCCCTTGCATCTTGTTGATTTGGTATCTAGCAGTTTTTTTCTTGATATTCATTCTTTCTTCAGTAATATTCAGCATATCTTTTGTTATCCACTGTGTCTTTACATTTTTCCTGTAGCCCAGTATCTTCTCTCCTGTTTCCTTAATTGCTTTGTTGAAACTGTTAATAGTGAGTACAGCTTCATCTTGCAGTGTGCTAAAGCGGTTCTGTAGAGTCAGTCTAAATTCCTGTTTGATAACAGGGTCTTTTAGTTTGTTAACATTGAGGCATTGACTTCTTTTCTCGCCTACTTTTGCCTTTCGGAGTTTAAGTTTTACCTTTGCTACTAGCAGGTTGTGCTTGCTGCCAGTGTCAGTATTGCACATCACGCATACATCTTGTAAAGATCACTGCCATTTCCTGTTGATAATATGATCATTCTGGCCCTGGTTTCTACCATCTGGTGATGTCCATGTAAGCTTGTGAATGGTCTTATATGGGAAAAGGGTGCCGCCGATGACTAGATCATTACTCTCGCAGGTGTTGATGAGTCTCTCTCCATTGTTGGTCATCTCACCTAGTCCATGTTTTCCCATCATTCGTTCTCTACCTGTGTTGTTGCTTCCAACTCTGGCATTAAAATCACCGATTAAGAGGAGGACATCATGATTAGGATTCTTATCTAATGTAGTCTGTAAGCTGTCATAAAAGTCAGTCTTCTCTTCCTCTTCTGCTGCTTCACTGGGTGCATATCCTACTACTACTGATAGCTTGGTGTACCTAGAGTTCATTCTCACAAAAATCAGTCTTTCATTGATGGGTTCCCATTTTAATATAGAGTTTGCATTGCTCTTGTTAATAAGGAGTGCTACACCTTTGCGATGTTCATTGTCTTGTCTATCTGACCAGATGATGACTTCCCTGGTAGCAAGTCTTTGTTTTCCACTTCTATTCCATCTTGCCCCTGTCATTCCAAGAACGGTGAGCTTGTACTGATTCATTTCTTTCAGTACTTTAGCTAGTTTTCCTGTATGGTATAGTGTTCAAACATTCCAGCAACCCACTCTGATGTAAAATTTTGGTCTTAAGAGATTTGCTGTCAAGGTGGGGATGTCCTCTTGGCTTTGGTCCATCCGTCATAAGTCCAGTTGCCTTGTCTGTTTCCCTCCTGGCATCAGTTGTAGATAGTTTCTTCCTTGTTGTCATTTCCATAACAAAATAGTTTTTATGGGACTGGTTTGTTAGCCCAGTGCCCAACCTCCAACCTGGAGGGCCAGGGTGCCCCTTTTGTCTGGGCTCTACCGCACGCAGACCTGTTTACCTTGATAGAACTTGCCAGGAGTGTGAGGATAAAAAAATTATGAACAGAATTGGTGACAACAGGCGGCCCTGGTGGAGTCCAACTCTCACTAGAAATGAGTTCAACTGGGTGTTGGCAATATGAACCAAACTCTTGCAATGGTTGTATAGGGACTGATGTCTCATAGCAATAAACCCAATACCCCATACTCTCAAAGCACCCCCACAAGAGACCATGAGGGACGCGGTCAAATGCTTTCTCAAAGTCCACAAAACACATGGTGACTGATTGGGCAAACTCCCACGAACCCTCAAGGATTCTCAAGAGGGTAAAGAATTGGTCCGATGTGCCACGACCAGGATGAAAACCACATTGCTCCTCCTGAATCTGAGGTTCAACCAACAGCTGGACTCGCCTCTCCAGTTCTCTGGCATAGACCTTCTCAGGGAAGCTGAGAAGTGTTATCCCCTAAAGTTGGAACACACACTCTGGTCCCCCTTCTTAAAGAGAGGAACCAGCACCACCCCAGTTTGCCATGCCAAGGGCACTGTCCCCGATCTCCATGCAATGTTGCAGAGGCATGTCAACCATGACAGCCCTACAACATCCAGGGCCTTGAGGTACTCAAGGTGAATCTCATCCAACCTCGGGGCCCAGCCATCGAAGAGTTTTTTTAACCACTTTGGCGACCTCAGACCCTGTGATGGGCAAGTCGCCCCCCTCATCCTCAAGCTCTTCTTCCTCTGTGGAAGGTGTGTCAGTGGGATTGAGGAGATCCTCGAAGTACTCCTTCTACCGCCTGATGATGTCCCCAGTCGATGTCAGCAGCACCCTATCCACACCATACACAGTGTGGACAAGGAGCTGTTTCCCCTTCCTAAGTCACCAGTTTGCCAGAATCTCTTCAAGGCTGACTGGAAGTCTTGTTCCATGGCGTCACTGAACTCCTCCCACAACCAAGTTTTTGCTTCAACAACCACCCGAGCTGCACTCCACTTGGCCTATTAGTACACCTCAGCTGCTTTGGGATTCACCCAAGCTAGCCAAGCTCAACAGGACTCCTTCAGCTTGATGGCTGCTCTCACCACTGTAGTCCACCACTTGGTTTGGGGGTTACTACCACAAGATGTACCAACAACCTTGCAGCCACAGCTCTGGGCAGCTGCTTCAACAAAGGAGGTGGAGAACATGGCCCATTCAGACTCCATGTCTCCAGACTCCCTTGGAATGTGGTCGAAGTTCTTTTGGAGGTGGGAGTTGAAGACTTCTTGGACAGGGGCCTCAGCCAGATGTTCCCCAGCACACCCTCACTGTACATTTAGGCCTGCCAGGTCTGAATGGCATCCACCCCTGCCATCGAATCCAACTCACCACTAGGTGGTTATCAGTTTATTTATTTTTATTTTTATTTAACCTTTATTTATACAGGGTAGTTCCAGAGAGAGGCAACCTCTCTCTTTCAGTGACGCCCTGTTCACACTCACAGAGTTACACATTCACACCTGGAAGCTGCCCAGTACAGCCACAGACTGACCTGTGGCCACTGAGCCACTCCACTGGAGCAGTTGGGGTTAAAAGCCTTGCTCAAGGGCACCACAGTGGGGTTAAGGAGGGTGGGGCAAACACTGCTATGTGATCTGTCCCACCCAGATCTAATCCTGCCAGTCCAGGGATCAAACCCGTGACCCTTCACTCACCAGTCCACATCCCTAACAATTAGGCCACCCTGATGAGAGCTCTGCACCTCTCTTTACCCGAGTGTCCAAGATATATGGTCGCAGGTCTGATGTCACAAGAACAAAATCGATTATTGACCTGTGACTTAGGGTGTCCTGGTGCCAGGTGCACATATGGACACAGTTATGCTTGAACATGGTGTTTGTTATGGACAAACTGTGGTTAGTGCAGAAGTCCAATAACTGAACACCACTCAGGTTCAGATCGTGCAGGCCATTCCTCCCAATCACACCCCTCCAGGTTTCACTGTCATTGTCCCTGTGTACACTGAAGTCCCCCAGTAGGACAATGGAGTCCCCAAGAGGAGCACTATCCAGCACCTCAGTCAAAGACTCCAAAAAGGGTGGGTACTCTGAACCATCATTTGGTACATAGGCACAAATGGTCAGGACCCATTTCCCAACCCAAAGGCACAGGGAAACTACCCTTTTATCCACTGGGAGGGGACTCCAATGTACAGGCAGCAAGGCAGGGGATACAAGAATACCCACCCCTGCTCGCCACCTCTCACCTGGGGAAACTCCAGAGTAGGCCAAGCTCCAGCCCCTCTCCAGGAGACTGATTCCAGAACCAGAGCTGTGTGTTGAGTTGAACCCAACTGTATTTAGGCAGTATCTCTCAAATTTGTGCACCAGTTCAAGCTCCTTCCCCATCAGAGAGGTGACATTCCACATCCCAAAAGCCAGTTTAGAAAGCCGGGGATCCGAGCACCAAGGTCTCTGCCTTCGACCATCACCTGACCCAAATAGCACCAGACCCCCATGGTCCCTCCTGCAGCTGGTGAGCCCACTGGAGGGCGGACCCATGTAGCTTCTTCAGGCTGAGCCCGGCCAGGTCCCATGGGCAGAAACCTGGCCACCAGACGCTCACCATCGAGTCCCTTCCCTGGGCCTGGCTCCAGGGTATGGCCCTGGTAACCCCACTGAATCCTTGATTTTGCGTTCATCATGACTCTGTTGGATCACTCTTAGTCTGGCCTTTCACCCAGAACCAATCTGTCTTGAGAGACCCTGTCAGAGGCAAATTACCCTGGACAATAGAGTTGCTGGGATCACTAGGGCACTCAAACCCCCTACCACAATAAGGTGGCGATCCATGGGGGCCATTTTTTACTCAGTAGGAATTTGCCATCTTTGTTTAGTTGCTTACCATTATCTATAGATATTCTTGGAAAGATGAAATGCTGGCATGCTCATGTTTCTTAACAAAGAACAAAATTTTACTGAGTTGCACTAAATTGTGCACATGATCGTATTACTGTGTTCCTCGTTACAGAGAATATAATTTGATTTTATTTTGCTCTCTACCACTGCAGGGAGACTCAGGTGGGCCGTTGATATGTGAGCAGGATGGCAAGCATTATGTCACAGGTGTGGTGAGCTGGGGTGAAGAGTGTGGTAAAAGCAACAGGCCAGGTGTCTACGCTGATGTCCACACATTCTTCGACTGGATCAAGAGCAAGATCAACTGATCAACGATCAGCCATCACTTTATTTGAAAGGCCTATGTTTTCACTCAGCAATTCTTTTTATTCCAACAGAAAGAAGATTTGGCTTGGAAAAGAAGTTTATTTTTTCAGTGATAAAATCAAGCATTTACTCCTAGCACAGCTTTGAGTCAAAAGAGTTACACAGTTACAAACTCATGAAGCTGAACCTGCCAGACAAAAGTAGATCACACATCATTTCAGTAGGACCACACATCTTGCTGAGCTTAGCTCAAGGTGCATTTGATTATCAGACCTGTTTTGCTGCAGCAAAGTTTTGCCTTTGCCTTGATCAACTGAACTTGCACCATGCAGTATTTACCAAAGATAAAAAAAAGCAAACAGTCTAAAGATTTTATTTGCACTTTGCATTGGTAGCTGTGTACCAATCCTTGCTCCAGTTCATCTGACAACAATCAGTATACAAAGCACAATAAAATCTCTCATGTCACTGTCCATTTCCTTTTTAATCAGCCTTCATTTGGATTTGGAAATCTTTTCCCTTGAACTTTGAGAATGGTCCTTTAAAGACAGTTTAATCCTTCCATAAATACTTTGCTCATAAGATAAAGTTTTCCCTTTATTCCATCTTCTTTATCGAGTACACATGCATTAACAATCCTTTAAAAAAACTTGCCAAATTCTGTCTTGGTTCAACTTGTTTAATCCCTATTATCATCCTTCACTATTTCCACAGCATCTCTATCTGACATTTGTATTACAATGGTCATTTAATCAAAGTAGAAAAAATAAACTTTCAGGCCAACCATGATGTCAGAGTGAATACTTTACCTTTCTTGAAAATCATTAATAAAATCTCTTTCGATCTACGCATCTTTTATTGCAGCACCTTTACTAGACAAAGTTGTCTTTGTTGAGTTCTGGATGGCAGCTGATGATGAAGATGAAGTGGTGTTAGACTTCTTCTCCATGGATCTAAATGAAGTTGTGGTAGTGGTGGACTTTTTCTGGACTGTCTGAATGGTCTTCTTCCTCTTGACGTGAAGCACCTCCATGGCATCCATGTTGACGCCCTGCTGAATCTCCTCGCTGGTCTCCACCTGCTCAGAAGTTTGTTGCTGCTGCTGCTGCTGCTGGTGATGCAGCTGAAAGATAGACATGGAGGAAGTTACAAAATCACAAAGGATTATATATTTAGAGAATTGCAGAGAAAACTAGAATTACATACACTCAGCACAGATACAGACCCATACCTCTCCTCTGCATTCTCTAGCAAGAGGTGTAGATAACTCCCCCATCTTGTTCTCATCTTTTAAAAAAGTATGAGTAGGTATATGTATGAGTGACAATGTATGTCCTTGTTGTTTGATTTTGTGACCACCAAAAAACCCTAGCCACAACAGGTCAGGGTCTAGAGGTCAACCTGTGTATCAAGTTTGGAGATACGAGCTTAAAGGTGAACTACATAGTATTTTCATGAAAACAAATATTTTTAAAAAATAATACATCAACAAAATGCTTAGAAAGGTGCAGAATTAAAGTCTTTATATTCTTCAAAAAAATAATATATCAATGAAAAAATACTTTAAAGAAATATTACACGTCCAAAATAATCATATTTACATCTCAGCAGCTGGATGATGAGACTAGTGCAGTGTTGCCAGATATACGATAAGGAGTGGTTGAGCAAAGACGTGCAGGTCACCGTGGAGTGGGTGTGGGTTGGTGTGTTTAAGTGTGATAATGAATAAAGCAGTTGTTTCTTTCAAATGGCAGAGCTTCTGCATTTATTCCTTAGGTTATTGCAGTTCCATGGATACAGAACAGCTTTGTTTTAAATGCACTGTCCTAGCCTGTGATTTTTCAAGTTATTTCAGTACATACGATAGTTTGGGTCAAAATACAATAATTTTAAAGCAACAGTATGATATTTCTACATTTTCCATCTGGAAACACTGCTCTGGTGGTTGATAACAGATATATAAACAATTCTGGTGCCACATGGATTGGCAGCCTCGTTTGCAGCAGGTAATCAGCACTGTTTTTTTCTTGCTTCTATTTTGTTATTCTTTTTTGTTACAATTTTTTTCTCCCTTGTGTTAACTTATGTTCATCATGGGAACATGGACAATATTGCCATTCTTGCACTCATATTGACGGTCTTTTTCCTCAGTTCAGCTGTGAATGGCGATCCGGTGCACTGCGGCTCTATTGTTTACAGCAGGGATGAGGTGCTAGCTCTCAGTAGCTCAGCGGTGTTAACAGATCAGAGACCTGACATCCCCCAAGAACTGAGGTGTAAATGATGCAGATGTTGGGCCAGAGTGAAGTGACAGGCGAGGAAGATAAAGTACAAGCTTGTTCTCCCATCCATCATCATGGGTAACGTGAGGTTGCTTCAAAACAAGAGAGACAAGTTAACGGCTCTGACCTGGTACGAGAGAGTCTACCAGGAGGTTAGCATCATGCTATTTACAGAAACTGCGCTAACCACAGATGCTAACATCGAACTGGAGGGTTTTCATCTGCTGTGGGCAGATCAGCCATGGAAAGCGGCAAGAGGAAAGGAGGTGGGCTGGCAGTGTTTGTGAACGATAGATTTTGTAACCCTGGACACATCATGATTAAACAACACTGTAGCAAAGGCATTGAGCAGGGGTGTATGTTAACTTTTTTGCTCATAGCACTGGTGCTGCAGGGGTTCATAGTCATGCAACACAAAACAAAAACTTGTAGCACCATAAAAAAACATCTGCTATTTCTCTAAAACTGACTGCAAGGATAAGGACCTGTACTTACAGTCATGTGAAAAAATTAGAATACCCTGTATAATCCTGTGTTGTTGTTGTTGTTTTTTTACATATTTGGACATATGGATATTTAATATCAGTGTTTAAAATACTGGGAGATTCATGTAATACAACTAAACAATTAGAAATGAATTAAAGACTTTTCAAATTTTCTGTAAAATATAATTCTAAACAAATAGTGAGGAATAAGTTAGGATACCCCCCATCTTGTTTAGGACACCCCCACATTCATTCCCACTTAAAATGGCTAAAATAAATGTTAAAAAATGCAAATAAAAACAAAAACAAGGTTAGACATAGATATGTGAACATTTCTCAATAAAGAACTGAATATTTAATGATGTATCCTATTTTTTTCACATGACTGTATATGTCAACGACGGCCCTCACGAGCCATCAATGAGACGCCGAAAGCCAGCTGATGAGTTTGCATAATTTATTAACAAAAGACAAATGACAAAATAAAGAGCCACGAGGGGCAAAAACACAACTAAGGCTATGACTCAGACACAGGATACAGAGTCTCAGGAAATACACTTACTGTGAGAAGAAACGAGACATGAATCTTAGATGGAGGTTTGACGAGGGAATGTTTGACGAGGTCGCAGCCCGGAGCAAACCGAGCTGCTCCCTTAAATAGGGCTGACAGAGTAATCAGCTGATGAGAACGTCATCAGCTGAATGGATTCCAGCCGTCCCTGCGGAGCTCGTCTCTGAAAGCCGGAAGCCCCGCCGAGACACTGTCACAATAAAAGCCTGGAGGCCATATGGTGCGCCTGAGAAGAGAACGGGGAACTACTGGACAACCCGAGCGCGGACAGAGTCAGCGTTTGGACCATGGCAATATATGGTACTTTTCTAGTCTCAAAAACCACTGAAAGCACTTTGCTAGTACTAACCCTCTATTCTAAGAGACAGACAGATACCTAGCAACCATTTAGAATCAGCAATTAACCTAATATGCATGCCTTTGGATTGTGGGAGGAAACCAGCTCACTTGGAGTAAACCCACAAAGAAAGGTTCCTACCCCTGCCAGCCTTGCGATTCAAATCTGGAACCTTCAAGCTGTTAGGCAACAGTGCTAACCCTTGTACCACCATGCTGCCCTGTACCACCATGCAAGTAGTGCAGTTTAATTATTAAAAATATAGTATTTCACTTTATGATCAAATACAACATGTCAAGATCTAGAAATTATTTTAAATTTACATACATCAATCACCAATCCTAACTACCTAAACAGACTCACCACACCATACAAATTAACGGGCCAGTTTTGACCCGCGGGCTGTACCTTTGACACCCCTAGACTAGCTCCAAGGAGCTTCTCTTGCTCTGTTGTACTCCTCCTCCAGAGATCCACATGAAATGAACCTGCTGTGGATCCAGGAGAAGCCGAAAGAAACGGCAAAAAAAAAATCTTTTATAAGAGCATTTTTTTCAGTCACTTCTGGAGCCAGCAGCAGCTCTGACCATACCCCAGCAGTTGCGGAGAAAAGTTCAGCCTGTGCTGTCGGTGAGGATGCTCTGCAGAGAGGGGAGTGGAGTCCTGATGATCTTCTCTGCTGTTTTCACCACTCTCTGCAGGCGTTTGCAGTCCAGGGCAGTGGTGCTGCCGTACCACGCAGTGATGCAGTTGGTCAGGATGCGCTCAATGATGCAGTTGTAGAAATTGTTCAGGATCCTGCAGGACATGCCAAACTTCTTCAGCCTTCTCAGAAAGTACAGTCGCTGTTGAGCTCTCTTAACCAGCTCTGTGGTGTTGTGTGTCCACTTAAGGTCCTCGCTGATGTGGATGCCCAGGTATTTAAAGCTGTTCACCCTCTCCACCTCAAGCTTCCGGATGAACAGCGGCCAATGGGGTCTCATCCTCCCTTTCCTCATGCCCACTATCATCTCCTCTGTCTTGTCCGTGTTGAGGGTGAGGTTGCTGTCCTCACACCATGACACCAGGTTGGCTACCTCCCTCCTCTAAGATGCTTCATCATCACCAGTGATGTGTCCTATCACTGCTGTGTCATCCGCAAACTTCAGGATGATATTGTCCTTGTGGGAGGCAACAAAGTCATGGGTGAAGAGGCTGTAGAGGATGAGGCTGAGAACACAACCCTGTGGGACACCTGTGTTTGTGATGATGCTGGCTGAGGTCCTGTTACCCATCCTGACAGACTGGGGCCTGCCAGTTAGAAAGTCCAGTAGCCAGTCGCAGAGGCCAAGTGAAGACAGTTTGTCGATGAGTTTGTGGGGGATGACCATGTTGAAAGCAGAGCTGTAGTCAACAAAGAGCATCCTAATGTAGGAGTCTTTATCTTCCAGGTATGAGAGAGAATAATGGAGTGCTGCAGTGATGGCATCTGAGGGAGACTTGTTGGGCTGGTAGGTGTACTGCAGGGGGTCCAGGGTGCCCGGTATGCTGTTCTGAATGAGGGGCAGCACCACTCTCTCAAAGCACTTCATGATGATTGGAGTGAGTGCTACCAGTCTGTAATCATTCAAACAGGTCGGCGGGCTCTTTTTGGGGAGGGGGATGATGGTTGTCGTTTTTAAGCAGGAGGGGACTATGTTCTGGTTGAGGGAGAGGTTGAAGATGGATGTGAGAACATCGGTCAGCTCAGCAGCACATGCTCTGAGAGCCCACCCAGGTATGTTGTCTGGTCCTGCTGCCTCGGCTCGAGGCTCTCAAGTCCTGTGCAGACCAGCTGTGTGGGATTGTGAAGCACATCTTCAACCTGAGCCTGAAGCTGGGAAGGGTACCACAGCTGTGGAAAACATCCTGTGTGGTATCTGTGCCGAAGACTCTGCACCCCAAGGACTTGAACAGCTACAGACCAGTGGCCCTCACATCACACCTGATGAAGATCCTGGAGAGGGTGCTTCTTGCCCATCTCCACCCCCTGGTGAGACCAGCGATGGACCCACTTCAGTTTGCCTACCAGCATGGCATTGGGGTGGAGGATGCAGTGATCTTCCTCCTATACTGTTCCTTGTCTCACCTGGAGAAGCCTGGGAGCACTGATGTGATGTTCACTTATTTCTCAAGTGCTTTCAACATTATTCGGCCAGTGCTCCTGAGGGACAAGCTGCTGTGTGTAGGAGTGGACCAGATCCTGTCATCATGGATCCTGGATTACCTCACAGACTGTCCACAGTTTGTGTCTGACACCATCATCTGCAGTACAGGGGCTCCCCGGGGAACAGTTCTGGTTCCCTTGCTGTTCACCTTCTACACTGCTGACTTCTCATAAAACACACCACACTGCCACCTGCAGGAGTTCTCTGATAACTCTGCGATTGTCGGGCTCATCTCTGATAGGGGATGACTCGGAGTACAGAGGACTGATCCAGGACTTAGTGGACTGGTGCCTGCGGAACTGCCTCCAGATCAATGCAAAGTAGACCAAGGAACTGGTGGTGGACTCCTGCTGGCGTGGACACACACCCCCCGCCCCCCACAGCACTGGTTAACGTCCAGGGAATGGACATTGAGATGGTGACATCTTATAAGTACCTGGGTGTTCACCTGAACGATAAACTGGACTGGTCACACACCAACGTGTCCTACAGGAAGGTGTAGAGCAGGCTGTTCCTTCTGAGGAGACTCAGGTTTTTTGGAGTGCAGGGGGCACTCTGACCTTCTATGACTCTGTGGTTCACATATGGAGTGCTCTGCTGGGGCAGCAGCATCATGGCAGCCGACAGGATGAGACTGAACAGGCTGATCAAAAAAGCCAGCTCTGTTCTAGGGTGCCGCCTCGACCCAGTGGAGGAGATAGGAGAGGAGAATGGTGGCTAAGCTGTCATCTCTGCTGGAGTCCAAGTCCCACCCCATGCGGGACACGCCGAGTGCACTGAGAAGCTCATTTAGCAGCAGGTTGCGCTATCCTCAGTGCTTGAGGGAGAGGTTCCGCAGGTCCTTCCTACCTGCTGCCGTCATATTTGGCACTGCTCTCAGAGACTACAATTAACTCCACTACGTTGCACAGTCGGGACTGTTCCCTTCCAATACACTAATGATAGAATTACAGTTATTGTTGAATGTGGCAACACTGTTCATTCAACTGTACAAGACAGTCTAGATTTATATTTGTATATTAAGATAAGATAAGCCTTTATTAGTCCCCCAATGGGGAAATTCCAGGATTGCAACAGCACAGGGATAGCAACACTCAGAGCAACAATCAGAAGGCAAGAGAAAAACAAGAGCAGCTAGTATACATTATATACTGTATATATATATATATATATATATATATATATATATATATATATATATATATATATATATATAGACACACAGTGCGGAGCATTGTAGCTAGATGGAATAAATATGTAAATATATAAACACACAGTGCAGAGTATTGTAGCTAGATGGAATAAATATGTAAATATATAAACACAGTGCGGAGCATTGTGGGGTATATATTGTGGGGTAATTTAATTTAACTGTAATGCTGTAAATGTCATTTAACTGCAGTGCTCTTGCACTGTGTATATACTTTTTTTCTACGTTTTTATCTTATTTATGATCTTATTTATTATTGCTCTGAGCGCTGCATTCCCTTTGTTGCTCCAATACTGTAACTGTCCTGTTGTGGGACTAATAATAATAATAATGAACCAGATTTGTATAGTGCTTTTCATAGACATTCAAAGACGCTTTACAATGGATACATTATTCATTCACTCCACAGACAATGGTAAGCTACTACTGTAGCCACAGTTGCCCTGACTGACGGAAACTTGGCTGCCAATCCGTGTGAATGGCCTCTCCGACCACTACCGAACATTTATACACAATCATGCCCAGTGTGATGGACACTGGAGGAAAGCTGGGTAAAGCATCTTGACCAGGGACACAACAGCAGGATGTCTGGGGAGAGCGGGATTCGAACCGCCAACCTTCTGTTTATTAGATGACCCGCTCTACCCCCTGAGCCACTGCCGCTTACATTTCCTTCCTCCGTTCCATTTTTGCTGAGCACCAAGCTGAACAGCAAGAAGTTCCATTTTTATATGGTCTTTGGCATGACCAAACCGGGACTTGAACCCCAACCTCCCGATCGTGGGCCGGATGCTCTACTGCTAGGCCACCACTCTGGTAATAAAGTTTTATCTCATCTTAAGCAGTAGATAGGACATAGCAAACAGAGGTGCCATATTCTGTTGGTAATTATAGTGGCTGACCGCATCTGCAGTATTGTGATAACAGAATACACAAACAATTGTTCATTGTAATTATACAAGTAAGCCATGTATTTAGAATGTGACTCACTGGTAGCTAGCCATATCCTATCTAGTGTTTATATACATACAGTCATGTGAAAAAATTAGAACACCCTGTATAATCCTGTGTGTTTTTTTTAACATATTTGGACATATGGATATTTAATAGGGGCGGTGCAGTGGTGAAGTGGTTAGCACTGCGGCAGCACAGCAACTCACCCTTGGCCGGGGTATCCTGGGTTCAATCCCAGCCCCCAGCCAACAGTGATCTGTGTGGAGCCTGCATGTTCTCCCCGTGTCTGCGTGGGTTTACTCTGGCATTTCTCCAGTTTCCTCCCACATGTACTCTAATGATAAGCCCTGGTTCACTGCAAAGCTCAGACAGATCAGAAAGGAGAAGGAAGCTGCGTTGAAAAGTGGAGACAGAGACTGCTACAGGGAGGTTAAATATCGGTTTAACAGAGAGCTGAGGAGAGCTAAATCTGTGTATTCTGAGAGACTCCAGCAGCAGTTCACTGCTAATGACTCGGCTTCTGTGTGGAGAGGACTGAGGCAAATCACCAACTATCAGCCTCAGGCTTCTAAAGGTCAGGATGACAAAGCCCTTTGTCAAAAACTGTCCCAACATTACGCCCGTTTTGACACCTCGTCAGCTGTGTCCAACTCCCCCACTCCACCCAGCTCCACTGCCTCCTCGGCCCCTAATTCATCAAAAGCGGTCCCCCCCTCCTCCTCCTCCCCCCCTGCCCTTGTCATCAGTGAGCAGGACGTGCACAGACAATTCTCCAGACTGAACCCGCGCAAGGCCCCAGGGCCGGACGGTGTGTCTCCCTCCACCCTGAGACACTGTGCGAAAGAGCTGGCTCCTGTCTTCACAGACATTTTTAACACCTCCCTTAAGCTATGCCACGTGCCGACCTGCCTCAAATCCTCCACCATCATCCCTGTCCCCAAGAAGCCACGGATTACTGGACTTAACGACTACAGACCTGTAGCGCTCACCTCTGTAGTCATGAAGTCCTTTGAGCGCCTGGTCCTGTCTCACCTCAAGTCCATCACCACTCCCCTCCTGGACCCGCTGCAGTTTGCCTACCGTGCCAACAGGTCTGTGGACGACGCAGTCAACCTGGCCCTCCACTCCATCCTGCAGCACCTGGACTCCCCGGGAACCTACGCCAGGATCCTGTTTGTAGACTTCAGCTCTGCATTCAACACCATCCGCCCCACTCTGCTCCAGGACAAGCTGTCCCTGCTCGGCGTGCCTGACTCCCTCTGCAGGTGGATCACCGACTTCCTGACGGACCGGAGGCAGCATGTGCGGCTGGGGAAGTCTGTCTCGGACTCTGTTAGCATCAGCATCGGATCACCCCAGGGCTGTGTACTTTCCCCCCTACTCTTCTCCCTTTATACCAGCTCCTGCACCTCCTCCCACCAGTCTGTTAAGCTGATCAAGTTTGCGGACGACACCACCCTCATCGGGCTCATCTCCAACGGCGACGAGTCCGTCTACAGGAAAGAGGTGGCCCAGCTGGTGTCCTGGTGCAGCCACAACAACCTGCAGCTGAACGCTCTGAAGACAGCGGAGATGATTGTGGACTTCAGGAAAGTCACAACCCCCCTGCCCCCCCTCACCATCACAGGCTCTCCCATCACCATTGCAGATTCCTTCCACTTCTTGGGCACCACCATCACCCGGGACCTCAAATGGGAGCCAACCATCAGCTCCCTCATCAAAAAGGCCCAGCAGAGGATGTTCTTTCTGCGGCAGTTGAGGAAGCTCAAGCTACTCACCAAGATGTTAGTGCAGTTCTACACAGCCATCATCGAGTCCATCCTCACCTCCTCCATAACCGTGTGGTACGCAGGAGCCACTGCCAGGGACAGACTAAGGCTGCAGCGCGTCGTGCGCACTGCTGAGAAGGTGATCGGCTGCAAGCTCCCATCTCTCCAGGACCTGTACATCTCCAGGACCCGGAGGCGTGCAGGCCGGATCATAGCCGATCCTTCACACCCTGGTCACGTACTGTTTGCCCCCCTCCCCTCAGGTAGAAGACTTCGGTCCATTCAGACTAAAACCTCCCGGCACATGAACAGCTTTTTTCCCTCTGCCATCAGACTGCTGAACATTAAGTGACTTATTGACTCTCGTGCACTATATACAGCAGCTCATGTCGTTCATCACTGTTTTTCTGTTGCATTATCGACTGCACTGTGGTACCCCATATTATCTGCTACCTGCTAATTTATTTAAATCTGCCTTGACTAGTATTACTCATTATTATTATTATTATTACTTATTATTCTACTTATTGCATGTTTTTAGTCTTTTAGTTTATCTCTTTATCTCATCATGTTTTTAATGTTGCAGCATGGCACTGAGACAAATTCCTAGTTTGTGTACTACATGAACAATGGCAATAAATCTGATTCTGATTCTGATTCTGACATGCCAAAAAACATGCAAGTTGGGTTAATTGGCATCAACTGGGGATTCTAAATTGTCCTTAGGTATGACTGTGAGAGTGAATGGTTGTCTGTCTCTCTGTGTTGGCCCTGTGATGGACTGGCGATCTGTCCAGGGTGTACCCTGTCTCTTGCCCAAAGATGCTGGGATAGGCTCCAGCCCCCCCCCCCCCCCCCACGACCTGAAAAAGGATTAAGCAGAAGAAGATGGATGGATGGATATTTAATAGTGTTTAAAATACTGGGAGATTCATGTAATACAACTAAACAATTAAAAATGAATTAAAGACATTTTTCAAATTTTATGTAAAATATAATTCTAAACAAATAGTGAGGAATAAATTAGGATCCCTCCATCCTTTTTAGGACACCCCCACATTCATTCCCACTTAAAATGGCTAAAGTAAATATTAAAAAATGCAAATAAAAACAAAAACAAGGTTAGACATAGATATGTGAAAATTTCTTAATAAAGAACTGAATATTTAATGGGGTATCCTAATTTTTTCACATGACTGTATCTATGTCAGGTAATGATGTCATGAGTCTGTATCATCCAATTGGGGCAGGAGTAAGTGCGACACCTACTGGCCCAAAGGTTAGAATGTTGTCTCTATACCTTTCATTTGTTCTCAAGTTAAATACTGATAACGCTGTGACTTTGACCTTTGAACCAAAAAGAACATGAGGTCAGCTGAACCTCAGGTTCAACTCCTTTACCACATTTGGTGATTCTGGTGTAAATAGCAATAACACAATGATCACAAAGTTTGTTATAAATGCTATGAACAGGCAATGCAACCTTGATCCTTGATTTTTCAATCTCAAATTTAGATCAGCATCAAAGCACTTCGAGATTAACCAGTGCTGTAAAGTTGGTGATGCTAGCACTCATGTCAATGATATAACCGGTACACATGTAAAAATATAGAAGGAGACCTGTGACCTTGACCCTTAGCCATTTGACCTGAAAAAAGGTCAGGTCATGGTTATTCATCACGCATCAACATATCAGATTTATCTCCTGTACCAACTTTGGTGATCCTAGCCCTTGTGGATTTCAAATTACTGCTGCGGAAACATGGACAGCTAGAGATGATCACTCTAGCCCCACATGACTTTGTCAGTGTAGTGTTTATTTTATTAGATTCATGATTTTATTAGATTATTTATTTTTATTAGATTCATAGATTCATGTCTTTTTCACACCTGATAGTCTACAGCAAAGTTTGTTGTTTTCTACTGTTGTATAGATTTGGCTTGTTTAGGTTTGGTTTCACTCTGCTTCTGATGCAACTACATCATGTTGTCCTAAGATTTGTGTTGTTAGCACAGACCGTTAGCAAACATGCTACTCACCCTCTGAGGTGTTTTCTGTAGCTCTGGGCACATCAGTAATAATACTTTAAGTCAAAACTGGGGAAAATTCCACTACATTAAAAGGTAAACGTGTTAAGTGAGGCTAGAATTTTGTTCAGGTTATCATTAAATAGGCAGCGATCATATTCAGGTGGTATTGCTCTCCAACATGAAAAAACTGCAGGCATGTATGTAAATCCTCCCCTGTTTATGGAGAATAAATAAAATAAAAAGGAGCTAATTTTAATTCTTTTTTTTTTTCAAATTTCACAAGGTGCTCTCTATGAAAATGGTCTCCACTGCAACAGACAGACAGACAGTATATACAACATTTTACCCATTTATACTAAAATAAACAGTTCAGATACTACTGACAGCTGTCTCCTCGCCTTTGGCCCACCTCTGTTGCTTGGCAATGTGACCTCACGTTCAACTGCACCACAGAGGCTTATGGGAGTGAGTCGCCATATTGTGTAGCTGGTGTGTTGTTTAATTAAGTTACTGTTGCATAGTGTGGCTGGGTTAGGATTCTGCATACTTCCCTTTACCAATTCAACCAGTGACAGGGATGCATTGTTGAAATATCCTAACAGACAAACTAGGTGCATTTTAATTGTCCATCATTCAAGAAAAAAAAAACTATTTAGTCATGTCTCATCTTGTTAATGAAAACAAATAGATTTCTTCACAACTTTGTTATCAAAGAACTATTTTTAACCCATCAATGTCTCATATGTGAAAAATGTTTGTTGAAGAACATTTTTCATCGGACTTTTCACTCACGAAATTAACACTGTCAGTATGAAAAATTTTGACAACATGCTCTCACCATCATCTGCTGATACTTTGCAATAGCCTCCTCTGTGGTAACTCCTTCTGCCAGCCCGAGCTCTGCAGCACGACGTGCAAGCTCAGCTTTATGTGAACCAGGAGGGGTCCAGCCCACTCCTTTAATCCAGTTGAGGTCTGACTTGTAGTTCACCTGAAATGAAAGGTTACATCAATTAGATTGGTATTGTAGGAATTAAATTTCTGGAACTGGACTTAACAAGACAAATTAGCAGTGCTATTATAGTATATCACCATTTTCAAATTAAGCAATAAAACAGACAATAACTGATTCAATTTTAATAAATCTTTTTAGTTTAGATTTCATTGGACATATAGCATTTTTGCATGTTCCAACAAAACCCCTCATGTAAAAATACAAAAAAAAACAAACAAATGTCTATGTTGGAGTATTGACTCAGCTTAGTTACAAGATTTGAAGACACTGAATCAATTAATTAACTAATTAATTGATAACTGACTTGTGAAAAAAGCTAAACAAAACAGTGCTTTTATGTCACATAGCAGGAAATAAAGTACGATAAACCTTTATTAGTCCCACAATGGGGAAATTCCAGTATTGGATTGATTTCCTGCAATACCTTAGAGCATTCTGATCTTCAGAAATTGTGTTTTAGCAACTTTTTTTTTTTTTTTTAAGAAATACATACTGTATTTTGTGTTGTGTCTTTGTGGTGGCCAGCAGGGATGATTCCACTAGACAGACAAAGATCAGTGTATGAAGTCTGCAAGATAACAAACCTACACTGCCTGGCCAAAAAAGTCACCACCTGGCAAGCAAATATTAGGTAAGAGCCTCCCATTGGTCAGGTCTAGGTTCAGCAACATTATGTGCCCAAAGAATGAGGTCAGCTGACTACCTGAATATACTGAATGACCAGGTTATTCCATCAATGGATTTTTTCTTCCCTGATGGCACAGACATATTCCAAGATGACAATGCCAGGATTTCTCAGGCTCGAATTGTGAAAGAATGGTTCAGGAAGCATGAAACATCATTGTAACACATGGATTGACCACTACAGAGTCCAGACCTTAACCCCATTGAGAATCTTTGGGATGTGCTGGAGAAACTGCTCAGTGGTCCGACTCTCCCATCAATACAAGATCTTGGTGAAAAATTAATGCAACTCTGGATGGAAATAAATGTTGTGACACTGCGGAAGCTTATTGAAACGATGCCACAAGTCCGTGCCATAATCAAAGCTAAAGGCGGTCCAACAAAATATTAGTGTGTGACTTTTTTTCTTTTTGGCCAGGCAGTGTATATGCAGGAAGTTAGCTGACCTCATTCTATGGGCGCACCAAGTTGCTGAACCTAGACCTGACCAACTGCAGCAACCCCTGATCATAACACTGCCCTCACAGGCTTGTACAGTAGGCGCTAGACATGATGGGGGCATCACTTCATCCGCCTCTCTTCTTACCCTGATGCACCCATCACTCTACAACACTCTTCTGTGAAATGGTGCTATATAAATACAGTTGAATTGGATATAAAAACACTAGATAGGACAATGCTAGCTGCCAGGCTAGTCACAGTCAGTCAAGCGCAGCTGCCGTATTGACCAAGTACAGAAACACAAAAAAGTCATTGTGCCACATAGGCATGCACTGTATTTTCTTCATTCTAATTAATTAATTTCCTATAGAATATGGCGTCTCTGTTTGCCATGAAAATGTTAGCCATGTCCTCTCTAGTGTTTACATATAGCTATGGCTGGTAAGGACGTCAGAGCTGGTCACAGCCAATAGTATCACTGGGTTGATGTCACGTAAGTGCTACCCCTACTGGCCAGGAGGTCACAATGTTGTCTCTATTACCTTTAAGGCTATCTTGTCATGGAGAAGTTGCTTCCATGTTAGCATGCATTGTCTGTGTTTCTCAGTCAGAAATGATTGAATTCTTCTCCTAAAAAATAGTGCTTGCAACAGACAACCTCTTTTCCAAAAAGTTATTCATGATTGTACACATGGAGCATCCTTACATCGCTCTGCAGCTTGTAGGCCTGTTTGGCATGTCTGACATTGAGCTGTTCAGGGTCACAGGTGTAATCGTGAAGTTTGTGTCGATAGGTGAGATCACTCGCTTGAGCCTGACTCTTTTTGGCATGCAGGAACTCCGGCTGGTCAGCATGGATTTTGTAGTGGGCATGATCCTCCTTGGACTGACGTTTGTACTCCAAGTTGCTCTGGAGTTTGCTGGCTGCCATAGAGTGTACCATCTTAGGATCATCCTCCACACAGCGCAGCCCCACCTGTTGGCCCTTCTCCTTCAGATGTGACTCCTTGTACCGATACTATTAGAAGAGGAAATAATGTCTGTGGAATGTTTTTCAATTTTGTAAAGATATTGTATCAAATTAGTCAAATGCTACATGCTTCACATCTTTAAATTGGTTCCACTACATTCAGAATACTAAAAACATCAAGTCAATTTTAATTGATGACAAAGATGAAAATGAACAGATCAAATAGCTGCATGTACTATTCTATCAAACAGACTCACATCACTAGCAATTTCTCTGGAGACCTTTGCAGTCTGGAAGGGAATGGCGTCCAATCTCAAGTCATAGCCAGATGTTTTTACTTGCTCCCCGGATGCCTTGTATACTTTCTTCATGGTAAAAAAATGTGAAAGAAGAAAGTAATTTGAGACAAAGTTCGGAATACTTTTACAAAAAAAAATAAATGGCTTGAACTTTATGTTGAGGCTTACATCACTGATCTGCTGGGCATTAATCTTGGCTCTAACAAAGTCCGGATCATCCGGGTGTAAGGTGTATTTATGCATGTCATCATTTTTCCCAGATTTGTACAGCCTCTGTGGTCACAGATAGACAAAAATCTTAATATTATAATCTGTGTGACCTGGAATGGAACTTTTTATTTCTTAAACATGTTTTCTATCTCCAGCCTACCTCACTGCACTGCTGATAACTTGTCTTAGCGTGGACGATATCAGGAGAGTCGGGCACTGAAGTGAACTTGAGACTGTCTGGTAGCTGACGATATTTTTTCTACATGAGGGGAAAGCACATACACTTTGATATAGATGGTTGAAACTTGTGTCAAAATGAGGCACATTGTGCACACAAAGTACACAACAAAGTTGCATATGCTGAAAAATAGAACCATCTGTAGTCAGAACTGTAACTGCGATTACCTGCAGAGATTTGATTAAAGGTCCCAGATTGTGTATTTATCAGGTATTCATTTTCAGCTCCAGCTGTTGCTCAGTGCAACAGCTTATGGAACAGGCACGTGCACATGTACATAGTCGGAGAAACCTCTAATCATGCTTTTTGTCATGGTGCGTGATGACGCCCCAATCATCACGTCAGTCCCTGCAGTTTCGGTGCTCTTCACCTCACTGTGACCTCTGTGGGTTTGGCTACAGCAAAACCAGCCTGTGCACCTGTGACTAGTTAGCTAAATGGCTCGTCAGTGCCTTTGACTTGCCACCTGACAGCTTCACGTTTCAATCCCAAATGAAATAGGAATAACAGTGGATGATGTTCATCGCACCTCCAGAGCGGTAACTTCATTCTTCACTAGAGTGATGGCATACATGGTTGTGATATCTCTGGCTTAATCTCTCTGACATCCCTGACAAGGACTACTCCTTGTATCGAGATGAGTACACTCAACTCCATCATCCCTAGGCAGAATTCAAAGCCAACTTCCGCTTCCTTAGGTCCTCCTGCACCACACCCTCCACTCTTATGGAGGGTATCGTGACTACGCACACACCTGGCTCAGTCTCTCCATCAGTCAGGTGGACAGGTCATTTTTTCTGGAGCCAAACTCAGAGGTCTTACTGAGATGAGAAGCACCAAAACTGAAGGAGGTGGCGTGATGGATACAGAGCCCCACCTGTCACCCACCCCGGCATCAAAATAGATGATTAGAGGTTTCTTCACACGTGTACTCCCATAGTACTTGTGCACAAAGCTCCCTCCTCCATTTGCATGCACATTTAGCTTTAAAGACCAAAACCACTTGTTTTACATCTCATCAAAAATGTTGTCTCTAAAGTTCCAAAACAGTTAGTTTTTAGCCTCCCCATTAATATTAATGACCCCCTGATCTGACTGAGTACTAGCTTTTTGAGTTGGTCAATCAAAAGAGGTACTCAGGTCAGATTTATTTTGCTGACCCATTGAACTGATGGCTTGTGATGTCATAAAACCCCAGAAGTGCAATCTGGTAATTTCTTCAAGACTTTAACAAAATAAAGACAGGGTGCATTTCTTTGTTAAGTGAGCATTTTACTGTTTTAACTAGACATAGGGCAACGCGGTGGCAGAGTGGTTAGCACTGCGGCAGCACAGCAACTCACCCTTGACCGGGGGATCCTGGGTTCGATCCCAGCCCCCGACCAACAGTGATCTGTGTGGAGTTTGCATGTTCTCCCCGTGTCCTTGTGGGTTTACTCCGAGATTTCTCCGGTTTCCTCCCACGTGCCAAAAACATGCAAGTTAGGTAAATTGGCATCAAACTGGGGATTCTAAATTGTCCTTAGGTATGAATGTGAGAGTGAATGGTTGTCTGTCTCTCTGTGTTGGCCCTGTGGTGAAATGGCGATCTGTCCAGGGTGTACCCTGCCTCTCGCCCAAAAGATGCTGGGATAGGCTCTAGCCCCCCCACGACCCGAAAAGGATTAAGCGGAAGAAGATGGATGGATGGATGGATGGATGGATGGATATACGTATGTGGCCCTGGTCTGTATTTTACAAAACAAAACACAATATGGAGCCTTTAAAACTCTCATGCAGGATCAGTATAATAAGAACTGACAAAGTTTGGACCAATAATTTAACTTCACAAAGTTTAGGCCATCGAGTTATAAAATAAAGAAAGGTTTCTACAATCTTGCCCAAAATTCCATCTCTACTAAGGATTTTAATAAGAATTCTGAAATTGTTTAAGAGAACAAACTACACTGTACTGTAAAATGAAATGTCAAAGGTAAGTATTTATTTTCATGATATAATTTTTATACTCACTTCACTTATGAGTTCTCCTGCCTTCTTCGCTGACTCCAGCTGAGGTGCACCGACTCCATCCCAGGCAACTCCTTTCATGAATCTGAGGTCTGATTTATAGAGTTTCTACAAATAAAGCAATAAAATCAGTCAGATAAATAAATAATTTTTCCCACCTTCATCCCCACCACTCACCTCACTCTGCAGGTTGTAAGCTTTTTTGGCCCACTTTAGCTTCATGTCATCAGGAAGCACAGTGTATTCATGCAGCCTCTTCCTGTAGTCCTGATTGCTGGCCAGGGCCTGGGCATTCTTAGCCACCACCAAATTGATCATATCTGGGGTCAGGTGATACTGCCCACTGGTCATTAGTGCATCCTTGCGATACTCCTGGTCACTGGCCAGCCGGCCTGCTTGCAGGTAATGCAGGAAAAGCGGATCGTCCATGACACTTTTGACGCCGATGTGTTTCCCCTTTTCCAGCAGGTGGTTGTGTTTGTACTTGTACTGCAGAGACACCGGTTAGGTTAGTTCAAATGAATTTCCTACCAAAGTCATGCTCTATAAATAAATCTGTACTATACAATTACAATAATTTCTGAAGTTGGTCAAATTATTTAAAGCCTACAGGGTTATGTGTCGTTGCATTTGACCTCTTTAGTAAGTACCTGCATTTACAGTATATGGTGCTTTTTCCAGTGTGACAGATTACTCAAAGTGTTCAACTACACTAACCTCTTATTGTGATAGCTAAGAAGAAATTATTTTTAATTTGCATATTAACCATCCCAATGACAGTTTTGCAGTGAATTTCTTGGGTATTATTGAATCATTTAATTTTGTTTTGTGTCTATCTGGCCCTACACATATAAAAGGAAATACACTTGATCTTGTTTTTACACTTGGTCTTAATGTGAATAATGTTCAGACTAAGGAACTTTTTGTGTCAGACCATTTTTGTGTTCTTTTTAATTTATCAGTTAAATCAGTCTGTTACACTGGTAAGCGGGTAAAATGCTCTCGTGTCATTGACCAGTTTTCAGCTGTGAAAATTTCTGCTGCCTTTGACAGCAGTGTGGTTTTATCCTCTGATGATGACACTGAGAGCTTGGTCTGCTCTTTTAACTCACACTGTTCAAGCATCTTAGATGTAGTTGCTCCCTTTAAAACCAGGACTGTCCGTGCTGTTAATTCATCCCCCTGGTTAAATGAAGATCTCTGTTGTTTTAGACGTAAATGTCGGAGGGTGGAAAGACTGTGGAAGTCCACTAAACTTGAGGTGCATCGATTGTACCTTAAGGAACTGTTAATTGAATTTAACAATATGATTAAAATGGCAAGAACTTCTTATTTTTCCAACATCATCTCCTCCAATAGTAACAATCCAAAGATCCTCTTCAGCACAATAGACAGTATAGTTAATCCTGTCAGTTCTGCTCCCCCTGTTTATACAATTAATGACTGTAACAAGTTTCTTTCCTTTTTTGTTGACAAGGTCACTGCTGTTAGGGCTGGTTTTACTCATTCCTTTCCCGTAATCCTTGATTGTCCTAACAGGCAGGCCTTTTTAAGTGATTTTACCCCAATTTCTTTTGAGGATTTGTTAGTGTTGCTGAGTTCCATGAAATCCTCCTCCTGCGCTTTAGATATTTTGCCTTCCTCAATGTTAAAAGAGGTAATTGTCTCAGTGGGTACATCTTTGGTTAATATCATTAATAGTTCACTTGAATCTGGTTGTGTACCCTCGTATTTTAAACATGCAGTTGTGCAGCCACTTTTAAAAAAAACCTAACCTTGATCCATCTGTTTTTAAAAACTTCAGGCCAATTTCTAAGCTTCCTTTTATTTCTAAGCTTCTAGAAAAAGTTGTTGCCAAGCAGCTCACTGACTTTCTGATTGAACAAAATATTTTCGACAAATTTCAGTCAGGTTTTCGTTAGAAACACTCGACAGAGACCGCTCTTCTCAGGGTGTCAAATGATATTTTAATGTCATCAGACTCTGGCAAATGCTCTGTTTTAGTGTTATTAGATCTTACTGCAGCATTTGATACTATTGATCATTGTATTTTGTTACAAAGGCTTAGAGATTGGGTAGGTATTTCTGGAAAAGCTCTGGATTGGTTTTTCTCCTACCTTTCTGGTAGGAGTTTTTTCGTGGCTGTTGGCTCTTATTCATCTGACTCTGCTCCTTTAACCTGTGGGGTGCCTCAGGGTTCTATTCTGGGTCCACTTTTATTTGCCCTATATATGCTGCCACTTGGTTCTATCATCAGCAAATTTAAAGGTGTGTCTTATCACTGCTACGCTGACGATTTACAGCTACTTTTCTCTTTTAAGCCTGACCATGTTGACAATTTAAAAATTATTCATGATTGTCTGTCTGCAATTAAGAACTGGATGTCTAGTAACTTTTTGCAACTTAATGCTGATAAAACTGAAGTCCTTATTGTAGCACCTGATAATCTAATTCCTAAGTTGGTTAATAGCATTGGTTCATTAAGCTCTAACGTACGGTCTAATCTAAAAAATCTTGGTGTCATTTTCGATCAATCGATGGGTTTTGATCAGCATGTCAAATCTCTGACCCGGAGTTGTTTTTTCCACTTTAGGAATATATCCAAAATTAGGTCATTGGTTTCCTACAGTCAGTTAGAAATCATTATTCATGCCTTTGTTTCTTCACATTTGGACTACTGTAATGCTCTTTTCACATGTCTTAGCAAATCCTCTTTACACTGCCTACAGTTAGTCCCGAACGCTGCTGCAAGATTACTAACTAGGTCCAGTAGATTCTGTCATATCACTCCTGTTTTGGCCTCCTTGCATTGGCTTCCTGTAAATTATAGAATTGATTTTAAAGTTCTTGTTCTTACTTACAAAGCCATTCATGAAGAGGCGCCTTTTTATATTAGTGACCTGCTCTTTCTACACCAGCCCAGCAGGTCTCTCAGGTCTTCTCATCAGAATCTATTGGTAGTCCCTAGCACTAGGCTCAGAACCAAAGGCGATAGAGCCTTTGCTGCTGTTGCTCCCAGACTGTGGAACTCCTTACCTTTTGAACTTAGATCTGCACCTTCCATTGGTGTTTTTAAGAAGCAACTAAAGACCCACCTTTTTAGCCTGGCTTTTTAATTAACTATGTGTTGATTGTATTTTTATGTGCTTTTACTGTCTATTTTGTTTTTTTTACTGTTTTATGTGCCTGTGTTTTTATTTTGTTTTTTACCATGTTAAGCACTTTGTGACTCTGTCTGTGAAAAGTGCTCTATAAATAAACTTATTATTATTATTAAATGCATAGGTCCAATCACAAATCAACCTAAAATGCATATCTTTGGAGAGTTAAATGAAAACATCAAGGCCACACGTCTGCACACATGATATGAAATAATTCATCAAAATTACCTAATAAACTTTGTGTTCTATTTCACAAAAATACATTTTTATTATTATTATTATTATTATTATTATTATTATTATTATTATAGCTTACATCACTGGCAATGCCTGTAGAGCTCTTGGCAGCCTGGAAGGGGATATCCTGCATAGTGAGTTTGTAACCCTGAGCCCTTAGAGTATGCCAGGACTCTTTATACTTTATCTAAAGAAGAACAAATGACATTAGGGTGAGAATACCACAAAGAGCATGACACAGAGAGCCAGAGAGGGATAATGTGTCTGATCAGTTATAATGCGTTATGTGGTGCACAGGTTATAACAGTACCTCACTGAAGTTGGCTGCATTGATCTTTGCTTGTGTAATCTCGGGTCTCTCAGTTGTGATAGTGTAGTTGTGTTGGTCATTCACACCTTTCTCTTTATACAACCGCTGCAACAGAGGGAGAAACAACAATAAAATGACCTCATTGCAAATGTTGTGTAGCATAAGAATTCACTTCCTACACAGTCTAGTGTTGAGGAAAATATAGTTTTGAATTGGATGTTCGACAGTTTTCTCAGTCGCTTTGGTGCATATCTCAGAACAGAATTGAAGTTTGTAGAACACCAAGTGTATTCTTAAAACATAGCATGCAAAATGCAGTAGATGACCTGCAAAAGTGTGTAATCTGCTCAAAATGTTTAGTCTATGTGTCAAAAGCAAATATTTATGTCAATGAAACTGTCACTACCATCAGAATGAAGAGTCATTATGTCATCTTTATGAACAAGTCCACCAAAATATTTGGCTATGCTGTCAATAGAACAGTTTACACTGTAAGTATTTTCCAAATGAAAACTGTCATGACTTTTGGTAACAAATACACTTACTGTGAAAGACACGAATCGTGACTCTAGGACGGAGGTTTGACGAGGTCGCAGCCCAGAGTAAACCGGGCTGCTCCCTTAAATAGGGCTGACAGATTAATCAGCTGATGAGAACGTCATCAGCTGATTGAATTCCAGCCATCCCTGCGGAGCTCAGCTTTGACAGCCGGAAGCCCCGCCGAGACGCTGTCACAATAAAAGCCCGGAGGCCATATGGTACACCTGAGAAGAGAATGGGGAACTATTGGACAACCCGAGCGCGGACAGAGTCAGCGATCAGACCATGACAGTTGCCCCTGTTCACGAGGCGAATTCCAGGCGCCGTGTAACATCGACGCCCCCCCCCCCCCCCACACGCACACACACACACACACACCACCACCACCACCACCACCCAGAAGGTCAACAGGACCGCCCTAGGGAGGGTGATGGGGGAACAGTCTCGGAGGGCAAGAACCAACCAGCATAACAACAGAGAAAGAGAAAAAGACAAAAAAAAACAGGCTACAGACAGAACACCATGATCAGTCCAATAAAGTCACAGGCAAAAAAAAAAAACATCTTCACAACCCACAGGGGAAACAGGAAACTCAAATACAGGCACAAAAATGCAGCGTACCCCATAATACCAGAGCTAGAAAAAAAACTCATGCTAAGGAGCAGCGATAAATACACTTCAATGTCGTATAAATAACAACAACACAAGTGAGGAGGAGAAAAAAAAACATACGATACCGGGTGGCGATATACATAGGTCAAAGTAGTGTAAATAACCACACAAGAGAGGAGAAAAGAAAGAAAAAAAAACACACTACAGGGTGGCGATATACACAGTTCACTATAGTCCCTATAACAAAGTACAAGAGCATCCCTAATATTCCAGAGGCGCAGGCAGAGAAAAAAAAAACACAGGGATGACGGCAGGCAGAGCACAAAAGTACAAAAACAAATAGTTCGGGGGGTCTTCCTGCGTCCAGCATCCAGAACGCTGGCAGGGAAAAAAGGATAAGTTCGGGTGGCCTACCCCAGTCCCAGGCCAGGAAAAACAGTACCTCTGGCGGCCGGACCAGGTCACTGAACAGAGAGTTCAGTTTGTCGGGTGGCCGACTCAGAACGCCCCCAATGGACGGAAAAAAGGAACGGGGAAAAGATGAGGGACCAGTCCGGTGTCGATCAGCGAAGGATCTGCAGCTCCTCCTCCGAACTCCACTAGAACTGGCGCTGCCTTCCTGTCAGATCCCAAGCGAGAACGCGCTGCACCCTCGATGGACACCGATTGGGCTGGCGCAGCCCCCACGACGGACCCTGACTGGGTCATGGCTGCACCCACGATGGACCCCGATTGGGCCGACGCTGCACCCACGACGGACCCTGACTCGGTCACGGCTGCACCCACGACGGACCCCGACTGGGTCAGAGCAGCACCAGGGATGACCTCCAACCCCGAGCCCGGAACCTCCATAACAGCGACCCGAACCGACTCATCACCGGAGACCCTGGGAGAAGGCTCAGGAGAGGAAAGAGAACCGGGATCAGGATCACCGGTAGCAACAGAGCCCAGAGAGGCAAGTTCGGATGCAGCGGACGGCTGCACCCGGCTCGTCTCCCCGAGAGACAGGCAAAAATGCTCCAGAGTAGATAGGAGAAAGACAAAATAGAGCACTTGCCTGATCTCAAGTTCTGCCGCCGTCCAGGACTTCGGCAATCCGGGTTCAGCAAGTAGAAGGACCTCCTCTGGTTCCCACTCGGCTACGGCGGGCTCTGCAGCCGGCATGATGGTCTCCACAGTCTGAGGACCCCCCAACGCCAACGTCCATGCCGAAAACCCGCATGGCATGGTGGCAGGAGATCCTTGACCTGCTGGGATGAACCGCTCCTCCGTGGAGACCCGGGGACGCTTAGTCATTGGCGCAAGCTCCAAGTAGCAATCCGCCCTTCTCCTCTGCCCGTGACGTGGCTGCAGGGTTGGACCCAAACCCTCCAGGGCTGCAGGCTCCTTCGTCGTCCGGCGGTGTAGACCTGACTGCAGGGAACGCTCAGGGAAAGGATACACAGAGGCAGCAGGTTCATAGTTAGAGGCTACAGCAGGTGGAGGAAGCTTGGGAGACTGTGAACCCCGAATTCCACCCCCAGGAGCCAGACAAGGCAAATCACAATGGTGAGGAGAAGAATGAAATGGCACTTGCCTTTCCTCCAGAGGGCCGATAGTGCCTGCTGTAGCGGGCTTTGTTCTTCCCTTTCCCCTTAGGATGGTGATGGAGGGCCCCCCGGGAAGATGAGGAGGATCCGCCTGCACAGGATCGGCCACAGGCACAGCCGGAGCAGGACTCGCAGAGCTCACCGCAACTGGGGAGAGCGTCAAGGAGGAGGGCAGAGCAGCCGAGGCAGTCCGGGGGTGAGGAGCTGACAGGACAGTGGGAACAGAAGACCCAGAGGCGAGACCTGCTGTCATTCCCTTCCGCTGTGACGCAGGAGCATCAGCTGGCTGGGAGATAGAGTTCTTCCGGCAAACCGGCACTGCATCCAGATGTGGTTCTCGCTGAGGCTTCTTATAGACGTTGTGTCGACGCTTACCGGCAGAGGGTGAGGCAAAGGTGGGGTCAGGGAAACACTGCACCTGGGCTGGACGGGTAACAGGAGCTAAATCCCGAGGCGAGGAGTGGGGACACCTCACCGTTGGCCTCCTGCCGGAGTTTCCCTCCAGTCCGCGGATCTCCTCCCTCGTCGGGGACGCCGTACTCGGGGGAGGAGGTGAGGGTTCCTTGGCCGCCCTCTCGAGCGCTCTCTCTATCTGCCCTCGTTGTGCCACAATCCACACCACCCTTTCTTTTCCTTCCGGAAAGGAGGTTAGATGATACTTTAACAATGTTCTCTGAGCGAGACCCAGGGGCTCGTATGCCGCGTAGGTGGGCATAAGGAGACGGGCTTCTGCCAGGTAGCCATCTATCTCCTGAAGCCACTCGGGGCAATACCCCCGCTCGAGCACAGACATACTAAACAATACTAGCCCCCAGAGAAGGGAAAAAAACTCAAGCCCACAGCAAACTCACGGTGACCGGCGTCTCCTTCTGGCTGTGACCTACTGTCAGCGATGGCCCTCACGAGCCATCAATAAGACGCCGAATGCCAGCCGATGAGTTTGCATAATTTATTAACAAAAGACAAATGACAAAATAATGAGCCACGAGGGGCAAAACACACTATAACTATGACTACAACTATGGAAAAGGAAGAACAGACTCTCAACGAATACACTTACTGTGAAAGGCACGAATCGTGAATCTAGGACGGAGGTTGAACGAAGGAATGTTTGACGAGGTCGCAGCCCAGAGTAAACCGAGTTGCTCCCTTAAATAGGGCTGACAGATTAATCAGCTGATGAGAACGTCATCAGCTGATTGAATTCCAGCCGTCCCTGCGGAGCTCGGCTCTGACAGCCAGAAGCCCCGCCAAGACGCTGTCACAATAAAAGCCTGGAGGCCATATGGTATGCCTGAGAAGAGAACGGGGTACTACCAGACAACCCGAGCACAGATAGAGTCAGTGCTCGGACCATGACAGTTTTAGCCCACCTGAGTCGGCAGGTAAAGATGTGACTGGACCCTCTGCAGTTTGCATATCAGCCCCATTTAGGAGTTGAAGACTCTGTCATCTACCTGCTGCAGTGAGCCTATTTGCACCTGGATGGCAGAGGAGACACTGTGAGAATCACATTTTTTGATTTCTCCAGTGCCTTTAACACCATCCAGCCACTGCTTCTGGGTGAGAAGCTTCAGGTGATGGGGGTCGACAGCTCTGTGATCTCCCGGTTTACTGACTACCTGACAGGCAGGCCACGGTTTGTCTGGCTGGGCAGTGTCTTGCCTGATGTGGTGGTTAGTGAGACGGGGGCTCCACAGGGAACTGTGCTTTCTCAAGATTCAAGATTTTTATTTGTCAATACTACTATACATACAGGACATACAGGAGAATTGAAATGGCGTTTTTCTCTCTCTTCAGCGGTGTGCACAATATAAAAACAAAAAACTGGCTGGAAAAAGGCTGGGAAAACAACAGCAGTCTATGTACAATAATGCTACCACAGTGCAAATAGTGACAAAAGACAGACCCAGACATCCCATAGTGTAAATAAAGATAAATGATAAAACCCAGCAACATGTATACAGAAAAATACCTATATATACAGAAAAAGTAGAGCAGTAATACTCGTAGTTGTGTTTGATGCAGTAGTGTAGGTGCAGATAGTCACAGATGGGATTGCACATGAAGATTACTGCAAAAAAAAAAAAACAGTGGCAGATATGGCATTTGTGCAAGTGGT
Source organism: Pholidichthys leucotaenia (assembly GCA_020510985.1). Lineage (NCBI taxonomy): Eukaryota > Metazoa > Chordata > Actinopteri > Cichliformes > Pholidichthyidae > Pholidichthys > Pholidichthys leucotaenia. Next base: position 400,752,029 of record CM035836.1, read on the forward strand.
TGCAGTAAAGTGCAGAAACATACAGCAGCAAATGTATTACTGTTGGTGTGCCAGTCTTTCTGTGCCAACAGCTGAGGTAGTTATTGTGCAGGTGAGTGCATTACGGTCCGGGGGGGGGGGGGGCAGAGTTCAGGGTCCTGATGGCCTGATAAACAAAGCTGTTTAGCAGTCTTGTGGAGCGGGCCCGGAGGCTCTGGTATCTTCTCCTTTTCTATTCCCCTTATATACACCACTGAGTTTCAGTACAACTCCATGTCATACCACCTGCAGAAATTCTCTGATGACTCAGCTGTTGTTGGGTGTATAAGAGGGGGAGGGAGGGGGAGTACAGGGCACTGGTAGATAGATTTGTGGAGTGAACCAAACAGAATCACCTGAGGCTGAACGTCAGCAAGACCAGAGAGATGGTGATTGACTTCAGGAAGAAGGGGATGCCTTCACAGCCATTGTAGATTGGGGGGAGGATGTGGAGGTAGTGGAGGACTACAAATACCTGGGTGTCATGATCAGTAATGGACTGGACTGGAAATCTAACACTGATGCTGTGTACAAGAAGGGGATGAGCAGGATCTACTTTCTGAGGAAGCTGAGATCCTTCATTGTGTGTAACAAGATGTTGGAGCTTTTCTACCAGTGTGTTGGCAGAAAAATCTTGTTTCCTGCTGTCTGTTGGGGTAGCAGTACCAGAGCTAGCAACACCAACAGACTTGACAAGATTATCAAGAAGGCTGGCTCTGTAATTGGTCTCAGGCTGGAGACTTTTGAGAATGTGGTGGAGAGGAGGACACTAAACAAACTTATCCATCATGGACATCCCTGATCACCCCCTCCACCACACACTGAACAGACAGCAGAGCACTTTCTCCAGCAGACTGCTACAGCTCTGCTGCCAAACGGTCAGGTGCAAGAAATCTTTCCTGACACATGCCATTTCACAGTGCAATAACTCACTCTAATGTTGAATCTTGATCATAACAATGCTGCCTTACTGCACCTTGCAGTCTGGTTGGTGCTTCCCATTTCACCCTCCACCCGATAGTGCTGCATTGTACCGCTAGTACAATCCATATATCTCTACGGGTCATTATCTATTCATCTATGATGTATATAAACTTGCTTTCCCTGGGTAATTCCTTTTTCTATTGTGCTGTGTGTGAGTTTCTGTCGTTTTGGTCATCTACTGTGTCATGCTGCTGTTACACTGTAATTTCCCAGTTTGGGACCAATAAAGTAGAACTATCTATCTATTACTGTTTGTGTGATGATCAGGTGAGCATGCACCCCCTCCCCTCCTGTTTCTGTTTCTTCCTGGATCTGGAGCTCATCAGCACACCTGCGTGATTGGACACACCTGCCACTTCCTGGTCTACCAGCGTATAAAAGAGCTAGGGTGTGAATGTTTCCCCGCTGGGCCACTGGGTTTGCTGCCAATTCAGCGGTGTGTCTCCGGGGCTGCGCACGCTCAGCTGAGCCAATCCTCTCAAGACAACGAACTCTTCCCCCCAGGTTAACCCATCCATTCCTCATCCCATCATTCCCCACTGTGTCCCATGCAGAAGTTCTCTGCCGGGCCGTCTGCTTTGTACAGTAAGCCGTTCTCTTCTCTCTCACCTTCCTCCGCTCTCAGTTATCCTTATTATTTACCATTTCTCTTTTCCTCTCTTCCAGGCTGCGAGCAGCTCCAGTGTGCTCCTATTTTTTGTGTGTATTTAAGTTGGTGTTTATTTTGCGTCATTCTGTATTATGCGTAATCCTATGTTCGTTAAGTTAGCATTGAGTGTTTTCTGGTTTTCATTAAAGTTGTGTCAGCTTTTCCCACTTGAGTCTGAGTGTTCATTTGGTGTGGTTGCCCTGCATTTGAGCCTTTCTGATATAAAATCATGACAAAATGGTCCAGTCAGGATCAAGGCTCAGCAGGCACTTCACCGGGTGCCTTCAGCACTCTCGCGTTTGGATGCCACAAAGCGCCAGGTTGTTTTCTTATCTGAAAAACTCCAAACTATTACACAACAACTGGCTACTGTCACTGAGCACCTGTGCCGACTTCCTGGTGCGGCAGCTCCCTCTGCACCTGCTGCTCCGGCAGCTCCTCCCATCCGCATAACCATTTTCTTTCCCTTGCCTGCCCCCTATGCGGGGAAGGTGGGAGGATACAAAGGATTTCTGCTCCACTGCCGGCTTTATTTTCAGCAGGTGGAGGGGGAGTATAGGGATGATTCGGCAAAAATTCAATTCATGGCCCTGTTACTCTGAGACCAGGCGCTTAAGTGGGCTCAGTCCATCTTAAGCAGCCTGGAGGGGCCCCTGTACACATACGATCAGTTTGTGCAAATTCACCCTGGCATTCGATCATACGGAGAGTGAGGGGAATATTGCTAGCCAGTTAATGGGACTCCAGCAGGGAAGTCGGTCAGTTGCTGACTTTTCAGTTGAATTCCAGGTCACTGCAACAGACTCCAGATGGAATGACATTGCGCTACACAGCGCCTTCCTCTGGAGTCTTAATGCCAACCTCCGCGACAAACTGGCTATCCGTGCTAATCCTTCCTGTTTGGATGAACTAAATGCGCAGGCAGTGGCCCTTGATAACCTGTATCGTAAGCGCGCAAGGGAACAGAAGTCAGCTGCTTCCTCGTCCGCTTCACGTCCAGTCCCCCCGTCCTCTCGCGGTGCCCAATTGGCGTCATCACTGGAGCCGATGGTCCTCGGTCAGACTCATCTGACTCCGGAGGAATGCCTGTGCTGGGAAAAGGCGGGGGCTTGCATGTATTGCAAGGCCACTGATTACACGATATCAAAATGTCCCATTCGGCCAAAAGATCTGGACCATCAGTAGCAGTGGGGAGTCTGGCGGGAGGATCTTCTTCAAATCCTTCCAATAGTTTTACACTCCTGGCTCTCATTTAGTTACCGGGGGCCGAGTGTAAAACATCAGCTGATTAATTCCGGAGTTGAACAAACTTTCATTCAACAGGGTCTGTTTCAAAAATTTAAGATTCCCACCAGGAACCTCTCGTCACCATTAAATGTTTCAGCTCTATTTGGTTGTAGGCTTGCGGTGGTTACCCTTCAAACTGAACCTATTTCTGTCATTTTGTCTGGTAACCACCGCGAGACTATCCAGTTTTTTGTTCTTCCTTATTCGTCCACGCCAGTGATTTTGGGGTATCCATGGCTTCGCAAACACAACCCCATTATTAACTAGGACCAGGGCTCCATTTCTTCCTGGAGCCCTTTGTGCCCTTCATCGTGTCTCCATTTGGCCGCATGCTCGCCCACTCTCCCTATCTCCTCCCCTCCGGCTGACCCGATGGATCGCAGCCTCATGCCCGAGGTCTATGATGACTTAGGGGAGGTCTTTAGTAAGTCAAGGGCCCTTTTGTTACCACCTCATCAGTGCTATGACAGTGCTATTGACCTCCTTCCGAGCATGTGGCTGCCATCCAGTCAGTTCTACAGTTTATCTGGGTCGGAAAGGGAGGCAATGGAGAGCTACATAAAAGACCCTCAGCGCCGGCCTTATTCGTCCGTCATCCACCCCTCTCAGCACTGGGTTCTTTTTTGTTGGCAAAAAAGGACGGGTCACTGTGGCCGTGCATTGATTATCACAAGCTTAACGCCATCACCGTTAAGGATAAATATCCACTGCCCCTCATTAATTCGGCTTTTCAACTTCTCCAACGGGCACGTGAATTCACTAAACTCGATCTCCGTAATGCATACCATCTTGTTCGCATACGTGATGGAGACGAGAGGAAGATGGCCTTTAAAACACATCTGGGCCAGTTTGAGTACCTGGTCATGCCTTTCGGCCTGACCAATGCCCCTGCCGTCTTCCAGCGGTTAATCAATGATGTCCTTTGGGACATGGTGAATCATTTTGTTTCTGTTTATTTAGATGGCATCCTTATTTTTTCTCACACACTGGAGGAGCACGCAGTCCACGTTTGAGCTGTACTGCAGTGGCTGCTAGAGAACCAGCTTTTTGTGAAAGCCAAGAAGTGTGTTTACCACCTGCTCCACTTCTTACTTGGGGTTCATTGTGGCCGAAGGTGCGTTAAAGGCCAACCCGGCTAAGGTAAAGGCGGTAGTGGACTGGCCTACCCCCCCAGTCAAGGAACTAGCGTCAACGCTTCCTGGGCTTTGCCAACTTCTACCGCCGGTTTATCCGCAATTACAGTAAAGTAGCTCTGCCACTTACGCAGCTCACTTTCACCAAAGTTTCGTTCAAGTGGTCCGAGGCCACTGAGCAGGCTTTTGCGACACTGAAGGGCCTCTTTACTGACAAGCCCATTTTGGTACAGGTCGACCCAACCTCATGGTCGAGGTTGATGCTTCTGATTCAGGGGTGGGCGCAGTCCTTTCCCAGTGTTCCGGCACTGATCAGAAGCTTCATCCATGAGCGTATTTCTCTCGGCAGCTGACCCCAGCCAAGAGGAATTATGATGTAGGGGACCGCGAACTGTTGGTTATTAAGTTTGCACTGGAGGAATGGAGGCACTGGCTTGAGGAAGCTAATCAACCGGTCATTATCTGGACAGATCACAAAAAATTTAGAATACCTCAGATCTGCCAGACAGTTAAATTCCCGTCAAGCCTGGTGGGCCCTGTTTTTCCTTAGATTTAATCACTCCATTACTTACCGCCCAGGGTCCCATAATGTCAAGCCTGATGCTCTCTCGTGCCAGTTCTCCTCCGATTCCTCCTCCTCCTCCCTCTCTGCAGCTGCTGCTTCCCCTCCGGAGACTATCCTGCCTTCTTCCTGCATTCTAGGAGCCCTCTCTTGGGAGATCGAGCAGGGTTCGATCTCCCAAGAGGGTCCGGCAGGCCCAGTCCTCCGAACCCATTCCTGAGGGAGGCCCGGCCAACCAACTGTATGTTCCCTTTTCCCTACACAGTGACATCATTAAATGGGGGCATACCAGTATTTTCACCCACCATCCTGGTATTTCTCGGACAATTGAACTGTTACAGCAAGTTTTTTGGTTACCTATGCTCAGAAGAGGTATACAGGAATATGTTAAAGCGTACCATGTCTGTGCTGCTAATAAATCTGACTCTTGTCCCCCAGCCGGCCTCCTTCATCCCCTCCCCATCCCTAGTTGCCCCTGGTCCCATATTGCCATTGATTTTGTTATGGGCCTCCCTCCTTCACAAGGTAATTCTGTCATTTTCACTATCATTGATGGCTTTTCTAAGGCCATTCATTTAGTTCCCCTTCCCAAACTACCCTCTGCTGCTGAAACTGCCAAACTTCTCACCCTCCACGTCATCCGCCTGCATGGGATCCCTATGGACACTGTCTCAGACCGAGGGCCACAATTCACTTCACAGTTCTGGAAGGCTTTCTGACGCTCCCTGGGTGCCACTGCCAGTCTCACTTCTGGTTACCATCTGCAAAGCAACGGCCAGGTTGAGCATGCCAACCAGTCTCTGGAGGCCACCCTGAGGTGTGTAGCATCCTGCAATCCTACCACCTTGAGTTCCCACCTGACCTGGGTGGAATACGCACACAAACTCCTCCGCTACTGGCCTGACTCCCTTCGAGGATTCTACGGGGTACACGCCGCCTTTGTTACCTATGGCGGAGAGGGGGATCGCCGTTCCATCCGTGGAGGCCCACGCGCGCCGCTGTCACCGTCTGTGGAAGTCCACTCAAGCCGCTCTCCTCCGTTTGTCTGAGCTGAACAAACTCTACACTAATTGCAGACGTGTGCCGGCACCCAAGTATGTTGTGGGACAGAAGGTCTGGCTGTCTGCTGAATAGGTACCTTTAAAGAAGGAGTCTTGGAAGCTGTCACTGCACTATCTGGATCCGTTTACCATCTCCCGCATCATTAATGATGTCTCCATTCGGCTCAGCCTGCCGCCTACTCTACTGCATCCACCCAACCTTCCATATCTCCCGGATCAAACCCTCTCCGCCAGCCCTCTCTGCCCTCCTACGGACCCCCCTCCTCCCACTCGGATCATCAACGGCCATACCACCTACACCGTCCAGAAGATCTTGGACATTCGTCATCGGGGCCAGGGGCTTCAGTAATTGGTCCACTGGAAGGGATATGGACTGGAGAAGAGGTCATGGATCCCAGGGTTCTACTTCTATGATAAGGGCATGGTTAGGGCTTTCAATCGGGCACATCGTCAAAAGCCCGGAGGGACGCCAGGAGGTGCCCCTTGAGGAGGGGGCACTGTGATGATCAGGTGAGCGTGCACCCCCTGCCCTCCTGTTTCTGTTTCTTCCCAGCTCTGGAGCTCATCAGCACACCTGCGTGAATGGATACACCTGCCGCTTCCTGGTCTACCAGCGTATAAAAGAGCCAGTGTGTGAATGCTTCCCCGCTGGACCACTGGGTTTGCTGCCAGTTCAGCAGTGTGTCTCCGGGGCTGTGCACACTCACCTGAACCAATCCTCTCAAGACAACTATCCATTCCTCATCCCATCAGTCCCCATTGTGTCCCATGCAGGAGTTCCCTGCCGGGCCCTCTGCTTTGTACAGTAAGCCGTTCTCTTCTCTCCCACCTTCCTCTGCTCTAAGTTATCCTTGTTATTTACCATTTTTCTTTTCCTCTCTTCCAGGCTGCAAGCAGCTCCAGCATGTTCCTGTTTTTGTATGTATTTAAGCTGGTGTTTATTTTGCATCATTCTGTAGTTGTGCATAATTCTATGTTCATTAAGTTAGCGTTGAATGTTTTTTGGTTTTCAATAAAGTTGTGTCAACTTTTCCCACTTGAGTCTGAGTGTTCATTTGGTATAGTTGCCTTGTGTTTGAGCTTTTCTGGTATTAAGTCATGACAGGTTGAGGAGAACAGACTGAAAGACACTGGATATGATTCAAAGTTATTACTGTACTGCTTTTACTAAATTATGCATTTTTCTCCTTTCATTAAAGTCTGCTTCCACTGCAGCCAGTGTGTGTGTGTGTGTGTGGGGGGGGGTGTCATTTAATTTTTTCCCCTTCCCCATTCTGCCAGTGTTGTCAGATTGTGCATAAAAAACAAGCATCTCTGCTCCATGAAAACAGGCTCAAAAGAAGCAGTTTCTAAAGAAAAAAAAATTGCAAAAAAAAAATAGACCTGGCAATAATCCTGAAATGAAATATGACACAGAGAGGCATCTGAGTGCAGCTGTGTGAGAGGAGAGGAGAGGAGAGGAGAGGAGAGGAGAGGAGAGGAGAGGAGAGGAGAGGAGAGGAGAGGAGAGGAGAGGAGAGGAGAGGAGAAAGCTGACAGCTTATACTGCCGTGACAATTTATGCTCAATATCCGTGATAAAGTCATTTTATGCATTGTGCATAGTAGAATGTATCGATATAACGAATATATTCGGTGTATCGCCCAGCCCCAATTGACCTAATTCTGAAAACATTTCCCTTCAAAAGTGAAAGTAAAGATTCACCTAAAAATAATCAGTTTAATACATATTTATAAGACACTGTAATAGAAATGTTTAAAATCTGCTTGGAATAATGCTAATTACTAGTTCAACACTTTTGCATGTAATGACTCAATCAATGAACAAATGCCTAAATGTTTTGGGGTGAAGGACTATTCAACAGAAAGCTTATCCAATGTATTTTGACCAGCATGACAATAGTAAATGATAACGTAGAAGACAGCAGACACTTGTACACAAGCAGCCACATAATGTACAAAACTACTCAGTTTGTTCAAAATGATTAGAAATTGATTTTATGATGAGCAGAAGCGACTAGGTGACGTGAAGGTTGAACTAATAGTTGTGACAATTTCAATTCTTTTCTGAGAAATGCACCAAAGCGACTGCGAAAACTGTAAATGTCACATAGTGGCATGTTTGGTTTAAAATATCCTGCAATATGAATTTAACAGTTTACAGATAAAAAATTTAAATACTGTTCAGAATTTAATGGGGAGGGGGAGATGTGTGCATCTAAATGACTTGAACTGCCTTCCAAATGCAGATGATCAAAAAAATCAAACTACTGGTTTGATTCTATCTACTTTGTTACTCGTAAACAAGTAGGAAAACCCTTGTATGTTTAGCCAAGCAAATTATAAGCCATAAAACATTTAATTTGTTTGAAGTTGTAGCAAAACTAAAATGGCAAGCTCTTACTTCATTTGTGATTTGCCCACTGAGTTTGGCGTGGATAATATCTGGAGAATCAGTAACAGAAGTGTGCCTGAAGTTGTACGGCTGCTGACGGTACTTTTTCTGTTGCAGAAGGAACAACAAAGGTAAGATTAGGCAATGTTCATAAGGTTCTAAATCTAAGATATGTGTAGGCATCAGGGCTTGACATTAACACCTGCCCACGCGCCCTGGCAGGTATATTTTGGCTGTGGCTGGTAAGACAGTGACTTCCACTAGCCACTTTCGTGAGCTGTAATTTTCTCAAATGACATCTAAGTAATAAACCTATTGCAAAGTAAGACTACAAAACTACAACTCCCATAAACACTATCTGTGCACACAGTGTATTCTCATTGGTCCACTGTCAGCCAGCTGCAGCACAGGAGTCTGGCTCTGCAGGTCGGCTCATTTTCTTTCCATCTGACAAACGGCGATGAAAAGACAGCAGCCGCTCTCAGTAATTAGATCACGGGGCCAACTGCCCCGGATCTCCTGTTGTCCCAGTGGTGAGAATAATCTGTGCTCTCCCCCAACATCAGCTCCTACCTCTGTGGTTAAATATGATTATTTTTAGAGCAAGAAGTTCCCATTTACTGTCTGCAATTGTGCAAATTTAAGTTTTTGTATGACAGAGAGAGAAAAAGTGATTAAACTTTGTATTGCTGTAAAGAGCAAATGACGCTTCTTCTGAAGTGAACTTTTGTTTATGATTATCTGTGATGTCTATGATATACTGCTATGTCATGGAATTAAAACCTCTAATTATGTATTTTTAATGCGGTGGTCCAGGGGCGTCAAACATGTGGCCGGCACGCCAAAAACGGCCCACCAGGGGGTCCAAGTTTTTCTCTGAATTTTTAGTTTTCTTTCTAGTAAATTTCTTTTTCTACTGATTAGAACTATAAATGTAAATTTGAGACATTTTCTTCCTTAAGATGAGACTTTTCAGTTTTCTGTTTCTTCTTTTTTTTCTAGTGAAAACAGGTAGTGTCCATTTAGATTAAATCCATCAGCAATTACTAATGACACTGTGCAGTCCTGAAGGAGTGTCCCAATTCATAGGGGTCATTATCAACCCCTACCCCTTGGCCTTTGATTTCAAGGACCAAGGGGTGGGGGTAGACAAAGGGGAAGAGGTACAAATGAGAATTTGGATGGACCCCAAATCCACTTGTACTTCACTCTCATGTTGCAAATATCTTTCTCAACTGCTTTACAGTATTTACTCCTATTAATAATTAAACAGTGCTTCGCTTGCTGTTTTTCTGTATGTATAAGGGTAATTTACATTTAAATAGGTTGTAAATTTAGTTCAAGGAAAATTTAGCATGTGACAGTCAAATCTGATCATATTAAACATAATTTTCCAACCACAAAATTGTGGCTAGGGCGGCACAGTGGAGGAGTGGTTAGCACTGTGGCAGCACAGTAACTCACCCTTAGCCGGGGATCCTGGGTTCGATCCCAGCCCCCGACCAACAGTGATCTGTGTGGAGTTTGCATGTTCTCCCCATGTCTGCGTGGGTTTACTCCGGGATTTCTCCGGTTTCCTCCCACATGCCAAAAACATGCAAGTTAGGTTAATTGGCATCAAACTGGGGATTCTAAATTGTCCTTAGGTATGACTGTGAGAGTGAATGGTTGTCTGTCTCTCTGTGTTGGCCCTGCAAAGGACTGGCAATCTGTCCAGGGTGTACCCTGTCTCTCGCCCAAAGATGCTGGGATAGGCTCCAGCCCCCCCGCGACCCGAAAAGGATTAAGCGGAAGAAGATGAATGAAAAATTGTGGCTAGTGAAAAGGTTGAGTGGCTAGTGACTTTGGAAAATCACTAGCCACAGTGGCTGGTGAGCAAAAAAGTTAATGTCAAGCCCTGGTAGACATGTATATGAAGTGCTCCACAGAAGCTAAAAGGAACTAAAAACAGAAAATGTCGCACATCACTGATGAGGTCTGTGGCCCTCTTGGACCCCTCAATTTGCAGAGCTCCAGTTGCAATCCAGGCTGCTCCACGCAGGTAGTTTAGGTCAGAGCGATAAAGCTTCTGCAGAGAGGACAAATAAACAAGCATCATTAACTGCTGTATAGTTAAGTTTAAAATAACTTTTTTTCTGTCTAAACACTTGAGTATAACATATTTTTGAGAAAAGTGTATGACTTTATTTTGAGATTTATTTTTTTTCTTCAGTTTTTACCCCACCAGGGGGATAGGTGGCAGTGGCGATAGCGTCAACACCTACCTTGTCAACACGGTAACTGGAGAAAGAAATGACATGGGCTTTTCAAATTGATATCATGGGTGTATCTATGAAAAATCTTGGACGAGTTCAAATTTTGGTGACCTCTAACCTTTAGGTCAAAGTCAGAGGTCAGTTTTCTCAAAATTTTGTAATGTGATAATTACATAGTAATGTGATTGTAATGTGTAATTTTGTAATGTGATAATTACACAAGATAATTACAAAATCCTTTTCAAATCGTCATGTCCAAGACAAGTCTTGAATGGCTCAGACCCTGACCTCTGACTATGGGTTTGGGGTCAAAAGGTCAAGGTCAAGGTCAAACTGCAATTAAAACTATATCTCAACATCAAAGAAATCTAGGACCACCAAACTTGGTACACAAGTTCACATTAAGACCTGAACCTAGAACTGTGGGTTTAGGGTCAAAAGGTCAAAATGCCATATAAACTATACATCAACAACAATGAAATATAAGGTAGCCAAACGTTGTACACAAGTTTGCTCTGCGACTCTGACCTCTGCCTATGGTTTTGGGATTTCATGGTCAAAGGTCAAGGTCAAGGTCATTGTCATAATTAAAGTTGTGGGTTGATACAAGATATTTGTCGGTTGTTAGTCCTGATGGCACTATATTTTTTTCTGCTATTCAAGCTAAACCTAGAATTTTGTAGACATTCACTTTATTTAGTAATGGGCAATGGTTATAGATACAGACGCTGTATCCATATATGAAATGTCTATTGGTACAGAAGAGTTGACAATCTGACAAAACCTTTTCAGATCAGCTCCAAGCCAACTGCTGCTGTGGTTTAAGTAGATAGTACATTGGGCCTGTGATCAGAAGGTTGCTGGTTTGTGTCTTGCTGTCGGCACCTTGTGCAAACCATTTTACTATTAAATGAAATTTAGACTTAAAATTAAGAGGTTAGCCTTAGGATCTGGGAATGGGTAAGGTTAAAAAGGTAGTAAATAGATGATTAAAATTTGAAAACAAATAAATGCCTCAGATTTCTGTACCTGTAGCCTGCTGCTTTTAAGATACACATTAGTAGAAAGTAGTGGCCAATCAGATTCAAGCCACATCTGTAACAAGAATTCTATGGGTACAGTTCTGTAGCCATAGCCACTGCCTTAGTAATTTAGGACCTTGAAGGTCAAGTTGATCCATCAGTGACCCCGGCTACATGGCCACCATAATCCGATAACCAGGAATAATCAAATAATGACAATGGGATTTGACATGTTTACATGCACTGCATAAATGGATTATTGAACAATAAACTGTATGTGTTAATGTAATTTCACTTTATGTAACACAATAATTGCCTTTTATCTGATTATTGTTTTTACATGACTACTTTAACTCCAGATAATTCCAGAAATCCGATTATAAATGGTTTATTACCGCGCATGTAAACATGGCCATTTTGCATGTCGTACTCCCATAAATATGTGGGAGGGCCCCAAAAATTGCTCTAGCCCAGGGACCCACAACCTCCTTAATCCAGCCCTGACCACTGGATACCAATGGCAGCCACCAGTACTTTTAATAATAGTTTAGACCGGGTGGTCTGGGTTTCTCTGTTTAAACTGCTGCCCCTGTGTCCTAGACCCCCGGATAAGTGATAATGGATGGATGGATGGATGGATGGATGGATGGATGGCAGCGAGACCTGCTATGAAGTATGGTTTGGAGATGGTGCCATTGACAGGAAGACAGAAGGAAGTGGAAAAGTTGAAGATGCAAAGATTTTCATTGGGAGTGACTAGGAAGGACAGAATTAGAAATGAGTATATCAGAGGGACAGCTCATGTTGAGCTGCTTGGAGACAAAGTATGAGAGACAAGGCTGAGATGGTTTGGACATGTGCAGAGGAGGGATAGTGGATACTGTATTTTGGACAAAGGATGTTGAAGATGGCCCTGCCAGGTAGGAGAAGAGAAAGACCACAGAGAAGATTCATGGATGCAGTGAAGGAGGAAATGGAGAGAACTGGTGTGAGAGAAGAGGATGCAAGAGATAGAGTGAGATGGAGGCAGATCGGCTGCAGCAACCCCTAAAGGGAGCAGCCAAAAGGAGAATAACAAGATTATTTTTGTTATATTTAATGTAGTCTGTATACTGTAACCTTCAAATGAGTGTAACTTATAAATCTGACTAATTTCCTGAAGCCACGAGTGTCTTTCAAATGTTTGAAAACTTGCCATGTGAGACTGAGCTACAATTTTGCTGGAAGAAGTGATGTTGCCAAGGTGTTCTCCTTTCATACCAAGTTGATTCCTGAGATTATGGCAGTGTGACTGAACAAATATATTCCCTCTGCAGCTGTCGATTGTCCCTCTCACCTCACTCTGCAGTGCATATGCTCTCTTGGCAGCCTGCAGCTTCATGTCATCAGGCAGTGAGGTGTACTGATGCAGGGACAGTCTGTAATCCTGATCACTGACCAGTGACTGGGCCTTCTTAGCATGTGCAACCTCCATCATATCCATGGGTAGGTGGAACTTTGAGAGCTCCTTTGCAGAGTCCTGCTTATACTTAATCTACAGGGAGGCAAGAGAATGCAGAAGTCAGTTTGCAATTATTTTTTTCCTGCTAGCTAAACTATGGTAAGGAACCACTTACATCACTCTGCAGCTTGCTGGCATGGACCGAATGAGCGATGTTCAAGTCATCCTGTAGTCCCTTCAATCCAATCATTTTCCCCTTAGTCTTTTCAAATTCTTCCTTGTACTTTTGCTGAAATGGCACACTAGTTAACAAACTGATTAAGTGTGGTAACCTGTATATTTTTTAAAATTAAACTTTAAAACTTTAAACTTATGTTGTTAACCCATAAGAACCCAGACCTATTCCTTCAAGGAAAATTATGGCACCATGGGTTCTTATGGGTTAAATAAAGTCTTACATCGCTAAGGATCTGTGCAGACACTTTGGCAGACTGAAATGGAATGGCATCCAGTCGTAGCTTGTAACCACCATCGCGTATCTTTGTCCAAGATTCCTTGTAACGACTCTGAAATGTGGCAGGCATATAAAATCTGTTCTGAACATAAAGTCTGCTGAGTGATTAACTTTTTGATCCATCAAATGTAGTTTTACCTCACTGAGATTCATGGCATTGATCTTGGCCTGCACCAACTCGGGCAGCTCTTCGCTGAGTGTGTAGCTGTGCTTCAGGTTTTCACCCTTCTCCCTGTACAACCTCTGTAAGACAGACATCATTACTGACCCTCCACTCCTCCCAGAAACAAGATCACCTTACTGTAGCCCAATTTAGCTTTTTGTATATATTTCTATTCTTGCACCTAATGGCACATAATGCTAAAATAAGCAATTCTTGTTCCTTTCACTTTAAAAGTGACAGAGACAAGATTCTCACCTCCTGGCCAGTAGGTGTCATACTTACTCTTGCACTAACTGATTGGTAGAAACACATGACATAAACCCAGTCATGCTATTGGCTGTGACTGGCTGTGACATCTTCACTGGCCATAGATATGTAAACATTAGATAGAACATGGCTAGCTGCTAGGATAGTGACGTTTTATATACACAGCTTACTTATATGATAACAATAAATACAATGAACAATTGTTTGTATATCCTGTTATCACAATGCTGAAGGTGCTGTCAACCATTATAATTACCTACAGAATATGGCACCTCTGTTTGCCATCAAAATGTTAGCCACGTCCTATCTAGGATATCATATACAGTGGATATAAAAAGTCTACACACCCCTGTTCAAATGCCAGGTTTCTGTGATGTAAAAAAAAAAAAAATGAGACCAAGATAAATCATTTCAAAACTTTTTCCACCATTAATGTGACCTCTAACCTGTACAACCCAACTGAAAAACAAACTGAAATCGTTTAAGGGGAAAAATAAAAAAAACTTACAATAACCTATTTGCATAAATATGCACAACCTGTTATAACTGTGGATGTGGCTGTGTTCAGAATTAACCAATCACATTCAAACTCATGTTAAATGGGAGTCAGCACACACCTGCCACCATTTAAAGTGCCTCTGATTAACCCTAAATAAAGTTCAGCTGTTCTAGTAGGCTTTTCCTGGCATTTTTGTAGTCACATCTTATAGCACAAGCCATGGTCTGCAGAGAGCTTCCAAAGCATCAGAGGGATTTCACTGGCCATGTTTACATGGTCTATGGTCACACTGCAGGTCTTGATGCTCAATTCCGATTTTTTTGCCGAGATCCAATTTTTGTTGTGTGGGCGTTCACATTATTATTTAAATGCAACCCCCATCAGACTCCAGTGTGAACGATCTACAGCTATGAAGTGACCCGCATGCGCAGAAGAAAACGTAACGTCAGACACAGCGTTGTGTTTGGGGGACAGAACTTCTTCACCCTGATGCAGTGCAGCAAAATAAAATGTTAAAATCATAAATATAAGACCAGCTCCCTTCCTCTACAAACCAGATGACCACTGTGACCAGCTCTGCTTTAACAGAAATGATCGATTAAACAAGTCTCTTTAAAATGAGACCCCGTGTCTCAATGAGATTACCAATATAAATAAAGTTAATAATCCTTGCAATTACTAGTGATCAGTAGGCAGGCTCCGGCGCACCAAGGGGTGCTCCAAGTTTTTCCGGGAAATATTTGGCGTGGTGCATTTCAACGTATGTGCTGACGTCAGACCACATGACTGGGTCAGGAAGCCATTCATGATTTTGCATGCAACATGAAATAAAGTGAGCAGCGATACCCAATGGAAATCCCGTCCCTCACGTTTTGTGTAGTCATGTTTGACTGTGTAAGGGATTTGTCACAGCCAATTTTCACATGGAGGCAGCAGCAAAAAGACGAACTTCTCCCATTTGGGAACAGTTTGAGCGCATTTCATTTCCCCCATTAATGTATTTTCCACAAATAGTGGATATTTAATGCAGCTGAGGTGATGGCTTAGTGGTAAAGCATTTGCACTACAAGTGGGAGACCTGGGTTTGAATCCCAGCTGTGTCATATTATTTTTATTTGCAAGGTGAAGTTCCTGTTGTGTTTCAAAGAGCTTGGATCATTATTACGCATCATTATGCTGAGGCACTATTGATATTGTGCCCTGCATGAGAAAAAGAACAGAGTTGAATATACTGGGACAGTATGACTGTTGAAAATTTATTATTTCTTATAAAAAAAATAGATAAGTAGTACAAGCACATGAAGTAACACAGACTCATTCACTGAAGCCACCCCAGTTTTATTATTTCTTTTTTTCCCTTATGATCATTGATATTTCTTAAAAAACAGCACATTTATTGAAATTGAAAAAAAAAAAATACACATTAAACCAATAATGCCCTTGTAAAAATCAGTATGTTGTATATGTTTTGTCCACTAGATGGCCTGGTAGAGAAAATGAAGTCCCACATGAGGCCTTGTTTATATGAGCCATTTTGATGAAAGGCCTCAAGTCCTCCAGAAAGCCTCATTTGGCTATCACTAGCGATTACAATAAGGTTCTCGCCCACTGATGCTAGTGGCTCTTGCCCTAATAAACTACATGGCTCGTATCAGTGGCATAACACCGATCCTACTGCAGGAAGGAGGAGCCATCAGAGACTCCCCTCTCCTGTGTCCCCCTATCTGGCCATTCTGCTCCACAGTCATGCGAGGAATAAACCTTGCCAGCGAGCTTAAATAATACAAAGGAAAAACCCCAAACATGATTCAGGTGTGAAAGAGATGGGAGAACCCAAAACAGCTGTGACAACTGGCAAAAAGACTTCACAGCAGGAAGTCACAGACTGTACTGTCAAAATAAAAGCACAAAATATAATGGACGAAAAATCAAGACTAAATACAAACACAGAAAAAGAGAAAAACCACAAAGACCCAAGCATGGTACAGACCCGCGCTCGGCATCATTACAATAATGCTTGTCCTTATTTTCTGTAATATATAGAGTTAAATGTCACAGTCAGTGAAAGTATAACTAATCCCCAAATCCTGTTGAAAATCTCAGGCTCCAGACTCCCCTAAACCATCAGCTGCTGTCAGTTTTTTCTTCTCCTGCACTGGAGTGATGTCATATCACATACACTATAGCCTTGTATAACACAGCTCCAGCAAGCATCCCCAAGTTGAAGTTGTGATAGACCAGTTTTTAATCATTTCTAATTATTAAGACAGTCTGAAGAAAAATAGGATTTTATTTGTTTCATCGTTAACCCAATCTAATGATGCATTATCTTTGCATACTGTATTTTGTAAATTAAA
Organism: Pholidichthys leucotaenia; assembly: GCA_020510985.1. NCBI lineage: Eukaryota > Metazoa > Chordata > Actinopteri > Cichliformes > Pholidichthyidae > Pholidichthys > Pholidichthys leucotaenia. The sequence goes on from CM035836.1 coordinate 400,768,635, forward strand.
ACAAAAATAGAGAACAAAAGTCAGATAAGCTTACATCAATTGCCAGTTTGTTGCTCAGCTTGGCCTGGATCATTTCTGGAGTGTCTTCTACACTAGTGAACTTTAGAGCACTCACATCCTGGCGATACTTTTTCTAGAGTGAAAAAAAATACAAAAGGCATGAACAATAGACCGTCGAAATAAGATCAGGACATGAAATACACTGTGCACACCATAAGTGTAATAGGTACAATTGAGAAAACATCGACAACGTAAAATATAAAAATGCAAATTAATCCTGCAAGACACAAAAAGGGAAACTTGTTGAATGGGCACAAATCCAGTAGCTGTAGTTATATTTATAAATATAGAGGAATGCTGGTTCAGAAAAAGTGTGAAGCTGTGGTCTATTTGTGTCCAGTCTGTCCATTCATGCAATAATTTTAGCGACGCAGACTGGAAAGAGCCTTTAAATAAGAAGCTGGTTATGATGAGGCTATGAATAGAGTATGGTGCTTCCAATCAGTGAGAGAAAGATCTTCATGTACCACGAACAGCTTTATATATATATATATATATATATATATATATATATATATACAGTATATATATATATATATATATATATATATATATATATATATATATATATATATATATATATATATATATATATATATATATATATAATCCCATAAATAAGAGGGATACACTTTAAGTTTAAAAAAATTGGACAGGATGTGGTTATGGTCAGCTGTCATTTACCAAATCTCTATGTCTACTGCAAAGAAGGCAAAATACCAAAAGAAAAATCTTAAATCCCAAACTGCATATACTGTAAAATGCTAGATGTAAGGATATGATTATCATATCTTATCTTGATCCCTATCTGATTTTTATTCTTTTGATTTTTCTAAGATTTATATATGTTGTTATGCAGATTCCAGCCTTATATACAATTTTTGAAAACAAATTTTCACATATTTTCTTTTGAATGGTTAAAAAGTGATCATATTGTCATTTTAAGTAGACACAAACACCAATAGCATTGCAGGCCAACATCAGCTGTTGGCTCAGATTTAGCTGATACTGTACTTTTTGCTTCCAATTTGGAAAGCTCATGCAGAGAATTATTTTTTTATATGCCATTTTTCCCTGAATTCAGCTGCCCCCACATATAAATGAATACTGATGAAATAACTTGATTTAATGAAAGCAGAGGTATACTGAAGCACATACAGTAAATTAATTCATCAAAGATGTAAAGCATATACTGTATCACTTATGAAGCTGATTACTTTTTGGCATTCTCAATTATTATAAGCAGTTTGGTCATTCTTATCACACATATACTTAACCCAGTTTACAGGAAACATGAATCTGCTCCTCTATAAATACATCCGGAGTTACATGACTTCCCATTACACAATCGTGCTTTTACTGGTCCCACAATCACTGTGCCAGCTCACCAACACAGTTTTCTTGTATGTTAATGACAATAATAGTTAATAATCACACTGCGTTAAAATTGTTTGAACTGCATTTGAATTTTAATATAGTTGTCATGGCTAAAACAAACAAAAAAGAAGTTAATGAAGGGCAGAGTAAACTGTTTTGATTTCTGTGGGTAAGGCTACATATGACTGCTTTTCATGTATTATCAGCTCTTCCCACAATGCATTCTGGGCCACAGCAGTCAAAAGTTACCTCACTGACGAGCTCGCCGGCTTTCTTTGCCTGCTGTACATCCAGAGATTTTGAGGCTTCCCATCCAGCACCCTTCATCCAGTTCAGATCTGACCTGTACAGTTTCTACGGACACATAGAAATGTTTTATTCACAGGATCTGAAGTCATGCCTATAATAAATCACTTTCTTTTCAGTTGAATTTGATTGCGTGAAACTTAAACATACATCACTCTGCAGACCATAGGCTTTCTTTGCCCAGGCAACTTTCATGTCGGTGGGTAGAGTGGTGTATTCATGCAGGAATGTCCTATAATTGGTGTCAGTAGCCAGGTCTTGAGCCTTCTTGGCGTGGCTGATGTTCAGCATATCAAGAGAGACACTGAGGAGGGAAAAAAAGTATTTTACATAATAAATGAGTTATAATCCAAATTTAAGGGCAGTTATTGCGAAAATGTGGTTACTTAATGCTGTCTGGTTAGTAGGGTCAGTTTTAACGAAAACTTTTCTTTAGTGGTGAAGGAGTTAATGCGTTAATCATTAATGTAATTGTTGTTAATGCAATGCCCTTCATAACGCCAACAAATCTTTAAAATCATGATTAATCGCCAGCACGAACAGGGTATTTTTGACCGTGTTGGTTTCCATATATTTCAGAAATGGGGGCACACACACACACACACGAGGAGCATGCCAGAGACAAGTTCTTCCGCCAGCATCTACACTGTCGCCAGGAGATCTCTAACGATGGGTAATTCAATGCTTTCTGAAGAACATAACCATTTTTGAATGTCCTAAAAATGTGTCAGTGCTTTGAACCATTCGGCTGTGCCTGAATACTGCATAAGAGTTGAAGGAAGCCTGTAAAAAGACTCAAAATTCCATGGTCTCACAGATTCCGGTTTGAAGAAATGTGCAATAAAAGTTATTTTCTGAAAATCTGGTAAAATGTGCATATATTCTTCCATGATTAATTGTGGTTAATCAGAACATTTCTGAGATTAATCACTATTAATTTTCTCTATTTTTTAATCTATTTTCACCAGTAAATAAAGCCCAGCTGTTTTTCAACAATTGTACAACTTCCTGACATTAAATAACTGTTTTGATGTCTTCCAGTCAGGTTTTCGGCCACACCACAGCACTGGGATAGCTCTAGTTAAGGTCCTTAATGACATCCACTCCAATACAGATAATGGCAACATTTCAGTCTTGGTTCTGTAACCCAGGTACAGAATGTGTACTATTTTCAGTCATTCATGTCATTTCAGTACTTTTTCTCTAAAAAAAGTCTAATAAACAGACAAATAAATAAATGGATGCATGAATAAATGACCCCTTAGAAGTAAATAGTTCTCATTTTTGTTGTTAATCTATTGATATTAATAATTTTATTTGCACTTTTCTTCATTTAAAGCAAAAAATCATGTAAGTTTATCACAAATAGAAGTAAGGCTAAGCTCCTCCCCTTTGCAGAACTTCCGCTGCTGCAGTTTGAAGAGAGAGAGGACGAACGTTGGTGGCAGAGGGCCAGAGTGCTCTGAGAGACTGGTCAGTGCTAACTACCAACAGCCGTCCACCTGAATCCACCCAACGTGCCTGGTGGTTAGTCAAAGCTTATCCACCTTACTCCTGAGGGTGCCGCTGTAGGAACGATTATGGATGGAGCTTCCGGTTTCAGCTGACCCAGTGTTAAATCAGTCAGTAAGAGTGGAGTAGCAGGGGCATTTAAAATAGCGTTTTTAAAAGTTTTCAAATTCATTTTAATGTGTAGTCCACATACATGTTTTGCACTCAAGTGGCAGCTAATTTCAGCTCTTCTAGTTTTTGTATTTTTTGAATATTTTGGCGTCGTTCTGGCACTTGCTGGTGCTCATGGTTGTGCCAATAGACTGGATAAATGGAGGCTTCTCACCACACGGTGACAGACGACATCCAGGCACGGTGTTGTGGCGTGCATCTGCTCTAAGGTAAATTTGATTATGTCCAACATATTTTAGCAAAACGCAGCCAATTTTATTGTGGTGGAAAAGTGCTGGTTGGAATGCCCACCGCGTCATTATGAGTACAGGCAATGAGAAGTCATAAATCATGACTCTTTCTTTGTTTGGGAGGGCAAGTCCTAGCAAAACCCCATGAGTGTCTGGTATCAATGAAAATCTCAGAAATCATACTTTCTAAAAATACCTATGTTTTTGCGGAAGACGTAACTCCCGACCGATCGAACACGAGTTTTCCACCTAGCTAAAATATAAACAAATCATCTTTTTCTGGGTCAGTTTTTGCACACTACCTACAAATTATGAACCACCCAGAGCCCTCAGGTCATCAGGGTCAGGCCTACTATCTGTGCCCAGAGTTAGAACCAAACATGGTGAGGCAGCATTTAGTTTTTATGCCACTCACATATGAAACAAACTCCCAGAAAGCATCAGGGCTGCTGAAACTCTCAGCTGCTTTATATTGAGGTTAAAAACTCTCTTATTTGCCGCAGCCTTTCAGTAGCCTAAAATGTACTGTAACTTTTATTTCTGTCATATTCTATTTTGTTTTTGTTTCTCTTTAATTTGGTTTTTAGTTTGCTTTTAAATTCTTATGTATTCCTTTTTCAACTTGCTGTAATGCTTTATGTAAAGTACTTTGAATTGTCTTGTGCATGAAATGTGCTATACACATAAACTTGCCTTGCCACTATAACACTTAAGATAAGATATGATAAGATAAGCCTTTATTAGTCCCACAATGGGGAAATTCCAGGATTGCAACAGCACAGGGATAGCAACACTCAGAGCAACAATCAAGAAGACAAGAAAAACAAGAGCAGCGACTATACATATGTACATATAAATATATAAGTAGTATATATACACACAGTGCGGAGCATTGTAGCTAGATGGAATAAATAGCATAACCGTCTACTTCTTTGCCCATGAGGGTGATGGCCTCTTTTATTTGTAAGAAAGTAACTATGTAGCTTTAGAGATGTTCATACAGAAAGGTACAGTACACTGCAGCATGAAAAAAAAGTGTTTAAAGATGCACTCCGGTGGTTCTAAAACCATCCAAAACAAATGTGTCTTGTCCAAAATAGTATATTGTGGCTTTTTATACACAAAAAACAATTAATTGGCTTAGAATTGCTTGGAAAGAGTTTTTTACATCTTCCACCTACTTGAGTATGCACGGCTCTATGAATATTCTAATTATCTCCACCCATATCATACCTATTCCACTAATAGCTGGAAAAAGAGGACTTTGAGCCAGGTCTCCGAGAAGGCGTTCCAGCGTGAGGAAGGATCATTCTCGGTATAGCGGAAAGTCACTGCCCCACTTGGAGGCTGGAATGTGAGCCTTCCAGTTGGCCACTTTTGGTAAGCAGAACTGGCGTCGGCTTGCTGCAGTCGCTAGTGGACAGAGCGCCGTGCTGTCTTGTCCAGCACAGCTGTTGAAGTGAGCTTAGAGCAGCTCGATTTGAATGTGCCAGGGTCTCGCACAGCCACATTCAAATCGGTCCCCCCTTCTCTCCCCTCTTTCTGCCTCTCTCTGCTGCTACTCCTGCACGTGATTGGTCGCCTCCTCCTCCACTGTTTTGCTATGCAAAACGGACGCATTCAACCCCCTCTGCTCCTTGGCTCCTCCTTTTTCCCCCGAGGCAGCCAAGAGTATCCATTTGACTGGTTATTGCTATAACCGATCAGGCTAAGCAGGAATACTTACGTAGCTACAAACGCTCTGTCCAAATCTTCCTTTTTGGTGGGGGCGGGGCTTAAGCAGACATTCACAGCAGAAAAACACATACTTGGGAGTTTGGAATGATTTTGCTCTTGATTTGTCTTGTAAATCACAAGAAACATGTTACAGACATGTTAACAACACAAAAAAAACTTGATTTTTCCGGAGCATCACTTTAAAAGGGAGAAAAGGTCCTTGGTAAAACTTTGTAAAGCAGCATTTTGGTGTTAATAAATTTGCTAATAAGTCACATGCTTGTTTCATAAAATTATAAAATTATTTTGTTTTAAATAGCTTATCATGTAATATCCTTTTAAACTGATACCTGGTATTGAGTTAAAAATGCTTTGAGATAAAAACTTCAGTAGAGGTCAAGGAGACTTACACTTTAATAAACAATGCCAGTTAAATGATCTTTTGAAATGCTAACCTATTTAGCTAAATTAACTGCACCATGTGCTAATCAACTGAAAAAGGCAACATGGCAAAGGCAAACTTTGAAGTTTAAGAGAACAAATGGGCATCTGAAGATCATTACCTGTATGTTGTCTTTGTGTTCTCGTAGTTCTTTTTGTAGTGGCGGTTGCTTTGTAGTTTTGTGGCCAAAGCAGAGTGAGCCATCTGAGAGTCTTCACTGACTGACTTAATGCCGATCACCTTGCCTTTGGTTTTCTCATACTCCTCCTTATATTTGATCTGAAATACAGCAAGAAAAATATGGTCTATGAGTTTCGCTTTCAGCTTGTTAACACACAAAACTGATCTTCTATTCAAGCTAAAAGAGCCCAACAGTTTTTAGAATAAAGTGGACAACAAACTCACATCACTGGCCAAGTCTCTCTTAGCTTTAGCTGTGAGTATAGAAAGAGAGTCCAAACGAAGCTCAAACCCCTTATCCCGTTGCTTCTCCCAGTTGCTCTTATAGACTTTCTACAAGAACAAGACATAATATGAGAGATAATGGGTACTTGTACAAAAGGAAATCTAATAAATGAAAAAGTAATGTTTTTTTTTAAATTTGTGAATATGTGAGTTCTGAGCTTTGAATGCATATGCAGTGGTGTGAAAAAGTGTTTGCCCCCTTCCTGATTTCTCTTTTTTTTTGTGTCACACTTAAATGTTTCAGATCATCAAACAAATTTAAATATTAGACAAAGATAACACAAGTAAACACAAAATGCAGTTTTTAAATGAAAGTGTTTATCATTAAGGGGAAAAAAAATCCAAACCTTCATGGCCCTGTGTGAAAAAGTGACTGCCCCCTAAACCTAATAACTGGTTGGGCCACCCTTAGTAGCAACAACTGCAACCAAGCGTTTGCGATAACTGGCAATGAGTCTTTTATAGCGCTGTGGAGGAATTTTGGCCCTCTCGTCTTTGTAGAATTGTGGTAATTCAGCCACACTGGAGGGTTTTCGAGCATGAATCGCCTTTTTAAGGTCATGCCACAGCATCTCAATCGGATTCAGGTCAGGACTTTGGCTAGGCCACTCCAAAGTCTTCATTTTGTTTTTCTTAAGCCATTCAGAGGAGGACTTGCTGGTGTGTTTTGGATCATTGTCCTGCTACAGAATCCAAGTGCGCTTCAGCTTGAGGTCACGAACAGATGGCCGGACATTCTCCTTCAGGATTTTTTGGTAGACAGCAGAATTCATGGTTCCATTTACCACAGCAAGTTTTCCAGGTCCTGAAGCAGCAAAACAGCCCCAGACCATCACACTACCACCACCATATTTTACTGCTGGTATGATGTTCCTTTTCTGAAAAGCTGTCTTACTTTTACGCCAGATGTAATGGGACACACACCTTCCAAAAAGTTCAACTTTTGTCTCGTCAGTCCACAGAGTATTTTACCAAAATCTTGCGGATCATCAAGATGTTTTCTGGCAAAACTGAGACGAGCCTTTGTTCTTTTTGCTCAGCAGTGGTTTTTGTCTTGGAACTGTGTCATGCAGGCCATTTTTGCCCAGTCTCTTTCTTATGGTGGAGTCATGAACACTGACCTTAACTGAGGCAAGTGAGGCCTGCAGTTCTTTGAATGTTGTGGGGTCGCTGCACTCTTGGGGTAATTTTGGTGGGCCGGCCACTCCTGGGAAGGTTCACCACTGTTCCATGTTTTTGCCATTTGTGGATAATGGTTCTCACTGTGGTTCGCTGGAGTCCCAAAGCTTTAGAAATGGCTTTATAACCTTTTCCAGACTGATAGATCTCAATTATTTTGTTTCTCATTTGTTCCTGAATTTCTTTGATGTCTAGCTTTTGAGGATCTTTTGGTGTACTTCACTTTGTCAGGCAGGTCCTATTTAAGTGATTTCTTGATTGAGAACAGGTGTGGCAGTAATCAGGCCTGGGTGTGGCTAGAGAAATTGAACTCAGCTTTCCAAAGATGTGATAAACCACAATTAATTTACGTTTTAACAGGGGGGGGGGGGGGGTCACTTTTTCACACAGGGCCATGAAGGTTTGGATGTTTTTTTTACCCTTAATAATAAACACCTTCATTTAAAACTGCATTTTGTGTTTACTTGTGTTATCTTTGTCTAATATTTAAATTTGTTTGATGATCTGAAACATTTAAGTGTGACAAACATACAAAGAAAATGAGAAGTCAGGAAGGGGCAAACACTTTTTCACACCACTGTAAACATGCCATGTCATTAATATGTGGCACATTTTAACCATATACAAAACAAGCTGAATGATGAGAGAATCATGAGAGACCTCAAAATATATTAATAGTGAATTATTTCTGAAAGAGTTTGATTAGACTGCTGCCTGTATGACCCAGATCTCTGGATAAGCAGTGGAAGATGGATGGATGGATGGAAATTTGGAATCAAATTTTTGGTTAATGAAGTTTAGGTTTGTTTTGAACTTTAAAATCTGTTTAAACTGATTTATTTTCCTGAGAACACCAGTCAGACATCAGACATCAGACATCAGACCTGATTGATGTGCTGTGAATAAATGCTCAACATTTTTTATATTGATTCTAAATTGTTGACTGACAAACATTAACACTGAAGGACTCGTGTGTGTTAATCTACCAAGTGTTCTTTAAATAATCAATCTAGAATGTTATTAAACATAAGTAGCACACAAGGTAAATTAAATGACTAACTCACTCTTACAATACTTTGAAGTGAAAATGTCTGCCTTTTAAACTTTTTGTCATTTTTTCCCTGTCCTTTTTTCCTCCAAAAAGCTTTTACCAGTCCCAGCATTGTACCTTGAGGTATACCAAATATTATTATCAACATCATATAGTTAATCTAATTATGTCTCGGTGTGCAAAGCACAACCTTGGCATATGGTAGTGTGTCGATGTGTCTCTGAGTGTGTCTGTGCTTGTGTCTGTGTGTCTGTCTATCTATCACCAGGATTTAGCTCACCCAGTCAAAATCAAGTGGAACTAAAGGCTTGTATCAATGTATCACCATGTTTTCTCAATTTTTAGTTTGTCAGGATTTTGAGATAAGGCTTCGTTGTCAAGATAAACAGAAAACAACATGCCAGGCCAATAAGTGGCAGTGCAATTTTTTTACACCACCACATACGACTTCCTGTCAGCCGTTGACTGCATGATGAACATTTAAAATAGCAGTTGTTCGGCGGCGGCAGCGGCGGCTCCAGCTCGTGTCCTAGCATAGGGTTGCTCCCATTCCAGAAATCACTTGTGCTTGTGACGGATGTGGCTCTGTAGCCTGAGCCGGTGATGGAAAAGGCATGGGCAGAGACCGCAGGGAAGTGACGGTGGAGGCCGCGGCTGCTGCGAGCGCTCCTTCCTTCTTCTTCGCTTCTCCTCCTCAAATGCACATCTGTTTCTCTCAAAGGCTATAGTGCCATTGCGGATAGCTTCTCTCCATACCATTCTCTCCTTTGCTAGGTGTTCCCATCTGTGGCTGCTGGTTTGGGCCAAGGTGGACTTTAGTTGGTCTTTATAGCGCAGTTTTGGTCTGCCTAGTGGTCTTGTTCCTGAGGTGAGTTCTCCATAGAGCAGAATTTTCGGTAGACGATTTGAGTCAATTCGTTGTACATGGTCTGCCCAGCGGAGACGGTGCTGAATAATGGTAGCTTCAACACTAGGTAATGCAGCGCGGGCAAGAACTTCAGTGTTTGTTATCCGGTCTGTCCATTTGGTTTTAAGGATTTATTTAAGCTTCAGCTGTTGGAAGTGCTCGAGACGTTTGATTTGGCGACGGTAGAGAGTCCAGGTCTCGCAGGCATAGAGAAGGGTAGACAGAACTACAGCCCTGAAAACCATGATCTTTGTTTTGATAGTCAGTGCGTGGTTGTTGAAGACTCGACGATTAAGACCTCCAAAAGCGGAGTGAGCTGCCCTAACGCGATTCTCCACGTCCTGATCGCATGTAGGTGTCTTTGATAGAACGCTTCCTAGATAACAGAAATGATCCGCTTTTTCCAGAGGCTTTTCATCAATAGTGATGATTGTGTCATGAGCATGCAGCCTGGGGGTGGTTGGATGAGGACTTTGGTCTTGTCAGTATTCACCTCCATTCCAAAACGCTCATAAGCATTATTGTAGAGGTCAGCCGTCCTCTGTAGATCTTCAGCAGTTAAGCTAGGGGTAGCATTGTCATCTGCATACTGCAGCTCGTGGACTGTGATGGTTAACGTTCTTGTTTTTGCTCGGAGTCGACTGAGATTGAAGAGGCCTCCGTCCATGCGATATCGTACATCAATGGAAGGGGTGTCTGGTGGGATTTCATTGAGCATTGCCGCCAGGTACAGTGAGAAGCAGGTTGGGGCTAGAACGCAGCCTTGCTTGAGTCCTCCTGTTATGGGAAAAGGGTCAGAGAGAGCTTTTTGATGGCATACTCTGCCCACCATTCCATCATGAAGTGAACGGATCAGCGTAATGAAGTCATCTGGGCAGCCAAATCTTGCCAAGACTGCCCACATAGCCAGCCGTGGGACCTTATCGAAGGCTTTCTTTAGGTCCCAGAAGATGAGCATAAGTGGCTGTTGCTGTTCTTGACATTTCTCCTGCAGTTGTCGGGCACAGAAGATCATGTCTATTGTCCCGCGGGAAGATCGGAAACCGCACTGTGATTCAGGAAGTATTTCTTCTGCGATGACAAGGAGGCGGTTGAGGAGGATGCGTGCAAAGATCTTACTTGCTATGCATAGCAGTGAAATGCCACGGTAGTTTTCGCAGTTTTCTCAATCTCCCTTTTTGAAGATGGTGATAATATTTGCATCGCGGAAGTCACTAGGGATTGTCTTTGTTTCCCAGATTTTTAGGATGAGGTTCAGCAGTTGGTTCTTAAATTCCGGGCCACCATGTGCCTTGCCTGGTTTCATGTGCTTGATGGCTTTGTTCATTTCCTCAGAGGAAGGTGGAAGAGACATCCAGTAGCGAACAGTATGTTGTGGCGTTTTACAGAGAAGGTCGTCTGGTGTGCACGAATGATCATTGAGAAGGCTTTCAAAGTGGGATCTCCATCGGTTTAAAATTCCCTGGGTGTCATTGATGGCAGTGGAGCCATCTGCATCCTTCAGACTGCAGGCAGTTGACCTTGTAGGGCCGAAGATTTCCTTTGTTGCGGCATAAAAGCAGCGCATGTCACGTTGGTCTGCAAATCTTTGGATCTCCTCCGATTTCTGTTGCCACCAGTTGTTCTGAGCAGCACGAATTTCTCTCTGACAGTTTGCAAGTGCTTGTTTATATTTTTGTTTGTTCTGTGTGGGTGGCTGGTTTTCAAAAGTGAGCCTTGCCTGACGTTTAGCTTCAACAAGGTTTGTGATGACTTCGTTATTTTCATCAAACCAGTCTTGGGTCTTCTTCTGAGAGAAACCTATTGTCTTTTCTGCAGCGTCAAGCACTGCGTCACGAAGGGTGGTCCAGTTATCTTCCACCTGTGGTGGTTCTGGAAGATCCGCAATGTTCTTTTCTACGGCTTCCTTAAAGTCTTGAGATGTCTGTGGATTGCATAGTTTTGCACAGTCAAAGCGATGATGATGAGAGGTTGATGAGGTCCGTTTTGGTGGACGACGGACTTTGATTTGGAGTCGTGAGATAAGCAATCTGTGGTCTGTCCAACAGTCATCTGCACCAGGCATGGAGCGAGTGATGTGCACGTCTCTTTTGTCTCTGGCTCTAGTTAGAATGTAGTCAAAGATATGCCAGTGTTTGGATCTTGGGTGTTTCCAGGTTGTTTTTTGACGAGATGGTAGCTGGAAGAGGGAATTGGTGATGACCAGTTCATGTTCAGCACAAAGGCCAAGGAGGAGTTGGCCATTGGAGCTGCAGTTTCCAATTCCATGATGTCCAAGGACGCCTTTCCAGAGATTGTGATCTCTGCCTACTCTGGCATTAAAGTCGCCCAAGATGACAAGTTTGTCCTGTCTTGGGACACTTTGGATGGTACAGTTAAGCAGGTTGTAAAAGGAGGCTTTTTCATCATCCTCTGAGGTGAGCGTTGGAGCATGCACAGATATCAGGGTGAGAAATCTGTTTTGGACAAGATGGATTCTGACTTTCATCATGCGTTCACTGATGGCCGTAGGGACGAGGTTGTGTTGGTCAACGAGTTTCGATCTTATAGCAAAGCCAACTCCGTGAATACGTGGTTCTTCAGCACTTTTCCCTTTCCAGAAAATGGTATAGTTTGACCCTGCTTCTACGATGTTACCTTCATCTGGGAATCTTGTCTCACTAAGAGCTACCACGTCGATGTTGAATCGGTCGAGCTCCTTGCAGACGAGTGCTGTTCAGCGTTCTGGTCTTTCTGTGTCGCTAGTGAAACGTAAACACATATTCAGCAACTCATTTATTTCTCACTTCAGTTGTTTTCAGAAACATGTTCACCATTTAGTTTGCAAAATACAGGAGAAAGATTTTAATGTCCCAGCGCCATCTTTGATGTGGGTAAACAGACTTGAACAGACTGCCGACCGGGGAACACGTCGACCAATGAGGTGGAGCTTGTGCCTTTTGTAATTATGATGTCAGCATCCACTGGTCGGCCTCCGTCGGTCTATGATGACCATGGAAGAGAATCCTAAACGTCTACTCTGCTGGAACAGCACAGCCTGTGGCTGAACAGGCCAATGCGCGAATGGCAGTCCCTGTCACACAGGTCGCACTTGTGGGTGGTCTCCGTGCTGCTGGGTCTGTGGCGGTTCTTCCTGCGGGTCCTATTTTCATCTGCTGCAGCAGTCAGTCTCTCTTCACCCGCCTTGAGCTGTCTGGTCAGGGTGCCTCTCCATTTGGAGCGGTCCGTCGCAAGGTCCTCCCAGCGCTCTGTGTTGATCTCCAGGGCCTTCATGTCTCTCTTGCAGATGTCTCTAAAGCACAGCTGTGGGCGGCCAACGTCTCTCCTGCCAGTCGCCAGTTCTCCGTAGAGGACGTCTTTGAAGATTCTGCCATCCTCCATACGGTGAACGTGGCCTAGCCAGCGGAGCCTGCGCTGCCTGAGTAGAGTGAACATGGAGGGAAGGACGACGCGGGACAGAACTTCTTTGTTGGGCACTTTGTCCTGCCAGGATATGTCCAGGATGTGGCGAATGCAGCGCAAGTGGAAGGAGTTCAGTCTCTTTTCCTGCCGGGCGTATGTAGTCCACGTCTCACTCCCATAGAGCAGTGTGCTGATGACGCATGCGTTGTACACTGCCATCTTCGTCTTGACAGAGAGTTTGGGATTCTCCCACACTGGTGTGGTGAGGCGAGCGAGTGTGAAGGCTGATTTTCCAATCCTCTTGTCGATCTCTGTATCAAGGGAGAGGTTGTTGCTGATCGTGGACCCCAGGTAGGTGAACTGATTCACGACCTCCAGCTCGTAGTCGTCGATGGTGATGGTTGGTGGTGCTTCCGTGCCTTGCGCCAAGACGTTAGTCTTCTTCAGGCTGATGGTAAGCCCGAAGTCCTTGCATACCTGGGAGAAGCGGTCCATCAGGGTCTGAAGCTCCTGCTGTGTGTGGGTTGCAATTGCAGCATCGTCTGCGAACAGCATGTCTCTGATTAGAGCCTCGCGTACTTTGGTTCTGGCTTTCAGGCGGGCGAGGTTGAAAAGCCTGCCGTCAGATCTTGTGTGCAGATAGATTCCCTCTGTTGCTGTGCTGAAGGCATGCCTCAGGAGCATAGCAAAGAAAATCCCAAAGAGGGCTGGCGCAAGTACACAGCCCTGCTTCACTCCGCTGCATATGTTGAATGGCTCTGAGACGTTGCCGTCGTCCTGCACTATCCCCTGCATGTTGGTGTGAAACGATTCGATGAGGCTTTGCAACTTTGGTGGGCATCCTATCTTTGGCAGGCTCTTGAAAAGGCCCTCTCTGCTGACAAGATCGAACGCTTTGGTGAGGTCGATGAAGGCGACGTACAGGGGCATGTTCTGTTCTCTGCATTTCTCCTGGAGTTGGCGGATGGAGAATATCATGTCTACCGTCGATCGCTCAGCGCGGAAGCCACACTGAGACTTGGGGTAGACACGTTCGGCAAGCTTCTGTAGACGAACGAGAACAACTCGTGCGTAGACTTTGCCAACAACGCTGAGGAGGGAGATGCCCCTGTAGTTGTTGCAGTCGCTTCTCTCCCCTTTGTTTTTGTAGAGGGTGATGATCTTGGCGTCCCTCATGTCCTGTGGTACGGCACCTTCCTTCCGGCACTGGCAGAGGACGTCACGCAATGGCAGCAGTAGGGCGGTCTTGCAGTGCTTGATCAGGTCGGGGGGTATGCCGTCGTTGCCGGGTGCCTTGCCAGCGGCCAAGCTATCAATGGCCTTGCTGAGTTCGTCAATGGTTGGCTCGGCGTCAGGTTCGTCCATGGATGGCAGGCAATCGATGGCATCAAGGGCTGACAGTGTCACGGTGTTCTGTCTGGAGTAGAGGTCGGAGTAGTGTTCCAGCCATCTCTCCATCTGCTTGTTCTTTTCTGTGATCATCTCCCCAGTGGAGGATTTGAGGGGGGCCGTCTTACTCTGAGCCGGACCAAGTGCTTTCTTGATGCCATCGTACATACCACGGATGTTCCCTGTTATGGCAGTGGTTTGAATGTCTTGGCTGAGGTGAGTCCAGTACTCGTTGGCACAGTGCCAAGCAGTCTGCTGAACTTTGCTTCTCGCAGCCCTGAGAATCTGGAGATTCTTCTCGTTTGGGTACTTCTTGTACGCAGCAAGTGCTGAGCGCTTGGCTTCAATGACGGGGGTCATCTCAGTCAACTTGGCATCAAACCAGTCCTGTGACTTCGAGGTCTTCCTCCCAAAGGTAGCCAAGGCTGTGCGGTGGATGGTGTTTCACAGCTCTTCCCACTTCTGCTTTGCAGATTCTCCTTCTTGTGGTACATCAAGTTCCTTCTCAAAGGTGGAGGCAAACTGCTCAACAAGTTCCAGTTGGGCCATCTTGCTGGTGTCAATCCGTGCCTTTCCAGGCTGTCTAGCACGATTGAATTTCTTCAGCTGCAGCTTGACCTTGCAACACACCAACGAATGGTCTGTGTCGCAATCTGCACTCTGGAACGAACGGGTGATTAGCACGTTCTTCAGTGAGGTGCGCCTGGTCAGGATCAAGTCCAGCTGGTGCCAGTGCTTTGAGCGCGGATGTCGCCAGGAAACCTTGTGTTGGGACTTGGTCTTGAAGAACGAGTTTGTGATGCACAGATCGTGATATGTGCAGAACTCGAGCAGCCGCTGTCCATTGTCGTTCATTCTGCCCACGCCAAATGGTTCAAGACAGGAGGGCCAGGAGTCGTGGTCAGCACCCACTCTGGCATTGAATTCTCCAAGGAGAATGAGTTGTTCAGAGTTGGGGATGATCCTGACAGTTGTTGCAAGATTCTCGTAGAACTTGTCTTTTGCCTCTGGTGTGGCTGTCAGTGTTGGGGCATACACACTGACGAGGGTGACTGGGCCTTGAGTGGTGTTCAGGCGGAGGGTGAGGAGTTGTGCAGAGCCATTGCTGCCCGGTTCCACTATCTTCAGCAAGGTGTTCTTCACTGCGAAGCCCACTCTGTGTTCCCTGTGTTCGTCACTGCCCTTTCCCTGCCAGTAGAACGTGTAGTCCTTCTCTCTCAGTGTGCCTGCGTCAGCCAACTGTGTTTCCTGGAGAGTGGCGATATCCACTTCCAGTCTCTTCAGCTCATTATTGATGATGGCAGTCTTCCTGGTGTCGTTGATGTCCTTGAGGTTAGCAGCGAGTCCTGTCATCATAGTGCAGACGTTCCAAGTTCCCAGTTTTAGAGTTGGTCTCTTTTGTTTTTTTGTCTTGCCTGGTGCAAAGGTTCTCAGCCTGCTGGTCGGACTTCTCCTCATCCCCATGCACCCAATGAGGAAAGCAAGCTGTGGCGGGACAACACCTTATTGGCTGGGGGCTGCCCAGCTTGAGGCGGGCGGTAGCTGTCCAGTGAGATCCAATAATCCCTCCCACCGTCGGGAACAACCCCTGGCACCGCGCTCTACGCCAATTGAGCGGTGGCTTATAACCGGTAACTGTCATTCCCCGTGTTTTGTCTACGCCAAAGGCGAAGCTGGAGTATCCTCTCCAGTGATCCAGTGTTCTACCTTCCAGCATTGGGCGTTGGTAGGATTCAAGCCTGGGCAGGAAGATATGGAGGACAAGATGTTGCCCATGCAGCATGTCCCCCCTCTCCACATCACTGATGAATCCAAAGGAACAGCAGGGCTGCTACAGTTTGGCACCAGCGCCGTCGCAGGAGCTGCCAGAACGATGTTGAGCACAACAGAGAACTGCCTTAGGGACTCCGACTCCAGATTTTTCCTCAGGGTTGATTCCCGAAGCCTTTCCCGTGACCGGGTGTGCCACAAGGCAGCGGAGGTGTGAAATCAGGGTTTACCTTCCCCTAGAGGGGCTACCTTCCCAGGTTGACGAGCCACCATCTACCCGAAGCATCTGGTTTTAAGGCGCCAGAGATCCGCCCTCGCCCCTTCTCCTATTAGTAAAAGCAGTTCCGCCGGGCTTAGAGACTAAATCACATGGGCAGGCTAGGAGTTGGACTTAGTTGTCAGAGGCTTTTCGAGACGCACGCCATAAGGAGCATTTTATGAGCACTGGGAGCTTAACCCCAGTGCCGCTCCTGGCTATGACAACCTTGGAACCAATGCTATATATCCAATGCTACCGTGCCACAAATACCAAGGCATCAGCACCTATTGACACGTCTTTAGACTGGTTGGCCACGCCAGGTGTGGACTCGCGGGCCGTCCCGACGGTGCCTGGGGCAGAGTCCCCTAGGTGGGGACGCCTGGCTAGAGTGCGGCGGAGGCCTGCTTATTTGGAGGACTACGTAGCAAGAACTGTTATGGACAGTTTCAGTTGGGCATATTGGTAGCGCACCTGTTCGCCCACTGATGGACTTGTATATATGTATATAGGATGATTTTGTTTTGTGTGATTTGGTGTTGTGATGTTAAAAGAAAAAATAATATTTTGTTGTTCACTGTGTTATAGTTCAACTTTGTGTGTGTGTGTGGGGGGGGGGGTGTTGTGTATGGAAACTGGCCTTTGGGGTTTGCCGTAGCTCTGCCAGGGCGGGGAACGGGATGATGTCAGGCGGGCTACGGCGCAGAGTATATATAGTAATGTGCACCAAATAAAGTTCAGATGTATATTCGCCCAGACACTCTCTGCCTACTTTATTTATTGACATAACACCTATGGTGCTTTCATGAGGAGAGCATTAACTGGGCATTCAACTCTACACATTTATCTAAATGTTTTCAATCTTGCTCCAGAGGGAGTGGCTGTGGCGCAGGTGTAGTGTAGCTGATTACTGATGGATCAGGGGTTTGATTCCTGCTCTGTCTGCAGTCTGTATGTCAAAGTGTCCTTGAGCAAGACACTGAACCCCCAGTTGCTCCTGATGGGTCAGGCCAGTGATGGTGCATGGCAGCTCTGACGCCATCAGTATGTGAATGGGTGGATAGCAGGATCTGTAAAGTGCTTTGGTCATCCAGAGATAAGGAAAAAAGCGCTTTATAAGTCAATGCCATTTACCATATCATATTATCAAAAAGGCTACAAATCCATCTTCTACCGCTTTTCCGGGTAAGAATAAATGTTTTCTCCCTGACAAATGCAAAATTATCCCAGGGGGCCTTCTTTAGATTGGGCAGTCTGTAGCATTTACAGTGAAATACTTGTGTTATTTTCTTTGCTTTTTTTTGTAAACTTACCGAACTGAGAAGGTTGGCATTTGCCTTCGCCTGTCTGAAAAGGGGTTCATCCTTTGTGATGGTATACTGATGGATTATCTGCTCCGTGTTTGCCTTGTATGCCAACTAAAAAAATGAGAAAGGTTACACACTGTGAGACTGCATCATAATAAATTGCATGTGGTTACAGTTTCTAAGGGGTGACCTTACATCACTTTGCAATTCTTGACTTTTCTTGGCGTGTTTGATGGAGAGGTCGTCCGCCACCTGAGTGAACTTGATGCTGTCTGCTTTCTGACGGTATTTGTTCTGTGAGAAAAAGTGTATAATTATTGTGACTAAAATAGTAACAGCAAACTTAAATATGCAAATAAAAGCAGATATTTGTACTGACATCACTCAGCAGTTCTCCTGCTTTCTTGGCCTGAGTAATGTTGAGGCATCCTTCAGTCTCCCAGCCAACCCCTTTCATCCAGTGCAGATCTGAACGGTACAGATTCTGTTGAATAGGGGACAAAAAAAATGAAAACAACCTATTTGTCAGTCATTATTTACCATTAAAATGAAGACTAAAAGTGCCACGAAAATGGTCTCACCTCACTCTGTAGGGAATAAGCCTTTTTGGCCTGCAGGACCTTGATGTCATCGGGCATGACGGTGTAGTCATGGAGCTTTGTGCGATATTCCAGGTCACTGGCGAGGGCCTGAGCCTTCTTAGCATGGCTTAGGTTGATCATGTCCAAAGGAAGGCTGTACTGGGCCTGAGTCTCCTTGGAGCCCTTCTTATACACAATCTGAAGTTGTCAGAATACCAAACTGGTTATTTTTGCATGCAAACATCAGGTTTGTCCGAATTATGTGTGACTCAGACATAAAGCAAACGTGATCAGAGTAATTGGAGCTTACGTCACTGCTCATCTTGGCCACTTGAAGAGAGTGGAGAGTCTTTGAGTCGCTCACGTTAACCCCTACTGCCGTTTCCTTGTTCTTCCAGTAGTTCTCTTTGTATTTAATCTGAAACACATGCACATCTTAATTTTATTCCTTAACTCAAATTAACCCCACTCAGGTCTTTGCTTTGATGTCAGCTCAACATCACAGGAGATATTTCCAGTGGAGAAGAGCGTGAGTTTTCTTACATCACTGGCGAGGTCTCGAGATGCTTTGGCTGCTTTGACACTGAGGTCATCCACGCTGATGTCACTTGCCTTCGACTTTGTTTTCTCCCACTCCTCCTTATATTTTATCTGGGGAAAAATAATCAATTATGAAATTATAACTTAACGAATAAAAATGGCCAAGCAAATTAGTTTTCAAGTGTGCATGCCTGCTCAGAGTGTGAAGGCATTTTTGTGCATGGATAAGCATGAAAAGTATTTCCATGTTAACTTACATCACTGCACAAGGCAGCATTTTCTTTGGCCTTCTGGATTTGGGGAAGGTCCTGAGACAAAGTGTACTGATGCTTTGTCTTCTCATAGTCTGCTTTGTAGTTCAGCTAAGGGACACATTAATTGGATGTTTTCACACCACCACACTTGACTCAGTACTCAGAAGGGCTGATGTGTGTATTGTGGAAAATGTTCAAATAAAGTTAAAGTGCTCACTACTAGCCCTAGGCATTGTGTGTGTTGTGTTATGCTGTTTACTTACATTACTGACGAGCTGAGCATTTTTCTTGGCTAACACAATCTCCGGTGTGTCAGTCACCAGCTTATACTTGACCTGGTCAATATGTTGCCTGTAGTTCTTCTGCATGTGTAAAACAAACAACACAATGATAAATGGGTCACTTGGGCTGATTTCCTTATATTAAGTCAAAGCCGACTTTACTGTCAATTCTGCCATATGTACAGGACATATAGAGTATCAAAAGTGTGTTTCTCTCTCATCTGTAGGGCAGTAAAACAGAATATAAACAACAACAAACATTCAATATATACAGCATAAAAAATATAAATGGTATTGTATGAAAAGAAGCAGTGCAATATGTCATGTATCTTGCAATCTTGAGTCCTAGAATGGTGAACCCGAATTGTATAAACACTAAGTAAAAGCGGCTGGTGCCAACAGTAGTCTTGTGCAGTTCATCGTAACGGTGATATACGTAGTCCAGGATTTGTGGGTCATGAGGCCGGGAGGGGGTGTGGACCAGAGTTTTTGGGGGCAGAGGCCATTGAGGGAAGGGGAGGAAGAGCTGGGAGAGAATTCAGCATTCTGACAGCCTGATGGATGAAGCTGTCTCTTAGTCTGCTGGTCCTCACTCGGAGACTCCTCAGCCTCCCCTCAGATGGCAGGAAACTGAAGCAGTGTGAGGGAATGGATGAAGTCGGCTGCAATGCAGAGTGCTCCACAGGCCATCCGTGTGTTATATACTGTAGTAATTTTGTAAAAATTTACCCAGTTGAAGCATCAACACACCTCTTTGAGGGGGTCCAATTTTCTTTGGCTTTGGTACCCTGGTGTAAGAGTAGCTGGGTAGTTGTATTCACTCGACTCCTGGTCATGGCCTTGTTTATAAGCAATCTGTAATATGTAGTACAAAAATCACAATGTGTATAAATTGACCTGCACAAAAGCATTATAGCTTTTTTTTAGCAGTACAATCAGACAGCTCATGTTAGAAAGGATTTAGAGAAACAAATTATGTTACAGATTTACAGTACTGTATATGTATTGTGTTTTTGCATTTATGCTCCAATTCATCACTCACTGAGAATAAGATGTCTGCAATAGTTAGGGGGTGATGCTAAAATGTAGTATAACTCCCAAAGGACCTGCAAGTGGATACTGGGGTGGTGGACAATTGGAGGTAGAGCAATGTACATCAAAGTGGCAACTCAGAGAGGGAAATGTTCTGCAGCTTGAATGTGCCGCTAAATTAAAATGGTATTTCTAGGATGCAACTTTTTACCAGTGAGGTGTGTATGTGTAATTAAGTAGCACAGCTCTAGCTGAATAGCAGAACTAGCTAACCCTTCACTCTATTAATTGTACCAGCTGATTATGCATACACAGTATACAACCTTCTGCATTTTTATCAGCAATCATAATGTCAACTGAATGATGAAGCCATTCAATAAAACAGAATCTGCAAGCAGTGCAGATTCTGAGCTATAAATCTATAATAAATCAATAAAAAGTATACTCACATCACTTGCCAGCTTCCTTGCCTTCATGGCATGCATGGTCCTTTTATCAATACCTGAATCTTCATAGTGGCCCTTCAGATCACTGGTGTATTTCTGTTTATATTTGTTCTATTAAAATAAATAGGGAGGAGGAAAAAATGCACATTTGACATAACTGCAATATTCATACTTTGATATAATCTGATAGAGCACTATTGTCATGAGTCTGAGCACAGTGCTCAGACTCTCAATTTATTTCTGTGTATTTTGTCAATTATGATTATTTTGTCTGTAATGTTTGGTCTATTTTCTGTTCTGTGGCATGAGCTCCCTCCTCATCTCCCAGGCACACCCACCAGCTGCTCGCTTTCCAGCCATCCCAGCTGCGAGCAGTTGGAAATTAGGCCCTGCCCGTTCACCGGTTCACACCTGCCGCTCATTATTTCCCCACTATTTATAGACTGCTGTTTCCCTCCATCATTGCAGCAGTCTCAATTGTGTTCAGACTGGACTACTCCTCTACAGACAGTCTCTTCCTCCTTTTCTCCAGAGTGTTCTCACCTCTGGAGCATCATTTCTTGTGAGTTATTCTTTGTTTGCACTTTTTGCGTGTTTTGCATTGTACTGATTTTTTTGTTATTAAATGTCACTATGGAAGTTAAGCGCGTGCATCTGTCTTTCTGCCCCGGAGGGGCGTTCATGACAATAGACTGCCGCCACAAATTAGGGCCCAGCTTCTGCAGTAGGGCATGTTCTCACTCTTTTTATGTGTTTTTTTCACCCACCTGTTTTCTGGAGCTCGTTATGGATCCAGCAGGTGGATGAGGCTATCCTATGCATCTGGGGTGGGAATGCTGCCGAACTCATATGGAAATAGACGGGCTAATCTCTACGGCATACACATATTCCACCCCGGAAGACGCATTATGGTATTTGGATCTGGCAGAGGCAGCAGCTCGTTGATGCCCTCAGCTCTCGGAGCATGCTGAGGGAATTGAGAGGATTTCCCTTGTGGCAGCGCTGCAACTCGAGAACGGCGGAAGGGTGAGGAAGTCCCCGAAGAAGCCCGGGCTCAAGCCGAAGGGAGGGCACTCCCGGGGCTCCACTGTTTCCACTCCTTGCCAGTCCTCGACGCCCGTTCCCACTCCAAATAAGCCAGCTTCAACTCCACAAAGACGACGTCGTCCCGCTCCGGACCACCATCTCCTCCTCGCCAGAAGCCTCTCCTTCGCCGGAGCGGAAGACTCCCGCAGCAATGCACTCTAAGCGTCCCTTTTCTTCAGCTGATTCCCCAGCTTCTCCCCGCTGCGCAGCTGCTGCCTCCCACTTCCTCCCAGCGACTTCTCCTGCTGCTGGGAGGCTCAATGCATCCTCCCCAGCTCCGTCCACCTCTGTGATTAAAAAGGGTGGCTCCTCCACCATCTTCAGAGGGGCCCAGGCTCACCATAGACACGGAGAGGGATGACTGTTCATCTCATGCTGCAGATAGCATCACACACTGGGATGACAGGCAAGTTTAA
Source organism: Pholidichthys leucotaenia (assembly GCA_020510985.1). Classification (NCBI taxonomy): domain Eukaryota; kingdom Metazoa; phylum Chordata; class Actinopteri; order Cichliformes; family Pholidichthyidae; genus Pholidichthys; species Pholidichthys leucotaenia. Next base: position 400,790,811 of record CM035836.1, read on the forward strand.
TTTCATTCTATGTCAATTTATACTGATATGCCTTGCCTGATTCCCCGTGATGAGGCTCAGGGTTTACAGTCCCCTGAGCTCTCACCACATGCTGCAGCAAAAAAATTCCTTATCTATCCTCTCCGTGTCTCCCCTATCTTTCCCTAAGTGTCCTCCAGTCCCAGAACCGAGCCTCCGGACAATGAAGGAGCCTGTGGCCCTGGAGGACCCGATTCCAGAGCCAACATGGAACCGACCACCAGCTTCCATGCCGGAAGAGCCACCAGCGAGGGTTACATCGCCTGGGGTGACAAAGACTGCTATTACCATCATGCCTGCTGCAGAGGCCGCCACAGCAGAGTCAACAACTGAGCCAGACCTCCAGTTGACTGAGGCCGGAGTAACATCATTGCCTGGATCGACGGAGTCCTGGACGGTGGTGGAGCTCGAGCTCAGGCAAGTGCTCTCTTTTGTTTTTCTGTTATCTGTCCTAGAGCAATCTTGCCTAGCTCTTCGTGAGGAGAGCCGGGTGCAGCCGCCCGCTGCACCTGAGCTCGCCTAGCTGGGGTCCGTTGCTGCCGGTGACCTTGACCCTGCTTCTCTATGTGTTCTGTCTGAGCTTCCTCCCAGGGTCACCAGAGATGTTCCAGTACCACCAGATGTCTCCGTGTGTCCAGGTTCACTGCCCGAGGTCGCTTTGGGTCCAGCTTCCCCTGCAGTGGAGGTTGTCGCAGATGCCCTGTCCCAGCCTGGGACCTCCGTGGGTGCAGCTTTGGCCTAGGTGGGGTCCACCGTGGGTGCAGCTCCTTCTTTGCCCGAGGTCATTGTGTGGGACCCTCCTTCCCTGTCCGGGTCTCCATGAGTGCTGCGTCCCAGTCGGGGACCATCGTGGGTGCTGTGCCCCAGCTTGGAACCGACATGGGTGCTACGTTCCTGTATGGGCCCGCCATGAGCATTACCCCCCAGCCCGGGGTCCACCAAGGGTGCAGCATTGGCCCAGTCGGGGCCTACCGAGGGTGCAGCGTTGGCCCAGCCGGAGTCCACCGAGGGTGCAGCGTTGGCCCAGCCGGGGTCTACCGAGGGTGCTGCAGAGCTCCAGCCCTGAGCCCCCTCGGGTGCTGCAATGCTCCTGCCTGCAATGCTCCTGCCTGGAGCCACTGCGGGTGCTGCAGAGCTCCAGCCCGGAGCCACCGCGGGTGCTGCCATGCTCCACCTCAGGACCACTGCAGGTGCTGCAAAGCTCCAGCCCAGAGCCACAGCAGGTGCTGCCATGTTCCAGCCCGGAGCTACCACAGGTGCAACATTGTCCCAGCCTAAGACCACCAAGGGCATCGTGGTCCCCCTTCCTCCGCCACCAGACACCTCTGTGGCTTCCCTCCTTTGGGCCTTCATCTCTTCATTAAGCCTCCCCGTGGGGGATCCACCTCCTGGATCACTCCTCCTGTCCTGTTCCCCCCCAACCCCCTCCCAGGGTGGTTGTTTGTTGTACCTTTTCCTTTGGTGGTGGTGGTGGTGGGGGGTCCTCTTGTGTGTTGATGTGGGGTGTCTGGGATCCACCCCTTGAAGGGGAGGCTCTGTCATGAGCCTGAGCACAGTGCTCAGACTCTCAGTTTACAGTATCTCTGTGTATTTTGTCTATTATGATCATTTTGTCAGTAATGTTTGGTCTATTTTCTGTTCTGTGGCATGAGCTCCCTCCTCATCTCCCAGGCACACCCACCAGCTGCTTGCTTTCCAGCCATCTCAGCTGCGAGCAGTTGGAAATTAGGCCCTGCCCGTTCACCGGTTTGCACCTGCCGCTCATCATTTCCCCACTATTTATAGACTTCCATTTCCCGCCATCATTGTGACAGTCTCAATTGTGTTCAAACTGGACTACTCCTCTACAGACAGTCTCCCCCTCCTTTTCTCCAGAGTGTCCTCAGCTCTGGAGCATCATTTCTAGTGAGTTATTCTTCATTTGCATTTTTTGTGTGTTTTGCACTGTACTGGTTTTTTCATTATTAAATGTCATTATTGCAGTTAAGCGCGTGGGTCTGACTTTCTGCCCCTGAGGGGCGTTCATGACAACTATACTTTAATGAGACCTGATCAATATAATATGCATAATTCATGAAATAGTTTTTACAGTTACAGCACCAATAATAGTTGCAATTTCCTATAGAAATGAATATATGAAATGTAAAAAACATTTTTTAGGGTACTGAGTGTTATTAGACTTACATCGCTGGTGAACTTGGCAACCTTTGCTGCATTCTGAAACTGTGGTGTCTCACAGAAATTAATGCTGTGTCCTTTAGTGTTCTCCAAATCTTTTCTATACTCCACCTGTTGAAGGATATGCAGAAAATAAAGCAGTTATGCTGTGGTTCTCATTTTCATCCCCTTTTTTCTTTTATTGACCATGAGAGCTGATCGTCTGTGACACCAAGGTGCCAGATCGTCAGTTTTATCAGTAAAGTACTACACACGTCGCCCTTCAATCACAATCCAAGCAGTAACCTCCAGCATAGAACATAAGGCCAACACACATGTCCCAGAAATAGTCTTACACTACACTCCTTTGAATATACTGTACATTTAAATAGAAATTCTAGCATTTCTGCTCAGAGGAAAAGGCCAGAAATGAGCATTAAAATGATGGTGCTCCATTGCTCACCCTGCAGAATGTACAATCTATGAACCAGGAATTAGTCACCAACAGTTGACCTGCCAAGCCAGTGTGGGCCCGCACCATAGGCCCCATGTGGGTTTGTCCGCAGGTTCCATGTTGATCCCATCTGTGTTTGCCCACACTGACTTTATCTTTGGCACCAGTGTTAGTGAATCCCACTCTCCCGCATTAGACCCATGTGGTGCCCAGATACTGTAGGTTTAAAGTGAGTAAGAAAAATACCTGCTTACTGGTATTACAGGTAAAGTCCTGTGGGAAATCACAGATGGAGCCAACATGGAACCCGTGGACGAGCCCATTAGACTTCCCACATTTAACCTATAGTAGGGCCCACATGGGCATGCTGGCTGGGTGGGTTTGATTTTGTCATGACCCCACTGAATAAAGGTTAAATGAGCTACGGTATATTTAGTTTTACTACTTTGAAATATTCAAAAATAACTGGGAAAGAGTAAAAATTACATTACACTGAAGACGCAAATGTGTTGCATCACAGAGGTCTATAATGAATTTTCCCTCAGGACCCAGCCATTACTTCCTGCCATACCACTGTTTTGCCAGCAGGTTGAATGCTGGAAAATGATGTCACCTAGTGTTGAGAGTTGAAATCAAAACAAAGTTTTTATTGCTTCTTTTAAACCAATCATGAAGTCTTAAAATAATTTAAAAGTGGGAGTCTGTTAACTAACGACAGATATTATAGTGGCTAAATAATATTTCACATAGATAATTAGGAATATTTCTGATCAAATTTCTATTTTTGTGAAAGATGAGACTCTGAACTGATGTTATTTCATAAAAGTTCAATGTAATATTTCCAAGGTTCAGAATAGACAATCACGAGGCAGCATGACAGTGTGTGTGTGTGGGGGGGGGGGGGGGTGTAATATGAGTTTTAGTGGCAGGTCCCTCGACCTTGGAGGTAAGCTGTAACCACATCACACAGGAATGTCAGTGATGCTAAACATGCAAGTCGGGAGGCTTCATGTCTGCTGGAAACTAACACAGAATGCCCAAAGTGTCCCGCTTTTAAACACACATTGCACCCACACAGACACCCTCAGACCACATTATTGCATTAACTGCTGGTTTCTGTGTAAATTTCCTACACCTGCTACTTTAAAATTTGTCAGAAACAGCCATTATTTCCTGTAGTTGTTTTTTTTGTTACCCACTTGCTGGGGAGCCTCACCTCACTGACAAGCTTGTTGATCTTTTGCGCATTCTTCAATGCAAGATTATCCTCTGACGTTAAACTATGGAAGTGTGAAGTCCCCTTCATCTTGTTCAGGTCCTTTTTGTATTTTAGCTGCAAGAGGATGAAAGATGATTTAGTGCAAACAGGAAGATGAAGTGTTGTGTTACTGTAGGATCAGGGGTTTGGAAGCAGACATGGACAACACTATGTAATTCAGCCTGGGTGAAGAGGTCAGAGGATGACAACACTGGCATGTCTGCTCATTGTTATTCCTCATACTCTGCCCAGCAATGACAGGGTCACATGACAGATGATGCTGAAGCTCTTACACATACAGTACACTCTGCAATGCTTTGACAACATTTATACCAGTTCACCTGGATAGAAACAGGCTCTCATTTTAACCCTGACCATCCTTGTCTCATCAATAACCTTCTGCATGTATCTCAAAGACATGTATACCTTACATGCTGTTATTTTTACTCACATCACTAGCAATTTCTTGAGCCTTCTTGGCAAGATGATAACCAGGAGTGATCATGGCAGGGAAACTTCCTTTACCTCGCTGCTGCTCGTATTCCTCAGTATATGCAATCTGTTAATTTATTTTTTAAAAAAGCACAGATAACTTACAAAGCACTAATAAGCTGACTTTGATTAAAACAATTAGTCTAATGTTAAAATTGGCATTCTAAGCTCTTTAAATAAATATATTTACATGGCTGCATATATTACAGCTACAGTGCTGTGACAAAGTATTTCCCTCCTTCCTGATTTCTTATAGTTTTGCCCACTTGTCACACTTAAATATTTCAGGTAATCAAACTAATTTTATTATTAGACTAAGGCAACCAGAGTAAAGTGGTTGTTGTCTTGGCAGCAACAACTGCAATCAACTGTTTGTGATAACTGCCAATGAGTCTTTCACATCACTGTTGAGGAATTCTGGCCCACGCTTCTTTGCAGAATTGTTTTCATTCAGCCACATTGGAGGGCTTGAGCTTCAGGTGATGAATTGATGGCAGGACATTCACCTTTAGGATTTTCTAGTAGAGAGGAGAATTCATGGTTCCATCAATTACGGCAAGTCATCCAGGTCCTGAAGCAGCAAAGCAGCCCAAGACCATCACACTACCACCACCATGTCTGACTGCTGGTATGTTGTTCTTTTTATGAAATGCTGTGTTAGTTTTACATCAGATGTAACATGACGCACACCTTCCAAAAGGTTCAGCTTTTGTCTTGTCAGTCCACAGAATATTTTCCCAAAAGCCTTGGGGATCATCAAAATGCTTTTTAACAAATGTGAGATGAGCCTTTGTGGTCTTTTTTGGTCAGCAGTGGTTTTCATCTTGGAATTTCTCCTATGGATGCCATTTTTGCCCGTCTCTTTTATTGTTGAATCATGGACCATTGTCCAAACTGACACAAATGAGGCCTGCAGTTCTTTAGATGTTGTTCTGGGTATTTGTTTCTCATTTGTTCTTGAATTTCTTTAGATCGTGACATATGTTGCTTTTTGAGATCTTTTAGCCTACTTCACTTTGTCAGACGGGTTCTATTTAAGTGATTTATTGATTCAATAGGTCTGGCAGCAATCAAGCCAGGGTGTGGCTAGTCAGATTGAACTCAGCCTTCCAAAAAATGTGGTTAATTCATGACATAGCATTGTATGTCACGTTTTCCACATAGGGCCAGGTAGGTTTGGATAGCTTTTGTCCTTTAATAATAGTTTAATATTAAAATTTGTTTGATGACATGAAACCTGTAAGTGTGACAAATATGCAAAAATAAGAAATCAGAAAGGGGGCAAATACTTTTTACAGCACTGTATTAGGCCTAATTTAGGCCTCATTCATAATCAAGTTTTTCCTCACCTGACTAAAGTTCTCTGCATTTTCTCTGGCGTGAATCACCTCAGATGCAGCAGCCTCAGAGCTGGCTTTACCTTTAATCTCCTGCTCATACATCTGACGATACTTTATCTAGTGCAACGTGGTAAAAAAACAAACAAAAACAAAATGTCACTTACAATCCATTGTGGTTCTGCCACAGTTTGCATGTTTTTGCATTTCATTTTCCTACATACATCACTGGCTTGCTCAGTGGCCTTTTTTGACGCCTGGTATCCAGGTGTGAGATGTGCAGGGAAGCTGCCTTTACCTCTCTGTTGCTCATATTCTTCTGTGTAGGCATACTTGTGGGGAAAAAAGGAGAGGCAATGATCAATACATAATTTTTTGGCACTGATATGACTAAAAAGACAAGATTTTATCACCAAACTAATTACGACAATGAAAATGCTTGAAAAGAGACTTACATCACTAACAATTTGACCTTGTTTCTTGGCCAGGAGAACCTCTGGTGGGTCAACAAATGTGGTGTATTTTGAAACTCTTTCCTCATGTCCTTTTTTATATTCCAACTGTAGGGAAAAAAAAGCATTAACTTCTTTTGCCTTCCATTCTTTAAGGTAAGTTTGCACTAAACATAACTGAACTAAAATATAAAAGTTTACATTTTTCATCTTAACCCACTTACATTACTGGCCAAAGTATTTGCTGTTTTAGCAGTTTGGTAACCTGGTGTGATCATTGCGGGGAAGCTGCCCTTTCCTTTTGACTGATTATATTCTTCTGTGTATTTAACCTGCCAAAGGTGTACACAAGATGTTAGTCAATTAAACTCAGAAATTCAAGTTGTTAAATTTTAACAGCTGACACTATACAGAAATATTTCCCTTTAAAGAGAAAATCTGCCACTGAAGAAGAACACTTGCACTCACGTCACTGATGGCCTTCTGTTCCTGAGACATCGTCACGATCTCCTGGTTGGTCACCATCCCTGAGTACCACGTCTGCTGCTGCTGTGAGAACTCAGACTGAGACTGAAATGCCTGTTTAGGTGTGGAAAACAAAGGCGATCAGACAGGTAACACTATGCTGCACAGGGCAATTAGAATATTATTAAAGAGGCTGTTCATTGTTCTGTGGCCTATGATGCCACTTAGATCCTTTCAGAGAACAACTTTCTCTAAAAACAATTAAGACTATACCCTAGTAAAGGATTTGTAATGGTTTATAAGTAGGGCAGCTTGGTGGAGCAGTGGTTAGCACTGTCACCTCACAGCAAGAAGGTTCTCAGTTCAAACCCAATAGCAGTCCAAAGACATGCATGTTAGGTGAGCTGGCACCAACTGGGGACTCTAAATTGTCTCTAAGTATGAATGAGAGAGTAAATGGTTGTCTGTCTCTCTGTGTTAGCCCTGTGATGGACTGGTGATTTGTCCAGGATGTACCCTGCCAGTTCCCCCACGATCCAAAAAGGATTAAGTGGTTAAGAAGATGAATAAGTTATGTTATTATTAACCTTTATTTATACAGGTAGTCCCATTTTCAAGAAAGACCTGTCATTAGTTTATGAATCATGACCCTTATAGAATATTTAAGTAAGTGGTATAGTTCTCTAGCTTTGGAGACATCATTTAGAGATGCCTGGCATCTTTTGAATACAACAGAACTAAAAGGCAGTTCTTTTCTGGTGCTCAAAGTACTGAAGGGGTTAAAATAACGCAGTCTGCAGAGGGAAGCATGCATCAGCTAGAGATGTGTCAAGAAAGACTGATGGCATCCCCTTTGCTCGATGCTGTCAGTGGGTGTAGTAAAAATTGTAGGTTTTTGAATTCTTTGTAGTAGCACGCTCTTTTTTAAGCACCATATGCAAGTGTCATTGGGTATCAGTGTTTGAATGCATCTGGAACTGGGAAAAGTATGGAAAAATCTACAAAAAGCAAATCTACTGTATGCAGGCCAAGGGGGGAAAAAAAATTGCAGATTTGATTATTAGGTTGATCGTTGTCATAGAAGAGACTGGGACTGATCACCAGTTGATGGAAACTTTAAGGAAAAGGAAACTCCAATAATATGGCCAAGTCATCAGGGACCAGAATCTATGCACCCACATTCTTGAGGGCCAAATAGACGGGAACAAGGAACACAGGATGGCAGAGTAGGACATGGACTAATGACATAAAGTAGTGGACGAGGAAAAGTGTAACAGAATGTACAGCAATAGCAAGAGATGGGGAATGATGGAGAGTGTTGATCCATAAGTCAATGACCCCTGACACTCAGATGTGAGGATGAGATTAGGCAAGGCAAGGCAAGATTATTAGGTGAAGTGTCCCTTCGGCTGCCTTTTTTTTGGGGGGGGGGAAGGGGGTTTGGGGACAAACATGCTTGAAAGAGAAAATGTTTACTTTAAGAGCAAAATAAAACAGGACAAACCTTTTTTCACCATTATTGGGTTAAAACTCCCTTTAACTCGGTGTAATCATCAACTGCTCTACTGTGAGCTCACCTGGTGGCTCATCTGATTGGCTAGTCGAGCCTTCTCCATCTCCACGGTGTTCATGTCATAGTGGAAGGTGGACATAAAGCATTTGCCATCTTCACGATACTTCAGCTGCACATGGGCGATAAGCATTAAGCCAAAGCCAGCATGCATATCCACATGGATGCACATATGTACTGAGGACGCACAGCATTTTAAAAAATTAAAAAATCATTTGGCATAACTTAATATAAAAAAGAAAGAAGTGGAAAAATTACAGATGACTCAGTATAGGGGAGTACAAATGGAAGCCACACGGCAAAAATGAATATCTACTGTATGTTAAACTCAAAGAAAAAAAAAAGACTTGCAGTTTGAATGACAACATACAATAATTTTCAAGTACATGAGGCATCAACATTTTCCTTTATCCAGCTGTAAGATAAAAACTTAATAAGAAATTCAAAAAGTGATATTAAAATTGAACTTTTATATGGGCTCTGCTGAAACAAAATAGGAAGAAAACTTAAAACTGTAGTTCATAACTTTGAAATAATAAATATATTAAAATGACTATAGGAAATCTGCTAGAATCAATGCAATAATATTTTTTCCAGATCTAAATAATTCTTTAATCGTGCATTAAAGACTGTTATCATTAGTCAAAATTTACCATGAACAGCCTTAATTTTGCTCTGCTGTTAAATTTGTCAGGACATTAGCATCAAGTGATCAATTGTCATTTAATAATTTGAGTTGCTTTTTAAACTGTCTGGACTTGTGATACCACACTCCAGCAGTCGATAAAATCACTCTAACTTTAGTTTAAATGCATAATAAATAAGATTTAATCTCAGCATGCTGTTATTAATAATGGTCATGTTTCCAATTAAGGAGAAACAAGCCCTAAGAATAAAAAATATATGAAGAGTGCTAAGTGATGAAACTATGAGACATTTGCTCATCTTCCACCAGCTGTCAACCAAAGCTAATATTAGAAAGTCACGACCGATGAGTGACTTATCTACATTAATAAGGCATTGGGGAAAAAAGTAGTATTTTTGATAGACACCAATCTAGTTAAAAATAAATGACAAATGTTCCAAACTGCACAGGAAAAAAGAAAACTCATAAATGCGTAAGAACTAAGTACTAAATGAATATTTTTTCATAAATGTATACAGACGTCACACATTTACAAAACATGCAGACAGAGCAGGAATCGAACCCCTGACCCTCCAATCAGTAGTCAGCCACACTACACCTGTGTCACAACTGCCCACAAAGTTAAGAGCTAAAAAAAAATCTGGCAAATTTATGAAAAAAGCTGCACGATCAAGAAAAAATAAGCTATTATAGGTCATTTTGTTATTATAATACCAATGAGCTTTAGAATTTATGAGCTATTATGAGGGCGGATCATTAAAGACTTCCCCTGGCCCACTTCCTGTTACTGGAGGAGGCTGAAACTGCACATGTATAATAATGCATATCTCTGTAGGTCGCATGATAGTTTGCAGCTCTGACCTCCCAAGAGATTCTCTTATACACGTCTTAAGATGGACTAAGGTGTGATGATGGAGCCAGTTGAATGCAGAGCAGTCATCAGGTTCCTGTACTTGAGACCACACACCACGGGAGATGTGTGATGAAATGAAAGAGACTGATGGAGAGGATGCCCCATCGTATGATACAATCAAGCACTGCTAATGACAGTTCACACGTGGTCGGACATCGATGGAAATGGCACCCATTCCTAGGCAACCACAGCACACCACTGATGAAGACACCATCCATCCGACAAGTGGAGGCCACCATTTTTGTGGACCACTGCATAACCATTTGCCAACCAGCCGAATAGCCAAGATCAGTGTGGGGTCTGAGGGGGAAAAAAGTCACCCATGATCATTTGCACATTCGGAAGTTGTCTGCACGATGGTTGCTCACACCTTTCCAGAAGCAGGAACGAGTCACATGCTCCTGGTCTCTTTTGGCCATGTGCCAAGAAAAAAAGAAGGACTTCTTCGACAGACTAAACAGAAATCATAGGTTGAAATATGGGTCCATCACTATGATCCAGAGACTAAAGCCCAGTTGAAGCAATGGAAGCATTATGACTCACCACCTCCCAAGAAGGCATGTATCCATCACTCGGCAGGAGAGCTCATACTTACAGTCTTTTGGGACCAGCATGGAGTACTGATGATGGATTTCCTGGCAAAGGGTACCACAATTACCAGGACTTACTATGCTTAACTGCTGTAGAAATTGTGGAAGGCCATCAAAACCAAAAGGGGTGGCATGCTGGCCAAAGGTGTCCACCTCCTGCAAGACAACACCCTGGTTCACAACTCGCATGTTGCCCAGATGGAAGTACAGCTCTGCAGCTATGAAATCCTTCCTCACCCCCCTTACTCTCTCAACCTCACACCATCTGACTTCCAGCCACGCAGTCATTTTTGAAGGACAAGTGCTTCCAAGATGATGAAACATTGATTTTTCGAGATCAAGTCATGGCTTCTGCCATAACCTGCAGACTTGTACAGGCAAGGTCTCCACAGCTGCGATGAGAGAAGTGTGTAACCCCTGGTGTAACCTATGCAAAGAAAGACTAATAACTGTGCCAAGTTTCATTCTTCTTGGTCCACGGGAAATGAGGCAGGGGTCATCTTTAAGGAACAGCACTCATATATTGGTTTAGAACACAACAGAATTCGGAATTATATTAAGTCCTGTTAATGTAAAATATTTTTGCGACTTCATGTAGATTTTTTTTTTTACTTATTTACTTAAAGACAAAAATTTCATTAAAAATTCTCTTTCCAAAGTTTGCAAATCCCTTTGCAAAATACTGAGTAGTAACAGTAGATACTCTAGAAATTACTGGCCACAGCGGCTGATGAGCAAAAAAAAAATTAATGTCAAGAACTGTACAGTCTACATATTAAACTAACTTTTTTAGAGTTTAATGCACCAGAGTTGGGGGGCATTTTTAGCCTGAAATCATTACCGAGATCAAATATCCACATCTTAAGCCCCACATCTCTCTAGTGGCTGCAAGCAGTAGTTGGTGAGCTTGCTGGCCTGCAGCTAATATAAGCATGAGAGCACTGCATGAAGTTATAGACACAGACAGAATCAGACAGACAGAAACAGGTGGAGGAGCAGAGGAGAGGAAGGGATTTGAGGCTGTTTTTTTCCTGATGCATAATTTTAGCCCGGTGAAGCATAAAGTGGGCTCAAGCTGGGGGGGGGGGGTGTCTAGCCTGTGTCAGACCAACAGAAATAACCTGAGCCACACTCTCCATACTAAACCACTGTCGTCACCAGGGACGCAGGAGCCATCCACCTCACTTCTACTCTTTTTTGAGGTGTTTTCTTTCACCCACAACGTTCTCAGAACAATTAAACAATAGACTGATAAAGATTTCAGAATGTGTCTTACTTCATTAGTAATTATGATAAACAAGAGGAACACTGTCTTGTTGCTGGTATATCTTTAGAATGAACACTTGGGCAGTGTGTTAACATAGGGAATGAAATGACAATAATGTTTTCTGTGGATCTTTTCTCGACTCCATATGGATTCCAACGTAGCAGCCTCCCACATCACCCTACCAAGACCTTTTGCCACCCCAAATTTTCTAGATCCACCACTGGAACCTGCCATTTCCTCATGATTAAGACCGTGACTGTGACAACGGCAGTGACAGTGAACCATAAGAAGAAAATCAGCCTGCCTGCACGAGTGTTGCTGTCACGCTTTTGCTCATGCTTACCTCGCTGCTGGCTTTATTTTGCTTCTTTGCATTGATGTTGATAGGGGTTTCATAGACACTTGTGAATGTGTTGTTCCTTGGATTGTGCCTGAAGAGATGGGATACAACAGTGGTGCATATTTCAGGTGAGTCAACTGGGTCAACAGTAAGCATTTTGGTTTGTTTGACGTGTCTTACTGAGACCCTGTTACTTAACACATAAAAATTTCCCAATAGATACTTTTCTTGCTATGAAATTAAGATGTTTACTGTGTCTAAAAGGTCTACTTTTACATCAGTTAGAGAATTTTGGGGTTAATATACATAACATTGTTAGATAGTGTTGTATTGTTGCCCACTACTTACACAGAGCAGTATGGCCTCTTCTTGTGGCTGACAAAGTTATTTGCAGTGAGGACCATCTTGCAGACATCACAGTGAAAACAGGCTTTGTGCCAGTTCTAACAAAATTAGAGATAAATTAAATTACCCAGAAATCTGAAGAAACATGATTCGGATGAAGTTCATCAGTTGAAGGAAAAAGGATTTAAATCTTGGTCAGAGGATTTCTGATGTGACTATTTGACTAATTTGCTTCTCCTTACTCAATTAATATGTTTTTGTCTCTCATAAGTCAAAATTACAACAGTATTTTACATTAATGCTCATCAGTCTTTTTAAAATTATTGTCATTAAATAGCTTATTTTAAATCCAAATATAATTTCTGAACATTTTGCTCATTTTAAGCATTTGACTATCCCAAAATTTGTGTACGTCACTGATATGTTATTTTTGTAATAAAATTCAGTCAGATTAATTCAATGTTGCCATTTTCAATAAGATTTATGCTATTGAAGTTGATGTTCACCATTCTATTACAATTAGAAAAACAATCTAAATCAAATATGCCATGAAATAAAAGCATATTTAAGTATTACCTGGTCAATACAGTTAATCTTCTCTGCCGGGTACACCACAAACCCACACCTGGCGCAGGACTGCATGGTGAGTTAATGTTTTTGCTCCAAAAAACCTTCAGGAAAGACAGAAAACAGTTTGAACTGTTGGTCAAAAACAAAACAAAAAAATCTTCACTACAACAGTTCAGGAGACGAGCAGGTAATCCCAGACAGCAGTGTTGGCGGTGTCTCTGGTGGTGGTAAACTTAGCTCTGCGGCTGTAAAACTCTGAAACTGTCTCTTACTTGACACCATGTCCCAGGATGGACCAACCCCCTTTTTGAAAGGACTGGCTGAGTCCAGCTGTCCGTCTGAAGAAGAGGGAGACACAGAGTTCACATGTCACAGCAAATGCGTAATGATCCCAAGATGGATAACTGCTTCACCTTTATGTATTGTGCCATGACATCAGGATATAAAACTGTAATTCTTATAGCTTTACTTTGTCTCAGTAATATATAACTTCATTATAGCTTCATCAGTCACATATAACACATGATTATCAACAGTTCTCTGTTAAAGGTGCCAAGAACAAACTTAGATGTGCTCTTTAATTTTGTCACAACCTTTATTTAAATTGTAACTCATCTTTTAGACCCCCCCCCCCCATTTATATGGAGTGTGATTACAGTATATGTCACTTTTGATGTAGATAATGTTAGACTGACTATCTGGTGTACATTTTTGGCAGTTCAGTTTACAGTATTGTTGATTAGTTGAGCTTCCATATAACAGTATTTTCAAGGACAGTATTAAAATCTCTTTAGGATCATAGTATAGCAAGACACACCAGAGCAGCAACTGTATTGGCGTGCACTCTTTGTGGGCGATTCTGCTGCTCATGGGCTGGCCTTACGGCCCCCCAACATTCCTGCAAAAGCAAACATTATCAAGTCATCATCGACATTGATGGACTACCGGATGATGATGATGATGATGATGATGATGATGGAAAGATCAAAATGTTACTGTTTAATTTGTTCCTGATATGTAAAATTCAACAAAATTATGTCAGACCATCTCTTGAGAGATACTAATTGCCAAAGAATTTCCTATAACTAGAATTTATCCACCTTATTTCTGAGGGCGCTGCTGTAGAAACGATTATGGGTGCAACTTCCGGTTTTGGCTGAAGTCGTGTTAAATCAGTCAGTGAGAGTGGAGTAGTGGGGCATTTAAAATAGCATTTTTAAGTTTTTCAAATTCATTTTAATGCACTCAAGTGGCAGCTGATTTCAGCACTTCTAGTTTTTGTATTTTTTTAATGTTTTGACGTAGTTCTGGCACTTGTTGCTGGTGTTCATGGCTGTGCCATAGACTGTATAAATGGAGGCTTCTCGCCAGCAATGTGTAGATCATGCACTGAAAACTAACAAGGACTATTGGTGTGATTGGTGGTACAGAGGCAAGAGCACCAGGTATGTTTTCACCTGTATGAATGTCACAGATCTGACGTTTATGTGTTATATATGTCACCAGAATGAAGGCTGCATGAAGTAAAATAATAAATAAAAAATAGGAACAGTTTGTTTCATAAGGCTTGACAATTTAAGAAAGATATCACAATAGTTTTGGGGGATTTTTTGGCATTTGTTGCACTGCCTTGGAATGATATGAACTTCAGCATGCATTAATTTTTAATTTATCACAAAATATAGGTCAGTAAAATTCTGAACAATTGTCAGAAAATGTCTGTACATGTTAAGTTAGATAACAAGCATTCATGGCATGACAGTGTTACAACTCGCCGCTCATTAGCGGCGCCAGCTGAGCGCACACCTGCACCTCGTCAGCGGCGGAGCATATAAGCCGCTCTGCCCTGGGCTTCGGCCTGAAGCCGTCTGTTCCCTTCGGCTACTTGCTTCAGAGGAACCCCCTCGCCAAACAGCAAGATCTCTCACGTAAGCAACTCTCTACTTGTGTTCCAGTCTTTCCCCTGTGCACAGGTGGACCTTTCCCGGCGGCGGACCCCGCCCCCGCTTCACCACCTCGCGGCTGCTGTCAGGTGCATCGTCAGGTCTCTGTCTCCCAGACTCTCCCTTGTGCGTGCCTGCCACCTGCCCTGCCAAGTAAGCCAACTAACCTTTCATCTCCTGTTGTACTGGTTTGATGCCCGTCACCTTCTCCCTGTGTTCTCTCCCCAGGGTTGTCCGGCTGTACGGTTCCCTGCCTCCGTGCCTGACGCTGACGTCCACCACCAGTACATCCACATTCCACAAACACGCATCCATCCATCCTTGTTGTTGAATAAAGCTATTGAATTCACTCTGAGCCTGCGTGTGTGTCTCCTGAGCCGTGCGTTATGTCAGACAGCAGCATGAGCATTTTAATTTCAGGGTAAAACGAACAGCTACAGCTGTTTGTATTTACCCCGACATTAAAACACCCAAGCACGGTATTGTGGTTCTTTGTGGCTCTGACTAGATTCTACGTCTGCTCTGAGGTAAATCTGACTATGTCTAACATATTTTAACAAAATGCAGCCGACTTTATTGCAGTGGAAACATTGATATATCTCAGAGCTTTTACTTGTTTACAGCATTAGCATCTTAACTAACGGCGCTATTGTCTGCGAGGCCACTTTTTAAGG
The DNA here is from genome assembly GCA_020510985.1 of Pholidichthys leucotaenia. Classification (NCBI taxonomy): domain Eukaryota; kingdom Metazoa; phylum Chordata; class Actinopteri; order Cichliformes; family Pholidichthyidae; genus Pholidichthys; species Pholidichthys leucotaenia. Next base: position 400,806,302 of record CM035836.1, read on the forward strand.
TCATCTTTTCCTCCCTCCATAGTCGTGATAAGTAGTATGATTATATTAAGGACCTGCACTTATGTAGCACTTTTTTAGTCTCAAAGACCACTCAAAGCTGTTTTTGAGGTGCAAAAGGCTGCGTTCCCGCATTTTTGATGCCGAAGTCATTGCTTTTTTAACTAGGAAAAGTGTCCTGTTTTAGTGACAACCACACGTTCTAATCTAGTACCGGAAGTTGCACCCATAATTCACGCAAGGCATCATGGGGGCTAGGAATAAGGTGGATACACTCAAAATATTAAATGCATGGAAAATTCAGATATTTAAATTGAGATTAAGCTTTTTGATTTTACAGGTAAAACGGGTCTCTTTTTCTTGCGATATAATTATTTAAATGCACATATCCTCCATTCTGACTAACTCCACATTTAATATTTGTTTCTTCTTGAAGATATGAGGTAGGAATTGTGATCTGTCTATCTATGCATGACAACGAACAGGCGGACGCTGCAGGTGGTAGTTCAGCAACTTCTGCTTTTAAGCGTTCAAGATTAAATCCAGAGTTGTATAGAACAACTGATGTTGTCTGTCATGACTGTAATAAACAATCATCTCACATGCACGATGCAGTAACAAGAAGGAGCAATCAAACAATAACATACGTTTGAGATTTTTATTAAATATCAAAATAAATCCGTGGGAGGGGGGAAGTCCAGTCACAAAGTCCAGGGTGATGTGGGACCACGAGCGACTGGGGATGGGCAGGGGATGGAGGAGTCCAGCCGGGGGGGAGGAGTCCGACTTGCCCCGGACACAGGTCTGGCAGGCCCGCATATACTCCTGCACGTCCCGCCGCAGCGTGGGCCACCAGAACACCCGCCGAATTAGGTCCATGGTGCGGGTGATCCTAGGGTGGCAGGTGAAGCGGCTGGTGTGGCCCCACTGAATGACGTCACTGCAGAGGGCAGCCGGGACGTACAGGCAGTTCCAAGGGCACCCTGCTGGTACAGGCTTCTGAAACTGGGACTGACGGACCCACCACTTGATGTCCCACGTAAGGGCTCCGAGGACGCAGCAAGAGGGAAGAATGGGTTGGGGGTGGGAAGGGGGTGCTACCTCCTCGGAATCAAACTGGTGCAATAGCACGTTCAGTTTGGTATTCCGGGAGCCAGGCTGTTAGTTGATGGTAAAGTTGAAACTAACTAACTAACTAACCTACACTTATATAGCGCTTTTCTAGTCACAAAGACCACTCAAAGCGCTTTCATTAATACTAACCCTCTATTCTAAGGGCCTATAGGAAACAGATATCTAGGGACAATTTAGAACAGCCAATTAACCTAACATGCATGTTTTTGGCATGTGGGAGGAAACCGGAGAAATCCCGGAGTAAACCCACGCAACACGGGGAGAACATGCAAACTCCACACAGATCACTGTTGGTCGGGGGCTGGGATCGAACCCACGATCCCACGATCCCCACAATCCCCCGGCCAAGGGTAAACTGTGCTGCCGCAGTGCTAACCACTGCGCCACCGTGCAGCCCAACGCTGAAAAAACAGGGCCCAACGAGCCTGCCTGGCATTGAGTCAGCGGGCTGACCACAAATACTCTAGGTTTTTGTGGTCGATCTAAACGACAATGGGGTGAATAGCCCCCTCTAACCAATGCCTCCATTCCTCCAACGCCAACTTAATGGCAAGCAGCTCTCTGTCCCCTACGTTGTCATTCCTCTCAGCCAGCGTAAGCCAACGAGAGAAAACCGCGCACGGGTGGAGTTTCTGGTCGGAGGGTGTGCACTGTGAGAGGACAGCGCCTACCCCCGAATCAGACGCATCCACCTCAAGGACGAACTGGAGCTGTGTGTCAACCTGGGCCAAGATTCCTCTCTAGCACCCTGGCTAGGGGTGGAGGTATACCCTAATGGTTCATGACCTGCACCACTGACTAATTTCCAATGGAGGGGGTCGTCACACCTCCCCCCTTAAGGAAGTGGTGCAGGGGTCCTATCCCGGATGAGCCCCCAATCTGGGCCAAGATTGGTGTGTCAGTGAACAGGCCTTTCGATTTGGAAAAGGCCTGTTCATCTGCCTCGGTCCAACGAGATGGAACCTTAATGGAGGTCAGCTGTGTTAAGGGCAGTGCTACCCCACTATAATTCCGAATGAACCTGTGATAAAAGTTTGCAAACCCAAGGAAGCATTGAAGCTCCCTACAGGAGTGGGGAGTTGGCCAATCAAGCACTGCCCTCACCTTGGCCGGGTCGGCAATCAGTCTCCCTTAAGCCACTATGAAGCCCAAGAAGGTAGTGAATTGGTGGAGAACTCACACTTCTCAGCCTTAACGTAGAGCTGGTTCTCCAAGAGCCGTTGTAGGATAGCTCTTACCTGGACCTCATGTTCCTTTGACGAGCGGGAGAAAATCAAAATATCATCCAAATAGACGAACACAAATTGATAAGGCATATCGCGGAGGACGTCATTAATAAGCCGTTGGAAGACGGCGGGGGCATTGGTGAGCCCAAACGGCATCACCAAATATTCAAATTGCCCTTGGTGGTTTTTAAACACCGTCTTCCACTCGTCCCCCTCGCGAATGCGGATGAGATGGTAAGCATTGCCCAAGTCTGATTTGGTGAACACCCGTGAGCACTGAAGGAGTTCAAACACGGAATTGATCAAGGGCAGGGAATATTTGTCCTTGACTGTAATAGCGTTGAGTTTCCAGTAGTCGATATACGGGTGCAGCGAGCCATCCTTCTTCCCCACGAAGAAGAACCCGGCCCCGAGAGGAGCCAAAGATGGCCAAATAAGGCCAGCGTTCAGTGATTCCTTAATATATCTCTCCATGGCCTCCCTCTTCAGGCCTGAAATACTATAGAGCCGACTGGACGGCAGCCTCACCCATGGGATGAGGTCCACAGCACAGTTGTAAGAGCGATGAGGTAGAAGTGACAGCACTCTGGACTTGCTGAAGACCTCTCCCAAATTGTGGTAAGCCCGGGGAACGATGCTGAAGTCCGGCAGCTCAGCCAGAGAAAGAGAGACAGGGAGAGACGGCAAACACTCTGTTGAACGTAAACAATTGGCCAAACAAAATGGGCTCCAGGAGGAGATGGAATTTTGCCCCCAGTTTATGATGGGGTCATGCTTCTGGAGCCACAGACAACCTAAGACCATCGGGGAAGATGAAATTGGGAGAACTAGGAACGTGAGTTCCTCCCGATGGTTCCCAGAAAGAAGGATGATGATCTGCGTTGTGTGTTCCGACTACCGCAACCTCCCGGCCAGATATGGTGGTAATTCTTTGGTGTTGGGGCAGTCTGAGTGTGGGAATACCCATGTCCCAAACGAACTGAGCCAACACGTAATTGCCCTCTGCCCCTGAATCCACTAATGCCATCGTCCTCCTTTCCACCCCCAGCAATTACACGAGGGCCGAAATAGAGAAATTACCGGGGAGAGTTAATTTGGTCCCGCCCATCAGACCCCCCCATGGTTACTGACGGGCCACATCTTTTGGCTGCTGGTGGCACTCGTCCTGACTGTGCTTCACCAAACCACAGTACGTGCACGCACTAGCCCTCCTCCTTCGCTGGCGTTCATCGTCAGTCAACTGGTACCGACTGAGCCCCATCAGCTCAGGAGGAGGACCAACCCCACCAGAGTCAGTCACCGCAGCGGGCACCCACTCAGCAGACAGGCGAGAGGAGGACTGCCGCTCTTTCACGTGCTCACAGTAGCGGTTGTTTAAACCAACGGCCTGATCGATAAGACCATCAAGGGTGTCAGGAACCGCATAAACCGCCAGGTCATCGCGGAAGTGAGCATTTAACCCGTGGAGGAACGCGCTGCATAAAGCAACTTCGTTCCACCCTGAGTCCACTGCTTTGACCCAAAACTCCACCGAGTACTCAGCCACTGATCGAGCGCTCCGGCGGAGAGTCATAAGGCGGCTCATGATGTTCCCTTGACTCTCAGTATGGTCACAACAAAAGGCGACCACAAATTGCTCAAACATGTATCCCCACCCCTCAGGGCTGTCTGCGGGCTCAATCCCGTAGCAGTAAGGTGAAAAACTGAATTTTCATGACATTCCATAGGTGCTCCCCCCCGACCTGCTCCAAATACATCCGTACCTGATGAAGAAATTCCTTACACTTCCCCACCTCCCCCGCGTACGGGGCAGGTATGGGAACGGAGGTGGTACGGCACACTGGAGGTTGAACAACAGGAGCAGGCTGAGGAGGAGGAGCCAGGGGAGCCGCATTGGCCAGATGCTGTGTGACGGTGCCCAATTGCTACATCATTGTTTGCAGCTGCTGGGACACCACGGCAATCTGCCGCTCGGTCGCCTCTAAGCAATCCAGAGCCAATTGCCCCGATGCTGCCGCACCTGCTAAGCTGAGGTTGAGGCTGGCTCGTTCTGTCATGATTGTAATAAACAATCAGCTCACGTGCGCGATGCAACAACAAGAAGGAGCAATCAAACAACAACACACGTTTGAGATTCCTGTCACTCGCCAGAGGAAACAGTCTGTGGAAAGAAGACGAGAGCTGTCAGTGGAGGAACAGAGTAAGGGAAAATGGGCTGGCCAAATTACCACTTACGTGAGCACCGAGGGAGAACCGGCAGGGCCCCAGCGGGGAATAGACAAACCAGCAGGGTGAGGGGAGTGGAGATGGTGGTGCCTGACCGGGTGGAGGTTGAGTGCCGTTGATAGGCGGTGATGTGGCAGGAGAGCATGCGCAGTCCCGGAGACACACCCGCACAATGGCAGCAACCTGAAAGGAGAAGAGAATACACAGGTTAAAGGCATCTTCACCTGTGCGAAACGAATACTTGCTTGTTCATATTCGGGCAGTATACCCAGACAAGCCAGCGTTGAGTCATTGAAGAGCGCTTCCTTATAAGACGCTGGCTGATGAGAGGGAGCAGGTGTGTCCTCTCCCTCAGGTGCGTTGATGTCTTGAGGAGAGATAAACGGGAAGGAGGGGGCGCACTCTCGCTGCCCATGACAGATGGCAAGGCAATTGTAGAGGATGAGCTACTTACTTTTCTTGCTGTAAAGATTAAGACCCTCAGACAGGACGAGATTGTTCTGTTGGTAACAAATATGTTTGACTGAGGCGATTGAAGCCTCTAAGAAAGTCTTGTTTGAGCTTTGCCCCACTACTACGCAGCAGTGTGTTGGATACAAAGGATAAAATAAAGATGCAAACAATATAAAACTCTGTCTCAAAGTGCTGAATGAATGTGGGGAGAATATCCCTAGATTTGTCTCTCATTACCTGAATGAACTGCCACCGGTGACTTTTAACAGTTTGGATGCCTCCTGTTTGCTACAGAGAATGGAGTAGCTGTGTGCTGAGATGGTTGCCCTGAAACACATAACTGCACCTCAGGCGAATATGGCAAGCTGTTTTAACATTTAATAGCTAACCTGGATATACAGGCTCCGTGGGGCCCTAAGCAAAATTTGATTATGGGGCCCCCATTACTGCCGATAATACTGATTAATGACCATTCACACATCAACTGTAAATTTTTTTAATTTTCTAATATATACACTTGTAAAACTAGATGTGAGAACTTTTTCTTGTTGTTCAATTGTAATCCACAGTGATGAAGGTCATGGAAGCAGACAACAGATTTGCAAACTCATAGAAAAATCTTTCAGTATTTGGCAAAGTCAGCAACTCTCCCTACGCAGTTGCAGCAGTGTTGACTCTTGACTATTGACTATTGTTGTGAAATGGCGCTATATAAATAAAGTTGAATTGAATTGAATTGAATTGTTTAGATCATCTTATTGTCAGCCTGGCATGTTTTTACCCATCTATGGTTTTTAATTTGAAATGCTAATAAATTTATCTACTACAAATTTAACTACAACTGCTCAGTGTACACCAGTGATGGGCAACTGGCGGGCCGCGGGCCACATGCAGCCCTTGACGTCATTTACTGCGGCCTGCCAGTCCATTTCCAAAAATCATTTATCTATATCCCGTTTGAACATATTTCAAGCTGCATGCTTAAATGCAGTTATAGAGTCTGCCAGCAGCGCGAGCACTAATCGAAACCTAGGTGCCACGTGAGAGCAGTTGAGCAAGAGTGAAGGAGCCACAGATAGAGGGAGCAGTGTGCCCTGGATGTCACGAGCCTCCTCGTGTGCTTTTACGCAGCTCATCGAGGAGGGGAAGGAAGGATGGATTTAAGCGCAGGTTACACCACAAACACATATATTAACAAAAAGGCAGGCAGTTCCAAAAATAAAGGCTTACAAAAACGGTACAGTGTACACTAAACAGCTCACACAATGAGCGGGCAGCGTGCAAACCACAGTGTACCATGGCTAGTCCTGTAATGTGGAAATCAAGGTCCCAGAGTCTGGAGGAAGAGTAGAGAAGCATAGAATCCAAGTTGCTTGAGGCCCAATATGAAGCGATGATTTGGGGAGCCATGTTTTATCAAGTCCGAAGTCAGTGTAGCCATCTACCAAGACATTTTAGAGCATTTCATGCTTCCCCTCTGCTGACAAGCTTTATGGAGATGCTGATTTCATTTTCCAACAGGACTTGGCACCTGCTTACACTGTCAAAAGTACCAGTACCTGGTTAAATGATCATGGTATCACTGTGTTTGACTGGCCAGCAAACTCTCCTGACCTAAACCTCATAGAGAATCTATGGGGTACTGTCAAGCGGAAGGTGAGAGAGACCAGACCCAACAACGCAGACAAGCTGAAGGCTGCTATCAAAGCAACTTGGCCATCCATAACACCTCAACAGTACCACAGGCTGATCACCTCCATGCGGGGCCAGCCCAATGCATAGGCCACATAGGCCATTGCCTTGGGCACCCCCTGCTGGAGAGGGCGCCGCTGCAAGCTCTCAATTTTATTTTATTTTTTAATTAATAAAATAAAATTCCTAATAGTCAGAGGTGCTGTGCCGGCAGACAAGGCAGACAAATGCTTACAGCCCCAGGCCAGTAGGGGGCTCAAGGGCTGTCCAACTTTGATTCACTTCAGCAGTGCATCCTGTGGATTCAATCTCCAGCAACAAACGGCTTCAACTGGGTCCTGTGTGTTGCCTCTCAAATATGATTTTTAATGACAAAACAGCAAAGGCAGAACAAAGTTTATTGTGGTTGTCTGCTCTTGCTCTTCTTGTGTGTGTGTGTGTGTGTGTGTGTGTGTGTGTGTGTGTGTGTGTGTGTGTGTGTGCGCACACAGGTGTTTGGTGCAGCTTTGAATCTGTCAGAATAATGGCAGATGGTGTTTCAGTTTAACTGGCGATGGATTAACTGAGGAGGGTAAATAGATGTGCATGTGTTTCGCTATTAAAACATCTTTTTTACGTAATCTCGAGATAAGATAAGATAAGACAAGCCTTTATTAGTCCCACAATGGGGAAATTCCAGGATTGCAGCAGCAAAGGGATAGCAGCACTCAGAGCGATAGTAAATAAGAAAAAAGATAATAAGATAAGAACTGGTTAGCCAAAGCAGTAAATGGATATACATATGTACACAGTTATATACACAGTGCAGGAGCATTGCAGCTAGATGGTATAAACAGCATTACGGTTTGTTAAATTACCCTGCAGAATATGAATATGTACCCAGATAGTATATTTCACATTTGAATCAACAGTATTGTTGCCCCCCTCAGAAGTGATTGTTATTGTCCTAGTTGTGTATTTGAGGGGACGATCTCTATTGTGCAAAGTTGTTATGTTTAGTACATTTAATACAACCTCTACGAGCAGCCCTGATTAGATTATAAAGTCTGACAGCAGTAGATAGAAAGGACCTGCGGAACCTCTCCGTCGTGCACCTTGGATGGCACAGCCTACCGCTAAAAGAGCTCCTCAGTGCATTCAGCATTTCCCACGTGGAGTGGGACTCGGACTCCAGCAGAGATGACAGCTTAGCCACCATCCTCCTCTCTCCTATCTCCTCCACTGGGTCGAGCCATCACCCCAGAACAGAGCTAGCTTTTTTGATCAGAACTTTCAGTGTCTTCCTGTTGGTTGCCGTGATGCTGCTGCCCCAGCAGACCACTCCAAATGTGATGGCTGATGCCACCACCGAATCGTAGAAGGTCTTCAGGAGTGCCCCTTGCACTCCAAAAGACCCGAGTCTCCTCAGGAGGAACAGCCTGTGCTGCCCCTTCTTGTAGAGAGTGTTGATGTTGTGTGACCAGTCCAATTTATTGTTCAGGTGAACACCCAGGTACTTGTAAGATGTGCTGTTGGGGTTGTCCTCACCTGTGGCAATCTGTCACCAGTTCCTTGGTTTTCGTTGCAATGATCTGGAGGCAGTTCTGCAGGCACCAGTCCATGAAGTCCTGGATAAGTCCTCTGTACTCCGCATCATCCCCATCAGAGATGAGGCCAAAGATCGCAGAGTCATCAGAGAACTTCTGTAGATGGCAGTGTGGTGTGGTGTGTGAACAGTCAGCAGTGTAGAGGGTGAACAGGAAGGGAGCCAGAACTGTTCCTTGGGGAAGGCCTCATACTGCAGATGATGGTATCAGACACGCAGTTCTGGTTTCTCACAAACTATGGTCGGTTTGTGAGGTAGTCCAGGATCCACAATGACAAACATATATTCTTCAACTGTGAAGTGGCTCGTATGTCAATTTTTCACCCATTTTTTAATGTAAAAAAGATGTTTTAATAGCAAAGCACATGGACATCTGTTTACCCTCACCAGTTAATCCATCGCCAATTAAACTGACACAGCGATCTTCTGATTAATTTCCACTCTTTGTCTCTGTTAGTTTATCCACCTTTCCTATTCAAATGTCCGTTGAACTGAGGTAAGGTGGTCAATGATCCATGTTGCCTGCAGGGTCATTTAGACCCATTATATATATACGTATATATACAGTATATAATGGGTCTAAATGACCCTGCAGGCAACATGGATCATTGACCACCTTACCTCACCTTATCTTACCTTATATATATATACTGTATATATATATATATATATATATATATATATATATATATATATATATATATATATATATATATATATACACTACCGTTCAAAAGTTTGGGGTCACTTAGAAATTTCCTTATTTTTGAAAGAAAAGCACTGTTTTTTTCAATGAAGATAACTTTAATCTAATCAGAAATACACTCTAATATCTAATATACATTGCTAATGTGGTAAATGACTATTCTAGCTGCAAATGTCTGGTTTTTGGTGCAATATCTACATAGGTGTATAGAGGCCCATTTCCAGCAACTATCACTCCAGTGTTCTAATGGTACAATGTGTTTGCTCATTGCGTCAGAAGGCTAATGGATGATTAGAAAACCCTTGTGCAATCATGTTAGCACAGCTGAAAACAGTTTAGCTGGTTAGAGAAGCTATAAAACTGACCTTCCTTTGAGCAGGTTGAGTATGTGGAAAAAAACATTATTTCAAATACAAATCATTATTTCTAACCTTGTCAATGTCTTGACTATATTTTCTATTCATTTTACAACTCATGGTGGTAAATAAGTGTGACTTTTCATGGAAAACACAAAATAATTGTCTGGGTGACCCCAAACTTTTGAACGGTAGTGTATATATACTGTATATATATATATATATATATATATTTTTTTTTTTAATGGTATATATAGTGGTGTGAAAAACTGTTTGCCCCCTTCCTGATTTCTCATTTTTTTTGCATGTTTGTCACACTAAAATGTTTCAGATCATCAAAAAAATTTAAAATATTAGAAAAAGATAACACAAGTAAACACAAATTGTCATGAACTGGGCCAGTTTGTCCTTTAGGCCTGGTCCCATGACTCTCCTCTGTGTGTCAATATTATTTGTGTATGTTGTCTGATCTGTTTTGTCTTGCTGTGTGTTTTGGTTTTCTGACTGACGGGTCGCCAGCCAGACCACACCTCCCTCTCAGCTAGTTCCACTCCCTGTAATTACTTTTCCCACTCCGCGCTCAGGTGCACCCAATTATTCAGTCCGCAGTGCTTGTATTTAAGCAGTTCATTTTCTGTCTAGCATTGGTGGATTATTCTTTCTGTTTCGGCCACGCTACACCGTGGTCTGCCCGAGCGTTCCTGATATCACGCCACCTTATTCTGTGGTAAGCCTTTGCACGTCACGTCGTTTGTTTTTGTAAGTGCATACCCTTTTGTATTTTCTGTATGCCTGCTTTGATTCTTGTGAGACTTTTTTGTTAATAAATCAATCTGTGGTGTATCCTGCGCGTGAATCCATCTTCTCTCTTCCGTGCGCTGCGTAATGCTCACGGGGATTCACGACAGAATAATCCAGCCATAAAGGATTCAGCGGGGTACACCCAGACGTTAGTTTTTCCTTTTTTGACTATTTTTCCACCCACCTGAGTTCCGGGTGCCATGGCTGATCTGGAGGAGAGGGCGCTGCACTCGCTGTGAGTCCTGGAAGAAATTTCATGGATGCTGGAGCCTTGTTCCCCCGAAGCAATTCAACTGGCTTGGGACACAGCGGTGAAGATTATGGACAGAGACAGTCTTTGGGACCATCCAGACGCAATGGAGATTCTCCGGTTCATCTTCTCTATGCCATGCGAGGAACCGGGTGAGGAGCTTTCGGCGTTCGAGCCCCCCGCGGCCACCCCACCGTCATTCTGGGACACTACGGAGCTTCTTCGCTCATTTTACTCACTGCCAAGCGATAAGCCAGTGGTGGAGGTTGGTCTTGTGCCCGAACCGTCCACAGTGAAGAGGAAGCGCCTTTGCCATAAGAAGCCTCCAGCCTCTCCAACGACAACCCCGCTTCCTCTTCCCGAGCCGTCGTCCACTCCATCTCCAGAGGAGCTGGAGGAACGCAAACTGGTTCTTCTGGAGGAGACAGACCTCCTCCTGGAGGCAAAGTCATGGCTCCTTCCAGAATTGGCCTGGAAGTTGAAGGAGTATTCCCCAAAGGAACTGGAGCCTCAACCCGAAGATGAGCTTTCTCCGACCTCAAAGCCTCCACACCTCTTCGACCCAGGGACGACAGCTGACATCATCACTTCTCAGGAATTCAGGCAAGTGCTCATTCAATCACTTCTACTCTCACCTGAAACTGCTTGCCTGATTCCTGATGAGTTGTCAGCTGCTGTACCTGTTTGTCCATCTGTCCCTCCTGCTTTTCCCATGTCACCGTCCATCCCAGGAGGGAAATCCTGGAAATAGGAGGAGTTTTCACCGAGGGAACCGGAGCTCATGCCACCTGCTTCCTCTCATCACCACCATTCCCAAAGAGCTCGCCATAAACATCCTGCACCAGTCTCATCCACCTTCGTCACCATGGAGACGGCTCCTCCACTCCACTAGGGGGCCCGAATTCAATATAGGCACGGAGAGAGATGACTGCCTCCCACCTGCAGGTGTTTACACCAGAGACTGGGAGGACAGGCAAGTGTTTTGTCATTCTATTCAACTTAATCATGATAAACCTTGTCTGTCTCCCAAGGGAGAGGCCCAGTCTCAGCAGTCCTCTGGGTCCTATCCTCCAGCTGCAATGGTTGATTTTGTTCCTATTCTGTCTGTGTCACCCCCATTTTTCCCTAAGCGTCCACCGGATCCTGAGCCTAGCCACTGGACGATGGAGAAGTCCGTGGCCCTGGAGGAGACAAGACCAGTGCAAGCATGGAGTGAGCCCCCAACTTCCCCACTGGATCAGTTGCCAGCGTTGGAGTCCTCGCCTGGGGGCACCAGGACTGCCACCACCATCAAGCCAGCTGCAGAGGCCACCACAGCGGAGAAGGAACCTGCATTGGACTGCCTTGAGGCCGGGACCGTGATGGCATCTGGATCGATGGAGTCCTGGACGGCAGTGGAGCCCGAGTCCAGGCGAGTGCTCCCATTTGTGTCTCTCCCTTTTGTTTTGGAGCAATCTTGCCTGGCTCTGGGGGAGGAGAGTCAGGTGCAGCCAGCAGCTGCGCCTGAACTCACCTCACCAGGCTCCACCGCTGCCGGCAACCCTGACCATGTCTCTTCTCCTGTTGTCTTTGAGTTTCATTCCAGGGTCGCCGGGGAAGATCTGCTCCAGTCGGAAACTCTTGTGGACCCGGTCACACCACCTGCAGACGTTGTGAGTCCAGCCCCTCTCGCCATTGAGGCTATCCCTGGTCCTGCTTCCCCAGTAGAGGTCGCTGCGAGGGTCTCACCCCAACATGGGGCCTCCTTGGGTGCAGTTTTGGCTTAGGCCGGGTCGACCACAGGTGCAACTTCTCCTCTGCCTGAGGAGCCTCCACCACCTGGATGTTCAGAGTCCTGGACAGTGGTGGAGCTCGAGTCCAGGCAAGTGCTCTCGTTTGCTTCTCTCTCTTCTGAATTAGAGCAACCTTGTCTGGCTCTTGGTGAGGAGAGCCGGATGCAGCCACCTGCTGCCTTTGGGCCCACCTCGCCGGGCTCCGCCACTGCCAGCGACCCTGACCCTTTGTCTCGCTGTCCTGTCTCTGAGCTCTCCCCCAGGGTCACCGGAGATCAGCCAACACCACCTGAGGCCGCCAAGGATCCAGGTTCGCTGCCCGAGGTTGCTGTGTGCCCAGCTTCCCTTGCCGTGGAGGTCACCTGAGTGCAGGCGTGGCCCAGCTGGAGGCCACTGCGGGTGCAGCTGTGGCCTAGCCGGGCCCCACCGCGGGTGCAGCCGTGGCCCAGCCAGGTCTCACCGCGGGTGCAGCCATGTCCCGGACCGGGACCACCACAGGTGCAGCAGTGTCCCAGGCTGGGACTCCCGTAGGTGCTACGCTGGCCCAGCCGGGACCCACTGCAGGAGTAACTGTGTCCCGGGCCCGGACCATCGTGGGGGCAGCTATGGCCCAGCCGGGGTCCACCGCAGGTGCAGCCATGTGCCGGAGCGGACCACCGCAGGTGCAGCACTGTCCCAGGCTGGAACCCCTGTGGGTGCTACACTGGCCCAGCCGGGGCCCACCAAGGGTGTAACTGTGTCCCAGGCCGGGACCATCGTGGGGGGCAGCTATGGCCCAGCCGGGGTCCACCGCCGGTGTAGCCATGTCCCAGACTGGGACCCCCACGGGCGCTACAGTTCTTCCTTCTCCACCAGATGTCATTGGGGGTCACCTCCTCCAGTCCGGTCACCCACCAGTGGGCCTCCCGGTGGGTAAGCTGCCTCCTGCTCCACCCCTTCGGTCCTGCTTGCTCGACACCTTTGGACGACTACCTGAAGGACTGGGCCCCTGGGCCGGGCGGTCCACTTCCTTCAGCAGGCTGCCAGACTCTGCCCGTCGGGCCGCCAGCTGGGCCTGGGACTCTGGGCGGCCTCCTGAGCCTCCATGCCTCTGGACTTGGGGGGGTTAGTTGGGGTATTTTTCTGTTGTGGGTCCTGAGCGGGGTTGTTTGTTTTTGTTCCCTCCTGACTTGTTCCCCCTTCCTCCCGCCCTGGGTTTATGAATGTTGTTCCTCTGCTGGTGGTGGTGGTGTTGGGGGGGGAGGTCTTCTCCTTTTTTCTTTGATGGTACCTTGGGTGTCTGGTATCCACCCCTTGAGAGGAGGGTTCTATCATGAATCGGACTGGTTTGTCCTTTAGGCCCGGTCCCATGACTCTCCTCTGTGTGTCAATATTATTTGTGTATGTTGTCTGATCTGTTATGTCTTGCTGTGTGTTTTGGTTCTTTGACTGATAGGCTGCCAAGCAGCTCGTTTAGCCTACACTTTGTGTGGGCAGGCCTGTCAGTCCGCCAGCCAGACCACACCTCGCTCTCTTGACAGTCAGCTGGTTCCACTCCCTGTAATTACTTTTCCCACTCCGCGCTCAGGTGCACCCAATTATTCAGTCCGCAATGCTTGTATTTAAGCAGTTCATTTTCTGTCTAGCATTGCCTGATTATTCTTTCTGTTATGGCCATGCTACGCCGTGGTCTGCCCGAGCGTTCCTACTCACACCACCTTATTCTGTGGTAAGCCTTTGCACGTCACGACGTGTGTTTTTGTAAGTGCATACCCTTTTGTTTTTTTCTGTATGCCTGCTCTGATTCTTGTGAGACTTTATGTTAATAAATCTATCTGTGGTGTATCCTGCACGTGAATCCGTCTTCTCTCCTCCATGCACTGCGTAAATGCGCACCGGGATTCATGACACAAAATGCAGTTTTTAAATGAAGGCGTTTATTATTAAGGGGGAAAAAATCCAAACCTTCATGGCGCTGTGTGAAAAAGTGATTGCCCACTAAACCTAATAGCTGGTTAGGCCACCCTTAGTAGCAACAACTGCAATCAAGCATTTGCGATAACTGGCAATGAGTCTTTTACAGCACTGTGGAGGAATTTTGGTCCATTCATCTTTGCAGAATTGTTGTAATTCAGCCACATTGGAGGGTTTTTGAGCATGAACCACTTTTTTAAAGTCATGCCACAGCATCTCAATCGGATTCAGGCCAGGACTTTGACTAGACCACTCCAAAGTCTTCATTTTGTTTTGTCTTTTAAGCCATTCATTGGTGGACTTGCTGGTGCTTTGGATCATTGTCCTGCTGCAGAATCCAAGTGCGTTTCAGCTTGAGGTCACAAACAGATGGCTGGACATTCTCCTTCAGGATTTTTTGGTAGACAGCAGAATTCATGGTTCCATTTACCACAGCAAGTTTTCCAGGTCATGAAGCAGCAAAACAGCCCCAGACCATCACACTACCACCACCATATTTTACTGTTGGTATGATGTTCCTTTTGTGAAATGCTGTGTTACTTTTACACCAGATGTAACGGGACACACACCTTCCACAAAGTTCAACTTTTGTCTCGTCAGTCCACAGAGTATTTTCCCAAAAGTCTTGGGGATCAGCAAGATGTTTTCTGGCAAAACTGAGACAAGCCTTTATGTTCTTTTTGTTCAGCAGTGGTTTTCGTCTTGTAACTGTGCCACACAGGCCATCTTTGCCCAGTCTCTTTCTTTTGGTGTTGTCATGAACACTGACCTTTACTGAGGCAAGTGAGGTGTGAGGTTCTTTGGATGTTGTTGTGGGGTCTTCTGTGACCCCTTGGATGAGTCGTCACTGTGCTCTTGGGGTAATTTTGGTGGGCCGGCCACTCCTGGGAAGGTTCACCACTGTTCCATGTTTTCGCCATTTGTGGATAATGGCTCTCACTGTGGTTTGCTGGTGTCCCAAAGCTTTAGAAATGGCTTTATAACCTTTTCCAGATTGATAGATCTTAATTACTTTGTTTCTCATTTGTTCCTGAATTTCTTTGGCTCATAGCATGATGTTTAGATTTTGAGGATCTTTTGGTGTACTTCACTTTGTCAGGTAGATCCTATTTAAGTGATTTCTTGATTGAGAACAGGTGTGGCAGTAATCAGGCCTGGGTGTGGCTAGTGAAATTGAACTCGGCTTTCCAAAGATGTGATAAACCACAATTAGTTTTTGTTTTAACAGGGGGGAACAATCACTTTTTCACACAGGGCCATGTAGGTTTGGATTTTTTTTACCCCTAATAATAAACACCTTCATTTAAAAGCTGCATTTTGTGTTTACTTGTGTTATCTTTGTCTAATATTTTAAATTTGTTTGATCTGAAACATTTAAGTGTGACAAACATACACAAAAATGAGAACTCAGGAAGTGGGCACACACTTTTTCACACCACTGTATATATATAAAAGCAGTAATGTGAGTTCCCTGGTTTGTTGCTGATGTCTGAGGACTCCAGGACCTGCCAGCCCTGCCTCCATGCCACACCACATTGATGCAGTAATTCATGTAACCGGAGCCCTGACCAAGTATTGAGTGTGTAAATGGACATACTTTCCAGTTGGCCAACATTTCTGTCAAAAATCCTTTTTTAAAAATTGATATTATGTAATATTATGACCAAGATGGCGGCGCGTGCACAACGCGAGGCTCAGCGTCTTCTCAGATTTTGTGGATTAGCAGTGTTATTTCTGCTCATTTCGGGTATGTTCATTCAGAACAGCTTCGCTTTCACATTTTACACCCGAAATGAGCTTTTGGACATTGGATTACTAAATAACGATAACGATTTTTTTATCAGCAACCTACGTCTCATCCCTGAGCCCCGGAGAACACCCGACGCTTGGCAGGCTTCCCGGCTGAACGGAATTGCTCGCAGGCAGCGTAGAGACCGTAAACAAAGGCGGGGGAAGCGCGGTGGGCTAAGAGCTAAGCTAAAGCTAACACCGTACCGGCTTTCTCTACCCAGTATTTTCCTCGCTAATGTACGGTCACTGGCGAACAAAATGAATGAACTACGGCTTCGGATCACCAACAATAAGAGACTTATGAACTGCAATATCATGATTTTCACGGAAACATGGCTACACAGTGGAATACCCGACAATGCTATTGAGCTAGCCGGCCTACACACGCTCCGGGTAGACAGAGCAGCAGATGACTCCGGTAAGACCAGAGGTGGGGGTGTGTGCATTTATATTAACAAGGCTTGGTGCACAAACTCTGTCACTGTTGAGAGACACTGCTCAGCTAACCTGGAGTTTCTCATGGTTAAATGTAGACCTTTCTATCTGCCACACGAGTTCACTTGTACCATCATAACAGCCGCTTACATTTCTCCGGATGCTAATGCTAAGCTTGCTATGAAAGAACTGCATACAGCTATTAGCAAACAACAAACTGCGCACCCAGAGGCAGCATTTATTGTGGCGGGTGATTTTAACCACTCTATCCTCAAGACAGTGCTTCCTAAATTCTACCAGCATGTCTCCTGTCACACAAGAGGGGACAAAACATTGGACCATGTTTACACCAATATTGTGGGAGCCTACACAGCAACTCCCCTCCCCCACCTAGGTCAGTCTGATCACTTATCCTTGTTCCTTACCCCCAAGTATGTACCGCTCATCAACCGGGTGAAGCCATCAGTGAGGACCATCAAAGTGTGGCCAGAGGGGGTTGACTCTGTACTCCAGGAGAAGTTTAGGAACACAGACTGGAGTATGTTCACCTCTCAGGCTACCTGTGGCTCCCACATAAACATCGACTCTTACACCCACTCAGTCCTGGACCATATCAACACCACTATTGACAGTGTCACCACGGAAAGACAGATCACCACGTACCCAAATCAGAAGCCGTGGATGAACAGAGAAGTGCGGCTTCTGCTAAAGGCACGTAACAATGCCTTTAGATCTGGTGATGCACAGGCCTACAGTTCATCCAGGGCAGATCTGAAGAGGGGCATCAAGAAGGCCAAGCACAGCTACAAGCTGAAGGTGGAGAAACATTTTGGGGACTCTGACCCCCGACGCATGTGGCAGGGCATTCAAGCTATCTCTGATTATAAGCCCACCAACTCCATACCTATAGCCATGACTGTGCCCTTTCTCAGTGAGCTAAATGACTTCTATGCTCGTTTGACAAGGACAATAATGAAAAGAACATCAATTTCCCACCCTCTGACGACCTCCACCACCTCACACTCACCCACACCGACGTCCGTTACGCACTGAGTCATGTCAACGTACATAAGGCTGCTGGCCCTGACGGCATTCCTGGGCGTGTGCTTAGGGCATGCGCTGAGCAGCTGGCAGGGGTCTTCACAGACATCTTCAACCTGTCCCTGGCCCAGGCCGTGGTACCAGTGTGCTTCAAGACCACTTCAATAGTACCAGTGCCGAAACATTCAACACCATCGTGCCTAAATGACTATCGCCCTGTGGCACTGACGCCCATAGTCATGAAGTGCTTTGAGCGACTGGTCTTGGCACAGCTCAAAAAATGCCTGCCCCCTACACTGGACCCTCACCAGTTTGCCTACCGGAGCAACAGGAGTACAGAGGATGCGGTTTCTACAGCGCTGCACTATGTACTCTCACACCTGGATGACAAGAACACCTACGCAAGAATGCTGTTTGTTGACTTCAGCTCAGCATTCAACACAGTTATCCCCTCCAAGTTGATCACTAAACTTGGGGACCTGGGAATCAGTACCTCCACCTGCAACTGGATCATGGATTTTCTGACCAACAGACCCCAGCGTGTTAGGTCAGGCCCCAACCGTTCTTCCGTCATCACACTCAACACTGGTGTACCACAGGGCTGTGTGCTCAGCCCATTCCTCTACTCCCTCTTCACCCATGACTGCAGGCCTATGTATGGATCCAATTCCATCATAAAGTTCGCAGATGACACCACGGTGATTAGACTCATCGGGGACAACGATGAGTCAGATTACAGGGCAGAGGTTGAGCACTTGGATACTTGGTGCGCTGACAATAACCTGCTCCTTAACACCAGCAAAACCAAGGAGCTCATAGTGGACTACAGGAAGGAGAGGGGAGAGACACATGACCCCATCCATATCAATGGCATAGCTGTTGAACGTGTCCCCAGCTTCAAATTCCTGGGGACCCACATCTCGGAGGACCTGTCCTGGTCAGTTAACACCACCAGCCTGATCAAGAAGGCCCACCAGCGCCTCTTCTTCTTGAGGACACTGAAGAAGAACCATCTGTCAACTGACATCCTGGGCAACTTCTACCGCTGCGTGATAGAGAGTAACCTGACCAACTGTGTCACAGTCTGGTATAGGAGCTGCTCTGTCGCTGACCGTAAGGCGCTGCAGCGGGTGGTGAAAACCGCCCAACGCATCACAGGGACTCCACTTCCAGTTATAGAGGACGTCTACAGGAAAAGATGTCTGCGCCGGGCACACAGCATTCTTAGGGACTCCAACCATCCTGCTCATGGACTGTTCCAGCTTCTCCCCTCCAGAAGGCGTTTCAGAAGCCTTCGGACTAGAACCAGCAGGTTTAGGAACAGTTTCTTTCCAACAGCTGTCACGTTATTGAACTTAGTTCCCCGCTGACTCTCTTACCATCATCTCTTACCATCCTCACCTGTACATAACTGCCCATCGAACTTATTGTACATTATTTGCACATAACAGTACTCTTAACTTTCTGCACTGCTGCATATATTTGCTTAAATTGCACATACTGTTAATTACCGTATATACTGCACTGCTGTCCTTTGCACTTCTGATTGGATGCTAAACTGTGTTTCGTTACCTTGTATTCATACATGTGTAATGACAATAAAGTTGAATCTAATCTAATCTAATCTATTCAATTTTTTTGAGAAACTGACTTTTGGGTTTTAATTAGCTATAAGCCATAACCATCAAAATTTAAAGAAATAAACATTTGAAATATGTCACTCTGTGTGTAATGAATCTATACAATATGAGTTTCACTTTTTCAATCGAATTACTGAAATAAATCAACTTTTTCAGGTTCAGGTTCAGGTTACTTTATTTGTACCCGTAGGTAGATTTGTTTTGCAGTCTGGTGACATCCATATTTATAAGCCACAAATTACATTCAACATAGACACAAATACAGGCACACATGAAATTGACTATAAACATGATAAAAATACTCAAGGCTCCATCAATCAGGGTATAAAAAGACAAAGAGATGAGAGAAAAACCAGAGGTAAGAGAGAAGAGTCATATTAAAAATTAAAAACTAGTCAAAGAGGTTAAAAACTCAAAGGTCTAAAACCCAATAAAATATTTAGAACCCAAGTAACATCCTACAAAAATAAATAAATATAAAATGGAGTTAATAAATAGGTACCTAAATTATGTGCAATATATTGTTACAGCTTGTTCAACTCTTTGACAGCAGCAGGAACAAAGCTGTTTTTGTAGCGCTGGGTTTTACTTTTTGGGACAGCAAACCTCCGTCTTGAGGGAAGAAGCTGAAAGTTGCAGTGCAAAGGGTGGGAGTCATCATTTAAAATGGAGGTAGCCATCCTCTGTACTTGTCTGGTGTACAGGGATGTCGGGCTCAGCTGTGACTCACCAAGCAAACGACTGGACCATCTAACTACCTGATCCAAGGATTTCCTCTGTTTCAGTTTTATCTGACCAAACCATGACACTAAAGAAAAGGATAAAACAGATTCAATAAAAGCCCGATAAAACATTGTCATTATGGTTTGGTCAATTTGGAAGCGTGCAAGTTTTCTCAAGCAATGCAAATGTTGCTGACCCTTTTTGCACACCCTTTCACAGTTCTCTTCAAAGTTTAAATTACTATCAATAATCGTCCCAAGATATTTGTAGGATTGTACACATTCGATGGTCTGGCCTTTTAGTACGGTGACTTTGTGCCTGGGAGTTTTCCTCCTAAAGTCAATAATCATGTCTTTAGTTTTTGTCGTATTCAGCTGCAGGTAGGAATCCTCACACCAGTGAACAAAATCATCAACTACTGAGTGCCGTGGCCACTCTCACCATCCTGGAGGAGACTGACAATAACTGAATCATCAGCATACTTTATGATGTGTCTGTTGTCATGTCTGCTCCGACACATGTTTGTGTACAGGATGAAGAGTAGTGGTGACAACACACACCCCTGAGGAGAGCCAGTAGAAGAGCACTTTAGGTGAGACAATGTACCATTGACCCTCACTCTCTGCGTCCTGTTGGTTAAGAAATCCAGAATCCAACCCACCAGATTATTGCTCAAATCAAATTGTTGCAGGAGCCTTTCAACTAAGATATGAGGTTGGATTGTATTAAAGGCGGAGGAAAAGTCCACAAATAAAAGCCTGGCGTGTGTCCCATTAAAATCCAGATGTTTAAAAAGCATGTTAAACAGAGTGACAGTGGCATCCTCCACTCCTCTGTGAGGCCTATAGGCAAACTGCAGAGGATCCAATGCGTGCTCAGTCTGCTTTAGGACCTCACATCTGACCAGTTTTTCAAAAATTTTCATTAAAATTGAAGTCAAAGCAACTGGTCTAAAGTCGTTTACCGTTTTAGGACAGCTGGATTTTGGAACGGGAACAACCACGGCTTCTTTCCAGATCTTAGGCACATGTTGTGTTTGTAAGGACTTATTGAAAATGTAATGAAATATAGGACTCAGTTCATGTGCACAGGACTTTACCAAGCGCCCACATATATTATCAGGGCCCTGACTTTTGTTCACTTTTACAGCGCAGAACTCCCTTTTAACATCCTGCACCTCAATATTAAAGTGCTGATTGTCTTTGAGTTTCTGTTTCAAATCTTGGGTTTCAGTGCTAAAATCAAAGGACTCAAAACGACCATAAAAACAATTAAGAGCATTAGCCAGCTCTGTGTCTGAATTAAAACCATCTAAAAACACACGATTACTGCGCTCTGTGCTCTGAAAGCCTGCAATAGTTTTCATACTGGCCCAGGCTGAACCAAGTTTCTTTGTTGCCATCTTGCTTTCCAATTCTGATTTATAATTCTGTTTTGCTCTTAAAATTTCGGACTTCAGCTCTTTTGTGGCAACCTGTAGCTCAGAAACAGACCCCTGTTTAAAGGCAAGTGCTTTCCTCTGTAAGCAGGATTTAACTGATTTTGTAACCCATGGCTTGTTGTTGGGATATATTTTGACACGTTTACATGGAACGATCTTATTTTTACAGAAAGCCATGTAGGAGCATGTGACGTCCACCAAAGAGTCCAAATCATCCCCGCAGGCCAGTGTGAAACATCTCCCAGTCTGTACAGTCAAAGCATTCCTGGAAGTTGTGCACTGAATCCTCTGTCCACACATCATTGTCTCTCGTCTCTACCTTGCCTCTTCTAAGAGCAGTTTTATATGTGGGCAGCAAATGTACACAGTTGTGATCTGAGGATCCTACAGGAGGAAGGGGGAGTGATTTATAGGCCCTTTTGATAGTCTAATTAGTGATGTTATGCTCGACACTGCCCACTCGACACAGACTCGAGCAATATAACTCAGAAGTGTCATGAGCAGAGTGTCGAGCACTGTGTCAACATGCCCACAGTCACGTGACCATAGCAAGCAAGGCCTTGTTATGTCGGTCACATCACGTGAATTGAGGGCTCGCGGGAAGTTTGAGAGGGAATAAGATTTTTTTTTTTGCTTTATGTTGTTTGTTCCTGCCATCCAATTTTGAAAAGACCTCGGATGGCCAAATGCTCAAAAAAAAGTATTGAGATTTTTTTCAGGTTTTCCACTCAGATGCAGTTCTGACAGTCAGTCACCAGATGGCAGTCTTTATTAGATGTTTCATAACACTGTGTCACTCATGAAGCAATTGTCTGAGTTGCTCATTGTTTCATAAGGGCTCAGTTTCAACATCACTAGCAAATGCTGTAACTTGAACATTCGGTGATAGACTGTCCAACTCTCAAGAGGGCTTCTTTACTCAGCCTTATATACCTTTAGCCCCTCTCTTTAGAATAAACCAGACATACAGATTATTATTTAACGTAACCAAATTATACTTTAACACCAAAACAACATAAATGAATTCTAGTTACTATTTCTGAACTCATAAGAAAAATACAAAGTAGATTTAATTAATTTATCACGTTTAAAATAGTGCTTAATGGTAAAAACAAGAATTCTTCCCTCTGTTTCCCCACAACATAGTTTCTCCCAATTATCCATCCATCCATTTTCTTCCGCTTAATCCTTTTCGGGTTGCAGGGGGGGCTGGAGCCTATCTCAGCATCTTTGGCCGAGAGGCAGGGTACACCCTGGACAGATTGCCAGTCCATCGCAGGGCCAACACAGAGAGACAGACAACCATTCACTCTCACATTCATACCTAAGGACAATTTAGAATCCCCAGTTTAATGCCAATTAACTTATTATCTCCTGCTATAAAAGGAATTGGAATCCTCCTCTTCCTGTTTGCCAGCTCAGACACTCACAAGGAACCAAAATGGAGGAACCAACTAGTGATGGCCAGATGAGGCTTTCTAGAGGACTTGAGGCCTTTCATCCAAATGGTTCATCTTGACGAGGCCTTATGTGAAACTTCATTTTCTCTACTAGGCCATCTAGTGGACAAAACGTATACAACGTGCAGATTTTTACAAGGGCATTATTGGTTTAATGTGTATTTTTTTCCATTTCAGTAAATGCACTGTCTTTTAAAAAAATATCAATGATCATAAGGGAAAAAATAAATAATAAAACTCGGGTGACTACAGTGAATGTGCTTGTGGTACTTATCCATTTTTATTAAGAAATAATAACTTTTCAACAGTTTTTAGACTAAGGCGATTTCTTTCTTTTTTTTAGATTATTTCTCCCAACTTTGGAGAATACTCTCAGAGCACAGAGGATGCAGGTGTGCAAAGGAAGGCTACTGCAAGTTTGTACAGTGTAGGGTAGACAAGTTTCTGTCTCTCCCAGTACATTCACTTCTGTCCTTATTGTCATGCGGGGCACAATAGTGCCTCAGCATAATGATGTGTTACTGTTGTATCCAAGGTCTTTCAAACACAACAGACACGTCACTGTGCAAATAAAAGTAAATTATAAAGAATGGCCCAGCTGGGACTTGAACCCCAACTTCCCAGTTGTGGGGCAGATGCTTTACCCCTAAGCTACTGCTTTGTGATGGTTAAGTGAGACTTTATTGAAGCCTTGAGGCCTTTCATCAAAATTGTTCCTATAGACAAAGCCTCATGTGGAACTTCATTTGCTCTACTAGGCCATGTAGTCAACAAAAAGTATACAACATGCAGATTTTTGCAAGGACGTTATTGGTTTAGTTTGTGTGGTGATCCGAGCTGTGTGTTGTTTTCCTCTCTCCTCTCATTAATTATGTTTCACAGCTGTGGTTTCATCCACACCTGCGCTCCTTAATTAAGCAGCCTTTATATGGAGTGGGGCCCTCCACTCCTGCACAGAGATGTCTATGCTCACATGCAGTTGAAGAGCTTCTCTATGCTTGTACAGCCCTTCTCATCTCCAGCTGTGAACCTCGCCTCAGACCTGGCATACCGTAAGCTATTTCTCAGTCTGAACTCTAGTGATGGCAGAAATGGAACGATCGAGAGATCGAATCAATTGGAATAATTGATTCAGAAAAAGAATTGATGATTTGAAACATCTCCCCACAGCGACATCTGGTGGCCAAATGTTATAATACTACACTGAACCAATCAAGTGTTTTCGGGTCTTTATCTCAACGTTTCGTGTTTTGTTTTGGTTTCTAGTATTATTTGTCTGAAAATATATATTTTTTCAATTAGTATTTGTAGGGGGTGCTTGTTTACAAAATAGACATCAGTCACTGTTTTTAGGGGGTGCTTGTGTACATTCAGTTCTTTTTGCCTTCCTGTCAAGGAACAACAAAAAGACTGAGTTAGGAGGAATGCTGCCATGCAACTTCATACATTGTAAATATATGTAACTATATGTAAATGTACAACAATATGGCTTCTTTTAGTGATCAAATGCATAATTATATTTGTTGTAAATAATAATAATAAAGGTGTATAAATAATAAATGTATACTCGTATGTGTATTAAAAGAACATGAATACATACCATAAACATTACGCTGGCCGTGGCTTGATTCAGCACTCGGTTGTGTTGTGCTAGGAATGCAGGCGTCAGGATGTTTTGTCCATAGGTGTCTCCACCTACTTGTTGTATTGTTACAAAATGCAAGATGTTGCATACAGTGCATACATTTAACTTTTTTTCCCCTCAAGAAGGTCATAGTGATCCCAAACAACTGACCTGGGACGCTTTCTACCCCCATCCATTTCCAAATAATGTAAATCCAAAAGCAGCTCAGTACAAGACACTCAGAGAGGCAAGACTTCACAAACAAACTGCACTTCAGAGGAGCTTTTAAATGTTTCAGGCATGTGGGCTGATGAACCAGCAGCCAGTCAGGCAAGAACACGAGAAATTAATATTTTACATATAAAGTATTTATATAATACATAAATTGTGCATAGAATAGGCAATTTAATATTGTGTAATGGCAGCATTTTATTATTCCATTTGAGAAACGGGATAACACAATCACTGCATAAAACAACGGTGAAGTTTGAAAACAGTTGGTGACGTAATGGAATGCAAAATGGAACAGTCACGTGACATCCTCTTTCTGATAAAGACCTCGGAACAATGATTTTTATTTATTTATTTTGGATAGATTAAAAGTAAAGATTAAAAAGAAACAGAATAATATAACAAAGGGGAAAAAATCCAACAAGGTCAAATTAAACAATAACCCCTCTGATTATACAGTTCAACATAAGTTATCCGAAATGGGTGATGGCTGAAGCTGCAGCTTATATTGCAATTCAATTGCTTACATTGATTCAATTCAGAAGTTCCACCTAGGTTTTGGTACGCACTAAAACACTGTTTTGACTTTGCCATCACTAGTTTTCATATAATAGGCATTTTAATTTTGTGTAATGGAGGTCAGACATCATAGATAAAACTAGAGACACTTTAAATAACTGGTTTCTCCTCACCCTCGCCAGTATCCTGTAAGTGCCTTAACCACTAGACTGAACTTTTTCCCTTTTCCCTCAGTTGAGGAATTCCCTGGCACCAAGCATTGTATATACCTGCACCTCTTCACCTTCGCGGGATCACGGCAACCAGGAGAGAACAAGGCCACAGGTAGTTTCATTCCAACCACTCCCTGCTCCGTAAGATTATAACTAACTGCACAATAATCAACTGTGTGCCACAAACTACTCATAGCTCCTTCTCTCTCTCCTCTGCAGGCTTGCCAGACTCCTCCCGCTCTGCACTCACTCACACTTGCACTCACTCACCCTCAGTAAAGATTATTGCTATAACAACAGAGTCTGTAGTCTTCTTCTGGGTCTGTTACTAAATCATGTCAGTGTGTGTTTTTTTTCCATTTTGATAAATGCACTGTCTTTTAAGAAATATCAATGATAATAAGGGAAAAAGAAATAAAACTCGGGTGACTACAGTGAATGTGCTTGTGGTACTTATCCATTTTTTTTTAAATTAAGAAATAACTTTTTGACAGTTTTTGGACTAAGACGATTTTTTTTTATTATTATTATTTTTTAGATTATTCCACCAGCTTTTGAGGATACTCTCTCAGAACACAGAGGATGCAGGTGTGCAAATGAAGGCTACTGCACCTTTGAACAGTGTAAGGTAGACAAGTTTCTGTCTCTCCGAGTACATTCATCTCTGTCCTTATTCTCATGCAGGGCACAATAGTGCCTCAACATAATGATCCAAGCTCTTTCAAACACAACAGACACTTCACATTGCAAATAAAATTACAAGAATAAACTAACTATGACTTGAACCCCAGCCTCCCAGTTACAGGACAGATGCTTTACCACTAGGCCATCACTTCAATTACCATAAATGTCCACTATTTGTGAAAATGTATCGTGGGAGAAATGAGATCATTCCCAAATGGGAGAAGTCCTTGTTTTTGGTGCTGGCTCCATCTGAAAATTAGCTGTGACAAATCCCTTATACAGTCAAACATTGACAACACAAAATGTGAGGGACGGGGATTTCCATTGTGTATTGCTGCTCACTTTATTTCACATTGTGTGCAAAATCATGAATGGCTTCCTGACCCTGTCACGTGGTACAACATCAGCAACATACGCTTCAAAACGTGCTTTGCCAAATATTTCCTGGGCAAGCTCGAAGCACCCTCAAAGCTCCGGAGCCTGCCGTCCCATCACTAAAACCAACACACCACAACCAAATAAAGGTAACAACCACTTCATGATTCCCATATATTTCTCACTTTAGTGCTGAAGAAGTGTTACACCAGTATCTTAAAGCAATTAGCTCAACAAATAAACACTTAAATCCTCAACTGGCTAGCTTGATGTACAAAGAAAATTAAGGGTCTTCAGTGTGCTGTTGGCTAACCCAAAAGACATTTTACAGGGCACGGGTCACCCAGTAATAGACTCAAATTCCCAGCGTTCAACTGTCCAACAGTGTTCTTCAGGTCTGTGAAAGAATTAAATATCTTGGACATTCTATAACTGATCAAATGAATGATGATGACCTATACAGTGTTGTAAGCTTTATGTACAGGCGAACACCATTGCACAGAAGTTTAATTCTTGTTCCACTAAGGTGAAAGTGGCTTTGTTCAAAGCATATTGTACACCTCTATACGCTGCACACCTGGTTAACTTATAAAAAATCTAATATGCAGCAGTTGCAAGTTGTGTTCAATGATGCAATGAGAATTCTAAAAATACCCAGAGGGGCGTGCCAGTCAGGTGTTTGTCACTGCAGAAGTGAGCGCTTTTAAGAAATTTAATGTTTAAACTTATGCAACATATGGATTAATCTGTCAATAGAATTACTGTGGCACTCAAATCCCATCGAGAGCTGTACAACTCCAGGCTGAGATTAAACTGGCTCCAATGTATTTATCTATTCTGAGCTAATTTTTAGAATTTTTATATTCTCTTTTATGCTCAGTTTTAAACTTTATATATATATATATATATATATATATATATATATATATATATATATATATATATATACTGTATATATACAGTGGGGCAAAAAAGTATTTAGTCAGCCACCAATTGTGCAAGTTCTCCCACTTAAAAGATGAGAGAGGTCTCCAATTTTCATCATAGGTATACCTCAACTATGAGAGACAAAATGAGGGAAAAAAAATCCAGAACATCACATTGAAGGATTTTTAATGAATTAATTGGTAAATTCCTCAGTAAAATAAGTATTTGGTCACCTACAAACAAGCAAGATTTCTGGCTCTCACAGACCTGTAACTTCTTCTTTAAGAGGCTCCTCTGTCCTCCACTCGTTATCTGTATTAATGGCACCTGTTTGAACTCGTTATCAGTATAAAAGACACCTGTCCACAACCTCAAACAGTCAGACTCCAAACTCTACTATGGCCAAGACCAAAGAGCTGTCAAAGGACACCAGAAACAAAATTGTAGACCTGCACCAGGCTGGGAAGACTGAATCTGCAATAGGTAAGCAGCTTGGTGTGAAGAAATCAACTGTGGGAGCAATTATTAGAAAATGGAAGACATACAAGACCACTGATAATCTCCCTCCATCTGGGGCTCCACGCAAGATCTCACCCCGTGGGGTCAAAATGATCACGAGAACAGTTAGCAAAAATCCCAGAACCACACGGGGGGACCTAGTGAATGACCTGCAGAGAGCTGGGACCAAAGTAACAAAGGCTACATCAGTAACACACTATGCCGCCAGGGACTCAAATCCTGCAGTGCCAGACGTGTCCCCCTGCTTAACCCAGTACATGTCCAGGCCCATCTGAAGTTTGCTAGAGAGCATTTGGATGATCCAGAAGAGGATTGGGAGAATGTCATATGGTCAGATGAAACCAAAATAGAACTTTTTGGTAAAAACTCAACTTGTCGTGTTTGGAGAAGAAAGAACACCATACCTACTGTGAAGCATGGGGGTGAAAACATTATACTTTGGGGCTGTTTTTCTGCAAAGGGACCAGGTCGACTGATCCGTGTAAAGGAAAGAATGAATGGGGCCATGTATCGTGAGATTTTATGTGAAAACCTCCTTCCATCAGCAAGGGCATTGAAGATGAAACGTGGCTGGGTCTTTCAGCATGACAATGATCCCAAACACACTGCCTGGGTAACGAAGGAGTGGCTTCGTAAGAAGCATTTCAAGGTCCTGGAGTGGCCTAGCCAGTCTCCAGATCTCAACCCCATAGAAAATCTTTGGAGGGAGTTGAAAGTCCATGTTGCCCAGCGACAGCCCCAAAACATCATTGTTCTAGAGGAGATCTGCATGGAGGAATGGGCCAAAATACCAGCAACAGTGTGTGAAAACCTTGTGAAGACTTACAGAAAACGTTTGACCTCTGTCATTCCCAACAAAGGGTATATAACAAAGTACTGAGATGAACTTTTGTTATTGACCAAATACTTATTTTACCCAGGAATTTACCAATTAATTCATTAAAAATCCTTCAATGTGATTTTCTTGGATTTTTTTTCTTCTCATTTTGTCTCTTATAGTTGAGGTATACCTATGATGAAAATTGGAGACCTCTCTCATCTTTTAAGTGGGAGAACTTGCACAATTGGTGGCTGACTAAATACTTTTTTCCCCCACTGTATATATACTGTTATTAATATTCTGTTGTCCTTTTTGTGCTGGTCTGTAATTTATGTATTTTTTATCGACCTTGAGTCTGCAAATGAAAGCTTACTATCTATCTATCTATCTATCTATCTATCTATCTATCTATCTATCTATCGATCGATCGATCGATCGATCGATCGATCGATCTATCTATCTACCTACAGTGGTGTGAAAAAGTGTTTGCCTCT
Source organism: Pholidichthys leucotaenia (assembly GCA_020510985.1). Taxonomy (NCBI): domain Eukaryota; kingdom Metazoa; phylum Chordata; class Actinopteri; order Cichliformes; family Pholidichthyidae; genus Pholidichthys; species Pholidichthys leucotaenia. The sequence goes on from CM035836.1 coordinate 400,835,389, forward strand.
TTCCTGATTTCTCATTTTTTTGTATGTTACACTTAAGTGTTTCAGATCATCAGACAAATTTAAATATTAGACAAAGATACCACAAGTAAACACAAAATGCAGTTTTTAAATAAAGGTATTTATTGTTAAGGGTTAAAAAAAATTCAAACCTACATAGCCCTGTGTGAAAAAGTGACACTCCCCCCCCCACCCATTAAAACATAAATTAACTGTGGTTTATCACATCTTTGGAAAGCCAAGTTCAGTTTCTCTAGCTACACCTAGGCCTGATTACTGTGACACCTGTTCTCAATCAAGATATCACTTAAATAGCACCTGCCTGACAAAGTGAAGTTGCGGGGACACAGTTTGGAAGTTTTCTCATACACAGAAGGCAGGGGTAAGGGGAGAACAATGGACCAAAGGAGGAGGTGCCACCGGAGGGTATGAAACGGGACAGTTAGGTTAAGGCACCCCACGAGGAGAGGAGTAAATGCCGGAGAGAAGTGTGTTTGTGCAGAACCCACGTATATTATGTTAATGTGGTGCATTTCTCTTTGTTCACACAACAATGTATGAGGGTCGGAAGCACTGGGTCTCTATATATGGAAATAAAAGAGGAATGTACAGAGACCCAGGTAGCGCAGTGGCTCAGCAGAGCTCAAAAGCGTGTTTGCTGTTATGTTGGAGAAATAATAAAGCCTTGTGTTGTCCAGCTTGTTGCCTTCGCCTATTCCTTTTTTCTTCACTGGTGAACCCGATGTACCATGGAGAATGCTTGCCTATTCCTTTCTCCACACTGGCAACCTGACAGACCAGGGAGAGCGAGCCACACTGGGGGCCAAGATGCGCCATGGATAGCGAGCCGAGCACCGCCCCGGAGACTCCTGGAGGGAGAACATCAGCACCGCTTACGATGTTTCAGTCAAGCTCCCGAACTTCTTACTGCACTACCCGGCAGTGTGGTCTTCACAGATGGAAGCCCAGTGCACTCCGTGGGATAACTATGGATGACACAAAATGCTACAACGTGGTCGTTGCGCCAGACGCGCAGCCACGCAACAGATGACAAGTCTGCTCCAGGAACCCTGGCCCACCCCTCCCCAGCTTAGAGCTGCAACTGCTGGGGAAAGAAACAAACTGTTTTGTGTCACAGACACACGTTTGGGGAGATGGTTTCTGGTGGATTTCCATGGCAGGAAGAAGTATCCTGCCGGTCAGCGCTGCAGGGTGGCAGTGGGCAGCGGTCCCGAGCTTACGGCCACCAATGGATCCACCATCAGGACATGTCGCCCACAGACACAATTGGGTCGACTGCCTGTCCAGAGTTCCTTTAGGGCTGCACTCCGCACCTAAAGAAGATTTGGCAGCCTCCCTGACAGAACTTGTTGGGGGGGGTTTTCTCAGCTGCTGCGGATCCTTGAGGAATTGGGCCGACCACCTTCCCCAGATTCTTTTAGGGCTGCGCTTCGCCCTAAGGGGGATTTGGCAGAACTTGTTTTTCTCAGCCACTGTGGATCCCCAGAGAGTTGTTACCGGGAAATCCCGCACCCAAGGCTGATCCGCCCACAAAATTTTTGCGTGGCCCAGAGGCTTTTAACGTACCAAGCCGGCCCACCATTGCTTTCCCCACACCTTTGTCCCAGAAAGCCTGCAGAATGCCGGTTTTGTTTCCATCAGGCATGATGCGCACCGGACCCCCCTGCACCCACCGTACTATGGACCCTTCAATGTGCTGGAACCAGGGGCAAAGCATAAGGTGTTTCCCCCCTCCCCCTTTCCCTCCACAGACTGACATGTCCTCCAATACACTTCACCAGCAGGATGGTTCTACTGGATCGACAACCCCCCGCTGCAGCAGCTACGAGCGCCGATTTGAGCCCAAAGGACCGGAGGGGTTAGAGCCCCTTCTGGGTGTTCGAGGGGGGTGGGGAGCTGTGTGGAGGCACAGTTTGGGAGTTTTCTCACACATAGAAGGCAGGAGGAAGGGGAGAACAATGGACCGAAGGAGGAGGTGCCACCGGGGGGTATCAGACGGAACAGTTAGGTTAATGCACCCCACGGGGAGAGGAGTAAATGCCGGAGAGAAGAAGTGTGTTTGTGCAGAACTAACTAACTAACTAACTAACCTGCACTTATATAGCGCTTTTCTAGTCACAAAGACCACTCAAAGCGCTTTCATTAATACCAACCCTCTATTCTCAGGGCCTATAGGAAACAAATATCTAGGGGCAATTTAGAACAGCCAATTAACCTAACATGCATGTTTTTGGCATACGTATATTATGTTAATGTGCTGCATTTCTCTTTGTTCACACAAACGATGTATGAGGGTCAGAAGCGGTGGGTCTCTACATGTGGAAATAAAAGTATAAAAGAGGAATGTACAGAGACCCAGGTAGCACAGTAGCTCAGCAGAGCTCAGAAGCATGTTTGCTGTTATGCTGGAGAAATAATAAAGCCTTGTGTCATCCAGTTTGTTGCCTTCGCCTATTCCTTTTTCTACACAAAGTAGACCAAAAGATCCTCAAAAGCTAGACATCATGCTGTGAGCCAAAGAAATTCAGGAACAAATGAGAAACAAAGTAACTGAGATCTGTCAGTCTGGAAAAGGTTATATTGTGGAGGAAAAGGATCAGGCGAGATGTGACGAGCTGGAAGGTTGCAAACTTTTATTTCCTCCATCATAAAGAGACACACATCGTAGCTCTGTGCACTACTGTGCTGCTGAGGCATGTATAGCAAGCTCTTTTATTCATGTTATACAAACAGAGAGAGAATGCATGGCACATTAGCATAGTGATATACATATCAGTCAATACCTATTATTAGCGTGACCAACTGGTGCCCGGACGTCCTCTCCCTAATCCGGGGATGTATAAACAACAGTCCATTGTTCTGGTTGTCCCCCAGGGGCTCTCTGTCCGTATGTGAATTGTCCTCTGTATGTAAATGGACCTCTGCTTCCTCCAGACCTGCTGAGTGTGAGGAATGTCCGTGTAGAGTGTGGTGGGTCACCACAGGGCTCCCCCCCAGAACACTCAGAAGGGGCTGTGACACCCCCCACCCCCCCCCGGTCGTTTGGGCTCCAGCTATGGTAGAACTGTCCTACTGTAGAGGAGTGTCGGAGGGCATGTCAGTCCGTGGGGGGGATGGGAAAGGGGTGGAAAAGACAGTGTGCTCCGCTCAAGGTTCCAGCATGTTGAACGGCCGTGGATCGTGGGCGCACGGGGCCGGTGCGCGTCGTGCGTAATGGAACCAACCTGTAACCAACCTGTAAGTGTTGCCTTACATTTTCAGTAAGTAAAAACTCTGTGATTGATGATACAGGGTACTGGAAATGGCTGCTGTACTTTCCACTCTGGTATTCCTGAATGCAAAGAGGGAAAATACATGTTTGTGCTGTAGCATAGCACCCATACCAAATCTCTCACAGAAGAGAAAAAAAACGTTACATGCTGCATGACATCTTTTCTCCCTATCTACATTCTTAGAGGACATGAAATGACTTATACTCGATTGCCCTGGTCAACACCAAATTTATTGTTTAAGGGTTTTTTTTAGCTGATTTAGGACAATTTTGATGTGCTGACTCCAAAAATCACATTGGTTTTGCTCAATCAGATCAACTTTTTGAATTATGGCCACATGTTGTTTTATACGTTTTTGTTTACATGTATGGGCATTTTTGCTTTATATGATGTAAAATTCCTTTTTATGTCTTGAAATTCTCTGAATTTTGAACAATGATGACATAACATTCAATTTACATGTACTTACCTTCATATAAAGGTAAGTACATGCACAGTACTAAGTAAGTATGAAGTAAGTACAGGTTTTTACTTTGCACCTGATGGAGAGAAACGGATGTCATTTTTGGATTCAACGGTGCAAAAGTGTCTTAAATCAGTTGAAAAAACACAGACAATTTACAAAAAAAAATATTTTTGTAACTCTGTGTTATTTTTAAAAAATTATATCAGTGAAGTTTAAGCTGTTCATTTTGGAATCACAATTTTGCTTTTAAGCAAGAATCAGTTTCTTGTATTCTCACTTCAGAGCGTGTTGTGCGTAATGGAACCAACCGGCGATCAGCCGGTTTTAGGGAGTGAGGTGCAGGAAGCGCGCTGTGGAGGAGGAGGGGGAGGGGGTGGGAGTAAGTGAGTGCCGACCCGGGACGTCAAAGGTGTCTGGGCCGTGCAAAAATTGTGTGTGGATCCGCGATAGTGAGGGACTTTCCCGGTCACCCTGGCGGTGATCTGCAGTGGCTGTGAAAAAATTAAGTCTCTGACTCCTCTTGCGGCTCGGTCCAGCGAGGATGTGGGGAAGGTGAATGGCCAAATTCCCCGAGGATGCGTAGCGGCTGTGAAACAACTGCAGCTGTGTGAGGGACTTGGCGGTTTGGCTTTTAGGTGCGGAAGCAGCCCTAAAGCCATCGGGGACAGCAATCGGCTAAATTCCCCTTGTGCGCCGTGGCCGAAACCCATACAAAGTCCTGTGTGTGGGCTACATGTCTGCTTCAGGTGTGTGAGCAGCCCTGAAGGTTCCGAGGATGGCAGTCGGCCATGTTTCTTGGGAATGTGGAGCGGTGGAGGACGATGTATCAGTCTGTGAAGCCGGTTTGTCCCTGTGCGTGGTGCGTGCTTGGCGCAGTGACCACATAGCTGGAAGACGCGCTGTCCTCATAATCCTGCGGTGTGCATGCGGGGCTTCTGTGCGCGGGAGGTCCGCTGTCCGGAGTGAGTCAGGGTCGGGGAGTTTGGTGGAAATCAACGCAGACGGCGCCGATGATTTCCCCGTTCAGGCTGCTTCCTTCAGTTCGCTCGTGTCACCATTCATGGTGCGTGTCAGTCTCAGTGCTGCCCGCTCCGGAGAGTATGCTCTGGTGTGGATGAAGAGGATGCCGGCGTCACCATGACACGTCTGGGGTCACCAGAGTGGAGGTAAAAGATCAGGCGAGGGACGCACCATGACACATCTGGGGTCACTACTGTGAAGGAAAAGGGTCAGGCGAGATGCGACGAGCTGGAAGGTTGCAAACTTTTATTTCCTCCATCATAATGAGACACACATCGTAGCTCTGTGCGCTACTGTGCTGCTGAGGCATGTATAGCAAGCTCTTTTATGCATGTTATACAAACAGAGAGAGAATGCATGGCACATTAGCATAGTGATACACATATCAGTCAATACCTATTATTAGCATGACCAACTGGCACCCGGACGTCCTCTCCCCAATCCGGGGATGTATAAACAACAGTCCATTGTTCTGGTTGTCCCCCAGGGGCTCTCTGTCTGTATGTGAATTGTCCTCTGTATGTAAATGGTCATCTGCTTCTTCCAGACCTGCTGAGTGTGAGGAATGTCCGTGTAGAGTGTGGTGGGTCACCACAATATAGCCATTTCTAAAGCTTTGGGACTTTAACCACGTTGCCTCCAGTGTCTATGACACTATGTATGAATGTGTATAAATGTTCAGGAGAAGCCATTGGCATGGATTGGCAGCCATATTTGGGCGGTGCGGTGGCGCAATGGTTAGCACTGCAGCAGCACAGCAACACAGCCTTGGCCATGGGATCCCTAGTTCAATCCCAGCCCCTGACCAACAGTGATCTGTGTGGAGTTTGCAAGTTCTTCCCGTGTCTGCATGGGTTTACTCCGGGAGTTCTCCGGTTTCCTCCCACAGGCCAAAAACATGCAGGTTAGGTTAATTGGAGACTGTAAAGTGGCCTTAGGTGTGAATGTGTGTGTGAATGGTAAAGGGATAGCGGCGTACCGTGGCTGCTTAATCCATCCAGGTGGATGCGCTCACTTTCCCCTCTGGGGATCAATAAAGTATACAAAATAAAAAAAATATATATATATATATTTCTGTCAGTCTGCCCCAGGCCAAATGTGGCTACAGTAGTAGCTTCCCACCATCAATGTCTGTCTGGAATGAATGAATCATGGATTCCCTGTAAGCGCTTTGAGATGTCACTTGACGTGTAAAGTGCCATATAAATCTAATCCATTATTACCAACCCTCCAGTTATTGGACGACCCAATCTACCTCCTGAGCCACTGCTGCTCACTTATTTGTGACTGGGAGATGAATTCTAATGAACAGCTGCAAACTGATTTTAAGACTTAGCAGTTCATTTTTGAAGTCATCCATCTGAATCAGGTCAGGGTCAGTCTGTTTCACTGTCTCAAATATTCTAGTTTCTTACAAAATGTTATACCATTCAGTGGCTTCTCAGACAAAAAAGATTACAACGCTTTCAAAGCACATTTAGTCATAGAGCACAAAAATTAAAAAAAAAATAAAATAAAATCATTAAAAATAAAATGAAAATAAAACTAAGGCAACTGACAAGAATTTCATAAGTAAGATTTCTCCTAAAGGTGTTGGTTAGATTAGTTTGTCTTTCTGATAAGGAAGTGTTGCCTTACATTTTCAGTAAGTAAAAACTCTGTGATTGATGATACAGGGTACTGGAAATGGCTGCTGTACTTTCCACTCTGGTATTCCTGAATGCAAAGAGGGAAAATACATGTTTGTGCTGTAGCATAGCACACATACCAAATCTCTCACAGAAGAGAAAAAAAACATCACATGCTGCATGACATCTTTTCTCCCTATCTACATTCTTATAGGACATGAAATGACTTATACTCGATTGCACTGGTCAACACCAAATTTATTGTTTAAGGGTTTTTTTTTAGCTGATTTAGGACAATTTTGATGTGCTGAATCCAAAAATCACATTGGTTTTGCTCAGTCAGATCAACTTTTTGAATTATGGCCACATGTTGTTTTATACGTTTTTGTTTACATGTACGGGCATTTTTGTTTTATATGATGTAAAATTCCTTTTTATGTCTTGAAATTCTCTGAATTTTGAACAATGATGACATAACATTCAATTTACATGTACTTACCTTCATATAAAGGTAAGTACATGCACAGTACTAAGTAAGTACGAAGTAAGTACAGGTTTTTACTTCGCACCTGATGGAGAGAAACAGATGTCATTTTTGGATTCAGCGGTGCAAAAGTGTCTTAAATCAGTTGAAAAAACACAGACAATTTACAAAAAAATATATTTTTGTAACCCTGTGTTATGTTTAAAAAATTATATCAATGAAGTTTAAGCTGTTCATTTTGGAATCACAATTTTGCTTTTAAGCAAGAATCAATTTCTTGTATTCTCACTTCATTGCTGATGTTGGTAAGTTTGTTGTTCGGTTCTTGAGTGACATGGCAGCTGCTTTTCCACTACCTTTACTGAATCAACCTCACCTAACATCCTCATCAGTACTCATCTGCTTGGTTTTCTCCTTCACTATAAAACCTTCACTAAAATCTATTTTGGAAAGCTAAGGAAAGTAATGGTTTGGAATGCGAGTTAGAACATTTTGGTAAACTGGACTCAGTGTTCTTGCAATAAGCAATAATGCTATTACTATTTTCAAAGGGATGCTACAATGATGCTTATATGACCAGGTTTTGATCAACAGTAGAATAAAGCTGGAGGTTGTAGCCCTCCATTTAAAAAAAACCACAATGCATAATAAAATAATATATTGTGGAGTGTGTAATTGACGAGGCAGGTTTGTCTCAAGGCAGTTTATTACACGTCTCCATCATGAGCAAAGTAGTAAGAGGACATCTCAGAAAAAACTCGTCCCTTATATACCCAGGTCTCCCCACAGCTCACAAGTCACATTGCATTCAAATCAAAAGTAACAATGCATTTCCTCTTTAATCCCTTAGCATCCCCCTCACAGTCTTTGGTCCACAAAGGATCCCCCAAGCAGTCTCTTGGCACACAAAGGATCCTCCAAGCAGTCTCTTGCATACCAAAGATTACACTTTCACAGCTTCCTGTTATCTCCAAGGAAACTCTGCACTTTGTTCTTATCTAAGATGTGAGGCATTATGTAAGGCATTAAGTAAGTCACATGTGTGGCTACACCCCCCCCCCAAACATTTTAGATCGAACAAAAGAATAACAGTCTGCATGCTGTGATAAAATCATTACACATCAATCCACATGCTGCTTGGGCTTCAGTCTTCTCCCGTATCTGCTGTAACCAGGATTCACCGCCTCAGCGGCGCTGTCATGCTGGGGAGCTGCTGTCTGGGGGTGAAAACCTTTTGTCAGTCCCTGTGGGTGTTTTGGGGAAATATTACTCTGGGAAGCTCCTCGTGGGGGTCTTCCGCGCCAAGGGGCCCTTGCCAACAGCACTTGCTCGTCCGCCACCACAAAAGCGGGTTTGAGTCTGTTTATGCCAACCTTTTCCCTCCTACCCCCCAAATCTAGCAAAAAATGCTTGTCCCCTGTTTCCAACACTCTGAACGGTCCATCATAAGGTGGTCGCAGTGGGGGGCGATGCGCGTCATGTCTGACAAAAACAAACTCTGTGTTTTTCAAAGTTTTAGGCACAAAAACGCGCGGAAAACTGTGATGAACGGGGCCCGGCAGCATGCCTGTGTCAATGCTACGCTGCAACAGCTGAGACGGGGAGCTGCCTGGCACAGGATTATCTGGGAGAAACTCCCCGGGCAGCCGAAGTGGCTGCGCGAAAACGAGTTCAGCTGGGGAAGCTTCTAAGTCTTCTTTAGGTGCAGAACGCAACCCTAATAAAACCCACGGTAGCTTGTCTACCCAATTTGCATCCGTCAGTGACACTCTGAGAGCTGCTTTCAATGACCTGTGAAAACGTTTGCATAACCCATTAGCCTGTGGATTGTACGCGGTTGTACGGTGAATTGCGACACCTAGGCTGCGGGCCATTGTCGACCAAAGTTCGGAAACAAATTGAGGGCCTCTGTCGGACGTAATGTCCGACGGGACTCCAAAACGCACCACCGATGCTGTTACAAACGCGCGTGCCACCTCCTCGGCTGTGGTTGACGCCAAAGGAACCACCTCCGGCCAGCGCGTGGTGCGGTCCACCATTGTCAGAAGGTGCGTACACCCCTCTGATGGCGGGAGGGGACCCACGAGGTCCATGTGAACGTGGTCAAACCTCTTAGCCGGAATGTGAAATGGCTCCAAGGGAGCCCTCGTGTGTCTGTGTACCTTGGCTCGTTGGCACGCCATGCAGGCTGCTGCCCACTCTTTCACCTGTTTGCGGAGGCCCGGCCACACAAATTTTTCTGCTACCATTTTGACCGATGCGCGCACCCCCGGGTGCGCCAAAGAATGAATCGAGTCA